>JAZHRO010000049.1:12562500-13812500 GCA_037157565.1 Thalassia testudinum | reverse complement strand
AGTTATGGTTCCATACTTTAACAGATTTTAATAATAAACTTAAGCCACTCTACCAGGTACAACGGGAGTAATGGGGGCGTGATCGGGAATCCCGCGTGCCTCTGCGACTCCCAAGACTGCAACTGAACGAGGTCCTATCACAAGGATCAAACACAAGGAGTGTCTCAAAACAGTGTATAGCTACTGTAGATGGGTAGAGGAATTAATTATGAAAATAACGCAACTCGAATCGCGGAAAACGGAGCCCGAACGAGCCCTTAACGGGTCAAAAAAGACGATACTGTGCAAAATCAGACGTCTGGAACTTCTTCCAGACGTCTTAAAAAGTGGATCAGAGAATTACCTATTCAGCGTGGTTTCCCAGACGTCCAGAAGTCTGCGGGAACGTCTGGCCTAGCTCCTAGACGTCCGATGGTCACCCCAGACGTCTGGAGGTCACTCAAGCCGTCTGGTACAACTTCCAGACGTCTGATTCGCAATGGATGGCGAATCAGCGAGCCTGCGCACAGCCAACTCCCTCCCTCAGTACGGTCAGTCGACAGGAAGGAAGAAGAAAGCGGAATACTAACCTTTCAGACGTCTGTATGATCTACCAGACGTCGTCCTCGCCGTCTGCCTATCAACCCAGACGTCCGATTCTGGAAATTTTTCCAGAACAGGGCTCCACCCGGCTTCCGCTCGCGATGCCGCCCGCGTCGCACCTCGCGCTCCTGCTGCTCAGACTGCAGCAGATCCCTCTCCGCGTCGTTCCGCGCCCCCTGCACCCTCCGCCGGCTGGCCAAGCCGCTTCGGCGAGCTCGCCCTCCCGGCAGAGCTCCGCCCTCGCACGCCGTACCTCCTCCGCGCTCACTGCGGCCGCCGCTGCAGCCCTCGTGCTCACTCACTCTCGCGCACAGGAAGGAGAAGAGGAAGGGGACGGTGGAGACGACAGGAGGGAGGCGTGCCCTTTTTAAGGCCGCGCGGAGAGGAGAGAGAAGGATTCGCGGCAGGGGTATCTGCAGCCGCAGGAGGGAGGAAAGGCGAATATGCGGTCTGCACGCGCAGGCGCGCAGACGACTCGCGTGTGTCGAAAATAACGGATTTCCAGACGTCTGGAAACTATCCCAGATGTCTGGTCCGACGTCTGGGACACATCCCAGACGTCTGGGGCACGCGTCCGTAACAAGGGAAGATCCCTTCCTACTCTTCTTCCCTTTCTCCCCTCATCCCACCAGTGATCCCTTCCTCCACCGACCTCCCCCTTTCTTTTACCTTTATGACCTACCAAATCGCCGCATCCCCCATCGCTGGATTGATTTTACTCAACTCTGCTCCTCAAGGTTAGGTCCCTTCCTCTTCTTCCCTTTCTCCCCTCATCCCATTAACGATCCCTTCCTCCACTGGCCTCCCCCTTTCTTTGACCTCGATGACCTACTGAACCGTCACATCTCCCATCGCTGGACTAATATTGCTACTCCCCTCCGCTCCTCAAGGTCAGATCCCTTCCACCTCCACCACCCCATCGCTATCAATCGCATAACACCACACCACCACAGGAGGAGGTAGATTATAGCACTATCATGTTGTTCTTGTCTCTAATCCCTCCTCCTTCGCATGCCTATTTGAAGCAAAGAGCTTAGCATACCCCCTTTTGAAGATGACAATATTTGGTTCCATGCTTCTTTACATGATTTCTTTTTTTTTTTGTGTGTGATGAGCAAGTATTTTGTCTAGCTTGTTTGGATCATGTTATTAAATCCATGGTTTGAGTTCTTATTTTTGTTATTTCTTCCTTGGATGTTCTCTTAGGTCATTTCATGCTTGCTTGTAAGATTGAGTTCGATTTCTGTTTATTAAGTTAAGAATATGACCACCTTTAGCTTTAGCTTCCACATGAAACTAAAATGAACAGACTATTTTGTCAACATTATTAGGAGCTTGTTTGTCTTCATATCAACTCAAGCATGTATTTTGTGCAGCTACCTAGTAGATCTTGCACACTTGGTGGCAGTGAAGTGGCCCAGAGCACCTGCAAAGTCCAGTGGAGATCCCTTTGCAGACTACTGTGAAACAAACCGTAGTTTAGAGGAGTGCAAAGTTTTTGAGAGCTAGAAGTCTTGCCTTCTTTTCAAATGAGTTGCATCTTTGTATGTTTTTCTCATTGGAATCATGTCACATGGGTTCCATGAGGTTCTGTAGTGCAAGCAAACCTGATAGCAATTTACTGTACATCTAGAAAATGGGTGGACAAGTGAGTTACTGAGATTTGTTGTGTCTACAATAGGACTTTCCTTGGTTGTATGAGAACTATAAATGTTTATTTATTTAATTGTGAACTCTGTACCAGTGCTTAAAAGAGGAAATGCAGCAGAAGAGTTGCACTAGTTGCATATGTTGCCTTTTTTGGGTTGGAGAATGAACGTAAATTGTTTCCAAATAATATGGAATTAATATCTCATACCAGTGACTGCCTTGTCAATAAATCAATAAGTAGACAAAAACATCAATCACAATTCATGAATGAAGGATTTTTGTCTAGGTTGGAAATTTAGTCTGAGAATGGCTTTTTTTGTAATCAAATCTTATGAGCACCTTGCATTCCTAGCATCTCACCTGTCATTTTACATTTCAACATATACTATTCTCACTAAGACATTTTTCTGGTTCTCACTTGGTTTCTCAAAGTTCACTTAGCAAAAATGGTCCATCATCCTATTGAGAGGTTAATAAGACTCTAACTTGGTCCTTCGTTGTAAAGACCCATTCTGTTCTGAACCTTTTAAGATGTCTAGACTGTCAGTCAGATGTCTGGTCAGACGTCTGGACTCCTTCCCAGACATCTAGAAATTGAAAAATCTATACGCAAGGTCGGGTCTGTGCGCTGGCTGTGCGCAGATAGCTTTCTTCTCTCTCTCTCTCTTCTTCTCTCCCCCTCACCAAACCCTAGCCGCTCTCTATATGAGAGCCCTCACCCCCCTTCCTCTCTTCTCCACTCCACCACCACCACCTTCCTTCGTCTCCACTACCGTGAGAGGGATGAGCAAGAGAGAGGGAGAGAGAGCGAGGAGCGAGGAGGAGTGGCGTGAAGAGAGGAGGAGGAGGGGGTTGAGCTCGCGAGTTCGTGGGAGCTCGTCGGAGGGTGCACGGCCAGAGTGGCACGTGCGGGAGGAGGAGTGCATCGGGAGAGCTGTCCCTAACTTCCTACTGCAGCCAGAGCTGCAGATGAGAGGGAGGAGCCGCGGCTGCGTACGGCGAGAGGAGCAGGAGCTTGCTCTGGTACTGGGATTTTCCCAGTATCAGACATCTGGAGTGCCATCCAGACGATGGGTTCGACGTCTGGTGTTGACACCGGATGTCTGAAAGTAAGGTCTCGCGAAGGTACATTCTTCTTATGGTTACGGCCATGCAGGCCGCACCGCAGAGTCGATATGTTTGGCCAAAAGGGGGAGATTTGTCTGTCACACGCAGGGGTAGCTTTAAGAAGGCGCGCATCACACCCTCCCATGCATTTCGGACGTCTGGATAGCTTACCAGATGACCGGAGGCACTCCCAGATGGCTGGAAGAGAGGTCAGACGTCTGGAGCTGAGTCCAGACGGTCAAGTAGGAGTCCTGGACGTCTGAGGTCGATGCAGGGATGCGAGGTGAGGATCTAGTGACTTTTAACACATTTGGACTTGGTTCCAGATGTCTGATTTTTTTCTGTAGTCCTATTTTTGACTCGTTTAGGGTCCAATCGGGATTCGTTTTATGCAAACGGGATATCAGTGGTTTCCTCGTGAGTTCCTCTATATGTTAGAAACCTTTTTATATTATTTTGAACATTCCATTATGCCTATTCCTTGGTATAGGACTTCGATCTGTTGCGTGTTCGGGGCTTGTAGAGGCATGTGAGTTTACCGTTCGAGCCCCCAGTACTCCCGGATTGTCTGGTAGAGTGGTTTGCTCCTGTTCTACTTATAAAATATGAATTCATCTACAAAATTTAGATAACTAGAACCCTAGGATGTGGCATGAATACTAGGATGAGAAATAATTGCATTGTTTGTAGGCATGTTTGAGATTGCAGTCATAAATGAATGAGCTAAGCTGTAAACAACTGCCTGTTAATGAATACGAGCTGCCTATTAGAATATGGAATGCCTGAGATAACTAAACAGCTACCTGTGATATTACTTGTTGCATATGTTAATTGTGGAAATACTAGCTGCATGTATGTAATAAGGGAATGGAATTGTGAATGATGAAACCTAGTATAGAATAGTATGGTGAATATGAGCATGAATCCTATGGGGAGTTAGGAGTAGAGCTCCTGTGGATGAATGGAAAGGTCTGGAAATGTGAGTGAGAATTGGGCCCAATCGAGCCCAGTAGTAGTCACTGGCTGTTGTAGTACTTCTTTTTGTTAGTGAGTTCAGACTTTGATACTATTCCTGTTCTGTACTTTTGTTCTACCTTACTGCTATGGTGGTGATATGTATTGTTAATAGCTTTTACTTTCTTACTGCTTGTACGCTTTTACTGTTACTTACCTTGCATAGTGAATGTGGTTTATTTTCCTACTTTTCGGTTATTTCTTGTTGGACGACTGGGTCTTGGGATTAGTCGAGTTGAGCCAGTCTCGAGTCCTGTAGGGATTCAGGAACTGGGTCGTAACAAGATGGTATCAGAGCAAGGTCGTCCCAAGAAATGAACCAACTAGCTTGAGAATAACCAATTCACATGCATGTAACTAGAATAACCACCACAACGTACTGTTTGACATCTGTTCTGAGTTCCTTTTGCTGAAGTTTGTTAGAGTTGACTTCTTTTGTTCTGCCTTTCACGTCTCCTTGCAGGAGATGCCTCTTCGGAGAGTTCCTGAGACAGGCCGTGGACATGGCCGTGGACGAGGCTAGAGGGGAAGACGTGTCGGGCTTGGATTTTGTGCTACCCTTTCTCTCCTCCTGAGCGTCTAGTCCCAGGACCTTGTCCAGTTGATTCGAGAGGTCGTTCGAGAAGAATTTCAGCTTCTGCCTACTCCACCACCCCCTCATCTTCCTCCTGAGGGTACGGAAGGGGAGTCTTCCGTGGGACGGTAGAGCCACCGTAGCACCAGGCGAGTCAGAGGAGCTCAAAGGAGGCACGCGGCACCCGCGGGAGAGCCATCTCATTTTGCAGGGCCGTCAGTGGCCTTTGGGGGCCCTCGACAGGGGCCAACTGTCAGCACTAGACCCCCGCCCAGCTGTCAGCAGGGACCTATCGAGGGAGGGAGTCGAGTCCCCCTCTGCTACCAGTGTGGCCAGCCAGGCCACTTCAAGAGGGACTGCCCATCTAGGGCTGGAGTACAGTAGATGCTCCCGACAACGAGCGTTGGAGGCAGAGAGGGTGGTCGTGGTTCCCAGGCGCATGGGGGAGGACAGTAGTCACGGGGAGGATACCGGCCAGCTGTCACTCGCTCAGCCTTGGGCTTGGCTGTTCTGTTTGCACCTAGGACTGAGAGGCGTTGCAACGTCTTGACTCATAGAGAAGCCATAGCTTTAGTTTCTGCGGTGACAGGTATGGTTACGATTTATGGTCTTTTTGGAGTATGTATTTTCTTGTTTTTGGTACAACGTACTTTCTTGCTCCATAAGTTTATCGCTAGTTTGGGGTCCGATAGCACTCTATTAGGGGATTCGTTTGTGATTAGAGACCTAGGTGGCTAGCTGTTTGTAGTTGGGGAGGTCAGTATTGGGGGACACAGCCCCCTGCTGATCTGATTTTGATACCGATGGAGGACTTTGGCATGATTCTAGGGATGGATTGGCTGTCCGCTTACCACGCCTTGGTGGACTATTTCGGGAGGAAGATTGTCTTCTCCATACTGGAGATGCCTTCCTTTGAGTTTCACGGATAGCTGGTGGATGGAGGTTTCAGGTGCATATTTGCGCTTCCGGTAGCGAGACTTTTGAGCCAGGGGTGTGAGGCCTTCCTAGCCTGTGTGGTGGCAGAGCACAGCCCCGTGACAGACTTTTAGAGCATCCCGGTGGTTAGAGAGTACCCCGACGTGTTTCCAGAGGAGCTGCTAGGACTATCGCTCAAGCGTGAGATCGAGTTTGAGATCTCACTGGTACCGAGGACTAGGCCCCTTTCTATTGTATCGTACCAGATGGCACCACTTGAGCTGCGAGATCTCAAGTCACACCTACAGGACCTGTTGGAGAAGGGTTTTGTGAGGCCCAGTGCATCCCTGTGGGGAGCCCCTGTGTTGTTTGTGAAGAAGAAGGATGGTACCTTGCGCCTTTGTGTTGACTACAGATAGCTGAACAAGGTCATCATTAAGAACAAGTATCCACTATCGAGGGTTGATGATCTGTTTGACCAGCTATGAAGTGCCACGGTATTCTCCAAGATAGATCTAAGATCAGGCTACCACTAGTTGAGGATTAGGGGGACCGACGTCTCCAAGATAGCTTTCCGCACCTGGTACAAACACTACGAGTTTTTGGTCATGCCGTTTGGGCTGACCAACGCCCCAGCTGCCTTTATGGATTTGATGAATCGGGTTTTCAGACCGTATCTGGATCAATTTGTGGTGGTATTTATTGATGACGTGCTCGTTTACTCGCGAGATCAGGCACACACGGACAACACTTGCGGATGATTCTGGACACTTTGAGATAATGCAGGCCGTATGCCCAATACAGCAAGTGCGAGTTTTGGTTGAGATAGGTGACTTTCTTGGGCCATGTGATTTCAGGGGATGGCTTGGCGATAGATCCAACCAAGGTTGAGGCCATACTCTGGTGGGAGAGGCCATGTACAGTGACAGAGATACGTTGCTTCTTGGGATTGGCAGGTTACTATTGGCAGTTTATCAGAGGATTCTCGCAGATTGAGCGTCCTATGACTTAGTTGACCCGGAAGGACGTGCCCTTTGCTTGGACAGATGCTTGTGAGGCTTGTTTTCAGGAGTTGGAGAGACTGATTTCAGCTCCTATGCTTATCATCCCAGATAGCAGTGGTGGTTTTATGGTCTACACAGATGCTTCGTTGCAGGGGTTAGGGGGTGTACACATGCAGCGGGGTCACGTTCTCGCTTACGCTTCGTGGCAACTGAAGCCCCATGAGCATAGCTACCCTAGAGTTGGCAGTTGTTGTCATCACACTGAAGACATGGAGGCATTACCTTTATGGTGAGACCTTTGAGATTTTCACGGATAATAAGAGCCTTAGGTACTTGTTTGATTAGAAGGAGCTTAACACGAGACAGAGACATTGGTTAGAGCTCCTGAAGGACTATGACTGCAGCATCTGCTACTATCCAGGGAAGGCCAATGTGGTGGCTGACGCCTTGAGCCGGAAGGTGCCCACCCACTTGGCCAGTTTACAGGCATAGAGTTGGAGACTTATGGAGGAGTTGGGCAGTTGGCGACCCTGAGAGTCACAGGAGTATTGTGGGGCAGTGATGGTGACACGACAGATGAGGCCAGAGCTGATAGATCTCTTCATCATGGGACAGATGACAGATCTGTACCTATAGTCGTTGAGAGATAGAGTGTTGTCAGGGGACCCAGGAGACTTCTCATTTACAGACGAGGTGCTGCGTATGAGGTGACGTTTGTGCGTTCCCAGGGATGAGAAGTTGTTGAGAGAGCTCCTGATTGAGGCACATGGGTCCAGGATCACCATACATCTTGGTAACACGAAGATGTATCATGATCTGAGACATGACTTTTGGTGGAGAGGAATTAAGCGGAATGTGGGTGAGTTCGTGCAGCAGTGTTTGGTGTGCCAGCAGGTGAAGGTTGAGCATCAGAGGCTTGCAGGGCTGTTGCAGCCAGTTCCTACGCCAGAGTGGAAGTGGGAGAGCATTACCCTGGACTTGGTGGTGGGTCTACCCGTTACCCAGCGAGGACACGACGCAGTCTGGGTGATAGTGGACAGATTGATGAAGACGGCACGCTTCTTGCCAATCCGAGTCACCTTGGGACCAGCACAGTTGGCGGAGAGGTGCATTCGTGATGTGGTATGCCTGCATAGAGTTCCGCATGAGATTGTATCCGACCGGGATACCAGTTTTACTTCCCAGTTTTGGGCCGAGTTTCAGCAGGCTTTGGGAACATGGTTGAGGTTCAGTGCTATGTACCACCCCCAGATGGATGGACAGTTAGAGTGCACTATACAGACACTTGAGAACCTTTTGTGCGTCTGTGTACTAGACTAGAGGGGCTCTTGGGAGGAGCACTTACCCTTGGTAGGGTTTGCATATAATAACAACTATCACTCGAGCATCGGCATGGCACCTTACTAGGCTCTGTACGGACGGGGGTGTACTGCACCCTTGAGTTGGGTTGAGGTGGGGACCAAGTGGGAGGTTGGCCCCAAGCTGATCCGACAGAGTCAGGAGGTGATAGAGTAGATTCACAGACAACTTCGCACTGTCAGTTGCAAACAGGAGAGTTATGCTGATCGGAAGCGCAGAGAGGTGCAGTTCGAGGTTGGGGACCACGTCTTTCTTCGCGTTTCACCCATGAAGGGCCTGCAGCGTTTTGGGGTGAAAGGGAAGCTTGCGCTAAGGTTTGTGGGGCCCTTTGAGGTTCTGGAGTGGGTAGGACTCGTTGCTTACCGGCTTGCCCTTCCTCCCCAGCTTTCTGGTGTGCACGACGTGTTCCACGTGTCCAACCTCAGGAAGTACGTCGCCGATCCCAGTCACGTTCTGAGCCACGAGAGCGTCGAGGTGGGTATTGACTTGACCTACCCCGAGAGACCAGTGCAGATACTGGACAGAGCCGTCCGGAGTTTGAGACAAAAACAGGTACCCTTGGTGAAGGTCTTGTGGAGGAGCCAGCGGTACAAGGAGGCTACCTGGGAGCCTGAGGCGGTGATGCGAGGGTGGTACCTGGAGCTTTTTGAGGGTACGTCTTTTCAGACTGACTTCGGTCCTCTTTAAGTTTGTTATGCGTTTATATTTCCTTTTCCACACCTTAGCTAGCTCAAGTTTCGAGGATGAAACTTCCTTTAAGTTTGTTATGATGTAAAGACCCATTCTGTTTTGAGCCTTTTAAGACATCTGGATTGTCAGTCAGACGTCTGGTCAAACATCTGGACTCCTTGCCAGATGTCTGGAAATTGAAAAATCTGTACAGATTTTTCAATTTCCAGACATCTGAATGCGCCTAGGGTCTGAGAACTTGAGTATAACAACCCACCATTCAAAGCCCCAACCAAAACCCCTACACCAATAGAGGATAAAACAAGGAGGCCAACCCACCCACACCCTGCACCCCAAGTCTTCACTCACTGAATTCGGGTGCGAGTTGTATGTGAAGGAAACGAGCTTCACTCGTGAAGCAATTCAAAGCTTCCCTTCGTAGGATTTCAAGTCAGGATAATTAATCAGTCATCCATGGGGAATGAGTTAGGGATGCCAATCAGGGTTAATACCTACTGCTCCACTTTGAGTCTCGGGTTTTTGAAGTTCATAGCGAAAGACAAAGTTCATAGCAGAATCAGTCCTTAACGGGCACGATCAAAGCTATTTACCAGCTCTGGGTTTGTCACAGGTTGAGTATATCCTCCACTTCTTAACCACCCGATTGGCTTCAAAAGTCTAATTCGCTTTACCGCGCAGACAGCTTTCTTCTCTCTCTCTTCTTCTTCTCTCCCCCTCACCGAACCCTAGCCACTCTCTATATAAGAGCCCTCACCCCCCTTCCTCTCTTCTCCACTCCACCACCACCACCTTCCTTCCTCTCCACTGCCGTGAGAGGGATGAGCGAGAGAGAGGGAGCGAAAGCGAGGAGCGAGGAGGAGGAGTGGTGTGAAGAGAGGAGGAGGGGGTTGAGCTTGCGAGTTCGTGGGAGCTTACCAGAGGGTGCACGGCTGGAGTGGCGCATGCGGGAGGAGTGCGTCGGGGGAGCTGTCCCTGACTTCCTGCTGCAGCTGGAGCTGCAGACGAGAGGGAGGAGTTGCGGCTGCATGCGGTGAGAGGAGTGGGAGCTCACTCTGGTACTAGGATTTTCCTAGTATCAGACGTTTGGAGTGCTGTCCAGACGACGGGTTGGACATCTGGTGACAACACTAGACATCTGAAAGCAAGGTCTCGCGAGGGTACATTCTTCCTGTGGTTACAGCCATGTAGGTTGCACTGCAGAGCTGATCTGTTTGGCTACAAGGGGGAGATTTGTATGTCGTGCACAGGGGCAGCTTTGGGAAGGTGCGCGGCACTCCCTCCCATGTGTTTCGGATGTCTGGATAGCTTTCCAGACGACTGGAGTCACTCCCAAACGACTGGAGGAGAGGTCGGACATTTGGAGTTGAGTCCAGAAGATCAAGTAAGAGTCCTGGATGTCTGAGGTCGACACAAGGACGCGAGGTGAGGATCTGGTGACTATTAAGACCTCTGGACTTGGTTCCAGACGTCTGATTTGGTTCTGCAGTCCTGTTTTTGACTTGTTTAGGGTCAAATCGGGGTCCATTTGACGCAAATGAGATATCAGTGGTTTCCTCGTGAGTTCCTCTATATGTTAGAAATGTTTTTATACTGTTCTGAACATTCCATTATTCCATGTTCCTTGATATAGGACTTCGATCTGTTGCATGTTCGGGGCTTGCAGAGGCACGTGAGTCTACCGTTCGAGCCCCGAGTACTCCTGGATTGTCTGGTAGAGTGGTTTCCTCCTATTCTACTTATAAAATATGAATGCATCTATGAAATTTAGATAACTAGAACCCTAGGATGTGGCATGAATCCTAGGACGAGAAATAATTGCACTATTTGTAGGCATGTTTGAGATTACAGTCATGAATGAATGAGCTAAACTGTAAACAACTGCCTGTTAATGACTACGAGTTGCCTATTAGAATATGAAATGCTTGAGATAACTAAACAGCTACCTGTGATATTACTTATTGCATATGTTAATTATGGAAATACTAGCTGCATGTATGTAATATGAGAATGGAATTGTGAATGATGAAACCTGGTATGGAATAGTATGGTGAATATGAGCATGAACCCTACGGGGAGTTAGGAGTAGAGCTCCTGTGGATGAATGGAAAGGTCTAGAAATGTGAGTGGGAAGTGTGCTGGCCCTTGAGTACTTGGTACCAAGGGGGAGCGACTGTCCCCTTTTTAGTGTAGAGAGGAGCTAGCCGCCCTTGGGTTGGGACCCAGGGTTAGGAATGGCCACTCTACACCGACTCCTGCTGGCCCTCACGTACACAGTACCGGGGAGAGCTATTAGTGTAGGGAGGAAGCTAGCCACCCCATGGGGCTCGGGGTTCAGCTAGCCACCCTACACCGACTTGTTAGGTCCACTGGGCAAACTGGGGTAGTAGGATGAGGGTGCGTGGACTGTGGAGGGGCGAGGCCCCTGTTTGGTTTTGAGGGGCTAGACCCCTATTGTTGAGAGGGTTAGGCCCTATACTGTTCCATGCTGTACTTTGGGCGTACCCGCTAGCGGGAATGATTGACTGCAGGCCAGTGTGGGGTAGTTATCCGTGCACTTATTGTACGTGTCGTAGTCACCGATATGTCTTGGCAGTGACCTCAGGGTGGTTGACTGGGTGTAGGATCACCATGGGGGACTCTCCCGACCAGGAGAGCACCACGTGTGCCTTCTACTCTTGGAAAAGACTGCAATTAAGATCATTCCCATGAGGAACATTCGAGATCAAGAAAGAAATCTAAATGTAAACCAATGGGTGAAAGGAATTACTTGTAAAATAAAATAATTGGAAAAGATAAATGTACTTGTTAGCTTTTACCGCTTTAGATAATTTGGTTACCACTCTACTCTGCGTTCGCTGACTCCGTTTACTCATAACTTTTTACAGGTCCAGGAGTTGAGCAGCCGAGTCACCTGTTGCAGAGGGTACTAGGCCCAGTTGAGCCCAGTAGTAGTCTCTTGCTGTTGTAGTACTTCTTTTTGTTAGTGAGTTCAGACTTTGATACTGTTCCTGTTTTGTACTTTTGTTCTACCTTACTGTTGTGGTGGTGATATGTACTGTTACCAGCTTTACTTCCTTACTGCTTGTACGCTTTTACTGTTAGTTACCTTGCATAGTGAATGTGGTTTATTTTCCTGCTTTTCGGTTATTTCTTGTTGGACGACTGGGTCTTGGGATTAGTCGAGTCAAGCCGGTCTCGGGTCTTGTAGGGATTCGGGAATCGGCTCGTAACATTCGTCATGGCACACCCTTAGCCATGCTAGCTACAAACTTTTGTCAGCAATCAATCATGTTTGAGGAACCATTACTATCAATAGAAGTTGAGCATGCATGTAGAATTATGGAAATGTGATTTCCTAAACCAATATGATGCCACAATTTTTTGTGCAACCATTCTCTTCGAGCATCTATTATGTTTATCTCTCCTTTGATGTTGTTTGCCACCTATGATGCCTTGGAAGGTTAGCATGAAGGACTCAAATGGGATATGTTGGGATTCATGCTCCATAGCCCACTGCTGACTTATAAGTAGGTTTATAGCCCTTAGGCAAAGTGCAACCACTGCCATCGATTTTCTTCTTTGGTTGCCAATTGAGGCATGGCCATTGTCATATCTCTTTTCCATCTTCACAAAAAGGATGAATCAACAACCCCTCCCCCTCCTTGCTAAAACCAAAGGGAAAATAGGGCATCCTAGATAAGTAAATGGAAAGGATCATATTTCGTAGCCTATAATCGAGAGAAGGAATGCAAGTAACTTAAATAATGTCTTTGACTTAAATTTTTTGTTTGAAACTTAAACTATTCACTACTAATTTAAATAATTTAATTCTAACTTAAATAATATGTCTCAAACTTAAAGCTACCATCTTGTAGTTGAGTGGGTTTACAGCATTGCATAAAGAGCTTTGTCATCGTTTGCGGATTTCACGTAAGTAATATGTCATTAACTTAAACTATTTGTTTTAAACTTAATTAAATAATTTTCTACTGATTTAAATAATTTACTTCTAACTTAAATAATATGTCTCAAACTTATTTAAGTTAAGGACATATTATTTAAGTTTACAATAAATTATTTAAGTTAGTGACACATAGTTTAAGTTCTGAACAAACAATGTAAGTTTTTAACATAAGTTACCCATTATGGTAAGCAATATAGACTTTGCCAACTTAGGCACAAATAGTTTAAGCCATGTGCATTTTGACTTTTGTATAAGTGTGATATGTTATTTAAGTTAGGGACACATAATTTAAGTTTACAACAAATTATTTACATCAGTGACACATAGTTTAAGTTTTTAACACAAGTTACCCATAATGGTAAGCAATATAGACTTTGTGAACTTAGACACAAATAGTTTAAGTCATGCAAATTGAGGTTTGTATGAGTGTGACACGTTATTTAAGTTAAGGACCGATTATTTAAATTTACAACAAATTATTTAAATTAGTGACACATAATTTATGTTTTGAACAAATAATTTAACTTTTTAACACAAGTTACCAATGATGGTAAGCAATATAGACTTTGTTAACGTAGGCACAAATAGTTTAAGTCATGTGCATTGAAAAGTTGATCTTCGCTTTCAATGAATTTTTGCACATGAAATATCACGTCGTTGTATTTAGTTACGTGGTCAAAAATCACTTTTCAAAACATTTAATATTTGAAATCTAACCATGAAATTTATTAGGTCATCTCCACAGGGAGGTATGCTAGCCTATTAAAATAATTAATGGTGCCTCGTCTATTTGGGAATATCAATAGATAAGCATTCAAACTATTACAAACTCATTTCTAGCATAAATCATCATTCTATGCAATTAATCAACAATGTAGGAGTTCATAAGCAAAATCACCTCAATACAATATCCTTTAAATAAATGAATAGTGAATTCTACAATGGCAAAATACATAAATTTTAATACGTAAGTTACTGTAGCAAAATAGGGGAGTTCTTCTTCCTTGGCGTGCATGAATGTGGAGGCCTCATCGGTGGAGTTGTTGCTGGTGGAGGTCAGCTGGAGCGAGGGGATGCTGATGGAGCTGACCGCTTTGAAGATGGCGGTTGGCGGTGGTCAGCTGGAGGGAAGGGGCGTCGATGGAAATGAGTGGTCGAGTGGGCATTCACGGTGGCCAGGGTGATAGTGGTAGACGTGATGGTCGACGGCGAGATGGGGTGAGCATCACTACAAAAAAATGACACTTTTGAGATAATTGTACATGACGGTAAAATCTACCGTCACAAAAGTATTCACTTTTGTGACAGTAATAATGTAATTTTAAAATCCTATCCTAATAATCTTTTGGGACAATGGGTAATGGTCACAAATATAATAGAATAACAAAAATAAAATAAGAGGAGTGATCTTTTTGGCTACCGTAATTATAAAATTCCCTGCTTCCTTTGCGACCACCACTCCCCCAGAAGTTACCCTTACACAACTCCCCTTCTCAAAACCCTCATGAGCTCTCAACCTTCGTTACCTCACGACTCAATCCCTTCCTCTCAAGATCGACCATCTGATTCCCTAATCTCCTCCTCTTGCACACCACTACGCCGTCTTCCACCTTCATCCACCTCCTCTTCGCCACTGGTCACCACTAGTTAGTTCTCTCCTCCTCTCTTCCTTTCCTTCTATTAACCATAACCTCCACCTCTCCACCTCACAACCAGCACCTTGTTGTCCCTCCTAATTTTCTCCTCTCCTTCCCCCGTACCATCTCTGGTACAAATCAAGTCCCCTTCCCCTTGCGGACCTCCGACCGTGATCAAGCCATTATCAACCACCTCAACCCCCTCGTCACCTAACGTTCACCGCCTCCTCATCAACCCCATGTCATCACATCGTCACTGCTGATCAACTATCCTCTTCTCTGTCAATGAAAAAACTGGTTGAGTGTCTTCTTCTCCAGCAGTGACCACGTCACCCCTTCATCGAGCGTGCATCTCAACTCTTATTAATGGTGAGCCTTCATCTCCTCCTTGCCCTCTCTTTCCTTGCCACCTCCCTCCTACCAGCCCCAACTACTCTTCCCTCCTTCGCCTCCCTTCTTAGTGCCCTCTCGACCATTCTGAAGCCCCTCTACAAACCTCACGAGATCCACAAGTGGCATAAATCCTTCAGGGTATAGCTCATCATCACACACTACTCCTTCACCCACAAGGTCCTTGACATCGACGAACCAAGCGGCATAGGCATGGTCGGATTTAGAGGTAGCATGTGTGAGCATGGGTTTCTCTTTAGGCATTTTGTGGTTGATAGATATTGCTTTTAATGATCTGAGAGTCGGTAACCTATTTTTTTCCTATTTTGTGGTTCACCCTCCAAATTTCAAATCTGTATAGCAATAGAAAGGCATCTAGGTTGTGATTTTTTAAATCAAATTAAAGCTTAGTCGCCTTCCAAACTTGAATGATTCTTGAATGCCAATTTGATTTGAGCCTTTTCCAGCATCTTATACATTTTAAAATGTTGTTAATTATGTCATCACCCTATTTTGGTCTTTATAGGAGCTCATGTGTCTCGTTAACTATACAACTCATTTCATTTCTTTTAGAATCCAGAACTTGTTTCCTGATGAGATCCTAGCATCTCCACATGGAACCCCTTGAGATCAAATGACTCGTGTTGGATTTCTATATTTCCATGTGTTGGACTTGATTGGTTGAAAGGATAAGTTTGTTTTTCAAAAAAAAGAAAGGAAAAAGGAACAGGTTTCAGTTGAACTAAATGAGGATAAGTTTATCCTTTTATTTCCCCATGGGGCACCCAAATATGCAAGCAAATATGCAAATTAGGCATAAGGATTAATTTACTTCTATTTCTTATTCGCCCCTTGAACAAAATGTGGTATTGAATTTTGTGTTGTTTCCACCTTTAGCTTTAGCTGGAGGGTTATAGAACTAAATCATATGTGCTTATCATACTTTGTTCATAGCAAATTGATCGTAAAAAATACCATGGATGGTAAAACCAAACTCTAGCTTAAGTCAAAAGATATATTGTAAAAGTCAGGTGAATGATATCCTTTCATCTTTGACATCTGAATGCTAAACAGATGAAGACATGGCCTTATCCTATTAATCTTTAGGCTAAGGTGCTTTATGCCTGTTTTCGTCAGCATCTTTTGATTGGCCTCTCAATGATTCTTATGGTTTTTGGATTCTATGTGATTACTAGACATGACATTGGTGTTCTTGAGGAGCTGTTACGCTCTATCTCTTCTGTAAGTGCTAAAGGAGGAGCACAAGATACTCTCATCATGTGTTTACTACTTACAGCTATCCACATGAGCATTTGTAGTTTTAAGTTGTAGAGAAGGTTTCCACTTTGACAATGAGCATTATGTTGGATATCATAAAGATGTAACCATCCCTTTCTCAACTTGCTTCTTGCATACTTTTTCACACATTCCCTATGTTCATCAACGAAAAGAAAGGTTCATGCAGAATTGATGCTCTAGAGTCATTTTCATGTTTAAGTTTGATAGGATAATATTTGGATTGAAAGGGTTACTTCTTAGTTCCTATATCACTTTGGCTTGCCACTATCAATTGTTAGAGATTGGATTATATGCTATGAAAGGTTTGACATGTTAAAGAGTCTTAAATATGTTGTATTTGTCAACTTTTCTTCAACCAATCCCCACTTTTAAGTTCAATGGTCCTGGACATATATGATAAAACTAGTGATTTTGATCTTGTTGAAGAGCACTCCCAGCTATTCTCAAGGAACATAGTTTCTGAAATTCAGGTTATTTTAGGTTCTTCTTTGGCCTGAATTAATTAATTTTTTCCTTAATAATTGTTGGGAGTCATCCATGTTGAGTTGATCTACCTGATTCCTGCTCCTCTTCTAAAGTGATTTTGTTTCACTATACATAGGTATCCACAACGTGATTGTCAAATATTCACAAGGTTGTAGTCATTACATGAATCATTATGCAATACGAAACAAGCCTATACCAGAAGGCTCCACCATTGTATGTTGCCAATTCTAAGCATCTAGTAACAAATCATTTAGTCATTTTATTTTGTACATGCTCCACATGTTTAAATGGATTCAGAATGAGGAATTTGCTTCCAAACTCTAGACTGATGCTGAAATGGAAAGGTTTTATAGGGATGTGGCTTTTGGAGCTGAATCTAGCTGGGATTTCAACTGAAGATGGATGAGGTAATATCATGAAAATTGATTGCATTTTGGTCCCTAATTTCTAACTTGATTTGCATGTTAACCTGTATGTATCTTTTATCCATTTGGTCCCTCTTTTCATCTAGTCTGATAATGCCTTGTCGAGGTTATTACAACCTTTTCTCAACAATGTCAACGTAGACAAGCTTAGATTATAGGCATTAGATATTGCATTAAGGTTGTTAATGTCTACATGGATGATCCTAGGTGGTGATTATTGAGGAACAGCTCACCCAAGGGATGGAAGATCTCAAATATCAATTTCAGGACTATTGTTGCATGCCAAATCATAGTTCCCTTGATTTTTCCTTGGCACTTGAGTGGATTCAACTAAGAGGTATATCAAGTAATCACAATGGATACATGTCATAATCATAGTGGAAGAATAATTCAAAACATGTATTGTTAGAGTCTCAAATCTGAATATGTGTTTAAATTTTAGAATTTTTACACATTTACGAGCATAAGAATTTCATTTAGCTTGATTCCTATTTCATTCGTGACTTGGCTTGCAAAATCTTTTGCATTTTTTACTTCACTTTGATGCAAATTCCTTGGTAGGCATCTCTTCTAGTCTCTCAGATGATTTTTTGTACATAAAAGAGCATATAACATAAGCATTTTTTTATACAATTTTTATTTCACTGTATATTTTAAAATCTCTAGTGACTTGCTACGAAAGATCCATCCTCAAGATTTGTTAATTTTGTTTGGGTTGTTTCCAGAAAAAATCCAATGGATAATGACAACAAAGGTATCACTAATTACCACATATCTCAGCATGTAATCATTCGAGTCTTAAAAGCACCACAGCCAGCCCATTAAAGGTTCCTATTGTTGACAATTACTATTAAAATATAAGATCTACCTATGTTTTGTATAATTTTTTATCTCACTATATATTTCAAAATCTTTGGACTTACTGCGAAAGATCGAACCTCAAGATTTGTTAATTTTGCTTGGGTTGCTTTCAGAAAAATTCAATGGATAATGACAGTAAATGTGCCACCAATTACCACATATCTTGATGCAACCAATGGATTTTCTCTATGATATAGTCCATCCACCTTGGCATTTCATCTTTGCAACATAAATACTGACTGATGCTTGTTTTTGTGCAAAATCTTAAGTGCACAGTTATGTTATTTAAACCATGCAATAAATTTCCAAATGCCATTTGCACCTTTTTCTTTACAAGTTATAATGATATTATTGAACTTTCTATGTTTGCAATATGTCATTTGAGTTGAGGATGCATAAATGCTCTCGGGTTGTATTGCTTGTTAATTTTTGTATAAATTTTTGAAACAATGATTCATTTAGTCAATTTCTTTTTCAGGGCACCATAGGTTTATTTTAATGGTACAATGAATATATTTTAGACAGTTGCAGTAAAGCTAGCTAGGTATGTTGATGTTCTCGAGAATGAGTGTTACGAACGCGTGCCCCAGACGTCTTTTAAGACGTCTGGGAGGTGGCCCAGACGTCAGACCAGATGTCTGGGATCACATCCAGACGTCTGACCAGATGTCTGGGATCGTTTCCAGACGTCTGGAAATCAGTTATTTCCGACACGCGTGGGTCGTCTGTGCGCCTGAGCGCGCAGACCCGCATATTCGTTATTCCCTCTGTGGCTGCAGACGCCCTGCCGCGATTCTCTCTCCTCCTCGCGTAGCCTTAAAAGGCCACGCGCTCCCTCCCGTTGCCTCCACCCCTTTCCTCTTCTCCTTCCAGTGCGCGAGAGCGAGCGCGGGGTTGCTGCGGCGGCGACGGCCGCAGTGAGCGTGGAGGGGGTGCTGCGTGCGAGAGCGACGCTCAGCCGTGAGGACTAGCTCGTCGGGGCTGCCAGGGACGGCCGGTGGGAAGCGCAGCAGGCGCGGAACGATTCGGGAGGCCTGCTGCGGCTCGAGCAGCAGGCGCACGAGGTGCGACGAGGCGCGGCGTCGCGAGCGGAGGGCGAGTCACGCCCTGGTTCTGGAAAAATTTCCAGAATCAGACGTCTGTGCTGATAGCCAGACGGCGGGGTCGACGTCTGGAAGACTGTCCAGACGTCTGAAAGGTGAGTTTTCCGTCTTCTTCTTCCTTCCTGTCGACTGACCGTACTGAGGGAGAGAGATGGGTGTGCGCAGGCTCGGTGATTCGCCATCCAACGCAGATCAGACGTCTGGCTGTAGTACCAGACGTCGGGAGAGACCTCCAGACGTCCGGGGTGACCATCGGACGTCTGGGAACTAGGCCAGACGTCCCCGCAGGCTTCTGGACATCTGAGAAACCACACAGAACAAGGTAATTCTCTGATCCACTTTTTAAGACGTCTGGAAGAAGTTCCAGACGTCTGATTTTGCACAGTGTCGTTGTTTTCGACCCGTTTAGGGCCCGTTCAGGTTCCGTTTTCCGCGATTCGAGTTGCGTTCTTTTCGGAATTAATTCCTCTACCCGTCTACAGTAGCTATACACTGTTTTGAGACACTCCTTGTGTTTGATCCTTGTGATAGGACCCCATTCTGTTGCAGTCTCGGGGGTCGCGGAGGCACGCGGGATTCCCAATCACTCCCCCATTCTCCCGTTGTACCTGGTAGAGTGGCTTAAAGTTATTAATAAAATCTATTAAATTATGGAACCATAAATAGAACCTAGGACATTGCATGAATCCTAGGAATGAGAAATAGATGGAATGATAGCTCCTAGGTGTTGCATGAATCCTAGGGCTGGAAAACTAGATTGTATGATAGATCCTAGGATATGGCATGAATCCTAGGATGGGAAAACTAGTGGAATGTATAATACTGCAGTCTTGGAAAATGGAAAGAGATATAAAGCTGCCTGTAATTTGAATTAACAGCTGCCTGTTGTGAATAAATAACGTGGTTGAGAACATGGATTGTAAGAATGTGAAACTGGAAAGTGAAACCTGGATGTTTGAGTAAAAAGGATGGAACCCTACGGGGGAATTAGGAGTGGAACTCCTGGAAAGAGAAAGGAATGGAACTGAGATGTAGTTGTGTACTGTCTCTTGGGTACGTAGTACCAAGGGAAGTACCTGTACCTATTTAGTGCAAAGCGGAGCCAGCCGCCCCAGGGACCCGGGGTTAGGACTGGCCACTCTGTACCGACTTGCTGGCCCTCGCGTACGTAGTACCGAGGAGAGCTACTAGTGTAGGGAGGTACTAGCTACCCCACGGGCCCCGGGATTCTGCTAGCCTCCTACACCAACTTGTTTAGGTCCACTGGGGCAAACTAGGGTAGTCAGGCGAGGGTGCGCGGACTGTGGAGGGGCAAGGCCCCGGTTTGGTTACTGTGGAGGGGTTGGACCCCTGTTACTGAGAGGGCTCTGCCCTGGACTGGTTCCGTGCTGTGCTTTGGGCGCACCCGTTAATGGAAACGACTGACCGCGTGCCAGTACGGGTTAGCTACCTGTGCGTTTATCGCATGTGCCGTAGTCACCATTACGTCTGTCAGTGACCTTGGGGTGGTTGACTGAGGGTAGGATCACCACGGGGGACTCTCCCGGCCAGGAGAGCACCACGTGCTACTTCTACTTTTTGGAAAAGACTGCAATCAAGATCGTTCCCACGAGGAACATTCGAGATCAAGAAAAAGATCTGAGGAATAAATGAAATAGTGAGACAATTGAAAGATGTGAATAAAGAAAGTAATCGAACATAACAGCTACTGTACACTCTACTGTTGTCTTTAGTTTAGTTGCCACTCTACTCAGCGTTTTGCTGACGTGTTACACTCATTACCTTTTTCAGGACCAGGTGTTGAGCAGCCAGGGTCAGCGGCTGCAGAGGACGCTGGGCCGAGTAGGGTCCAGTAGTGTTACCACTGTCACTTGTACCTCTTTTTGTTACGTTGTAGTGAGTAGTTCTTGTTTCCGCTGTACTTTCTTTACCTGCAGTTCAAATTATATTATGAATGTTGTTCTACTGTTGTGGTGGTACATACTGTGGTAGTTTCTTTCCTTACTGCTGTACTTTCTTACTGTTAGTTATATTCATGCTGAATGTGGTTTATTTTACTGCTCTTTTGGTTACATCCTCGTTGGACGACTAGGTCTTGGGATTAGTTGAGTCGGTTCGATTCTCGTGTCTCGTAGGGACTCGGAAACGGGGTCGTTACAAGATGGTATCAGAGCAAGGTCGTCCCGAGAAGTGAATCAACTGACTGTAGAATAACCAATTCACATGTTTATAACTAGAGTAGCCACCACAACATATCTCTTAACATGTGCTCTTAGAAGTTTTGTTAGGTACCGTTTGTTTTGACGTTTTTCCGTTTTGTTTCGCGTCTCCTTACAGGAGATGCCTCGTCGCGGGACTGGCGAGACTGGCCGCGGGCGCGGTCGAGGACGTGGTAGGCGAGGTGGACGTGCTGTTGTTGACGTCTCGGTGGACTAGCCACCACTCCCGGGCATCCAGGCCCAGGACCTCGCTAGACTGATACGAGACATTGTACGAGAGGAGCTCCACCCACCACCCCGAGCACCTCCTCCCGGGGCTGCAGAGGGGGAGTCCTCTGTGGGACCACGCGACAGACACGGCACTGGACACGAGGGAGGGGATGGGCCGCTGCCGCCCCCACCTTCCTCCGACACTTCTGTACACGAGGCACCTTCGCCTGGAGGTGCACCAGCACCTCCCCTACAGTGCCACTTCGAGCTTTTCGGACAGTTCCGGAAGCTGAAGCCCCCTCCTTCAAGGGGGATGAGGACCCGACCGAGGTAGAGGACTTGCTTGAGCAGCTGGAGAAGATCTTCGACACCCTTCGCCCCCCGGTGGAGTGCCGTGTAGCCTTTGCCACGTACCAGCTGGAGAGTGCGGCACACCGGTGGTGGAGGGCGGTCCGGGGACAGGAGAGGGACGAGCCGACGTGGGACCAGTTCGTCACCCTCTTCTACGAGCAGTACTTTCCCCAGACGTGGCAGGACCAGAGGAGGCGGGAGTTCCACACTCTCCGCCAAGGGACGATGACTGTGAGCGCTTACTGCACGCGTTTCTTGGAGCTGTCCCGCTTTGCAGCGACAGCGGTAGCCATTGAGGAGGAGCGCCTTTGGAGGTTCACCGAGGGGCTCCGGCCTGCTATTCGGAGGTATGCCAAACCCCTGAAGCTGCCGACGTTTTCGAGGGTGGTAGAGGCAGCTATGACTTACGAGGAGACCAACCCGTCCACGCGAGACACCGACGGCGGGCGGAAGAGGCCCTTCCAGCCAGACTTTTCACAGGGCCGGCGAGAACGGAGACACGTGGCATCCGCAGGAGAGCCGTCACGTTGTGCAGGGCCATCAGTGGCCTTTGGGGGCCCTCGACAGGGGCCAGTCGCCAGCACCGGACCCCCGCCTAGCCGACAGCAGGGACCCACTGAGGGCGGGAGTCGGGTTCCCCTCTGCTACCAGTGTGGCCAGCCGGGCCACATCAGGAGGGACTGCCCATCTAGGGCAGGAGGTCAGCAGATACTCCCCGCGCAGAGCACTGGAGGGCGTGCAGGAGGCCGCGGTTCCCAGGCGCGAGGAGGAGGACAGTAGTCACGAGGAGGGTACCGGCTAGCACCTACCCGTCCGGCGCAGAGTGTGGCTGCTTCATCCGCACCTAGAGCTGAGGGGCGTATCAACGCCCTAACACATAGGGACGCCAGAGCTTCGGGATAGGTGGTAGCAGGTATGGTTTAAGTTTCTGGCAGACTCGTTTACACGCTTTTCGATTCCGACGCTATGCACTTGTTTGTCGCAGCCAGTTTCGCAGTTAGTTTGGACCGGGATTATACACTGCTAGAGAATCCGTTCGTAATCAGAGGTCCGAGTGGTCAGCTATTTGTAGCTGAGGAGGTGTACACGGATTGCGAGGTCAGCGTCGGGGGACATAGCCTGCCAGCTGACCTGATTATGATACAGATGGAGGACTTTGGAGTGATTCTGGGGATGGATTGGTTGTCCGCTTACCACGCCTTGGTGGACTGTTTTGAGAGGAAGATTGTCTTCTCCATTCCGGAGTTGCCTTCTTTCGAGTTTCACGGACAGCCAGTGGACGGAGGTTTCAGGTGCATTTCGGCACTTCGGGCGGTGAGACTTTTTAGCCAGGGGTGTGAGGGCTTCCTAGCTTGTGTGGTGGCAGAGCCCAGCCCTGTGGTAGACTTCCAGGGCATCCCGGTGGTCAGAGAGTACCCTGACGTGTTTCCAGACGAGTTACCAGGACTACCACCCGAGCGTGAGATCGAGTTTGAGATCTCACTAGTACCAAGGACCAGCCCCATCTCCACCGTGCCATACAGGATGGCACCGCTTGAGCTGTGAGAGCCCAAGTCTCAGTTGCAGGACCTTCTGGAGAAGGGTTTCGTGAGGCCCAGTGCGTCTCCCTCGGGAGCCCCGGTACTGTTTGTGAAGAAGAAGGATGGGACCTTATGTCTTTGTGTGGACTACCGACAGCTGAATGGGGTCACCATCAAGAACAGATATCTGCTGCCGAGGATCAACGACTTGTTTGACTAGTTGCGGGGTGCCACGGTGTTTTCCAAGTCGACTTGAGGTCTGGATACCACCAGTTGAGGATCAGGGAGACCGACGTCTCCAAGACAGCTTTCCGCACCCGGTACGGACACTACGAGTTTTTGGTCATGCCGTTTGGGCTGACCAATGCCCCCGCTGCTTCCATGGACCTGATGAACAAGGTGTTTAGACCGTACTTGGACCAGTTCATGGTGGTTTTCAAAGATGATGTACTCATCTATTCTAGAGATCGGACGCAGCACGGACAGCACTTGAGGATGGTTCTGGACACTCTGAGACAACGCAGGCTGTACGCCAAATACAGCAAGTGCGAGTTCTGGTTGAGGGAGGTGACCTTCTTGGGTCATGTGATCTCTGGAGACGGCTTGGCGGTGGACCCAGCCAAGGTCGAGGCAGTGCTCAGGTGGGAGAGACCGCGTTTAGTCACTGAGATTCGCAGTTTCCTGGGACTGGCAGGCTACTACAGACGATTCATCAGAGGATTTTCGCAGATTGCGCGTCCTATGACACAGTTGACTTGGAAGGACGTGCCTTTCGCTTGGACAGATGCCTGTGAGGCGTGTTTTCTGGAGCTGAAGGAGAGGTTGACCTCGGCTCCCATGCTCACCATCCTTGACAGTAGTGGCGGGTTCGTTGTGTACACGGATGCCTCCTTGCAGGGGTTAGGAGGTGTGCTCATGCAGAGGGGTCACGTTGTCGCTTAAGCTTCGCGGCAACTGAAGCCCCATGAGCATACCTACCCTACCCACGACCTAGAGTTGGCAGCTGTTGTCTTCGCGCTGAAGACCTGGAGGCACTACTTGTACGGTGAGACCTTCGAGATTTTTACTGATCACAAGAGCCTCAGATATCTTTTTGACCAGAAGGAGCTCAACATGAGACAGAGACGTTTGTTGGAGCTCCTGAAGGACTACGACTGCAGCATCTCCTACCACCCGGGAAAGGCCAATGTGGTGGCTGACGCCTTGAGCCGTAAGGCGCCCGCACGCTTGGCCAGTCTACAGTCACAGAGTTGGAGCCTTTTGGAGGAGGTGGGCAGTTGGCGACCTCTAGAGTTGTGAGGGTACTGTGGGGCAGTGACGGTGACACGGCAGACTAGGCCAGAGCTGATAGACCGCATCATCACAGGATAGATGACCGATCCGTACTTGCAGTCTTTGCGCGACAGAGTACTGTCAGGAGACCCAGGGGATTTCTCTTTCACAGACCAGGTGCTACGCTTGAGGGGACAGTTGTGCGTTCCCAGAGACGAGGAGCCGTTGAGAGAGCTCCTGACTGAGGCACACGGTTCCAAATTCACCATACATCCCGGAAACACGAAAATGTACCACGACTTGAGACGCGAGTTTTGGTGGAGACGGATGAAGCAGGATGTGGGTGAGTTCGTGCAGTAGTGCTTAGTGTGCCAGTAGATGAAAGCTAAGAATCAGAGGCCTGCAGGGCCGCTCCAGCCGCTTCCAGTGCCAGAGTGGAAGTGGGAGAGCATCACCATGGACTTGGTGGTGGGCTTACCTGTTACCCAGCGGGGACATGACGCAGTCTGGGTAATAGTGGATAGACTGACGAAGACGGCGCGATTCTTGCCGATCCGAGTCACTTTGGGAGCAGCACAGTTGGCAGAGAGGTATATCCGTGATGTGGTACAACAACACGGAGTTCCGCAAGAGATCGTATCCGACTGGGATACCCGCTTTACGTCCCAGTTTTGGGCTGAGTTTCAGCAGGCCTTGGGGACGAGGTTGAGGTTTAGCACGGCTTACCACCCCCAGACGGACGGACAGTCTGAGCGCACGATACAGACACTTGAGGACCTTTTGCGTGCCTGTGTACTGGACTGGAGGGGCTCTTGGGAGGAGCACCTGCCCCTGGAAGAATTTGCATACAATAACAGTTATCACTCGAGCATCGGCATGGTTCCCTACGAGGCTCTGTACGGACGTAAGTGTACGGCACCCTTGAGTTGGGTTGAGGTGGGGACCAAGTGGGAGGTTGGCCCCAGGTTGATCCGGCAGAGTCAGGAGGTAGTTGAGCAGATCCACAGACGACTCTGCACTATCAGGAGCAGACAGAAGAGCTACGCGGATCGGAGACGCGGAGAGGTGCAGTTTGAGGTTGGGGACCACGTCTTCCTTCGTGTTTCTCCCATGAAGGGCCTACAGCGGTTTGGGGTGAGAGGGAAGCTCGCGTCGAGGTTCGTGGGGCCCTTTGAGGTCCTGGAGCGGGTTGGACCCGTTGCTTACAGACTTGCCCTTCCCCCGCAGCTTTCTGGTGTGCACGACGTGTTCCACATGTCCAACCTCAGGAAGTATGTAGCCGATTCCAGTCACGTACTGAGTCACGAGAGCGTCGAGGTGGGCGACGACCTGACCTACCCCGAGCGGCCAGTGCAGATCCTAGACCGAGCTATCCGCAGTTTGAGACGAAAGCAAGTACCCCTGGTAAAGGTTTTGTGGAGGAGCCAGCGGTACGAGGAAGCTACCTGGGAGCCTGAGGCGACAATGCGGGAGCGGTACTCGGAGCTTTTCGCGGGTACGTCTTTTCGGACCGGCTTCGGTCCTCTTTGAGTTTGTTATGGTTAATTGGACATCTTTTCCCGCACCCTAGTTGGCTCAAGTTTCGGGGACGAAACTTCCTTTGAGTTTGTTATATTGTTACGAACGCGTGCCCCAGAAGTCTTTTAAGATGTCTGGGAGGTTGCCCAGACGTCGGACCAGACGTCTGGGATCACATCCAGACGTCTGACCAGACGTCTGGGATCGTTTCCAGAGGTCTGGAAATCAGTTATTTCCGACACGTGCGGGCCGTCTGCGTGCCTGAGCGCGCAGACCGGCATATTCGTTATTCCCTCTGCGGCTGCAAACGCCCTGCCGCGATTCTCTCTCCTCCTCGCGCAACCTTAAAAGGCCACGTGCTCCCTCTCGTCGCCTCCACCCCTTTCCTCTTCTCCTTCCAGTGCGCGAGAGCGAGCGCGAGAGCGGGCGCGGGGTTGCTGCGGCGGCGACGGCCGCAGTGAGCATGGAGGGGGTGCTGCGTGTGAGAGCGGCGCTCAGCCGTGAGGGCGAGCTCGTCGGGGCTGCTAGGGCCGGCCGGTGGGAAGCGCAGCGGGCGCGGAATGACGCGGGAGGCCTGCTGCAGCTTGAGCTGCAGGCGCACGAGGTTCGACGAGGCGCGGCATCGCGAGCGAAGGGCGAGTTGCGCCCTGGTTCTGGAAAAATTTCCAGAATTAGGCGTCTGTGCTGATAGCCAGACGGCGGGGTCGACGTCTGGAAGACTGTCCAAACGTCTGAAAGGTGAGTTTTCCGTCTTCTTCTTCCTTCCTGTCGACTGACCGTACTGAGGGAGAGAGATGGGTGTGCGCAGGCTCGGTGATTCGCCATCCAACGTGGATCAGACGTTTGGCTGTAGTACCAGACGTCGGGAGAGACCTTTAGACGTCCGGGGTGACCATCGGACGTCTGGGAACTAGGCCAGATGTCCCCGCAGGCTTCTGGACATCTGAGAAACCACACAGAACAAGGTAATTCTCTGATCCACTTTTTAAGATGTCTGGAAGAAGTTCTAGACGTCTGATTTTGCACAGTGTCGTCATTTTCGACCCGTTTAGGGCCCGTTCGGGTTTCGTTTTCCGCTATTCGAGTTGCGTTCTTTTCGGAATTAATTCCTCTACCCGTCTACAGTAGCTATACACTGTTTTGAGACACTCCTTATGTTTGATCCTTGTGATAGGACCCCGTTCTGTTGTAGTCTCGGGGGTCGCGGAGGCACGTGGGATTCCCGATCATGCCCCCATTACTCCCGTTGTACCTGGTAGAGTGGCTTAAAGTTGTTAATAAAATCTGTTAAATTATGGAACCATAAATAAAACCTAGGACATTGCATGAATCCTAGGAATGAGAAATAGATGGAATGATAGCTCCTAAGTGTTGCATGAATCCTAGGGCTGGAAAACTAGATTGTATGATAGATCCTAGGATATGGCATGAATCCTAGGATGGGAAAACTAGTGGAATGTATAATACTGCAGTCTTGGAAAATGGAAAGAGATATAAAGTTGCCTGTAATTTGAATTAACAGCTGCCTGTTGTGAATAAATAACGTGGTTGAGAACATGGATTGTAAGAATGTGAAACTGGAAAGTGAAACCTGGATGTTTGAGTAAAAAGGATGGAACCCTATGGGGGAATTAGGAGTGGAACTCCTGGAAAGAGAAAGGAATGGAACTGAGATGTAGTTGTGTACTGTCTCTTGGGTACGTAGTACCAAGGGAAGTACCTGTACCTGTTTAGTGCAGAGCGGAGCCAGCCGCCCCAGGGACCCGAGGTTAGGACTGGCCACTCTGTACCGACTTGCTGGCCCTCGCGTACGTAGTACCGAGGAGAGCTACTAGTGTAGGGAGGTACTAGCTACCCCACGGGCCCCGGGGTTCTGTTAGCCTCCTACACCGACTTATTTAGGCCCACTGGGGCAAATCAGGGTGGTCAGGCGAGGGTGCGCGGACTGTGGAGGGGCAAGGCCCCGGTTTGGTTACTGTGGAGGGGTTGGACCCCTGTTACTGAGAGGGCTCTGCCCTGGACTGGTTCCGTGCTGTGCTTTGGGCGCACCCGTTAATGGAAACGACTGACCGCGTGCCAGTACGGGTTAGCTACCTGTGCGTTTATCGCGCGTGCCGTAGTCACCGTTACGTCTGTCAGTGACCTTGGGGTGGTTGACCGAGGGTAGGATCACCACGGGGGACTCTCCCGGCTAGGAGAGCACCACGTGCTACTTCTACTTTTTGGAAAAGACTGCAATCAAGATCGTTCCCACGAGGAACATTCGAGATCAAGAAAAAGATCTGAGGAATAAATGAAATAGTGAGACAATTGAAAGATGTGAATAAAGAAAGTAATCGAACATAACAGCTACTGTACACTCTACTGTTGTCTTTAGTTTAGTTGCCACTCTACTCAGCGTTTTGCTGACGTGTTACACTCGTTACCTTTTTCAGGACCAGGTGTTGAGCAGCCAGGGTCAGCGGCTGCAGAGGACGCTGGGCCGAGTAGGGTCCAGTAGTGTTACCACTGTCTCTTGTACCTCTTTTTGTTACGTTGTAGTGAGTAGTTCTTGTTTCCGCTATACTTTCTTTACCTGCAGTTCAAATTATATTATGAATGTTGTTCTACTGTTGTGGTGGTACATGCTGTGGTAGTTTCTTACCTTACTGCTGTACTTTCTTACTGTTAGTTATATTCATGCTGAATGTGGTTTATTTTACTGCTCTTTTGGTTACTTCCTCGTTGGACGACTAGGTCTTGGGATTAGTTGAGTCGGTCCGATTCTCGTGTCTCGTAGGGACTCGGAAACCGGGTCGTTACAATGAGTATGAGGATGAAGACTGAGATTAATTTTTAGATTAGTAGTAATATATTATGGATGACTTATGTATATTTTTTCTTGTAAGAATTTGAATGTATACCTTTTTCTTGTAAGAACTTGAATATATTGAGGAAAAAAATGAATAAAGTACATTTTTTTGACTTAAGTATGTCAATGATGTCATGATGAATGTTATTAGTATTTTCTTTTGAAGAAGTCGATGTTATTAGTATTACAAGTATATCAATGGTGATGAGCATTTGGAATAATTATATATTATGATTGTTGTAATGGTATATTACTCTCATTAAAGATGTTACAGTCGATATATATTGGGATGCTTGAGATAGTTTATTACTGTCACTAACTGTATTTAGTAATGACTTATTCCTATAGCAAAAGTCCTTTATGAAGGTAAAGAAAGATCTTTTCTCACAGTAAAGGGATATTTTTTTTTTGACGGTATATATTTTGCGACGGTTTTTAAATGTCACAAATTTTGGTGTCAAAAGTAGTTGTGTGAAATGGCGCCAAAAAAATTAAGATAGTAAATTATTGTTGCAAGTTTGTGATTGTTATTAATTGTCACATAAGATCTGTTGTGATGATTATTAATTGTCACATAAGATCTTTTGTGATAGTTGTTAACTGTCACAAATGTTTTATCATTTGTGATAGTAAACCTTTTTAGGATGCCACTTTTTGTGACGGTTAACATTACTGTCCCTAAAAGGCTTTTGTAACAGTAGTGGATGTTTTGGCGAATAATTTTCTATTAGAATTTACCAATTTTCCTGTAGTGCATCTTGGTGAAGTCGATGTTGAGGATGACAGTTGGAGTTGATGAAGGTGCAACGGGGGTAACAGTGGCGTGATTGGTTCAATGCATTGGAGAAGATGAATAGTGGCCTTACGTGCAGAGAGAAAGAGGAAGTGAGGAGGAGAGGCATTGTTGATGGGTGTGCATGTCGCGCGTGGTCACGGGGTGTTAGTGTTGAGGATGGCATTGAGTGCCGCCGTCTATGGTGGTGTGAGGCAGTGGCTGTGGCATTGGGTTCTCACAATGGGGGTGATGCATGGATGGCAGGAGGAGAAAAGGAGAAGGAGAAAACGAAGGAGAAGAAGAAAAAGGAGAAGGAAAAGGGGTTGGTGTTGATGGTGGTGAGGAAGGAGGGAATGGCTGATGGTGATACATATATCTATATAACTAGAAATAAATATGTAAACTTATATAGTCATATCTAAAATGTATCTAAGTATTTACTATAGACTATATGATACCCGTATACCTATTTACTTAAGTATTTAGTGTATGTAATTAAGTTATTAAGTTAAATACCAAAATTATTAAGTAATTAAATGTACATAAATTAAAATAAATGTTCTCAAATAAATTAAAAATGTTTACTAATTACCTTAATATGTTAATTAACTAATTATTAGGTCAATTGCATCATTAATTTATTAATTTGTGCATTAATTAAGTAATTAAACCCTAAATTAACGTGTACATATCACTAACTTTAACTAATTTATATATATAATTAAATAACTTATTTTTATAAATTAACTATACAATTGAGTAGCCCTATGTAAGGATTTTCCAAGCATATAATTTATTTAGAAATTGTACCTCAAATAGGCACTCAAATTAAGGCCTGAAAACCACCTTAGCACATGTATGCGCACGCTATTTGGGCACCTAACATGGTGCCACATCATGGAAGTGTGGCACGTTGAGCCTGCTTATAAGAAATCATTTGTGCTGGCTGCTTAGTCGACACGTGCTAGGCGCACTTATACCTTATACCCTCTGACCATTACTTGAGCATATTCTGAGCATATTTTGGTTGGCTAGGAGCTCGATATGTTCAGTATTGGACTTGACATGGGCATAAAAAAATTCACAAAAGTCTACATGATAAAAATTAGAACTGGGTCTAGTAGTGGTCTGATCCCACCCATGAGGATGATGTTTATCGCACGAAAAATATGAATCACCAACAAGAAAAACCCCAAATTTTTGTTGAGTAAAGTTGGGTAAGGAGTGGAAACAAATTGGCTTGGCTAAATGTTGGATCTGTGCTAAGACTTAAGTGCTGTGTGTGTGAGTTAGTGTTGTGTGTGTACAAGTATATATATGCGTATATATGTATAGAGTATATACGTATGTATAATATTAGTATAGCATGTATATATGTAGAGGATATAAGTAGAGTAGTATAAGCCTTATGTGTATATATATTTGTGTTAAGGTTTCAGTGACATTTTTATCCATCACTGAAGGTGTATATATATGCTAGTAAATATAGTTCTTTTGCTTTATATTTTGTATATATGTTTTATAAGGCTATAGTAATACTTATATATGTTACTGTATATATAGTATATGCTACTAAAGTTAGTATATGTTAATATATTTAGTATAGTACATATTAATAGGTATTTTTGTACCCACACTTAGGTATTAATTAGTATAGGTATAACAACTAACATAGAATAGAATAAGTAGTTTTTTATGCCTGTTTGATTGTAAATATATTTGAGGCATGGTAATTAGCATTAATTGATTCATTTTGTATATAATTAACCTAATTCATTTATTGTTTGATTCATTTATTTAATTTGTAAATATAATTGACATTTTTTGTGCCGTTGCCGGGGACCAAAAATTCGACAATAGTGCTTTATTATAATTGATGATGTCGACCATGCGATATTACACACGAACAAACAATACAAAACCTGTTAGACGATCATTGGGGGCCACTAAAGCAGGTGATGGTCATTTTGGATGTTGAACATATTATTTAAGTTACACGCAAATTATTTAAATCAGTAACATATTATTTAACTTTTAGACATATAGTTTACGTTTCTGCCCAATTATTAAGTTGCTAACACAAGCATAACACCACATGCACGAACAATATGAAAACCTGTGAAACGATCATTTGAGGTACTCAAGCAGGGGATGGTTGTTTTGGATCTTGAACATATTATTTAAGTTACACTCAAATTATTTCAATCAGTAACATATTATTTAAGTTTCAAACAAATAGTTTAAGTTTTAGACTAATTATTTAAGTTACCAACACAAGCATAACACATCATGCATAAACAATAGGAAAACCCCTCAAACGATCGTTGGAAGCACTCAAGCAAGGGATGGTCGTTTTGTATCTTGAACATATTGTTTAAGTTACATGCAAATTATTAACATATTATTTATGTTTCAAACAAATAGTTTTAGTTTCAAACTAATTATTTAAGTTACCAACACAAGCATAACATCATATGCACAAACAATGGGTAAACCCCTCAAACGATCATTGGAGGCCACTCAAGCGAGTGATGGTCATTTTGTATCTTGAACATATTATTTAAGTTACATGTAAATTATTTAAATCAGTAACATATTATTTAAGTTTTAGACATATAGTTTAAGTTGCAAACATATTATTTAAGTTACCAACATAAGCGTAACACGATGCACAAACAATCGTTTTGGCCTTCGACGTTTGGTGGCCACCAACAATATTTGCGTGGTTACATATTATTTATACGCACCACTGATTGTTTGGCCTCTAATAATTGTTTGAGGGGTTTTCCTATTGTTTATGGCTGAGGTGTTACACTTGTGTTGCTAACTTAACTAATTAATCTAAAACTTAAACTATTTGTTTGAAACTTAAATAATATGTTATCGATTTAAATAATTTGTGTGTAACTTAAATAATATGTTCAAGATCCAAAATGACCATCCCTCGCTTGAGTGGCCTTGAATGATCGTTTCACAGGTTTTCGTATTGCCCTTGCGTGTGGTGTTGCACTTGTGTTGGCAACTTAAATAATGGGTCTGAAACTTAAACTATTTGTTTGGAACTTAAATATATGTTACTGATTTAAATAATTTATGTGTAACTTAAATAATATGTTCAAGATACAAAATGGCCACCCATTGCTTGAGTGGTCTCGAATGATCATTTCATAGGTTTTCGTATTGTTCGTGTGTGTGGTGTTACGCTTGTGTTGGCAACTTAAATAATTGGTCTGAAACTTAAACTATATGTCGGAAGTTAAATAAAATGTTATTGATTTAAATAATTTGCGTTAAGTTAAATAATATGTTCAAAATCCAAAACGATCATCCCCTGCTTAAGTGGCCTCCAACGATTGTTTAACGGGTTTTGAATTGTTTGTGCGTGTGTAATATGACATGGCCGACATCATCAATCATAATAAAGCACTACTGTCATGTTTTTGGTCCCTGGCAATGGCGACAAAAATATGATCACGAGAATCATCTGCATGTTAAAAATTGTGATTTAATTATGTCATTGTTGTAGTATAGCGTTACAATACAAACAGATGTCGTGCCATTTTATTTATTTATATAATTTTTACTGGTTTATTCTAGGTCATTCACTGGGAGACGGTTACTGATATGCATCACTCTGTATATTCCAAAAATGCTTTTTTATTCCAAATATGTTAATTATATTTACGAATTAAATAAATGAATTAAATAATGAATGCATTAGGTTAATTGTATACAAAATGAATCAATTAATGCTAATTACCATGCCTCAAACATATTTACAATCAAATAGGCATGAAAAACTACTTATTCTATTCTATATTAGTTATTATAGCTATAGTAATTAATACCTAAGTGTACGAACAAAAATACCTATCAATATGTACTATACTAAATATATTAACATATACTAATAACTTTAGTAACAAATACTATATATACAATGACATATATAGGTATTACCATAGCCTTATAAAACATATATACAAAATATAAGTCAAAAGAACTATATTTACTAACATATATATACACCTATAGTGACAGATAAAAATGTCACTAAAGCCTTAACACAAATATATATACACATAAGGCTTATACTACTCTACTTATCTCTACTTATGTATATCCTCTACATATATACATACTATACTAATATTATACATACATATATACTCTATACATATATGCGTATATATATACTTATACACACATACAACACTAACACAACCGACACCCAACACACATAGCACTTAAGTCTAAAAACTTAAATTATTTGCTTAAAACTTAGACTGTGTCACTGATTTAAATAATTTGTTGTAAATGTAAATAATACATCTTTAACTTAAATAATGTGTCACACTCAAACAAACCTTAAATTGCACATTACTTAAACTATTTATGTTTAAGTTGACAAAGTCAATGAATCCAAGAATGAATGAATTAAGTTAATTATGTACAAAAAGATTCAATTAATGTTGATTACTATGCCTTAAACATATTTACAATTATACATGCATAAAAAATAATACAACACTACTCTATGTAAGTTATTATAATGATACTAATTAAAACCTAAGTGTAGGTACAAAAATACTAATGAAATGTACTAAATTAAACTCTAGTAACACATAAACTATCTATATTGATACATAATGCACTTACAGTGATAGTTATATACATCACTAAAGCCTTAGAAAACTTATGTACATTGTGTAAGGCAAAAAGTGCAAACTTTACTAACATATAATCTACCTACAATGATTGATATAAATGTTGCTAAAGCCTTAACATTCGACCCACGAGGGGTTGGATTGATACCGCTACTGCACTTAGGCCCTATTTTGATTAGGGTATATTTTTGTCCAATCTAGAACAATTTAGGTTGTCACACACTTGCACCTACATGCCCATTCACGCACATGTCCGCAGGTATGCGTAAACACGTGCCTAGTATCTGGTACCTGTATGCTCAAGTGCGCCTAGCGCTATGACGACTGGGCAGCAAATGGAGTAGAAACTTATATGCAGCATCAACCACTCGCTAGTAACTGATGTGGCACCATGTTGGTGCCCAAATCAGGCGTGCGTAGCATTATTTAGCAGCAATTTTGGGCCTCGATTTGAGTGTCCTAATTAAGTTTAAATTCAAATTAAATTATATCATTAGAAAGCCCTTACATAGGATGTAACGACCCGGTTCCCGAGTCCCTACGAGACACGAGAACCGGACCGACTCGACTAATCCGAAGACCTAGTCGTCCAACGAGGAAGTAACCAAAAGACAGTAAAATAAACCACATTCAGCATGAATATAACTAACAGTAAGAAAGTACAGCAGTAAGGAAAGAAACTACTACAGTAGGTACCACCACAACAGTAAAACAACATTTATCATATGACAAGAACTGCAGGTAAAGAAGGTACAGCGGAAACAAAAAATACTCACTAGAACAGAAACAAAAGAGGTACAAAAGGCTGTGGTAACTCTACTGGACCCTACTCGGCCCAGCGTCCTCTGCAGCCGCCGACCCTGGCTGCTCAACACCTGGTCCTGAAAAAGGTAACGAGTGTAACACGTCAGCAAAACGCTGAGTAGAGTGGCAAACTAACTAAAGGCAACAGTAGAGTGTACAGTAGCTGTTATGTTCTATTACTTCCTTTATTCACATCTTTCAATTTTTCTCACTATTTCATTTGTTTCTCAGATCCTTTACTTGATCTCGAATGTCCTCGTGGGAACGATCTTGATTGCAGTCTTTTCCAAAAGTAGAAGTAGCACGTGGTGCTCTCCTGGTCGGGAGAGACCCCCGTGGTGATCCTACCCTCAGTCAACCACCCCAAGGTCACTGACAGACGTAACGGTGACTACGGCACGCGCGATAAACGCACAGGTAGCTAGCCCGCACTGGCACGCGGTCAGTCGTTTCCGTTAACGGGTGCGCCCAAAGCACAGCACGGAACCAGGGCAGAGCCCTCTCAGTAACAGGGGTCCAACCCCTCCACAGTAACCAAACTGGGGCCTTGCCCCTCCACAGTCCGCGCACCCTCGCCTGACTACCCTGGTTTGCCCTAGTGGGCCTAACAAGTCGGTGAAGGAGGCTAGCAGAACCCCGGGGCCCGTGGGGTAGCTAGTACTCTCCTAACACTACTAGCTCTCCTCGGTACTACGTACACGAGGGCCAACAAGTCGGTACAGAGTGGCCAGTCCTAACCCCCGGGTCCCTGGGGCGGCTAGCTCAGCTCTGCACTAAACAGGGGGACAGTCGCTCTCCTTGGTACTCCGTACTCAAGGGCCAGCTCACTTCCCCAAGTCTATTCCATTTGCTTTCCAGGAGTTCTACTCCTACTTCCCCGTAGGGTTCCAGAACATCTTATGTCTTACTTTCCAGTTTCACGTTCTTACAAACCATGATCCCAATCATGTTTCTTTATTCATAACAGGCAGCTGTGAATTCAATTTACAGGCAGCTTCATACATTCCTTTCCATTTTTTTTCCAAGACTGCAGTATTACACATTCCACTAGTTTTTCCATCCTAGGTTTCATGCCATATCCTAGGGTCTATCATACAATCTAGTTTTCCGGCCCTAGGATTCATGCAACACCTAGGAACTATCATTCCATATATTTCTCATTCCTAGGATTCATGCAATGTCTTAGGTTCTAGTTATGGTTCCATACGTTAACAAATTTTATTAATACTTAAAGCCACTCTACCAGGTACAACGGGAGTAATGGGGGCGTGATCGGGAATCCCGCGTGCCTCCGCGACTCTCAAGACTGCAACCGAACGAGGTCCTATCACAAGGATCAAACACAAAGAGTGTCTCAAAATAGTGTATAGCTACTGTAGACGGGTAGAGGAATTAATTCTGAAAAGAACGCAACTCGAATCGCGGAAAACGGAGCCCGAACGGGCCCTAAACGGGTCGAAAAAGACGATACTGTGCAAAATCAGACGTCTGGAACTCCTTCCAGACGTCTTAAAAAGTGGATCAGAGAATTACCTGTTCAGCGTGGTTTCCCAGACGTCCAGAAGTCTGCGGGACGTCTGCCTAGCTCCCAGACGTCCGATGGTCACTCCGGACGTCTGGAGGTCACTCCAGCCGTCTGGTACAACTTCCAGACGTCTGATTCGCAATGGATGGCGAATCAGCGAACCTGCGCACAGCCAACTCCCTCCCTCAGTACGGTCAGTCGACAGGAAGGAAGGAGAAGGCGGTAAACTCACCTTTCAGACGTCTGTATGAGCTTAAAGACGTCTATCTCGCCGTCTGGCTGTCAACACAGACGTCTGATTCTGGAAATTTTTCCAGAAACAGGGCGCGACCCGGACTCTGCTCGCGACGCCGCCCGCGTCGCACCTCGCGCTCCTGCTGCTCAGACCGCAGCAGGTCCCTCTCCGCGTCACTCCGCGCCCCCTGCGCCCTCCGCCGGCCGGCCAAGCCGCTCCGGCGAGCTCGCCCTCACGGCAGAGCTCCGCCCTCGCACGCCCTCGCTGCCGCCCTCGCGTCCGCTCGCTCTCGCGCACAGGAAGGAGAAGAAGGAGGAGACGGTGGAGACGGGAGGGGAGGCGTGGCCCTTTTAAGGCCGCGCGAGGAGGAGAGAGGAGGTGGCAGGCCGCCTGCAGCCGCAGAGAGAGAGAGGGAAAAAGAGAGAGAGAGAGAGGAATCGCGGGTCTGCGCGCACAGGCGCGCAGACGACTCTCCCCGTGTGAAAATAACTATTTTCCAGACGTCTGGAAACGATCCCAGACGTCTGTTCAGACGTCTGGACCTCCTCCCAGACGTCTTAAAAGACGTCTGGGGCACGCGTTCGTTACAATATAACAAACTCAAAGGAAGTTTCGTCCCCGAAACTTGCGCCAACTAGGGTGTGGGAAAAAGATGTCCAAATAACCATAACAAACTCAAAGAGGACCGAAGCCGGTCCGAAAAGACGTACCTGCGAAAAGCTCCGGGTACCGCTCCCGCATTGCCGCCTCGGGCTCCCAGGTAGCCTCCTCGTACCGCTGGCTCCTCCACAAAACCTTTACCAGGGGTACTTGCTTTCGTCTCAACCTGCGGACGGCTCGGTCTAGGATCTGCACTGGCCGCTCGGGGGTAGGTCAGGTCGTCGCTCACCTCGACGCTCTCGTGACTCAGTACGTGGCTGGGATCGGCTACGTACTTCCTGAGGTTGGACACGTGGAACACGTCGTGCACACCAGAAAGCTGCGGGGGAAGGGCAAGTCTGTAAGCAACGGGTCCAACTCGCTCCAGGACCTCAAAGGGCCCCACGAACCTCGGCGCGAGCTTCCTCTCACCCCAAACCGCTGTAAGCCCTTCATGGGCGAAACACGAAGGAAGACGTGGTCCCCAACCTCGAACTGCACCTCTCTGCGTCTGCGATCTGCGTAGCTCTTCTGTCTGCTCCTGACAGTGCGGAGTCGTCTGTGGATCTGCTCAACTACCTCCTGACTCTGCCGGATCAACTTGGAGCCAACCTCCCACTTGGTCCCCACCTCAACCCAACTCAAGGGTGCCGTGCATTTCCGTCCGTACAGAGCCTCGTAGGGAGCCATGCCGATGCTCGAGTGATAACTGTTGTTGTATGCAAACTCCGCCAGGGGCAGGTGCTCCTCCCAAGAGCCCCTCCAGTCTAGAACACAGGCACGCAAAAGGTCCTCAAGTGTCTGTATCGTGCGCTCAGACTGTCCGTCCGTCTGGGGGTGGTAAGCCGTGCTAAACCTCAACCTCGTCCCCAAGGCCTACTGAAACTCAGCCCAAAATTGGGGCGTAAAGCGGGTATCCCGGTCGGATACAATCTCCCGCGGAACTCCGTGTAGTCGCACCACATCACGGATATACCTCTCTACCAACTGTGCTAGTCCCAAAGTGACTCGGATCGGCAAGAATCGTGCCGTCTTCGTCAATCTATCCACTATTACCCAGACTGCGTCGTGTCCTCGCTGGGTAACAGGTAAGCCCACCACCAAGTCCATGGTGATGCTCTCCCACTTGCACTCTGGCTCTGGCAACGGCTGAAGCGACCCTGCAGGCCTCTGATGCTCAGCTTTCACCTGCTGGCACACTAAGCACTGCTGCACGAACTCACCCACATCCCGCTTCATCCCTCTCCACCAAAACTCGCGTCTCAAGTCATGGTACAGTTTCGTGTTTCCGGGATGTATGGTGAATCTGGAACCGTGTGCCTCAGTCAGGAGCTCTCTCAACAGCTCCTCGTCTCTGAGAACGCACAACCGTCCCCTCAAGCGTAGCACCTGGTCTGTGAAAGAGAAGTCCCCTGGGTCCCCTGATAGTACTCTGTCGTGCAAAGACTGCAAGTACGGATCGGCCATCTGTCCCATGATGATGCGGTCTATCAACTCTGGCCTGGTCTGCCGTGTCACCGTCACTGCCCCACAGTACCCTCGTAACTCTAGAGGTCGCCAACTGCCCACCTCCTCCAAAAGGCTCCAACTCTGTAACTGTAGACTGGCCATGAGTGCGGGCGCCTTACGGCTCAAGGCGTCAGCCACCACATTGGCCTTTCCCGGGTGGTAGGAGATGCTGCAGTCGTAGTCCTTCAGGAGCTCCAACCAACGTCTCTGTCTCATGTTGAGCTCCTTCTGGTCAAAAAGATATCTGAGGCTCTTGTGATCTGTAAAAATCTCGAAGGTCTCACCGTACAAGTAGTGCCTCCATGTCTTCAGCGCGAAGACAACAGCTGCCAACTCTAGATCGTGGGTAGGGTAGGTATGCTCATGGGGCTTCAGTTGCCGCGAAGCGTAAGCGACCACGTGACCCCTCTTCATGAGCACACCTCATAACCCCTGCAAGGAAGCGTCCGTGTACACAACGAACTTGCCACTACTATCAGGGATGGTGAGCACGGGAGCCGAGGTCAACCTCTCCTTCAGCTCCAGAAAACATGCCTCACAGGCGTCTGTCCAAGCGAAAGGCACGTCCTTTCGGGTCAACTGTGTCATAGGACGCGCAATCTGTGAAAATCCTCTGATGAACCGTCTGTAGTAACCTACCAGTCCCAGGAAACTGCGAATCTCAGTGACTGAACGCGGTCTCTCCCACCTGAGCACTGCCTCGACCTTGGCGGGGTCCACCGCCAGGCCGTCTCCAGAGATCACATGACCCAAAAAGGTCACCTCCCTCAACCAGAACTCGCACTTGCTGTATTTGGCGTACAGCCTGCGTCGTCTCAGAGTGTCCAGAACCATCCGCAAGTGCTGTCCGTGCTGCATTCGATCTCTAGAATAGATGAGTACATCATCTATGAAAACCACCACAAACTGGTCCAACTACGGTCTAAACACCCGGTTCATCAGGTCCATGAAAGCAGCGGGGGCATTGGTCAGCCCAAACGGCATGACCAAAAACTCGTAGTGTCCGTACCGGGTGCGGAAAGCTGTCTTGGAGACGTCGATCTCCCTGATCCTCAACTGGTGGTATCCAGACCTCAAGTCGATCTTGGAAAACACCGTGGCACCCCGCAACTGGTCAAACAAATCGTCAATCCTCGGCAGCGGATATCTGTTCTTGATGGTGACCTTATTCAGCTGTCGGTAGTCCACACAAAGGCGTAGGGTCCCATCCTTCTTCTTCACAAACAGTACCGGGGCTCCCCAGGGAGACGCACTGGGCCTCACGAAACCTTTCTCCAAAAGGTCCTGCAACTGGGACTTGAGCTCTCGCCGCTCAAGCGGTGCCATTCTGTATGGCGCGGTGGAGATGGGGCTGGTCCCTGGTACTAGTGAGATCTCAACCTCGATCTCACGCTCGGGCGGTAGTCCTGGTAACTCGTCTGGAAACACGTCGGGGTACTCTCTGACCACCGGAATGCTCTGGAAGTCTGCCACGGGGCTGTGCTCTGCCACCACACAAGCTAGGAAGCCCTCACACCCCTGGCTCAAAAGTCTCGCCGCCCGAAGTGCCGAAATGCACCTGAAACCTCCGTCCACTGGCTGCCCGTGAAACTCGAAAGAAGGCAACTTCGGAATGGAGAAGACAATCTTCCTCTCAAAACAGTCTACCAAGGCGTGGTAAGAGGACAACCAATCCATCCCCAGAATCACTCCAAAGTCCTCCATCTGTATCATAATCAGGTCAGCTGGCTAGCTATGTCCCCCGATGCTGACCTCGCAACCCGTGTACACCTCCTCAGCTACAAACAGCTGACCACTCGGACCTCTGATTACGAACGGATTCTCTAACAGTGTATAATCCTGGTCCAAACTAACTGCGAAACTGGCTGCGACAAACGAGTGCGTAGCGCCGGAATCGAAAAGCGTGTAAACGAGTCTGCCAGAAACTGAAACCATACCTGCTACCACGGATCCCGAAGCTCTGACGTCCCTGTGTGTTAGGGCGTTGATACGCCCCTCAGCTCTAGGTGCAGACGAAGCAGCCACACTCTGCGTCGGATGGGTAGGTGCTGGCCGGTACCCTCCTCGCGACTGCGGTCCTCCTCCTCGCGCCTGGGAACCGCGGCCTCCTGCGCGCCCTCCAGTGCTCTGCGCGGGAAGTATCTGCTGACCTCCTGCCCTAGATGGGCAGTCCCTCCTGACGTGGCCCGGCTGGCCACACTGGTAGCAGAGGGGAACCCGACTCCCGCCCTCAGTGAGTCCCTGCTGTCGGCTAGGCGGGCGTCCGGTGCTGGCGACTGGCCCCTATCGAGGGCCCCCAAAGGCCACTGATGGCCCTGCACAACGTGACGGCTCTCCTGCGGACGTCACGTGTCTCCGTTCTCGCCGGCCCTGTGAGAAGTCTGGCTGAAAGGGCCCCTTCCGCCCGCCGTCGGTCTCTCGCGCGGACGGGTTGGTCTCCTCGTAAGTCATAGCTGCCTCTACCACCCTCGAAAACGTCGGCAGCTTCAGGGGTTTGACATACCCCAAGATCGCAGGCCGGAGCCCCTCGGTGAACCTCCAAAGGCGCTCCTCCTCAGTGGCTACCGCTGTCGCTGCAAAGCGGGACAGCTCCAAGAAACGCGTGCGGTACGCGCTCATGGTCATCGTCCCTTGGCGGAGAGTGTGGAACTCCCGCCTCCTCTGGTGCTGCCACGTCTGGGGAAAGTACTGCTCGCAGAAGAGGGTGACGAACTGTTCCCACGTCGGCTCATCCCTCTCCTGTCCCCGGACTGCCCTCCACCACCGGTGTGCCGCACTCTCCAGCTGGTACGTGGCAAAGGCCACGCGGCACTCCACCGGGGGGCGAAGGGTGTCGAAGATCTTCTCTAGCTGCTCAATCCAGTCCTCTGCCTCGATCGGGTCCTCATCCCCCTTGAAGGAGGGGGGCTTCAGCTTCCGGAACTGTCCGAAAAGCTCGAAGTGGCGCTGTAGGGGAGGTGCTGGTGCACCTCCAGGCGAAGGTGCCTCGTGTACAGAAGTGTCGGAGGAAGGTGGGGGTGGCAGGGGCCATCCCCTCCCTCGTGTCCAGCGCCGCGTCCGTCGCGTGGTCCCACAGAGGACTCCCCCTCTGCAACCCCAGGAGGAGGTGCTCGGGGCGGTGGGTGGAGCTCCTCTCGTACAATATCCCTTATCAGTCTGGCGAGGTCCTGGGCCTGGATGCCAGGGAGTGGTGGCTGGTCCACCGAGACATCAACGACAGCACGTCCACCTCGCCGACCTCGCCCTCGGCCGCGCCCGCGGCCAGTCTCGCGACGAGGCATCTCCTGCAAGGAGACGCGAAACAAAATGGAAACGTCAAAACAGACGATACCTAACAAAACTTCTAAGAGCTCATGTCAAGAGATATGTTGTGGTGGCTACTCTAGTTATAAACATGTGAATTGGTTATTTTCCAGTCAGTTGATTCACTTCTCGGGACGACCTTACTCTGATACCATCTTGTAACGACCCGGTTCCCGAGTCCCTACGAGACACGAGAATCGGACCGACTCGACTAATCCCAAGACCTAGTCGTCCAACGAGGAAGTAACCAAAAGACAGTAAAATAAACCACATTCAGCATGAATATAACTAACAGTAAGAAAGTACAGCAGTAAGGAAAGAAACTACTACAGTAGGTACCACCACAACAGTAAAACAACATTTATCATATGACAAGAACTGCAGGTAAAGAAGGTACAGCGGAAACAAAAACTACTCACTAGAACAGAAACAAAAGAGGTACAAAAGGCTGTGGTAACTCTACTGGACCCTACTCGGCCCAGCGTCCTCTGCAGCCGCCGACCCTGGCTACTCAACACCTGATCCTGAAAAAGGTAACGAGTGTAACACGTCAGCAAAACGCTGAGTAGAGTGGCAAACTAACTAAAGGCAACAGTAGAGTGTACAGTAGCTGTTATGTTCTATTACTTCCTTTATTCACATCTTTCAATTTTTCTCACTATTTCATTTGTTTCTCAGATCCTTTACTTGATCTCGAATGTCCTCGTGGGAACGATCTTGATTGCAGTCTTTTCCAAAAGTAGAAGTAGCACGTGGTGCTCTCCTGGCCGGGAGAGTCCCCCGTGGTGATCCTACCCTCAGTCAACCACCCCAAGGTCACTGACAGACGTAACGGTGACTACGGCACGCGCGATAAACGCACAGGTAGCTAGCCCGCACTGGCACGCGGTCAGTCGTTTCCGTTAACGGGTGCGCCCAAAGCACAGCACGGAACCAGGGCAGAGCCCTCTCAGTAACAGGGGTCCAACCCCTCCACAGTAACCAAACCGGGGCCTTGCCCCTCCACAGTCCGCGCACCCTCGCCTGACTACCCTGGTTTGCCCTAGTGGGCCTAACAAGTCGGTGAAGGAGACTAGCAGAACCCCGGGGCCTGTGGGGTAGCTAGTACTCTCCTAACACTACTAGCTCTCCTCGGTACTACGTACACGAGGGCCAACAAGTCGGTACAGAGTGGCCAGTCCTAACCCCCGGGTCCCTGGGGCGGCTAGCTCAGCTCTGCACTAAACAGGGGGACAGTCGCTCTCCTTGGTACTCCGTACTCAAGGGCCAGCTCACTTCCCCAAGTCTATTCCATTTGCTTTCCAGGAGTTCTACTCCTACTTCCCCGTAGGGTTCCAGAACATCTTATGTCTTACTTTCCAGTTTCACGTTCTTACAAACCATGATCCCAATCATGTTTCTTTATTCATAACAGGCAGCTGTGAATTCAATTTACAGGCAGCTTCATACATTCCTTTCCATTTTTTTTCCAAGACTGCAGTATTATACATTCCACTAGTTTTTCCATCCTAGGATTCATGCCATATCCTAGGGTCTATCATACAATCTAGTTTTCCGGCCCTAGGATTCATGCAACACCTAGGAACTATCATTCCATATATTTCTCATTCCTAGGATTCATGCAATGTCCTAGGTTCTAGTTATGGTTCCATACTTTAACAAATTTTATTAATACTTAAAGCCACTCTACCAGGTACAACGGGAGTAATGGGGGCGTGATCGGGAATCCCGCGTGCCTCCGCGACTCTCAAGACTGCAACCGAACGAGGTCCTATCACAAGGATCAAACACAAAGAGTGTCTCAAAACAGTGTATAGCTACTGTAGACGGGTAGAGGAATTAATTCTGAAAAGAATGCAACTCGAATCGCGGAAAACGGAGCCCGAACGGGCCCTAAACGGGTCGAAAAAGACGATACTGTGCAAAATCAGACGTCTGGAACTCCTTCCAGACGTCTTAAAAAGTGGATCAGAGAATTACCTGTTCAGCGTGGTTTCCTAGACGTCCAGAAGTCTGCGGGGACATCTGCCTAGCTCCCAGACGTCCGATGGTCACTCTGGACGTCTGGAGGTCACTCCAGCCGTCTGGTACAACTTCCAGACGTCTGATTCGCAATGGATGGCGAATCAACGAACCTGCGCACAGCCAACTCCCTCCCTCAGTACGGTCAGTCGACAGGAAGGAAGGAGAAGGCGGTAAACTCACCTTTCAGACGTCTGTATGAGCTTAAAGACGTCTATCTCGCCGTCTAGCTGTCAACACAGACGTCTGATTCTGGAAATTTTTCCAGAATTAGGGTGCGACCCGGACTCTGCTCGCGACGCCGCCCGCGTCGCACCTCGCGCTCCTGCTGCTTAGACCGCAGCAGGTCCCTCTCCGCGTCGCTCCGCGCCCCCTGCGCCCTCGCGCACAGGAAGGGGAAGAAGGAGGAGACGGTGGAGACGGGAGGGGAGGCGTGGCCCTTTTAAGGCCGCGCGAGGAGGAGAGAGGAGGTGGCAGGCCGCCTGCAGTCGCAGAGAGAGAGAGGGAAAAAGAGAGAGAGAGAGGAATCACGGGTCTGCGCGCACAGGCACGCAGACGACTCTCCCGTGCGAAAATAACTGTTTTCCAGACATCTGGAAACGATCCCAGACGTCTGTTCAGACGTCTGGACCTCCTCCCAGACGTCTTAAAAGACGTCTGGGGCATGCGTTCGTTACATAGGACTACATAATTGTATAGTTAATTTAAAAAAATAACTTATTTGATTATATTTAAAAATTACTTAAAATTAGTCACTTATACATGTTAATTTAGTACTTAATTCTTTAATTAATGTATAATTTAATAAATTTATCATTGAATTGATGTATAAATTAGTTAATTTACATATAAGGTATTTATTACATATTTTGACTTTATTTTTGATCGTTTATTTTAATTTATGTACAATTTTATACACGTTTTTATTAGATATATACATAATTGAGTTATAAATACTATTCTATAGTATAAATATATTAGAAATAAGTTGAAAATACTATTAACTTAATTGCACGCAAGACCACCATTCATCTTCTCCAACGAACTAAACCCATCATGCCATCGTTACCCCTGTCGCACCATCATCGCCTCTTGCCGTCATCCTCAACGCCAAGTTCACCAACATGCCCACTGCATCTCGCCGTCGACCATCATGTCTACCATTATCATCTTGGCCACCGTGAAATCCCACTCGACCACTTATCTCTACCGGTGACCCTTCCTTTCGGCCGGCCACCTCGAATCGCCATCTTTGAAGTTGTCACATCTGTTGGCGTCCCTTCGTTCCAGTCGACCTCCACCAGCAACAGCTCCATTGATGAAGTCTCCATGTGCATGCATGGCAGGGAAGAACTCCCATATTTTGCTACAGCAACTTACGTATGAAAATTTACATATTTTGCCATTGCAGAATTCACTATTCACTTATTTAAAGGATATTATATTGAGGTGATTTTGCATGTGAGGTTCTACATTCTTGATTAATTACATATAATGATGATTTATGTTGGAAATGAGTTTGTAATAATTTGAATGCTTACCTATTGATATTCCCAAATATACAAGGCACCATTAATTATTTTAATAGGCTTGTACCTTCCTGTGTAGACGACCTAATCAATTTCATGGTTAGATTTCAAATATTATATGTTTTGAAAAGCAATTGTGAACCATGTAACAAAATACAATGATGCAATATTTCATGTGCAAAAATTCATCAGAAGTGAAGATTGACTTTTCAAGGTACATGACTTAAACTATTTGTGCCTAAGTTGACAAAGTCTATATTACTTACCATCGTGGGTAACTTCTGTTAAGAAGTTAAATTATTTATTCAAAACTTAAACTGTGTTACTGATTTAAATAATTTATTGTAAACTTAAATAATACGTCCTTAACTTAAATAATGTGTCACACTCACACAAATCTCAAAGTGCACATGACTTAAACTATTTGTGTCTAAGTTTACAAAGTCTATACTGCTTACCATTGTGGGTAACTTGTGCTGTAAACTTAAATAATTTGCACTAAAATTAAATTGTTCGTCCCTGATTTAAATTATTTGTTACAAACATAAATAATATGTTCCTAAGTTAATAATGTGTCACTCAAAATGCATGTATACGTATATTATAAGTATAGGAAATAGAGTAGTATATGTATAAGCCTTATTTGTGTATATAAGTTTTTTCTAAGGCTTTAGTGACATTTTTATCCATCACTGTAGGTATATATATGTCAGTAAAGATAGTTCTTTTTGCCTTATAGTTTGTACATATGTTTTATAAGGGATGCTGCATTTATATATATCCCAACAATCTCTATGAGATGCTGCATTTTGATTACGTTTTGTGTCCTATCATATTATTTAAGTTTGATGCAAATAATTTAAATCAGTAACATATTACTTAAGGTTAAAACAAAGTATAATTTTCAAACATATTATTTAAGTTAAGAACATAACCTTAACTCTAAGCAAACAAACAATCCCAAAGCCTATCAAATGATGGCTCTAGGCCACTTAAGTAAGGGATGGTGGTTTTGTGTCTCTGACATATTATTTAAGTTTGATGCAAATTATTTAAATCCATAACATATTATTTATGCTTGAGAAAAATTATTTATTTTGAGACATATTATTTAAGTTGAGAACACAACCTTAACTGTAAGCATGCAAACTATAGCAAAATGTGTTAAATTATGGCCCGAGGCCACCCAAGTAGGGGATGGTGGTTTTGTATCTCTGACATATTATTTAAGATTCACATAAATTATTTAAACCAGTAACATATTATTTAAGTTATAGGAAAATAGTTTAAGTTTTAAACGTATTATTTAAGTTTAGAACATAGCCTTGACTGTAAGCACTCCAACTATCTCAAACCCATCAAATGATGGCTCAAGGTTACTGAAGTAGGGGATGGTGGTTTTGTGTCTCTGACATATTATTTAAGTTTGACACAAATGATTTATATCAATAACATATTATTTACGTTTCAATCAAATAATTTAGTTTTCAAACATATTATTTAAGTTGAGAACCCAACCTTAACTCTAAGCAGACAAACTATCTTAAAGCTCGTCAAATGTTGGCTTGAGAGGGGATGGTGGTTTTGTGTTTTTAACATATTATTTAAGTTTGATGCAAATTATTTAAATCAGTAACGTTTGAGACAAATAATTTAATCTTAAGACATTATTTAAGTTTAGAACATAACCTTAACTTTAAGTGCCCAAACTATTCCAAACCCCATCAAATGGTGGCTCCAGGTCACTCAAATAGGGGTTGGTAGTTTTGTGTCTTTGATATATTATTTAAGTTTTAGGAAAATAATTTAATTTTCAGACATATTAATTAAGTTGAGAATACAACCTTAACTCTAATGGCCCAAACTATCCTAAATTTGTCAAACGATGGCTTAAGGCCACTAAAGTAGGGGATGGTGGTTTTGGGTCCCGGACATATTATTTAAGTTTGATAAAAATTATTTAAATCAGTAACATATTATGTAAGTTTTAGCCAAACCATTTAAGTTTTAGACATATTATTTAAGGTGAGAACACAACCTTAACTCTAAGCACGTAAACTATAGCGAAACCTCTCAAACGATGGCTCGAGGCCACTGAATAGGGGGTGATAGTTTTGTGTCTCGGACATATTATTTAAGTTTAATGCAAATTATTTAAATCAGTAAAATATTTTTTAAGTTTTTGGCAAATAGTTAAATTTTCAAACATATTATTTAAGGTGAGAACACAACCTTAACTCTAAGCATGTAAATTATAGCAAAACCTATTAAACGATGGCTTGAGGCCACTTAAGTAGTGGATGATGTTATGTCTTGGACATATTATTTAAGTTTGGATAAAATTATTTAAATCAGTAACATATTATTTATGTTTGAGGCAAATAGTTTAATTTTTGAACATATTATTTAAGGTAAGAACACAACCTTACCTCTAAGCACATAAGTTATAGCAAAACCAGTCAAACAATGGCCAGAGGCCACTCAAGTAGGAAATGATGGTTTTGTGTCTTGGGCCTATTATTTTAGTTTGATGCAAATTATTTAAATTAATAACATATTATTTAAGCTTTTTGCAAATAGTTTAGTTTTACACATATTATATAAGTTGAGAACACAACCTTAACTCTAAGCGCCCAAACCATTCAAAACCCGTCAAGCAAAAGTTTGAGGCCACTCAAGTAGGGGATGATAGTTTTTTATCGCTAACAAATTATTTAAGGCTGATGCGAACTATTTAAATCATAGGCATATTTAAGTTTTAGGCAAACTATTTAAGTTAAGAACACACCTGTAGTCAAGAGTGACCTTCCAAAAGATTGAAAATAGGTGTGAGAGATGATACTAGATGATGAATGAGATTTCCTTGAAGTCATTGCTTCAATTGACCTACCATGAAGATCCAAAAGATAAACCAAGTTTCTGCTAACAAGTTGTCAAGGGAGCTTCATCCAATTGTGTTAAGCCTAATGTGTCACTCCATCATCAGCAATAAGGGAAATCAGTTGGCTTGTTGTTCTATGGCAATCCTAAGTGAAGTCCATCCATGGTTGCTGCAGAATTTAATGTAGCTGTTGAAATAGTTGCCTTTTTTTTACAACACTGCCCATAGAATATGCCCCAATATCCAACTTTGAAACATCACAAAAGATGTGCTCTCCATCTCACACTCAGAAAACATATAAATAGTCGTGAAAATTTGCTATATTATCATGTTAGCACTCCACTATATCATAATCAAATATCCATCATCTTGATACAACTATGAAGAATAGCCTAGCCTCATCTCTTCCCAGCCTAATGGGCCAACAATGTAGAATGACTTTCTTATTCCCTGGAAGTCCCACCATGTCCTCTGAAAAGATACTTCCAAAGAATGGCAATGATTTCATTTTTTCTAAACAAACACAGGGGCTTGGGTTGCCCCTTTTCTTGAACTCCTAAAAATATCAAGTACAAAATATCCTATCACCAAGGGGTATACAATTGAAAAGAAAAGAAATACAAAAGAAATAATACATACAAACCATATACAAGAAAAGCAATATCAAAAATTGATGTGAGATGCTATAAGTTCCAAACTCCATCTCTAAGCAAACAATGAATCTTTAATCTTCAATTTTAAATCCATCTTTAAGTAGTAGAGCCTTCAATTTGAAAATTCTTCTTAAAATTCTTATGAAAATCAATAGCCTCATTCTTTCATTTTAGCTAACTTCCAATTCCTCATGTCCATAACAGCAGTAACATTCATTTGGTCTATGTCAGTAATCCATCTTCAATCTTTAACCTAATTAGTTCAGCAGCATCAACTTGAAACTTTAAACTTATCTAAAAATAAATGCCAAGGATCGGCATCTTTTCCAGGAAAGCAAATCAATTGCCGATACGAAAGAATAAGAAAGGACTTAACTTTTGGGCACATATCCTATATGGCATATATTCCCATTATGAAACATATCTAGTAAGCTATTAAATTTAAATAACAACTGGTATGAAACATCTCTAGTAACATTTACGTACCTCCTTAAAAAGAATAAATTGGAATTTCATGAGAAAGATTAGAAACAACTCTATATAGAAAAAATTTTTTCTTGCTCAACGTGATACCCTACTTCATGCTAAGAAGACATCAACACAAAATTTGTGGTTCAGGATGATACCCTACTCCAAAAGGAAAAGTGTTGGTCACCCATAGGCAAAGATGCAACTTCGGTGCTAGTGCTGTTCTCCACCGTTGGATACGAGTGGAAGGGACCGTTGGATGGACCTGCATTGAAATAAAATTTCCCCTAATTTCCCCTCTTTTCCCCCCTCTCCACCCTACGACAGTACACCTCTCCTTTTCCCTCCCAACCCTCCTCACCTTCCTTCCTCCTCGGAACCTCTCGTCACCTTCCCTCCTTGTCGGAACCTTTCGTCACGTTCACAAAGTCACCATCACCCCCTCTCCAGCAACGGTTGCAACCCTCTCTTTCCCCCCGGTAGGCCTATTGCCCATAGCCTATGCTTTTCCCTCCCACCTCTCGACACCTTCCCAAAGTCGTCGTCGCCACCTTGCTGGCAGCGGCCATAGCTGTCTCACCCTTGCACGTAGCAGCGACCTACATCCCCAACCTCTCAACAACCTTCTTCTTCTTCCTTTGCTCTTCTTAATCTTCCTCTTCTTTGAAAAGGTTAAATATTATCTTTTTTGTATTTTCGAAGCCATAGTTGTGGTTGAGGATTTTAGAGTTTTATTTGTTGTTAGTAGAAGTGCTTGAGGATAACATCTCCTATGCCTCACATCATATCAATCTTATAGTTGGATGTTAAGCAAGTCCAGGTTTTTTTCTTAAGAGACGAAGTCTTGATTATTGTGAAAATGGTTTCATCTTTCATTTTTACGTATAGTAAACCTCATTTGGTGTGAGGAGGGTCTTTGTTGTCGGTGGTGTTGGCGTTGGTGGTGGTGGGGGTGAAGTCTTAATGAAGCATATTTATGATTATTGTTGGGATAATATTTTCATATCAAGGATTGAAATTTGTGAAGTGTTAGTGTGTAGTTGAACCTCTCAACTGCATCCAATTGGTTTTGAGTTGAATGCTTCTGCAATTACAATTTGCAACTAGAGAGAATATAGTAGTTCAAAATAACAAGGATGCCAATGTTAATAACTCTGTATGAGCATACTTACATATTTTTCAGCATCATTAGTTGCTTGGCTGCAACCATAGTTGCTACCATGTCTCCTGGTCTAAGGCCATTGGCATGCGAAAAATATCCTGTAGGAATAAACCAATGCATTCAAGCATAATTATGATGGTCACATGCCCAAGCATTATAGATGTAGCTAAAAGTAATGCATAGAAAATTCTACTTACCAACATTTTGAAGGACATATATTCCACCTGTTCTATTTTGATGGTATCTGCATGAGAAAAATACAAGTAGTTGGGTTTTTTGTCATTTTATGAGGAGCAAAAGAAACCTCTGTAGAAAAATGTTGAAAAATGTATGACAGTAATGTGCTACCTGTACTTCATGTTCCAAGTCCATGACATCCCAATATCTTTTAGTATGATTGGGACTTGATTAGTTTCATGTAGTATTGGCATGTGAATCCTTCCTTCTTTGTAGAGGTAAATTTGAAAAAACAAGAAGTCTTTTTAAATGAAAGATGACATAATGAGACAAATAGTTTGGTAGATACATAAGTAAATTTGACACTTTATAATCGTCGAAGACATACACATATCCTAGGAAAAACATATCCTATCCTTCACATCATATCAATCTTATAGTTGTATCATTCTTACTAAGGATGTGGGATGGGCAAGCAGGTGGGCTAATTGATGAGAAGGTAGAATTTGTATATTTGTGTGTGATACTTTGACATGGCATTATTTCTTTGAATTGTAAAATGCACTTGGTTGTATTTAGTACGTTGGTTGGAATGGGGAAGAAATTGAAAACCATGGGAAAAAGAGTGACAAGGAGAGTAAGCCAATGAAAGGTATTTGTTTTTGTAGTAATGCCTTATGACTGACGAGTTATTTTTGAAGGAAATTGTTTCCTACTGTTTACATTTTTTAATTATATTAGATCCTTTGGTGTTACAACATTGTTGTTACGTAGTTGATTACGTTAACACAATGAGAAGTTTGGATCTTAAAAAAGAGCACATAGAAGTCATGAAGGCCACTCCATTCCATTGCCTTTTGGATTTACAAGTCTTATCAGAGAATCTAAGACTTCTACAGGAGATTATTCTTGGGTTTAAAGGGTCTAACATATTTTTAATTGGGAAGATACAAATTGAGTTTTGTGTTGAGGACGTGAGTGTCATACTTGGTCTTCCTTCTAGTGGAGAACAAATTAATTATAGGGGACGAGTTATGCCCACATTAACCCAAGAAGAGATTTTTGGAGATAAGGTGGTTTTGAGCAGAAAAGAATTGGAGAAGTTGTTGCATGAGATGATTCATAAGGATGGAAAAAGGACATTGAGAACTTCTGTAAAGTATTTATTTTGTACATGTGCGCGACATTCTTGTTGCCAAATTCAGGTGGGTGTGCTCCACGCACACTAATGAGATATGTGGATGACATTTACGCAATGCATGCATACAACTGGATAGAGGCAATCCACAATTGCATCATGCGCAATGTTGGAAGCATTTGCAATGACCTGAAGATGGTGCAGAAGGGAGACCTGGAAAGGCCGCACAAGGTTGCTTTAGGACGCACGGTTTATTTATTGGTAAGTAATATTAACTTGTATGTGCCATAATTGTAATAAATTTTTTAACTTTCCTATTGAGTTTAGTACTTAATTGTAGGTGTGGGGTTATGAACATGTAACCTCATGACACCAACTTTTCCTTATGAGTGGCCACGAATTAAAAAGTACAAAAATAGGAGTGACCCTCATAAGTTATTGGTAGACATTCAAGTAAAGGATTACAAGGGTTACATCATTGCGGAGGAGAAATGGTTGAATATGAAGAATGCAGCAAGGCTTGTGCATTCTTCAACCCAAAAGATGCTTGAGTTGAAGGAAGAGACCAATATTGATTGTGATCGTTAGTTTGCTCAATACAATAAGGAAGCGTTGAAAAGAAGAGAGGATGAGGGAAAGAATTTTGATGTTGGTGATCTTGAGAGAAAAATTAAAGAGGAATTAAGGGATGAATTCAAAGGTCGATTCTTGGCACTATAGGAGGAAATACGTCAAATCCGTGAGGAGAACAAACAGCTGCAGAATCGACTATCTTGTAAGTAGTTGGAAATGGTTGAATCAGGAGCTATTCCTCCATGTGTTGCTTTGAAGAATATCCCAAGCACTAAGTCTACTTCAAATAAGTGAAAGAGAACTCGTTGCACTCTCATTCAAAGATTTGATGTGAAGGAAATCTTTGGGATGCACAAAAAGAAAGGAAGATGAAAGATGTTATAAGTGTTGATAGGCACATAGAAAGTGACACTACAAAGAAGGTATACACATACAAGTAAGCTTGACTCATTCCTATCATTTATGATGTTAATTTTAAGTATTTATTGATTGACACTTTTAGGTTGTTTTGTTAACTGACATGATTAAGAAATCATGTGGATATTCAAGTCTTCCTCCTGAGGGGTGAGAGATAGTGGAAAGCTTTTTCGGTGAACAGATCATTGGGTATGTTAAAATTTTCATTAATAGTTGAAAATTTAAATTTCATATTTCTTATGTCTACTCTCAAACTAAATAGGGATGTCATATGCAAAGGATTTAAGGACAATTACATAGTGGGTTGCAAATAAAGGACATGCTTTTTGGTGGAATGATAGAAGATGATGTAAGTAATATGTACTTACGTTTATCGTTCATTCATACTAAGTGATCATAAAGTTGGTAATGCATTATTGTCAATTATTGTAGATCATTGATGTTTGCCTATATAAGATTCACAAAGACATGTGTCATTGGATTCTAAATCTCTATAAGCATATATTATTTTCTGTGCGTTCAACTTCGACATATCAATGGCACAAGAGAATCGATTGGATTCTTTGACTGAAAGTTTGAAAACCAATTATTATGGAAGGAGTGATTCTAAATATAGATTGGGAAAAATGTTCTTGGTTGTACATTCCGACATTCATTGGCACCTGCTGGATTGTGTTGTGAGAGGAAGTAGTTTCGGTCCTTTAACTCAATTACAGGATAGACTTTCCATGAGAAATTAGATAGAGAATGGGTTAGTATATTGTTTTTCATTATCCTTTTACATTTATTGAATGTACGAAATTTACTTTTGCTTGACATCATTTCTCCTTTGTAAAAGGTGTCGATTTTAGGAAATTTCCTACACTAGCACTTTAACATGTCGGATGCGACAAATTGGAATCTCATTTTCGAAGAGCATTACCCTAGTCAACTAGAAACAAGTTTGAGCTGTGGATTATTTGTCGTGAAATTTGTAAAGTGTCTTCTACATGGTCGGGCATTGAATTTCACTGATGAAGACATGACTACTTATCGAGCTCAGCTTGCAGCAATGTTGCTTAAATCAAGAGGAAGTGAATAATGGAAATCTATAGGTACTAAAATTTATTCCTTTATGATTTTGCTGTATTAATATATCTCATTTTGCTCTATGCCATCATAATTTTGGATTAGTAGGAAATTGCACAAGTTATATCTATATTAATATGTATTAGATTCTCTAGAACATCTTTCATATTCCTCAATAACCTTCATCAAGAAAAAAAAATCCTACAATAACCTTCTTAATTGAAAATCATTGCTTTTACATCCTTGTGTGTCATATTATGGCCCAAACCAGTTGGAAACAAGATTGGGTTTTAACATAATTCTTTTATTTCTGTTTGCCGTATTCTGCCCCCACCAAAGTGTTACGACCTGGTTCCCGAATCCCTACAGGACACGAGACCCAGACAGACTCGACTGATCCCAAGACCCAATCGTCCAACGAGAAAGTAACCAAAAAGCAGTAAAATAAACCACATTCACCAAGTAATCACCTAACAGTAACAAAAGTATAGCAGTAAAGAAGTAAACTACTACAGTACACACCACCACAACAGTAGGAAAGTAAACGAGTACAGAAACATAAAGTTCACAATGAAAGAGTACAGAAAGTAAAGGTACAAGAGGCTACTCACTACTACAAACGAGTACAAAAAAAACTACGACTACTGGGCTCTACTAGGCCTAGCACCCTCTGTAGCCGTGTGCTCAGGCTGCTCAACACCTGGACCTGAAAAGAGTTATGAGTACACGAAGTCAGCAAATGCTGAGTAGAGTGCCAACCAGCTAACTAAAATAGTAAAGGTGGACAGGTAGCTGTTGTTTTTCAATTTCTTTCTTTCTTTAACTAATTATTCTTTCTTTCATCACTTGGTTTATTTATCAGGTCCCTTTCTTGATCTCGAGTGTTCCTCGTGGGAACGATCTTGATTGCAGTATTTTCCGAAGAGTAGAAGTAGCACATGGTACTCTCCGGGCCGGGAGAGTCCCACGTGGTGGTCCTACACCCAGTCAACCACTCCAAGGTCACTGACAGAAGTAACGGTGACTACGACATGCATGATAAACGCATAGGTAGCTACCCCGCACTGGTACGCTGTCAGTCGTTTCCATTAGCAGGTGCGCCCAAAGCATAGTACGAACCAGTATAGGGCATAGCCCTTTCAGTAACAGGGGTCTAGCCCCTCTCAGTAACCAAACAGGGGTCTCACCCATCCACAGTCTGCACACCCTCTCCTGACTACCCTGATTTTCCCAGTGGGCCTGACAAGTTGGTGTAAGGGGGCTAGCTAAACCTTGAGCCCTGTGGGGTGGCTAGCTCTCTCCCTACACTAGTATCTTTCCCTGGTACTGTGTACACGAGGGCCAAGAAGTCGGTACAGAGTGGCCAATCCTAACCTCGGGTCCCAACCCAAGGGCAGTTAGCTCCGCTCTGCACTAAACAGGGGGTCAGTCGCTCTCCTTGGTACTCCGTACTCAAGGGCCAGCTCACTTCCCCACTCACATTCCCAGTTCCATTCCATTTATTTCCAGGAGCTCTACTCCTAATTTCCCGTAGGGTTCATGCTTATGTTTCTCAGGAAAAGCCATACCAGGTTCCATCATGTCTATTTCCATTTCTCAAGTTCTACACATGTAATCATGTAACTTTATTGTTCACATTCCAGGTTTATTCACAAGTAGCTTGTGTTTACAACATTCACCCTTCCATTTCCAATTCATATACATGCAGCTCATATTATGACATTTAACGTAAACAACAAGAATTTACATGCAACAATTTGCTAGCATAAGTACTTTACATTTCATAGGCAACTGTTATTCATTTACATGCAATTGTTATCATTCTATCTACTCATCAAAGACTGCAATCCGTACATTCAATACCAATATTCCAGTGTTTCTAGTCCTAGGATTCATGCCATACCCTAGGATCTAACATTCATTTCCATATATGCATTTAAGTTTGTAATTAAACTAGGGGTAAGCCACTCTTCCAGTAAACCTAGGAGTAATGGGTGCTTGATCGGTAGGTCCACGTGCCTCAGCAAATCCCAACTCCGCAACGGAATGAGGTCCTATCACAAGGATCATTCACAAGAGACTACTTAGAACTAGATAAAAAGTATTCTAACAAGTAGAGAAATTTATACAGAAAATGACGGTATCTCAATTGTGGAAAACGGACCTCAAACGGACCCTAAACGGATCAAAAATAGTAAATCTGATTCACATCAGACGCCTGGAACACCTTCCAGACATCTTAAAAGAGTCCAGAACCATACCTCAACTCCTGCGCCACTCCTCAAACGTCCAGGAACTCCGCTGAACCGTATGGACCCAGTTCCAGACATCCTATCATCTCTCTGGACGTCTGGAAATGCTTCGCGCATTTTGGTACCTCGTCCAGACGTCTGATCTGCGTGGGATGGCATGTCCCGTGCCTTCCAAAGCGAATCCTACGCAAAATCAAGCGTATCTCCTAAATAAGGCACGAAGCAGCACCTCGGTGGAACGGCCTGCATGGCCGTATTCGCAAAGAAGATGTACATCGCGGAACTTACCTCTCAGTCGTCTGGAAACCCTTCCAGACGTCATCTACGTCATCTGGATGTTGATCCAGACATTTGATTCTATGAAAAACCCAGAACCAGAACCCAGCCTTCGCCTTCTCGCGCCGCGCTCGCTCGCCTGCTGCTTTGGCTGCAGCAGTGTCGGGGAGGACCTCCCCGACACACCCCTCCGCCCCGCGCACGCGCCGGCCGGCCGTGGGCTCTCCGGCAAGCTCCCACACGAGCTCGCGTGCTAGCTCTCCTCTCCTGCCCTCGCTGCTCCTCCTTCCCTCCCACGCCGCTCACTGCTCTCGCTGGAGGAGGAAGAAGGGTGGCTGGAGGTGGGGTGGTGTGAGGGAGAGGAGAGGGGTTTAAATAATGTGTGGGGGTTAGGATTTTGCTTCGGTGAGAGGAAAGAGAGGGAGAAGAAAACGAGTGCGCGTATCATCTGCGCGCAGCACGCGTGCAGACACGATGATGTACACGAAATTTTTGATTTCCAGATGTCTGGGAAGGTGTCCAGACGTCTGACCCAAGCTCCAGACGTCTTAAAGGGCTCAACCAGTACGGGTCCTGACACAAAGTAACACCGTATCATTTATCAGATGTTGGCTTTAATGTTTCAGTTTTGAGGATGATTTGGTTAATGTAACTTATATAGTATATCAAGTCATGGGATAGGCATATATAGTGTCATTCCCTTCATTTTTGTCTCATAGCTATATACAAACCTTATGAAATCCTTTTTATATTACTGACATGCTGTAGGAAAAGTCAAATTTGTCTATATGTCGAATTAATGCAAGAAAGTGTGTTATCTCTCCCAAAGCATGTGAGATTGATCGCACACTATGTATTATCTATTATAAAAAGTATCTTTATATTTTTGTACTTCATTCTTAGTTTCGTTTGCATTTTTCTGTAGTTGGGTGAAGTTCCTATCTGTATAAAGATGCTCTCGGTTGACGACCAGGGGTCTGGAGTATGTAATTATAACATGGAAGGAACTCTAGAGCCTCTTTGTGTTCATCGGCAAAAGCTTGAAAGGCAGTTAGTCATTTAGGGCTGATGTCACAGATTTATTGGGACTGATATCACCCAACGATAGCAACTTCATTTGACTGATTGGAAACATTACTTCCTTTTGTTATTTACAACTGAAATATGTAGTGGTGAATATTTGGTGTTCCGGTTATTTGTATGTATTTATTTACAGATAGTTTAGAATTGCAATGTAAACATCGACTAAATCAATCGTTTGACATTCATTTCTTTATGATAATATACTTTGATACCAACCATCTATTGATAAGTTTGTGATGCTGTGAAGTAAAAATTCCTAACTTACCATGACACTAGTTAAGTTGCAACATGATGGTAGGTTACTCAAAGTTCCAAAGTTTGGTAGAAATCCCTCACATGTCAATTAGGTTGTCTAAATTCATAGACTAGTAAAATCGACTACTTTTGTTTTGCTTTAAGTGATCAAGGTTTATTGAACGTTGATTGACCACACAGTCGAACCTGAAATTACCATTGTTGACAATTATTTCAACTGAAGCGAGAGGAATTTCACCAGATCAAAACAACTATCTGAAGCTTGTTATGGAAGACTAAATATTTGTCTAACTTGACAAACTCAATTTTCTTATGATCATGGGAAACTTGGGTACAAAACCTAAGTTATTTGCTGAAAACTTAAGTATGGATCACTGAGTTAAATCATTTATTGTAAAGTTAAATAATATGTTCCCAACCTGAGTAATTTGTCACACTAGCTCGTTCAAATTGCAAAGTGCAAATGATTGAACATATTTCTGTGTAACTTCATAATCTCTATATTGCTTACCATCAGGGTAACTTGTGTACAAAACTTAAATTATTTGGTCAAAAAATTACACTATCTTTCACTTACTTGAATAATTTATTGTAAACTTAAAGAACATGTTCCTAACTTAAATAATGTGTCACACTAATACAAATCGTAAAGTGCACAACTTAATATTTTTGTGTGTAACTTCATAAAATCTATATTGCTTACCATCGTGTGTAACTTTTATACAAAACTTCAATTATTTGATGAAAACTTCAACTATTTTTCACTGACTTAAATATTTTGTGGTAAACTTAAATAATATGTTCCTAACTTAAATAAGGTGTCACACTCATACATCTTACAAAGTGCACATGACTTAACATATTTGTGTGTAACTTCATAAAATCTATATTGCTTACCATCATGGGTAACTTGTGTAGAAAGTTAAATTATTTAATGTAAGCTTAAACTATATGTCATTGACTTAAAATGTTGTTGTAAACTTAAATAATATGTTCCTAACTGAAATAGCATGTAACAGTAGCTCATACAATCACAAAGTGCATGACTTAAATGTATTTGTTTGTAACTTGATAATCTCTATATTTCTTACCATCGTGGTTACCTTGTCTACAAAACTTTAATTATTTGATCAACACTTAAAAAATGTGTCATTGACTTAAATAATTTGTTGAAAACTTAAATAATATCTTCCTATTTAAAATAATGTGTAATACTAGCTCATAGAAAATGCAAAGTGCATGACTAAACATATTTTTGTGTAACTTCATAATCTCTATATTGGTTACTATCTTGGGTAATTTGTGTACAAAACTTAAATTATTTGATCAAAACTTATACTATGTGTCACCGACTTAAATAATCTATTTCCAACTTGAATAATATGTTCCAAACTTAAATAATGTGTCACACTAGCTCATACGAAATGCCAAGTGCACAAGTTAACATATTTGATAAAAACTTAAACTATGTATCACTTAAATAATTTGTTGAAAACCTAAATAATATGTTCATAACTTAAATAATGTGTACATGACTTAACATATTTGTGACTAACTTGACAAACTCTATATTGCTTATGATTGTAGGTAAGTTGTGTAGAGAACTTAAATTATTTATTTAAAAATTAAATAACATGTTCCTAACTTAGAAGAATATATAAACATATATTACCATCAGTATAAGTGTTACAACCTGGTTCCCGAATCCCTACCGAACACAAGAATCAGACTGACTCGACTGATCCCAAGACCCAGTCGTCCAACGAGAAAGTAACCAAAAAGCAGTAAAATAAACCACATTCACCATGCAAGTAACTAACATTAACAAAAGTGCAGCAGTAAAGAAAAAAACTACTACAGTACACACCACCACAATAGTAGAGAATTTTTAAAACAAGTATAGAATATGAAGTTTACAATGAAAGAGTACAGGAGTGTAACAAAATACTCACTACTACAAAGAAATGGGTACAACAAAGTACAACTACTGGCTCTACTAGGCCTAGCACCCTCCGCAACCGTAGGCTCTGGCTGCCCAGCAGCTGGTCCTGAAAAGGGTGACAAGTATGACACGTCAGCGAAATGCTGAGTAGAGTAGTAGCCAACTAGTTAAGAAAAACAGTAAAGGTGGACAAGTAGCTGTTGTTTTTAATTTCTTTCTTTATTTAACTAATTATTCTTTCTTTCATCACTTCATTTATTTATCAGGTCTCTTTCTTGATTTCGAGTGTTCCTCGTGGGAACGATCTTGATTGCAGTCTTTTCCGAAGAGTAGAAGTATCACGTGGTGCTCTCCTGGCCGGGGGAGTCCCCCGTGGTTGTCCTACACCCAGTCAACCACCCCAGGGTCACTGACAGATGTAACGGTGACTATGGCATGCGCTATAGACGCACGGGTAGCTACACCGCACTGGCACGCAGTCAGTCGTTTCTGTTAACGGGTGCACCCAAGCACAGCACGGAACCAGTATAGGGCATAACCCTCTCAGTACAGGGGTCTAGCCTCTCAACAGTAACCAAACAGGGGTCTCGCCCCTCCACAGTCCACGCACCCTCGCCTGACTACCCTAATTTGCCAAGTGGGCATAACAAGTCGGTGTAAGGCGGCTAGCTGAACCCCGAGCCCCGTGGGGTGGCTAGCTCTCTCCTTACACTAGTAGCTCTCCCCGGTACTGTGTACGCGAGGGCCAAAAGTCAGTACAAAGTGGCAGACCTAACTCCGGGTCTTTGGGGCGGCTAGCTCCGCTCTGCACTAATCAAAGGGACAGTTGCTCTCCTTGGTACTGTGTACTCAAGGGCCAGCTCACTTCCCCATCCACTTTCCCAGTTCCATTCTATTTATTTTTTTAGGAGCTCTACTCCTAATTTCCTGTAGGGTTCATGCTCATATTTCTCAGGCCAAGCCATACTAGGTTTCATCATTTCTGTTTTATTCGCATATAGCACGTGTTTCCAACATTTAATCTTTCTTTTCCAATTTATAGACATGCAGCTCGAATTTAGTTTCCAAACAATAGGGATTACATATAGCAGTTACTAGCAACAATACTCTACGTTTCACAGGCAGCTATTATCCATTTACAGGCAATTATTATTATTCCATCTACTTATCCAAGACTGCAATTCAGGCATTCAAGACATTTGTTTCAGTGTTTCTGTTCCTAGGATTCATGCCACACCCTAGGATCTATCATTCAATCTAGTTTTCAGGTCCTAGGATTCATGCCTTACCCTAGGATCTATCATTCAATCTAGTTTTCAGGTCCTAGGATTTATGCCATACCCTAGGATCTATCAATCAATCTAGTTTTCAGGTCCTAAGATTCATGCCATACCCTAGCATCTATCGTTCAATCTAGTTTTCAGGTCCTAGGATTCATGCCATACCCTAGGATCTATCATTTATTTCAAATACGAATTTATGTTTGTAATTAATTAAGGGAAGGCACTCTACCTGCAAAATCGGGAGTAATGGGGGCGTGGTCGGTAGGTCCACGTGCCTCCGTAACCCCCAAAGCTGCAACAGAACAAGGTCCTCACACAAGGATCAAACACAAGGAACCACTCAGAATAGGATAAGAGTATTTCAAACAAGTAGAGGAACTAACTCTAAGAAGAACGGAATCTTAAACACAGAAATCGAACCTCGAACGGACCCTAAACGGGTAAAAAATGACCACTCTAACTCAAATCAGACGTCTGGAACACCTTCCAGATGTCTTAAAAGGTGGTCCAGGTCATACCTCACTCTGAGCTATTCTTCAGACATCCAGGATCCCGCTGAACCGTCTAGACCTAGTTCCAGACGTCCTACTATCACTCTGGACGTCTGGAGACTCTCTCTGCTGTCTGGTGCTGTGCCCAGATGTCTGAATCACGTGGGAGGGTGTGCCCTGCGCCTTCCCGAAGTGAAACCTGCACGCGTACGCAAACACACTCTCAACACGGCATGAGACAGAACTTTCGACGGTACGGCCTGCATGGCCGTATCCACAAAAAGGAAGAAGATGAGAAATATCGTACCTTTCAGACATCTGGATCTCCCTCCAGACGTCACCCGCGTCGTCTGGACGTAGGTATAGACGTCTGATTCTGGGAAAATTTCCCAGAATTGGAACCTCCTCGCCTTCCTCCTGCTGCGCACGGCTGCGCCACGCTCGCCCTCCTGCTGCCTGAGCTGCAGCAGCACCGGGGTAACCCCCTCAGCACCACGCTCCTGCTACGTGCCCGTCAGCTGGCTTCGAGCTACTCCGGAAAGCTCGCTCTCTCTTCCTCATGCGCTCTCCCTCTTCTCCCTTCTCGCTGCACCTCCTCCTCTCCACGCGCACCCGGCAGCAGCTGCTACCCTCGCTCTCTTTCTCTCATGCTCATGCTGGAAGGAGGAGACGGTGGGGTGGTGAAGAGGGAGAGGGGAGGGGGTATTTGAAGGCGTGGGGGAGGCATCTGCAGGTCGGCGAGGGGAGAGAAAGAGAAAAGGGCGGCGGGTTTCAGTCTGCACGTGGCACGCAAGCAGATTCGCTCTCGTACGCATGCAAAAATTAATTTCCAGACGTCTGGGAAGGCGTCCAAACATCTTAAAGTGGTTTTGGTGCCTCGGGTCTTAACAACATAACAAACTCAAAGGAAGTTTCATCCCCGAAACTTGTGCTAACTAGGGTGCAGAATAAGAACAATATACGCATAACAAACTCAAAGAGGACAGAAGCCAGTCCGAAAAGACATACCCTCAAAGAGCTCCGAGTATCGCTCCCGGATCACCACCTCAGGCTCCCAGGTAGCCTCCTCGTACTGCTGGCTCCTCCACAAGACCTTCACCAGGGGTACTTGCTTCCGTCTCAGACTCCGGATGACTTTGTCAAGAATCTGTACTGGCCGCTCGGGGTAGGTTAGGTTGTCACCCACCTCGACGCTCTCGTGGCTCAGAACGTGACTGGGATCGGCGACGTACTTCCTGAGGTTGGACACGTGGAACACGTCGTGCACACCAGAAAGCTGGGGAGGAAGGGCAAGCCTATAAGCAACGGGTCCAACCCGTTCCAGGACCTCAAAGGGCCCCATAAACCTCGACGCGAGCTTCCCTCTCACCCCAAACCATTGCTGGCCCTTCATGGGCGAAATGTGAAGGAAGACGTGGTCCCCAACCTCAAACTGCACCTCCCTGCGTTTTTGATCTGCATAGCTCTTCTGCCTGCTCCTGACAGTGTAGAGTCGCCTGTGAATCTGCTCTCTCACCTCCTGACTCTGCCGGATCAGCCTGGGGCCAACCTCCTACTTGGTCCCCACCTTAACCCAACTCAAGGGTGCGGTACACCTCCGTCAGTACAGAGCCTTGTTGGGTGCCATGCCGATGCTCAAGTGATAACTGTTATTATATGCAAACTCTGCCAGAAGCAAGTGCTCCTCCCAAGAGCCCCTCTAGTCCAGTACACAAGCACACAAAAGGTCCTCGAGCGTCTGTATCGTACGCTCTGACTGTCCGTCTGTCTGGGGGTGGTATGCTGTACTGAACCTCAACCATATCCCCAAGGCCTATTGAAACTCAGCCCAAAACTGGGACGTAAAGCGGGTATCCCAATCGGATACAATCTCCCGCGGAACTTCGTGCAAACGTACCACGTCGCGGATATACCTCTCTGCCAACTGTGCTGGTCCCAAAGTGACTCGGATCGGCAAGAAACATGTCGTCTTCGTCAATCTGTCAACGATCACCCAAACTGTGTCGTGTCCTCACTGGGTAATGAGTAAGCCCACCACCAAGTCCATGGTGATGCTCTCCCACTTCCACTCTGGCACTGGAAGTGGTTGCAACGGCCCTGCAGGCCTCTGATGCTCGGCCTTCACTTGCTGGCACACTAAACACTGCTGTATGAATTCACCTACATCCCACTTCATTCCCCTCCACCAAAAGTCGCGTCTCAAATCATGGTACATCTTTGTGTTTCTGGGATGTATGGTGAACCTGGAACCGTGTGCCTCAGTCAGGAGCTCTCTTAACAGCTCCTCATCCCTGGGAACGCACAAACGTCCCCTCAGATGCAGTACTTGGTCTGTAAAAGAGAAGTCCCCAGGGTCTCCTAACAGCACTCTGTCACGTAATGACTGTAAGTACGGGTCGGCCATTTATCCAGTGATGATGCAGTCTATCAGCTCTGGCCTCGTCTGTCGTGTCACCGTCACTGCCCCAGTAACTCTAGAGGCCGCCAACTGCCCATCTCCTCCACGAGACTCCAACTCTGCGCCTGTAAACTAGCCAAGTGGGCAGGTGCCTTTCGGCTCAAGGCGTCAGCCACCACGTTGGCCTTCCCCAGGTGGTAGGAAATGCTGCAATCATAGTCCTTCAGGAGCTCCGACCAACGTCTCTGTCTCATGTTGAGCTCCTTCTGATCAAACAAGTATCTGAGGCTCTTATGATCTGTGAAAATCTTAAAGGTCTCGCTGTACAAATAGTGCCTCCAAGTCTTCAGCGCGAAGATGATGGCTGCCAGCTCCAGGTCGTGGGCAGGGTAGCTATACTCATGGGGCTTCAGTTGCCGCGAAGCGTAAGTGACAACGTGACCCCCTTGCATGAGCACACCCCCTAACCCCTGCAAAGAGGCATCCGTGTACACAACGAACCCGCCACTACTATCCAGAATGGTGAGCACGGGAGCCGAAGTCAGCCTCTACTTCAGCTCCTGAAAACACGCCTCACAAGCATCTATCCAAGTAAAGGGCACGCCCTTCCGGGTCAGCTATGTCATAGGATGTGCAATTTGAGAGAAGCCGTGATAAACTGCCTGTAGTAGCCTGCCAGTCCCAAGAAACTACGGATCTCAGTAACTGTACGTGGTCTCTCTCACCTGAGCACTGCCTCAACCTTGGCTAGGACCATAGCCAAGCCAACCTCAGAGATCACATGGCCCAAAAAGGTCACCTCCCTCAACCAGAACTCGCACTTGCTGTATTTGGCGTACAGCCTACGTCGTCTCAGGGTGTCCAAAACCATCCGCAAGTGCTGTCCATGCTGCGTCTGATCTCGACAGTAGATGAGCACATCATCAATGAATACCACCATGAACTGGTCCAAGTACGGTCTGAACACCCGGTTCATCAAGTCCATGAAGGCAATGGGGGCATTGGTCAGCCCAAACTGCATGACCAAAAACTCATAGTGTCCGTACCGGGTGCGGAAAGCTGTCTTGGAGACGTCCGCCTCCTTAATCCTCAACTGGTGGTACCCAGACCTCAAGTCTATCTTGGAGAATACCGTGGCACCTCGCAGCTGGTCAAACAAGTCATCAATCCTCGGCAGTGGATATCTATTCTTGACGGTCACCCTATTCAGCTGTCTGTAGTCCACACAAAGGTGTAGGGTACCATCCTTCTTCTTTACGAACAATACCGGGGCTCCCCACGGAGATGCACTGGGCCTCACAAAGCCCTTCTCCAGAAGGTCTTGCAACTGAGACTTGAGCTCTCGCAGCTCAAGTGGTGCCATCCTGTACGGTGCTGTAGAGATGGGGCTGGTCTCCGGTACCAGTGAGATCTCAAACTCGATCTTACGCTCGGGCGGTAGTCCTGGAAACTCATTTGGGAACACGTCAGGGTACCCTCTGACCACCGGAATACTCTGAAAGTCTGCGACAGGGCTGGGCTCCACCACCACACAAGCCAGAAAGCCCTCACACCCCTGGCCCAAAAGTCTTGTCACCCGAAGTGCAGAAATGCACCTGAAGCCTCCGTCCACTAGTTGCCCGTGGAACTCGAAAGAACGCAACTCCGGTATGGAGAAGATGATCTTCCTCTCAAAGCAGTCCACCAAGGCGTGGTAAGCGGACAGCCAGTCCATCCCCAGAATTGCACCAAAGTCCTCCATATGTATCATAATCAGGTCAGCGGGAAGGCTGTGTCCCCCAATGCTGACCTCACAACTTGTGTACACCTCCTCAACTACAAACAGCTGACCACTCGGACCTCTGATTACGAACGAATCATCTAATAGCACACAGTCCTGTCGCAAACTAATTGCAAAACTGGCCGCGACAAACGAGTGCGTGGAGTCGGAATCGAAAAGCGTGTAAACAAGTCTGCCAGAAACTGAAACCATACCTGCCACCACTGATCCTGAAGCTCTGGCATCCCTGTGTGTTAGGGCGTTGATATGCCCCTCGGCCCTAGGTGCGGACAAAGCAGCCACACTCTGAGTCAGATGGGTAGCCGCTAGCCGGTACCCTCCCCGCGACTGCTGTCCTCCTCCTCATGCCTGGAAACCGCAGCCTCCTGCTCGCCCTCCAGTGCCCGGTGCGGGAAGCATCTGCTGACCTCTTGCCCTTGACGGGCAGTCCCTCCTGATGTGGCCCAACTAGCTACACTGATAGCAAAGGGGGACTCGACTCCCGCCCTCAGTGGGTCCCTGCTGACGGCTGGGCGGGGGTCTGGTGCTAGCAGCTGGCCCTTGTCGGGGGCCCCCAAAGGCTGCTGAAGGCCCCGCAAAGTGTGGCGGCTCTCCTGTGGGCACCACATACCTCCTCTCTCGTCAGCCCTGTGGGAAGTCTGGCTGATAGGGCCGCTTCCGCCTGCTGACAGTGTCACGTGCGGACGGGTTGGTCTCTTCATACGTCATAGATGCCTCCACCACCCTCGATAACGTAGGCAGCTTCAGGGGTTTGACGTACCCCCGAATAGCAGGTCGAAGCCCCTTGGTGAACCTCCAAAGGCGCTCCTCGTTGGTAGCTATAGCTGTTGCTGTGAAACGAGACAGCTACAGGAAACGCGTGCGTTACGCTTTCACGGTCATCGTCCCCTGGTGGAGAGTGTGGAACTCCCGCCTCCTCTGGTCTTGCCACGTCTGAGGGAAATACTGCTCGCTGAAGAGGGTGACAAACTGGTCCCAAGTTGGCTCGTCCCTCTCCTGACCTCTAACTGCCCTCCACCACCTATGTGCTGCGCTCTCCAGCTGGTACGTGGCAAAGGCCACGCGGCACTCCACAAGGGGGCGAAGGGTGTCAAAAACCTTCTCGATCTGCTTGAGCCAGTCCTCTGCCTCGGTTGGGTCCTCATCCCCCTTGAAGGAGGGGGCTTTAGCTTCCGGAACTACCCGAAAAGCTCGTAGTGGCGCTGAAGGGGAGACACTGGTACACCTCCCAGTAAGGAGGGCTCGTGCGGGGAAGCGTTAAAGGACGGTGGGGGCGGTGGAGGCCCACCCCCTCCCCCACATCTAGCATCGCGTCCATCTCGCTGTCCTACAGAGGACTTCCCCTTAGCTGCCCTAGGGAGAGGCGCTCGTGGCGGCGGGTGGAGCACTTCTCGCATGATGTCCCGTATTAGCTGGATGAGGTCCTAGGCCTGAATGCCCGGGAGTAGTGGCTGGTCCATCGAGACGTCGGGCGTAATGCGTCGGCTCCTCCAACCTCGTCCTCGGCCGCGTCCGTAGCCCACGTCGCTACCTCCTCATCGAGGCATCTCCTGCAAGGAGACGCGAACATAGAACAGAAAAGACGTCAATTCTACTCGACATTCACCGAAGGGACCCTAGAATAGATGTCAAAAGGTATGTTGTGGTGGTAACTCTAGTTACAAGCACGTGAATTGGTTATTTCTAGCTAGTTGGTTCACTTCTCGGGATGACCTTGCTCTGATACCATCTTGTTACGACCTGGTTCCCGATTCCCGAATCCCTACTGGAAACGAGAATCAGACCGACTCGACTGATCCCAAGACCTAGTGGTCCAACGAGAAAGTAACCAAAAAGCAGTAAAATAAACCACATTCACCATACAAGTAACTAACAGTAACAAAAGTACAGCAGTAAAGAAAATAACTACTACAGTACACACCACCACAACAGTAGAGGATTTTTAAAACAGGTACAGAATAAGAAGATTACAATGAAAGAGTATAGGAGTGTAACAAAATACTCACTACTATAGAAAAATGAGTACAACAAAGTACAACTACTGGGCTCTACTAGGCCCAGCACCCTCTGCAGCCGTAGGCTCTGGCTACCCAACACCTAGTCCTGAAAAAGGTGACAAGTACGACACGTCAGCGAAATGCTGAGTAGAGTGGCAGCCAACTAGCTAAGAAAAACAGTAAAGGTGGACAAGTAGTTGTTGTTTTTAATTTCTTTCTTTATTTAACTAATTATTCTTTCTTTCATCACTTTGTTTATTTATCAGGTCTCTTTCTTGATCTCGAGTGTTCCTCGTGGGAACGATCTTGATTGCAGTCTTTTCTGAAGAGTAGAAGTAGCACGTGGTGCTCTCCTGGTCGGGAGAGTCCCCCGTGGTTGTCCTACACCCAGTCAACCACCCCAGGGTCACTGATAGACGTAACGGTGACTACGGCACATGCGATAGACAAACGGGTAGCTACCCCTCACTGGCACGCGGTCAGTCGTTTCCGTTAACGGGTGCGCCCAAGCACAGCACGGAACCAGTATAGGGCATAACCCTCTCAGTATAGGGGTATAGCCCCTCAACAGAAACCAAACAAGGGTCTCGCCCCTCCACAGTTCGTGCACCCTCGCCTGACTACCCTAGTTTGTCCAGTGGGCCTAACAAGTCGGTGTAAGGCAGCTAGCTGAACCCCGGGCCCCGTGGGGTGGCTAGCTCTCTACTTACACTAGTAGCCCTCCCCGGTACTGTGTACGAGAGGGCCAAAAGTTGGTACAAAGTGGCCAGACCTAACCTCAGGTTTCTGGGGCGGCTAGCTCCGCTCTACACTAAAAAAGGGGACAGTCACTCTCCTTGGTACTGTGTACTCAAGGGCCAACTCACTTCCCCATCCACTTTCCTAGTTCCATTCTATTTATTTTTCCAGGAGCTCTACTCCTAATTCCCTGTAGGGTTCATGCTCATATTTCTCAGGCCAAGCCATACTAGGTTTCATCATTTTAGTTTTATTCGCATATAGCACATGTTTCCAACATTTAATCTTTCTTGTCCAATTTATAGACATGCAGCTCGAATTTAGTTTCCAAACAATATGAATTACATGTAGCAGTTACTAGCAACAGTACTCTACATTTCATAGGTAGCTATTATCCATTTACAGACAATTATTATTATTCTATCTACTTATCCAAGACTGCAATTCAGGCATTCAAGACATTTGTTTCAGTGTTTCTATTCCTAGGATTCATGCCACACCCTAGGATCTATCATTCAATCTAGTTTTCAGGTCCTAGGATTCATGCCATACCCTAGGATCTATCACTCAATCTAGTTTTCAGGTCCTAGGATTCATGCCATACCCTAGGATCTATCATTCAATCTAGTTTTCAGGTCCTAGGATTTATGCCATACCCTAGGATCTATCATTTATTTCAGATATGAATTTGTGTTTGTAATTAATTAAGGGAAGGCACTCTACTTGCAAAATCGGGAGTAATGGGGGCGTGGTCGGCAGTTCCACGTGCCTCCGTAACCCCTAAAGCTGCAACAGAACGAGGTCCTAGCACAAGGATCAAACATAAGGAACCACTTATAATAGGATAAGAGTATTTCAAACAAGTAGAGGAACTAATTCTGAGAAGAACGGAATCTTAAACGCAGAAATCGAACCTCGAATGGACCCTAAACGGGTAAAAAATGACCTTTCTGACTCAAATCGGACGTCTGGAACACCTTCCAAACTTCTTAAAAGGTGGTCCAGGTCATTCATCACTCTGAGCTATTCTTCAGATGTCCAGGATCCCGCTGAACCATCTGGACCTACTTCCAGACGTCCTACATCACTCCAGACATCTGGAGACCCTCTCCGCCGTCTGGTGCTGTGCCCAGATGTCTGAATCGCGTGGGAGGGTGTGCCCTGCACCTTCCCGAAGTGAAACCTACACGCGTACACAAATGCACTCTCAACATGGCTTGAGACAGAACTTTCGACGGAACGGCCTGCATGGCCGTATCCGCAAAAAGGAAGAAGATGAGAAATATCATACCTTTCAGACGTCTGGATCTCCCTCCAGACGTCACCCGCATCGTCTGGACGTGTGTCCAGACGTCTGATTCTGGGAAAATTTCCCAGAATCGGGACCTCCTCGCCTTCCTCCTGCTGTTTATGGCCGCGTTGCGCTTGCCTGCCTGTTGCCTGAGCTACAGCAGCACCAGGGTAACCCCCTCAGCACCACGCTCCCACTGCATGCCCGTCGGCCAGCTCCGAGCTGCTTCGGCGAGCTTGCTCTCTCTTCCTCATGTGCTCTCCCTCTTCTCCCTTCTCGCTGCACCTCCTCGTCTCCGCGCGCACCCGACAACAGTTGCTGCCCTCGCTCTCTTTCTCTTACACTCATGCTGGAAGGAGGAGACGGTGGGGTGGTGAACGAGGGAGAGGGGAGGGGGTATTTGAAGGTGTGGGTGAGGCATTTGCAGGTCGACGAGGGGAGAGAAAGAGAAAAGGGAGGTGGGTTTCAGTTTGCGCATGGCACGCTCACAAATTCGCTCTCGTACGCATGGAAAAATTAATTTCCAGACGTCTGGGAAGGCATCCAGACATCTGACCAGACGTCAGGACCAACTCCTAGACGTCTTAAAGTGGTTTTGGTGCCTCGAGTCTTAATAATAAGTACGTACACTAACATATAAAGTACGTATAGCGATAGATATAAACATCCATAAATGCTTAGAACATATATACATAAGGAAAGAATAATACATTTAGTAACATATATAGATAGGTACTGTGACATTTACGGTTGTTGCTAAAGCACCTTAACAAAGTATCATAAGTTATGGGGCAAGGGACACCAAGTTATCAACATTAGTCCTTTTCCAAGCTCAGACCCTCAGCACACACTGAGCGGTCACTTAGCCAAAATTTAGGATTTTTTTATGGGTGAACCAAGCTTTTCATGGGATACACAGCACCCTAGCAGGTAGGACTAGACCACTACTAAGCCTGGTTCTTATTTTGATTTTAGTGTATTTCAGTGCATAGTTTTGACCCAAATCCAACTTAGTTCAACTGGGCCCACAACAGTCCGGGCTCCCAGCCTACCAATCAAATGCTCCTAAGATGTTCTCATTAGAAATGGAAATAGGATGTAAGTGCACCCGACGCATGACAATTGGAAAGGCATTGGATGAAAAGGTTTATATAGTGCTATAGCTGCCAATTCGTGCCCGATGTGACGCTAAACATAGCACCTAATTAATTGCACCAATGCATGCGTTGGACCCATCTTTGGCCCTCCAATTGGGTGACCTTATTTGTTCCAATTTTGAAATTAATTATAAGTTTGAAAGCCTTAACATAGGGCAACTTAATTGTATAATTACTTTATAAGCATAACTTAATTGATTGTATTTAAATATTATGTAAAGTTAGTGATTTGTACACTTTCAATTACAGATAAATCCTTAATTAATGTTTACATTGATAAGTTAATTACTCATTTGTCCTAATAATTAGTTAATTTACATAATATAGTATTTATTACACATTTTTTCCTTAATTTAAAACATTTACCATTGTGGCTACCTTATGTTTAAAACTTAAATTATTTTAAACAACTTAACTATGTACCACAGACTTAAATAATTTTTTTCAAACTTAAATAAGATATTCCTAACTTAAATAAGGTGTCACACTAGCTCATACAAATTGCAAAGTGCGCATAACTTAAACATATTTGAGTTTAACTTCATAATCTCTATATTTCTTACCATCATGGGTAAACTGTGTAGAAAAGTTAAATTATTTATCAGACTTAAAATATGTATCATTGACTTAAATAATTTGTTTGAAACTTAAATAATATAATCCTAACTTAAATAATGTGTTACACTAGCTCTTTCAAAATGCATAGTGCACATAACTTACCATATTTGTGTGTAACTTCATAATCTCTATATTGCTTACCATTATGGGTAACTTGTGTACAAAACTTAAATTGTATGATCAAAACATAAATTATGTGTCACTGAATTAAATAATCGATTTCCAACTTAAATAATATGGTCGTAACTTAAATAATGTTTCACACATACATATTGCAAACTGCACGACTTAAAATATTTATGTGCAACTTCAAAATCTCTATATATTGCTTACCATCATGGGTCAATTGTGTACAAAACTGAAATTATTGGTTCAAAACTTTAACTTAATGAGACTGAATTAATTAATTTCTTGTAAACTTAAATAATGTCTCTAACCTATGCCATTTAACATATTAATTAAGTTTACAAAAAATTATTCAAGTTAATAGTTGCGAACATCAACCACGGTATGAAGACTGTTGAGAAAATAAATAGATGGGAACTCAATGATAGTTAATTAGGAATTTTGGTATAATAACGATCATCCTTGACAAAGCATCAAGTATAATGTAACACATTAATGCTGGTATACAATGATGGGAAGTTCTGTTACAAATTGCCAATACATAACATTTCAAACGACGCATCACTAAGCAGTATCATATTCATGTGTCTTTAAACATCATGAAGCTATACATCTCCAACACCCATTGCAATCTATTAGGTGCATGATCTTCATAATTCATTACATGATGGGCCGATAATGGAGGTAGGTCTTCTGTCAGTGGTAATGGTTGGACCACCAAATGATGGGAAGTTATCAATCCTCAATGTAAGCTTCTAAAAGCCACAATGAGGGTGTGAGTCGACATCCTCTTTTGCTATGCTTGTTTCGAATTCCCAATGTTGACCACTGCAAATTTTTAATAGTACACCATGTCATGAACATTAAGCACGCAGAGTAAAATGGATTACATAAAGAATCCAAAAGCTACCTACTAAATAGAAGTAAAACTGAATGTATGAAATGTGAAATTAGTGTGCAGATGGATCAAGGTTTAAAAATAGCCTTCTTTCTGAAAGGTTAAAAAGGACAGTTTCCATTCCAACAAAATTGATTTCTATAATTGGGATAACTTACTTTTAACAACATGAAGGAATCGATAGAGATGACAAGTAGAAAAACAGTGTAGGTTGAGCTTCAGGTGTCCTATGTGATGACAAGAATCCTTTTCAACTTGAGGTAGAAACTACAAATTAAAAATTAAATCTACCATGACATACAAACTTGAAATTCAAGCTTCCAATTGGAAGCATGTGTAGGGGAAAATGCTAACTTTATTGAAACATAGTAAGTTATATTCTTAAAAGGCTTGTGTTAGAGTTTTATATGGCTCCAACTTTCACTTTAGTTGATTGTAACTTGAAAAACTGTCATGGGATAAATGCATATGAGGAGACGGATGACTATCAGAAATATAAGTAATGGAAAAGTATAAAAAACTAGATTAACTAATACACAATTGATGGCATAATCAGTTGAAAGTGTTCGATTTCGTTAGATTTAAAGTAAAATTACTGTTGAAGCAAACATATTACAATGAAATAAGCATATTACTCAAAATCAATTAACTATTACATATAAAATCAAAATTGAACAAATTAATTTTGGATTGAGGATAAATGTAGAGGACAGAAGGGGTTAGGTATGAAATGCTTACTTTTGGGTGAGATAATAACAATAGCTAACATCTTCAATTCAATAGATTCCAAAAAAGAAAGCTAGGATGAATGAGTGAATAACTTATCTTTTGTGCACACACTAATATATGGTGTGTGCACTTGCCATATATGGAGGGAGGCATAGCCTAGAAGTAAAAACTCATGAGATTACATTTTCTTCAACCAAAACTCCCATATTCCTTGAAAAGGAAAGAGCAAGTCCCAAGCAACATCGCCAACTTTAAAATATAACAATGTCGCCCACAAGATAAGTGCACATAAGCTAAACTATGACAATGTCACACAGAAAGGTAGAGAAATAGCAGCGAAAGATGCAAGGATAATCATAATAGTACAGCCCGGTAGGTCAGGTAGGAATATGTAGCCCGTGTTAATATGTGCCTGTGGAATAGAAATGAGAAAATGCATCATACCATGGGAATTACCTTCTTCGAATGTCATTCCTTCACTTTGCAAATCCCCTACAATGGATAATAGTTATGGATTGTGAGCTTAGGTAGCATAGGTAATTTTAGCTCAACTCATCGGGTACACAGGCCACCATGCACACTGCCGCAACAGGTGTTTGGGTATAACCTAATAGCACTATTTGCAGATCATGACAGAACTCAATTTGGGTTGCTTACATAATTTGTAGCCATCCAACAAAATTGAGGTACGTATCATGTCATAGCAATATTTAACTGTATGCATGTCACTCATTGTTGTAATATGTGTATGTATATGCTATCATCATTGCCAAAGATATGTTAAGGGGGGACCCTGTAATGTTAAAATGAAGAAAATACAATTTACTCAGAATAACTTAAAAACAATTAAATGCGGTGTACTTGGAAGTTGATGGTTAAAGTATAAACAAATTAAGAGTGACAAAACATGATAAATAATCGAAAGTGATTAAAACTAAATTATGCATAAAGCATGACACTATCATAATGAAAATACGATGATGCTAACATAAATAAACATACAAGTCGAAATATACCGATAAAGACAATCATAGTAGTCCAGTACACAACTACATAAGAAACTAAATAGCCATGGAAATGTATTTGACTAAACCTAATTATTACAGGCAATAAGATAAAAAGGTTTAAGTTATGGAAATACGTAGAATTATTTAACTAAGTGAAGCCAAGAGGAAATATGAATAAAATCAGGGCCATCATCCATAGCCCACCATCACGTGCCCATTTGTCTGCAATCAAAAAAACTCGTAGTCCCTACCAACGTGCCTTCGAAGAAAACCCCCAGCTCTGCATCCGATTCTACTACTTCCCTAAAGACAACCCTCCAACAGGGCTGTGTAAAGACCTTAGCCAAAGTCATCAAATTGTCAAGTGTGATAGCAGGGATGCGCACGCATAAAATGCGCATGCACTCATGAGTGTCATTCGTTGCATCTAGTTTAGGTGACAAACTGATATGATGATGGACCAAAGTCCGCATAAGATCGGTAAACTCCCATGACTTGCCATTTGCCTTCGTCAATGGCAATATATGCTTCTCTCCTCCTCCTTCGCTTCCCCCCACTAGAGCTGGACCCCCTTGAAGCCCTCTTTGATCCTTGTCCGTCATATGTCGAAGCAGGTGGTGGTGGTGGCGACTGCATCGGTTGAGAGTTACTGGATGTAACCGACAGTATGGAACTAGGGTGAAAGAGGTTGGGCCCTATGTATTGAGTATTGACAAATTTCAGATATCATTTGGATTTGTCTGCTCAAATGGTATTATGGAGATAGTGGTAGATCCTCCAGCAGCGAAGATGTTCCTTCCATGATCAAATGTAGCCGAAGTATGACTTCCAAGTTGAAGGACGTGTTGGATGGGTTGTTCAACATGTTCCTACAGATTGCCTATGCATGCTCACTTGTATGGGTTTCATTCCTGACAATGTTATGAACTTTGTAATAGAAAACAAATGGCTTGTCCCATAGTGGGGCCAATTTCGGCAGAAGCTACATTTCAAGAGGAGGCAAATGCTCAATGATTTGTGTCGAATGAAATGTAGAAATGGAAGTACTACATAGGAATGTCACATTAATACCTCATCCCAAATGGAAGGATCCGATGGAAGCAGGAAACCACTGATAGGGTCCATACCCCACCCGCTTTTGCTCAACAACTGTGAATATATAGTGTGCTTTCTCTTCATTTCCTTCCATCTATTCAAGATTTGGACATGAGTGTAAGGCAGTCTGGTAGCCTCAACGAACTCCTTATCGATTTCCTTCCAAACAAGCTTTGAAAAGTTCCATTCTCCCACTCCTTATCATTATGGTGTCGAGTCAAAATCTTAAGTAATTCATTTGTGATGTGATAGTCCCATTTCTTTGCCTTTGTTAGTGTGGATGAGGAAGAAGGTTGGGACCTTGACATTCTATACTCAAAGTGAAGGTCATATTAGAAATGGTATACTCATCCAATGTCAAAGGACAATTTACTTCTACCATAAATCGAAGGTAACCAAGACATTCCCTTACGACATTACGCCTATGGGTCAAGTGTACCATTCATACCTATGTTTTGAGTTACAATTGCTAACAAAAATTAAGGAATTGATCTGTTTGTATTGAAAGTATGAATGGAAGCATGGCTCCATTGTTTATGCCTCGCTAAATACAAGGACATTGGGCTGCTACTATATGTATAGGAAGACATATTTCTACAAACACATTTGTGATTTCAATTCCTAAGACCATTGAGATCATTATGCCGAAATATGATCAATATTTTAACAACCACTTGAAGCAACTACCAATATGCTGATCACTAGACAAGCATTGTTATCAACATTCAAATACCCATTAAAATCATAATTTCATTCAATATTTTTGTTGAAATTGAAAGAAATTTCATATGAATATATATACCTGATGTCTAGATGTGAGAGAGACCCTACGTAGAGATCCAGCAACCTCGAGGCGAAGCACCTTTAAACCGAAGAGGAATCAGACTTCCCTAGTTTGTCAAGATAGAACAACAAATCTAGTGATGATAATTTCATCTTTGAATGTAACTAGAAATTTCCCAACTTAAATAACATACCCTTCGAAGTAGTTCCTTCGACTTCGTCATTGTCCAGAACCAAACACACTAAGATAATGTAAAACACGAACCCCATGGATGGAATCCCATGGGTTTTATAGGGAAGGTGCGACTGCCTCGACCTTACTCTCCTCCAAACATCAGGAGTAATGGTGGACATATGTGAACAACATCTAGCCAAGACCGATACGCAGAACCAACCCATTGTCCACTAGAGAAAAGGGTGATCCCTCCTTCGGGAACAATGGAAATGGTCGTCGAAGAAACGACTCGGTCATATTTATGAAGCAAACAAAAAACATATGGATCGAGGGGAAATAGTGTGATGGTGTAGCTATGGCTAAATAGCAAGTACGTCTAAAAAGGTGATAGCACATTGACGACAACTTGATGGAGCACCATCACGACTGAAGGTTGTCCTGCTTTTGCGGAAAGTGAAGGTGGTAGGGTTAAGGCATTCGCTGGTGTTTAGAAGAGGAAACCCCTTCAGGGCCTCGAAGATGACATTTAGTTTAATTTACATAATAAGTATTTACATGTTTCTTACAAATTAAAGTAAATGTTTAAATTAGATTGCAAATGCATAGTAATTAGTTAAATACAGGCCCAGAATCGTATTCTAGATTTAAAATTTGATTCTCAACACATTGGGCCTCATAATTGTCCCAAATAAGCTCGAATCCAGATTCTAGGTTAATAATAGGGGTTGGATCACTAGAATCTAGGCTAGGCTCTACAAGGATGTCAGAATCATTTTCAAGAATCACCTTAACAGGATAAGGCTCAGGATTCACATTCTCGAGAAGTTCTATTTTAAGCTCATTATTATAGGTGTCTAGGAAATCTAAGCTCGATGGACCAGCTTCCTGGTTTCCTAGGGCCGGTTCAGAATTGAGAACACCTGAATTGGATCCTCCCCACCCTCATCAAGATCAGGAATGTCAATTGCTATGAAATTTGAATCTGAATTCATTTGGGGTGGGCGTCCATAACAAATATGGTCATCAAACTCGGGATTTGGGAAATTACGTGGATCACTGGAATTACTCCAAGATGTCATATTAACTTCTGACGGGTATTTTTGATCAATGGATCTATATAACCTATTCAGCAATTCTCCCCGTTTTTCCAAAAAATTCTGAAGTTCTTCTGGAACTGAAGGATTTGACCAATATTGTAGCCATTTGTTGTTGTGTAATTTCACCAATTCAATGTGTTTTGCTAAGAGGTCATCCTGGGTTGAACCATGGTTTAGTTGTATCCAAATCATCTCTATACGGTTGAAAATGTGGTCCATTGTTTTCTTGAATTTATCCTGAATGTCCCTTTTACAATATTTTTCATGGTGTCTATAAGCATTCTAAATTATTTTTTCTTTCATGCTCATTTGGGACTCAGGTTTCCTAAATAGTCTTACTAGATTGCCAGGTTGCATTTTCAAATAAATTGGTGGAATCAAGATGTAGAATCAAACTTAGGATCAGATTGGAACTGATTAGATCTGAAAGAAATTCCTAAGAAGATCTAATGAGGTCTCTTAGGTTAAAAACCTAATGATCTTCTTGTGTATGTGCTCTTTAGAAAAGATGAGGGAATGGACGTTATTTGGACCTAATTAAGGCACCCAAAGATTTTTGGATGACTAAGGTCGTTTCGAGGTGGATGATACCTCTGAATCAGAAATCTGCACACTCGAGAAATACTTGGGCAGCCAGGAAGGGAGAGCCCTGCAAAGAGCCCTATATGGTAGAGCATCCCCACGGGTTACAGGGTTTCCCTTACATGACCTTCCTTGTCACTACGGTTCCAAGTAGGCCATAATGTTCGGACTTAAGACCTTAACTCTACCAATTTTAGCCTAATTAGTGCCTTGAATTTCACTTGGTTAGAAGTTGATTTTGCTTGTGACCTAATTTGGAGGTTGGTTGGCCCACAAAGTAGGTCAACTTCACTTGACCTGCCCTAAAGATGGCAGAATGAAATCTAGGTCAAGACATAGAAATCACCTTGAATTGACTCTTAGATTATTAGGTCTACAATTTTAGGGTTCAAGTGAATCTTAGAGCTTGATTTTTAGGGTTCTTCTTAATTAGATCATTTCAAACAAGGGCTTGGGTAGTACACAAATGTGGGAGGGTTAATTCTCTTTAGTGTAGGAAAATGTGTACTAACACTTCAAACCCTAGTGTTAAAACCCTAATTGGTTCTATTTCAAGTCCAATTTAATATCAAATTATTCACCTTGGGCTTCAAGCAAGAAGTGTGTTAGCTTAAAGTGATTTAGAAATTAAGCGTAGTCCCTAATAGGTACAGGCAGTTTGGGTAGGGAATTCTAAATAGAATCGCTTAAATCTTCAATCAGATATGAAAATTTCACAAATCAAGAAACTTGCTTCTTAATGATAATTACTAGAAAAATAAGGTAGGTGATTCCTAAGTAGTTTGGTTTCCTTTTCTCTCTTCCAAGGATTAGGAGATTTGGGAAGAAGAGAGATTTCCTACCCTAGAGTGGCTGAATTGCGTGGAAGTTCACCTTGTGAAGTACCTTGCAAAATCACAAGAAACAAACAGGGCAAGTTAGTGCTCAGATATAATCAATTATAGCACAGAGAATAGCGGTGAATTGCATGTTGCTCCCCGGCAACGACACTAAAATGTTTAAGCTAATTCATCATTGTTTAAGATATGCATCGTACTATAAGACAAATATGCTCAAACAAATAAATTTATAAACTCGAAAATCTTAGAAATGAAGTTCGAGATCGAATACAGGGAGCAAATAGGAATTCACACGCTAATCTCAATTAAAAGTATAAATGAGCACAATGAATAAGAACAACAATGATATTCAATGAATGTTAATCTGTCTCATTAGATGTTCAATGTATAACATAAGTATTTCAAGACTTAAAGATGACAAAAAGATACTTAGAACAAAATAATGGTGATTTAGATCACCAATTATTAGCCTAAGCACATGTATATCAATTACTCAATAATGTCAAATAAATGAACAATACTCAGACGTCTGATATTCAAGTCAGACGACTTAAATGATTAAGGCTCTCAAAGCCTTCTTTGTTTCTTCTCTTGTCTTTTGGCTTCTTCTTCTATTTCCTTCCTTAGCTCTTCTCTTCTTCTTAGGCATGGCAACCTTCTCTTCTTCTGCCTTTCCAAGCCTTCTCCTTTTCTTCAGTTCTTCCTCTTTCTTTCTCACGCACAAGGGGAGCAAACTCTTCCTCACGACTAAGTGTTGAGTCTCCTTTCTTCAGAGCAAAACCCCCCTTTACCTGCTCTCTCATTCTTTCTTTCCTTTTCTTTCTCTCAAACTAGGCTTATCGGGTATTCGGGTCGCGTACCTGGGTCCAGGGCTGCGGGAGTGAATTGCAGCCGAGGTGTGAGAGAGGCTTAGGTGGGTCGGGTGTGTACGTGGTGAGAGGGACCTCACCTCGGTGTTTTGAGGTGATAAGGCCAAGTAATAAAATCAATTTATGCACAGCCAATGCCTCTTCACTTTTCGATGTGGGACTAAACCACGTCCCTTCTTCGCATGTGTCTGCAGTAAGGAGATTCCTTTGATTGGCATAGCTTTTGAGGGCAGGGGCTTCAATTGACCACCTGGAAGTGGTCTTGGGGCTATTCCGCATAGCCTGGAGATGGAGCCTGGAGCTCGCTCCTCAAGAACACGGTTCTAAGCTTGCTTGGAACTCCTTCGTTAATGGCGGCACAGGGCGGAACCTGAAAAGCAAGAACACGACCTTTCAGCCCAATCGAAAGCATTCAGGAGTATTGTCGGACCATGGAGAATGTGTGGGTGATGATGGCATGCCGTGTGAGGGTGTATGGTGGCTGGTGAAGGTGGGAAGTGAGTGCGAAGGTGGGTTTGTTCAGGGGTCGCGTGAGTGGATGGAATGGGAAATAAAGATGAGAGTTCGGTGTAGGTGGATGAGGTGGAGGTGTATGGGGTTTCGACGAGGTGTGTGGTGCGGTGGAATGATGGGAAGGCCTCGTCGCAGGGTAGCTGGAGCAGAGGGAGATGACAGTGTGAGTGGGTCGTCAAGGGATGTTTTTGGATTTTAGATAGAGGGATAAAACTTAGGGAACTAAGGGAACTAATCTAGCTCTAAATTAACAAAAGAAAGGGGGAATGGCCTACGCTGGTGGTACGTCGGACATAGGGAGGATGAAACCTTCGGGGATGAAGGAGCGGCGAGGAAGATGCGGAAGAAGACATCTGCTGGTATTGCAAGACACAGACGAAGTTGGGAAGAAAGAATCTGCTCACTATGGTTTGTGAGAGCGGACGAGGAAGGTAGACAGAGGGGCTCACTGGAGTTGGTGGACAAGGAGGTTGAGGAGAAGAGAAGAGGAGGTGTTTGGCCTCTAAACCAACCTAAGGAGGTAAGGCAAACATTGGGGGTCCTTTTATAAGGCAAAGGGTTGGGCTTCAAGCTTGGAAACCAAGCTTGAAAGCTCAAAATTCATGGAATAGGTTTATAACTTCCAAGGGTTCGCATGGACTCTTGGGCGGATTAGGAAGATCATGGAAGAGCTTAGATGGAAGGGGATCTCTTTAGGAGTCTCCCTTGCAATTTTGGAAGAGTTTCTTCGTGAAATTAGGGAGAAAACCTTGATTGAAGGTTGGATCTTGGTGGGTTCACACGACCATGGTGATGAGGACCTTTTCACAAAGAAGGTGAAGAAGTTGGGGGGGTCCTTGCAAGGATTTCAAAAGTTAGGGGCCATTGTGTGATAAAAGAGTCAGTTTGGACTGAAATGCAAACTAGGTCAAGGTGATCTTTAATTGGCCCTAAACATTGGTACAAACTTAATTTGAACCCAAGAAATCTGATGATGAAGTCGGATTTTGGTTTTGACCAAGTGTGACTAGGTAAATTACACAGAAAACCAAATTAGGGCAACTGTTTGTCTGAGACACTATTTTAGGTCAAAATGGGTTCCAATGGTCAAATCAAAGGTACCAAACCTTAGAGAATATTTTTCTATGATTTTTATAAGGTTTAGGTGAATTTTATCCTAACCTAAACCTCAGTAATTTAAGCGGGTCTATTTTTAGGATTTTAGATGTCATTTAATTCTCGAAACATGCGAAAACCCATTTTGTTCTGCATGAACCCACTTATTAGACATTTATGAACATTTGACCTTTAATTAACCCTTGGGAAACCTCATGATTATTCTGCATTTAGGATATTCTGTTAAACTGTAGTTTTACCCCTATTTTTATGTTTAATTCTCAGAAAGGATATGCAGTGAATTAAGGTCTTCTGGTAGTTTTGTAGGAGCATTTATCTATGGATTATCAATAAATAAAGTAAGATATGGCTGATGATGAGGTTATCATCAGTTACCCATGATGGTAAGGAATAAAGAGATTATGAAGATAAACTTAAATATGTTTAAGTCATGTGCACTTTGCGATTTGTATGAGCTAGTGTGACACCTTATTTAAGTTAGGAATATGTTATTTAAGTTTGAAACAAATTATTTAAGTCTGTGAGACATAGTTGAAGTTGTTTAAAATAATTTAAGATTTGAACATAAGGTACCCACGATGGTAATGTTTTAAAATAACGAAAAAATATGCAATAAATACTATATTGTGTAGATTAACAGGACAAACGAGTAATTAACTTATCAATTTAAACATTATTTAAGGATTAAATCTGTAAGTGAATGTGTACAAATCACTAACTTTACGTAATATTTAAAAACAATCAATTAAGTTACTCTTATAAATTAGGTATACAATTAAGTAGCCCTATGTAAGGGCTTTTCAACCCTATAATTAATTTTGAAATTAGACTGAATAAAGGCACCCAGTTGGAGGTCCAAAGATGGGCCCAACGCATGCATTGGAGCAGTTAATTGGGAAAAACGTTTAGCGCTACATCGGGAGCGAATGGGCAGCTGTAGCACCATTTAAAGCTTTTCATGTGATGCCTCCCCAGTCATCACGCACCGGGCACACTTACATCCTATATCCATTTCTAGTGAGCATATATTGCGAGCATTTGATTGGTGGGCTAGGAGCCTGGTTTGCAATGGGCCTGGTCCGACTAAGCCAGGTTTAGGTTGGAACTATGCACTGAAATACACTAAAATAGAAATAAGAATCGGGCTTAGTAGTGGTCTGGTCCTACCCTCCAGGGTGCTATGTATCTCATGAAAAGCTCGGTTTGCCCATAAAAAAATATTAAATTTTGGCTAAGTGTGAGCTTGGAAAAGTGTGAGAGTTTGGTGTCACATGTCCCATAACTTAGAGTATTTCTTAAGGAGCTTTAGCAACAACCGTAAACATCATTATTTGAATCTATATATGTTACTAAATGTATTATTCTTGCCTTATTTATATTTGTTCTAAGCATTTACATACTTTATATGTTGGTGTGAGTACTTATACTGATGGTAATATATGTTTATATATTCTTCTAAGTTAGGAACGAGTTATTTAATTTTTGAACAAATTAATTTAAGTTCTTTACACAACTTACCCACGATTGTAAGAAATATAGAGTTTGTCAAGTTAGTCACAAATATGTTAAGTCATGTACACATTATTTAAGCTTTTAACACATTATTTAAAATTTGAACACACTATTTAAGTCAGTGACATAGCTTATGTTTTTATCAACTAATTTAAGGTTTGCCCATAGGTTACCCATAATGGTAAGCAATATAGAGATTATGAAGATAAACTCAAATATGTTTAAGTCATGTGCACTGTGCGATTTGTATGAGCTAGTGTGACACCTTATTTAAGTTAGGAATATGTTATTTAAGTTTGAAACAAATTATTTAAGTCAGCGATACATAGTTGAAGTTGTTTAAAATAATTTGAGTTTTGAACATAAGGTACCCATGATGGTAAATGTGTAATAAATAAGAAAAAAATGTGTAATTGTTCATGGTGTAAATCGTGTAACGAAGATGAATACGTCGTAGTACTATAGCATGAAATACGTCTTGACAAATAAATTTTAATGGAACAGGTGAGTCTTGGTCAAACTTAGGGAGGCAGAAAGTGCTTTTGATTTCAAAACTGAAGTAGAGTGCTAACTTAGAGAATATGCTACTAATTTCAAACTAATCTATATTTATATATCACAATATGTATATCATGTAGATAGTCTGATCATGAATTGAAAAAATATAATTATGAATAGAACAAGTTCTTGCTATCTATCTAACTAGACCATAAATGAACACTACTATGTAGTAGAATAAGGGCACACTAGAGAGGCTGGGGAGAGCAACGGCGGTCCACCAAGGTGGCTTGGTGGGTGCTTTAGAGGAAGAGAGCTAAAGAGGGAGAGAGCTGGAGAAGAAGGTCTGAAGAGGAGAGGGTCTGGAGGAGTTCTCCTAGAAGATGTCCTTCTGGGGGGGCCTTGGGCCTTTTTTTATAGCTTTTATGAGGGGTAAGATGGGCATTTGAACTCGCAAAATTGTGCAACAACCTTCTAGTGATCAGATCCATTAATTGGGAGATCAACGGATCAGATCGCACCTTAATAGGTCTTTATTTGCACCTTCTAAGCTCGGATTGCCTCTGGTTGCGCCACGTAGCATGCTCTAGAGCATTGGATCGCGATCTGATGGCTCAGCGCTCACCCCGCGCTCACGGCCAACGTCCGCTCCTGATTTCTCTCTCCACGGATGCACCCTTACGATTTAAATTGCGTGCCCTGAGCTCGACTGTCTGATCTCGCTATTGGACGGCTTAAAACGAGTTGCAGCACCGCCTTTAAATTTCTACTTTACGCGCATGCCCATTTACTCATGTGTTATTACGCGCATCTTCTTCCAACGCCTACCAGTGCACCACACAGTCGTGCCTTAGCCGCTTGATGTCAATCGGACATTTGAGATTCACTCGCGCGCATTGCCGCTTTGATCTCTTGCGGATGGCGATTTGATCCTGCATCATGCATCACTGTTCAAGCACGCTCTCTGCTGCGCTACGCGCACAGATTGTCGCGGTTGTCGCTTTGCGTCCATTTGTCCTTAGCCGTTGGATGGAGATCCAATGGCTGAGGCTCGATCGTCTTTGATAGAGCGTAAGGGAGAGGGTGACGTGGCTGGCTCATGGCTGTTGGATGGCAATCCAACGACCCAAGATGCACGGGGAGACTCCTTCTTGAGCTGGGCCTGGTGTGAGGGGCGACTGCATTGGCACCACGTGGCGCCATCATGGCCATCCATCTTCTCTCTTTTGTAAATGTTGATGTAGGCCTCCGATTGAGGTGATTCTTGTGCTGTTGGACTGCGATCGCTGATCTGGATCCATCCATGTGGTTGGATTTTTCATCTGAGGTCTGGATTTTCTCCTATTTGCCTCTTGGCTCTTGCTCTTCTATGAATTACATAGGATGCTACGGGAGTCTGATCGATGTGATCTTTGAAGAATTGGACTCCCGTCGTCGTTCTGAGCAAATTTGTATGGTTGGATCGATCATCCACAGCCCTAAATTACTTGTGATTGTTAATGCCTCTCACTTAGCACATAATATGACATTATTATTCACAAATCTAATAAATCAACTATGATACAAAGTACGATGCGAATGCATGCAGAATGCATAAGTTAAGCTAGGTTCTAACTTAATTCAGGTGCATTAGGGCCTATGATTGCTGCACAATCATACCCCCGTGCCTAAATTGCTAGTCCCTAGCAAGTGCAAGATTAAATGCATTTTATCAAGAGTTTGACCAAAGTTTTGTTTCTTTTTGCTTCATCCAAAAGTTTAGAATCCAAATAACCATGAACGTGTAGTATTGTAGCTTCTACAGTAGATCCAAGTGAAAAGTCAACGCACATCTAGAGCTCGTACTTGGCCCTAAGTAAAATTTTGTTGGGGTAGGTAAACCTCTTCTCTCAAGGACATAGAATATCCTCTAGTTTTAGCCCTGGCTTTTTGGCTTAGGTAGAAGATGTCTGAGTTAATTGGAATTGTATTTGGTGGCTCACTCTCTTCTGGTGCTACATAGAGACTAGTATTTCAAAATCTAGATTTCCAGATTAATAAATAAATCAACTTAGAGAGAGGCTGGAAAACTGTGCTCTCTTAAGTCTTTCGTACTTTTTCTTCTCTCTTTTTTTTCTCTTTTTCTTTTCTTTTCTTTTATTTTTCTTTATTTTTCTTTTTTTTCTTCCTGAGCTCACATCTCAGCAGATTTGTGGATATATTTGGTGGCCTCTCATGGCATTACACTTCAATTTGGTTCTGATAACCCTATGACTAAGTTAGAAGCTCTCAGCCCTTATTCAGGTGATCAGAAATACAAGAAAAGTGGGTCAAGGTTGTATTTGGTGGTTTGTGAGGGTGGTAGGTGTTATTGCCTCAATATACTTGACTTACATACACTTCTCAACATGACAATTTTTTTCCTTTTCTTTTCTTTTTCTCTTTTTCTTTTCTTTTTCTTTCTTTTTTTTTCTTTTTTTTCTCTTTTCTTTTTTTTATATACTTTTTCCTTTTCTTTTCTTTTTTTTGTTCATACTTACTAGCATCACCATATCTATCAACACAACACAACATAATAGACGTACTTTTATTTACGAGGCATTATTCAGAATTGGGGGTGTTCAAGAGGATATCGGGTGGCTTATTTGGTGGAAGTGCTTATTCTCGGCACCAGGAAGGGAATGAATAGGACAACGTATTTCTGACCTTGATATCAGTATCCTCCTTCAGCTAAGGATTCCATGAGGGACAATCATGATTATCCACCTTAGTCTTAGTTTTATCAGAACCCGTTCTCTGTGTATTTGCCTTATTTGGTGGCTCTCGCAAGGATTCTCTCAAAGAATTTGTATGCAAGAACTGAGAGCGAAAGCTATGCCTAACTTCGAGTATCATTATCCAATTATCTAGAATTTAAGATTCCTTACACTAGTCTTAGAGCACCAGCAGACTCTCTACTCTCACCTTACACATATTTTTGGTGGATCTACTAGAAGATGGTTCACCTGACTCCCTGATTTCAGGAGAAGAAGCAATGCTTCTTCTTGACAAATTAGAGATGTCTATTAGTCTTCGCATTGGATCCATTGTAAATTCTACATGCAAGTGTGAAATTGTACTAGATTCTAAGTTAAGAAATCTGCTAAAGAATAAATCCCTAATAAAACCTCTTGATAAAATGATCTATTCCCCCTAGGTGTTGGCAAAAAATTTTTAGTTTAGATGTACTACCCCTCCCATGCCTAAGTTCTTGCATGTCGTCATGCATGAATAAAAGAAATTGAAATAAGGCAAGGTGCAAGTGGATAGAAATCACCTGGAACTACTTCTGACTTGTCATTTAGCTCATGCCAACACTACAATGGTAATCACAATATGTAGAATACTATGCCGGAATGAAATATGCTATGTATAAAGGATGTGTATATATGTATAAGTGCTGAGTTTATCACCTCCAGATGGGTGAAATGTTAGTCACATGTCCTCGAGAAGATGTATCGTTTTGTCAGCAGGAGGAGGTTCCTGGGCGAAAAATGGCTTAAGCCGCTGGCCATTTACTAAAAATACCTGCCCAAGTTTTGGGTCCATAATTTGGACCTTGTTGTTAGGATACAGGTGGATCACCAGATACGGCCCAGTCCACTTGGACTTGAGCTTTCCCGCAAAGAATTTAAGCTGGGAATCAAATAACTAGACCTGTTGGTTAGGCGTGAACTCCTTCCTCCAGATGTGTCTGTTATGGAAAGTCTTAGTCTTATCTTTGTATATCTTTGCATTCTCGTTGGCTTCCTGCCGAATCTCTTCTAACTCGTTGAGCTAGAGCTTTCTTTCATATCCTCCTGTATCGAGGTTAAAATTACACTTTTGCACCACCCAAAAGGCACGATTCTCCAGCTCTACTGGAAGGTGATAGGCCTTTCCATACACCATGCGGTATGGTGACATTTCGAGCGGGGCCTTGTACGCTGTCCGATATGCCTAAAGTGCATCGATCAATCGATCGGACTAGTCCTTTTTATCAGGTCTAACCATCTTTAGAAGAATTAGCTTGATTTGACAACTAGACATTTCAGCCTGCCCATTGGTTTGTGGGTGATACGGGGTAGCAATACGGTGATGTACCCTGAATTTCTTCAAAAGAGATCTAAAATGGGAATGGATGAAGTGATTGCTCTTGTCGCTAATCAAAGCACAGGGGACTCCGAATCTCGTGAAAATAGATTCTCTTACGAAGGATGTAACGATTTTATGATCAGCCTATCTTGTCGGGATAGCTTCAACCCCCTTTGAGACATAGTCAACTGCGAGAAGTATGTACTCAAAGCAGTGTGAGTTTGGGGCAGGGTCCATAAAGTCGATGCCCCAGATGTTGAACACTTCTACGACCAGAATAGGTTGGAGAGGCATCATGTTTCTTCGGGTCATAGAACCGCCAACTGACATCGCTTACAACATGATGTAAACACATTTACACTACTTAAAATGTCTATTTATGCATGTTCTTAAGCATAGGATTGCATTTCATGATATAAATATTGCATTACATGCATCATCTTGCATTTAGAGTAGTTTGAATAAAATGGAGGTTAATTGTCTCCTTTTATGTGCTTGGACAGGGCAAATATTTTATCGGGGCCTCGGATCAAAGATCCAACCGTATGGATATGATCAGGGCGACGATTGGAGTTCAACGACTCCAAGATCGCCCTAATCAGGCATCCGTAGCATCAGATAGAGACCGGGGAACCCTAGAAGATCAAGGGCCAGGATGGTGTAAATCCGCACTTCAGATGGAAAATCCGACCACACGGATGAATTCGGATCGACGATCGCAGCCGAACGACACAAAAATCGAGTCAATCCGACATCCGTGGCACCATCTACAACTTCCAGAAGATGGACGGCCAAGATGGCACCACGTGGCGCCATCCCAGCCGCCCAATCGGCCGCAGGAGTCCTGTGAAGACCGCGCAACGTCTCCTCTCCGCCGTTGGATCTCGATCCAACGGCTGCGGTCGCGCGCGTTTAAAAACGTCCGCGCGACCATTTCGCCCGCGTAGCGCAGCGGCGACGCAGCTGCGGGCGAAGCGGAGGTCGCGGGTTCGAGCCGCGGAGAGGGGGTCGAAGGCGCGGGCGAGCGGGCGCGCACGAGCGTCGGATGAAGATCCAACGGCCGCGCGCGCCCGATAGCGCCGACGCGCAATTGGACGCTCTGGTGGGCGCGCGATCGCACGCGGGCGGCGCGCTACGCAGCGGGCGCGGACGCGATCTAAGCCGTCCGATCTCGCGATCGGACGGCTGAGACGACGCGGACGTGCGTCTGCGTTACGCGCGCAGGCCAGCCGAGCGGGCGCGCGTGGGTGCGGCGGCGACGGCGACGGCGGGGCTTTAGCGACGGTTTTATCCGTCACTAAAGACCCCTTATTTATTATTTTGAAGATGTAATGTCCATTTTGCCCCCACTCCTTGCAACTATAAAAGGAGACCCCCTCCATACGAAATTTTCATCCCTTCCTTCTCCTCTCTACCTCTCCAAAGCTCAAGAGAAGCTTGTCCCACACCCGGGATGCTTCTCGCGAGATAAAGTCCAAATTTTCGTCCCCCTTCGGAAGTGGATCCCGCGACGACGACGGCGTGCTGCTTCGTTCCCGTTCTTCTGCTTCGTCCTCCTTCGTCCCGCCTCGTTCTCCTTCGTCCAGGCGTCGTCCCGTCCGGCTCGTCCTCCAAGCGATCGTCGAGGAGGATAACTTCTCTCTCCCATTCTTATTTACAGCTTTTCTAGTGTAGAATTTTCCTGCTTTATAGTGTAATTGATTTCCCGCTTTCTAGTGTAACTTTAATTTCGTTTGCTTGTATAAACAATTGAAATATTGAATGCATGTTCTCTTTCTCTCTCTCTTTCTCTCTCTCTCTCTCAATTTGATAGCTCCATTGTAATTATTTCGCCTTGTTTATCAAAAAATCCTAAAAAACATAATTGCGAATATAGATCAACGTAGCCTCCCTGAGTTCGACCCGGAATTCTTATTTCGGTAAAAATTTTATTTGTTGAACACGAATCCTTCGCTTTCGAACTACAACGACGGGTTTTCCAAAACCAAACACGTTAGCGTAGATTCTCGCTCAACACAACATTTGGCAAACTTGTGTGTGTCTATGAAAATGGTTGGCTAGAAGAATCTAGACTGCAAAATCTTTGCAGTAGGTTTTTGGCCCGAGAAATGACCCCCACAAGCATCGCTGTGGTAGAAGGATAACACACTCGAGATTTTAGAGTCGGGGACGCATCATCCGATGATCTGATCAGCCCCAACGTGAAAGAGAAGTGGGTCATCCCAGAAATAAAACTTAGCCTCTGAAATAAATCTGAGTTTTTGATCCTTGGATAATCCTACAGGCAGTTTGCCTGTGACGAGTAATTTGCGATATCGATGTACCAAGGAAACTCAACAGAGTTAATAGCCAACAGAGACTCATTCGAAAATCGATCTGAGATAGGCGGGGAGTATGGGATGTGTTCGGGGTTTATCCGGGATAGGTGATCTGCCACGACATTATGAGCTTTGACTTTGTCGTAGATCTCGACAACAAATTCCTGCAAAAGAAGGATCCATCTGATAAGTCTGGGTTTGGCATCCTTCTTTGCTAACAAATGTTGGAGGGCAGAATGGTCAGTGAAGATAGTCACTTTGGACCCAAGTAGGTATGATCTAAACTTCTCCAACCCGAATACTACGACTAGCAGTTCTTTCTTAGTAATTGTATAGTTATGCTGAGCCTTATTCAGTGTTTTTCTAGCATAGTATATTACGAATGGATGGTGCCCCTAGCGTTGTCCTAGAACAGCTCCGTTAGCGAAGTTGGAGGTAATGGGAATAGCATCATGAGCCATAACTAGCTCAATTTATCATTATCAAGGAATAAATGCTCCTACATAATCGCTAGAGAGCTCTAATTCATTGCATAATCATTCTGAGAGAAAGACAAGAAAATAGGGTTAAAACTGTAATTTTACAATCATATCTTGAATGAAGAACAACCACAGGTTTTCTTAGGAGTTAATTAAGGGTGAAATGGTCTTAAGAATCTAACAAGTGGGTTAGAATAGACAGAAAAGGGTTTTCGCATGTTTCAAGAATTAAATGACATCTGAAACCCTAAAAATAGACCTGCTTAATCTAATGAGGTTCTGATCAAGATAAAATTCACCTAAACCCTCTAAAAATCATAGAAAAATATTCTCTAGGGTTTGGTACCTTCAATTTGGCCATTGGAACCCATCTTGACCCAAAATAGAGTCTCAAATAGACCTTTGCCCCAATTTAAGTTTTTGCATAAATTAACTCTTCAAACTTGGTCAAAACCTAAATCTAACTTTACCATTGGATTTCTTCGGTCCAAATTAGGTTTGTACCAAAATTTAGACATAATCTGAGATCATCTTGACCTAGTTTGCAATTTGGTTTTGTCTGATTCTTTTCTCTTACAAACATGCCCTTAACTTTCAAACTCCTTGCAAATAGCCCCCCAAATTTGTCATAATTTTCACAAATAGGTCCTTACCACCATGAAATCCTATTCCTACAACTTTAACAACATTTAATTGAAGAGAACTCCTCTGATCAATCAATCCCTTCCAAAATTGGAAGGGAGATTCCTTGAGGAGTCCTCTTTCCATTGAATCCATCCATGAGCCCCAAAACCTTCCGAATCTCTCATGCGAACGCATGAGAGATTCAGGTATTTTTAGGTTTCCAACTCCGATGAGCTTTCTTAGCTTGGGAAGCTTTCTTCCCAAGCTCTAAACTCCATCTAGAGCCCTATATAAGGATCCTCAAGGGTCGGCCGAACTTCTCAGCAAGGTTTGGGGCCAAAACCCTCTTCTACCTCTAGCCTTGCTCCTCCTTAGCTATGGTGAGCCTCTTCCTTTGTCTTCTTCGGCCTCCCAATTGCCAAATTGGGAGAGCCAATATCTCCCTCTCCTTCGTCCGCACCTCGACGGCCAAATCAGGGGCGTCTCTACCTATTCTTCGCCACCACTACCTCACGAAGCAGTTCCCTTCTCCGACGTCGGCTTATCAACGCTGGCATCATTCTCCCTCCTTTCGTCAACTTAGAATAGGTAGTTAGTTTCCTTAGATCCTTAGGTTAGTTTTATACCCTCAAAACCCAAAAATATCCCCTTGACGCCATCAAGCACCCTCATCTTCCCCGTCTTCGACGAGGGTTTCCGTCCATTACACATCTCCATCCCCCTCACCGACCACTGCATAACCTTTGCCGTACTTCCCTCATCAAAAGCCCTAAACCTATTGGGCCGATTGCTCATCCTTTCACCCCACTGAGAACCACACCACTCTCAGATCGTTTTTCGCCACCGCCACGATCACACACCCACTCTTGCTCCACGCCAAGACCACCACTACATGCGCCGTACTCCGGTGATACTTTTGAAGTCTTTTGACGTGGCTGAGAGGCTGTCTTTCTCTTTTCAGGTGTATGCACTCAGGATGCCATTGATAGAGCTACATGATGAAGGTTTGCAACTCGCTCCAGCAGATTCAGCTCCAAGCGTCATCCCCAGTTCGCTTGGAATTGCTTTAGGAGTCTGAGTGGACCAGTAATTGGAGCCTTTGACCGCCATCTTTCGTGAATTGAATGAAGAAACTGCAGCAGCTGCGCACGCGAAGGAGGAGGATTGATTAGTCCCACATCGGAAGCTGAAGGGCACCTGCAGTCGAATAAATTGAATTCCTGCCACATGTTGTTTGCCTCAACTGACATAGGGGGTGAGGTCCCCACACCCCTCACGTGCCTTGCCCATGACACCTAACCCGCGGGTCTAGCATATCTGATTACCTGCCTAACCTAAGCACTCCTCGGTTGTCACTCATGGCCAGTGTTCTCATGCTTTTGTGCGGGTTTAAAGTGTATCACGTTGTAGTATAGCCGACAAAGCGTTCAAACAAATAGAGAATTTTATTACTCAAAAATTGGAGCATCCGAGGTCGAACACAGGGAGCAAATGGAATTTACTACTAATCAAAATGTAATTGAACACTCTAATTTACTCAAAATGTTAATTCAAATACGAATGTATGCGATTAAAAGTAATTAGGAAAAAAAATATGAAATTGGACATCTGATCTGGTGATCAGACGTCTTAAAAGTATTTTCTCCTTTTCCTTCTTCTGATCTTGCTTTCTTTCTTCTTTCTCTTCTTTTCTTGCAAAGGCTTCTTCTTCCTGCCTTTGTATCTTTTCTCTTGTTTCTTCTCCTGCCTTGCCTTCCTTCTTTCTTCTTCTTCTTCTGATCTTTGCTGTCTTCACTTGACCTCTTTTTCGTTCTCTGCCTTGCTTCTGCCTCTTCCCTGGTCTCCTTCGCTCAGTTTCTTCTTCTGCTTCTTCTCTTCTCCTTGCGGCTAAGTCTCTCCACTCTCAGTCTGCCTGCACAGGAGCAAAACCTATCCTTTCCCCTCTACCCGTGCATCTCTCTCTCTCAGCAATTCACTCAGGGACGCTCTCCCAGAGCCACACGGATAATCGGGTCGGATCGTACCCGGGACCAGGCGCACCTGCAGGTGGTGTGATGCACGAGGAGTGCTGAGGTTTTGGTCGGGTCGGATCTCGCCAGATCCGCGAGATCAAGCTGCGGACGAGGCGGGTGTGAGGGCAGGTGAGGGACCTCACCCCTGTGCTTACAGAGGCATTAAGGTAATATCACAAATTCAATTTATGGCGCAGTGGTGCCTCGTCTCTCCACGATGTGGGACTAAAGCCTCTGCCCTGATTTTGCGCACGCCCGCAGACTTTGCGTGTCCTCCCCACAGCTGCTGGCTCTGCTTGCGCTCCTTGCTGGACCAGGGCACTTCGCGACACTCGCACGACTACGAAGCACCTGCAGCCTGGGAACCCTGGTGCCTAGAGCTGCTACAGAGCTTCTTCAACTGTCGTCCATGGCGGCAGGAGTGTCGACACTGTCGGACACAAAATGAGCCTCTCGGCCCAATCAGACCAGCTAGAGACCTTCGCCGTAGCACGACAAAGGCGGTGGACGGTGCTGCAAGCTGCAGGTCGGCCTAGGCGTGCGTGCCTAGGTCAACCTGTGGCCGGATGTGTGGGGTTGTTCGGGGGGTTATTGGGGAGGCCTGGAGTGGCAGTGGAGGGGTGGAATGAATTCCTGGTGGTGAGGCGGAGCTCACGAGATGGTTGGCGAGCCGTGTGGAGGGGCGGAGTGGTGTGGGCAGCTCGCCGGAGGTCGGTCGGAGGCGAGGAAGATGGAGGTGTTCAGGCACTGTCGGGGGGTAAGTAGATAAAATAGCAAGGGAAAAAGAGAGAGGGGAATGTGGAGAAGGTACTTGGCCTAACTACAGGGATGAAGGGGGACGGAGAGGCGAACAGCAGTACCTGCTGTCGCCGGAGAAGATGCTGCCCAGTGGGGGAGAACGGCGGCGACGATGGGACTGAGGCGGCGTGTGCGGGTGCTGCGCGACGCGGAGGAGAGTCAGGAAGCTAACTCTGCCACTGGTTTTGTGGCAGAGCGAAGAGGGAGGGGAGGGGGGCTCGCCGGAGCTTGCTGGGAATTTTGGCCGGGTAGGAGGAGATGAATTGGTGGTGGAAACTCGGCCAACTCAAGCTGAAGATGAGCGGCCAGAGGTGTGGGTTCTTATATAGGCACTGGGCCAGTCGTTCAAGGCGTGGAAGGCACGCAATCGTCTGAGGTCAATTGCTGGAGATGGAAAGAGTTTAGATACCCAAATCCCTCGTGCGCTCGCATGAGAGATTGGGTTCACACCAGGGATCAAGATTGGCCTCAGATGGAAGGGAATTCCTGAGAGAATCTCCCTTCCATTTCTGGGAGGGGATCTTTGAGGAATCAGAGAGGATTCCCTCTCAAATCCTCGCCGGAGCAGGATTCTGCCCTAATAATGGCGGTAGGACCTGATTACAAAGGTGGCGAGGAAGTTAGGGGGCTTTCTGTTATGCTTTTCAAAAGATAGGGACCAAATTGTGATTTGGGAGTACTAAATTGCAAAGTAGGTCAAGATGACCTCCCCTTAGGTCCAAATTTTGGTACAAACCTAATTTTGACCTAAGGAATCCAATGGTGAAGTTGGATTTTAGGTTTGACCTCGTTTGATTGGACATTTTGCGTAAAAACCCAAATTAGGTTAATTGATGAACTAGGACCCTAATCTAGGTCAAACTGGGTTCCAAAGGCCAACTTAAGTGTTCTAAACCCTAGGGGATATTTTTCCATGATTTTTAGAGGGTTTATTTGATTTTTATCCTGACCGAAACCTTGTTGAATTAAGCGGGTCTGTTTTAGGGTTACCACATGTCATTTACTTCCTAGATTACACATGAACCCATTTCTGATTGACTCAACCCACTTTTTATCTCATTTAGACCTTTTGACCTGTGTTTTGCCTCTGAGAAATCCCATTTATGTACTGCAATGGTAAAATTGCAGTTTTAACCTTTAATTCATGTTTTCTTCTTAGAGCACTTATTCCTTCAGTTAAGCCTTCTTCTAGGTTATGTAGGAGCTTTTATCTTCTTTATTGGGTCAAAATGAGCTAGTTATGGCTCATGATGAGGCTTTCATCATACCCCCATGCCTAGCTTTTGCTAGTCCCTTAGCAAAATTTCAAAGTTTTAACTTCCATTCTAGACCCTGAGTGTCTGTCAACAATGATAAGTGCTTCTCCTTTTGTGATTAGGTAGGAATGCCAATAATAGGCCTAGAGGTACTCAAGTACCAACCAAAATCCGGGCCTGTTCTGCTTTAGCCTCAGTCCTCCGCAAAGGTTTTTACGGCCCACAAAAACTAACCTAGGGTTTGTTGGACTCCGGGTTAAAGCATCCGTGCTTGAGACATTTTTAGCCTAAGTTCAGTTTGCAGTGCATTTTTGCAAGAGAGAGATAGAAGATTTATTTGTTTGGAGAGCTTTTCTCTCTCCTTTCTTTTTATTTCTAGCTTCGGATTAGCTTCTCAACACGGTCTGTATCGGATTCCTCGTCCCCATCATCAATCCTCAAGGGTTCCTGGCTTTCGAGATTTCGAGATAATCCCGCCCTTGGCAACCCCCAGAACCCTGGCTTTCGAGATTTTGAGATAATCCCGCCCATGCGTTCCGTGCCCGAATTCAGCCCCTGGCGATCGACATTTCGTGATAATGCCGCCCATGGTATCTGAACCAGCAGAGTGCTTACCTACCCCCAGTAGGATATTTAAATATCCTAAGAGACAAGCACTGAGGAGACGATATGTTGTTATGCATCTCTGAGGGGAATTTCCTGCCTCTCCGCGCTGGGAACTCATCCAAATCAATTTGTGTTGATTGGCTGCTCCTAATCTAGGTGACTTTTGTAGAACATTAAACTCTTTTGCGTGATTTGGATGTTTATACGCACTGAACCAGAATGTGTGTGAATTTGGGGTGCTTAGGTTACCGAATCCCGCAAATCAGAGGTCAGTTAGCGAGGCAGAATACTTCCTAAGCCTTAGACCTAATACTTAAGCTTCACATTTTCCTCAACCTCTTGAGGATTATCCAGATTTTAACGGATACGTGAATTTTTTAAGCTAAAGATTCTAGCCCAAGAGGCCTAAGACCAGCGTTCCCGCTAATCTCTTGTTATGTTTCCTTAGCACTTTTTCTTTTGTTTCTTTTCTTGATCTGGTCTAGAACTTCAGTTAATTCCTTAATCTTTTACTAATGACTATTTCTTTTTCTTTTTCATTTTGTGCTCCTTTTGTCATTTTTGCTCTTTTTCTCCTCCTTATGAATATGTGGCTCACAAAATTTCCTCCCTCCCCCCATTTTTTTGTTCTTTTTCATAATTTTTCAATTTTTTTGTGTTTTTGACATATGCAAATTTTTTTGTGTGTGAGAATCCTTCTGATTTTCTCTTGGTTCTGTATGTATGCACTTTATCACCCCCCCATGCCTAAGTTTTTCAGTGTTGAGGTCAGGGGCTTAGAACAGGATATATCGGGTGGGTGAATGGGTCGTAAATGACTGATGCGGATGATTTCAAGCTCTGATACGTGTACCAGAGGTGGGATCAACTGTCTAAGGCTGGTCTCAAGATGCAATAGACGTGGAGTCCAGATGGATAATCAGACGGGTCTCTGTGTTTGGGATGACTGGTTGCCTCTCGTTAGGCGCTAAATTTAATGCCTTCAGCCGAGCGGAAAATGGGGTGGAGAGGGAGTGGTCAAATCAATGGAATTTTGGAAAACAAGCACCTTAATTAAGAGCCTGGTTGGTCCAACCAGGTGCTTGTTAAGATCAGTGGGCTGATGATGCAGCCCAAACCCAATAAGTCTGGTGGGTTGATAGATGTAGATCAGCAGATGCGGAACCCACCATATGCAGTGATGTTCTGATGGATATGGAAGTGAAAACTTGAGTTCAGGCTGAGTCGAATCAGCCTAGTCAAAGTAGGGTTCCGAAAAATTATCCATGTAAGGTGTGGAATCCCTACAGGGGTGATCAAAGGATGGAGGCTCCTGATTTGTGGTCTGATCAGTACCCGATACCTGGTCTAGATATGGAGTTGAATTATCTGCAAACGGCTCAGTGAGAGGTGAATCAGAATAGAAATTGAGTCCGGTTGCAGGTCGGGGTGGGGAACGGGATTTGATTGGTTCTGTATATGTGGAGCAGGTGGCTTCAAAGAAGATTGACATGTTATAATCAGGAGGCAGATTTTCTCCGATGTTATGGTCAGATTCGAGATCGTCGGAGAGTTTGCAAAAATCAAAGTTTGAATGAGATTCCAGATCATGAGTTGTACCATAGAATAAATCATATGTTGTATATTCAGCAGCCTGACTGGGATCTAGCCTAAATGTTAATTCTGAGCTTAAAAGGGTATCCTTATCTGGTAGAGGCTCAGATTCTAAGCTATTAGGGCAGACCCAATTGAAACCTTGCTTGTCCAACTCCTCAGTTTCTGTGTCGTAGATTGGCATGACTTCCCAAAAATCGATCCGTTCCTCTGAGGAGGTTGGCGAGGGATATTCATCAAATCGAGGCCCAAAATCATATTCTTCATTAAAAGATTGATCTTCTTCATCTGGGGCCTTGAAATCTTCAAAATATGTTTCATATCTAGGTTCTAGGCTTAGGATGTGGGTTGAATTACTAGAATTTAGGTCTGAATAACCTTCGAGGGTCACCTTATCAGAATAAGGGACGGAATTTACACCCTCGAGAGGTTCAGTTATACTCTCATACTTGCAGGGGTCTTGGGATTCTAAAATGGGCTCATCATGGTCTTTTCCTGCATTTGGAGCTTCCCAACCTTCTTCAATATCAGGTGCATTACACTCCATCTGGGTTGGGAATCCACAACCATTTTGTGCCTCAACCCCGAGATCAGATTTATCCTCGATGTTGTCCTAAGATAGTTCATCCTCTGTTGGTGGTATGTATGGGTATTTCTGATCAATCACTTGTTTTATTAATCTCATTATCTCTTCCCATTTTTCAAGACTATCTTGGTGTTGCTTCCAAAGTCGAGGATTTGTCATACATTGAAGGTATTCACTATTGTGCAATTTTTCTTTCTCAATGTATGCAGTAATGAGCAAGTCACGGGTTGATCCTTTGTTGGCTTCTGCTAATAGCACTTGGGCACAAGTTATGACAAAGGTTGTGGTTGTTGGGGCATCAACCTGAATGTTTCCTACTGTTGTTGAGGTTTCTTCATTTTCATAGAATCTCATGGCATCCTCAATCATTTTATCTCTCATGGATCTCTGATATTCAGGTTTCTTGAATGGTAGTCCTAGGTGGTTTGGCTGCATATTTGGATCAGGTGGTGGAATCGAGATGTAGAATCAGAGTTTGAATCAAGATGTTTTATGAAGTGATTAGATATGAATAACGAGTCCCACTGAAAATGAGTGTGTGTGCTCTAAAGAGAAAAGATGAAGGACTGGAGATGTTCTTGACCCAATCAAGACACCTAAAAGATGTTTGGATGACTATGGAGGTTCGGGGCGGATGGACCCCTAGATCCGAAGATCGTCCACCTGAGAATTACCTGGGCAGCCAGAGAGGGAGAGTCCCACAAAGACCCCTACACGGTAGAGCGTCCCTACGGGTTACAGGGTTTCCCCCACCCGACCTCTCTTGTCACTGAGATTCCAGGTAGACCAGAATGGGGACCTTGACCTCTTAAGTCTATCACTTTTTATTTCAAAGGTGCTTTTATGGTTCTCACTTGAACTTTAGATGTTTTTGGTATTGTGACCTAATTTAGAGGTTGGTTGACCCAAGGGGTCAACTTCACCTGACCTGTCCTATAGATGGCAGAATGATTCTAAGTTTGGAGCCTAGAGATCACCCTGATTTGACTCCCAGGTTATTAGGTCCAAAAATTTCAAGATTCAAGTGATTTTAGAGCTCAATTTTAGGGTTTGTCTTATTTAGCTCTCTTCAATCAAGGGCTTGGGTAGCACACTGATGCGGGAGGGTTTATTTCCTTTTATACAGGCATGTGTGACTAGCGCTTCAAGACCCTAATGTGGAAACCCTAATTTGGTTCTATTTCCAATCCTCTTTTTCTTTTTCAAAAGTTCTCTTTGGACTTATAAACAAGAAGTGTGTGGTCCGCCGAGATTAAGCGTTATTTCAATTAGGCACAAGAATTTGTGGGATGGAATCTAAAAAAAAATCACTCCAACTTCAAGAATATTTGCAGAAATTTTCGCAAAATCAGGAAATGTTTTGCCTTAGAGATGGTGATTACTATATAAAGAAGGCAATTGATTCCTAAATTGATTTTCTTCCTTTTGTCTTTCAAAGATTAGGGGATGATTAAGGAAGAAAAGAAATTACCTGCCCTGGAGTGGTTGACTTGCGTGAGAGATTTTCTCATGAAGTACCTGCAAGATAACATCAAAGCAAAGTAGGGCAAGTTAGTGTTCAATATGATAAAAAGAATGTAGAGACTAGTGGTAAATTGCGCATTGCTCCCCGACAACGGCGCCAAAATGTTCTCATGCTTTTGTGCGGGTTTAAAGTGTATCACGTTGTAGTATAGCCGACAAAGCGTTCAAACAAATAGAGAATTTTATTACTCGAAAACTGGAGCATCCGAGGTCGAACACAGGGAGCAAATGAAATTTACTACTAATCAAAATGTAATTGAACACTCTAATTTACTCAAAATGTTAATTCAAATATGAATGTATGCGATTAAAAGTAATTAGGACAAAAAATATGAAATTGGACCTCTGATCTGGTGATCAGACATCTTAAAAGTATTTTCCCCTTTTCCTTCTTCTGATCTTGCTTTCTTTCTTCTTTCTCTTCTTTTCTTGCAAAGGCTTCTTCTTCCTGCCGTTGTATCTTTTCTCTTGTTTCTTCTCCTGCCTTGCCTTCCTTCTTTCTTCTTCTTCTGATCTTTGCTTTATTCACTTGACCTCTTTTTCATTCTCTGCCTTGCTTCTGCCTCTTCCTTGGTCTCCTTCGCTCAGTTTCTTCTTCTGCTTCTTCTCTTCTCCTTGCAGCTAAGTCTCTCCACGCTCAGTCTGCCTGCACAGGAGCAAAACCTATCCTTTCCCCTCTACCCGTGCGTCTCTCTCTCTCAGCAATTCACTCAAGGACGCTCTCCCAGAGCCACACAGATAATCGGGTCAGATCGTACCCGGGACCAGGCGCACCTGCAGGTGGTGTGATGCGCGAGGAGTGCTGAGGTTTGGGTCGGGTCGGATCCCGCCAGATCCGCGAGATCAAGCTGCGGACGAGGCGGGTGTGAGGGCAGGTGAGGGACCTCACCCTTGTGCTTACGGAGGGGTTAAGGTAATATCACAAATTCAATTTATGGCACAGCGGCGCCTCGTCTCTCCACGATGTGGGACTAAAGCCTCTGCCTTGAATTCGCGCACGCCCGTAGACTTTGCGTGTCCTCCCCACAGCTGCTGGCTCTGCTTGCGCTCCTTGCTGGACCAGAGCACTTCGCGACACTCGCACGGCTACGCAGCACTTGCAGCCTGGGAACCCTGGCGCCTGGAGCTGCTACGGAGCTTCTTCAACTGTCGTCCATGGCGGCAGGAGCGTCGACACTGTCGGACACAAAACGAGCCTCTCGGCCCAATCAGACCAGCTAGAGACCTTCGCCGTAGCACGGCGAAGGCGGTGGACGGTGCTGCAGGCTGCAGGTCGGCCTAGGCGTGCGTGCCTAGGTCAACCTATGGCCGGATGTGTGGGGTTGTTCAGGGGGTTATTGGGGAGGTCTGGAGTGGCAGTGGAGGGGTGGAATGAATTCCTGGTGGTGAGGCGGAGCTCACGAGATGGTTGGCGAGCCGTGTGGAGGGGCGGAGTGGTGTGGGCAGCTCGCCGGAGGTCGGTCGGAGGCGAGGAAGATGGAGGTGTTCAGGCACTGTCGGGGGGTAAGTAGATAAAATAGCAAGGGAAAAAGAGAGTGGGGAATGTGAAGAAGGTACTTGGCCTAACTACAGGGATGAAGGGGTCGGAGAGGCGAACAGCAGTACCTGCTCTCGCCGGAGAAGATGCTGGTCAGTGGGGGAGAACGGCGGCGACGACGGGGCTGAGGCGGCGTGCACGGGTGCTGCACGACGAGGAGGAGAGTCAGGAAGCTAACTATGCCACTGGTTTTGTGGCAGAGCGAAGAGGGAGGGGAGGGGGGCTCGCCGGAGCTTGCTGGGAATTTTGGCCGGGCAGGAGGAGATGAATTGGAGGTGGAAACTCGGCCAACTCAAGCTGAAGATGAGTGGCCGGAGGTGTGGGTTCTTATATAGGCACTGGGCCAGTCGTTCAAGGCGTGGAAGGAACGCAATCGTCTGAGGTCGGTCACAGGAGATGGAAAGAGTTTAGATACCCAAATCCCTCCTGCGTTCGCACGAGAGATTGGGTTCACACCAGGGATCAAGATTGGCCTCAGATGGAAGGGAATTCCTCAGAGAATCTCCCTTCCATTTCTGGGAGGGGATCTCTGAGGAATTAGAGAGGATTCCCTCTCAAATCCTCGCCGAAGCAGGATTCTGCCCTAATAATGGCGGCAGGACCTGATTGCAAAGGTGGCGAGGAAGTTAGGGGGCTTTCTGTTATGCTTTTCAAAAGATAGGGACCAAATTATGATTTGGGAGTACTAAATTGCAAAGTAGGTCAAGATGACCTCCCCTTAGGTCCAAATTTTGGTAAAAACCTAATTTTGACCTAAGGAATCCAACGGTGAAGTTGGATTTTAGGTTTGACCTTGTTTGACTGGATATTTTACGTAAAAACCCAAATTAGGTTAATTGATGAACTAGGACGCTAATCTAGGTCAAACTGGGTTCCAAGGGCCAACTTAAGTGTTCTAAACCCTAGGGGATATTTTTCCATGATTTTTAGAGGGTTTAATTTATTTTTATCCTGATCGGAACCTTGTTGAATTAAGCGGGTCTGTTTTAGGGTTACCACATGTCATTTACTTCCTAGATTGCACATGAACCCATTTCTGATTGACTCAACCCACTTTTTATCTCATTTAGACCTTTTGACCTGTGTTTTGCCTCTGAGAAATCCTGTTTATGTACTGTAATGGTAAAATTGCAGTTTTAACCTTTAATTTATGTTTTCTTCTCAGAGCACTTATTCCTTTAGTTAAGCCTTCTTCTAGGTTATGTAGGAGCTTTTATCTTCTTTATTGGGTCAAAATGAGCTAGTTATGGCTCATGATGATGCTCTCATCAGCCGGCAGCCCAAGTCCCGGGTGCACTCTACCCGAATACCCGATAACCTGCTGTGGCCCTGGGAGGGCAGATCCTAAAGAAAGGAAAGAAAGAGAGAGCGGGTGGGGGTAGGGGGTTTTGCCCTGTGTGACACTTAGTCACTGAAGGGATGGCTTCCCTCTGTGCATGAAGTAGGAAGAAGAGGAGAAGAGGTTGAAGACAGAAGAAGAAAGGAGAAGAGAAGAAGAGCGAAAGAAGAAGGCCTGCAGTAGGAAGAAGAAGAGAAGAGGAAAAAGAAGAACAATCTAGGGAAGCACTGTAGCATCTGATGGTTAAGTCGTCTGGTCATCGGACCTGACGTCTGATTTGAGGCTTTATCTGGTTTTTTAAGTACTTAAGTTGAATGGGTGATGGCACTATTGCATTATTTTAACTCAATGCATATATGCTTATATTGAATAATTGGTGATCTAAATCACCATTGTTTTTGCTTTGAGATTCTTTTTGCCATATGTTAAACTCATGCTTTATTTTGATTATCATTTCTAAGTTATTTCTTGTGCTCATTTACATTATTGAGATTAGTGTGTGAATTCCTATTTTCTGCCTGTGTTCGACTTCGGACTTTCATTCGAGTAATAAATTTTGTTTGTTTTCAAATGATTTCGATCTATACTACGACATAGCTTTTATAACATCGATTTCGCCTGTGAATTATCTGATAAGTCAGGGTTTGGCATCCTTCTTTGCTAACAAATGCCGGAGGGCAATATGGTCAGTGAAGATAGTCACTTTTGACCCGAGTAGGTATGATTTAAACTTCTCCAACCTGAATACTACAGCTAGCAGCTCTTTCTCAGTAACTATATAGTTACGTTGAGCCTCATTTAGCATTTTCCTAGCATAGTATATTACGAATGGATGGCACTCCTGGCGTTGGCCTAGAACGGCTCCGATAGCAAAGTTGGAGGCATCACACATCATCTCGAAGTTGAGAGACTAGTCAGGAGGTTGGAGAATAGGTGCATTCGAAATAGCACTTTGTAAAGTCTTGAAAGCGTTGAGACACGAGGAATCAAGTTAAAGGGGGCGTTGGCTACCAAAAGATTTGTCAATGGATGAGCAATTTTCGAGAAGTCTCCAATGAATCTTCGATAGAATCCGACATGCCCTAAGAATGATCTGATTTGTTTTATCGAGCCAGATGGAGGTAATCAAGAAATGATTTCGTACTTAGCTCGGTCGACCTTGAGTCCATTAGAAGAGATCCTATGACCTAGTACAATGCCATCCCTCACCATAAAATGGCTTTTCTCCCATGAAAGTACTAGGTTAACATCTATGCATCTCCTCAGGATCTTCATGAGGTTATCAAGACAAGATGAGAAATCATCTTCGAAAATGGAGAAGTCATCCATAAACACTTCTACGTAGTCCCCAATCAGGTCAAAGAAGATGGCCATCATGCAACACTGAAATGTTGCTGGTGCATTACAGAGACCGAAGGGCATCCGCTTGAAAGCGAATGTTCTAAAGGGACAAGTAAAAGTTGTCTTGTCTTGATCTTCTAGGTTAATTGCAACTTGGTTGTGCATGGAGTATCCATCCAGAAAGCAGAAGAAATTATGTCCTACTAACCTTTCTAAGATCTGATCAATAAAAGGTAAAGGACAATGATCCTTTTTGGTAGCCGTGTTTAGTTTCCTGTAATCAATGCAAACCCACCATGAAGTAGTGGTGCAGGTCGGGATGGATTCGCCGATTTCATTCTTGATTATGGTGAGTCCTGCCTTTTTGGGCATGATCTGAATAGGACTCACCCACTGGCTGTCGAAAATTGGATAGATAATGTCTGCATCTAGCCATTTGGTGGTCTCCTTCTTAACAACCTCGAGCATATTAGGGTTTAGGCACCTTTGAGGTTGTCTCGAAGGTGTCACCCCCTCATCCGTGTAGATATGATGAGCGCAATACAAGGGCGAATACCGCGGAGATCAGCAATACTCCACCCTGTGGTAGCCCTATGATCTTGTAATACCGAAATCAGTTGATGCTCCTATTCTTGGGTTAAGTGAGCACTAATGATCACTAGGTATGTCTCACTTTCACCCAAAAACACGTATTTTAATGAGTCAGGTAAAGGCTTTAGTTCAATCACAGGTGGATCAGATCAGGGGTGGGAGTGGGAGTCTGAATAGGAGCAGAATCAATAGCGAAAATCTGATGATCCTGACTGACGGAAAATACACTTGCAAAGGTCATGTAATCCTATCTTGATGGAGGTAGATCATCGCTTGGTTGGACAGGATAATCAGGGTCAGGGTGTTATGATTGGATGAACACCTAGGACAATCACTTCCGCGGGATGAAATGTATACGTCATTTGCCTCAGTCCTGTGTGGGTCAAGATCTAAGAACCCTGATAGTGTAGACGAATGAGACATTGGGTCGTCACAAAGGAGCCCAATGTTACCACCAAAAGCTGATTCTTTGTCTTCACAATCCTCCTTGATGCGATCACAATCGAAGTTCCTTGATGCCCTGAATATGTCATTATGAACCTCCATATCAAGAACGAAAAAGTTTGTGGGAAAGCAGAATCCGTGGACTTTTACGATCCCGTTCTCAACCACCCCCCTCGATGTTTTTACTGATCTATCAGGCAGCTGAATCGTAAGCAAGGTGGGTTTTAACTTCCTAAATCGAAATTGATCATATATGGCAGTGGGAGTCAAGTTGATAGACGAACCTAGATCAAGAAGGGGTCAATCAAATGGAGAATCCTGCAAAAAATAGGAAATAAGTGGGGTACCAAGGTCTTTCATCTTAGGTGGTAAGTTGGCAAGAATTACAGTGTTAGCTCCTCCGATAGTATCAACTGTCATCCATTTTTTGGCTGTCTCTTTGGAGTATAATAGTCCTTAAAGAACCTAGCGATAGTAGGAATGTGATCAATGGCTTTGAGGAGAGGGACTTGAATATGTACTTCCTTAAACATTGATTTCAGGTCCTCAAAATTCCGCGTATCCCTTTTTTATGCTATATTCGTGTCAAAGACTCAGGAAAAAGGGATGGGAATCTCAGGGTCAAGTGGCCTCTTGCCCTTATCAACTGTAGATGACTCCTGAGATGAAGATGGAGTCAAACCATCCTATGGTGAAGGGCGTGAAAAATCATGACTTGCTTGCCTAGGTAGTGATGTCACCGTACGCATTTAGGTTAAATTGTTCATTGTAGCACATTTTACGACGTCAATTTTAATTAGAAGAATCAGGCGTGAGTCCAACTGTCGAGCACAAGGAGTCAAGAATTCGAATCGTTTAATCACTTTGAATGTCACAAAAATTCATCGTCTGATTCATTTGCGAAAGAGAGAACGAGAAAGAGAGAGAGGGAGATAGGGTTAGAGAATTGTGATAAGGATATGATAACTAGTTGCAAAGACAAGATATCAAAAACATATTCAATTGATTATCAAATGTTGTGTTCAACCAAATGGAGACGAGAGCTTGAATATATGAAATAACCACAACTATCAAAGAAACTAAAACTAACAACAAGGAAGAAGAAGGCGTCAAGGCAGCCACGGTGGTGGAGGAGCTTTTGTCGGTAGCTCGGCATCTTCACAACCTTGTTTGGAGCTATATGGAGGTGGTGGAGTGCTTAGGTAGATGATGGGTGCAAATGGGGGAGGATAGGCCCTTTTATAATGGAGGGAGAAGGCCAAAAATCGTCCTTGGGTCAACAGCGACATTTAGAGTGTCGCTGAAGACCTGCCGCAGGCATTGCCATAGCCCTCGCCCGTGTGTCTGTTGGTCCGAGCACCCCACGTGGCATGTCGCACGTGCATGCGCTGGCACGCGTTGCACGCACGTGCTATGCTTGCGCTGTAGGTACTGCTCGCGCGCCTTGCTTCCATTGCTATTTGGTCTCGAGGATTCAAACCCGTGCCCCTTCTTTGGGAGTGCGTCTCGAGACCACTATGCTGAGGCCATGAAATCGTCGTGAGGAGGAGCTCTGGACATGTGGCGTGGATGGCTTCTCAGCTGTTGGATAAACATCCAATGGCTGGGAATGGAGGGTGCACATGTAGAGGCACCGGTGTTGGAGCTGCTTGGCTGGTGTTGGGCGGCCTAGATGGTGCCACATGGCATCATTTGGGCCATCCATCTTCTTTCTATTGTAAAGGATGCCGATAGAGATGATTCCTACGTTGCCGAACAACGATCGTCACTCTAGATCCATCCATATGGTCAGATTTTTCATCCGAAGCCGTATGATGTCACATTGCCCCCTGGCCATTGATCTTCCTTGAACTTGTTGCGGGAGCTACGGAGGTCGGATCGAGGTGATTTTGAGTCCATTAGACTCCGTTCTTTGATCCAGATCCATCCGTACAATTCGATTGCTCATCTGAGACCTGTTTCAATATGGACTTATGCACATGGTCATTAAACATTGATTCTAAGCACTCTCAACATTAAATAAAGCATAATGCATGCAAGGACCTCAAACCCACTATAACATGTCATTATTGCACAAGTACCCTCGAAATTTACTCTAATTGATAATATTAACACTGATAATTGTAGAGTCGTCATACCCCCTTGACCATTCCTTTCTAGTCCCTAGCAAGGTTTATCCTAAATGCTATTTACAACTAAAATTTGGAATTGATCACTCAGGTAGAAGTTGCTTGTTAACCGGAGGAAATTTCTACTAAGAACCTAACTCGCAAAGACTTAATAGTGTTTGTGTTGCCTGCCAATATGCATACTGCCCGAGTCCTCAGCTTATTCTATATAGAAGCAACTATATATATTTTTTTCTTTTTCATCTTTTTCTATTTTTTTTTTTGGATTTTAGGATAACTTTTTACGGCTACCCAACCCACTCAAGACTAGAAAAGTACTCTTAGTACTAAGCATCTTATTATGAAAGTGATAGACTCACTCAATGGCAATTAAAATGAACTTCGGGTTATATGCCCCTAGGTGACCTGAAAGAGAAAATGTTACCTAAAGGTGTATCTATCTCACCGGTAGCTTTCTCCCTATGTTTTATCTTTGTGGGGTCAACACAAGGGCGAACCTAATATATATCTCCCTAGATTATACTACTTCCTTGCTTCTTCCTTAAGTGTTTTGGAATTCTTGTGTAGTTTATGAGCTGGGCTCTGGACAACCGGCCAATGGGCTATTGCCCACGACAACTTGCCAGTCATACTCGTGTGGTGAAGTGTGGCTTATTTCTTTTTTTCTTTTCTCCTTTTCTATTTTCCTATTTCGCTTTCTTCTTTTTTTCTTTTTAAGTAGGTGGGTTTCCTGATCTAAGATTTACCTAAAGGCAGCAGTGAAAGAGAATGGTCCTGTGGCTGGGCTCTGGACAACTAGCCAATGGACTATTACCCATGACAACTTGCCAGCCATACCACCCTAGAAGGTTCACTAGCTACCCAATTTCTGTTAGAACCACCGATGAGTGAGTCAATGCAAAGCGTGTGTAGATGCTTAGACTAAAAATCCCCCCAAATCAGAGGGCAGGTTGATAAGTTGTATACTTATCACCCTACTTTATTGGCTAGATTAAAATGAATTATGGTGGCGAGGACTCGAGACTAAGTCCACATTTTAGTGGACACGCAGACTGATTAAGTCCAAAGACCTGAAGAGTCTATGCATTTAGGTCCCTAACGTATCATTTCCTAAAGTTGACAAGCTCCTAATACCTAAGTTTTCATTTCTTAATTTTTCTTTTTTTTTATATAAAAAGAAATTAGTTCAAGCTGACAATTTGTACTCAGAAGATATGAATTACCCCCCCCACCCCCCCCATGCCTAAGTTAGACATTGTCCTCATTGGAAAATGAATGTATGCAAGTGAGTAAGGAAAGAAATTACCTGAGTTTCAACAGTTAATCTGGTCAGCTTGAATCCTCTGGGTTGCCTCCTAGGAAGCGCTGAGTTTACTGCCTCTAGCTGGGTGTAGTTCCAGTTCAACCCTCTATGAGGGTTACAACTTCCTTTAGGGGAATCTGGGCAAGAAAGTGTTTCAATCTTTGGCCATTCACTGTAAAGGTTTGCCCAGTCTTAGGATTGGCACTTTCTACTGCCTCGTTGGGATAAGGTCTGACCACTTGATACAGTCCCGTCCACTTAGATCTCAGTTTCTCGGGAAAGAGCTTAAGTCTTGCATCGAACAACCAGACTTGCTGATTCGACTCGAAGGTTTTCCTATTAATGTGCTTGTCATGGACGGCTTTCATCTTCTCCTTATAAAGCCTATTATTCTCGTAAGCGTCTCGACAGATTTCCTCGAGCTCGGAGAGTTGGAGCATCCTTTGAGATCCGACCATCTGGGCATCCATATTGCACTGCTTAACAGCCCAGTATGCCTGGTGCTCCAACTCGACTGGAAGGTGGCAAGCTTTGCCAAAGACTAATCGATATGGTGACATGCCTATTGGGGTCTTAAAAGCGATCCTGTATGCCTAAAGAGCATCATCCAATCGTGTGGACCAATCCTTTCAGTTAGGTCTCACGATCTTTTGCAGAATATTCTTAATCTACCTATTTGAGACCTTAGTTTGCCCATTCATGTGTGGGTGATATGGGGTGGCAATGCGGTGAGTGACCCCGTATTTCTTAAGTAAGGCACGAAACTAGGCATTAATGAAGTGACTCCCATCATCGCTGATCATGGCCTTAGGTATCCCAAATCAGAAAAAGATATTTTTCTTAACAAAGTCCATGATAGCCTTTTGGTCACATTTTCGGGTAGGTATGGCTTCGATTCATTTTGAGACATAGTCCACTGAGATTAGTATACACTCAAAGCCATTTGATGGTGGGAAGGGACCCATGAAATCGATGCCCCAAACATTGAAAATTTCGATGATCAGAATGGATTGTAGAGGCATCATATCTTTTCTGGTCATAGTCCCTAAGGTTTGCCATCTAGTGCAAGTCTTTGCAAAGTTATGTGCATCCTTGAAAAGTGATGGCTAGTAAAAATCAAACTACAAAACTTTTGCAGCCGTCTGCTTCCCAAAAAAGTGGCCACCACAGGCTTGGTCATGATAAATGGATCGCACACTTTGAACTTCCTCTTCAGGAATACACCTCCTAATGATTTGGTCAGCACAAAGTCTAAACAGCATAGGATCATCCCAAAAATAATGCTTGGCCTTAGCCAAGAACTTATCCTGCTGCTGTCAAGACCAGTCGTGCAGAGTCTGCCCTACCACTAAATAATTGACTAAGTTTGCATACCAGGGTAGACTCTTTCCATGCATGGGTAGAAGTTGTTCATCAGGAAATGTGTCAGTTAAGGGTAATGAGGGTCCAATGTGTTTTGGGTGAAGTCTGGATAAGTTGTCGGCTACAACATTTTTGGATTCGACTTTGTTGTGTATTTCTAGGTCAAACTCCTGCAAGAGCAGGATCCATCTGATTAGCCTAGGTTTAGCATCTTTTTTGGCTAACAAATGCCGGATAGCAGAGTGTCAGTGTAAATAGTCACGTGGGATCCTAGAAGGTATGATTTGAACTTTTCTAATCCAAAAACTACAACAAGCAGTTCTTTTTTCGTGACACTGTAATTCCATTAAGCCTCATCCAAGGTTTTGCTCATGTAGTAAATCACCACAGGTTTTTTCTCTCGTTTTTGTCCTAGGACTGCCCCAACAGTAAAATCTGATGCATCGCACATTATCTCAAAGTCTTGGGACCAGTTTGGGGGTTGTAAAATAGGTGTAGTTGAGACTATATCCGTAAGGGTGGTGTAAGCCTTGATGCAATCAGGTGTCATGTCAAAAAGTACATCGTTGGCTAGAAGGTTAGTTAAGGTCTTGGAAAGTTTGGAAAAATCCTTTATGAACCTTCTATAGAAGCCAACATGTCCTAGGAACGATCTGATTTGCTTGATCGAGCTAGGTGGTGGAAGCTTGGAAATTAAATAAACCTTAGCTCGATCAACTTCTATGCCCCTATGTGAGATGATGTGACAGAGGACAATCCCTTTCTGAATAATAAAATGGCTCTTTTCCCAACTTAAAACCAAGTTGACCTTGATTCATCATTTTAGGATTTTCTCTAGGTTACTAAGGCAATGATCAAATGAGTCTCCAAAAATAGAGAAATCATCCATAAAGACTTTGAAATATTCACCCACCATCTCCGAGAAGATGGCTAACATGCAATGCTGAAAGGTAGCGGGTGTGTTGCATAACTCAAATGGCATACGATGGAATGTAAATGTGCCATACGGGTAAGTGAATGTGGTCTTCTCTTGGTCCTTTGGTGCAATAGCAACCTGATTATATCCTGAATATACATCCAGGAAGTAGAAATATTTTCACCCTGCCAATCGTTTGAGAATCTGGTCAATGAATGGCAGGGGGAAATGGTCCTTTTTAGTGGCCTCATTAAGCTTGCTATAGTCAATGCACACTTGCCACGCAGTGGTGGTGAGGGTGGGGATGGATTCACCTTGGTCATTTGTGACCACAGTGAGCCCAACCTTCTTTGGTACCACTTGAATAGGGCTCACCTAGGGGCTGTCGGAAATTGGGTAGATGATTTCCGCATCAAGTCACTTGATTATTTCTTTTTCAACGACCTCTCGCATATTCTAATTCAATCGCCTTTGCATCTGGCGAGTAGGTTGAGCCCCATCTTCCAAATAATTCTTATGAGTCAATAAGTAGGGCTAATTCCCCTTAAGTCAGAAATTGTCCACCCAATAGTTGCCCAATGTTTAGAAAGGGTAGTAGTAAGTTCTTGGTCCTTGGTTAGTTGTGCATTGATAATCACAGGGAAAGTCTAATCAGGTCCTAGGAAGACGTACTTAAGGTTGTTGGGCAAAAGTTTCAATTCAGGTGCAGGTGGGACAATGTTTGATGGGTTAAGGAAGGGCAAAAGTTGATTAACATCAATCTCTTCAAATGGAGGTTGCCGGTGGTAATCAGTTCTATAGATTTCAACCTCCAAAGATTGGGATGGGTCAGAGTGGTCAATAGCTGGTTGAATCAGATGGTCTTCGAAAGAGCTTATAGTCAGGCATTCTTCAACTAGGGTTTCCACAAGATTGCATTCCTCAACCCAACTGCAACCAAATGACTTTGTTGCCTTGAAGATATCCAATTGCATCTTCCTATCTCCAAAGGCAATTTCCATACATCCCATGTCGCAGTCAATATTAGCCTTGGCTGTAGCCAAAAAGGGTCTGCCTAGGATGATGGGTGTGTTATGTAGTTGTTCGGGGACTTCCATGTCAATGACTAAAAAGTCAACTGGGAAGTAGAAGTCCTTAACCCGAACAATTACATCCTCGACTACCCCTTTCGGGGTTTTCATGGATCGGTTGGCTAGTTGGATAGTCACAGGTATGGGTTTTAGCTCTCCAAATCCAAACTGGTGATAAAGGGTAGTCGGGATTAAGTTAATCGAGGCACCTAAGTCCAAGAGTGTTCTATCAAACGTCATGTCACCAATATTACATGATACTAGAGGCACTCCGGGGTCAGTTCTTTTAGGAGATAGGCTACTCAATATCACTGAACTAGCTTATTCCGAGAGCACTACCTTCCTAGGTGCTTGGGTTCTTGGCTTTCGCTTGGGTGTGCAAGCATCCTTCAAGAACTTTGCGTAAGCTAGGATATGTTTGATTGCATCAAGGAAAGGTATATTGATATGAACTTGTTTGAAAATTTCCAACAACTCCTCATTCTCAGCCACATTTTTCTTCTTGTTTACTTTGTCCAAGGTTTCAGGGCATGGGATTTCAGTTTGAACTGGGTCAGGCTCCTGATCCTTGGGTTCCTCTCACTTTTCCTCAGAATCAAGCATTTCAGGTAGAGAAGTCATGGGAGGGGTTGGCCATTTGGGGTCCTAGGTTTGAGTGCCGCTTCTCAAGGTAACCGCATTGGCTGAGGCATTGGAATCAGGGTTAGGTCCTTGAGAAGAAGAAGAGGAAGCAAACCCAGGAGGTGTTTGTGGGGCTTATTGAATCATATGAGCTTGCCCATAATTTGGTTGGAACCCTTGAGGATTGTGGCCTCTATTCATTACATTGTTCGAGTTCAGTTGTGGCTGAGAAGGAAGGGACCCTTGTTGTTTATTATCCAATAGCTGACTCAACTGTCTCTTCACTAATTCCATCTCCTCCTGATGTTTCTGATTCATATCAACCATCATTTTAATCAGGGTGTCCATTTGGTTTTGCTACGTAGGAGCTGCCCTATTCTGGTTATAGGGTGGTCTGGTAGGTGGACCAGGCTGATAGGAGGGAGGATTTTGCCTAGGCTAGTTCTGAAATTGGTTCGATTTTTGATTCGACTAGGCAAAGTTTTGGTGCTTGTGCCATCCAACGTTGTAAGTGTTGTAGAAAGGGTCAAGCTTAGAATATCCCTGGATGACATGGTCATGCTGAAGGGGAGGAAAAGAATAATTAGAGTTTAAGGGAGCAAAGGTCCCTCCCTGGAACATGGTCAGGGGTTGTTCCAAGTGCATTTGGCTCATAGACTGAACCATGTCCACATTGTTTGTTCCCTTCGCTAGGGATAAGGTTTGTAATGGGGTTCGGGATTGATTCAACAGCTCATCAATCTTCTTATCCACCAACTCAACCCGATCCAATTTCTTGGCTATAATGTCCATGTGAACCATTCTAGAATTGTTTGTACCTCATAAATCCCACCACGGGGTTGACTGGACCGATTAAATTGGGTCATGGAGGTGTTATTAAGCGAGTTCTTGCTCATTGACTCAAAGAGATCGAACATGCTTTCCTCATCCTTATTCAGAAAATTGCCTCCTCATGAGGCATCCATGAAATTCCTAAGGTTGTTGTCCAGACCATGATAGAAAATCTGGGCCAATTGCCATCTTGGAACCTCATGGTGTTGGCATTTTCTCAATAATTCATTAAATCTTTCCTACACCTCATGAAATTGCTCTCAACTTTGTAGGGTAAATGTAGTGATGGCTCTTCTAAGGGCATTAGTCTTTCCTATGGGGAAAAACTTCTTGAGAAAAGCACACCTTAATTCCTCCCAAGTGGAGATGGGTCTCCCTAAAGTCCTAACCCAAGGAGTTGCTTTGCTCTTAGGGAGAACGGGAACATCTTAATTAGCACAATATCCAAACCTATGTTCCTAGGTTTCACGGTTCGGGCAATTCGATGAAGGTCCTCAAAGTGTTGGAAAGGGTCCTCATTTGAGCTCCCATGGAAATGGCTTTGAATCAAGCTAAGGACATTGGGTTTTAGCTCAAAATCATCTCTCTCTTCGGGGACCCTAAAGTATGGCTCTACATGGATGGCAGACGGATCGTAAAAATCATGGAGAGGCCTTGGTTGGCCCTCAAGGGGTGGTGGTGGGTTAGGTGGGTTCCGTGGGGTTTGCCCTTGAGGGTTCTACCCTTGAGGATTCTGCAGTCGATGTATGGCTTGCATGATGGTATGGATCTATTATTGCTGAAGTTGGTGGTTGGTGGTAATCTGAGTCTGAATCATGGTCATGGCATCTAGTTGAGGTTGGTCCTCAACCTTCTCAACTAGTGGGTCAGCCATATCCTCAGTCCTACCCTTTGAGAAATTAAGTTTTCTCCTAGTTTCTCTGTCTAGAGCAACCAATTCGAGATGAAGTGATCACCTTCCATGCATACACTGGAGAAGAACAAGGAGAGATGTGAACGGAAACAGATGCGAGAAGTGTGTGCACAATCAAGCAAATAAATCTAAGCCTTACAGTGTATACCTAGGCAATTTATGCTTTAGAAGTATATTCCAACCACACGGTGAATTCAGTGTTGTCCTTGCTCCTGAAGGTGGTAGAGTTGGGAAGGCGAAGTAGGGGGAGCATGTGCTAAAGGTTGCTAATTATACCAAACCTCAGCTTGCTTAATTCGTTTGACAATCAAGCCTCCCAACTCAGGACCTTTTGGAGCAAGCAGACGTCACTAATTCACTATGCGTTCAGGAAAATACCCTGAAAGAAAATCAATGATTCCTAGGGCCAACATCTACTTAATTTTTAGGGCTAGTTTAGTGCTTGTGCTCAAGGATTAAGTGAAGGGCATTAGGGGGGTTAATGTCCTTAAAATTTCAGTTTAAGCCATGTGCACAATTGGGTGCAAGGACCCAATGCCAAAACAAGTGTTCTTTAACAAGCAAGATTAAGATGTGTGATTTTTAAAATTTGAATCTTGCTTTGATGGATTTTAAAATTTCACTTTTTTACACATTCAAACAAGGCACAAATGTATAGTCACACGGTTGTGAAGATTGATTTTCTTTAAGGCCTTTTGTTTGACTATAAAGTTAAACACTTCTTATTGGGAAGATTCTGGGGTGTGCAACTTCTACTCAATGAATCATTTTTTAAGATTCTGTCAGGAATGGTCCAATAAAAACAAACAATGATCCTATCCTGACCAAAATCGAATGAGCTTTTCAAAAAAATTAATTTCAAATTTTTTTGTGGATGATAGACCACCAAATTCATGTTTTTTTAAGAGGGGGTCAATTTGTCCAGAACTTCTAGATCAGTGTGCAAGTTTAAGATTTTGATTAGAACAGGCGCTAATAAATTTCAAATGCAAAAGTGGTCTTTAGATGAAGTGTAGAAAATTTCAAGAGCTTTCCATAAATATGAATCTCTTACAAATCCAAGCTGTGTGGAGTTCGTAGTAGGAAGAACAACTTACAGATCTCCAGAACTCTAGACAACCTTGCACACTTCTAGTAGTGAATTTGTCACAGCCAAACCACAAAGATTTTGGCTATGAAATTTGAGGTGAAGTTCACCTAGTTGAACGAGCACCTCTGAGATTTTTCTCAGAATTTTTAGAGGTGCTAAGTGTCCTTTAATTGTGTCCTCAACCCAAATTCAGAAAATGATTTTGCGAAGTTAACAAGTTGAAGACTTAATGGTGGTGTTTTCTTTGACAAACAAAAGAGAGGTTTTCTTTTATAACAACACCATTTATTTTAAGTCCCAGGATGATGAGTTACCATTAGATCGTGGGAAGACAAGATTGAACCTTCGGATTGATGGCGGTCTTCTTGCGCTTCCTTCGACCCAACCTGATTCGTTCTCCTCTCATTGTCGCTACACACGTCTCCTGCAACCACAAAAAGAGAGAGAAGAGCAAGTTAGATAACACAAATACAATTAATTTCCAAGAAAATGAAAGCGAGTAAAAGATCCGTTACGTCCCCGGCAATGGCTCCAAAAACTGACGTCACCGTACACGTTTTGGTTAAATCATTCGTTGTAGCACGTTGTATGACATCAATTTTAATTAGAAGAATCAGACGTGAGTCCGAGTGTCAAACACAGGGAGGCAAGAATTCAAATCGTTTAATCGCTTTCAAAGTCACAAAAATTTGTCGTTTGATTCCTTTGTGAAAGAGAGAATGAGAAAGAGAAAGAAAGAGAGAGAAAGGGAGATAGGGTTAGAGAATCTTGATAAGGATATGATAACTAGTTGCAAAGACAAGATATCAAAAACATATTCAATTGATTATTGATGGAGAGAATTTCACTTGATTAAGAAGATAATAGAATGATATGTCATTGTAATTTCTGTGGTGGAAATCTCTCAATCAAAGATTAAAATAGACATTAATTTAAACCACAAAAAGGATGTCTTATCCATAGGGAGGAATAGATGCAATAAATTCACAAGTAGAGAGTTATAATGTTCGCAGACACCTTCACGAAATCAATTCAATGAATATGCTACTCTAAATGGAACTTGCAATTTCATGAGAAGTTATGGACTATTTAAGTAAATTTTATGTCAGAAATCAAGCTGCCAAAAGTATGTATATGATGCATGTGTAGTGGCATATCATGTAAGTTTGAATTACATGCAAATCTGAATTAAATTTCAATGTTAAATGATGCACATAACATAAGTTAAGCAAATTCATGAAATTGTAAGTGCACCCATGCAATTTCACTTGAATAAAATAATCCAAATATTAAAGTGACAATGGCAAGAAACGTAAATTTTAATTCCTTCAAAAATAGAGGAAACTTCCTCTCTCTTCTTCACATGCGTGGAGGCATGGTGGCCGGTCGACTGAAGCCCGGCGGTAGTGAGTGGGAGAGAGACGGTCATGACGGTGGTGGAGGCATGGTCGGAGGTGGTCGGTGGTCGGTGGTGGTCAGCCGAAGGAACGGTCTGCGGCGGCGTGGAGGTCCTGCGAGCGATGGTGATCTCTCGTGGGCGGCTGCAGCCTTGCGTGGAGGTGGAGGCTTCAATGGTGAGGGCGTGGTGAGTGCGTAGGGAATGTCGGCATGAGTCGAGGAGGTTGGAAGAGGGTGGATGGTGTAGGAGAAGGACTTGTGTTTAGGTTTCTTTGCTGCAAACAAAGGAGGAGTGGGAAGAAGAAGAGGAAGAAGGAGAGGAAGAGGGAGTGGAGCGCGTAAGTGGCTGGAGAGTGGGTGAAGATGCACGCGGCTGCGCGGTGAGGTTGCGCGCTAAATGGCATTGGTGAACGTGCGGGCAGCGCCTGGAATGCAGGCGGGCGCGTGCCTGCTGGAGCACAGGCGGGTGTGGTGGTGCGGTGAGGTTGCGCGCTGAGCGGCGTTGCTGAACACGTGGGCAGCGTGTGGAATGCAGGCAGGCGTGCGCTGCCTGATGTGGTTGCGCGGTGAGGGGGTTCGCGATGGCGCCCCTGTGCACACTGAGAGGGCCATGGTGCGCACGACGTCCACGGTGCAAGCTGTCCTTCACCGTCGAAAGGAAGGGAAGCCTCCCCCCGGGGTCGGCTGTGCCTCTTTTTAACTCTTCTGAGTTTGTTTCTTCTGCCGAGATCCTCTCCAACAGAAGGGGCGGTTTGAAGAGATCGCTGTTGGCCGCTAGTGAGAGCGCGAAGAGGCACGCGCGATGCGTTGAGGAGTTGCGCATCCTGCGGGAAGGAAAAAAACAAATTTGGTTATTTATACAATTTATCTCAAATAATGTATGAAATGCATGCTACTATAATGGAATGTATAAATATGCATGCAAACCTTTGCTTATAAACTAATTTATTTATATATTCAAGTATGCTATGTATATGCAAATATTAATTTAATAATTAGGCATTTAAGCATTTACTTAGCCCACAATTGTGGTCTCATAAAATGCCCCCATGCCTAGTTTTTGCTAGTCCCTAGCAAAAGTAAAAAGTGATCGAAGTGACTAAGATTTCTTCTTTTCTTATTCGAAACATTTAGAGATCTAGACAGCTGTGAAGTGATAATAGCCTAGCAAACAGATCCAAGTGAAAAGCCAATTCGCATTGGGAGCTTGTACTTCACTCTTGGTAAATATTTCTATCGAGATAGGCAACTACTTCCCTCAGGGATAAAGCAGAAGATAATCTGTAATTTGACCTTGGCTTTTTGGCTTAAGTAGAAGATATCGAGTTGAATGGATTTGTATTTGGTGGCACACACTCATCTGGTGCTACATGTAATCTAGTACTATAGACTCTAGATCTCTAGACTATTAAATAGGTCAACTCGGAGAGAGGCTAAGTAACTGTGCTCTCTTGATATTCATTTGTGCTCACTCTTTTTCTTCTTTTCTTTTTGAGATCACAATTCTCACCAGATTTGGCAAATGTACTCAATGTTTGGTGGCCTCACATGTCATTCACACTTCAATTAAAGTCCTAATAACTCTACAACTAAGTTAGAGTCCTCAGCCTTATTTGGTGACTCTCAGGAATTCACACAATGTACGCACACTGGAACAGAGAAAGAAAACTATGCCTAACTCTGAGGTATCATTATCTAATTGTCCAAAACTTAAGAGTCCTTGCACTAGAGTTAGTGCACTAATAATCTCTCTACTTTCTTCTCACAAATATTAGGTGGATCTAATAGAAGATAGTATGCCTGACTCCCTATTAACTGTCTAAGGGTTCAGTAGACTAAAAATGTTTATTGGTTTTCTTTAAAGATCCATTACCCAGTCTACGTGCAAGTGAAGTAAATGTACTAGATTCTAAACTTAAGAAACAATTAAAGAAGGAAAATCTTTAATGACACCTCCATGACAAAGATGTTTTGCTAAGGACTAAGTAATTCAGCTGAGGAAAATAAAAGATTTTTTTTTTAAAATTGTCCTAAATGTATGCAAATATTTATAAATGCTATAAAAATTCTCAGGTTATACCCCCCCATGCCTAAGATTGACAATGTCCTCATTGGAAAAATGCAGACATAGAAGAATATCACCTAAGGAGGAGAGTGGGAGGATCTAAGGCTCCTCAAGCAGAAGTGTGTCCAAAACCTAGCCATCTGGAAGAGTAATATAAGGTTTAAGTTGCTGGCCATTTACCTTAAAGCTCGCACCAGAAGTAGGGTTCCAAATTTCTACAGCTCCATGAGGGAAAGTATTGATAACAACGTATGGCCCATCCCAACGGGACTTGATCTTTCCTGGAATAAGTCTGGAATTGAAAAGCCAGACCCACTGGTTGGGCTCAAAAGTATTTCTAATGATGTGCTTATCATGTAAGACCTTTGTATGTTGCTTGTAAGCTTGAGAAGTTTGATAGGCTTCATTACGAAGCTCCTCAAGCTCACTTAACTCTAACATATATGCCTTTCCCACTTTATCCAGATTCAAGTTAACATTTTTAATAGCCCAATAGGCTTTATGTTGGATTTCAACGGGAAGATGGCACGCCTTTCGTAGACAAGATGGAAAGGAGACATGTCCAAGGGAGTCTTATACATAATTCTGTAGGCCCAAAGAGCATCATTTAGTTTTTTAGACCAATCCTTACGATTAGGCCTGACAGTTTTTTCTAAAATTCGCTTAATCTCCCTATTAGACACCTCAACTTGTCCACTCATTTGGGGATGGTAAGGTGTGGCCATCATGTGGTTGACTCCCAAATTTTGGAGTAGTCTTGTGAAGTGTACGTTCTTGAAGTGAGGTCCTCCATCACTTATTATCATCCTTGGGCACCCGTATCGAGAAATGATATTAGCCTTAATAAAGCCCAAGACCACGGAATGGTCATTGGTTCGCGTGGGTATGGCTTCTATCCATTTCGATACATAGTCCACAGCCACAAGGATGTACTCATATCTGAAGGACACAGGAAAGGGACCCATGAAGTCGATGCCCCAAATATTAAAGATCTCAACAGGGAGGATAGGTTGCTGGGGCATCTCATCCCTTTTTCCAATGGTTCCCGTCTGCTGGCAATGTAGACATGCGCCCACATATGTATGTGCATCTCAAAATAATGTGGGCCACCAAAATCCAGACTGAAGAACCATATGGGTAGTCTTTTTCCCACTAAAATGTCCCCCACAATGGAGGTCATGGCAGAAACTCAGAACACTTCTTTGTTCATCAGGGATGCAATGGTGGAAAAGCTGGTCAGGGCCTACTCTAAAAAGCTTGGGTTCCTCCTAGTGATAAAATTTAGCGTTAGCAAGAAACCTGTCTCACTTCTGCTTGTCCCAAGTACTGGGGGTAATACCCGTGACCAAATAGTTCACTATGTTAGCGAACAAAAGAGTTTTGGCCTCCATGGCCATCAGAGACTCATCAGGGAAAGTCTCTTGAATACCTCCAGCAAGGTTTGATGCCTCAATAGGGATCCTAGACAGATGATTTACTACCACATTCTCAACTCCTTTCTTATCTTTAATTTCCAGGTCAAACTCCTAGAGTAGCAGAATCCAACGAATTAGGTGAGGTTGGGTGTCCTTTTTAGCAAGAAGATGCTTTAAGGCTGAATGATCAGTGAACACCACAACCTTGGATCCCAAAAGATAAGACCGAAACTTTTTCAAAGCAAATACTACAGCAAGAAGTTCCTTTTCAGTGACCGTGTAGTTTTGCTGAGGATCCGTAAGGGTCTTGCCATCATAATGTAGCACATGAGGTTTGCCATCAACCCTTTGACCTAAGACCGCTCGCACTGCCAAATCAAAAGCATTGCACATTAGCTCAAACGGGAGGGTCCAATTTGGTGCTTGGAGAATCGACGCAGTAATAAGGGCTTTCTTTAAGACTTGGAAAGCCCCGCCACATCTATCATCAAAATCGAAGGAGACATCCTTCGCTAACATGTCATAGAGTGGCTTAGAGATTTTACTAAAATCTCTAATGAAGCGCCTATAAAATCCAGCATGGCCAAGGAAAGATCTAACTTGATGAACATTGGCTGGCAATGGAAGCTTAGAGATGGAATCAATTTTTGCGGTGTCCATCTCTAATCCTCTCTCAAAAACTATATGCCCTAACACAATGCCTTGCTGGACCATAAAGTGGCTTTTCTCCCAACTAAGCACCAGCTTTGCCTCTTCGCAATGGGTTAAGACTTTATTAAGGTGTGAAAGGCATAGGTCAAACAACGAGTCGTAAATGAAGAAGGCATCCATGAAAATTTCAACAAACTCATCGATTATATCAGAAAAGATAGCCACCATACAACGTTGGAAAGTGGCAGGAGCATTACATAACTCGAATGGCATTCGGCGGAACGCAAATGTGCCATACAAACTCGTGAAGGTGATACGCTCCTGATCGTTAGGAAAAATGGCTATCTAATTATACCCAGAGTACCCATCAAGAAAATAGAAGTACTTGTTCCCCGCCAGTCATTCCAAAATCTGATCGATAAACGGTAAGGGGAAATGGTCTTTCTGGGTAGCTATGTTCAAATGGCGGTAATCAGTGCAGACCCTCCAACTAGTTGAGGGTCTAGTGGTCACCATCTCTCCTTGGTCATTCTCTTCCATAGTGATTCCTGCCTTTTTGGGTACTACATGAATAGGACTGACCCATTTACTATCTGAAATGGGATAGATAATCCCTGCATCTAGCCATTTCAGAATCTCCTTTTTAACAACCTCCCGCATATTGGGGTTGAGCCTTATCTTCATGTCTCGGAAAGGTTTCACGGACTTGTTTGTGTATATATGATGCATGCAAAGGGAGGGATCAACACCCTTAATATCAGCAATTGACCAGGCAATTGCTTCCTTGTGCCTTTGTAAACACTCAAGCAGAGCTCTCTCCTATGATTCAGATAATGCAGATGAGATAATAACGGGAAGCATGTCATTAGGGCCAAGGAAAGCATATTTCAATGTGCTCGGGAGCCTTTTGGATTGTGGGTTTAAGTTGACATGTCCCTACCTCAAGTAGTGGATCTACCTTCACAGTCTAAGGTGGGGACAAAGACTCTGTGTGTATCCCCAGCAACTCTTCTAATTCGGGTATTTCCCTTTCAGTTTCTTTAATAATCGGAGGATGGTCCTTAGATATGACCTTTTGAAGGGGATCTCTACATAGGAGTGTTAGAGTACTCTCTTCAATTATTTCATCAACAACCTCAATTTGAGAGCAATCTTCAAATCTGGATTGCTTGTAAGTATCAAAAACATTCAATCGGATCTTCTTGTTCCCAAAGCCCATTTTAAGTGCCCCTGATCTACAATTGATAGATGCGTTGGCTGTGGCCAAGAAGGGGCGTCCCAAAATAATGGACGGCTTTGTGGGCTTATTAGATGGGTCAGTATCTAGCACCAAAAAGTCAATAGGGAAGAAGAAGTCCTCCACTCTCACATGGACATCTTCTTGCAATCCCCATGGTGTCTTAAGTGATCTGTCTGCGACCTGGAGGATGACTGGACTAGGCTTTAACTTTCCTCCTCCCAAAAGGTCGTAGATAGAGCTCAGTAAAATGTTCACCCCCACACCCATATCGAGCAGAGCCTTGTCAATGTGTTGGTTACCTATAACCACTGAAATATATGGGGCCCCTGGGTCTTTCATTTTGGGGGGTGTTCCATGTTCGAGAATCGAGCTAACATGGTCAGGTAGGATGACCTTGGTTTGGACCTGTTTCCTAGATCGGCGCTTTTGGGTGCACAGGTCCTTCAGAAACTTGGCATAGGACGGGATCTGGGATAGCTTCCAACAGAGGGAAGTTGATCTAGACTTTCCTAAAAGTGTCCACAATCTCCTCCATCCTATCCTTGGGTCCAGGCGAGCCAACAGAAGATTCCCCAGGAGCAGATAGGCGCTCTGGATAGGGCACCCTCAGCTTCTGGGTAGAGGGGTCATCATGGCAGGAGAGGGGTGGTGGAAGGACGACATCCTCATTGTGGGTGATTTCAAGCGAGGGAGAGCAGTGTGGCTCTTCCTCAGTGGAGATGGAAGTCGGGTCAGGTGTAGAAGGGGAATTCTGAGACGTAACCGTAGGAGTTTTATCAGGCTTGTCAATTTTCTTTCCACTCCTCAGCACGGTCACAGCTTGGGCGTGCTCCCTGAATACGACCCCCTTGCCCTTAGGGTTCTCCTCAGAAGAGCTAGGCAGCTTCCTCGGATCACGTTGCCTAACTGCCTTAGTAAGATGACCAATTTGGGATTGCATATTAGTAATCAACTTATTTTGAGATTGGATGACCATATTCCGATGCTCTTGCATCGCTTTCATCATGGCTTTAAGTTCATCCATCTCAGAGGGCTTATTCTGAGGAGGGTTTTCATAGGATGGTTGGTATATGGGTTGGGGAGGTAAGGGTCTGGTATTCCCTGAGTTAGAAGCATTACCCTGCTTCCAAGAGAAGTTTGGATGGTTCTGCCACCCTAGATTATTGGTATTGGAATAAGGGTTATTGCGTGGAGGTGGGCGGAAACCTTGGGCCGCGTTCAAGTCGGCCTGAATCAACTCAGGGAATTGATGTTCCTGGTGGCACTCCGTAGTGGCGTGCGTTGTGCTTTGGCAAATGGAGCATTCACTTGAAGCCTGAAAGATAGAGGCTGCTTGCGGGTTCATGCCAAGGTTTTCTAAAAGCCTATCAAAGTTTTTATTCAATAATTGAATCTAATAAGCCAAATCCTGAGAAGCCCCGGCTTCATGGGCCTCTATCTTCCTCTGCAAGATTGATGGTTTTCTTTCTTGATAGGCAAGGGACAAATGTATGGAGTTGTCGCTTAATGTTTCAAATAATGCCCAGGCTTTATCCTTAGTTCTAGTCATGAAGGTTCCTGCACAGGTTGCATCGATGGTTTGCCTATGCCTTTCAGATAATCCGTTATAGAACCTTTCGACCAGCTGCCATCTTGGCACCTGATGGTGGGGGAATAGCTTAAGAAGGTCATTAAAGCGCTCCTAAGTCTCATGAAATTGCTCCCCTTCCTGTTGAGTAAAACCCATAATCTCTCTTCTGTAATGGCTGGTCTTACTCATAGGAAAATACTTTTTCAAAACTTCTCCCTTAAGGGTGGCCCAATCATTTACCCTTGCATCGAGGGTATGATACCAGTGCTTGGCCTTATCCTTTAGGGAGAATGGAAATAGAGTCCTCATCAGGGCTTCATCAGTAAAGCCCTGGAGCTTCATCATGGAACAGACCTTGATGAATTCCTCCAAATGCTGGTAGGGGTCCTCCCTAGTAGTACCATAAAAGGAGGGCAACAAAGATATGGTACTGCTTTTGATCTCATATGGATTATCCCCTACCAGTTGTCTCAGTGCTTGCATGGGTTGGTTGGTTGGAATAAAATAGTCCCTCAGGGTCCTTTATTGATTTACTCGATCAGCCATGCCTTCTCTTTTCTCTCCTAGGTGAGCTCTCCTAAGAATTTTCTTGGGCTAAGGATCAAACACTAGACTGCCCTCAAGAGAGCGTCTACCAAGCATACAATATCAATCACAATTCAAGTTCTTGTTGATTGAGTAAGTGAAACCTCCACTCCAAAGATAGGTTAAAAGGCCAAGGCTTATCCCTCTGTTCCCACGTAAGTGGTATAAGAGGGGTGATGATTTGAAATCTTAACCTTCTTTGTTTCGGGGGTAGAATTGATTGATATAGATGGCTAAACAAGTTATTCACTATAATTACGTGACCTAATTCAACTTTCGAGTGCCCTAGGACCTATACTTTGCTTAGATGACACTCCCAGGTGATCAAGTGAGAAGTTACTCCAAGGACGAACAAAGGGATGCATGTAGGGCGAACCCTTCCTTTAAGGTGATGTGTATGTGGTGCCTCTTAAGTACCCTTTTGTTCCTTTAAGGGGTGTCCTCCTCCGTGAAGTATCAAAACACTTGGTCACAAGATAGTACCACCACCACAAAGCATGATAGGAGGGTTTGCACCGATAAAGAGATCGGTGCCTATAGCCTTAAGGGATCGAGCTTTAGTGTGGTGCCTAATGTGCGTGCTCAGTGTCAGAAGTGTGCATCACACCGCAAATCTTTTTTTATTTTTTTTGAAAACGCAGACAAGTCCCTTTGAATCAGATCAAGTGTGATTTGATTTTAAGGTCGAATTTGATCATCAGTCCCACTTTCAGTTAGGAGACCACTGAATTAGTAAATTCAATCAACTTGGTGGTCTTGAATTTTAATCTGAATGCAAATGTGTGAATAGGAGCTGGATGCAAAAGTTAGAAAGGTGTACTTGTCTCCAGCAATCTACGTGCCAATATGCTCGCAATGCAACAATGAGATCTAATGTGCTGCTCAATCACCCCTAAATGTGTGCACCTAAGGGCATGCAACTCCTAAATAGGCAGCTCGATATTTTCTTTTATTTGTTTCAAAGGCAAGCAAGCATAAAAATGAATCATGCATGCAGAAAAATGTAAACCCTAGTAGCTAAAGAATGTGGGGACAAACCCCCAAAAATTCAGCCCCAATTACTACAAGGGTGAGAAGATAGAAATAAAATTTGTGCCAAAGAAGAATCTACTGTGAAAGCGGGATCTAGGTCTCTTGCGTCTTCTCCTCGTGTGGGTGTCGCTCAAGGTTGATGTTGCCACTCTGCTGTGCTAGTCGCCCCATCAGATTCCTCGCACAAAAAGATAAAGAATGATCAGATAATTGCGCAACTCAAAATACTTAGAAATAATCATGTGAATCTATTGCATCTGTTGCCTCCCCGGCAACGACACCATTTGATGGAGAGAATTTCGCTTGATTAAGAAGATAATGGAATGATATGTCGTAATTTCTGTGGTGGAAATCTCTTAATCAAAGATTAAATAGATATCAATTTAAAACAAAAAAAGGATGTCGTATCCATAGGGAGGAAAAGATCCAATAAATTCACGAGTAGAGAGTTATAATGTTCGCAGACACCTTCGCGAAATCAATTTAATGAATATGCTACTCTAAACGAAACTTGCAATTTCATGAGAAGTTATGGACTATTTATGTAAATTTTACGTCAAAAATCAAGCTCCCGAAAGTATGTATATGATGCATGTGTAGTGGAATATCATGTAAGTTTGAATTGCATGCAAATCAGAATTAAATTTCAATGTTAAATGATGCACATAACATAAGTTAAGAAAATTCACGAAATTGTAAGTGCACCCATGCAATTTCACCTGAATAAACTAATCCAAATATTAAAGTGACAATGGAAAGAAATGTAAATTTTAATTCCTTCAAAAATAGAGGAAACTTCCTCTCTCTTCTTTGCATGCGTGGAGGCGTGGTTGCCGGCCGACTAAAGCCCAGCGGCGGTGCGTGGGAGAGACGGTCACGACGGCGGTGGAGGCATGGTTGGAGGTCAGCCGAAGGAATGGTTTGCGGCGGCGTGGAGGTCCTGCGAGCGACAGTGATCTCTCATGGGCGGCTACGGCCTTGCGTGGAGGTGGAGGCTTCAACGGTGAGGGAGTGGTGAGTGCGTAGGGAATGCCGGCGTGAGTCGAGGAGGTTGGAAGAGGGTGGATGGCATGGGAGGAGCTACGTTTTGGGTTCTTTGCTGCAAGCAGGGGAGGCGTGGGAAGAAGAAGAGGAAGAAGGAGAGGAAGAGGGAGTGGAGCGTGCAAGCGGCTGGAGCGCGAGTGAAGATGCGCATGGCTGCATGGTGAGGTTGCACGCTGAGTGGTGCTGCTGAACGCACGGGCAGCGCGTGGAACGTAGGCAGGCATGGTGGCGCGGAGAGGTTGCACGTTGAGCGGCGCTGCTGAACGTGTGGGCAGTGCGTGGAACGTAGGCAGGCACGTGCTGCTTGATGCGGTTGTGCGGTGAGGGGGTTCGCGGTGGCGCCCCTGTGCACACTGAGAGGGCCACGGTGCATGCAGCGTCTATGATGCAGGATCTCCTTCATGGTCGAAAGGAAGGGAAGCCTCCCCCCGGGGCCTGCTGTGCTTCTTTTTAACTCTTCTGAGTTTGTTTCTTCCACTGAGATCCTCTCCAACAGATGGGGTGGTTTGAAGAGATCGCTATTGGCCGCTAGTGGGAGCGCGAAGAGGCACGTGCGATGCGCTGAGGAGTTGCGCATCCTGCGGGAAGGAAAAAAATAAATTGGGTTATTTATACAATTTATCTCAAATAATGTATGAAATGCATGTTACTATAATGGAATGTATAAATATGCATGCAAGCCTTTACTTATAAACTAATTTATTTATATATTCAAGTATGCTATGTATATGCAAATATTAATTTAATAATTAGGCATTTAAGCATTTACCTAGCCCACAATTGTGGTCTCATCAATTATCAAATGTTGTGTTCAACCAAATGTAGATGAATGCTGAATATATGAAATAACTACAACTATCAAAGAAACTAAAACTGCGAACAAGGAAGAAGAAGGCATACGGCAGCCTCGATGGTGGAGGAGCTTCCGTCGGTGACTCGGCGTCTTCACAACCTTGTTTGGAGCTATATGGAGGTGGTGGAGTGCTTAGGTAGATGATGGGTGCAAATGGGGGAGAATAGGCCGTTTTATAATGGAGGGAGAAGGCCAAAAATCGTCATCAGGTCAATAGCAACATTCAAAGCATTGCTGAAGACCCGCCGCAGACGTCGCCATAGCCCTCGCCCTTGCGTCTACTGGCCCACGTGCCCCGCGTGACGTGTCACGCATTCATGCACTGGCACACGCTGTGCATGCGCTGTAGCTACTGCTCGCACGCCTTGCTTCAATTACGATTGAGGGGGGGTTGTGGGGATTCGAACCCGCACCCCTCCTTTGGGAGTGCATCTCAAGACCACTGTGCTGCGGCCATGAAATCATCGCGAGGAGCTCTGGACGCGTGGTGCGGATGGCTTCTCAACTGTTGGATCAACATCCAACAGCTGGGAATGGAGGATGCACATGTAGAAGCGCCGGTGTTGGGCAGCCTAGATGGTGCCACATGGCACCATCTAGGCCTTCCATCTTCCTTCTGTTGTAGAGGATGCTACGGTGCTTGGATCGAGGTGATTCTCACATTGCCGGACTACGATCGTCGCTCCAGATCCATTTATACGGTCAGATTTTTCATCCAAAGCCTATAAGGATGTCACATTGGCCCCTGGCCATTGATCTTCCTTAAACTTGTTGTGGGAGTTACGGAGGTCGGATCAAGGTGATTTTGAGTTCGTTGGACTCCGTTCATCGATCTGGATCCATTCGTACGGTTTAATTGCTCATCTGAGACCTATTTCAATATGGACTTGTGCACATGGTCATTAAGCATTGATTCTAAGTAATCTCAACATCAAATAATTCATAATGCATGCAATGACCCTAAACCCACTATAACATGTCATTATTGCACAAGTACCCTCAAAATTGACTCTAATTGATAATATTAGCACTGATAATTGTAGAGTTATCAGGTAATGGGTCCTGTGTAGTCTTTCCTCTCCTCAAAGTTATAGCCTTTGCATCGGCGTGCTATACATGAGGTGGCATAGGAGTGGCTGGGCCAGAATATGTGGAGCTTAGCAATAAAGGTGGCTGACTTTGTCCATAACTAGGTGTTGCAGGAGGTGCGTGTAGAATAGCATGTGCCTATCCTTGTGGTGCTTGGAATCTAGGCGGGGCACCCTGATTCTACACATACCTTGAGTTCAGGACAGGTTGGGAGGGCAAGGCCCCCTATGATCTATGCTCCTGCATCATCTGACACTGTGTATTTTGTATGTTCTGTATTTAGTCAGCCATAGCTTTCATAATTTGCAGGTTGTCATGAGTCGATTTTTGGATTGACTCCTGCAATTCCTCCTTCAATAACTCTAAAGGGTTGGTTCTCTTTGGAGGGTAGTTGGCAACTTGGTGCAGCAGCTGATAAATAGAAAGTGTTTGTTGTTGCGACGGGAATGGCTGCTGCCTGGGGTTGTGTTCTACGCATTCCTGTATTGTCTGGTCTGGTAGTGTGGGTCTTGATTTGGTCTCTGTGAGTTACCAGGCCTGGAGAAGTTAGGATGCTGGTGCCAACCTAGATTATACATCTCAGAATATGGGTTACTATGCCTGTAACCATGGATAGCACTCACATCTTCGTAGGCCGAGGATGTCTCAGATGCAAATTCATCAAAAGAATATGCAGTTATGTTGTCATTGGTGCGTAACCCTGATTGTACGATGCCAGATCTAGATTATTCGCGGGTTCTTGAAAAGTAGGATCCCGCGGAGATGGAGAAGAAACATCCCGAGTGAGTAGATGTACTCAAGCAGAAGGAGATCGGGATGCGATGGATGAGTGGGATGTAGCAGTGATGCCAAGAAACCTAGATCTTGCTCGAATTAATTCATCGAGCTTTTTGTCTAGTAGACCCACCTTGTCCAGCTTCTTGGTGATAATGTCCATGTCGGCTTGGGTAGGCTCGGTGTGAGCTTCGTGGACACTAACTCCTTGCTGTCCAGGTCGCTGGAACTGGTTCATTAAGGCAGCATTCATCTAGTTCTCCACTAAGGACTTGAATAGTTTGAATGTGCTGTTCTTGTCCTTCGCGTGGAAATTCCTGCCGCTAGATGCATCGGCTAGGTACCGATGTGTGTCATCTAGCCCATGGTAAAAGACTTGTGCGAGGTGCCATTTGGGTACTCCATGGTGCGGGCACTTCCTGAGAAGATCATGGAATCTATCCCAGGCGCCATGCAGTTTCTCTCTAGGGCCTTGGGCAAAGGTCGTGATTACGTGCCTCATAGCATTTGTTCTACCAATCGTGAAGAACTTTTGGAGGAATTCGTGACGTAAATCCTCCCAGGCTCCAATTGGCCTCTCAATAGTCTTGAACCAGTAAGCAACTTTATCGTTGAGAGAAAAAGGAGAAAGCTTCATGAGAATAATTTCGATATCTACATTTCTGGGTTGAACCAACTCTGCAATTCGACTCAGATCTTCAATGTGCTGGAAGGGATCCACATTCGAGTTTCCATGGAAATGAGTTTGAATTAGACATATGATGTTTGACTTCAACTCGAATGCATCTCCGCCTGTGGGAATCCAGACCTGAGGTGCTATAATCGTTGCCGCCGGATCGTAGAAGTCCGGCAATTGTTCTCCACGTGGTTGATGCTGCATCCTGTCAAGTGTTGTGAGAATCCTGTCAATGCTCTGCTCGTATTTCTGCTTAGTTTCCTCAACCCTGGCTTCCAGACGAGCCATTGGGTCTTGATTCTCAAGGTCCTGACCAACTCGAGGACCCGGATTAGCCATCTTAGCTAATCGATAGGAAGAGGGTTAGAAAGAAGGGTCGGGTGAGAATCGCCTTTGCCGCCTTGGGTTTGGCTCCCAAAATCCCAAAAGTTTAGGTCCTAATGACCTTCTTCCTTGCATACACCAACTCAAAGGGTTGGTGTAGTCAAGAAAAACAAGGCTAAGGCCTTGTTAATCAGATTGGTCCTTAAGATCAAATGACCAGATTTTTCGTTTAGGTTTGAATTTCTAAAGAAATTTGTTGAGGAACTGACTGAAGATAATCCCCGCCTCTCAAACTAACCCGACCAGTTTGTGTACGAGGGGACTAAGATGAAGGTTCTTTCTTCGGCTTTCACCTTCGATTTCTTTGTACCGCTTAGTCGTGGTTGTTTGACACTACCCTACAGGCTTAGTCATCAGGTTTGGTAAGAGAGTTTGAAATCACTCAGCAGTTTTAAGACAAATGCAGGTTTTTTGATATGTTTTCGTGAATTTTTTAACCTTTTTCTTCAATTCAGTCGATGGTGAGCGGTCCACAAGGTGACTCACCTCACCAACTAACTACTGGCCTCAACTAAGTCCAAGCTAGTCAAATGTGGTCCTAAGGGCTCATGCACTTCTATGTTGTTTCAGTTTACAGATCACTAATCAAAAACAAACTCTGAAGTAAATTTGGAATCCAAATGATTTGAAAATTTTCAGAAAGATTCCCTTTTCAAAAATCTTTTTAGAGAGTATTTTTTAAGAATTTTTACTATTTCCAATAAATATTTATGAATTTTTTAACTAATAGGGGTCAAATATGAGCTTTGGACCTTGTGTTGGTGTTTCTATTGGAAATAGTATCAAATATGCTCCAAAAATTTGGTAAAAATATGATAATGAAATCTAATTTGATTATCTTTCAAAGCTGACTGGTCTTGAGTCAATCAAATTTGTATGTTGGCCAGAATTGATTTTTTAAGTTCATAAAAATTTAGTTTTCTGTCTGTCTGACCCATGTGTACTAAACAAATTTTCAAACATTCCACAGATTGAATTTCTTCTTGGGAATGGTGGTGATAAAAATATAGTTTGAAAATCTAGTTCCTGTCAGAATTTCAAGATTTTTGGAGCACTAGAAACAAGGCTAATGAATTTTAAAAATCGTAATCAGATTTTGGCCGACTTTCTAAAGATAGCAGAAAGTTTTTTTTTAATATATATATGAAAAGAAAATCCTAACTACCAAGGAAATCCTGATTCTAATCTAATCTAAAATGAACATGTGCATCTTGATAATTTAGCACCTGATGCATGCGCCATTTCCTGGTTCATCCTGCACAAAAAAAACACTAAATCAGCTGTGAAATAAAAAATCGCCGTGCCTCCCTGGCAACGGCACCAATTTGTTCATGGTGTAAATCGCGTAAAGAAGATGAATACGTCGTAGTATAGCATGAAATACGTCTCGAAAAATAAATTTTAATGAAATAGGTGAGTCTCGGTTGAACTCATGGAGGCAAAAAGCGCTTTTGATTTCAAAACTGCATTAGAATGCCAACTTAGAGAATATGCTACTAATTGCAAACTAATCTATATATATATATATCACAATATGCATACCATGCAGATAGCCTGTTCATGAATTGCAAAAATATAATTATGACTAGAACGAGTTCTTGCAATCTATCTAACTAGAGCATAAATAAAAACTACTATGTAGCAGAATAAGGGCACCACGGGTGGTCCGTGGTGGCCTTCTAGAGAGGCTGGGGAGAGTAATGGTAGTCCACCAAGGTGGCTTGGTGGGCACTTTAAAGGAAGATAGCCAGAGCTGAAGAGAGCTAGAGAAGGAGGTCTGAAGAGTGGGAGAGGGTACGGAGGAGTTCTCCTGGAAGATGCCCTACTAGGGGGCTTGGGCCTTGTTTTATAGCTTTTATAAGGGCCAAGTTGGGCATTTGAGACCCTAAAACCATGCAGTAACCTTATGGTGATCAAATCCATCGATCGGGAGATCAATGGATCAGATCGCACCTCAATAGGCCTTTATTTGCACCTTCTAAGCTCAGATTGCCTCTGGTTGCACCAAGTAGCACACTCTGGATCCTTGGATCGTGATCTGATGGCTCAGCACTGGGCACGCGCACACGCCCAACGTCCGCTCCTGATTTCTCTCCCATGCATGCGCCCTCATGATTTAAATCACGCACCTAGATCTTGACTGTCCGATCTCTCGATCAGACGGCTTAAAACATGCTGCAGCACCGACTTTGAATTCCCACTTCGTGCGCACGTGTGTTTACTCCTACGCTATCACATGTGTCTTTTTCCAATGCCTACCAGCGAGCCTCACGGTCGCGCCTTAGCCGCTAGTTGTCGATTGGATGCTTGAGATTCACCCGCTTGCGCTTCCACCTTGATCTTCTGCAGATTGCGATTTGATCTCGCAACATGCGCCGCTGTTCGAGTGCGCTCTCTACTATGCGATGCGTGCGGATTGTCGCGGTTGCCGCTTTGCCTCCATCTATCCTCAATCGTTGGATGGAGATCCAACAGTTGAGGCTTGATCGTCTTTGATAGAGCGTGAGGGAGAGGGTGACATGGGCAGCTCATGGCCGTTGGATGGCAACCCAACAACCTAAGACTTGCAGGGAGACTCTTTCATGAGTTGGGCTCAGTGTGAGGGGTAGCTGTGATGGTGCCTTATGGTGCCATTGTGGCCGTGCATCTTCTTTCTTTTGCAAATATTGATGTAGGCCTCCGATTGAGATGATTTTTGCGCCGTTAGACTACGGTCGTTGATTCGAATCCATCCGTGCAGTTGGATTTTTCATGTAAGGTTTGAATTTTCTCCTTTTGGCCTCTTGGCTCTTGCTCTTATGTGGATTCCGTAGGATGCTATGGGAGTCTAATCGATGTGATCTTGGAAGCATTGGACTCCCATCATCGTTCTGAGCAGATCCGTATGGTTGGATCAGTCATCCGTAGCCCCAAATTACCTATGATTGTTAATGCCTCTCACTTAGCACATAATATGACATTATTATTCACAAATCTAATCAATCAACTATGATGCAAAGTATGATGCGAATGCATGTAGAATGCATAAGTTAAGCTAGGTTCTAACTTATTGAGGTGGATTAGGGCCTATGATTGCTACGCAATCAGTAATAAATACTATATTACGTAAAATAACTAATTATTAGGACAAATGAGTAATTAGCTTATCAATTTAAACATTATTTAAGGATTAAATCTATAATTGAATGTGTACAAATCACTAACTTTATGTAATATTTAAAAATAATCAATTAAGTTACTCTTATAAATTAAGTATACAAGTGTTGCGAAAAATATGCATGATTTGTAATTATGGTTTCAAATCGTTGTAACACGCAAAATTGCAAACGATTTAAAATTTTTAAACCTAGATAGTGGGGTATCTAGGGTCGTCCAAGGAGGCAATTTTTGCAGTTATAAGTCTCTTACTTGGAATTGGAATTCACCTTTCTTTCTATATTTTTGAAATATTAGACTTTTTGGCATTTTTGAAACAACAGGGGTGATTGCGAAATTGACGTGAGAAGGCGACTACACCTTAGTTGTTGAAACTAAAACCTAAGTGACAAGAAAGTTCTCTTTCTAAGCTCACTCTAGGTACATGAAGACCTAGAGTAATTAGAGTTAGAGTGGGTGCGCACTAGGAAAAAGTAACAAAATGCAACTAGAAATGCAAAAAAAATTAAAGAAGGCAAAATTTTACTAAAGGAAGATATTGTTTTACAAGTAGATGAATGCTTCTACTAAATAGAAAAAATCAACAAAATAAAAACTCAATATCCTCCTGATGATGATGATGAAGATGGAAGGGTCCTTGCTCCAAGTGCGGTTGCTCCTGTAGTTGAAAAGGATTCCTCCTCCTTCTCCTTGAATTGCTCCTTCAAGGCATGTTCTTCTCCTGGCAAGCCCTAGATGGGGCATGCCTTAGCTCCCCCACAGGTGGATGGTTTCCACCTCAAAAGCTTCTCCAAGGGTGGGCATGTACCACCCTCAAGATCTCCTCCAAGATCCTCCTTGCCTGGCTTCTTCCTTTGGCTGGTGTGAACATAAGAGAGAAGAGAAGAGGGGAAGGCACCAAGGGGACAGAGTGTCCCCTTAATCTTCTTCTTCTTCTTCTCTCTTGGCCATGGTCTATAGGGTAGAATATAACTGGAAAAATATGTAGCCAAAAATGCTCCAAAATGGTGGTATGTGTTGGCCTTTTATAGATATGGTAGGGGGTTAAGGGTGGTTAAGGGATAGAAGGCTAGGATGGCATGTTGGTGGTGGTTAAGGGATCCTAGGGTGGATGGTGGTTGGCGCCAAATGAGAGGGTGCTAGGTGTTTTGGGGCCAACCCTAGGAGAGGACTAGGGTTAGAGTTTTAGGTGGTAGGGTTAAGTGGCGTGGGATGAGGTGTAGGGTTAGGATGTTGTTGTTGGATGGTGGTTATGGGAAGAAGGGCTAAGGTTATTTGGCACCATTTAGAGAGGTGTGTGGGGGTTAGGTTAGGTGGGTGGTTGGCGCCAATTATGGTAATGTTAGGGTTAGGTGGCGTGGAGGAGAAATGGAGGGTTAGGATGTGTTTTTAGGTGGTAGTTATATGCTGGAGGGTGTAGGATGCTTGGTGCCACATGAATGGTTGCATGGAGGTTAGATTTAGGTGGAGTTTGCGCCATTTTTGGTGGGTTAAAAGGGGGGTTAGGTGGCCCCACTTAAGGGGGGTTATGTGTAGGGTTTAGATGGACATATAGGGTGAGGTGTAGGGCTAGGATGGAGGCTCATGTTGGTGCCAAAATGAAGGGATGTCATTTTGAGCTTGGGTAGCTTCAAGGGGAGCTCAACTACTAAGCTCAGCTACTTAGTTCTTATGCAAGTAGCCAAGCTTGGGTAGTTGAGCTTAGTTGAGTTGGCCTCAACCTAGCCGGAACTAGGATAAGCTGGAACTACCTCTAATGAGAACTGTAGAGCTAGCTAAGCTACTAGTTGACAAGTAGTAGCTCAGCTAGCATGGAGTCCAGCTACCATGAGCTGGGTGGAGCTGGAATGAGCTGGGGCTAAGCTAAGATGGACTCCTGTCAACTTAGTTGAGCTAGCTAGAGCTCCCAATGAACTGATGGGAGCTGAAATGAGCTGGACTCAACTAAGTTGAGCTAGATCTGAGTTGACTTGAGCTGGGTTGAGCTGAGATGAGCTATCTTGAGCTAGCATTTAGCTAAGGTAAGTTGAATGGAGCTAACCCTAGTCTAAGGGAGCTGGTATCTGGCCATGATGAGCTGAAATTAGTCGAGTCCTAGCCTGATTGAGCTTCCTCTTCATCAATTGCCTTCAAGAGTGCTAGGATTTTAGGGATCTGTCAATCTGCTTATCCCTAACACTCCAAGAAACACATTAAAAATACAATAACAAATGCAATGCATGCCTAACCTAATTTATGCCTAAATGCAACCTAAAAACTCATTTGCAAAGAAAAATCGTAAGAGTTAGGTTTGTTTTAATGCATAAGAATGATGATAAACTGACGTTTATCATTAAGTAGCCCTATGTAAGGGCTTCTTAACCTTATAATTAATTTTGAATTTGGACTGAATAAAGGCACCCAATTGGAGGGCCAAAGATGGGTCTAACGCATACATTGACGTAGTTACTTGGTTGCAACGTTTAGCACCACATCAGGCGTGGATGCACAGTTGCAGCACTATATAAAGCTTCTCGTGTGATGCCTCCCCAGTTGTCATGCGCTGGGCATACTTACATATTATATCCATTTCTAATGAGCATATATTACGAGCATTTGATTGGTGGGTTGGGAGCCTGATCAGCTGTGGGCCCAATACAACTGAGCCGGGTTTGGGTTGGAACTATGCACTGAAATACGCTAAAATGGAAATAAGAATCGATCTTAGTAGTGGTCTGCTCCTACCTGCTAAGGTGCTGTATATCCCACGAAAAGCCTGGTTTGGCCATAAAAAAAATCTAAATTTTGGGTAAGTGTGAGCTTGGAGAAGTGTTAGAGTTTGGTGTCACTTGTCCCATAACTTAGTATATTTCTTAAGGTGCTTTAGCAATAATTGTAAACGTCACTGTACATATCTATAAATGTTACTAAATGTATTATGCCTGCCGTATTTATATATGTTCTAAGCATTTATGGACGTTTATAATTGTCGCTGTACATACTTTATATGTTAGTGTAAGTACTTAGACTGATGGTAATATATGTTTATATATTCTTCTAAGTTAGGAATGTGTTATTTAATTTTTGAACTTATAATTTAAGTTCTCTATACAACTTACCCACGGTCGTAAGCAATATAGTGTTAGTCAGGTTAGTTACAAATATGTTAAGTCACGTACACATTATTTAAGTTTGAACATATTACTTAATATTTGAACACACTATTTAAGTCTGACACATAATTTAAGGTTTGCCTACGGGTTACCCATAATGGTAAGAAATATAGAGATTATGAAGATAAACTCAAATATGTTTAAGTCATGTGCACTTTGCGATTTGTATGAGCTAGTGTGGCACCTTATTTAAGTTAGGAATATGTTAATTACATTTGAAACAAATTATTTAAGTCTGTGTGAGACATAGTTGAAGTTGTTTAAAATAATTTAAGTTTTGAACATAAGTTACCCACCATGGTAAATGTTTTAAAATAAGAAAAAAATTGTAATAAATACTATATTACGTAAATTAACTAATTGTTAGGACAAATGAGTAATTAACTTATCAATTTAAATATTATTTAAGGATTAAATCTATAATTGAATGTGTACAAATCACTAACTTTAGCTATATTTAAAAATAATCAATTAAGTTACTCTTATAAATTAAGTATACAATTAAGTAGTCCTATGTAAGGGCTTTTCAAACCTATAATTTATTTCGAAATTGGACTGAATAGTGGCACCCAACTGGAGGGCCAAAGATGGGTCCAACGCATGCATTGTCGCAGTTAATTAGGCGCAACGTCTAACGCCACATCGGGTGCGGTTGGGCAGTTGCAGCACTATATAAGGCTTTTCATGTGATGCCTCACCAGTCGTCATCCGCTGGGCTCACTTACATATTATATTCATTACTATTGAGCATATATTACGATGAGCATTTAACTGGTGGGTTGAGAGCCCGATCTGTTGTTGACCCGATCCAGTTGAGTCGGGTCTGGGTTGGAACTATGTAAGAAAAAAATGTGTAATAAATACTATATTATGTAAATTAACAAATGATTAGGACACATGAGTAATTAGGTAATCAATTTAAACATTATTTAAGGATTTAATCTGTAATAGAAAGTGTACAAATCACTTTTTCTATGTAATATTTAAATACAATCAATTAAGTTATTCTTAAAACTTAAGTATATGATTAAGTAGCCCTATGTAAGTGCTTTCCAACCTTGTAATTAATTTTGAAATTGGACTTAATAAGAGCACCCAATTGGATGGCCAAAGATGGGACCAACGCACGCATTGGCGCAGTTAATTGGGAGCAACATTTAGTGCCACATCGTGGGTAGATGGGTAGCTGCAGCACTATATAAAGCTTTTCATGTGATACCTTAGGAGTTGTCATGCGTTGGGTGCTCTTATATTCTTTATCCATTTCCAATAAGCAAATATAATGAATATTTGATTGCTGGGCTGAGAGCCCGGTTTGATCTGGGCCTGGTCGAACTGAGCCGAGCTTTGGTCGAAACCATGCGCTGAAGTACACTAAAATCAAAATAAGAATATCCCACGAAATGCCTGATTCACCCATTAAAAAATCCTAAATTTTGGCAAAGTGTGAGCCTAGAGAAGAAGTATTGAGAGTTTGGTGTCACTTCTCCCATAACTTAGTATGCTTCTTAAGGTGCTTTAGCAACAACCGTAAACGACATTGTAGGTATCTATATGTGTTACTAAATGTATTATTCCTGCCTTATGTATATATGTTCTAAGCATTTATTGATGTTTATATTGGTTGTTGTACGTACTTTATATGTTAGTTTAAGTACGTATACTCATGGTAATATATGTTAATATATTCTCCTAGGTTAGGAACATGCTATTTAATTTTTGAATAAATAATTTAAGTTTTCTACACAACTTTCCCACGATCGTAAGCAATATAGAGTTTCTCAAGTTACAAAAATGTTAAGTCATGTACACAATATTTAAGTTAGGATCATTTAATTTAAGTTCTCAACAAATTATTTAAGTTAGTGACACATATTTTAAGTTTTTGTCAAATAATTAAAGTTTAGTACATGGGTTACCCACAATGGTGAGAAATATAGAGATTATGAAGTTAAACTCAAATTTGTTTAAGTCATGCACTTTGCTTTTTGTATGAGTTAGTGTGACACATTATTTAAGTTAGCAATATATTATTTAAGTTTCAGACAAATTATTTACGTCAGTGACACATATTTTAAGTTTAGGTGAAATAGTTTAAGTTTTGTACACAAGTTACCCAAGATGGTAAGTAATATTGAGATTATGAAGTTACACACAAATATGTTAAGTCGTGCACTTTGCATTTTGTGTGGGCTAGTGTGACTCATTATTTAAGTTATCAACATATTATTTAAGTTTCCGACATATTATTTAAGTTAGTGACACATAGTTTAAGTTTTGTACACAAGTTAGCCAAGATGGTACGCAATAATGAGATTATGAAGTTACACACAAATGTGTTAAGTTGTGTACTTTGCATTTTCTATGAGCTAGTGTGACACATTATTTAAGTTAGAAACATATTATTTAAGTTTAGGACAACTTATTTCAGTCAATGACACATAGTTTAAGTTTTGATCAAATACTTTAAGTTTTGTACAGAAGTTACCCAAGATGGTAAGCAATATAGAGATTATGAAGTTACACACAAAGACATTAAGTCATGTGCACTTTGCGTTTTGTATGAGTTAGTGTGGCACATTATTTCAGTTAGGAACAAATTAATTAAGTTTTGACAAATTATTTAAGTCAGTGACACATAGTTTAACTGTTGATCAAATAATTAAAGTTTTGTAGACAAGGTATCCACGATGGTAAGAAAAAGAGATTATGAAGTTGCAAACAAATATGTTTAAGTCATGTGCACTTTGCTATTGTATGAGCTACTGTTACACATTATTTCAGTTAGGAACATATTATTTATATTTACAACAAATGATTTAACTCATTGAGACATGAGATAGATTTTCAACAAATAATTTAACTTTTGTACACAAGTTATGCACGATTGTAAGAAAATTGAGTTTGTCAAGTTTGACACAAATATTTAGTCTTCCATAAGAAGCTTCAAATAGTTGTTCTCATTTGCTGAAGTTCTACGCTTCAGTTTTAGTAAATTGTTAGGGCTTGTAATTTTTGGTTCAGCTGTGTGGTCAACCAACGTTCAATAAACCTTGATTAGTTAGGGCAAAACAAAAGCAACTAATTTTAATGATCTATGCATATAGACAACCTAATTGACATGTGAAGGATTTCTACCAAGCTTGGAATTTTTACTTTGCAGCATCACAAACATATCAATAGATGGTTGGAATCGAAGTATACTATCATAAAGAAATTAATGTCCAACCATTGACTTAGTCGATGTTTACATTGTAGTTATAAACTATCCCAAAATATATAATACAAATAACTAGTACACCAAATATTCACCACTACATATTTGAGTTGTAAACTACAAAAGGAACTAATGTTTCCAATCAATCAATGGAAGTTGTTGTCGTTGGGTGATATTAACCCCAATAAATCTGAATAATTAGCGTTGAATGCCTCGTGTTTTCTACCTCCAACAAATTCAACCTCCTCTGTGTATTTGAAATTTGCAAGCTACAACCAAAGCATTATAACACAATTTCTCAATTGAGAGCACTAAAAATTTTAACCCAGTAAAGATCCAAATTAAGGCAATACTTCTCATACACAAATATTGAGAAGGTAAATTTCCCTCACCTACACAAATGAAACATGCCAGTCTTCCCCATTTTAGCAACCTACATGTGAGGTCAGTTTTATAAGTAGTCATGTCGTCGTCGTTGAAATCCATAGCTCGACCAGCCAAAAGACATTACATAAATTTTATCACAAATAACCCACAATTCAAGCTTATATTTGATTGAGTCGGACATTGGTCATCAAAAATGATATTCCAATTGCTTGCATCAGCAAACTGAAATTGATCTTGAAGAAAATATCCTACAGTTGACACTTATTACGTAGGGGTGAACTTGTTAAAAAAATAATGTGCTTTTAAATCTTGAACATAAACAATAGAAAGTATACTAAAAGATGTCATACTCACCAAATCCAACACAAATTTATCTTGCAAAGAGTGGCCTTTGATTGAGTTCAAAGACTGAAAAATCGTTGCTTCACAATCATAAACAAGCAGGAGCCAATGTATGTCACAATGCAAAACAAAGAACATTTTCCACACTCATAATTTAGGACTACCCATCCTATAATAACCAACCTTCAAGTTTTCTATGAATTTATCCAATTGATTTTCTTCCTTATGCCATTGAAATGTCGATGTTGCATGCACTGAGAATAAGAGATGATCACATAAATTTGGCAACTCATGACACCAATCTCCATGAATGTTGTACAAGCAAACATCAAGATCAACAAGAATATATAGTACATTATGAGATTAATGAATTCACTGTAGGAAGTGAATTCATCCTCTATCATGCATCCAAACAACAAGTCCTTTAGTTGAGATTGGCTTACATAGTTTTCTTTGAATCCTTGCATATCACCTCCCTATAACAAAGCGGGGATAAGACTTGTAAATTTTGAAAACATTTCTGAAAGACACGATGTTTGAACATATCCTGGATAGGTTTAGCAAAATATTTTTCAATAATAGCTCGCTCCTCGTTTGGAAGACTTAAAAAGCCACAAGCCTTCTTAAGCATATCAGATGACACCAAAAATTGATCATTGAGATTATTACTAGCACGGGTTATTTCCATTGTTTTTCTTTGCATCTCATGGAGGGTTTTCAACATCTGGGCATTGATGTCTTCTTGAGATGGCCCAGATTGATAAGTTGATTTTGAACCATACCCTCCAAATGGGTTTTGTTGTTGGTGAGGAACCAAATTGGTCCAAGATTGAGCTGGATAATTCCTCCTATTAGAGGAATTTTTCAATTGCTCCTAGAAGGTGGGGACACTTTGGGTGGGGCGATGATTGGGGTAAATATAATTCCCCGTTGAACCATAGAAAGCCTCGGAATAGTAATTACACTTAGCATGGGAATTATGCAGATCTTCTCTCTTTGGGGTGTTAGAAGGGGTGAAATGTGGAACGTGTGGAGCTTGGGTAGGTGTGGTAGGACTCCCTTAGTTGGCTAGGTTTGTTAAATCCTTATGCAACTGTTGTTGCATAACTTGTAGCTGAGCCATTATGGAGTAGAAATTAGGTGGGGGGGCTTGATTAAGAAGCTCCTGGGTGGAAAGATTGGGGAAAGAATAATTAGCATGTAAGTTGGAGGACCAATTTTGATTTTCCATTTTTAAAGAAGAGAAAAAATGGAGGAAAAGTCTTTTTAGGGAGGCAAAGTCAAGTGGTCCCTCCAAGTGTGGAGTTTTGGACCACCGCCCTTGCAAAATGAAGAAATGATAGGGGAGGAGAAGTGATGGAGATGAGAGAAAGTGTGCAATTCAACAAACAAAATTTTAGACTTAACTTAAACATGACTCCCTAAAAAATAACCTAGGACTTGATCTACCTAGGAAATAAGAAATCAATAGTGAATACCCATTCTATCAACAAAACTGGCCAAGTTGCATAAGGGGAGTGTTGGGCCCAAGCATATCCCATGAAAATCCCCAGGGGCTTGTGTAAACCCGCGCTTGGTCGTTTGACACGGCCCCTTAGCCTGACACCAGATATGGATGATAGAATTGATATTAACTAAAGAAAACTTAAGACATAGATAGCAAGCCTAAGTTGATGAAACCTTAGGGGTCAAATTGCTACAATTTTTAATTAGGTCTAGGAAACTATAGTGCACACGGAATGAGGAGGGCGTTGATTGGGATATTACCCTATTATTTCAATTTTTTTTTGTGTGTGTGTGCAAGAATTGGAAGGTGATTCTAATGCAATTCAAGTTGTCACACAATTTGATGTATTTCTATATTTTAGGATTAGATTTAGATTAAGGTGTTTTAGGGTTTCCTTTCTAAGGTTTCAAACAAGTTTTGAAATCCACAATAAAAAAGAAATCAAGTTGTATGGGTGAAAATATATTTCCTTTCTAAATTAGGCTTCTAGAAATGGAAAGAAAACCCTAATTCAATTGATCCTAAGACAAAAAATTAACTACCAATGAATTTTTTTTAGCCTTTCTGTGTTAAGTAGTGGTCCAAACAAATCAAAAGACACCACTAATTTTTGTCAAATCAAACAAGGATTCCAGAAAATATTTTTTTAGGATTCTAGAAATTTTTTTGATATTTTTAAAGAATTTTACTTTTTGCTAGTGTCAAAGTACAGAAATGATACCTGTGGGTATTTTGGACTTTGAGTACCACCACAGACCTCAGAAAATTTTTGTAATTTTATGTGATGTGTATAATGTCATAAGGATTCTAGAAAGATAAATTTCACAATAATTGGATGAGCATAAAAATTAGTAAAATTTGCGGACAGTAGCAAAATAGGAAGATTAAAGGACATGACCCCTCTACAGTCCACAAATTTTTAAACATTTAATACAAATCCAATTGCTCTAAAATTTGGCAAAGATGTTCCCTACTTGATTTGGAATCACTGGGTGAAATTTTAGGATTTTTAAAGGCCTTTAGTGTTGGGAATTGATTTTAGACTTCCAGACAAAAGTCTGGACCTGAAAAATAGAACACCCGCACTTAAGGTAAAGTGGTGTTTAATGGAGCAATCAAGCAAACAATGAATTTTAAATGGCAGCACTCTACCTAAATTTAATGTTTAAGATCCTGAAAGCCAAGTTTGGTGTATTTTTGGCAGTGTTTTAAAGGTTTATGTGACAAGGAAAGAGAAACCAACCTGAAATTTTTAGAAGAAAAGGAACTTTAAGCTCTTGCTTCCAAATTCCCACTTTCTTCCTATAGTTCTTACACACACAAGAGAGAAGAGAGAGAAGGGGATGAGATCCACTTCAAGCAAGAGAAAGATGATAAATCAAAGCTATGCCTCCCCGGCAATAGCACCAAAATGTGATACGGATTTTTACGCGGTTTGTAAAATATGTCGTAATGCGTAAAATCGATCTACTCTTAAATTTATAAAACCTAGATAGGGAAGTATCTAGGGTCGTTCAAGGAGGTAACTTGTTGCAAAATTCAATCTCTTGCTTCGAAATTGAAATCAACTTTCTTTTTGGTCTTTTCAAATTTATATTTTTTATGTTTTGAAATAACGAAGGCAAAATGCGAATTGTTGACGGAAAAGCAACTAACACCTACAATCACTAATCTAAAACCTAAGTGACAAATTTGATCCCTCCCTAAGCTCACTCTAGGTACATGGAGGCCTAGACTAATTAAGAAGTGGAAGTGAAAAGGTGCTAGAATAAAGATAAAGCAATTGCAATAGAAAATGAAAAGAAGGCAAATTGATTTAATAGAATTTGTGTTTTACAAAAACATGTAGAGGAATGCTTCTAGTTGAAATGGAAAATATAAAAGCAATAAAAACACAAATCCTCTTGCAAAATCTGGTGAAGAAGGGGGTCTTCTTTCCCCAAGCCTAGTTGCTCCTTGGCTTGAAAGGAAGGTCTCCTTCTTCTCCTTCCTTGAAAACTCCTCCAACGTGGATGCTCTCCACCTCAATTCTTTCCTTCAAGGGTGGGCGTGCACCACCCTAGTATCTCCTCCTATGCTTGGCCATCCTCGTTGATGTAGAGCTTGCCCCTCCTTTTGGCGTGGCACAAGGAGAAGAATGGAGAGGAAGAAGGCACCAAGGAGGCAAGGGATAGCCTCGTTACTCTCCTTCCTTCCTTCTTCTTCTTGGCCCTGAGTTATAGGTGGATTTAGGATAGAGTTAACACTAAAGGAGGATGGGGAAAATGGCAGTGGTTAAGGGTATTTTTATAGAGTAGGATGGGAGGTATAGGTAGCTCTTGGAATGGATGGCTAGGATGGGATTTAGGGGCAGTTAGTAGATCCTAGGGCTAGAAATAGTTGGCGCCAATTGAGGGGTCACGTGGGGGGTAGTTATGGTGGTGGTGTCTCTTGAAGTTGGCGCCAAAATGGGCTTTTAGAAGGGTGATTAGGTTGCACCAAGTTGGGGTTCTTGAAGAGGGGTATGTGGATGGTGGATGTGGCTTGGTGGGGGTAGGTGTAGGGCCATGATGTGAGGGTATTTTGGCACCAAAAGAAGGGGGTTCTAGAAGGGTTAGTTGGTGCCAAAATAGGTGTCTCATGGTGGTGGTTGAGGGGTGATAGGTGTCATGGTGTCACCAACTTGGAGTAGGGTGGAGGTAGCTTAGGTGGGATTAGGTATGGTTTAGTTAGTGGAGCTAGTTAGGTAGGGTTTTAGGGTATTGGATTGCCAAGGGAGCTGGATCTTAGATAGCTTAGCTAGTATTAGAGTAGAGGAGTAAGCAAATGGAGCTAGGGTTTGAGGGGAGGAGTTGGATAGAAAAAGTCTGGAGCTTAACTGGAGCTGGTAGCTGCTGAAGAGGGTGGCATGGAGTTACTTCAGCAGGCTTAGCTTTCTAGTTCTTTGCTAGCTGCTAGGCCAAGCTAAAGTAAGCTGGCTTCTGCAGAAATGAGTTGAGGTGAGTTGGGTCTGATGTTCCCGAGGATGACCTAGCTAGTTGGAGTAGCTAAGGTAGATTAACTCAACTGTGTTGAGCTAAGATGAATTCCCGGGAGCTGGATTTGAGCTTCCTGAGCAAAGGTGAAGTCATCTTTAGCTGGTTGGAGTTGAGTGGAGCTGGACGTAGCTGGTTTTGAGCTGAGGTGAACTCCAGTCAACTCAGCTGAGCTAGCTAAAGCTCTCAGTGAACTGATGGGAGTTGAGATGAGCCAGACTTAGCTAAGTTGAGTTGGATCGAAGCTGACTTGAGCTAAGGTCAGCTAAGATGAGCTCTCTTGAGCTACCATTCAGCTGAGATGAGCTGAATGGAGCTAGGGTGAGATAACCATAGTTCAAGTGAGCTGGATTCCCGCTATGGTGAGCTGGATAAAGCTGAGTTCCAACTCGTTTGAGCTTCTCCTTCACTAGTTGCCTTCTTGAGTACTAGGGTTCTAGGGATCTGATAATCTGTTTATCCTTAACACTCACAAAAACACATAAAAAAGGCAATTAAAAGTAAAATGCATGCCTAACCTAATTAATCCCTAAATGCAACCCAAAAACCCATTTGCAGGGCAAAATCCTAAGAGCTAGGTTTGTTTTAATGCATAAGAGTGATGATAAACTAGTGTTTATCACACCCCCATGCTTATCTTTTGCTAGTCTCTTAGCAAAACCTTAATTTCTACAAAACGAAATTTTTGGGGAAATCTAATTTTTTTAATTTTTGAGGAGAAAAAAATTTTGGGGCCTTGGTTGATCTAAACACGGGAGGTACGAGATTTGTTAAAGATAAACATTAGGATTTATTTTTGGATCCAAAAGTTAGACAAAAACAGGATCAATATATGCTCCAAAAAATTCATAGATTAACTCATTGTTAATTCAGATAACTTGAAATTTTTGTTTTTAAAATTTTTCTAGCTCTTGAATATGATTCGCAACTTGCAATAGCCTTTAAAACCTTATGTCCCTGCTTGTGAAAAACCAACATTTAAAAGGGTGTGTTTTTGGTTTGAAACCTTTTTTTTCTCCCCTATGCTTATTTTTAGCTTAGTCTTACAACAGATGTGTCGAGATCATCATTCCATTACCAATCCTCGAGGGGGCTCTAGTGCCAGTACTTCGAGATAGCACTGTCCATGACACCACCCAAGAGCTCATAACCCCAAAACACAATGTGCTGTAAAGGGGTGCTCCAAGCAAACTAAAGCTCTTGCCCCAACACTATAGTTAGAGCATCATCCAAGACACTTGAGCTACAAAAATGCGCTTTAATGCTCCATCTAAAGATATGAAATATAGATATGGAGAGTGCCGAGGTAGTAACATGTTGACATCGCATCTTCAAAGGAGGCATTTTCCTCCTTCATGACGGTGGGAACTCAAACCAATGATCTGCTTCAGACTTTTACTAAGGCCAAACAAGGGGTTTTTTCTAATTTTTAGTTGTTTTTAGGTGTTGGCTTGTGTGTGAAATTTGACACAGGAAGTTTTTGCATGATATGTAGGTTTTTGAATCAGAAACTAAGCCAGGTACTTTCCATATTGCAAAAGAGGATCAAGTCACCAGAACTATCATGAGTTTAGGTGGAATTTTGGAGAAGGATATCTAATCTTGTCTAAAGATAGACCCTGAAATTCTAATGATCAGATCCATATCCTTATCCCTAGTTTGTTAAAGATAAAATCCCCTTGTACCAAAAGTGGGTTTTCAACCTTAATCTCAATTTCAAAATTTTCCTTAAAAAGTTTTCAACATTTTTATTATTATTATTATTATTTTTGGGTATGCATACAGGAAAATAAAACAAAATGATTAAAGAAAAATGCATGTTTTTAGGTTTTGAAAATCCTAAATCCATCGTCAAAATTTAAAAACACCCCCCATGCTTATGATATACAGTGTCCTCATGCATTAGGAGGGAAAAAGGATCACCTTAGTGAAAGGCGGTCGGATTTAGGATGGTCAAATCCTGGAAAAAGAAAGAAAAATGGGAAAATAGGAAAAAATGATGGGTTACCTCCCATCTAGTGCTATCTTTTACGCCTATTCAGCTGGGCATGAATGTATGCATGGGAAAACGAATAATCATGTAAATAGTTGGACACTTGAATGTCCTCAATAAATGTGTCTTCCTCAAGATCCCTAAAAAGGTGATTGATAAAGAAATTGGGATCAAAATAAAATGGAAAAATGGAAGAATGACCTGGATCTGGACATGGTTTAAGTTCATGTAAAATGACAAACTCGGGTGGGTCGGGTGGTAGGGCCAATGGATAGGGAGGGGGAAAGGAGTCAATGAAATGTAGGGTGGGTGAAGTTAGTGTGGATGTTTTCGGTGAAAAATCAGGAAGATTGAAAGAGTAAAAGTCAAACCCTAGTTGATCTGAAAAGTCTTGGACCACAAAATCATCCTTAGAATTGGAATCAATAAAATAGAGATCCATGGTGGTCAGAGTTGAGTAGGATTTTATCAACAAAGATTTCTCACAAACTACTTCCATTGTATTATCAGTGTGCTAAAAATTTTTATGATTAATGGACCTCTTGGAAGCTTGAAATAAATCTAATGAGAAAATTTGGTTATCGCAACTTATATTCATTTTCCCAGAATGAGAGTTGATATTAGCTATTGCAATAATCAGAAAGGGTCTTCCAAGGATGGCATTAATGAGAGCCTTAGGTACCTCTATGTCAAGGACCAGAAAATTCACCAGAAATGGATAATTCCAGACCTTGACCATACTATCCTAAAAAATTCCATGCGGTTGAATGATAGATCGGTCTTCGAATTGAAATTAAACCTTAATAGGTTTAAAATCACCGAATTGAGATTCCTCGAATAAGTCCAGGGGAATGATATTATTGGAGGTACCTAAGTCGAGAGGGGCGTGAAAAAAAGTGGTGTCATTTATGACAACCAAGATGGGTGATGCGCCTGGGTCCTTTTTTGTGAAAGACATCTTGCTCTAAAAAACTGAGCTTGCTGGCTTAGAAAGGACCACCTGTCCTAGATCCTGGGCCTACCATTTTGGAGTAAACCTTTCTTTCAAACATTTAGCAAAGGCAGCGGTGGTATCTAGGAGGGGGATATTCTTCTCAACTTGACCAAATAAGTCCAAAAGATCTTGGTGAGTGGGCTCTAATTTTTTATTAGAAAGATTGGATTGCAGTGTTTGAGAGTTAGAGGTAGGATTTGAATCAAGTGTTTTTGGGATTTCATGTTCTTCTTCCTGATTGAGGTTAGGAGAGTCAATTTGCATAGGTTGAGAGTGGGTTTCATTAGTTTGATGTGAAGGCACTAAATCAGTGGTGGTTTTCCCACTCAATGTTTCTGCATACACAGTTTGGTTATCACTGGGAGGAGGTGGGGGGGCCTGCTGTTGATAGAAACTGGGTTGGTGCTGAGATACCAGGCTAATAGGAGGTTGAACAGTGTGGTTCTGATGTTGGTGTCCACCCGAGTGCCGGTTCCTGTGTTTAAAAAAATTTGGTGTGGGCTGGGATGGTGAGTGTCTTGTAGGTCTTTGGTTCGAAATGACCCCAAATTGATCATTGAGATTATTAATAGCATGGGTTATTTCCATTATTTTTCTTTGCATCTCTTGCAGGGTTTTCAACATCTGGTCATTGATGTCTTTTTGAGATAGCTCGGATTGATAAGTTAATTTTGAACCATACCCTCCAAATTAGTTTTGTTGTTGGTGAGGAACCAGATTGGTCCAAGATTGAGCTGGATAATTCCTTATATTAGAGGAATTTTTCAATTGCTCTTGGAAGGTAGGGACAGTTTGGGTGGGGTGTGATGAGTGGCTACTCATCATGGCTAAAAGGCTGAAATTAAGCTAGATACTAAGCAAAACAATATCAAATTAACATATAAAAAGGGTTAAGTGTGGGAATTAAAGAAAAGACCTAAAACTTTTAACGTGTGTTAAAACTTCATAATTAGGTCACAAAAGTGAGATATTCTGAAAATAAAAAAATAAATGATGATCCATGCATAAATTGAACACATAAACAAGTTTGAAAAAGCCAAATCAAAAGTAAAATCAATGTCGTAAATGTTCAATTAAGCACATGTAAAAATTTGAAAGCAATTGGACATCATTTAGGCTTAGAAATAAATAGATTACAATTAGGTCCTTCATGCATTACATTTCTACCTTTCAAAACTCCTTCTTGGACCTTTTTGCAAGCCGCAGGGACCCTTCTGTATGACTGCAGGGCCCTTCCAGCTATAGTTCTTCTCACTTTTGGACCTGCACGCTATTCTTCTACCCCTTCGTTTAAGGGTCTTCCTGCAAATTTTCCCTCATTTCAGAGAGAAGCCTGTGTTCTTCACGCGCACTGTAGCGCGCGAAGAACACAGCCATTCTCGACCGTCCATCGCACTTTTGATCTCGATCTGCGGCTGGAATCAAATGGAACCTTCGCGCGATTCGGTGCGTGCGTTCACCTCTCTTCCCAGATCTCATCTGACGGTCAGATCTCTCTCTTGACTCGCCGCGCGCTCTACCCATCTCATCCTCACCGCCGGCCTGATTCTGATTAACCTCACCCTTGCGGTGATTCCAGTCACTGAGCTGCTATTTAAAGCACCTCAGTGGTGTCGCGCGCAGGGGATCGCTCCCTCCTACATCTCTTAGCGATCAATTCTTCCACTCCAGTCTCTCCTCCTCACCTAGACCCTGATTTCACAGCCACCGGCTGTGGAATCATCGCCTGCTCTCGACCCCTCCTCGTCGCTAAGGACCTCGTAGCACCTGAGGACGACCCTGGAGTCTCACTAGCAGACTCTTCCCTCCGCTGGAGTCACCCTCCTCCTTTCTTCCTCCTTAGCCGCCGGCTAAGGACCCATAGGTCCCATTCTTCCTTTTAGTTTAGTTTTTAATTCTGCACAAGTAGTGTTAGATTTAGTTTGCAGTAGTTTAGAATAGATTTAGTTTTAATTGTTAGTGTTTAATGTTAGCTGTAGTTAGATTAGTCTTAGGAGTAGAATTAGTATTAGATCCCCTCCCTCACCTCCTCTGATCAGTCCAGATCAGAGGGGAAGAATCATCTGTTCACTATTCAATTTATCTCCCTCTTCATGTTTTGTTTTTCCCATCATCCAGATTCTGATTATTGTTTTTTTTCCTTTTAACGACGAATTTTTCACCAATCACCCACACATCCGGACCCAATTCCAGATCTGATGGTGTACTGGCTCAGATCTGAAATTGGCGTCACAAGCACCATTTGGGGCTTCTCACTCACCCCATTTGTGTTCACAAAAGCCCCTTTTATTTTAGATTGATTGCCTCAGTTTGTCAGATTCACTTTAACATGGGTTTTGAAGAGATTTTGCTTTCTGAAATGTCTTGACAGATCTGACAAATTGAAGGGATTTTGGTTTTCCTTGAGGGCAAGGATTCTGAGAAGTTCTCTGGTGACAGAGAACAAATCAGAAGAGCCTTTCATGAATTTGCTTCTGCCTTGATCTGAATGCATTCGCTAGCTTTTATAAATTCCTTTAATGCATTCTTTTTCTGATTTGTCATTTCAGAACTGCCATACACCACCTGTTTGATAATTATTTTTGTATGGTGATTCTCTAACCTAAGGAGTTTTCCATACTCCTTAAGGTTGCAAGAAACTGGGATTGTATGTTTTTGGTTTTAATTGATTGAGTTAAGTCTTCCTTCATGCTGTCTATGGCATTAGGAAGACTAACTCAATGCCATTTGTGTTTTGATCTGAAATGATGCTTTTGATAAGGGCTTTTCCTTGTGGGTATTTGAACTGAATTCTTATGTGATTTTCGTGAGATTTATACCCTTATCAGATTTGGATTTCAACTCTTTAATTTTTAGTTTGTTCTGAATTTTCTCTTATTCCCAGTTATACAGTAAAATGCTGCAAACTGCAGCTACATTCCCCTCTTCTCTAAATTCTCCTCTTCTCTAAATTCCCCTCTCATCTGTGAATACTTTCCCCCCTCTTCAAATGGACTAACTGCAGCAGCAGTTAGCCCATTTGACAGTGGCTTAAGCCACTGACACTGCTAAAAACACCCTGAACAGCACATTCTCTTCCCTCTCCATCTTCTCTGACAGTAGCTTAGCTGCTGTTTAAAATGAAATAAAAACTTAATTAACCCTCATTCCCTAAATTCCTACTAAAACCTAATTATACATACTTAATTTCACACTGTAAATATACATATCCATACTATTATAACTATAATATACAGCCTGATTATGTACGTAGACATACATAGATATACTGTAAATACTGTATAAACTTGTACATAAATCTATATACATATGTAATCTATGTAAATATATGTATAAATACTGAACTATTATGTATGTATTTACTGATTTATGTATATGTATATATACAGATTCATATGTACATATTCAGTAGCTATATTATAGAATAAATTAGCTAAATTAATAATTTAGAGCTATAATTAAGTAAATAAATCTATAGACTTAGGTTAACATATATAGTAAGTAATTTAAGTTAGTTAAAGTACAATTATACCTAGTATAGCTTACTGTAACTTAGTTTTATTTAAAACACCCAGAACAGCTAGTTTAACTTAAATAAAATAGAAATAAATTCGTAAATATACAATAAAAATATGTATAAAATACTTAAGTATGTAAATTAAATCTGTATAAGGTCAATTAGACCATTTACTAACTATTTTATAAGTAATTAACTATTTAATCACCTAAATCAACCTGTACAATCAGCCTAGTTTAGCGAATTTATTTGTATAGTAAACATATTTAAAATGCAAAATTAATTAATCAATTATGTAGTATTATGTAAATACTTTATTAACCATATTTTATTTTATTTTATTTAATAATTTATGGCCCCCAAATCAAGGGCCAAAAGCACGAACAGACGCAGCTGCGCCTGATTTCCAGCGCACGATGTGGCGCTGGAATAGCACCACATCGTGTGCTGCAAGTCAAGCGCAGCCACATAAATGTAATTTGTGTTTCTTATACGCCAGTCGTCACGGGCGCCGGGCGCCCGAAACACTGCCTTTGAATCTGACCCGATTACCCATTGAGCTCTGGTCTGAGTACTCTGTCTGATTTGCGATTAGTATGTGACGTGTGTGTGTGGCCGGGGGCCCGAGCGTGTGCGAGCATATGGCGTTGGGCTGAGGCCTGGCGCTGAGATTAAAGACATAATTAAGCCACCTAATCTGAGATTAGGGTGCGCTAAGTAGAGGTCTGGTCCCACCCTTAGGGTGCTGTGTATCCCTCGAAAAGCGTGCCCGCAAAACTAAACACGTTTTAAACTAATGATATTAGCCTAATCCCCTCCCCACCGCAGCCTCTGAAATATGCTAAGACAGAAGAGTAAACAGAGAAAAGAACAAGAGTAATAAAAAGAGAAAGAAGAAGATGAATACTTAGAAGAAAACAGAAATATGAACACAAGAAGAACAGGAGTTAAGAATACAAAGAACAGAGACTTAATGAAGAAAGAAAGAGAAACAAAGAAAAAAGAATAAGTAGTATACATACGTATAAGTAAATCTATATAATTACTAACAGAATAAAGTGACACTATAAACGTCGCTAAAGATCTCAGTTTTGCCTCTTTAGGTTGTGTATAGTGTTTTCTGAGATTTAGCGACGCTTATATCTGTCACTGAAACTGCTGTATATGTTACTATACATAACAGACTAATAAGTTAAATTTCTACACCATTGCATTCTAATGTATTATATACTATTATGATAGTACTAATAGGATAACTTGTAAATACATAGTTTAGAGTATAATAATAGATTGTTTGATGCTTGTTCATAGTTAGTATTTTTGCAAGCATTTCTTAGTAATTAGGTAAATAAAACACACATTCATTCATTCTTTAATAAAATGTAAAGTTTTTTTTTTGAATAAGAAGACAATTTTGAGATAATCAAAGAGTGACCGAATTAAATTCAATAAATTGCCTCCCAGTGAACGACCTGGAACAAAACCAGTAAAAATTAGATAAGTAAGCAAATGATAATAATGGTTGTAATGACTGGAACTCACCCATACTCACCACTATACGACATCCTTAATGTTATATTATACACCCTATACTACAACGACATAATCAACAATTATTACAACAACCATATTTCAACCAACAACAGCCAATCATTATTTTGGCGCCGTTGCCGGGGAGGCAACGCTCTTTGCACCAAAATTTTCTTTTCATTCTTTTGTATATAGAAATTCTTCATTCATTCATTATAATTGCTTTTATTTTCCATTGAATTAATTGTGTATACATTCCTTTATTCTTTTACTAATCATTTGTTTTTTCCACAGCACTTGAGGAGGAGTGTCGTCTTCCTGGTGGAGTCGCTGCGCTCCAGATCCGTCTTCCTGGTGGAGTTTTGCCTCGAAGTCGCTGTAGGATTTTAGTATTAGTTTTAGTATAGATAGTTTTAGGTTTATTGATTAGGAGCAATTGTTAGTCATAAGTTGTGAGAGCTTGTTCTCACACAATTTTTGTAATAATTCTGGACTATCTGGACTTTATTTATTTATCTTCTTAATTTCTTTCCTTACTTTTGAATTGCATATAAAATTTTTCAAAAAGAAAGAAAAAAATCAAAAAGACCTCATACTTATCTAGCAGCAGCATAACCTCAGGCATCCATTTTTTTAGGATTGCATTTCATTCCTGCTAGATTTTAATTCAAGTCAAATCTGCATTAGAAGATTGCTGGAGTCAGGTACGCATTTCTTACCTAACTCTAACTCCTGCCATATTTGCATTTGACTTAAAATTAAAGAAGACCACTACTTGTTCTGAATTTAGTAAAAAGTGAAACGAGCAGCATAGAAAACATATTTTAATCACTTCAATTAAATCAAAAAGGAGAAAGCAAAATTGGGTGAAACCATGTTTGAGATTTTAATCGCCTTGTGTTGAATGTTATCGTGCACACAGCACGATCACTTAAGGCCACAATACACGAGTTTCTACCTCATCTTTCTGCAACCACAGGATCTGGATCCGCACGCTCAGTCTTATCCAGATTCCCAGTGGATTCTAGAGGTCTGCACTTCGCTAGGTTTATCTTAGGATACGTACAATTGCTTGAAACAATTGTTTGCGTATAACATACTTTGCGTAGCAGCCTCTAGGAAAAATTTTCTCCGATTCATTTCGATTGATTGGTCTTCTTGAATTGAGATTTTATTGGGATTCTTCTGTTTTATTGTGAACGTTAAAAATTTTTTTTTCCATTGAGTTGGATCGAATTAGAGTAAACGGGATTTCAAAAAAAAATCAACTCAATGGAAGGTAGGAGATCCCAAAACCCAGAACTTGTACTCCCCTTGGGTACTGCTACCCAAGCTACTGCATCATCTTCTTTGCCTTCCACTTCTAATCCCTTACCTCCTGAGTCTCAAAATACTTTCCACAATCCCCCTCGCCAAGAGGATGATCTTGATTCTTCACACTTTGAGGATTTTGAAGAACTTCCTCCAGACTTAGTTGCACATCCTCTACCACAGCAACCACCTATCCCTAGGTTCCAACCTCCACCTTATCCTAATCATCCTAATCCACCCCCGGAGAGAGGACCTATGCCTCATCTCCAGCACCTTTTCGATACACAACTACAAATGAATACCTTAACCCAACAGGTGCAACAGCTTGCTCAAGCTGTAAATCTATTAGCTAACCCCCAACCACAACCACTTCAACCTAGAAATCCTCAGGCACCACCCCAACCCCGTAGACCTCAACTACGAGATTATTATAATCCCGCAGTTGCCCAACCAATTCCTGTGGTACGTTATCCCAATGGGGGTCGTGCTGCTGAACTGAAGCCGAACATTATAGCACTCATTCCTCACTTCCATGGACTTGCTTCTGAGGACCCTTTTCAGCATTTAGAGGAGCTGAAGAATCTTGCCCAAACTTTGGGTCCGCAAGGACATGGTCAGCACACGCTTTTGATGAAAATGTTCTCCTTTTCATTAAAAGATAAGGCAGCCTTTTGGTTTAGAACACTTGCACGGACTACACCTATAGATTCCTGGGCTTCTTTAGAACATGAGTTCTTAAAGAAGTACTTTCCTGTAGGCCGCACTAATGCCTTAAGGCGTGCCATCACCACCTTCACCCAGAATTTAGGAGAACCTATGCACGAGGCTTGGGAGAGATTCCATGAGCTTTTGAGAAAATGTCCCCACCATGGTGTCCCACGCTGGCAACAGGTTCAGATCTTCTACCATGGGCTCCATGATGACACACGGAATTTTGTAGATGCCGCTTGTGGAGGCAATTTCCTGTGTCGGGATGAGGACTCAGCCTTTGAGCTCTTTGAAGGCATGGCCGAAAACTCTATTAACAATGCTTCAATGAGCGTGTTTAATAGAAAGTCCTCACATTCCCACTCACACACGGGGGTACATGAAGCCCAATCCAGTAGCAAAGACTTAGAGATAGTGGCTAGTCAACTGGATAAAGTGGGCTTAATCGAGAAGAAAGTAGATGAAGTATGGAAATTTCTCTCAAAACACCCATCTTCTTCTTCTCAGTCACCAGCACAAAACACTTCTTCTCAGTTTCCCACAGGGAGGGAAACTGTGAATAACCTTTCTGTGACACAAACTGCATTACCGGATTTTCCATTTCCATATCCTTCACCGGTTGGAGGAACCTTTGTTCCTCCCTTCACTGACTTCCCTGCACCTTCTGGAGCTTCGGAGGAGCTTCATGCCATTCACAATGATCCTTTCACACAAACCTATAACCCTGGATGGCGTAATCATCCAAATTTCTCGTGGTCAGGAAATTCACAAAGACCTCCTTTTCAACAACCTTCTGCACCACCATTACACAACCCGATCCGAGCACCACCTCCACAATCACACGGATATCCACCGCGTACCTACCAGCAACCCCAACCCAGGCCCACCCAATACTCTCAATCTGGGCCTACACGAGATGACCAGTTGGGGTCTATCATGAATGCTCTTGCTGATATGCAACAACAGAATATTGCTATGCAGCAGAGACAGGACGCGGCCTTAGCTGAGATGAGAGCCCAGCTATCACACTTGACGGAGTCCCGTCAACCACATTCACTCCCATCCCAAGCACAACCCAACCCTAGGAACATACCTGCTCAAAGGTATGTCCAACCTAGACCAGCACTGCAAGACCAAACACATGACATTTCACAACCAGTGCATAACACTGAATCAACAAAATCTTGAGATTATTTGATAATGGAGCCGTTGAGATCACTGAACTTGACAAATCTGAACCCTTTATTGTTAATGGACAAAGACTGAAACCTTTCATTGAGCCGCATGATCTCAGACTTGTCAATTCCACCATTTCGCTCCTACATTTTGAGCTACCAACTAAGTTTTCGCCTAGCTGAAGGCGTTAAACTTAGCAACACCTACCCTTGTATATAGCTGTTTTACACTTTTCTTACTCTTACCTTTATTTGCATATAGTGTCTACCCTTGCATTCTGAGCATACATTCATTGACACACATGTCATGCATTTCACTTCCTAGCCCGACTGTTCACTCTGATCCTAGATCAGACTTAAAATCGTCCGCACAGAGATTGTATCTCCTCATTCCGACTTTCTTCCATCACCCAGTCTAGGATAATGAAAAGCAGAGCATGCATTTGCATCCACCCTTTCATTCAATGAGGACATTGAAACATTTAAGCATGGGGGGGGTGTAAATGGTAAACCATTTAAACCAAAATGCAATTGTAGACACAACTATAGTACATATAGTATTATCAAAAAAATTATATACTTCAAAAAAAAAAAAAAAAAAAATTGAAAAATTTTGAAAAAAATTTTTTTTTTTTTGAAAAAAATTTACAAAGATAAAAATACAAAAAAATAACAAATCAGAAAAATTCCAAAAATACAATAAGGGACATGTACTTTATTTGTCAAAGGAGGATATTCATTTCAAGAGAGGAGGGAGAAAAAGAAAAAAGAAAAGATAAGTGATCTTATAGCTGAAAACAAAAAAAAAAAAATAGAATAAGTGTCTATGGACATTCAACCATTACTGGTTTGACCTGCCGGGCCATAGGAGCTTGATACAAGCTTAGGCTTAATACACTTCGAGCCTTGACAAGATAGACCACAGTCTCTCCTAACTTTAGGACAATTCTTGTACCTGAGTCACCAGTACAGGGTTCGTTGGTTTGCTTTGACTTAGGAGTCTAAGTAACCTTGGCTTACACTACACAATGTCAGGAAAGACCACTTGAACCTAAACCTCAACCCTTGTGTTCATTAGGGAAGGTGGAGTCCTTACCTATGCGTGCAGGTAGACTCTTTGTTCTAATCTTTAGTCTTGTGTCTAGGAGAAGCTCTTTCCACAAAAGAAATCCACCCACCAAATACAGTGCGCTCTACCAAATAAGTTTTGGAGACATACTGTTCAAAAAAAAAAAAAAAAAAAAAAAAGAAGAAGTATGTTCTCCAAAAAGTCTGAAAAACAACTCTTCCACCAAAAATGTTTTCAGGGTTCAAAATAAATACCCTATTTTTCCACCAAAAAAATCTTCTCTGAGCCACAAATACAATAAGGGTTGGGTTTGAATACCATCAATTTTTTTTGAGTCATCCGAAAACATGAGCTGAAGTTAGGACCAACCTGGACTTAAAAAGAAGTGAAACCCCGGGATTGAGCCTTAGAATTCACCTGGTTAGTCCTGACTTATCACAAAGCACAGCCATAACTTCATAGCATTCTGAGTCTCTGTAAAACCTCCTGAGTCCTGGAATTCGACTTAAGGTTTAAATATCAAGAGTCCTTGTTGGTTGAGAGATGGTCTATGTCATTTAAGCCTCGAGTTCTGGTAGGTTATCCTCAGTAACCAGGTTCTCACAATGTCCAAAAACACAGTTGGTATTGGAAAATGTTTCAGCTTAAAGATCATCATCATAAACACTTAAAAATTTTTGAAAGAAGAAAAAGATATCTCTACACACTTACCTTGTTGATACTTAAATTTCCTTACACTTCAATAGATTGTTTGCTAAGGGACTAGCAAAACGTAAGCATGGGGGTATGATGAGTGGCTACTCATCATGGCTAAAAGGCTGAAATTAAGCTAGATACTAAGCAAAACAATATCAAATTAACATATAAAAAGGGTTAAGTGTGGGAATTAAAGAAAAGGCCTAAAACTTTTAACGTGTGTTAAAACTTCATAATTAGGTCACAAAAGTGAGATATTCTGAAAATAAAAAAATAAATGATGATCCATGCATAAATTGAACACATAAACAAGTTTGAAAAGCCAAATCAGAAGTAAAATCAATGTCGTAAATGTTCAATTAAGCACATGTAAAAATTTGAAAGCAATTGGACATCATTTAGGCTTAGAAATAAATAGATTACAATTAGGTCCTTCATGCATTACATTTCTACCTTTCAAAACTCCTTCTTGGACCTTTTTGCAAGCCGCAGGGACCCTTCTGTATGACTGCAGGGCCCTTCCAGCTATAGTTCTTCTCACTTTTGGACCTGCACGCTATTCTTCTACCCCTTCGTTTAAGGGTCTTCCTGCAAATTTTCCCTCATTTCAGAGAGAAGCCTGTGTTCTTCACGCGCACTGTAGCGCGTGAAGAACACAGCCATTCTCGACCGTCCATCGCACTTTTGATCTCGATCTGCGGCTGGAATCAAATGGAACCTTCGCGCGATTCGGTGCGTGCGTTCACCTCTCTTCCCAGATCTCATCTGACGGTCAGATCTCTCTCTTGACTCGCCGCGCGCTCTACCCATCTCATCCTCACCGCCGGCCTGATTCTGATTAACCTCACCCTTGCGGTGATTCCAGTCACTGAGCTGCTATTTAAGCACCTCAGTGGTGTCGCGCGCAGGGGATCGCTCCCTCCTACATCTCTTAGCGATCAATTCTTCCACTCCAGTCTCTCCTCCTCACCTAGACCCTGATTTCACAGCCACCGGCTGTGGAATCATCGCCTGCTCTCGACCCTCCTCGTCGCTAAGGACCTCGTAGCACCTGAGGACGACCCTGGAGTCTCACTAGCAGACTCTTCCCTCCGCTGGAGTCACCCTCCTCCTTTCTTCCTCCTTAGCCGCCGGCTAAGGACCCATAGGTCCCATTCTTCCTTTTAGTTTAGTTTTTAATTCTGCACAAGTAGTGTTAGATTTAGTTTGCAGTAGTTTAGAATAGATTTAGTTTTAATTGTTAGTGTTTAATGTTAGCTGTAGTTAGATTAGTCTTAGGAGTAGAATTAGTATTAGATCCCCTCCCTCACCTCCTCTGATCAGTCCAGATCAGAGGGGAAGAATCATCTGTTCACTATTCAATTTATCTCCCTCTTCATGTTTTGTTTTTCCCATCATCCAGATTCTGATTATTGTTTTTTTTCCTTTTAACGACGAATTTTTCACCAATCACCCACACATCCGGACCCAATTCCAGATCTGATGGTGTACTGGCTCAGATCTGAAATTGGCGTCACAAGCACCATTTGGGGCTTCTCACTCACCCCATTTGTGTTCACAAAAGCCCCTTTTATTTTAGATTGATTGCCTCAGTTTGTCAGATTCACTTTAACATGGGTTTTGAAGAGATTTTGCTTTCTGAAATGTCTTGACAGATCTGACAAATTGAAGGGATTTTGGTTTTCCTTGAGGGCAAGGATTCTGAGAAGTTCTCTGGTGACAGAGAACAAATCAGAAGAGCCTTTCATGAATTTGCTTCTGCCTTGATCTGAATGCATTCGCTAGCTTTTATAAATTCCTTTAATGCATTCTTTTTCTGATTTGTCATTTCAGAACTGCCATACACCACCTGTTTGATAATTATTTTTGTATGGTGATTCTCTAACCTAAGGAGTTTTCCATACTCCTTAAGGTTGCAAGAAACTGGGATTGTATGTTTTTGGTTTTAATTGATTGAGTTAAGTCTTCCTTCATGCTGTCTATGGCATTAGGAAGACTAACTCAATGCCATTTGTGTTTTGATCTGAAATGATGCTTTTGATAAGGGCTTTTCCTTGTGGGTATTTGAACTGAATTCTTATGTGATTTTCGTGAGATTTATACCCTTATCAGATTTGGATTTCAACTCTTTAATTTTTAGTTTGTTCTGAATTTTCTCTTATTCCCAGTTATACAGTAAAATGCTGCAAACTGCAGCTACATTCCCCTCTTCTCTAAATTCTCCTCTTCTCTAAATTCCCCTCTCATCTGTGAATACTTTCCCCCTCTTCAAATGGACTAACTGCAGCAGCAGTTAGCCCATTTGACAGTGGCTTAAGCCACTGACACTGCTAAAACACCCTGAACAGCACATTCTCTTCCCTCTCCATCTTCTCTGACAGTAGCTTAGCTGCTGTTTAAAATGAAATAAAAACTTAATTAACCCTCATTCCCTAAATTCCTACTAAAACCTAATTATACATACTTAATTTCACACTGTAAATATACATATCCATACTATTATAACTATAATATACAGCCTGATTATGTACGTAGACATACATAGATATACTGTAAATACTGTATAAACTTGTACATAAATCTATATACATATGTAATCTATGTAAATATATGTATAAATACTGAACTATTATGTATGTATTTACTGATTTATGTATATGTATATATACAGATTCATATGTACATATTCAGTAGCTATATTATAGAATAAATTAGCTAAATTAATAATTTAGAGCTATAATTAAGTAAATAAATCTATAGACTTAGGTTAACATATATAGTAAGTAATTTAAGTTAGTTAAAGTACAATTATACCTAGTATAGCTTACTGTAACTTAGTTTTATTTAAAACACCCAGAACAGCTAGTTTAACTTAAATAAAATAGAAATAAATTCGTAAATATACAATAAAAATATGTATAAAATACTTAAGTATGTAAATTAAATCTGTATAAGGTCAATTAGACCATTTACTAACTATTTTATAAGTAATTAACTATTTAATCACCTAAATCAACCTGTACAATCAGCCTAGTTTAGCGAATTTATTTGTATAGTAAACATATTTAAAATGCAAAATTAATTAATCAATTATGTAGTATTATGTAAATACTTTATTAACCATATTTTATTTTATTTTATTTAATAATTTATGGCCCCCAAATCAAGGGCCAAAAGCACGAACAGACGCAGCTGCGCCTGATTTCCAGCGCACGATGTGGCGCTGGAATAGCACCACATCGTGTGCTGCAAGTCAAGCGCAGCCACATAAATGTAATTTGTGTTTCTTATACGCCAGTCGTCACGGGCGCCGGGCGCCCGAAACACTGCCTTTGAATCTGACCCGATTACCCATTGAGCTCTGGTCTGAGTACTCTGTCTGATTTGCGATTAGTATGTGACGTGTGTGTGTGGCCGGGGGCCCGAGCGTGTGCGAGCATATGGCGTTGGGCTGAGGCCTGGCGCTGAGATTAAAGACATAATTAAGCCACCTAATCTGAGATTAGGGTGCGCTAAGTAGAGGTCTGGTCCTACCCTTAGGGTGCTGTGTATCCCTCGAAAAGCGTGCCCGCAAACTAAACACGTTTTAAACTAATGATATTAGCCTAATCCCCTCCCCACCGCAGCCTCTGAAATATGCTAAGACAGAAGAGTAAACAGAGAAAAGAACAAGAGTAATAAAAAGAGAAAGAAGAAGATGAATACTTAGAAGAAAACAGAAATATGAACACAAGAAGAACAGGAGTTAAGAATACAAAGAACAGAGACTTAATGAAGAAAGAAAGAGAAACAAAGAAAAAGAATAAGTAGTATACATACGTATAAGTAAATCTATATAATTACTAACAGAATAAAGTGACACTATAAACGTCGCTAAAGATCTCAGTTTTGCCTCTTTAGGTTGTGTATAGTGTTTTCTGAGATTTAGCGACGCTTATATCTGTCACTGAAACTGCTGTATATGTTACTATACATAACAGACTAATAAGTTAAATTTCTACACCATTGCATTCTAATGTATTATATACTATTATGATAGTACTAATAGGATAACTTGTAAATACATAGTTTAGAGTATAATAATAGATTGTTTGATGCTTGTTCATAGTTAGTATTTTTGCAAGCATTTCTTAGTAATTAGGTAAATAAAACACACATTCATTCATTCTTTAATAAAATGTAAAGTTTTTTTTTTGAATAAGAAGACAATTTTGAGATAATCAAAGAGTGACCGAATTAAATTCAATAAATTGCCTCCCAGTGAACGACCTGGAACAAAACCAGTAAAAATTAGATAAGTAAGCAAATGATAATAATGGTTGTAATGACTGGAACTCACCCATACTCACCACTATACGACATCCTTAATGTTATATTATACACCCTATACTACAACGACATAATCAACAATTATTACAACAACCATATTTCAACCAACAACAGCCAATCATTATTTTGGCGCCGTTGCCGGGGAGGCAACGCTCTTTGCACCAAAATTTTCTTTTCATTCTTTTGTATATAGAAATTCTTCATTCATTCATTATAATTGCTTTTATTTTCCATTGAATTAATTGTGTATACATTCCTTTATTCTTTTACTAATCATTTGTTTTTTCCACAGCACTTGAGGAGGAGTGTCGTCTTCCTGGTGGAGTCGCTGCGCTCCAGATCCGTCTTCCTGATGGAGTTTTGCCTCGAAGTCGCTGTAGGATTTTAGTATTAGTTTTAGTATAGATAGTTTTAGGTTTATTGATTAGGAGCAATTGTTAGTCATAAGTTGTGAGAGCTTGTTCTCACACAATTTTTGTAATAATTCTGGACTATCTGGACTTTATTTCTTTATCTTCTTAATTTCTTTCCTTACTTTTGAATTGCATATAAAATTTTTCAAAAAGAAAGAAAAAAATCAAAAAGACCTCATACTTATCTAGCAGCAGCATAACCTCAGGCATCCATTTTTTTAGGATTGCATTTCATTCCTGCTAGATTTTAATTCAAGTCAAATCTGCATTAGAAGATTGCTGGAGTCAGGTACGCATTTCTTACCTAACTCTAACTCCTGCCATATTTGCATTTGACTTAAAATTAAAGAAGACCACTACTTGTTCTGAATTTAGTAAAAAGTGAAACGAGCAGCATAGAAAACATATTTTAATCACTTCAATTAAATCAAAAAGGAGAAAGCAAAATTGGGTGAAACCATGTTTGAGATTTTAATCGCCTTGTGTTGAATGTTATCGTGCACACAGCACGATCACTTAAGGCCACAATACACGAGTTTCTACCTCATCTTTCTGCAACCACAGGATCTGGATCCGCACGCTCAGTCTTATCCAGATTCCCAGTGGATTCTAGAGGTCTGCACTTCGCTAGGTTTATCTTAGGATACGTACAATTGCTTGAAACAATTGTTTGCGTATAACATACTTTGCGTAGCAGCCTCTAGGAAAAATTTTCTCCGATTCATTTCGATTGATTGGTCTTCTTGAATTGAGATTTTATTGGGATTCTTCTGTTTTATTGTGAACGTTAAAAATTTTTTTTTCCATTGAGTTGGATCGAATTAGAGTAAACGGGATTTCAAAAAAAAATCAACTCAATGGAAGGTAGGAGATCCCAAAACCCAGAACTTGTACTCCCCTTGGGTACTGCTACCCAAGCTACTGCATCATCTTCTTTGCCTTCCACTTCTAATCCCTTACCTCCTGAGTCTCAAAATACTTTCCACAATCCCCCTCGCCAAGAGGATGATCTTGATTCTTCACACTTTGAGGATTTTGAAGAACTTCCTCCAGACTTAGTTGCACATCCTCTACCACAGCAACCACCTATCCCTAGGTTCCAACCTCCACCTTATCCTAATCATCCTAATCCACCCCCGGAGAGAGGACCTATGCCTCATCTCCAGCACCTTTTCGATACACAACTACAAATGAATACCTTAACCCAACAGGTGCAACAGCTTGCTCAAGCTGTAAATCTATTAGCTAACCCCCAACCACAACCACTTCAACCTAGAAATCCTCAGGCACCACCCCAACCCCGTAGACCTCAACTACGAGATTATTATAATCCCGCAGTTGCCCAACCAATTCCTGTGGTACGTTATCCCAATGGGGGTCGTGCTGCTGAACTGAAGCCGAACATTATAACACTCATTCCTCACTTCCATGGACTTGCTTCTGAGGACCCTTTTCAGCATTTAGAGGAGCTGAAGAATCTTGCCCAAACTTTGGGTCCGCAAGGACATGGTCAGCACACGCTTTTGATGAAAATGTTCTCCTTTTCATTAAAAGATAAGGCAGCCTTTTGGTTTAGAACACTTGCACGGACTACACCTATAGATTCCTGGGCTTCTTTAGAACATGAGTTCTTAAAGAAGTACTTTCCTGTAGGCCGCACTAATGCCTTAAGGCGTGCCATCACCACCTTCACCCAGAATTTAGGAGAACCTATGCACGAGGCTTGGGAGAGATTCCATGAGCTTTTGAGAAAATGTCCCCACCATGGTGTCCCACGCTGGCAACAGGTTCAGATCTTCTACCATGGGCTCCATGATGACACACGGAATTTTGTAGATGCCGCTTGTGGAGGCAATTTCCTGTGTCGGGATGAGGACTCAGCCTTTGAGCTCTTTGAAGGCATGGCCGAAAACTCTATTAACAATGCTTCAATGAGCGTGTTTAATAGAAAGTCCTCACATTCCCACTCACACACGGGGGTACATGAAGCCCAATCCAGTAGCAAAGACTTAGAGATAGTGGCTAGTCAACTGGATAAAGTGGGCTTAATCGAGAAGAAAGTAGATGAAGTATGGAAATTTCTCTCAAAACACCCATCTTCTTCTTCTCAGTCACCAGCACAAAACACTTCTTCTCAGTTTCCCACAGGGAGGGAAACTGTGAATAACCTTTCTGTGACACAAACTGCATTACCGGATTTTCCATTTCCATATCCTTCACCGGTTGGAGGAACCTTTGTTCCTCCCTTCACTGACTTCCCTGCACCTTCTGGAGCTTCGGAGGAGCTTCATGCCATTCACAATGATCCTTTCACACAAACCTATAACCCTGGATGGCGTAATCATCCAAATTTCTCGTGGTCAGGAAATTCACAAAGACCTCCTTTTCAACAACCTTCTGCACCACCATTACACAACCCGATCCGAGCACCACCTCCACAATCACACGGATATCCACCGCGTACCTACCAGCAACCCCAACCCAGGCCCACCCAATACTCTCAATCTGGGCCTACACGAGATGACCAGTTGGGGTCTATCATGAATGCTCTTGCTGATATGCAACAACAGAATATTGCTATGCAGCAGAGACAGGACGCGGCCTTAGCTGAGATGAGAGCCCAGCTATCACACTTGACGGAGTCCCGTCAACCACATTCACTCCCATCCCAAGCACAACCCAACCCTAGGAACATACCTGCTCAAAGGTATGTCCAACCTAGACCAGCACTGCAAGACCAAACACATGACATTTCACAACCAGTGCATAACACTGAATCAACAAAATCTTGAGATTATTTGATAATGGAGCCGTTGAGATCACTGAACTTGACAAATCTGAACCCTTTATTGTTAATGGACAAAGACTGAAACCTTTCATTGAGCCGCATGATCTCAGACTTGTCAATTCCACCATTTCGCTCCTACATTTTGAGCTACCAACTAAGTTTTCGCCTAGCTGAAGGCGTTAAACTTAGCAACACCTACCCTTGTATATAGCTGTTTTACACTTTTCTTACTCTTACCTTTATTTGCATATAGTGTCTACCCTTGCATTCTGAGCATACATTCATTGACACACATGTCATGCATTTCACTTCCTAGCCCGACTGTTCACTCTGATCCTAGATCAGACTTAAAATCGTCCGCACAGAGATTGTATCTCCTCATTCCGACTTTCTTCCATCACCCAGTCTAGGATAATGAAAAGCAGAGCATGCATTTGCATCCACCCTTTCATTCAATGAGGACATTGAAACATTTAAGCATGGGGGGGGTGTAAATGGTAAACCATTTAAACCAAAATGCAATTGTAGACACAACTATAGTACATATAGTATTATCAAAAAAATTATATACTTCAAAAAAAAAAAAAAAAAAATTGAAAAATTTTGAAAAAAATTTTTTTTTTTTTGAAAAAAATTTACAAAGATAAAAATACAAAAAAATAACAAATCAGAAAAATTCCAAAAATACAATAAGGGACATGTACTTTATTTGTCAAAGGAGGATATTCATTTCAAGAGAGGAGGGAGAAAAAGAAAAAAGAAAAGATAAGTGATCTTATAGCTGAAAACAAAAAAAAAAAAAATAGAATAAGTGTCTATGGACATTCAACCATTACTGGTTTGACCTGCCGGGCCATAGGAGCTTGATACAAGCTTAGGCTTAATACACTTCGAGCCTTGACAAGATAGACCACAGTCTCTCCTAACTTTAGGACAATTCTTGTACCTGAGTCACCAGTACAGGGTTCGTTGGTTTGCTTTGACTTAGGAGTCTAAGTAACCTTGGCTTACACTACACAATGTCAGGAAAGACCACTTGAACCTAAACCTCAACCCTTGTGTTCATTAGGGAAGGTGGAGTCCTTACCTATGCGTGCAGGTAGACTCTTTGTTCTAATCTTTAGTCTTGTGTCTAGGAGAAGCTCTTTCCACAAAAGAAATCCACCCACCAAATACAGTGCGCTCTACCAAATAAGTTTTGGAGACATACTGTTCAAAAAAAAAAAAAAAAAAAAAAAAGAAGAAGTATGTTCTCCAAAAAGTCTGAAAAACAACTCTTCCACCAAAAATGTTTTCAGGGTTCAAAATAAATACCCTATTTTTCCACCAAAAAAATCTTCTCTGAGCCACAAATACAATAAGGGTTGGGTTTGAATACCATCAATTTTTTTTGAGTCATCCGAAAACATGAGCTGAAGTTAGGACCAACCTGGACTTAAAAAGAAGTGAAACCCCGGGATTGAGCCTTAGAATTCACCTGGTTAGTCCTGACTTATCACAAAGCACAGCCATAACTTCATAGCATTCTGAGTCTCTGTAAAACCTCCTGAGTCCTGGAATTCGACTTAAGGTTTAAATATCAAGAGTCCTTGTTGGTTGAGAGATGGTCTATGTCATTTAAGCCTCGAGTTCTGGTAGGTTATCCTCAGTAACCAGGTTCTCACAATGTCCAAAAACACAGTTGGTATTGGAAAATGTTTCAGCTTAAAGATCATCATCATAAACACTTAAAAATTTTTGAAAGAAGAAAAAGATATCTCTACACACTTACCTTGTTGATACTTAAATTTCCTTACACTTCAATAGATTGTTTGCTAAGGGACTAGCAAAACGTAAGCATGGGGGTATGATGAGTGGCTACTCATCATGGCTAAAAGGCTGAAATTAAGCTAGATACTAAGCAAAACAATATCAAATTAACATATAAAAAGGGTTAAGTGTGGGAATTAAAGAAAAGGCCTAAAACTTTTAACGTGTGTTAAAACTTCATAATTAGGTCACAAAAGTGAGATATTCTGAAAATAAAAAAATAAATGATGATCCATGCATAAATTGAACACATAAACAAGTTTGAAAAGCCAAATCAGAAGTAAAATCAATGTCGTAAATGTTCAATTAAGCACATGTAAAAATTTGAAAGCAATTGGACATCATTTAGGCTTAGAAATAAATAGATTACAATTAGGTCCTTCATGCATTACATTTCTACCTTTCAAAACTCCTTCTTGGACCTTTTTGCAAGCCGCAGGGACCCTTCTGTATGACTGCAGGGCCCTTCCAGCTATAGTTCTTCTCACTTTTGGACCTGCACGCTATTCTTCTACCCCTTCGTTTAAGGGTCTTCCTGCAAATTTTCCCTCATTTCAGAGAGAAGCCTGTGTTCTTCACGCGCACTGTAGCGCGTGAAGAACACAGCCATTCTCGACCGTCCATCGCACTTTTGATCTCGATCTGCGGCTGGAATCAAATGGAACCTTCGCGCGATTCGGTGCGTGCGTTCACCTCTCTTCCCAGATCTCATCTGACGGTCAGATCTCTCTCTTGACTCGCCGCGCGCTCTACCCATCTCATCCTCACCGCCGGCCTGATTCTGATTAACCTCACCCTTGCGGTGATTCCAGTCACTGAGCTGCTATTTAAGCACCTCAGTGGTGTCGCGCGCAGGGGATCGCTCCCTCCTACATCTCTTAGCGATCAATTCTTCCACTCCAGTCTCTCCTCCTCACCTAGACCCTGATTTCACAGCCACCGGCTGTGGAATCATCGCCTGCTCTCGACCCTCCTCGTCGCTAAGGACCTCGTAGCACCTGAGGACGACCCTGGAGTCTCACTAGCAGACTCTTCCCTCCGCTGGAGTCACCCTCCTCCTTTCTTCCTCCTTAGCCGCCGGCTAAGGACCCATAGGTCCCATTCTTCCTTTTAGTTTAGTTTTTAATTCTGCACAAGTAGTGTTAGATTTAGTTTGCAGTAGTTTAGAATAGATTTAGTTTTAATTGTTAGTGTTTAATGTTAGCTGTAGTTAGATTAGTCTTAGGAGTAGAATTAGTATTAGATCCCCTCCCTCACCTCCTCTGATCAGTCCAGATCAGAGGGGAAGAATCATCTGTTCACTATTCAATTTATCTCCCTCTTCATGTTTTGTTTTTCCCATCATCCAGATTCTGATTATTGTTTTTTTTCCTTTTAACGACGAATTTTTCACCAATCACCCACACATCCGGACCCAATTCCAGATCTGATGGTGTACTGGCTCAGATCTGAAATTGGCGTCACAAGCACCATTTGGGGCTTCTCACTCACCCCATTTGTGTTCACAAAAGCCCCTTTTATTTTAGATTGATTGCCTCAGTTTGTCAGATTCACTTTAACATGGGTTTTGAAGAGATTTTGCTTTCTGAAATGTCTTGACAGATCTGACAAATTGAAGGGATTTTGGTTTTCCTTGAGGGCAAGGATTCTGAGAAGTTCTCTGGTGACAGAGAACAAATCAGAAGAGCCTTTCATGAATTTGCTTCTGCCTTGATCTGAATGCATTCGCTAGCTTTTATAAATTCCTTTAATGCATTCTTTTTCTGATTTGTCATTTCAGAACTGCCATACACCACCTGTTTGATAATTATTTTTGTATGGTGATTCTCTAACCTAAGGAGTTTTCCATACTCCTTAAGGTTGCAAGAAACTGGGATTGTATGTTTTTGGTTTTAATTGATTGAGTTAAGTCTTCCTTCATGCTGTCTATGGCATTAGGAAGACTAACTCAATGCCATTTGTGTTTTGATCTGAAATGATGCTTTTGATAAGGGCTTTTCCTTGTGGGTATTTGAACTGAATTCTTATGTGATTTTCGTGAGATTTATACCCTTATCAGATTTGGATTTCAACTCTTTAATTTTTAGTTTGTTCTGAATTTTCTCTTATTCCCAGTTATACAGTAAAATGCTGCAAACTGCAGCTACATTCCCCTCTTCTCTAAATTCTCCTCTTCTCTAAATTCCCCTCTCATCTGTGAATACTTTCCCCCTCTTCAAATGGACTAACTGCAGCAGCAGTTAGCCCATTTGACAGTGGCTTAAGCCACTGACACTGCTAAAACACCCTGAACAGCACATTCTCTTCCCTCTCCATCTTCTCTGACAGTAGCTTAGCTGCTGTTTAAAATGAAATAAAAACTTAATTAACCCTCATTCCCTAAATTCCTACTAAAACCTAATTATACATACTTAATTTCACACTGTAAATATACATATCCATACTATTATAACTATAATATACAGCCTGATTATGTACGTAGACATACATAGATATACTGTAAATACTGTATAAACTTGTACATAAATCTATATACATATGTAATCTATGTAAATATATGTATAAATACTGAACTATTATGTATGTATTTACTGATTTATGTATATGTATATATACAGATTCATATGTACATATTCAGTAGCTATATTATAGAATAAATTAGCTAAATTAATAATTTAGAGCTATAATTAAGTAAATAAATCTATAGACTTAGGTTAACATATATAGTAAGTAATTTAAGTTAGTTAAAGTACAATTATACCTAGTATAGCTTACTGTAACTTAGTTTTATTTAAAACACCCAGAACAGCTAGTTTAACTTAAATAAAATAGAAATAAATTCGTAAATATACAATAAAAATATGTATAAAATACTTAAGTATGTAAATTAAATCTGTATAAGGTCAATTAGACCATTTACTAACTATTTTATAAGTAATTAACTATTTAATCACCTAAATCAACCTGTACAATCAGCCTAGTTTAGCGAATTTATTTGTATAGTAAACATATTTAAAATGCAAAATTAATTAATCAATTATGTAGTATTATGTAAATACTTTATTAACCATATTTTATTTTATTTTATTTAATAATTTATGGCCCCCAAATCAAGGGCCAAAAGCACGAACAGACGCAGCTGCGCCTGATTTCCAGCGCACGATGTGGCGCTGGAATAGCACCACATCGTGTGCTGCAAGTCAAGCGCAGCCACATAAATGTAATTTGTGTTTCTTATACGCCAGTCGTCACGGGCGCCGGGCGCCCGAAACACTGCCTTTGAATCTGACCCGATTACCCATTGAGCTCTGGTCTGAGTACTCTGTCTGATTTGCGATTAGTATGTGACGTGTGTGTGTGGCCGGGGGCCCGAGCGTGTGCGAGCATATGGCGTTGGGCTGAGGCCTGGCGCTGAGATTAAAGACATAATTAAGCCACCTAATCTGAGATTAGGGTGCGCTAAGTAGAGGTCTGGTCCTACCCTTAGGGTGCTGTGTATCCCTCGAAAAGCGTGCCCGCAAACTAAACACGTTTTAAACTAATGATATTAGCCTAATCCCCTCCCCACCGCAGCCTCTGAAATATGCTAAGACAGAAGAGTAAACAGAGAAAAGAACAAGAGTAATAAAAAGAGAAAGAAGAAGATGAATACTTAGAAGAAAACAGAAATATGAACACAAGAAGAACAGGAGTTAAGAATACAAAGAACAGAGACTTAATGAAGAAAGAAAGAGAAACAAAGAAAAAGAATAAGTAGTATACATACGTATAAGTAAATCTATATAATTACTAACAGAATAAAGTGACACTATAAACGTCGCTAAAGATCTCAGTTTTGCCTCTTTAGGTTGTGTATAGTGTTTTCTGAGATTTAGCGACGCTTATATCTGTCACTGAAACTGCTGTATATGTTACTATACATAACAGACTAATAAGTTAAATTTCTACACCATTGCATTCTAATGTATTATATACTATTATGATAGTACTAATAGGATAACTTGTAAATACATAGTTTAGAGTATAATAATAGATTGTTTGATGCTTGTTCATAGTTAGTATTTTTGCAAGCATTTCTTAGTAATTAGGTAAATAAAACACACATTCATTCATTCTTTAATAAAATGTAAAGTTTTTTTTTTGAATAAGAAGACAATTTTGAGATAATCAAAGAGTGACCGAATTAAATTCAATAAATTGCCTCCCAGTGAACGACCTGGAACAAAACCAGTAAAAATTAGATAAGTAAGCAAATGATAATAATGGTTGTAATGACTGGAACTCACCCATACTCACCACTATACGACATCCTTAATGTTATATTATACACCCTATACTACAACGACATAATCAACAATTATTACAACAACCATATTTCAACCAACAACAGCCAATCATTATTTTGGCGCCGTTGCCGGGGAGGCAACGCTCTTTGCACCAAAATTTTCTTTTCATTCTTTTGTATATAGAAATTCTTCATTCATTCATTATAATTGCTTTTATTTTCCATTGAATTAATTGTGTATACATTCCTTTATTCTTTTACTAATCATTTGTTTTTTCCACAGCACTTGAGGAGGAGTGTCGTCTTCCTGGTGGAGTCGCTGCGCTCCAGATCCGTCTTCCTGATGGAGTTTTGCCTCGAAGTCGCTGTAGGATTTTAGTATTAGTTTTAGTATAGATAGTTTTAGGTTTATTGATTAGGAGCAATTGTTAGTCATAAGTTGTGAGAGCTTGTTCTCACACAATTTTTGTAATAATTCTGGACTATCTGGACTTTATTTCTTTATCTTCTTAATTTCTTTCCTTACTTTTGAATTGCATATAAAATTTTTCAAAAAGAAAGAAAAAAATCAAAAAGACCTCATACTTATCTAGCAGCAGCATAACCTCAGGCATCCATTTTTTTAGGATTGCATTTCATTCCTGCTAGATTTTAATTCAAGTCAAATCTGCATTAGAAGATTGCTGGAGTCAGGTACGCATTTCTTACCTAACTCTAACTCCTGCCATATTTGCATTTGACTTAAAATTAAAGAAGACCACTACTTGTTCTGAATTTAGTAAAAAGTGAAACGAGCAGCATAGAAAACATATTTTAATCACTTCAATTAAATCAAAAAGGAGAAAGCAAAATTGGGTGAAACCATGTTTGAGATTTTAATCGCCTTGTGTTGAATGTTATCGTGCACACAGCACGATCACTTAAGGCCACAATACACGAGTTTCTACCTCATCTTTCTGCAACCACAGGATCTGGATCCGCACGCTCAGTCTTATCCAGATTCCCAGTGGATTCTAGAGGTCTGCACTTCGCTAGGTTTATCTTAGGATACGTACAATTGCTTGAAACAATTGTTTGCGTATAACATACTTTGCGTAGCAGCCTCTAGGAAAAATTTTCTCCGATTCATTTCGATTGATTGGTCTTCTTGAATTGAGATTTTATTGGGATTCTTCTGTTTTATTGTGAACGTTAAAAATTTTTTTTTCCATTGAGTTGGATCGAATTAGAGTAAACGGGATTTCAAAAAAAAATCAACTCAATGGAAGGTAGGAGATCCCAAAACCCAGAACTTGTACTCCCCTTGGGTACTGCTACCCAAGCTACTGCATCATCTTCTTTGCCTTCCACTTCTAATCCCTTACCTCCTGAGTCTCAAAATACTTTCCACAATCCCCCTCGCCAAGAGGATGATCTTGATTCTTCACACTTTGAGGATTTTGAAGAACTTCCTCCAGACTTAGTTGCACATCCTCTACCACAGCAACCACCTATCCCTAGGTTCCAACCTCCACCTTATCCTAATCATCCTAATCCACCCCCGGAGAGAGGACCTATGCCTCATCTCCAGCACCTTTTCGATACACAACTACAAATGAATACCTTAACCCAACAGGTGCAACAGCTTGCTCAAGCTGTAAATCTATTAGCTAACCCCCAACCACAACCACTTCAACCTAGAAATCCTCAGGCACCACCCCAACCCCGTAGACCTCAACTACGAGATTATTATAATCCCGCAGTTGCCCAACCAATGCCTGTGGTACGTTATCCCAATGGGGGTCGTGCTGCTGAACTGAAGCCGAACATTATAGCACTCATTCCTCACTTCCATGGACTTGCTTCTGAGGACCCTTTTCAGCATTTAGAGGAGCTGAAGAATCTTGCCCAAACTTTGGGTCCGCAAGGACATGGTCAGCACACGCTTTTGATGAAAATGTTCTCCTTTTCATTAAAAGATAAGGCAGCCTTTTGGTTTAGAACACTTGCACGGACTACACCTATAGATTCCTGGGCTTCTTTAGAACATGAGTTCTTAAAGAAGTACTTTCCTGTAGGCCGCACTAATGCCTTAAGGCGTGCCATCACCACCTTCACCCAGAATTTAGGAGAACCTATGCACGAGGCTTGGGAGAGATTCCATGAGCTTTTGAGAAAATGTCCCCACCATGGTGTCCCACGCTGGCAACAGGTTCAGATCTTCTACCATGGGCTCCATGATGACACACGGAATTTTGTAGATGCCGCTTGTGGAGGCAATTTCCTGTGTCGGGATGAGGACTCAGCCTTTGAGCTCTTTGAAGGCATGGCCGAAAACTCTATTAACAATGCTTCAATGAGCGTGTTTAATAGAAAGTCCTCACATTCCCACTCACACACGGGGGTACATGAAGCCCAATCCAGTAGCAAAGACTTAGAGATAGTGGCTAGTCAACTGGATAAAGTGGGCTTAATCGAGAAGAAAGTAGATGAAGTATGGAAATTTCTCTCAAAACACCCATCTTCTTCTTCTCAGTCACCAGCACAAAACACTTCTTCTCAGTTTCCCACAGGGAGGGAAACTGTGAATAACCTTTCTGTGACACAAACTGCATTACCGGATTTTCCATTTCCATATCCTTCACCGGTTGGAGGAACCTTTGTTCCTCCCTTCACTGACTTCCCTGCACCTTCTGGAGCTTCGGAGGAGCTTCATGCCATTCACAATGATCCTTTCACACAAACCTATAACCCTGGATGGCGTAATCATCCAAATTTCTCGTGGTCAGGAAATTCACAAAGACCTCCTTTTCAACAACCTTCTGCACCACCATTACACAACCCGATCCGAGCACCACCTCCACAATCACACGGATATCCACCGCGTACCTACCAGCAACCCCAACCCAGGCCCACCCAATACTCTCAATCTGGGCCTACACGAGATGACCAGTTGGGGTCTATCATGAATGCTCTTGCTGATATGCAACAACAGAATATTGCTATGCAGCAGAGACAGGACGCGGCCTTAGCTGAGATGAGAGCCCAGCTATCACACTTGACGGAGTCCCGTCAACCACATTCACTCCCATCCCAAGCACAACCCAACCCTAGGAACATACCTGCTCAAAGGTATGTCCAACCTAGACCAGCACTGCAAGACCAAACACATGACATTTCACAACCAGTGCATAACACTGAATCAACAAAATCTTGAGATTATTTGATAATGGAGCCGTTGAGATCACTGAACTTGACAAATCTGAACCCTTTATTGTTAATGGACAAAGACTGAAACCTTTCATTGAGCCGCATGATCTCAGACTTGTCAATTCCACCATTTCGCTCCTACATTTTGAGCTACCAACTAAGTTTTCGCCTAGCTGAAGGCGTTAAACTTAGCAACACCTACCCTTGTATATAGCTGTTTTACACTTTTCTTACTCTTACCTTTATTTGCATATAGTGTCTACCCTTGCATTCTGAGCATACATTCATTGACACACATGTCATGCATTTCACTTCCTAGCCCGACTGTTCACTCTGATCCTAGATCAGACTTAAAATCGTCCGCACAGAGATTGTATCTCCTCATTCCGACTTTCTTCCATCACCCAGTCTAGGATAATGAAAAGCAGAGCATGCATTTGCATCCACCCTTTCATTCAATGAGGACATTGAAACATTTAAGCATGGGGGGGGTGTAAATGGTAAACCATTTAAACCAAAATGCAATTGTAGACACAACTATAGTACATATAGTATTATCAAAAAAATTATATACTTCAAAAAAAAAAAAAAAAAAATTGAAAAATTTTGAAAAAAATTTTTTTTTTTTTTGAAAAAAATTTACAAAGATAAAAATACAAAAAAATAACAAATCAGAAAAATTCCAAAAATACAATAAGGGACATGTACTTTATTTGTCAAAGGAGGATATTCATTTCAAGAGAGGAGGGAGAAAAAGAAAAAAGAAAAGATAAGTGATCTTATAGCTGAAAACAAAAAAAAAAAATAGAATAAGTGTCTATGGACATTCAACCATTACTGGTTTGACCTGCCGGGCCATAGGAGCTTGATACAAGCTTAGGCTTAATACACTTCGAGCCTTGACAAGATAGACCACAGTCTCTCCTAACTTTAGGACAATTCTTGTACCTGAGTCACCAGTACAGGGTTCGTTGGTTTGCTTTGACTTAGGAGTCTAAGTAACCTTGGCTTACACTACACAATGTCAGGAAAGACCACTTGAACCTAAACCTCAACCCTTGTGTTCATTAGGGAAGGTGGAGTCCTTACCTATGCGTGCAGGTAGACTCTTTGTTCTAATCTTTAGTCTTGTGTCTAGGAGAAGCTCTTTCCACAAAAGAAATCCACCCACCAAATACAGTGCGCTCTACCAAATAAGTTTTGGAGACATACTGTTCAAAAAAAAAAAAAAAAAAAAAAAAGAAGAAGTATGTTCTCCAAAAAGTCTGAAAAACAACTCTTCCACCAAAAATGTTTTCAGGGTTCAAAATAAATACCCTATTTTTCCACCAAAAAAATCTTCTCTGAGCCACAAATACAATAAGGGTTGGGTTTGAATACCATCAATTTTTTTTGAGTCATCCGAAAACATGAGCTGAAGTTAGGACCAACCTGGACTTAAAAAGAAGTGAAACCCCGGGATTGAGCCTTAGAATTCACCTGGTTAGTCCTGACTTATCACAAAGCACAGCCATAACTTCATAGCATTCTGAGTCTCTGTAAAACCTCCTGAGTCCTGGAATTCGACTTAAGGTTTAAATATCAAGAGTCCTTGTTGGTTGAGAGATGGTCTATGTCATTTAAGCCTCGAGTTCTGGTAGGTTATCCTCAGTAACCAGGTTCTCACAATGTCCAAAAACACAGTTGGTATTGGAAAATGTTTCAGCTTAAAGATCATCATCATAAACACTTAAAAATTTTTGAAAGAAGAAAAAGATATCTCTACACACTTACCTTGTTGATACTTAAATTTCCTTACACTTCAATAGATTGTTTGCTAAGGGACTAGCAAAACGTAAGCATGGGGGTATGATGAGTGGCTACTCATCATGGCTAAAAGGCTGAAATTAAGCTAGATACTAAGCAAAACAATATCAAATTAACATATAAAAAGGGTTAAGTGTGGGAATTAAAGAAAAGGCCTAAAACTTTTAACGTGTGTTAAAACTTCATAATTAGGTCACAAAAGTGAGATATTCTGAAAATAAAAAAATAAATGATGATCCATGCATAAATTGAACACATAAACAAGTTTGAAAAGCCAAATCAGAAGTAAAATCAATGTCGTAAATGTTCAATTAAGCACATGTAAAAATTTGAAAGCAATTGGACATCATTTAGGCTTAGAAATAAATAGATTACAATTAGGTCCTTCATGCATTACATTTCTACCTTTCAAAACTCCTTCTTGGACCTTTTTGCAAGCCGCAGGGACCCTTCTGTATGACTGCAGGGCCCTTCCAGCTATAGTTCTTCTCACTTTTGGACCTGCACGCTATTCTTCTACCCCTTCGTTTAAGGGTCTTCCTGCAAATTTTCCCTCATTTCAGAGAGAAGCCTGTGTTCTTCACGCGCACTGTAGCGCGTGAAGAACACAGCCATTCTCGACCGTCCATCGCACTTTTGATCTCGATCTGCGGCTGGAATCAAATGGAACCTTCGCGCGATTCGGTGCGTGCGTTCACCTCTCTTCCCAGATCTCATTTGACGGTCAGATCTCTCTCTTGACTCGCCGCGCGCTCTACCCATCTCATCCTCACCGCCGGCCTGATTCTGATTAACCTCACCCTTGCGGTGATTCCAGTCACTGAGCTGCTATTTAAGCACCTCAGTGGTGTCGCGCGCAGGGGATCGCTCCCTCCTACATCTCTTAGCGATCAATTCTTCCACTCCAGTCTCTCCTCCTCACCTAGACCCTGATTTCACAGCCACCGGCTGTGGAATCATCGCCTGCTCTCGACCCTCCTCGTCGCTAAGGACCTCGTAGCACCTGAGGACGACCCTGGAGTCTCACTAGCAGACTCTTCCCTCCGCTGGAGTCACCCTCCTCCTTTCTTCCTCCTTAGCCGCCGGCTAAGGACCCATAGGTCCCATTCTTCCTTTTAGTTTAGTTTTTAATTCTGCACAAGTAGTGTTAGATTTAGTTTGCAGTAGTTTAGAATAGATTTAGTTTTAATTGTTAGTGTTTAATGTTAGCTGTAGTTAGATTAGTCTTAGGAGTAGAATTAGTATTAGATCCCCTCCCTCACCTCCTCTGATCAGTCCAGATCAGAGGGGAAGAATCATCTGTTCACTATTCAATTTATCTCCCTCTTCATGTTTTGTTTTTCCCATCATCCAGATTCTGATTATTGTTTTTTTTTCCTTTTAACGACGAATTTTTCACCAATCACCCACACATCCGGACCCAATTCCAGATCTGATGGTGTACTGGCTCAGATCTGAAATTGGCGTCACAAGCACCATTTGGGGCTTCTCACTCACCCCATTTGTGTTCACAAAAGCCCCTTTTATTTTAGATTGATTGCCTCAGTTTGTCAGATTCACTTTAACATGGGTTTTGAAGAGATTTTGCTTTCTGAAATGTCTTGACAGATCTGACAAATTGAAGGGATTTTGGTTTTCCTTGAGGGCAAGGATTCTGAGAAGTTCTCTGGTGACAGAGAACAAATCAGAAGAGCCTTTCATGAATTTGCTTCTGCCTTGATCTGAATGCATTCGCTAGCTTTTATAAATTCCTTTAATGCATTCTTTTTCTGATTTGTCATTTCAGAACTGCCATACACCACCTGTTTGATAATTATTTTTGTATGGTGATTCTCTAACCTAAGGAGTTTTCCATACTCCTTAAGGTTGCAAGAAACTGGGATTGTATGTTTTTGGTTTTAATTGATTGAGTTAAGTCTTCCTTCATGCTGTCTATGGCATTAGGAAGACTAACTCAATGCCATTTGTGTTTTGATCTGAAATGATGCTTTTGATAAGGGCTTTTCCTTGTGGGTATTTGAACTGAATTCTTATGTGATTTTCGTGAGATTTATACCCTTATCAGATTTGGATTTCAACTCTTTAATTTTTAGTTTGTTCTGAATTTTCTCTTATTCCCAGTTATACAGTAAAATGCTGCAAACTGCAGCTACATTCCCCTCTTCTCTAAATTCTCCTCTTCTCTAAATTCCCCTCTCATCTGTGAATACTTTCCCCCTCTTCAAATGGACTAACTGCAGCAGCAGTTAGCCCATTTGACAGTGGCTTAAGCCACTGACACTGCTAAAACACCCTGAACAGCACATTCTCTTCCCTCTCCATCTTCTCTGACAGTAGCTTAGCTGCTGTTTAAAATGAAATAAAAACTTAATTAACCCTCATTCCCTAAATTCCTACTAAAACCTAATTATACATACTTAATTTCACACTGTAAATATACATATCCATACTATTATAACTATAATATACAGCCTGATTATGTACGTAGACATACATAGATATACTGTAAATACTGTATAAACTTGTACATAAATCTATATACATATGTAATCTATGTAAATATATGTATAAATACTGAACTATTATGTATGTATTTACTGATTTATGTATATGTATATATACAGATTCATATGTACATATTCAGTAGCTATATTATAGAATAAATTAGCTAAATTAATAATTTAGAGCTATAATTAAGTAAATAAATCTATAGACTTAGGTTAACATATATAGTAAGTAATTTAAGTTAGTTAAAGTACAATTATACCTAGTATAGCTTACTGTAACTTAGTTTTATTTAAAACACCCAGAACAGCTAGTTTAACTTAAATAAAATAGAAATAAATTCGTAAATATACAATAAAAATATGTATAAAATACTTAAGTATGTAAATTAAATCTGTATAAGGTCAATTAGACCATTTACTAACTATTTTATAAGTAATTAACTATTTAATCACCTAAATCAAACCTGTACAATCAGCCTAGTTTAGCGAATTTATTTGTATAGTAAACATATTTAAAATGCAAAATTAATTAATCAATTATGTAGTATTATGTAAATACTTTATTAACCATATTTTATTTTATTTTATTTAATAATTTATGGCCCCCAAATCAAGGGCCAAAAGCACGAACAGACGCAGCTGCGCCTGATTTCCAGCGCACGATGTGGCGCTGGAATAGCACCACATCGTGTGCTGCAAGTCAAGCGCAGCCACATAAATGTAATTTGTGTTTCTTATACGCCAGTCGTCACGGGCGCCGGGCGCCCGAAACACTGCCTTTGAATCTGACCCGATTACCCATTGAGCTCTGGTCTGAGTACTCTGTCTGATTTGCGATTAGTATGTGACGTGTGTGTGTGGCCGGGGGCCCGAGCGTGTGCGAGCATATGGCGTTGGGCTGAGGCCTGGCGCTGAGATTAAAGACATAATTAAGCCACCTAATCTGAGATTAGGGTGCGCTAAGTAGAGGTCTGGTCCCACCCTTAGGGTGCTGTGTATCCCTCGAAAAGCGTGCCCGCAAACTAAACACGTTTTAAACTAATGATATTAGCCTAATCCCCTCCCCACCGCAGCCTCTGAAATATGCTAAGACAGAAGAGTAAACAGAGAAAAGAACAAGAGTAATAAAAAGAGAAAGAAGAAGATGAATACTTAGAAGAAAACAGAAATATGAACACAAGAAGAACAGGAGTTAAGAATACAAAGAACAGAGACTTAATGAAGAAAGAAAGAGAAACAAAGAAAAAGAATAAGTAGTATACATACGTATAAGTAAATCTATATAATTACTAACAGAATAAAGTGACACTATAAACGTCGCTAAAGATCTCAGTTTTGCCTCTTTAGGTTGTGTATAGTGTTTTCTGAGATTTAGCGACGCTTATATCTATCACTGAAACTGCTGTATATGTTACTATACATAACAGACTAATAAGTTAAATTTCTACACCATTGCATTCTAATGTATTATATACTATTATGATAGTACTAATAGGATAACTTGTAAATACATAGTTTAGAGTATAATAATAGATTGTTTGATGCTTGTTCATAGTTAGTATTTTTGCAAGCATTTCTTAGTAATTAGGTAAATAAAACACACATTCATTCATTCTTTAATAAAATGTAAAGTTTTTTTTTTTGAATAAGAAGACAATTTTGAGATAATCAAAGAGTGACCGAATTAAATTCAATAAATTGCCTCCCAGTGAACGACCTGGAACAAAACCAGTAAAAATTAGATAAATAAGCAAATGATAATAATGGTTGTAATGACTGGAACTCACCCATACTCACCACTATACGACATCCTTAATGTTATATTATACACCCTATACTACAACGACATAATCAACAATTATTACAACAACCATATTTCAACAACAACCACCAGGGTGATGATTGGGATAATTATAATTCCCCGTTGAACCATAGAAAGCCTCGGAATAGTAATTACACATAGCATGGGAATTATGCAAATCTTCTCTCTTTGGGGTGTTAGAAGGGGTGAAATGTGGAATGTGTGAGCTTGGGTAGGTGTGTCAGGACTCCCTTGGTTGGCTAGGTTTGTTAAACCCTTATACAACTATTGTTGCGTAACTTGTAGCTAAACCATTATGGAGTAGAAATTAGGTGGGGGGCCTGATTAAGAAGCTCCTGGGTGGAAAGATTGGGGAAAGAATAATTAGCATGTAGCTTAGAGGACCAATTTTGATTTTTCATTTTTAAAGAAGAGAAAAAATGTTGGAAAAGTCTTTTTAGGGAGGTAAAATCAAGTGGTCCCTCCAAGTGTGGAGTTTTGGACCGCCGGCGGTGCAAAATGGAAGAAACGGTAGGGGAGGAGAAGAGATGGAGATGAGAGAAATTGTGTAATTCAAATAAACAAAATTCTACACCTAGCTTAAATGTGACTCCCTAAAAAGTAACCTAAGACTTGATCTACCTAGGAAATAAGAAATCAATAGTGAATACCCACTCTATCAACAAATCTGGTCAAGATGCATAAGGGGAGGGTTGGGCCCAAGCATATCCCATTAAAATCCAAGGGGCTTGTGTAAACCTGCGCCTGGTCGTTTGACACGGCCACTTAGCCTGACACAAGATATAGATGACATAATTGATATTAACTAAAGAAAACCAAAGACCTAGATAGCAAGCCTAAGTTTATGAAACCTTAGAGGTCAAATTGCTACAATTTTTAATTAGGTCTGGGCAACTATAGTGCACATGGAATGTGGAGGGCATTGATTGTGGCATTGCCCTGTTATTTCAATTTTTTTTGTGTGTGTTTGCGGGAATTGGAAGGTAATTCCAATGCAATCCAAGTTGTCACACAATTTGATATATTTTTGTATTTTAGGATTTGATTTAGGTTAATGTGTTTTAGGGTTTCCTTTTTAAGGTTTCAAACAAGTTTTGAAATCCACAATGAAAAAGAAATCACGTTGTATGGGTGAAAATATATTTCCTTTTTAAATTGGGTTTCTAGAAATGGAAAGAAAACCCTAATTCAATTGATCCTATGATAGAAAATTAACTATTAATGAATTTGTTTTAGGCTTTCTGTGTTAAGTAGTGGCCCAAACAAATCAAACAACGCAACTATATTATGTCAAATCGAACAAGGAATCCAGAAAATATTTTTTTAGGATTTTAGGAATTTGTTTGATATTTTTAAAGAATTTTTCTTTGTGCCAGTTTCAAAGTTTAGAAATGACACCTGTGGATATTTTGGACTTTGAGTGCCACCACTGGCCTCAGAAAATTTTTGTAATTTTATGTGATGTGTAGAGTTTCACAAGTATTCTAGAAAGCTAAATTTCACAAAAATTGAATGAGTATAAAAATTCCTAAAATTCATGAATTATTGCAAAATAGGAAGATTAGAGGAGATGACCCCTTTGCAGTCCACGAATTTCTAAAAATTTAATACATATCTAATTACTATAAAATTTGGAACAGATGTTCCTCACTTGATTTGGAATTACTGGGTGAGATTTCAAGATTTTTAGAGGCCTTTGGTGTTGGGAATTGATTTTAGAAGTCTAGACAAAAGCTTGGACCAGAAAATCAGAACACCCGCACTTAAGGTAAAGTGGTGTTTAATGGAGCAAACAAGTAAACAATGAATTTTAAATGGTACCACTCTACCTAAATTTAATGTTTAAGATCCTGAAACCCAAGTTTAATTTATTTTTGGTGGTATTTTAAAGGTTTTTGTGACAAGGAAAGAGAAACCAACCTGAAATCTTTGGAAGAAAAGGAACTTTCAGCTCTTGCTTCCAAATTCCCACTTTCTTCCTGTAGTTCCTACACACACAAGAGAGAAGAGAGATAGGGGATGAGATCCACTTCAAGCAATAGATAGATGATAAATCAAAGCCGTGCCTCCTCGGCAATAGCACCAAAATGTGATACAGATTTTTACGTTGTTTGTAAAATACGTCGTAACGTGTAAAATCGATCTACTATTAAATTTATAAAATCTAGATAGGGAAGTATCTAGGGTCGTTCAAGGAGGCAACTTGTTGCAAAATCCAATCTCTTGCTTGGAAATTGAAATCAGCTTTCTTTTTGGTCTTTTCAAATTTATATTTTTTATGTATTGAAATAACGAAGGCAAAATGTGAATTATTGACGGAAAAGCAGCTAACACCTACAATCACTAAGTTAAAACCTAAGTGACAAATATGACCCCTCCCTAAGCTCACTCTAGGCACATGAGGCCTAGAGTAATTAGGAAGTGGAAGCTAAAAAGTGCTAGAATAAAGATAAAGCAATTGCAACAGAAAATGAAAAGAAGGCAAATTGATTTAATAGAATTTGTGTTTTACAAAAATATGTAGAGGAATTATTCTAGTTGAAATGGAAAATATAAAAGCAATAAAAACACAAATCCTCTTGCAAAATCTGGTGAAGAAAGGGGTCTTCTTGCTCCAAGCCTAGCTGCTCCTTGGCTTGAAAAGAAGGTCACCCTCTTCTCCTTCCTTGAAAACTCCTCCAAGGTGGATGCTCTCCACCTCAATTCTTTCCTCCAAGGGTGGGTGTACACCACCCTAATATCTCCTCCAATGCCTGGCCATCCTTGTTGATGTAGAGCTTGCTCCTCCTGTTGGCGTGGTACAAGGAGAAGAATGGAGAGGAAGAAGGCACCAAGGAGGCAAGGGATAGCCTCCTTAATCTCCTTCCTTCTTCTTCTTGGCCATGAGTTATAGGTGGATTTAGGGTAGAGTTAACACTAAAGGAGGATGGGGAAAATTGTGGTGGTTAAGGGTATTTTTATAGAGTAGGATGGGGGTTATAGGTGGCTCTTGGAATGGATGGCTAGGTTGGGATTTAAGGGTAGTTAGTAGATCCTAGGTCTAGGAATAGGTGGTGCCAATTGAGGGGTCACATGGGGGATATTTATGGTGGTGGTGTCCCTTGAAGATGGCGCCAAAATGGGCTTCTAGAAGGGTGATTAGGTGGTGCCAAGGTGGGGTTCTAGAAGGGGGGTATGTGGATGGTGGATGTGGCTTGGAGGGGGTAGGTGTAGGGCGATGATGTGAGGGTATTTTGGTGCCAAAAGGAGGGGATTCTAGAAGGGTTAGTTGGCACCAAAATAGGTGTCTCTTGGTGGTGGTTGAGAGGTGAAAGGATGGCTAGATGGTGGCTCAAGCTTGGAGTAGGGTGGAGGTAGCTTAGGTGGGATTAGGTATGGTTTAGTTAGTGGAGCTAGTTAGGTAGGGTTTTAGGGTATTAGATTTCCAAGGGAGCTGGAGCTTAGCTAGCTTAGCTAGTAGTAGAGTAGAGGAGTAGGCAAATGGAGCTAGGGTTTGAGGGGAGAAGTTGGATAGAAAAAGTCTGGAGCTAAACTGGAGCTGGTAGCTGCTGAAGAGGGTCTCTCGGAGCTACTTTAGATGGCTTAGCTTGCTATTTCTTTGCTCGCTGCTAAGCCAATCTAAAGAAAGCTAGCTTCTATTGAAATAAGTTGAGGTGAGCTAGGTCTGATGTTCCCGGGGATGACCTAGCTAGTTGGAGTAGCTAAGGTATCTTAGCTCAACTCTGTTGAGTTAAGCTGAATCCTTGGGAGTTGGACTTGAGCTTCCTGAGCTAAGATGAAGTCATCTTCAGCTGGCTGGAGTTGAGTGGAGCTGGACATAGCTGGTCTTGAGCTAAGGTGAACTCTAGTTAACTCAGTTGAGCTAGCTAGAGCTCCTAGTCAACTGATGGGAGCTGAGATGAGCCATACTCAGCTAGGTTGAGTTGGATTTGAGCTAATTTGATCTAAGGTGAGCTGAATGGAGCTAGGATGAGCTAACCCTAGTTCAAGTGAGCTGGATTCCAGCTATGGTGAGCTGGATAAAGCTGAGTTCCAACTGGTTTGAGCTTCTCCTTCACCAGCTGCCTTCCTGAGTGCTAGGGTTCTAGGGATCTGACAATCTGTTTATCCCTAACACTCACAAAAACACACCAAAAAGATAATAAAAAGTAAAATGTGTGCCTGTCCTAATTGATGTTGAAATGCTTCCCAAAAACTCATTTGCGGAGCAAAATCCTAAGAGCTAGGTTTGTTTTAATGCATGAGAATGGTGATAAATTGACATTTATCATTGACTTATATAATTTAAGTACCTATTTTAAGAATTATTTATGATGGGTTTAATTTAGTTTTTACATATACTACTTTTTTGCTCATGATCTCTATATTAATTAATGTACTTATAAGTAACTAATTTATAGTACTTTAGATAATTTTTGATGTCTTTTCATTTGTATGTAATTATATTTGAAGCATTTTAATTCCCATTTATAGATTCATTTCTTACATAATTAACCTGACCACTTATTCTTTCCTTCTTTCGGTTTGTTCATCGTGCATTTTAAGCTTTGTATGAGTGTCACACATTATTTATGTTACGGACATATTATTTAAGTGTCCAACACATTATTTATGTTATGAACATATTATTTAAGTGTCCAACACATTATTTACATCTGGGACACATAGTTTAAGTGTTCAACAAACAATTTACGATTTTAACACATGTAACCAATGATTGGCGAACAAGACTTTGTCAAGTGAATACAAATTATTAAAGTGCATTTTGAGATTTGTATGAGTGTCACATATATTTAAGTCAGTGACATTTTATTTAAGTGTCCAACATATTATTTAAATCAGCAACACACAGTTTAACTTGTGAAGAAATCATTTTAGTTTTCAACACAATCAACCTATGATGGTAAACAAAATATGTACTGTCAAGTTAGACGAAAAGTTTAACGTGCACAATTTTTTAGGTTTGTATAAGTATGACACATTATTTCAGTTAATGACATATTATTTAAGTTTTTAACCCATCTTTACATCATTGACACATAGTTTAACTTTCCAACAAGTAATTTAAGTTTTTTTACACATGCAACCCATGATGCTTAGACACAAATAGTTTAACTCGCGCATTCTGAGGTTTGTATGATTGACAGATATTTTAGGTGAAACCTCTTCAACTTAGCTTCTCATTCAAACTCTTTGATTTTTGCTCTTCATTTCAGACCATCATTTATTATGCACAAGCATGATTGTGGAGGAACAATGACGTCATATTTGTGGGAGGCATGCATATATAGAGAGTATGTATTTGTGAACCATTGTTTTTCTTGCTACTGATAATTATATGTTAGCATGCTGAGAAGATATCTTCTGTGATTTGATTGTTATTTATGTTTCTTTTGCCCCACAGCATATACAAATGCCAGGGATATAAATGCCTATGATAACTTTTAGTGAGAAACCATTTTCTTGTAGATAGAAACCTTTCTGTCTCATTTGGCTCCCTACATGTACTTGCTTTCACATTCATCTGCATATGGACTTCTAAACCTCTTTGATGAATGCTTGCTGAAACACACACACTGTCAACCATAGGACTCCTTGAGATCTACTAGACTTCCACTCACTTCACTTGAAATACTTGAGAGCTAAGGTAAATTGGTTGACATAGATCTGGAAATTGTTTAGGACTTATCTTCTTTTTTGAAATTTTTGTAAAGTGGATTCCTACCAATGCTTGCAACTTTGAGTCACCTTCCATGAAGTTGAAAATTTACTACTGTCGTGATAATTGACATTTTTATACCTCACAGCATCATAAACATTTCAAGAATATTACAACACCAAAGTAAATTTCTGAACACCAAATAAATTGAGATCTGCACTATAAAACTACAACACCAAATATATTCACTACATTCACCAAATTACAATAGTACAACACCAATAGAAATTGAGAACATTCACTAAAGGTGGAATACTACAACACGAAAATAAATTTAGTGCATTCTCAAAAGATACATGACTACAATAGCAGCCAAATTGAAAACTTTCACCAAACCGACAATCATACAATAGAAAAATATTCAGTACTTTCACCAAATATACAATAATATATCATTGAACTAATCCAATACATCATGAACTACAAAACACGCAAAAGTTGATCTTCATTTTCCTTCATTCTGTGCATCTGCAATTTCAGTCATCCTGTAAATTTAAACAAAATCTTACTATTAAATGTACTTAGAGATTAAAACACTAATGTAAGGAAAAAGTATCAAAATACCTCTTCATGCATGTGGTGCAATAATGTCCTTTCTCTCCATAGAAATGACAAGTTCTTTTCTTTTCCTCAGATTTCGATGTTAATGACTCAATGGCAGACTTGTATCGTTTCGATTTTCTTGGCCGCCTCTTTGCTTTCGCACACTCTGGATCCAAAATATGTAAAAAGCTTCTTGGTGACTCTGATGGGAACACCATCATGAGCCATAACTAGCTCAATTTGATCTGATTAAGTCATTAAATGCTCCTACATAATTGACAGAAGGCCATAATTCATTGCATAATCATTCTGAGGCAAAGACAAGAAAACATGATTAAAACTGTAATTTTACCGTCATATCTTGAATGCCGTACAATCACGGATTTTCCTAGGGGGTCATTAAGGGTCAAATAGTCTTAAATATCCAACAAGTGGGTTCATACAGTCAGAAATGGGTTTTCACGTGTTTTGAGAATTAAATGACTTCTGAAATCCTAAAAACAGACCTGCTTAACTAAATGAGGTTTTGGTTAGGATAAAATTCACCTAAACCCTCTACAATTCATAGAAAAATATTCTCGAGGGTTTGGTACCATCAATTTGACCATCAGAATCTGTCTCGACCCAAAATAGTCTCAGACTGACATTTACCATAATTTGGATTTTTGCATAAATTACCCAGTCAAAAGAGGTCAAAATCTAAATCTAACTTCACCATTGGATTCCTTGAGTCCAAATTTGATTCGTACCAAGATTTGGGCCCAATCTAAGATCATCTTGACTATGTTTGCATTTTGGACTAGTCAAACTTTTTCTATCTCATTCAGACCCTTAACTTTTGAAATTCTTACAAATAGCCCCCCAACTTTGTAGTATTATTCACAAATAGGTCCCCACCGTACCAAAATCCTATACCTACAACTCCGACGACCTTCAAATGAGAAGATCTCCCTAATTTCTCACTCAATCCCTTCCGAAATTGGAAGGGAGATTCCATGAGGAGTCCTCTTCCCATTGAATCTGGTCATGAGTCTAAAAACCTTCCCAATCTCTCATGCGAATGCATGAGAAATTAGGGTATGTCACAACCCGATCCTAGATCCCTATAGGATCTGAGACCGACACGCTTCGATTAATCCCAAGACCTAGTCGTCCAACAAGAAATAACCAAATAACATTCAACAAACCACAATCACACAAGTACAATAGCCAAGCAAAAAGAAATTGACAACAGGGGAAAGGGAACAGTAATATTATATGTCATAATACAACCATCACAACAAAAATGAGTACATATAGAAGAAGACAAAGCTATAGAAACTCACTACCCAACAGTAGAACTAAAGCTAGGCTTGACTAGGCCCAGCGTCCTCAGCAGCCGGTAGCTCGGGTTGCACAAATTTATTAACTGGAGTCAGCTAACGCTGAGTAGAGTGGTGGCTAAGAAGTAACTTGCATTTTACTAGTTAACATAAAATTTTCCATTTTCCAATTATATTATGTGGGTGTGTAGAGATCTCTAATTAGGATTTATTAACTAATCTTCTTGTTCCCTATAGGAACGATTTTGTTTGCAGCTTCCCGCGATATAGGATGCCCACGTGCACTCTCCTGGTTGAGGGAGTCCCTCCGTGGTAGTCCTATACTCGGTCTACCACCTTGAGGTCACGGTCGTGACGTAGCGGTGACTACGGCACACGTGATGAGTGCGCGAGTAGCTACCCCGCACTGACACTCTGTCAGTCGTTTCCGCTAGTAGGTACACCTCAATGTATAGTGCAGAACAGTATAGGGCCTTGCCCACTCAAAACAGAACAGGGGTCTCACCCCTCCTCAGTCCACGTACCCTCGTTCGACTACCCCGATTTGCCCAACGGGCTAACAAGAGTCGGTGTAGGGTGTCCATACCTAGCCTCGAGCCCCCTGGGGCAGCTAGCTCTCCCCTACACTAAGTAGCTCACCTCGGTACCACGTACACGAGGGCCAATAAGAGTCGCCGTAGAGTGGCCAAACCCACCCTGGGTCCCAACCCAAGGGCGGCAAGCTCCCCTCTACACTACAAGGGATAGCTGCTCTCTTCGGTACCATGTACACGAAGGTCAGCTTACTTCCCTTAATAGCTGCCCATGGGCAGCAATTTTTTCAGAACCCTCATGTTCTCCGTATTATAGTGTTCTTGTCTATATTTCCCATGGGGTTCGTACTGGAGTTTCTTTTTCACATCCAGGTTGGAATGTACGGAACAAGCAGTTCAATTTCCATTTTTTATTACAGTAGGGGTCCATTTTACAATAAAGCAGGAAGCTTTTGATTACTCAATCATTCACATGTAATTTCCTCTAACCCTAGTGTTCATGCCATGACCTAGGGTTCATCTCAAGTCCTAGGATTACTTACTTGCATGTATTAAATTAGATATTTAAGGTTATAACCACTCTACCTGGGTAATCAGGTGGAATGGGGGCTCGTACAGTGGCTCCTGACGTCTCCGCAGGTCCCGTACACCTGACAGACTGGAGACCTAAAACATGGATTGATGGGCCAAAAGGTTCAGAATGATACAAACAAGGTGTCATTATATAGAGAAACTCATATGGAAAACAGAGGTGGTTTGTTTGCGGAAAAGCAATAATATTAGGGCCTTGCATGGGTCCAAAACATGTGGTCAGACAGAAATCAGACATTTGGGAAAGGTCCTAGACGTCTTGAATTAGTTCTCAGGGACACCTCTCTCGGTGTTCCTCTATCAGACGTCTGGAACTCAATGCCGATGTCCAAGGGCTCCGTCCGACGTTTGTGGGTGCTCTCGGACGTCTGAAATTGCCTCGGTCCGCTCTCTACCTTCTGACACATATACGTACGTTGTCAGGACTTTGTTAGAGAGAAAAAATATGGAAAGTAGATCTCTACCAGATGTCTTGCTCTACCTTCGGACGTCCGGTAAGACGTCGGGGTGTCCCTTTGGTCGTCTGATTTAGAGGAAAAAAATGACTTCCGCGAAATTGCTCTGGCTTCCCTCGCCTGCAGGCGCTGCAGCTGAACGGCGTAGCAGCCTCTGCTCTCACGCTTTCTCTCGCTCTGGCTCTCCGCTCTTCACTCACTCTCGCCCTCGCTCTGCACTCTCATCTAGCTACAGGGTGGGCAATGAAGAGGAGAGGTTTATAAGGGAGAGGAGCTGAGGGGGACGAGATGGCAAAGCATGGTGTGGCGTCGCAGGAGAAGGTGTGGAGAGGCACGGTAAGGGAGGAAGCATGGTGTACGTACGGTCCGCACCGAAGAGAAAAAGCATTTTCAGACGTCTGGTAAACATCCCAGATGTTCGGACAGACGTCTGGTGAACATCCTAGATGTCTTAAATGACCAAAGGGTGGTGGGTCGTTTCAATGTAACAAACTTAAAGGAAGTTTCATCCCTGAAACTTGGATTGACTAGGGTGCGAAAAATAATGTAGCAGTGTATAACAAACTTAAAGAGGATTGAAGTAGGTTCGAAGAGTCATACCTTCGAAAAGTTCCAGGTACTGCTCTCGCATTGCCGACTCAGGCTCCCAAGTTGCCTCTTCGTACCGCTGGCTTCTCCATAGGACTTTCACCAGGGGTACCTCCTTCTGCCTCAACCTCCAGATGGCTTGGTCTAGTATCTGTACCGGTCTCTCGGGATAGGTCAGGTCATCTCCCACTTCGATGCTCTTGTGGTTAAGGACATGGCTAGGATCGTCGATGTATCTTCTGAGGTTGGACATGTGAAATACGTCGTGCACCCCAGAAAGCTAGGGGGGAAGGGCAAGCCGGTAAGCGACGGGTCCTACCCGTTCTAAGACCTCAAAGGGTCCCACATATCTCAGTGCAAGCTTCCCTCTCACCCCAAACCGCTGTAAGCCTTTCATCAGCAAAATACAGAGAAAAGCGTGATCCCCAACCTCAAATTGTACCTCCCTACACTTCAGATCGGCGAAGCTCTTTTGCCTGCTCTAGATAGTACGCAGTCGTCGATGGATCTGCTCGATCACCTCCTGACTCTGGCATATCATATAGGGACCCACCTCCCACTTGGTCCCCACCTCAACCCAACTCAAGGGAGTAGTACACTTTCTCCCATACAGAGCTTCATATGGTGCCATGCCGATGCTCGAGTGGTAACTGTTGTTGCATGTGAATTCTGCCAGAGGCAAATGTTCCTCCCAAGAGCCTCTCCAGTCCAGTACGTAAGCGCGCAGAAGATCCTCAAGGGTCTGAATGGTGTGCTCCAACTATCCGTCCGTCTGGGGGTGATAGGCTATACTGAACTTCAGACAAGTCCCCAAGGCTTGCTGAAATTCTTCCTAGAATTGGGAAGTGAAACGAGTGTCCTTGTCAGAAATAATCTCGCGGGGAACCCCGTGAAGGTGTACTACGTCTCTGATGTATCTTTCTGCCAATTGTACTGGTCAAAAGTGACTCGGATTGACAAAAACCACACCGTCTTTGTTAATCTATCCACAATCACCCAGACTGCATCATGCCCTCTCTGTGTCACAGGTAACCCCACTACCAGATCCATAGTGACACTTTCTCACTTCCACTATGGAATGGGAAGTGACTGCAATGGCCCTGCAGGCCTCTGTGCTCAGCCTTCACCTGCTGGCATATTAGACACTGCTGAACGAAAAGGCCAACATCCTGCTTCATGCCTCTCCACCAAAAATCACGTTGTAGGTCATGATACATTTTCGTGTTCCCAGGATGTATGGTAAATCTAGATCCATGAGCCTCAGTCAGGATCTCCCTCAACAGCTCCCCATCTCTAGGAATGCACAAGCATCCCCTCATACGTAGGACTCCATCAGTGAATGAGAACTCTCCTAGGTTCCCTGCCAATACTCGATCTTGATGTGCTTGTAGATATGGGTCCGTCATTCTTTCAACCATGATGCGATCCATCAGCTCTGGTTGTGTGTGGGGTAGTTATGCTCGTGGGCTTCAGTTGCCACAAAGCGTATGCCATAACGTGACCTCGCTACATAAGTACACCCGCCAATCCCTGCAACAAGGCATTTGTGTAGATGACGAATCCGCCACCGCTGTTAGGGATGGTGAGCACAAGAGCTGAGGTCAACCTCTCCTTCAGCTCCTAAAAGCAAGACTCACACTCGTCTGTCCAGGCGAAGGGTACATCCTTCTGAGTCAATTGAGTCAGAGGACGGGAAATCTACGAGAAACCTTGGATAAATCATCTGTAATAACCAGCCAGCCCTAGGAAACTGTGAATCACTATCACCGAATGCGGCCTCTCCCACCTGAGTACTGCCTCTACCTTGGCTGGATCCACAGCTAAACTGTCTTCTTAGATCACACGGCCCAGGAAGGTGACCTGTCTCAACCAGAATTCGCACTTGCTGTATTTGGCATACAACCTGTGCCGTCTCAAGGTATCCAAGACCATGTGATGGTGCTGCTTATGCTGCGTCTGGTCTCGTGAGTAAATGAGCACATCATCAATGAAAACAACCATGAACTGACCCAGATACAGCCGAAAGATGCAGTTCATCAAGTCCATGAAAGAGGCAAGGGCATTGGTCAATCCAAACGGCATGACCAAGAACCCGTAGTGGTCGTATCATGTATGGAAGGCTGTCTTGGAGATGTTGGTCTCCCTAATCCTCAGCTGATGCTATCCTAACCTCAAATCTATCTTTGAAAATAAAGTGGCATCCCTCAGCTGGTCGAAGAGGTCATCTATGCGTGGTAACAGGTACTTGTTCTTGATGGTGACCCAGTTGAGCTGTCTGTGGTCAATGCACAGCTGAGTACCATCCTTCTTTGTCATGAACAGGATGGGGGCTCCCCACAGGGAGTCACTGGGCCTTACGAAGCCCTTCTCTAGTAGGTCCTGTAGCTGTGACTTGAGCTCTCGTAGCTCAAGCAGGGCCATTCGATATGGTGCTGAAGAAATGGGGCCTGTCCTTGGTATCAGTGAGATCTCGAACTCGATCTTGCGCTCAGGTGGCAGTCCTGGCAGCTCCTCTAGAAAGACGTCAGGGTACTCACAGACCATCGGAATACCCTGTATATTGTCCACGGGGCCAAGCTATGCTAGGATGCAAGCAAGGAAGCCCTTGCACCCTTGACTCAGTAGCATCGCTGCCCGAAGTGCGGAGATGCACCTGAATCCTTCGTCTATAGGCTGGCCATGGAACTCGAAGGGAGGTAGCCGTGGTATGGAGAAAACAATCTTCCTCCCAAAATAGTCTACAAGGGCGTGGTATGCGACCAACCAGTCCATCCCCGAGATTACACCAAAGTCATCCATCGGGATCATGATCAGGTCTATCGGAAGACTGTGTCCCCCTATCATGACCTCACAGTCAATGAGAACCTCCTCAGCAACAAATACCTGCCCACCTGGTCCTCTAATCTGAAAGGGATCCTCTAAAAGTACACTGCTCAAACTCGTGCAGACAACAAAACTCATAGAAACAAACGAATGCGTGGCTCCAGAATTGAAAAGAGTGTAGACGAGTCTGCCGGAAATAGTAACCATACCTGCCACTACGGAGCCCGAAGCTCTAGCATCTCCGTGAGTCAGGCCGTTAACATGCCCTTCAGCCCTCAGTATAGAAGACACAGTCATGCTCTGGGTCGGGAGGGAGGCAGCGGGCCGGTACCCTCCTCGTGATTGCAGCCCTCCTCCTCGGGCCTGGTATCCGCGGCAGCCAGATCGGTCTCCAATGCTCAATGCTGGGAGCGTCGGCTGCGCTCCAATCCTAGATGGACAATTCCTCCGTATGTGGCCCGGCTGGCCACATTGATAGCAGAGGGGTACGCGATTTCCCTCTGTCTGTTGTCCCTGTTGGTGACTGGGCGGGGGTCTGCTGCAGTCGGCTGATCCCTGTCAGGGACCCCCAAAGGACCCTGATGGATCCACAGAATGGGACAATTCCCCTACTGGTGTCTGGGGCCTCCTCTCCCAGTGGCCCTGCGAGTGCTCATGCAGGTAGGGCCTCTTTCATCCTCCTCCATCTGCTCCAGGCAATCTTCTACCTCAGACGGGCTTTCCTCCCCCTTGAAAGAGGGGGGCTTCAACTTCCTGAATTGGCTGAAGACCTCATGGTGTAGCCGCAACGGAGGAAGGGGTGCACCTCCAAGCAAGGAGTCATGCCCCAAAGTGTTTGAAGGGGTGGGGGTGGTAGGGGATCACCCCCTCCCCATCCAGCTTGTCCAGCACCGTGGCGGCTTGCCTGCCCCACGGAGGATTCCCCCTCTGCATCCCCAGGAAGGGAAGGTTGAGGAGGATGCTGATGGAGCTCCTCCCGTATAAGACTCTGGATCAGTTGGGCGAGGTCCGGGGCCTGAATGCCTAGGAGGGGAGGTGGAGCGGCTCTATCCTAAACCATCGCTCATCCTCCCCTACGACCACGCCCTCGGCCACAACCACATCTGCGGCCTGCCTCAATAGCTCCTTGGCAAGGCATTTCCTACACAGAGATCAAGGAGAAACAAGATTATTGGTGCCTATTTGACTAAAGAGAAGACGTGAGACTCGGAAACAATAACAAGAGAAAACGTTGTGATGGCTATCTCAGTTACAGGTACAAATGTGGTGTTTTCCGAACTACTTGGTTCATTTCTTGGGACGACCTTGCTCTGATACCATCTTGTCACTACCCAGTCCCAGATCCCTATAGGATTTGAGATCGGCTTGCTTCGATTAATCCCAAGACCCAGTCGTCCAACAAAAAATAACCAAATAACATTCAACAAACTACAATCACACAAGTATAGTAGCTAAGCAAAAATAAATTGACAACAGGGGAAAATCAACAGTAATATTATATGTCATAATACAGCCATCACAACAAAATCGAGTACATATAGCAGAAGACAAAGCTATAGAAACTCACTACCCAACAGTAGAACTAAAGCTAGGCTCGACTAGGCCCAGCATCCAGCAGCTGGTAGCTCGAGCTGCTCAAATCCCTCACTTGTACAAAATTTATTAACTGGAGTCAGCTAACGCTTAGTATAGTAGTGGCTAAGAAGTAACATGCATTTAACAAGTAGTTAACATAAAATTTTTTTTTTCCAATTATATTATGTGGGTGCGTAGAGATCTCTAATTAGGATTTATTAATTAATCTTCTTGTTCTCTATAGGAACGATTTGTTTACAGCTTCCTGCGATATAGGATGCCCATGTGGCACTCTCCTGGCCGGGGGAGTCCCTCCATGGTAGTCCTATACTCGATCTACCACCCCGAGGTCACGGTAGTGACGTAGCGGTGACTACGGCACACGTGATAAGCGCGTGGGTAGCTACCCCGCACTGGCATGTGGTCAGTCGTTTCCGCTAGCAGGTACGCCTCAACGTACAGTGTGGAATAGTATAGGGCCTAGCCCTCTCAGAATAGAACAAGGGTCTCACCTGTCAGGGGTCTCGCCCCTCCTCAGTCTGCGTACCCTCGTCACACTACTCCAGTTTGCCCAACGGGCTAACAAGAGTCGGTTTAGGGTGGCCATACTTAGCCTTGGGCCCCCTGGGGCGACTAGCTCCCCCTTACACTAAGTAGCTCACCTCGGTACCACGTACACGAGGGCTAGTAAGAGTCGCCGTAGAGTGGCCAAACCCACCCTGGGTCCCAACCCAAGGGCGACAAGCTCCCTTCTACACTATAAGGGATAGTTGCTCTCTTCGGTACCATGTACACGAAGGTCAGCTTACTTCCCTTAACAGTTGCCCATGGGCAGCAAATTTTTTCAGAACCCTTTGGTTCTCTGTATTACGGTGTTCTTGTCTATATTTCCCATGGGGTTCGTACAGGAGTTTCTTTTTTACATCCGGGTTGGAATGTACGGAACAAGTAGTTCAATTTCCATTTTTTATTACAGTAGAGGTCCATTTTAGAATAAAGCAGGCATCTTTTGATTACTCAATCATTCACATGTAATTTCCTTTAACCCTAGTGTTCATGCCATGACCTAGGGTTCAAGAATTTACTCTGTAGTATGTGTTTATTCCTTCCTAGGGTTCATCTCAAGTCCTAGGATTACTTACTTGCATGTATTAAATTAGAGATTTAAGGTTATAACCACTCTACTTGCGTAACTGGGTGAACGAGGGATCGTACAGTGGCTCCCGACATCTCCGCAGGTCCCGTACACTCGATAGACTGGAGACCTAAAACATGGATTGATGGGCCAAAAGGTTCAGAATGATACAAACAAGGTATCATTATACAAAGAAACTTGTACAGAAAACAGAGATGGTTTGTTTGCGGAAAAGCAACAATATTAGGGCCTTGCACGGGCCCAAAACACGTGGTCAGATAGAAATCAGACATCTGGGAAAGGTCCCAGATGTCTTAAAATAGTTCTCAGGGATACCTCTCTTGGTGTTCCTCTATCAGACGTCTGGAACTGAATGCCGATGTCTAAGGGCTCCGTCAAATGTCTGGGGGTACCCCCGGACGTCTGAAATTGCCTCGGTCCGCTCTCCACCTTCTGACACATATACGTACGTTGTCAGGACTTTGTCAGAGAGAAAAAATACACAAAGTAGATCTCTACCAGACGTCTTGCTCTACCTTCGGATGTCCAGTAAGACGTCTGGGTGTCCCTTCGGTCGTCTGATTTCGCGGAAAAAAATGACTTCTGTGGAACCGCTTTGGCTTCCCTCGCCTGTAGGCGCTATAGTAAATGGCACAACACCCTGTACTCTCGTGCTTTCTCTCGCTCTGGCTCTCTGCTCTTCACTTGCTCTCGCCCTCGCTCTACTCTCTCATCCGGCTACGGGGTGGGCAGTGAAGAGGAGAGGTTTATAAGGGAGAGGAGGTGAGGGGGACGAGATGGTGAAGTGTGGCGTGGAGTGGCATTGCAGGAGGTGTGGAGAGGCATGGTGAGGGAGGAAGTATGGCGTACATATGGTTTGCGCCGAAGAGAAAAAGCATTTTTAGACGTCTGGTGAACATCCCAGACATCCGGATAGACGTCTGGTGAACATCCCAGACGTCTTAAATGACCAGAGGGTGGTGGGTCATTTCAGGGTACCTTAAAACTTCGATCTCCAGTGACATTTCCTAAGCTTGGAAGCTTGGCTTCCAAACTGAAAAGCCCTTCATGAACCCTATAAAAGGATCCCCATGGCACGGCTGTGCTCTTTAGCTAGGTTTTGGGCAAGAAACCCTCTTCCAACTCCCTCTCTGGCCTCCTCCGACCTACACTCCGGTGGTCATCCTCGTTCTTCTTTGTCCACATCCCAAACCATGAAATTGGAGGCACAGCCATCTTCCCATCTTTCTTCCGACTGAGGCCGACCAAAGCCATGTCAATCTCGTGCCTTCTTTGTCGCTGTCCACTTCACCGGAGGCTTCATCTTCCTCGCGTCTAGCAAAACACACCAATGCAAACCCCTCTCCCTTTCATCCTTAATTTAGGTCTTGTTCTTTTTCCTCTCTCTATCTTTCAAAACAACCATCGACGCTGTCATTCATCTCCATCTCCTACTGCTCCTCCTGCTAGGTGTACACGCTGCTATGCTCCTCCATTTGCCTCGCCAGCCACCTCACGACCTTCACCACACCACCTTCTACCACACCCCTCTCCTATTTCGCCCCACCGCTCACCCAAATCGTCTCCCGAGCAACCCATCACTGCATGCCCATTTTTGCCTTTGACTGACCACCATAAGGCGCCATCCTCCACGAAATCACCTCCAATCGCTTCCTCACCTCAAGAAGATACTGTTGAGACTTTTAACTAGGGCTTGTAGCCCATGTTTCATATTTCAGGTGAACCATCAGAGCTCTGTCACAGCGACGTATCCTCCGACCGTGTTCTTCAAGTTCACAGCCACGACAGCCCCAAGTGTTGCACCCAGGAGTTGCGGATGACCTCCAGGCATCATTCCAGGTCTTTGGTTTCAGGTTGCAACGACAGGAGCTGCTTCAATTAAGAGAGCAATCCACCAATAGCTACGTGAAGGAGAAGGCCCTCTCTTTAGTCCCACATTGTGGGTTTTTGAAGCAACAACATTGCATAAGATGAAAAAGTCACATAGGCTTACTGCCTCAACACAAGGGGGTGAGGTCCCCTGCACACCCCACTACCTCGCCCGTGACACTGCTCACACAGGTCTGGCGCTCACCCGATTACCCGCCTAAGCCCTGTTCACTCCTTGGCTACCACCCACGCCGACGGCCCTAGACCCAGGTGCGCTCTAGGTCTGATTACCTGATAAACCCGATACTGAGCTCTGGGAGAGCATGACCCAGAGAAAGAGAGAAGAAGAGAGAACGCGGGTTAAGGGGAGGTTTTGCTCTCTGGAGAAATTGGCTAACACTTAGCCAAATCTGAAGACCCTCTTCCCTTCTACGTGAAGAGAAGAAGAAGAAGTCAGAGGAAGAAGAAGAGAAGAAACAAAGAGGAAGGCACTATAGTAGTTGAATGTTTAAGGCATCTAATCTCCAAAGATGACGTCTGATTACTGTAGCATTCAAGCTACTATACGGATATCTGATTGATCTAGTCTTGATTACTATGATATTATTGATTACCTTAGCATACATATATCTATACTAAATAATTGGTGATCTAAATCACCATTATTTTGTATAGATCTCTTTATATCATGTTAAATTCTTTTTATACTCATGTTCTATATTGATTATCATTTCTAAGTGATTATTATTCATTTCTTGATATTATTTGGCTTAATTCTTGTGCTCAATTGCATTTTATTGAGATTAGCACGTGAATTCCTATTTGCTCCTTGTGTTTGACCTCGGACTTTCATTTCTGATATTCGAGTATAAATTTTATTTGTTTTTCATGCTGATTCAACCTACACTACAATGTGACGATTTTAAAACCGGTTTCAGAGTGATCAATAGACTCCAACATATCCATAGGAGTTGTGTTGCCTCTTGGAGTCATTGTCGAATTACCGGTAGATGTAGATACATGTACATGACACTTAGAATGTTCTTTCATATGATTTTTAACTTCTTCAACCATTTTCATAGCCAACTGAAAATTCCCCTCACTTGCTCTTCCCCATTCATATAACTCGGATAAAATGGAGTTGAAACCCATCAACATATGTGGTGTTGGTTCATTTGCGTCATTATCACAATCAGGTTGACTACTAGCAATAAACCTACAATTCATTCCCCAACAATTCAACAGGTAACAATTAGGTAACTCTAGAAATCCCTTCTTTCCTAAAAGAGAACAACACATGGCAACACAAGATACCTTCTTGCTCAAATTTCTTGCATGAACATGAACATCTTCTCTCATTAGTAAGGAACTCAACAATGAAGATTCTCCTGCTATTCCCATGCATATAGACCTCATAAGAATTCTTATCCACAACACTTGAAATTTTCTTTGATTCACAATTAGACATCTTTCTGAACTCCTCTTGGATTATAGAAAAATTTGATGGACAGTAGAAATTACCTACTTGCAACTCTATAGGATGATTTGAAGTCAATGGTAGTTTTGTCGTTAAACCTTTGAAATCCTGAATCTTCGTCATTCCGTCGGGAAAGTAATGCACGATCATATTTTCCAACAAACTCAGACAAAGGTGTTTGAGAATTTATGAAGCCATCAAAGAAAGAATTTATGATTTCGGCTCTTTAACTTGTTGACATTCTAGCCTAGAATGTGTCTCAAAGATATATAGGTATCCAATGCTACCAAACATCATACATTTTGTATAACCAACTTCCACTTGCTATTTAATATTTATCCTTTAATTCGATCCATTGGCTCTCAAATTCTTCTATTGATTCACATGTATAGATCCATCGATTATAATCTTCTTGGAAATGATCAACACATCTTAATTTTTGCAAATGGATCAACGCATTCTTCTTAATGTGCCATATACAAAATCTATGAACTAATGAGGGGAAAATTGATGCAATTGCCTCAGAAATAGCTGGATCTTGGTCAGTGATTATGGCTATAGGCAATTTACCATACATAAAAGTTTACCAAGTTTGAGATAACCACTTAAAGGTTTCTACAGTTTCATTATCAAGTAATGCACAACCAAACAATGTTGATTGTCGATGATGATTAATACCTGTGAATGGTGCAAATGGCATTGAGAATTTGTTCATTCTATACGTAGTGTCAAAAACCAAATGTCATTAAATTTTACATACGATGATCTTGATCTACCATCAGCCCAAAAAATACTTCTCACAAGATCGGTGTCATCAACTTCAAGTTAATAAAAGAAATTTGTTTCTACAGCCATTTTCTCCAAAAATGATCAGATAATCGATCTACACTCCTAACCTATATTATTCTTCTGACTGACTTTTATTTGATCTTTACATAACTGGCTACTGACACTGTTCACACCCATTTCAGTCATGATAGTAGAAATCATTGATGGGGCCAACCCACATGTATGTAAGGCACTTATCATTTCTGTTGTGGAGGAAGATACACTCTAATGTGATATTAACTTCTTTACCTTAGATGGACTTCCCATTGCTTGATTATACTTATCGTGTGCTCTTCTCATAGGCCAAGTTTTTTCTTCCTTTTGACATAAATAAATATGAGCTTTACATCCTTGTCGACCTTCTCGTCGGTGTTTAACTTGTCTTCCTTCAGAACCCTTTCTTGTAAAATCTTTAAATCCTTCACTAGAACAAACAATCATTCTAGCAACAATAGGTTTTGATCTTCTCGATCGATGTACCCAGTCCTTGCGTATAGAAAAACCCTTTAATTTCGCATATGCATTATAAAATTTATATGCGTCGCCTTCAGATTTAAAACTCCATACCAACTACTATTTTATCTCCTTCAACATTCACATTTTCAAATTACCATCAATAGATGCTCCACATTCACCTTCTACTTCGACTACATCGGCATTTCGAACTTGATCAACTTCTACTTCATTGTCCAAATCATTTCTTCCAACATTGACCTCATCATTCTATGTATGGCTATCAACTTTAAGATTATCATTCAAGTTATACTTCTCCATTTTAACCTAATTATAATTTAAAGTGAAATACAATAAGTAGTAACATAATACATGGTGACCACTACAAAAATGATCATTTCTAAAAACTTCAACATTAAAATATAGTCAAACATTGCAAATTACATTCCAATGTAAATTTATTATGCAACCAGCATCTACAAATCAGTATAGATGATCAACAAACTTCATCAAATTGGTGGTCCTTTGCTGGATTAAAACAATGACAGACATGCGGCGACAATGCACACAGCATACCTTAGCATGGTGGTGTTTGAGTGAGCCAGATCCATAAGTTGTGACCTATTCCACAGGGAGTCAGAGACGAATGAGAGAGGGAAGACCAGGTGCTATCCACAAGGAGTCTGAGATGAAAGGGAGGGAGGCATCCTGTGATCTTGGGAGGGTAGTCCTATGATCTTGGGAGGGAGGGGTAGTGTGATCTGGAGAGGGTGGTGATCCAACGAGGGATGGCGGAGTGTGATGGGTTGGGGGGAATTGGAGGGAGGGACAATATTTGGAGAGTGGGTAGAGAGGAGGGTTTAGTGTTCAGGAGAGGGAGGGCTTGCACAGGAGAGAGAGGAGAGGGTTATCGGGGGAGTGGGAGGAGAGGCGATTAGGGGAGTCGAGAGGCCTTCGGTGTCAAGGGAAGGTGACGAGAGGAGGGAGAGAAGGTGAAGAAGAACACCACCACTATGGTGATGGGGCTGCTGGTACGAGCGAGCGCCGCTGCAAGGGAAGGGATGTTGGCGCCACTACAAGGGTGGGGATGCAGCTGCTGTGATGGGGCCGTTGAACTGACTGAGAAAATGTGGGAATCGAGGGAGTTTAGAAGACTCTCGCCTATGGGTTCGATGTGTACAGAAAGTGAGGAGAGGAGGGAGGCAATGACAGAGGGAAGGTGAGAATTTCATCTCAACCATTCATCAAATCTAACGGTGGAGAGAGACTCACCTACACCTAACGACGCTGCAGGTGACCAGCACAATCCTCACCATCGATAGCCCTCACCCTCACTTGAAGTGCATTTTGAGGTTTCTATGAGTGTGCACATTATTTAAGTTAAGGACATATTATTAAATTTAACGACACATAATTTAAATCAGTGACACATAATTCAAGTTTTGAGCCAATTATTTAAGTTTTCAACATAACTAACCAACAATGGTAAGTAATATAGCCTTTGTCAAGTTAGACACAAATTGTTTAAGTCATATGCAATTTAAATTTTCTGTGAGTGTGGCACACACATGCATAAAAAGTTTAATAATTCTCTTAGAAATTAAACTACGTGACACTGATTTAAATTATGTGTTGTAAAATTAAATAATATGTTCCTAATGGGAATACCATCACGAGTCATAACTAGCTCAATTTGGTCTTATAAAGTCAATAAAAGCTTCTACATATCAGTCAGAAGGTCTCTTGGGCAGGATGAGTTGTTTTGAGAAGAAAAGATGAAAATAGGGTTATTTCTACAATTTTACCATCTTATCAAAAATTAAGAATAACCACGAGGGATGCCAGGGTTTTATTAAAGGTCATTTAGTCATTAATGCCTAATAAGTGGGTCCATGCAGATAAAAAGAATTTTCACGCATTTCAAGAATTAATGGACATCTGAAACCCTAAAAATAGACCTGTTTAACTAAATGAGGTTCTGGTCAGGATAAAATTCATCTAAACCCTCTAAAAATCATAGAAAAATATTCGCTAGGGTTTGGCATCCTTTATTTGACCATCTAAACCCATTTTGACCTAAAACAGAGTCTCAGACAGACTATTGCCCTAATTTGGGTTGTTGAATAAATTACTTAGTCAAACTAGATCAAAATCAAAAACAACTTCACCATTGGATTCCTTAAGTCTAAATTATGTTTGTATCAAAATTTGGGCCTAATTAGAGATTGTCTTGACCTAGTTTGCAATTTGGTTCAGTCTGACTCTTTCTATTTCATAGTTGCCCTTAGCTTTTGAAATTCATTACAATTAGGACCCTATCTTTATCGTCACTCTTTGCAAAGAGGTCCCTTCACCATTATTGTGGACGAATCCTACTCCGGCAAGCTTATTTGGGTAAGAACTCTATGATTACTTGACGAATCGCTCTCAAAATTGAAAGGGAGATTCGTCAGGTAATCTCCTTATTGAGCCATGTCCAAGTTTCCAATTCTTTTTCAATCTCTCATATGAATGCATGAGAGATGTGGGTATCCTACTCTGGAGAATTTACCAAGCTTGAAAGCTTGGTTTTCAAGCTTCAAAGCTCCCTCTAAGGCCTATTTAAAGACCCCTGAGGACAAATCATCTTCTTCACGCTAGTTTTCGGTTGGAATACCCCAATTTCCTCCCTCCTCTCCGATCGAAAAAGCTCCACGATGTCCAACGACTCCCTTCGACCACCCTTGTCATCTGCTTGCAATACCAACGATGGATTCTCCTTCCTCTCCATCTTCCGCATCGTGCGATACCAGCATGCGCCCCAATTCTATTCGTCATCGTCGCTTCTACCCCACTGGAGCTCTCTTCGTCTCCGACGCTGGCCACACCAGACCCGACGTCGCTCCTCTCTCTCATCGACCACCACATAGTCTCCTCGACTCCTTATCTTCTGCATATCATCACCATGCCAGTACACTCTGACTCGACCACCACATTGCCCTTTGCGACTTCATCTTCCTCCGCTCCAGCAACCACTTTGGCGAGGCTCTTCATCCGCTACACCGCACCATAGGCCTCGCCACCTATCCCAAAATCTCTGCCTCATCCATGCAAGCAAAACCCCTCAAGAAATTGAGGGGTTTACTCTCCCGAGCACTCCACAAAAGAGACCCAACTCCGCCTTCAATTTTTGTCTCCGCCAGCCACCTACGACCACCTTCGCAGCTTACCACCGCCACCACGACCTTCGCCGCATCTTCGCGAAGCTCCTGAGTTTGTTTGATGTGGCCGCAAGGTTGTACTTTTCTTTTCAGGTGCTGATTGGACCTCCGTCACTGCCTGTGATTCCGCAGACCACGTCTTCAATTCTTCGACCACAACTGCTCCATGTTTCACTCCCAGGCTCTGCAGCTAAGTCCCAAGAAGCGAACTTGATGCCTAATTGAACCCCAAAGCCTCCTTCTTGACCTAAATTGAAGGCATCTTCACCAGCTGCTATGTCACGACGAAGGAGAGACCAGATAGTCCCTCATTGTGAAGCGACACGCGGCCTGCAGCACATAAATTGATTTTCTGTCTCAGCCCGATTTCCTCCAAGAGCATCAGGGAGAGGTCCCACATGCATGCTTTACACGCATGTGCCCTCACTCACGCTCATGCCTCACGGGTCTGGGCCTTGGTCCGTTTACCTGGTTACTCGGGTGAGGTCTGGTTTGCCTTATTTGAGAAAGAAGAGAAGAGAAGGGAAAGAGAGAGGGGGGGTTTTTGCCTCGCTGCCTATCTCTCGACACTTAGCGAAATTCTGAAGAGGCTTTCAGCTCTGTTGGTGCTGTGCTCTACTATGCCTCTCCCTGAGGTTTGAGAAAGAGAGGTCTTTGCCTCTGCTAGTTAAGGCATCTGAGTGCCTATTTTGATTCTGAAATTCTGAGGAGTTGATACTGTGATTGACATTAAGTGCTTGTAAAACTTAAAGAGTAATTTGGTGATTCAAATCACCATTTTACTCTAATATTTTTGCCACATTGACTCTTGAATTTATATCTATATCATTTATGCTTGAAATTTCTCTTACATTGCTATATTCTTGTTTAAAATTGTGATCTTGAGATAAATTGCCATATTGTTCCCTATGTTAGACCTCAGATTTTTGAGTTATAAATTTGAAGCGTTCTACGTGATTTATCGGCTATACTACAGTGCATTACTTTTAAAACACCGATTCAGAGCGTACATCTCTCTTCATTCTTACTTTATTTATTTTATATATATATCAGTTGTCTTTCTTCATTCTTGAATTTTCATTTTCAAGTAACAACTTTATTTATTTTAGTGCATCACATCTCTCTTCTAATTACCCTAGGCACACTTGCCTAGGGTGAGCTTAGAAGAGAAGACTTCTCTTCTCACTTAGGTTGTAGTTGTTAGGCAATTTCTTTAGCGTAGTTCTATCTACGCATTCGTATCCTGCTTATTTCCAAACATAAAAATTTACAAAAGTCAAAAGACAAAGAGAGAAGTGTTGATTTGAGAGATGAGAGAGAGAATCACTTATTTGACTACCAAATTAGCCTCCTTGGATGACCCTAGATACCACCACTATCTCGGAATATAAGTTTAAAAGCTGATCCATTTTATGCATTACAACGACATTAAAACCCCATTTATAAAACCGTGCAAATCTCGCATCACTTTTTGGCGTCGTTGTCGAGGAGGCACGGCTTAGTCTTAATCTCTCTCTTGATTTATTAGGTCTTCACGAAATTTTGTTTGTTTTGATTCAGGGTGCGAATCAGGAGCAGGACTTGGATTTGGAGCACTTGGAGCAGAAGCTTCAAGTTTCTTTTCTTCCTATGTACTTCAGGTTAGTACCCCAGGTCCTTTCTTATCAAAAACAAAAGTAAAATCCATTCAAAAAATATTTAAATTATCAAAAAAATCAAAAACAAGAAAAATTAAGGGTGGTGGAACCCTAAAATTCATTTTGTTGCTTGTTTGCTTAATTTTTCCACCAGCTTTACCTTTTTGGTGTCTGATTTTTGAAAATCCAAACTTCTATTTTGATTTTTAAAAATCAAGTTCAGACACAGGAGCTTCTTGAAATCATCCAGTTTTATCTAGGGAAGTCCCTTTAAGTCAAGAACCTCGAGTCCAATTTTCAAGTAGTTTTATAGAATAGAAAAAATTAAAAAATTGATGGACTAAACAAAGGTCAGACCTTGTTTTCTTACTGTCTGAGAATTTTATAAATTTTTTTGCTCATCAGATTTGAGAAAACTTTATATTTCTAGAAACCTTGAGAAATTATCTACATTGTATAAAATTCTCAAAAATTTTTGAGATCGTTTAAGGTTTCTGCATAATCAATTCCCTAAATCTATCATTTCTGACTCTTGACACTAGTAAGACGAAAAATTCCAAAAGAATATCAAACAAATTTCTAAAATCATAAAAAAATAATTTTTGGATTCCTTAATTTGATGTTATATCAGGTGGTGTATTGTTTATCTTGTTTGGACAACACCTAAAAAGATTTTAAAAAGAGATTCATTTTTAGAAGTTGCATAACTAGGAATTTCGACTTTAGGGTTTTTAATTTTCCCTCTTAATCACATCAAAATTAAAAGGAATTGATCTCCACCAACAACTTGTTTGCCATTATTTTGTGGGACATCAAAACCTTGGTTGAACATTTAATAAGAGAGATCCTAAAAGACACTAAATCTTTATTAAAACCCTAAAATCCTTCAACCAAAAATCCTTGTTTGCAAAGCTCTTGATTTGGCTTGGGCACCACTTCCCGCCCAATTCTCACACAAAAAAAAAGAAATAATCAGGCATTATCCCAACTAACGCCCATCACATCCCTTGTGCATTTTAAGCTAATAGACCTAATTAAAATTTTGTAGCAATTTGACCCCTAAGGTTTCATCAAACATATGCTTGCTACCTAGGTTTTATGTTTTCTTTAGTTGATATCAATTCTTTCATCTATATCTTGAGGCAGGCTGAGGGGTTATGTCAAATGACCAGGCACGGGTTTACACAAGCCCCTAGTGATTTTCTTGGGACATGCTTGGGCCCAACCCTCCCCTTATTCAGCCTAACCAGATTTGTTGAGAGAACGGATATCCACTATTGATTTCTTATTTCCTAGATAGACTAAGTCTTTGCTTAATTTTTAGGGAGTCACATTTATGTTAGGTCTAGAATTTTGTTGCCTGATTGCACACTTTCCTCTTTCCTTCCTCTCCTCCCCATTCTTCCATTGCACGCACGGGTGGCGGTCCTAAAATCCACACTTGGAGGGTCCTCTTGATTCTGCCCCCCAACACAAAAAGACTTTCTTCCTCTCATTTTCATTCTTCAAAAGTGGAATATCCCCAAAATAGGTCCTACACTGCTTCCACCTCTCACCAACAAAACACTTCTGATCCCACCTCTAATCCTATTTCTAACCCTTCCACCCAAAATCCGCAATCTAACCAACTTTTTGACTTACCCATCCCCAACCTGCCCATCTTAGAACTACTTGAGATGCCACAAGGGCAAAACCCGCCACCCCGACAGTATCTTGTCATTCCTCTTAAGGATTTTTATGATCCTTCCAATTATGAGGACAGACCAAGGGTGGTCATACCAGAAAGGGACTTTGAGATTAATCTTCTCGTTCTGACCTTAATCAAGCACTTCCATGGCCTTCCCTAGGAAGACCCATTCAGCCACCTTGAGGAACTTACTCTCCTCACATAGATGACCCGTTCTCGCAATGTGCAAGAGGATTTATGGCTGATGAGGTTATTCCCACTTTCCATAAATGACAAGGCTACATATTGGTTCAGAACCATTGGCAAACGCATTACCACTTGACCTCAACTTAAAACCACTTTCCTAAAGAATTCTTCCCCATTGGTCGTACGATTTCCCTACAACGATCTATTACGACCTTCTAACAAAAACCTGGTGAGACCTTACATGATGCTTGGGAGCAATTCCAGGATCTTTTAAGAAGTTCTCCACACCATGAGGTTTCATTATGGCAGCTCATGTAGATCTTCTACCATGGATTAGAAGATCAACTTCGATGTTTCGTCGATGCCTCATGTGGGGGCAACTTCTTGAATAAAGATGCTGAGAGTGCCTATGATCTTTTTGAAGAAATTAGTGAAAGCTTATTTAACCATGCATCCATGAACACCTTTGGTAGGTCTACCAACTCGCAGATTGGTATTCATGAAATTGGCACTCAATCAATCCCTGCTACCCAAGACGACCTTCAAATGATTTCCACCAGACTTACCATATGTAATTAAATCAGAAGAAAATCGAGGAAAGACTTACTACACCCACCTAGGTTCCACATCCGACCCCGCCTAACATTCTAGAGAGTGAGAACTTGCACAATCACAATACCGTCCCTGCTAAGTATAATCAATTTTCTGAGGCTTTATATGGTTCCCTGGGGACTTGCAGTTATCCAAATCCTAACCCCGCTAAGAATATTTTCTTCCTCCAGGAGCAATTTAGAACTCCCTCCAACTCCAATTGGAGGAATTACTCGACTCACTCCTGGCCCAATCAAGTGCCCTCTCAGAAAGAAAACCAATTTGGAGGGTATGGGAAGAACCAAACTTTCTATCAACCTGGGCCATCCCAAGAAGACATTAATGCCTAGGTTATGAAAACCCTGCAGGGGATGCAAAATCATATGTCGGAGGTAATTCATGTTGTTACAAATCTCCATAATCAGATTGGGGTTACTTCGACCCAGAGGCCTACAGGGCATCTGCCTTCCCAGCCCATACCCAACCCTATCAATTAGAGGAACCACTACCAGGGTGGGCACTCAAATAAGAACCATACTAATCAACCTCCAATCAACCTAGCATCACAACACTTGCCAGGTTTCCCACAACATCAGGCCCCTCAACCCCCTCCTAGGAACAACCAAATTGGCAATGCAGTTACTTCGAGGAATGGGAAAACAATCACCGATCCCGGGCCTTCACAACAACCTGGTACAACCCCTATCATTCCTATGCAAATTGACTCTCAACTCCCCACTCAGGAAGACAAAGAAACAAAAAAATCACATGACACGACTCCTGTCCCTTTTCCCCAAGCTCTCCACTCCACTACTAACCACAAAAAGAAATCTGAGCCCACGACCGAAGAACTCATGGATTTATTTGGGCAAGTTCAGATCAATATCCCTCTCCTAGATGCAATCAAGTATATACCTGCCTATGCCAAATTTTTAAAAGATATCTGTACTCCCAAAAGGCAGACTAAAGGCCTAGGACAGATGCATCTTTTAGAGATAGTACGCTCTGTTATAAAGAGCAAACTGCGTCCTAAGATGAAAGACCCGGGCGTGCCTTTGATTTAAGTAATTATTGATGATACCACTTTTAATCGTATCCTTCTCGATCTCAATGCCTTAGTTAATATCATCCCCACGAATTTATTCGAAGAATTTTATATCAGTGATTTAAAACCTATCGAGGTTACCCTACAATTAGCCGACCGATCTACAATCAAACCTCGTGGGATTGTTGAGGATGTCTTTGTCAAAGTCTAGAATTGTGTCTTCCCTATAGACTTTCTGGTCCTTGACATTGAGGTACCTGAATCTCTGATTAATGCCCCAATCATTCTTGGATGACCTTTTTTGGCCACCGCAAAAGCGAATAAAAATTGCCATATAGGCAAAATGGATATCACTTGCGCAGTCCAAACCATCACTCTTGATATTTTCAAATCCTCCAAGAGATTTCATGACAATGATAAATTTTTGAGGACTCAGATATAGAAATATCCAATTTGGTTGAGAAGACAATGTTAATAGATACCCTTCCCAACCACAATTTTTTTGAGAACTCTAACTCTGAATCATTAGTTAGCGAAATCTATGAGTTGGAGCCTTGTCTCCCTCTAAAATCTCTTCCTGATTATGCCCCTAACCCACCCACGCTTCTCTCACTCCACCCTTGCACACTAACTTCGCCCACCCTTCATCTTGTTAACCTTTCCCCTGGACCTACCATCTGATCCCCCCAAGCATGGCCTTCTTTCTGAACTAAAACCTAGGATAGACTCGGGTATTTCTTCCATTTTTTACACTCATTTTAGTCACCCTACTTCCACCATTTTCTTTTTAGGGGACCAAGAGGAAGATTGCATTTTACAGGGCATTCACGTGTCTAACTATCTTCACGATTGATCATCTTCCGTGCATTGCTTCATGCTTGGTTGAATGGCATTAAAGACAACACTGGCTGGGAGGTAACCCAGCAACATTTTCCTTTTCGCTTTCATTTTCTTTTTCAGGTTCTACAAAACTTCGCCTCTATCCTAACTTCCTCTCTTAGGTGATATCTTCTCCTACTCTTGTCCTTTTGCAAGGGACTTGCAAACCTTAAGCATGGGGGGTTACTTCAATTTTGTTAGGCTTTTCATTATTTTTCAGACCCTAAAATCATTGAAATATTTTGCATTTGCATCATCTGCATCTGCATATGCACTCTATTTGCATAACTTCTAAAAAAATGTTGTGAGAATTTTTAGTGAAAGAAAGGACTAATGGTTGAACTTTAATTCAAATTAGGTATACGTCGGGTTTAATCAATAAGAAACTAAGGATGAAGCTATGGATTCAATTTTAGACGTTTAAGGTCTAGAAACCTAGACTAGATTAGGTATCCTACAAAGAATTCCATCCTAACACTTCATGATTCAAGTAACCCGACTTTGTTTAGCGACTAGGATAGTGCCTGATGATGAGTCCATTTTAATGGACTAATAGTAAGCCTAAGTAATTTTCTTTTAACAATTTAGGTTTGTTAATAACTACACTAAGTTATAGAATAATTGTATGCATCATGATTTAATTATATAACATTCTATGACTTAGTGTGTAATGATTATGTTCTTTTTATTTGTAGGAATAATATTCAGGAAGAATAAGGGTTCGGGAGCAATTTTCCCCAACAACCGGCGGGCCTTTTCCCTTTCCTACGGCCAGTGTAACTCTTCTCCAACGCCCGCCGGTTGAAAACAGAAAGGGGATTTGGAAATCCCGGGATTGGCGCACGCGGGGAGAGAGAGGAGTTAAAGAGAAGAGGTGGAGAGAAGAACGGGGATCATCTTCCCCCTGTGGGGGACGTCTCACTGTGGAGAGGGCGAGCACTATGCCGCTCCTCTACCTCAAGCAGTAGCATCGAGTGCCTCTCCCTACCACGTGCCTTCACCAGCTGTAGGCAGTTCTCTAGTCCATCGCGCGCACACGCGCCACACACCGCCCCCACCTTCTTGCAAAGCGCCATCACGCCTCTACCGCACAGCACACACACATCGCTCCACCTCCAGTCGTGCCTGTAGGTGCTCCCAATAGCGCGTCCACTGCAGGCACACCTCCTTGCAGAGCGCCATCACGCTACCCCTGCCCGCGCGCCCTCCTCCTACCGCTCCAGCTCCCTGCAGAGCGCCATCCCACCTTCGCAACCGCCTCCAGGTGCTCTCAACCGCGCGCCACTCCTCCCTGTAGAAGGCGTTCACGCGCTCTCTGCCTGCAGCGCACCATCCAGCGTGCCCCACCGCTCCAACGCTGCAGGTGCTCATGCCCTGCAGCACCTCTGCCCGCTCCACCCTCTCCAGAACCAGCACCTCCTCCTTCCTGCCGTTCAGCGCACCTTCAACAGCAGGCGCTCTCTACCCGCCTTCACCCCACAGCGCCAGCACAGCCATCAACAGGCGTGGCACTGCTTGCCCACGCCCACAGGCGCTAATTGCAGACCCGCGCCCGCACGAGTAGACCCACGCCATAGCCGCGGCCACTGCAGCAACCTTCGCCGATCCTCATCTCCTCCGCCGGCCGGCCGCCTCCAGCCGTCGCCGTCGACGCTGCTGCCACCATCGGAGAGCCCTCATCCTCGCCGTCCTCCTGAGCATCACAACTGCCCCGCCGGTGCTCTCTCTCTTTTGCGAGGAGGAGAGAGAGCAAATGCTCTATTTTATCCACCATTAAAATTTACAGAAAATGCCATTGTCAAGTTACTATTCATTTATTTTCTGAATTAATATATTGCTGCACAATTTACATGGACACCCCTTGCTTAATTCAAAATTACATATAATTGATTTCTCCTTCTGAATGACATACAATCTGAGATATTAATTATAGTGTTGTTAGTTAAGAGATTAACATTAACATTGTTTGTTATTACCAAGGTCATTATTTAGAATATTATATTGTGGTAATTTTGCATATGCACCCTCATCTTCTTGATTAATTATCTATATTGCAAATTTATGTGAGAAAAAGAAAAGCACGAAGTAGCATGCATATCTATTGAGTTTCCTGAATAAACGTGACACTATTTATTAAATTAAATAGGCTAATTCCTCCCTGTGGAGACGACCTAACTATTCGTGGTTAGATTCTGACAATTAAAATATTTTTAAAAAGTGATTTTCTACCACGCGATTAAATACAACGATACATCATTTTATAATAAAGTTTTAAACGAAAACGGAGATCGCTCTTTCAAAATGGCACCATTGCTGGGGAGGAAAAATGCCTATTAATTTTTCAGGAATTTTATGTTATTTTTTATACTATTTTGAAAGCTTTTCTGAATTATTAATTGTGGATTTTCTTCTGTGCAAAAACACGTGGCGAATGCGACGGGACACGTGGCGAATGCGACGGGCGTGTATGGCGGAGACGATCTTTTTCGTGGACCTTGAAGCCACCTGGAAGACGGCAACAGGAACATGTGGGCCTTGATCCCACGTACATAGGCTTACGGAGAAGCCTATTTCTGATTTAGGCAGTAGGTCTTAGTTAGATTTAGTTAGATAGACATTAGAATTTAAATTACTGTCTTTTGGGCCCTTGTTGGGTATTTTTGGGAACGTGTTCCCATTTATTTAGATATAGGATTATTTGAACTATTTTCAGTTAGTTAGTTAGATTAGGTCTATTTGTTATAATTATTTAAAAAAAAAAAATCGAACTGCCTACTAGAAGCTGCATATCTATAGGACGATCATCTAGGACTGAATGAGCAGCATCTAGTTTATTTATTTATTTTTTTTATTGCATTGCATTCATCATTGCACGAAGAAAGCTGGAGTAAGGTACGTCTTCTCTTGAGCATTAATTACTTGTCATGCATATGCATTGAATCTAAATCTAAGACCACAAAAGTGCGTGAATCAAATTAATTCAGTGGTCACTTTTAAAAAAAATTGGGACTGTTAAGAGGTTGGACTTTAAAATCTGTGACTGAAAATTGTGTGCAAAAGGATCCTGTTTGCGGAATTTCAAAAAATCAAAACACGATCGTATGCTTGCACACTTGAGACACTGTGCACCTCACATATAAGGTCACTAGATAAATTTCTACCTCTCCTCTTTTACATCACAAGGGAAGTTAGTCGGAAATCAACAAGCCTATCCACCAAGTTACTTCGGTTCCTCGTGTGTGGGCTCGATTCAAGACTTCCATCCCTTGCGAGTAGGTTATAGGCACCAGCGAAGGTTGGCCTAGGAAGCGTAATTTTTGTAAAACTTGTTTGGCCACCAACTAAACATATAACTCTAAGACCTACAATCTACTAAAAATAGATCCCGTTGAATTTACGTTTGCTTTGACAATAGAACTCTCTAGGAAGTTTTTCTGCTTATATTCTGAATTTTGCTAAAGCCTAAGAGAGTTAAAATTGTTTTGCTTAAAGAAATGGATTATTCTTACTCCTATCATTCAGATTATCAGAGTCAATACTTCCCATCTTTTAATCAGGATCCCATGCTCCGAGCGTATCCATCCTTTAATGGGTACATTGATAATTCATGGGATCATTCTCATTCTTACCCTGGGAGTACTGGCTTGATAACTCCCACTTTTGAGCAGAGCCTAGGAGTGGGATTTTCCAATCCTAAAATCCCTACTTCCATGCAAGCACCCAACCCTCCCACCCTTCATGATTTTCCATATCGAGGTTGGACCGATACCCCTAGGCAACTAGAGCCTGAAATTGACTATCCTCGCCAACCTGATAATAGTAGCCTCTCCTCTTTTATGATAGAAATGCAAAAACAACAAAAGGAAATAATGGAATCAATGGGAGAGATGTTGAGGAATAGTCAACAATTAAATGAAGAAATAAGACAACTTAGCTACACGGTTCCCAATAATCCTGATCCCTACCTATCCGATCATGATCATGAAAATAATTCTGAGGTACTTAATGACAATAGGGATCAAATTTCATGTAGCGATCACTTAGACTCTCCCAATGAGATGCGGCCACTAGAGGACAACAATCATAGTGATTATCCACTTGAACTATATTGGAGTCAAAAGCAAAAGAAGATTATTGTTCCTATCACTTCCCCTCTTGATTATTTGGTGGAATCCAATTCTACTCTTAGTGAGCCTACTCCTGACCCTCCACTTAGGGAATCAACACCTACCATTCAATATCCTGAGGATTCAAATGTACCTAATGAAGGTGACCCTAAGGGAATGGAGGATGATCAATTTTGGTCTCACTGATATGAAGAGTCTAATTCAGAGGATGAGGATGCCCCAACAGAGGGACCTGGATTGAAAATTTGGAGTGAATCACAGGAGAATTATTTATCATTTGAGGATTTAGCTCCAGAGGATAGAAATAATATGATTAAATCTGGATTCCTACTTTCTTTTGAGAGTCATCCTCCATCAAAATAGGAGTTGATATTAGAGGAGGACAAGCAAAATAATGAGAAGTCTATGGGAGACTCTCGGGGACAAAACACGTCATTTGAGGATTTATACCCCGAGAAGAATGACGAATTCAATGATATAGGCTTCCTCCAAAATATTAAAACTGATCCTCCCTTAGAAATAATTGAAAAAACTAATCCAACTCCTAATGAATCACATATACACCCCGATAAATATTTGAGTGAACCAAACAAATTTGAGGATGAGCGGAATGATTATGATTCTGACATTTTCACCCTACCATCAAAGAGTTCTAATTTGGAGTCTACCCTTGATTCAAATATGACTCCGATCATTAATACTAGGCACGATAACTTGAAGTTGTCTACTACTGTTAGGGACTGTACACAATTCGAATCATTGTTGGAATTGGACCTAACACCTACTAGGCCCTCATTGGACTTAACCATTACCTTCCAACATTACAAACAACCCTTATACGCCCTAACCGATCCTTGGCTCAGATCTCTGCTCATGTACATTCTTTCTGGAGAATATATCAGGCCAATACATCCTAGGGTAGAATGGCGAGTATGGATTGATGCTTGTACTTTTACTCTCGCCATTCAAGGGTTTGAACTAATAATGATTATATCTTTTAAAACCCATCTTGCTTTGGAGGACCCTTGTTATCCTCCACTTATTCCATTTCGGGAGGTCCCTTTTCATATTCCGTGTATTATCCCTAGACCTCCCAAGGTAGCCAATGAGGTTTTTCACTTTCATATCTTCTGGCGAGCATTTAGAATTACATTACATCATCATCTCGCCAACATCCGTGGTTACCTATTTTCTAGGCCTGCACTGTTACGCATATTCTTAGGGCTTAACCTTTTCTGTTTGGAACCTGACTTACAGGTTCTTTATAAGTCTGGCTGCTGACAGAAAATGCAGCGCTTGTTGGGAGGCAACCCAGCAAATTGTGTCAGGTGATTTCTTTCCTTTCTCCTCCTGTTTTAATTTTACAATGGGGACATTGTAGGATTTAGGCATGGGGGAGTGCATTTGCATTTTAGGTGTGTTCATGCATTTATGTTAGTATATATAAAAAAAAAATTCTCTTTTCTTGAGCTGATTGGGTTAGTCCCTAGCAGAATACCTTTGTCATTGGAGGTTTTTCTTCTTGAATTATTTCTTAAGTTTAGAATCCAGTACATTTATTTCACATGCACGTAGACTTGGTAATGGATCCTTGAGGAAAACCAATGAGCATTTGTAAGTCTACTGAACCCTTGGACAGTTCATAGGGAGTCAGGCATACTATCTTCTAATAAATCCACCTCATATTTGTGAGAAGAAGTAGAGAGATTACTAGTGCGCTAAGTCTAGTGCAAGGACTCTTAAGTTCTGGATAATTAGATGATGATACTTCAGAGTTAGGCGTAGTTGTCACTCTCTATTCCTGTGTGCGTACTTTGAGTGAATTCCTGAGAGTCACCAAATAAGGCAGATACACAGAGATTGAGTCTTAATAAAGCTATAACTATGGTGGATGGTTACGACCGTCCTTCATAGAGTCCTCAGCTGAACGAGGGTAATAGTATCAAAGGTCAGAAATACGCTTGTCCTATCCATTCCTTCCCAGTGCCGAGAATAGGCACTTCCACCAAATAAGCCACACAACTTCCTTTTGACCATCATCATCCCTAATAATGCCTCGTAAATAAAAGTCTGTATCGTGTTGTGTTGATTGAAAAAGAAACAAAAACAAGAAAGAAAAAAAGAAATATATATATATATATATAAAGAAGAGAAGAAAAGAGAAAAGAAGAAGAAAAAGAAAAAAAATAGTTATATTAAAAAAAAAAAGTCCAAGTTTATGATGAAACACTGTTTCTGAGGCAACAAAACACTTATCATGTTCCACCAAATATGACCCATACCTACCTTCTAGTATTTTTGATCGCCTGAATACCGGTTGAGGACTCTAACTTAGTTATAGAGTTATTAGGACTTTAATTGAAGTGTAGATGTCATGTGAGGCCTCCAAATAGTGAGTATAATTTCTAATTCTGGCGAGATTCGTGATCTCAGAAAGAAAGAAAAGAGAGAGTGCCCAGGAATATTAAGAGAGCATAGTTGTGTAGCCTCTCTTTGAGTTGACTTGTCTAATAGTCTAGGGATCTAGAGTCTGTAGTACTAGACTATATGTAGCACCAGTAGAGTGTGTACCACCAAATACAAATCCATTCAACTTGTTATCTCCTACCTAAGCCAAACACCAGGGTCAAATTACAGATTATCGTCTGCTTTATCCCCGAGGGAAGTAGTTGCCTATCTCAACATAAATTTTTGCCAAGGGTGATGTACAAACTCCTAATGCGAATCGGCTCTTTCACTTGGATCTGTTACCTAGGCTATCGACACTTCACCTTTGTCTGGATTTCTAAAGTTTTGAAGTAAGAAAAGAAGAAATCTACTAGTTACTTCTATTATTATTATTTTTGCTAGGGACTACCAAATCTTAGGCATGGGGGTATTTGATGAGTCCATCTTAATGGACTAATAGTAAGCCTAAGTAATTCTCCTTTAACAATCTAGGTTTGTTAATAACTACGCTAACTTATAGAATAATTGTATGCATCATGATTTAATTCTATAACAATCTATGACTTAGTGTGTAATGATTATGTTCTTTTTATTTACAGGAATAATATTCAGGAAGAATAAGGGTTGGGGAGCAATTTTCCCCAACAACCGGTTGGCCTTTTCCCTTTCCTACGGCCAGTGTAACTCTTCTCCAACGCCCGCCGGTTGAAAACAGAAAGGGGATTTGGAAATCCCGGGATTGGCACACGCGGGGAGAGAGAGGAGTTAAAGAGAAGAACGGGGATCATCTTCCCCATGTGGGGGACGGCTCTCTCTTCTCTACTGTGGAGAGGGCGAGCATTGTGCCACTCCTTCTCTACCTCAAGTAGTAGCACCGAGCACCCCTCCCTACCGCGCGCCTTCACCAGCTGCATTTCTCCAGTCCACCGCGTGCACACACGCCACACACCGCCCCCACCTTCCTGCAAAGTGCCATCACGCCTCTACCGCACAGCACACACACACTGCTCCACCACCAGCTGCGCCCGCAGGTGCTCCCAACCGCGCGTCCACTGCAGGCGCACCTCCCTGCAGAGCGCCATCACGCTACCCCTGCCCGCGCGCCTTCCTCCTGCCACTCCAGCTCCCTGCAGAGCGCCATCCCGCCTTCGCAACCACCCGCATGCGCTCTCAACCGCGCGCCACTCCTCCCTGCAGAAGGTGCTCACGCGCTCTCTGCCTACAGCGCACCATCCAGTGTGCCCCACCGCTCCAACGTTGCAGGCGCTCATGCCCTGCAGCGCCTCTGCTTGCTCAGCCCTCTCCAGAACCAGTGCCTCCTCCTTCCTGCCATTCAGCGCACCCTCAACAGCAGGCACTCTCTGCCCGCCTTCACTCCACAGCACCCGCACGGCCATCAGTAGTCGCGGCACCGCTCGCCCGTGCCCACAGGCGCTAACTGCAGACCTACGCTCGCATGAGTAGACTCGCGCCACAGTCGCGGCCACTGCAGCAACCTTCGCCGGTCCTCATCTCCTCCGCCGGCCGGCCGCCTCCGTCCGTCGCCGTCGACGCCGTTGCCACCATCGGAGAGCCCCCGTCCTCGCCGTCCTCCTGAGCATCGCAATTGCCCCGCCGGTGCTCTCTCTCTTTCGCGAGGAGGAGAGAGAGCAAATGCTCTGTTTTATCTACCATTAAAATTTACAGAAAATGCCATTGTCAATTTACTATTCATTTATTTTTTGAATTAATATATTGCTGCACAATTTACGTGGGCACCCCTTACTTAATTCAAAATTACATATAATTGATTTCTCCTTCTGAATGTCATACAATCTGAGATATTACTTATAGTGTTATTAGTTAAGAGATTAACATTAACATTGTTTGTTATTACCAAGGTCATTATTTAGAATATTATATTGTGGTAATTTTGCATATGCACCCTCATCTTCTTGATTAATTATCTATATTGCAAATTTATGTGAGAAAAAGAAAAGCACGAAGTAGCATGCATATCTATTGAGTTTCCTGAATAAACGTGACACTATTTATTAAATTTAATAGGCTAATTCCTCCCTGTGGAGACGACCTAACTATTCATGGTTAGATTCTGCTAATTAAAATGTTTTTGAAAAGCGATTTTCTACCACGCGATTAAATACAGCGATACATCATTTTATGATAAAGTTTTAAACGAAAATGGAGATCGCTCTTTCACCTGACTTAGCTCTCGATCCAAAAATTTACTTTTCTTTTGAAAACCTGGTGTCAAATATTTCAGACACAAAGCTAACACTACCTAAGCCCAAAAACATCTAAATAATTAAAAAACTCTTGCAAAATCTTAGTAAAAGATCAAGACAGATGATTGGTTTGAGTTCCCACCACCGAGAAGGAAAAATACTTCCTTTGAGGATGCGATGTCAACATGTTATCACCTTGGCACTTGATGGAAACACCATCATGAGCCATAACTAGCTTTATTTGGTTTAGAAAGGTTGATAAAAGCTTCTACATATCCATCAGAAGGTCTTAAGGACACATTATCCTGTTTTAAAAAGAAGAAAAGAATACAAGGTTATTTCTGTAAATTTAACAGCATTCCAGAAATATAGAATAACCACAGGGTATTTCAAGGGTTTATTAAATGTTAAATGGTCATTAATGTCTAACAAGTGGGTCCATACAGAACAAAATGGGTTTTCATGCACTTCGAGAATTAATGGACATTTGAAACCCTAAAAACTAACCTGCTTAATTAACCGAGGTTTTGGTCAGGATAAAATTCACCTAAATCTTCTAAAAATCATAGAAAAATATTCCCTAAGGTTTGGTACTTTTGATTTGACCATGTGAACCCAATTTAGCCTAAAATAGTCTTAGATAGATAATTACTGTAATTTGGGTTTTTGCATAAATTACCTAGACAAACTTGGCCAAAACTAAAATCCAACTTCACCATTAGATTCCTTGGGTCTAAATTAGGTTTGTACCAAAATTTAGGCCCTATCTTAGATCATTTTAACCTAGTTTGCATTTTGCTCCTAGTCTGACTCTTGTCTCTCAAATATCCCCTTAGCTTTTGAAATCTTTGCGGAAAGCCACCCAACTTCATCTTCTTCGCAATTTAGTTCTTGCTGCCATTGGAGATCAAACAATCTCCAGGCAAGGTTTGATTGACCTAAATCCTACTCAAATCTCAATCAAATCCCACCAAATTTGGTGGGATTGATGTTCACACCTAGGGAAACCTATTGGGATTGATTCCAACTCCTAAATCCCTCTGATTCATGTGTGCGAACCCATGAAATCAGTGGGCTTCTTCTTGAATCCTAAGCAAGCTATGGAGCTTGTTTCCTGTTCTCCAAGCTCTCCTAAGCCCTATAAAAGATCTCCCATCCCTGCCTTACCTCCTTAGCAAGGTTTGGGGCCAAAAACCTCTTCTAAGCCCTACCTTCGGCCCCTCTATGACCAAGCTTCGGCAATCATCCATCCCTTTCATCCTACAGGTAGCCAAATTGGCCTGCCCATCCTCTTCCTCATCTTCCTCCGCACCTCGCCAGTCAGAGTGAGGGCTATGCTCCCCGTTCCTTACCGCTGTCCCTCTTAGGAGATTCTCATCTTCTCCATCGCTAACTTGCTAAAGCCGGCATGGATCCTACCCCCTCTCATCTAATTAGGTTAGGTAGTTAGATTTTTAGGTTAATTTCTCCCACTCAAAATCCAAAAACATCCCTTGACGCGAACATTTGCCCATCATCATTCCCATCTTCGGCCACCCTCCGGTGAGGTCTTCCACATGCTCCGCCACTCCAAACACCTCGCCACCTCCGCCAAAACCTTCGCCTTGACCATCTGCATAAAACCCCTCTTCTTATTCTCCATTCCACCATCTCATGACCGCACCCGAACAACCCATCCTTCGCTCACCTTTTACGCCACCGACCAACCACCTTAAGCCCTAATTCTCCACGCAAGCACCACGATCACCTTCGCCATCACCTAACGATCCTCTTGAAGTGTTTTAATGTGGCCGAGAGGCTATTCTCATGATTTCAGGTGTCTCGCCATTCTTCGCTGCCGCTGCCATCAACGCTGACATGTTCTTCGAGTTTAAGGTCATGCTCGCCCCAGGTCACATCTACAGGTGGCGTGGAATTAGTCCAGGAACTCACCCAGGTGGTCAATTGAAGACCACATCACTTGCTGCTACTCCAATTGAGGACACATCTTCAGCTGCAGGCGCTTGCGAGAAGAGGCTTGTGGGATAGTCCCACATCGTGAGGACAAGAGCGCATGATAGAGCATAAGTTGAATTTCCGCTCAGGCCTTACTACCTCAGTACACCAGGGGTAAGGTCCCCACTCACCCACGCATTCACTGATCCGACTCACTTAGCCTTCACTCCTCGACTGCAACCCCATGCCTGCAACCCTAGACCCAGTTATGCAACTCGTATACCTAATAACTTGACTATCTGAGAGAACAAGGAGAGGAGAAAGGAAAGAAATAGAGAGTAGGGGAAAGGGGGGTTTTGCTCCTTAGAGATTACAACACTTAGCTACTGAGAAGAGTTTTCTCCCCTTGTGAGTGAGAAAGACGGATGAAGAGAGATGAAGAAGGGGCTAAAGGAAGAAGAAGAGAGAAGAAGAAGGAGCTTAAGGCAGAAGAAGCTAAGAAGAAGAAGAAGAACAACATTGTAGTAGGTGGCAGTTAAGTCATTTGATTTTTAAATCAGATATCTGAGTACTGTTCACTTATTTGACATTATTGAGTAATTGATATACATGAACTTAGGATAATAATTGGTGATCTAAATCACCATTATTTTGTTCTAGGTATCTTTGTCTCTAGATACATTGATCTTCATTGAATACTTAATGTGATAGATTAATATTCATTGAAATATCTTTATTATGCTCATTTATATTTTAATTGAGATTAGCGTGTGAATTCCTACTTGCTCCCTGTGTTCGACCTCAGACTTCATTTCTAGATTTTCGAGCTATAAATTTTATTTGTTGATTGAGCGATTTAGAGGGTACTACAATGAACACATTTTATCTCCTTGAAAGCTTGACAACAACACTACTCTATATCTATATTTCATATCTTTAGACAGAGCATTAAAGTGTATTTTGCATCTCAGGTGTCTTGGATGGTGCTTTACCCATAGCATCGGAGTAAGAACTTGAGTTTGCTTGGAGTGCCCCTTTATACTGCATTGTGTTTTGGGGTTGTGATCTCCTGGGGTGTGTCTTGGATGACACTGTCTCGAAGTGCCGACGCTAGAGCCCCCTCGAGGATTGGTAATGGGAATGATGATCTCGACACATCTGTAGTAGGACTAAGCTAAGGCTAAGCATGGGGGAAATAATTGAAAAAAGAAAGTTTCAGTAACATGACCTTATCCCAGTAATGTTGCCATATCACAAAGCACTGACACCTATATTTTCATCCACTTGTGAGTTACGGATTGAGTTCACGAGCCAGGGAAATCCTAATAGCAAAAACGATTTTGGGATATTTGAATTAAAAAGGAGTTAAGTAGTGAATTCTCAAAGGATACAGTGGTCCTGATTTGTCTAATCTTTGAAACCAAAGCTAAGTCCAAATGTTTTATCCTTAATAAACCTCATACCTACCTTAACCAAAAGTCAACCAAGGTCCTATCTTGAACTTTTTCCTTAAAACACAAAAAATTTGTTTCTTGAGAAATAATGTGGTGCAATCACAATTTTTGCTAAGGGACTAGCAAAAAGATAAGCATGGGGGTGTGATAAACTCCAGTTTATCATCATCCTTAGAATCCATTCAAATCTAGTTCCTAAGATTTTGTCAACTACATTGTGTTATATCAATACATTTAGCATGCACGTGCATTTAGAATTTAAAGCATACATTAGCATTCATTTCACATTATCTCATGTAGTTTCCATTTGATTTCCAGGGATGAATGCATTGGAAATCAAAGAAACCCTGGCAGTATGAAAGGCACTTGGAACATTTGTGAAGATAAAAGCTCCGGTAGTTGGACCCCAGCTCAACTCAGCTAGATCCAACACAAATCCAACTCCTACCCTACTCCCTCCCCACCTTAATGGCCGTCCACCTACTTTAAAACCACCAACCATTGGTGCCTAAAATACACTCCTTGGGACCCTTTCACATGGCACCAAGGAAGCTTCCTGTTAACGCGGCTTGATCGTGTTTTAACAGTTAGTTACGTCGTAGTATAGGTGATCAAGCATTTTCAACAAATAAAAGTTTATTACTCGAAAACCTAAGTATCCGAGGTCAAACACAGGGAGCAATTGGAATTTATTACTAATCTCAAGAATGTAATTGAACACTTAATTACTCAAAAATTAGTTCAAAATATGTATGCATGAGTTTAAAAGTCAATTGTGGTAAAAAGAAGAAATTTGGACGTCTGATCATGGAATCAGACGTCTTAAAAGATGTTTCCCTTGTTCTTGTTCTTCTTCTGACTTCTGATTTTTTTCCTTTCTTCTTTGTGCTTCTTCTTCCTTGTTTCTTCACTGCAGTTCTCTTGCCTTGCTTCTTTCTTCTTATTTTCCTCTGTCTTCTGCCTTGCCTCTCTCTACAGTTTCTTTCTCTTTCTTTTCTCTGCAGGTCTTGTTCTCCTTCCTTGGCTTGAGCTTCTCTTCTCCTTCTACTTGTCTTTATTTCTTCTTCCTTCTTCAGTTCTCTTTGGCTTCGCCCCTTCCCTCTGCCTTGCCTTTCTCTTTTTCCTCTGCGAAGGCTTCCTTCCTTCTTTTCCTTCTCTTGCAGTGGTTAAGTCCTTGCTTCCTTCTTTAGTTCCTTCCCTGCACAAACCAAGGAGAGAGAAAAACCTATCCCTCTACCCACACTCACGTATCTCTCTCTCTCTTAAATCACTCTTCAGTACGCTCTCCCAAAGCTGGGTAAATGGGTTGGGTCGCGCACTCGGGTCCAGGCGCACCGGCGTGGGTGTAGTGCGCGAGGAGTGATCAAGAGGGTGTCGGGTCGGGTCGTGCCAATCCGTGTGATGAGCTCACGGACGAGGCGGTGAGTATAGGTGAGGGACCTCACCCCATGTGCTATCAGAGGTGATTGTCTAATATCACAAAATTAATATAAACTACTCATGTGTCTTACAGCTTACCGAGGTGGGACTATTGTTCCACTGGTCTTTCTCGCGTGCTCGCAGGAGTCCATCCTCCAACTGTGGCACTGCAGGCTTTGCGGCATCACTTGCTGGGACGACTGGATTCGCAAGACCCTCCCAAGTTTGCTGCACCTGGAATCCTGAAGACTTGCACCCTGGAGCAAGCATGCAGCTTCCTCGAGTCACTGCTAATGGCGGCTGGAGTGCGAACCCTGCCTGACACAAAAAGGGCCTTGCGGCTCAATCAGACCACAGAAGCACCTTCGCCATGTCACGGCGAAGGTGAGGCGGTAGGTGGCAGGCCGCCCTGTGGCCGGATGGATGGGTTTGATCGGGGGGTAGTTGTGGTGGCGTAGAGGGTCTGTGGACGAGTGGAGGATGTTCAGTGAGGTGAGGTGGAGGTTATGCCATGGTCGACGAGACGTGTGGGGCTACGAAGTGATGGGAGCGTCTTGCCGGAGGGTGGTCGGAGATGAAGAAGATGGTGGTGGACAGCGGCGGTCGAGGAGCATTTGGTGAAATAAGATGAGGGAAATGAAAGAGGGGATAGATATGAATAGTTTTAACCTAACTAAGTGGACGAAGGGGGCGAGAAGGCGGCTGGCAGTACCTGCTGTCGTTGGAGAAGAAAGCGACCAGTGGAGGAAGACAGTGGCGACGACGGAGCTAAGGCAGTGCGCGCGGGTGTTGCGTGACGTGAAGGAGGATGAGGAGAATAGCTCTGCCATTGGCTTTGTGGTAGAGCAACGAGGAAGAGGAGGGGGGCTCGTCGGAGCTCGCTGGACCCCTTGGCTGGAGGAGAAGAAGAGGAATTTGAGGTGGAATTTCGGCCAAGTCGAGTTGAGGAGGTGCGGCCAGAGATGAGGGTTAACTTATAGGAATAGGTAGGGACTTTTGTGCTTGGAAGCCAAGCTTCCAAGCGTGGGAATCCTCGCTGGAGATGGAAACAGTTAAGTACCCAAATCTCTCATGCATTCGCACGAGAGATTGGGTGCAAATCAAGGATTAGGATCGAGTTCAGATGGAAGGGAATTCCTCAGAGAATCTCCCTTCCAAATCTGGGAGATCTCTGAGGAATTAGGAAGTATTTCCCCTATATTCCTTGCCAGAGAAGGATTTCTTCTCAATAATTGTGGAAGGATCAATTTGTAAGAGTGGCGAGGAAGTTAGGGGTGTGTGTGTAACGGTTTTCAAAAGATAGGGGCCAAAATGTAATTGGGTGTACTAATTCGCAAAGTAGGTCAAGATGACCTCCCCTTAGGTCCAAATTTTGGTACAAACCTAATTTGGACCTAAGGAATTCAATGGTGAAGTTGGATTTTAGGTTTGACCATGTTTGACTGGACATTTTACATAAAAACCCAAATTAGGTCAATTGATGAGTTAGGACCCCAATCCAGGTCAAACTAGGTTCCAAAGGCCAAATTGAATGTTCTAAACCCTAGGGGATATTTTCCCATGAATTTTAGAGGGTTTACTTGATTTTTATCCTGACCATAACCCTGTTGAATTAAGCGGGTCTGTTTTAGGGTTACAATATGTCATTTAATTCCTAGTTTGCACATAAACCCATTTCTGACTGAACCAACCCACTTTTATCTTATTCAGACCATTTGAACTATGTTTTGCCTCTGATAAATCCCATTTATGTACTGTAATGGTAAAATTATAGTTTTAACCTTTATTTCATGTTTTCTTCTCAGAACACTTATTCCTTCAGTTAAGCCCTTCTCTAGGTTTTGTAGGAGCTCTTATTCTCTTTCTTAGGTCAAAATGAGCTAGTTCTGGCTTATGATGAGGCTCTCATCACTTCCTAATCAACCTCCTTTGCTCCCTTTCACATGGCGCCAAGGAAGCTTCCTAACCACCCTCCTTGGCACCCATTCACATGGTGCCAAGGAAGCTTCCTAGCCACCATCCTAGCCACCCTCCTTGGCATCCTTTCACATGATGCCAAGGAAGCTTCCTAACCACCATACAAGCCACCCTCCTTCGCACCCTTTCGCATGGTGCCAAGGAAGCTTCCTAACCACCATCCATACTATCCTATAAAAAGACCTCCCATCGTACCATTCAAACCAACCTTAGCAACCAACAATTCTTCCTATCAAACACCTATAGCCACCATACATCCCACGCCCAAGAAAGAAGGAGAGAAGAAGATTAGGAGAGTAACCTACCTGCTCCCTTGGTGCCTTCTTCCTCTTCTCTCTCTTTCCTTATGCCACTCCAAGGAGCAAGATTCCATCTAAGAAGGATAGCCAGGCAGAAGGAAAGAAGAGTGGAGGATGTCCACGTTTGAGAGGAGCAACTCAAGGAGCTAGAAGGAATTCTTCTTCAAGTTTGGGAGCCACCATTCTTGGAGCGAAGGTTGCCTCAGCTACTCGGGAGAACTTTCTATCTTTTATTTTGTTACATTTTAATTCTTGTTAAGCATTCATCTACCTAGGGATTAACTAAGTGGAACCTCTTCTTAGTTGTGCTCCCTAGGTACTTTGTAAACATTTCTTCTTAATAGCAAAGTGTCTTTCTTCATTCTTGAATTTTCAATTTCAAGTAACAACTTTATTTATTTTAGTGCATCACATCTCTCTACTAATTACCCTAGGCGCACTTGCCTAGGGTGAGCTTCGAAGAGAAGACTTCTCTTCTCACTTAGGTTCTAGTTCTTAGGAAAGTTTTTTTAGTGTAGTTCCATCTTCGCATTCATATCCTGCTTATTTCCAAACATAAAAATTTACAAAAATCAAAATACAAAAAGAGAAGTGTTGATTTGAGAGACAAGAGAGAGAATCACTTATTTGACTAACAAATTGGCCTCCTTGGACGACCCTAGATACCACCACTAGCTAGGAATATAAATTTAAAAGCTTACCGATTTTGCACGTTGCAATGACATTAAAACCCCCATTTGTAAAACCATGCAAATCTCGCATCACTGGTTGATTGGAGGAAAAGGAAGAAGGAGGAGTAGGGACAAGGAGAAGGAGGAAGAGGATGAGAAAGTGTACCTTGGCATGATAATGTGTGAGCGGAGTTGGGCAAAAATCAATCGCGATTGGATGAGGAGGAGGTCAGTGGAGGAGAAAGCATACCATTGGGATCATTGGGAGGGTGAATGGAGGCTGCGTTGGGAGGGTTTGCGGGTTTGGGGAGGGGGGTGAGGGGAGTTTGATCTAGACAATTAATTAGATCTAACGATGGCAAAGGGTCAGCTTCACCTAACTTGGGTGTAGGGCAAGGAGGAGGTGGTAGTCGACAATAGTGCGGAAGGGAAGGTTGAGGAAACGTGAGAAAGGGGAGGCGGTAGGGACCAAACCTCGTCGTTCTCCATGTTGAAGGTAGGGAGATCAAAGGTGGGAGAGATCAGTGGATCTGTCTTCGTCCTTCTCAAACTAGCTGGTGGTGGTCGAAGGCTGTAGAGGATGGTGGAAGCTACGATGGGAGCCAAAGATCTCAGAGGAGGGCACCATGGTGGCTGCTCGGTGGGGATTTGGGAGGGGGTGTGGTGTGTTTTAGTTGATTAAATCTAGACCGTTAATAAGATCCAATGGCCATTATCACTCACCTGCACCCAACTTGGGTGCAGGTGACCAGCACAATCCCCACCCCCTATATATATATATAGGCAAAAGGGAAAGTACTGGTCACCTGCAAACAAAGATGCAACTTCGGTGTTGGTGTTGTTCTCCACCGTTGGATACAAGTGAGAAGGATCGTCGAATGGACCTGCATTGAAATAAAATTTGCCCTCAATGTCCCCCATTTTCCTCCGTCTCCTCCCTACAATAGTACGCCTCACCTTTTCCCTCCCAGCTCTCACCTTCCCTCCTCCTCAGAACATGCCATCAATTTCCTGCCTTGTCGGAACCTCTCGTCACGTTCACAAAGTTGCCATCACCCCTTCGCTGGCATCGGGCGCAACCCTCTCCTCCACCCCCGATAGGCCTCTCCCCCGTAGCCTATGCTTTTCCCTCCCACCTCTTGACATCTTCCCAAAGTCGCCACCGCTACCTCTTCGGTAACTGCCGTAGTCGTCTCACCCTTGCACACAGTAGCGGCCCACATCCCTATCCTCGCAGTAGTCTTCTTGTTCCTGCGGTCTTCTTATTCTTTCTCTTCTTTGAAAAGGGTAAATATTATCTTTTTTTTATTTTCAATCTCATAGTTGTGCTTGAGGATTTTAGAGTTGTATATGTTGTTAGTAGAAGTGCTTGAGGATAGCATATCCTATGCCTTACATCATATCAATCTCATAGTTGTATTTTACAACAAGTTTAGGATTTCTTTTAAGAGATGAAGTCTTGATTTTTGTGAAAATGATTTTATCTTTCATTTCTACCTATAGTAAACCTCGTTTGGTGTGAGGAGGGGCTTTGTTGTCAGTGGTGTTGGTGTTGGTGGTGGTGAAGTCTTGATAAAGCATATTTATGATTATTGTTGGGATAATATTTTCATATCAAAGATGGGAATTTGTAAATTCTCTCAACTGCATCCAATTGGTTTTGAGTTGAATGTTTGTGCAATTACAATTTGCAACTAGAGAGAATATGGTAGTTCAAAATAACAAGGATGCAGATGTTAATAAGTCTGTATGAGCATACTTACATATTTGTCAGCATCATTAGTTGCTTGGCTGCATCCATAGATTGCTACCATGTCTCTTGATCTAAAGCCATTGGCACGCAAAAAATATCCTATAGGAATAAACCAATACAATCAAGCATAATTATAATGGTCACATGCCTAAGCATTACCGATGTAGCTAAAAGTAATGCATAGAAATTTCTAAGCTTACCTGCACTTTGAAGTACATATATTCCACCTGCTATTTTTAGATGGTATCTGCATGAGAAAAATACAAGTATTTGGTTTTTTGTCATTTTATGAGGAACAAAAGAAACCTCTATAGAAAAATGTTGAAAATTGTATGACAGTAATGTGCTACCTGTACTTCATGTTCCAAGTGCATGACATTCCAATATCTTTTAGTATGATTGGGACTTGATTAGTTTCATGTAGTTTTGGCATGTGAATCCTTCCTTCTTTGTAGAGGTAAATTTGAAATAACAAGAAGTCTTTTTAAATGAAAGATGACATAATGAGACAAATAGTTTTGTAGATACATAAGTAAATTTGACACTTTATAATCATTGAAGACATACACATATCCCAGGAAGAACAATCCTTCCAAGATCAGTGACATCAGTTGGCCTGAGAACCTTTCTGAAGTGGAAGTTCATTCTCATTTCAGCAATAGACCCCTATTTATACAATTATATACATGTTAAGTAAGACATTATCACCATCTTGAATGAATCACATAGCATATACAAATAAAAATCAATGAGGTGCTAAAATGTGAGAAGGGCACTGATCGACATAGATTTGCCACAGTCGTCAGGGTTTCAAAGTCCCCAGCAACAGCACCAAAAATATGAAGCGACCGACTACGGTTCATATAAAAAAACATCATTGTTGTAGTATATGTCACAAATACAAACCGTTGTTGCGTCAATTTTATTTATTTACTTGATTTTTATTGGTTTATTCCAAGTTGTTCACTGGGAGGCAATTATTGATATACATCACTCTCTAAGTCCAATATTATTCTTTAATTCCAAAAAGATTGGTTTTATGTACAAATATGAATGAATGAATTAATAAATGAAAGAATGAAGCAATTTATGTACAAAAGAATGAACTTAAATGGTTGCAAACATCTATCTACAAACAAGAATCAAACACTATAATTAAATACTATATTCTATCTATTAATAACTTATAATAACAATACTTACATATCTATACAATAACATGGTATAATATAGACTATACTAACTTAACTTACTATATTAACACCTATAGTAACATATATAGCATGTACAACGACTTCTATAAATGTCGCTAAACCTTAGGAAAAAGTATATACATAAGCTAAGGTAAAACTAGGATCTATAGTGACATTTACTTTATGTACAATGACGAATATATCTGTTAGTAAAGTTATTCTGTTATTTATGTGCATATATAGCTCAAACAATATTCTATACTCTAACGTATACTTCTTATTACATTATTTATTTACAGTATACTATACATTTATACTTATATATACATAATATATATATACATATACATATATACGGCCATTCTTCTTCTTTCTCTTCTGTTCTTCTCTATTCTCTCACACTCACACTTAGCCGAATTTAAGGTTCTTTTTTTTTTTCTTTCTTACTCATTAATTAGGCACTCATTACTATTCACTTAATCAAAATTGGGATTATAAGCTGCCGGGCGACCTTTTCGAGGGATACACAACACCCTCAAGGGGTGGGACCAGACCTCTACTAAGAACCGCCCTAATTTGTTAATTAGGCACATTAGTGCTTGATTAATGCTTAATACTGGGCCCACATAGGCCCATGCACAGTGCACAGCTCCTAGCCCGTGCACCGCACACACATCTCAATGCCATAGTCTCATTCAGATCAGATAAGAGGGGATTGGTTTCGAGTGCCTAGGACCCGTGACGACTGGGAAGCAGGGGGAACAAATTCCTTTTAAGGAGTTACAAGCACTCACATGCCCATGATGTGGCACTATGTAGCACCCTCTCAGCGTTGAAATCTCAATGCGCACTATGTTGATTTGAGGTTTTTGGCCCTCGATTTGAGGGCTATAAATTGTTATAATTTAAAATTAAATTATAGGGTATTAAAGTATTTACATACGACTACATAATGGTATAATTTATTTCACAATTAATTACATTTATTATATAAATAAATTAGTCAAAGTTTACAGTTTATCCATACTGTTAATTAGGTTAATTTCTCAATTAATGTTTAAATTAGTTAATTAATGGTCTAATTGACTCTGTACAGAGTTAATACATATAATAAAGTAATTAATACATATTTTTATTATATTTTACATGATTTATTTTAATTTATTTACATTTAAATAAGTGAATTCAGAGTGTATAAATATAATTTAAGTTATAAATAACATAACATATTATAAATATAATTAAATTAGTTTAGTTTACTTAAAATACAGTAATATAAATGTACAATATAAGTTAGTTCGGTTATAACTTAAATTACTAATTTATTTTAATTTAATCTAATAACTTAGCTAGTAACTTAATAGATAAATTATTTATTATATATACATAATTAAATTATGTTACAGGGTTCATTATGTACATAATACATATATAATTATGTATGTACAATATTACTTATAAATAAGTTAATTTAGTAGGGTTTCTATAATTATGTAGCTTATAGTACATATAAGTTAATATAATTAATAATAATTATACAGATAAGTTATATACATAATAAGTTATCTTAAATACTTAAGTTACATTATATAACACATACATAAGTTAAATATACACATTATGTACATATTTTACATTATTTACATAGATAGCTTAATATATACCTTATATTTACATGTATATACATGGTATACAAAGTGTTTTTGTGCATTTTGGGGTTTTCCTTCTTTTTATGGGTTTTATGTGTTTTATAGAGGTAGGAGGTGAGAAAGAAATGGATGTGAAGAATAGAGTGTTTTTGGGGTTTTTAATGGTTGAGGTCTTTTATTAAGTTTTAAGGTAGACTAAACCGTCGGCTAGTATGTTCTACCAAGTCGAGGGTTTAGAATGCCTTGAAACTTGATATGTACTTAAACATATACCTAATCTTCACCAAGACAGGTTTATTTTATATTTTTTGGTTTTCTAAATCATTTTATTTATTTTCAAATTTGGCTCATTTTAGGATCTTCAAAGAGTTTTAAAGTAAATCCTAAGAACTTAAAGGTAATTCTAGTGACTAAATAGGTAATAAACTACCTCAGAAGTGTTTAATAGATTATATAAGAGGTGTTCCCATAGATAAACATGGTTTTCCACTTAATTTCATCCAATTTCCATCATAGGACAGTTATGCACATATTTTAGCTGATAAAGGAATTTATTTAAGGGATAACAAGCCAATCAAATTGAATTTAAAGACACTAATGGTACATGAAGGCTCGTACAAGTCAAATATTCATATATAACAAGTCAGCATCTCAAAATAACCTAAATCTCATCGATTGCCCCATCAACTGCAACTTGTAGTAGGAGCAACACAGTTGCTGAAACAGTGGCTATGAGGATCTACTGTAGACGTAGTATCTCACTTCATGCTTTTCAAAACTGCTTCAAACATCTTAAGTATGATTTAAATCCCTACTGTAGTACATCCAAAAATCAAAGTAACAGCTGAAGCAAGGTCTAGATCATCAAATCAGCAAATCAGTCCCTAATTCAGTATATGCATATCCCAGCTCAGACTTGAGAAAGTCTGATCAGGGATATGAAATGTCCAAATCAGAGAATAATTTTCACGAAATTTAGGGTTGGGAAACCCTTGGAATGTAGCTGCTAATGCAGCACTTTACTGTATTGATTTGGGATTCAAAACCAAAACACTAAACAACTCAAAAGTCTGATAAGGCTTCAAACCCACTTTAAAATCAATTGGAAGTATCAAAATTGTCATAAAAAACTCTTAAACGACCATCTTTATTTTAAATTAGAGTTAGAACACTGATCTAACCCCTTCCTTATGCTATAGACAACATGAAGGAAGAGATTAAATCAATCAATTTAATCCAAAAACTTGAATCCCAAACCTTTGAAACCTTAAGGAATATCGAAAATTCCTTAGGTTAAAAAAATCCGAATCTCACTCAAAAATAACTCATAAACACTACGTAGAACCTCAAATCAACAAAGTTGATTTTCCTTGGCTCTCCCACACATTGAAAACCATCAAAATCTCCAACTAAAACCAAATACAACCATGGCTCATCTGAGGAAGAATCTATCATTAAAATCATCTCAGATTCACTACCATGGATTGAATAACACAAAAATATATCAGCTCACTCAATCAAAAATATCTTAGAACTCAAATGGATCAAAATCTCACGATCTTGCATTGAAAACCAAATTAAAATTAGATCAAGTTAACCGATTCCATTTTAAATCAAGATCAGGGGTCTTTGTGAATTTCTGAAATGAATGGTAGACCCCTAGATAGATTTGTGTGTAAATCCTCATCTGAAAGCTTGAGAGCAATGAGATGGGGGTTTGACTCCAAATGGATGGGTGGATTGTGGATTAAAATTCGAGGGAAATCAGAAAGAGAAATGGAAATATGAAGAGGGAGGAAATAGTGATAAGTAAGGGGGTGAAATCATCTCTTCTGATCTAAATTGATCATAGGAGGTAGAGTGCGAATTTCACTTTAAATCTACTCCTAAGCTAACTAACATTACACAATCAGATCAGACAATTCTTTGTTTAATTTCTACAAAACTAATCTAATTATCACTACAGCTACTCTAGAAAGTAGTAAATCCAAATCTAGTTAGACGAATGGGACCTTTGGATCCAGAGCCGGGGGCTAAGGAGGAGGAATGGAGGGGGATCTCCAGCGAGTGAAAAGCTCTCTAGTGAAGCTTTAGGGTCATCCTCAAGCATACGTCATCCCTAGTGGCGAGGAGGAAAGTAAGGTGAAAAACCACACCACTGTCATTGATGTGGAGATTGAAAGGGTTAGGGGAGCTGGAGAGGACGAAGGGATCGACCTCAAGGAAGTAGGAGAGGAGGTTGATGGCGTGCACATGATCAAGGAAGGTGTTTAAGTGGAGCTTGGCAGTGATTCCCCTCACCATGAGGGTGAAATTAGGTGCTTAGATCATCCACGGTGAGGATTCAAGGAGAGGCGATGGGAAATCCTAGGCCAAAAGTGGACTGTAGGATCAGATTTGGGCGAGGTGGTGATCGCACGCACCAAGCTTCGATTGAATGCGAGCCACAAATAAGGAGGATCAAAGGATTGGACGGCTGGGATTGATGGAGTTCTTCGCGTGAACAATGCACGCGAGCAGTAGGTGCTAAGGGTTCTTTTGGAAAAATTACACTAGAAGCCCCTGCGTGAAGGGGTATGAAATTATCAGGGCAGCCTATAAGTGAAAAGGAATGGTGACAGAGCAGTCCTTGAAGGCTTGCAAATAGGTCCCTACGATTTATAAATAAGTCCATGGAAGAATGTCTAGGCATGAAATGTGATGCACTAAGGACCTAAATGAGAGAATCTTTAAATGCCAGGCCTTAATGACGTCCAAATGCAACCAGGTTTTTAATGAAGCTTAATTGAAAATATTAGAAGTTAAGTTTAGTTTTGATTTGAAGTTTTGAGCTCATTTGTGTGTTCAATTTACAATTGGATCACCATTTTGTATTTATTAATAGAATATCTCAACAATTGACCTAATTATGCGTTTTTAGTACAAAATTGATGTTTTAGGTCTTTTCTGTTATTTCCCACACTTAACCCCTTTTTATGTGTTAATTCCATAGTGTTTAACCTAGTTTTTAGCTTAACTTAGGCAATTGAGCTATGATGAGTCGCAACTCATCAAGCACCTGGGCTACTTTTGCAGAATGCTGATGCCTTTGGTTACAATTGTGCATTGCCTATCCAGTAATTTGACTAGAAGATTCTGAAACTATCACATGAGCAGAAGGCATGGACAACGAGAATTCCTTAGTGTCCTTACTTCCATAAACCATATTTTCCATCTAGAAATGAACACCACAATCCATGGATAGAAGCGGCACAAAGGACTTAGGCTCTTCCATTGTAGGATAACAAGGAAACTATTCTTGCTTCAGCTCTAATGGGTGGGAATTTTGGTTCTAGTTATAGGTATCCAAAGAATAACAGTGCTTTTCCCTAGCCACCTACTTCCTTTGAGCTTCCTTAATAGCAAAGTTAGATGGAACACCTAGTTTCTTGCGAATTAGTTCATCTTCCATAAATAATTGGGAAGCAAAGCTTTCTTGAACAGGTTAAGCTGGAAATGTAGTGGATAGAGGGGGCATATTCATCTAAATAGATGGGTTATATGATGCTAACATTGGTGTAATTCATCTATTTCATCCAAACTTGAAGGTATGAAGTTTTTGGTAATACGAGTCAAAAGATTACTATCATCACCTTTCCATTGGTGTAGTCCTGTTGGCACATCATAATGGCTTAAACATTCATTGATACTTTCCTCCATAGAGCTAAATTGGGCATGTGTAAATGGTTTTGTTTTACAAACCCCCTCAAAGTATGGAGTAGGGAGAAGTTGAGAAACATATGAACCAGATCTTTCACTGGACAAAGTAGGTGCTGTGGATGTAAAATAGTTACTTGCTTTGGGATTGCTTTCATGCATATTACTAACTTTAGTACTTCATAGATGTTGATTAACAAGAGTTGGCTTCAGCAAAACTTGGTTTTGTGGTCAATTACTATGATTGAAAGATGAGGAGACCATCCTCTTTGATTGTTGTGCTTTTTTGCTTGCAAATTTGAAAATAGTGCTTTTCAATCAATGAAAGTACACTTTTGAATAAACATTTCATATCTTCGATTCGCCCATCCTCTTGTGCTAGTCGGTGTTGAGCACTGCTTTAATTGAGGATTTGGGGGGGTTGCGGGATTCGAATCCTCGCCCCTCCTTTGGGAGTGTGTGCTTCGACCACTGTGCTGCCCTTGCTAATTGCCACGAAGACCATCCAACGCATGATCGCTTGTAGCCGTTGGATGAGGATCCAACAATCGTGAACTCTTGAAGACTAGATGTGGAGAGGCGACGTGGCTGCACAGGAGTCGTTGGATGGGCATCTAATGGCCTAGATCTCACGAGGGGAGATGCCTTTGATGAGGAGCGACTGCTGCTGGCCGACTTGGATGGTCTGGATGGTGCCACATGGCACCATCTGGATCGTCCATCTTCAAGTGTTTTAGGTGGCACCACGGACATCGGATTGGGTCAATTTTCAAGTCGTTGGGCTGCGATCGTCGATCCGGATCCATCCGTTCGGTCAGATTTGTCGTTTGAAGATCCAAATTGTGGCACCTAGTCCCTTGGTGATTGATCTTCCTCAAATTGCATAATGTGCTACAGGATTTCGATCATGACGATTTTGGAGGCGTTGGACTCCGATCGTTGCCCTGATCAGATCCGTAGGTTTAGATCATCAATTTGAGGCCCCGAAATAAATATCCTTCTCTCCTAGCCACAAAGGGACATGAATTAACTTAAAATATACACAAACTACTTTAAATACAAAATGATGCATGCTATGCAATATTTATAGCATGGAATGCATATCTAAGCCTAGGAACATGTATAAATAGGCATTTTATCCTAAATAAATGTGCCTACATCATACCCCCATGCCTATCTTTTGCTAGTCCCTAGAAAAATCAAACTAAATGATTTGTATAAAACCATAATTAGGAGTCAATTACTTAGGCCTAAGTTGTTTATTAACAATAGAAAAATTTCAAGGTCTTGAAGTACGAAGACTTCAATAGTCCCTGGGTGCCTATCGAATTGCAAACTGCCTAAGTCCATGACTTATTTGAAAAGGGAAGATACATTTTTTCACTTTTTCTCTTTTCTAAGTTTTTTGGAATTTTGGAGTTAAGAGATTCGAGACAACATTTTATGGCTACCCAACCTGCCCAAGGCTTGAAAAGGACTCTAAGTGCTAAGCATCTTGTGAAAGAGTGATAGACTCATTGAGCGACCGTTAAAATTGACTTCAGGTTTCTACGACCCTAGGTGACCTTAAGAGTTTCTACTTAAAGGTTTATCTTTTCGATTAGTAGCTTTCTTCCTACTTTTTTATTTTTTTTATGGGGTCAACATAATGGCGAACCTAGTGTATATCTCCTCGATTTATTCTACTTCCCCACTTTTTCCTAAGTGTTTTGGGAATTATTTGTGCATTTTTGTGAGTTGGGCTCTAGACAACCAGCTAATGGGCTGTTTCCCACGGCAACTTGCCAGCCATACTCGTGCAGTGAAGTGTGGTTTATTTTTTTTCGCCTTTTTCTATTTTCTATTTTTGTTTTTATTTTTGAGTATCATTTTTTTCTTTTCTTTTTCTAAGTAGGTGGCTTCCCTGATCTAAGATTTACCTAAAAGTTTTAGTAATCAGTATGGTCATGTAGCTGAGCTCTGGACAATCAGCTAATGGGCTGTTACCCATGACAACTTGCTAGCCATACTACCCTAGAAAGTTCATTAGCTACCTAATTTCCATAAAAATCACCGAAAAGGTGTTAGTGCAAATAGTGTGTAGATGTTTAGACTTAAAGTCCCCTCATATCAGAGGGCGGGTTGATAAGTCATGTACTTATCACCCCAATTTATTGGCCAAATTAGAATAAAATTACTTGGCGAGAACTCGAGACCAAGTCTACATTCGAGTGGACACCAGGGCTGGTTAAGCCAGAAGACCTGAAGAGTCTAAGTGTTCAGGTCCTAAAGTATCATTTTCTAAAGTTAACAACTCTTAATGCCTAAATTCTTTTTTCCTACTTCTAAATTTTTTTAAAAAAGAAAATAAAATAAATTCTACAGAGCTAACAAAATATTTTCAGGACAAAGTATCCACCCGCCATGCCTACATGATGCAATGTTCTCATTGTAAAAATAAAGACATGAAAAGGGTGGAATAAACAGAATATCACCTGAATTTCATGAAACTCCAGTCAGCTCCGCAAAGAAAATGGAATATCCACGTGTGATAAGTTTATTGCCTTCAGCTAGGCATATTATACAAACAAAGAAGAGGTTAAGAATTCATAGGTATAGGTCAAAATCAAAATAAAAATATTGATCTCTAGACCTACCAGCGTGTGTCCACAAATGTGGAGTAGATTATGGTGCAGACCCATGCCCCAGGGTCGAGTAGTTCTAAGGTTCTGGATGAAAATCACCCAGAACCTGAGATTGTTGTGCTTGTAGGGCCAGGCCTACGATTTGATGGTGTGCAACCCAAGACTAAAGTGGCAGATAATGGGTAGATTTGGTTCAGTAGATTCATGTGTCCATTTAGAGTTCAGCTTAAAAGGATAATCAATTATTCTATACTTGGGTTGCATGGCAAAGATATCATAAGGGTCCTGATAGAAGGTTGGTGGTTTTAGATCAATAGGAACCCTTAGATCCAACATTGCACTTCCCTCAGGATTAGCGTCCTAAATTTTCATTTCCAAATTCCTATCCTCCAAGATCAAGTGTTTGGTTTCTGGGGCCTCATGATCGTTGTACACCTCATTAAAGATATCCAAGTCAAACAATTGTGGCTGAATCTGAATTGACTTGGATTCAATCATTTGCAAATCAAAATCAATCATCTCTTTGGGGTGTGTTTGAATATTAGGGCTACCGATTGGATCATCTATTATAATAGGATTAGAATCCTCCATGTCAGCCCCAATCGGATCATAATCCTCAGTTTTTGGGCTATTAAATGGTTCATCATGCTCCTCGAGCTCGTTAGTCTTACTAAAAGCATTCTCCTTAAACTCAAGTGAGACTTCACCAAGAGATTCCTCACCCTCAGAATCAAAGAATTCATGATCCTCATTTATATATGTCCCAAAGTTATCTATCATTTGCTAGTCCATGGAGACATATTTTTCCTCATCTCTTGGCTCGAGGATCTCGGGTGAGGCAATTGGTTCATCCTCAATCGGTTGCTCTTGGCCAACCTAGTCATCTCTGTTCTCAAAAAATGTATCCCCCCAACGGGCGCCTGAGCAGATTTAGACATTGGCTCTCCTGAAAGGGGGTTCATCTTGAGAATCATCCTAAGATTGGACTAAGGCAACCACGAATTTCATCCTCAATCTCGACAATTTCCCAAGTAGAAACTCACCCGAGCCCCTATTATTAACATCTTGGAGCTAATCCAATAATGAACTATTAAGCTCATCAATCATTTTGATCATGGGCTCAAATGCTTCAGTGCATGGTGTTGGCTGAGCGTCTAAAGATTGTATAGTGTTTCTCAAGTTAGCCAACACCCTATCTTAGACCTGGCTTACCTGAATCGAATGGTTCGATTCAAGGTTGAGTGGGTTTGGGTTAAAACTAGGGGAGTTAAGAAATTGAGCTCCTCCCTGATAATAGGTCATTTTGGGTTGTTCAAAGAATCGTGGTGACCTATGTTTAGCATAATCCTGAGGAGGGTAAGAGTTATAATCATCATATCCTTCTTGATTGTAGATCGAGTTAGGTTGATCATCAAAGGGTGGAGATCTATAATCATTGTAGGCAGGAGAAGGATAATAATCATAGTCTTGTTGCCCAGGGTTAGGCCCTGGACACTGAGGTCCAAATTCATATCCTCAATCAAAGTTATCCCAGCTAGTGGATGGGGAATCATAAGTCGAGTCGGGATAGTAATCATCTTGAGGTTAAGTGTTGGCAGAAGGGTAGGATTGGAAATGTGTGTAGGATGTGGAAGCATACATGGTGAAGTAGGAGGGAAAATAGAATAGAGAAAGGTACCCAGTAATACAATCAATCAATCCTATCCTTAAATTGGGTAGCTTAAGGACTTATGCTTCAGAAATGAACTCTGACCACACAACGAATTTGGTGTTGTCTTTACTCTCGAAGGTGGTAAAGTTGGGCCGACGAAGCAGGGGGAGCATGTCCCGAGGGTCGCTAATTATGCCAAACCCCTGCTTGCTTAAGTTGTTTGACAATTGGGCCCCCAACTTAGCACCTTTTGAAGTAAGCAGACGTCAGTAATTTGAAATGAGTTCAGGAGAACACCCTGAAATGGACTCAATGAATCCTAGGGACAAAGTCTACTCAATTTTAGTTAAGGCTTGGGTTGATTGTGCTCTTGGAATGTGATGGGTCCATTAGATGGGTTGTGACCTTAAAAATCAGTTAATATGTGTGTGCGTGCACAACCAAGGTTTGCAAACAAGGTTATTTGATGTTGTGTCTTTTAGGGTTTAACCTTGTTTAGTAGCTTTTAGGGTTTAATCCTTAGGTTGGTTTAATCAAGGTTCACTAGAACACTCCATGTTTTGAAACACACGGGTGTAGATATATTCCTTTAAAAATCAGAAATAATGTGGAGTGCCTGGTTCAACCCTAAAAATCAACCCTAAATGGCAAGCTACCTGATGGATCAGTTTTAAATTCAGTGGTGCAGCCCAAATAGTTCAAGCAATTGGTCGTTTGCACCACTTTCTTAAGGCACACAATTGTTTAACCTATTCAAATTTTCTACTCACTTATTTGTGTGTTGAATTAAGGTGTACCGGATCCACAGGTTAGATTCTAGTTAAGTGGTAGAATCAATGAAGAGTGGTGTGCCTTAGGTCGAGAGTTGTGGGTGTTTAATGTGTGTAACTTTCATTTAAATCCCACAAGAGAAGAGTATTTTTTTATTTTTTTAATTTATGTGGGTGGGTGAGGTGTGGTGAATTGACAGTTAAACAATCAGGTCTATCCTAGGGTTTAAAAAAGTGCCTTGGTTGATTTGAGTTTGAGTTAATAGGTGGCGGAATGAATATCTAATGGGTGGGGATGGTGGGGTACACTTATAGAAACCTTTTAACCGCACTTTCCTCCTATCTATTCCACCTTGGCTCACCTTGGAAGGGTACCTGTAATCATAAAAAGAAAGGAGCAAAGTGAGCTAAAAAGTTAAGTAAGGTGGGAAACGTGAAAAAAAAACCAAAGAGCGTTGCCTCCCCGGCAACGGTGCTAAAATGATGAGCATGTTTTCACAAGGTAAAATTAGGGTTTTAGAGAACCTGTCATCGTAGTTGGAAAACTCACTATCAAATAAAATTTATACTGAAACTTGAAAGGGAGTCCCGAGTTGAACACGGGGAGGTGAACATTTGATTTGTGAAATCCACGCTTCGATTTAATTTGTTTTTGTTGTTTTTATCTTTTGTAATTTTTTTGTATTCCTATAAGTTCAAGAGATCAGGTCGAAATAATTTCTATCTAATCTACTTGCAAAGAGAGAGTGAGAAACAATCACATATATATCTCTAATAGTTTGCTACAACTAAGAAAGTGGAAAACTACACTATAAAGCAGTAAAAGATAGATAGAGGTGAGAAGAGTCCCCCTTGATGGTCGCTTGGAGGACAACTCGCTCTGACGTCGCTTGGAGGAAGGTGGTGAGGAGTGGGACGAACAAGAACAGAGCCGGAGGATGGAGGGCGGGGCAGGATGGCGTCGCAGCAATGATCTACTTCCTGAAGGTGCTGAGAGGACAACCACGGGATGCTCCACGAAGGGGGATGAGAGGTGGAAAAAATATTTGGTTTTCTACTCTATAGGAGCATCCGGGCTTGGGTCAAGCTCTCTCTAGAGACTTGGAGGTGGTGAGGGAAAGAAAGGAAGAGATGAAGGTGGATGAAGGGGTGTTGGTCCTTTTATAGTGGAAGGGGATAGGACAATTCATACATGGGCAATTAGTGACATCTAAAGATGTCGCTGAAGATCTGCCCCCAAATGTCACAAAAGATCCACACACACCCCCGCTGGCATGCGCGCACGTGCCTCTTATGCCTGTGCCTTGCACTTGCCTTACCGCACGTGCACTGGCATGTGTTGCGCTGCTGTAGCTGGTGCACGCCTTTCATGCACGTGCATCATGCTCCTCTTAGGCTGTCTGGTGTTGAGCATTGCTTCAATTGAGGATTTGGGGCATTGCCGGATTTGAACCCATGCCCCTCCTTTGGGAGTGCATGCTTCGACCACAGTGCTAACCTTACGGATTGCCATGAGGACCATCCAATGCACGATCGCTCGCAGCCGTTGGATGAGGATCCAACGGCCGTAAGCTCCTGAAGACTAGATGTGGAGAGGTGGTGTGGCTACACAGAGTTGTTGGATGGGCATCCAACGACTCAGATCTCACGAGGGGAGACGCCTTTGAGGAGGAGCGACCGCTGCTGGCCGACTTAGATGGTCTAGATGGCGCCACATGGTGCCATCCGGACTATCCATCTTCAGGTGCTTGTAGGTGGCACCAAGGATGTCGGATTGGGTTGATTTTTGCATTGTTGGGTTGCAATCGTCAATCCGGATCCATCCGTGCAGTCGGATTTATCGTTTGAAGCTCTGAATTGCATCACCTAGTCCCTTGGCCATTGATCTTCCTCGAATTGCATAATGTGCTTCGGGATTCCGATCAAGACGATTTTGGAGGTGTTGGACTTCGATCGTTGCCCTGATCAGATTCGTAGGTTTAGATCATCAATCTGAGGCCTGGAAATAAATCTCCTCTCTTGGCCACAAAAGGACATGAATTAACTTAAAATATACACAAACTACTCTAAATACAAAATAATGGATGCTATGCAATATTTATAGTATGGAATGCATATCTAAGCCTAGGAACATGCATAAGTAGGCATTTTATGCTAATAAATGTGTCTACATCATCATGAATGATTGCTATTATACCAAAATTTCGTAATTGTCATTGAGTTCCCATCATTTATTTTCTCAAATGTCTTCATACCTTGATTGATGTTCCTAACTATTAACTTAAAATAATTTGTTGTAAACTTAATTAATATGTTAAATGGCATAATTTGGAGACATTATTTATATTTACACGAAATTAATTAATTCAATCTCACATAGTTGAAGTTTCGAACCAATAATTTCAGTTTTGTACACAACTGACCCACAATGGTAAGCAATATATAGAGATTTTGAAGTTACACACAAATATGTTAAGTGATGCACTTTGTGATATGTGTGTGTGAAATGTTATTTAAGTTGGAAATAGATTATTTATGTTAGTGACACATAGTTTTAGTTTTGATCAAATAGTTTAAGTTTTGTACACAAGTTACCCATGATGGTAAGAAATATAGAGATTATGAAGTTACACACAAATATGTTAAGTGTTGATGGATGAGAGAGGAGTTTTAAAATGTGTTCATTGTAGTACACTCCAAAATCGCACAACAAGACATTTAAATTTATAAACTCAGAATCTATAGGGAGTTTGAGGTCGTTCGCAAGGAGAAAATATGGAACTCACACATTAATCTTCATTTAAAATAGATAAGCACAATCAATGGATCACAATCACAGATATTCAACGAATGAAAGTAATTAGATTGATATTCAATGTAATCCAATGTATCTCAGAAGGTGAAGAGACAAAAAGAATAAAGAGAATCTAGAAAGTGGTGATTTAGATCACCAATTAGGTCCTCTAATTAAGCATGTATCTCATGTTCAAGTTATTAAAATAATTAAACAATATCTTAATCGATTTAATCAATGTTAACTTAGTACTTAAATAATTCAACAGTGCCCAGAACCAAATCTGACCAAACGTCGCCTTCATAGAACAGACGACTTAATGGAGCATAGCATAGTGCCTTACAGAAGGCACACACAAGCACAAGGCTCTCTCAAGAGCCTTCTCTTTTCTTCTTCTCAAGCCTTTCCTTCCTCAGGCACAAGGCATGACCAACATTCTTCAGAGGCCAAGTGTCAAGGTCTCTCTTCCTTCAACATAGGGGCATGGCAAAGGGTAGCGCAGCAAAACCTACCCCCTCCTCTCACAGATCTCTCCTTTCCTCTCTCTCAAACTTGGGTGTAGTCGGCATATAGTCGGGTATTCGGATCCAGACAGGGGACCAGACACATGTGGCAGTGGCCACGGGCGAGGTGTGCATAAGTGGGTGAGCAGGGACCCGACCCCCGATGATTTGGGCAGTCGAATAAGATCACAAAATCCTTTTATGCCCAATAGCTTGCTCTTCCACTTTTGAGGTGGGACTAAGTCCTACCCTCTGTTCCTCGCATGTAGCAGCCATGCAGTTCCTTCGATTGATGGTGCTGTAGTTGCTGGGAAGCTCAATTGAAGCTCCAGATGGTGTCCTGAGGCAAGTCCACAACACCTGGAGTTGGAAGTAGCGGTGATAGCGGTTGGCGCACTACTAGCAGGGCAGAGACGATGGCGGTGACGGCAAGCTCCGGTCGAAACCTGAAACGCACATACGAGCTCAAAAGCCCCAGTTAAATGGTTCAGGAGCATCGCCAAGTGATGGAAAAGGTGATTGCGGTGGTTGCGTGGCGTTCGGGTGAGTATCGTGGTCGAGTGAAGTTAGAGAAAGTGTTTGGAGGTGTGTATGTTTGATGGGCCATTTGAATGGGCAATCCCCTCAATTTCTTGAGGGGTTTTGTTTGCGAAGGTGTGGTAGAGCTTGTGGATGTGGTAGCAGGGTGTTTGGCGATTTGTGGTGTCAAGGAGGCTTCGTCGGAGCTCGACCAGAGCAGAGGAAGAAGGTGCGGTTGAGGGTGAGTTGTCGGTCGAAATAGGAAGGGAAAGGGATAGGAAGATTTAGGAGGAGAAGAGGGAGAGGTTGGACCTAAGCGAAGGGATGAAATGACAGAAATGGCACTGGCTGTGATTGGTTGGCGCAAGAGAAGGAGAATCCTTCGGTGGAAGGAGCGGCGACGACGAGGGGATCTGAGAGCTCTTGCTGTGGCTGGCGATGAGGGGACGAAGGAGATGAAGACATTCTCATTGCCTATGGTTTGTGGCAATGAGTGAAGAAGGAGGTTAGAGGAGTCACCGGAGCTACGGTGTAGGTGGCTGAAGTGGGAGGATTTGTGAAGAGATGTTGCCAAAATCAAGCTAATGAATTAGGCTTTGCATTGAGGAAGGTTTTATAGAGCTTCTGGGCAAGTTCTAAATAGGAAACAAGCCTAATTGGCTTCATTAGTAGTCAAGAAGAACCCATGAATCTCGTGCGTTCGCACGAGCTTCCTGAGGTGAATCAAGAGCGAAGATCTATCCCAATGGATTCTCCACAGTGTGAACATCAATCCCACCAAATTTGGTGGGATTTGATGAAGATTTGAGTAGGTTTAAGCTTAGTCAAAGAATGCCTGGAGATGTGTTAACCACCAATGGCAGCAGGGACTTGCTTGCAAAGAAGACAAAGAACTTAGGAACCAATCTGCAAGAATTTTGAAAGCTGAGGGGCTAATTGAGAGAGGAGTCTGACTGGACTAAAATGTGAACTAGGTCAAGATGGACTTTGATTGAGCCCAAATTTTGGTAAAAACCTAATTTGGACCCAAGGAATCTAGTGGTAAGTAGGATTTGAGTTTTGGCCAAGTTTGACTGGGCAACTTGTGTAAAAACCCAAATTAGTGAAAAAAATCTGTCTATGACTATTTAAGGTCAAAATAGGTTCTAAAGGTCAAGCCAAGTTTACCAAACCTCAATGAATATTTCTACATGAATTTTAGGAGATTTAGATGAATTTTATCATGACCAGAACCTCTGTAATTCAAGCAGGTCTAAAATTAGGGTTTTTGGTGCTACATCAATTCTCGAAATGCGTGAAACCCTATTTCTGTCTGCATGGACCCACATAATAGAATTTAATGTTCATTAGACCTTAGATTAACCCTTGGGAAACCCCGTGGTTACTCTACTTTCATGATATGTTAAAACTGCAGAATTAACACTATTTTAATGTATTCCTCTCAGAATGGATTTGTAGGGAATTACGACTCTCAGGCGATTATGTAGGAGCATTTGTCAATTAGTTATAACTAATTAATGTTAGTTGTGGCTCATGATGATGTTATCCTCATTAAGACATGTGCACTTTACTTTTTAAAAGAGCTAGCACTGTAAGAAAATTAGCTTTTGGTGTCGAATATTTACTGGTGGTTTATGATAATCGCTGGTAAATCAAAGAATTTGCGGTGGTTATATGCAACCCGTTGGTATAGTGAAATTAATGTTATCACTGGCAGTTTTAAATTGTCACCATAGATAAAGTGTCGATACTCATGAAAAAGAAGACCTTATCTACAACTTAAACCCTTACTTCCCCATCAAAGACTACACTGACGGCTGACGAAACCCTCCCTCCACAAAATCATTTCTCCCCTGCCTACACAAAACCCTCCTCTGATGTCAATGCCCCATCCCACGACCATCTCACAGCAATGCTTCCTTGTTGCCCTCCTTCATCCATCGTGGAGATCTTCTCCATCGTTGTCGAATGCTTGCACTTCCTCTTGCGACATCCTCTATTGATGAGAACCTCATCATGAGCCATAACTAGCTCATTTTGACCCAATACAAAGGATAAAAGCTCCTACATAACTCAAGGAAAGGCTTAACTCAGAGAATTCTGAGTTTGAGAAGAAAACAAGTCATAAGGGGTAAAAGTGCAATTTTACCAGTATAAACTGCATGCAGGGTAATTCAGGGACCAAACACAGGTCAAAACAGCTTAATAAGAATAAAAGTGGGATGAGATGATCTAGCAAGGGCTACAGCACTTCCAAGGAACCAAATGATAATCTGTAACCCTAAAACAACCCACTTCAATTCACAAGGTTCGAGGCAAAGTAAAAATAGAATAAACCCTCTAAAATTCATAGAAAAATAATCTCTAGGGTTTAGAACCTTCAATTTGGCCTTTAGAACCCATTTTGACCTACATTGAGAACCATGCCCAATTAATAACTTAATTTGGGTTTTTGCGCAAATTGACCGGTCAAACAAGGTTTAATATGAAAATAAAATTCACCATCAGATTCCTTAGGTCCTAATTAGTCATGTATAAAAACTTGAGCCTAAGAAGAAACCTCCTTGACCGACTTCACACTTTGGTCCTCATATATTTACTCTTTGGCCCTCAACTTTTGAACCCTCGCATTTTGGCCCCTAACTCTCCTTCGTTCTTTGCAATCAGGTCCCTCCTGCAAAACCCTGCCAGCACCATGCTCCGGCGACCTTGCGCGGAGCATGGCGCCGCGCAGGGTGAGGTGGGGGACCTGGCAAGTAAACCGGGGGTGCCCTGCGTCGTCAGCCGTCGCAGGAGCACCCCCCTGGTCATTGTAGCCCACCATACCGGCCGTGCGAACGCACGGACGGTATGGGTTCATGTTCCGACCATTCTCCGGCGAGGGAGACACGTCGTCTCCCTCCGCCTTCCTCCCTGTTTCATCCCTATAAATACCCCCCGCTGCTCCACCGACCAGGGCAGCCTGGATCTGACGGAGAAATCCCCAACTTCCTTCTCTTCTTTCTCCGGCAGACGCTCACCAGCTCCGGCGGTTTCCTCCCCCTCCTCCTCTTCGCTCTGCCGTAATACCAGCAGCAGAGACCTCCTCCCCTGCTCTTCCTGCGCCACGCCGTACCCAGCTGGCGCCTCTCCAGCCCTCTGCTCGCCGCCGCCCCTTCCCCTGGGCATCTTCTTCTCCGGCGACAGTCGATACGACTGTCGCCCTGTCTCGGCCCCTTTCGTCTCCATAGCTAGGTCAGAACTCCTCCCCACCTCCCCCTCTTTCTTTTCCTCACTGTCTTTTATTTGATTAAACCCTCGACCGCTCTTGTTCACCCTCACCCTCTCCGCCTCCGACCACCCTTCGGCGAGCCGCTCCCATCACCTCAGCGACCCACACGGCTCGCCGACCACCGCAGAACCTCCGCCTCCTCACCCTGATCCTCTTCCGCCCCTCCACTTCCCGCCAAACGCCCTCTGCAGATCCACCGAACACACCCACTTCTTCGCTCACAGTTTGACCTAGGACGACCTGTTGGCTCCATCACGCCCCCTGCAGACCCCCTGACCACCTTCGCCGTGCCACGGCGAAGGTCCCCCGCCTGTCTGATTTGGCCGAGAGGCCGTTCTTCTGTGACCAGGTGACTCGCCCGCCGTCGCCATTACTGAGCAGGCAGAGCTCCTTCACCTGCAGGTGCAGGCACGCCTTCGCCCAGGTTCGACTCCCAGGTTGCGCGGGGAGTCTCCGCGAAACGTCCCAGGCTCGCAGATGGGGCGAAGGCCGTGCGTGAAGCCACGATCGCCCACTGCTCCCTCCGCGACGGGCGCTCAATTGGGGTGGGATATTTAGTCCCACCTCGGAACTTCTCGGAGGCGCGCGGACGCATAAAGGCAAAAAGTGCCTTATGCTGTCTGCCTCCTGACCACGGGGTGAGGTCCCTCTCACCCGACCCGGCCTCGTCCGTGACCACGCTCCGCGGACCTGGCCCGACCCGATTAAACCAACCTGCACTCCTCGCCCACCACCACACGCCGGTGGGCCTGGACCCGGGCGTGACCCGAACCCGATTACCCGATAGCTCTGGGAGAGCTTTCCCAAGAGTGGTTTCAGAGAGAAAGAGAGACGCGGGGGAGGGAGGGTAGAGTAGGTTTTGCCTCTTGACGAAAAACTCTGAAGTGTGCAGGCCAAAGAAGAAGAAGAAGACCCGCGGAAGAAGAAGTGCAGACGAAGAAGAAGGAGCTGCACTGTAGCAAATGCATAGTTAAGTCGTCTAAGCACCGGGTCAGACGACGGAAAGTCAGCAGCCAGAGCAGGAAAGAAGGCAGGCTGAAGAAGAAGGAAGAGCAACGGCCAAAGCAGAAGAAAAAGAAAGAAAGACTTAGTAGCTGAAGGCAGAAGCTCTGCAGCCATAAAGAAAAAAAAAAGGGGAAAAGAGAAAACATCACCACGATCGCAGAAGAAGAAGAAGAGAGGTCAAGGCCGAAAACCAAAGAAGAAGAAGAACAAGGAGCTCTGAAGAAAGAAGAACATCACCAACGGAAGAACAGCAGGAAGAAGAGGAAGAACATCACCATTGCAGAAGAAGAATATCACCTCTGCAGAACAGAGAGAAAGAAGGAGATCTAAAGAAAGAGAGAAAGAAGAGCATCCCCCTCTGCAAAACAAAGAGAAAACAACAAATTCTTTCCCTCTCTCTTTATTTTTGTAAAAGAAACATGTATATCTCTAGAATACAACTTGCTCCCTGAGTTCGACCTCGGGAACTCTTTTATTTTCCGAGTAAAAAATTTTTTATTTGAAGCGTTGGTCATAACCGGCTTTACTACAACGTTATAACAAAACCCTCAAACCCGGTAAAACAATACCCACGTTCCATCTATCCTTCAGCCCTCATCCTCCACGACGAAAATGGTAACCCTCTTCCTCCTTCCTCCTTTTCCCCTCCTCCCCCAACCTTACCTCATGTGTGACGACTCAAGTCCCGCTAAGTGACAAAACCTAGGTTGTCGTGTGCTAACCTAGCACAAATCACCCACAAGATCGCAGTCACCTAACATGTAATCATAAAATATAAACTTACCCAACAAACAATTCATATTATAAAAATTTAAAGAAACATAAATTGAATACTAACTAGAAGATTTACTGTAGTATAAGTCTAAGGAGATGTACAACGGAAATCTCCTTGCAAACTTCCAAGTACACCTGAGTACCGAACCCAAAAACACATCAGTAAAAATTGAGTAGAGTAGAAACAATAACAATAGAGTGTAACAGTAACTGAGCACTAGAGAAAATGGGTACTATAGCTTTGATTAATTCATTTATTAGACATCTCGTTATCCGGTTCTATTTTGTATATTTGGAGCCTAATTTATTATAGTCCATAATTTATCAATCGACGTCTCAGGGCACGAGATGATTTTCGTGTAACTTCCTACAACGCAAGATCGGTATAAGCCACCCTCCTAGCCGGGAAGACCGCTTATATCCACTGAGTCGCTGCTCTCCATTACCCTGGGGTCATTGTGAAGAGAGATGACAGCTATGTCATGTAGCGTGAACATGTAGAAGCGCTATGTACGCTGAACCACAGACAACCAATGACCCACCCACCGGCCAAGAAAGAAACCATAACAACCATTGAGCCCTGCAATCTGCAATCCCAATTGGCTGTTAAGCCTAACCAAAGAATCATAGGGAGGTTTGGAACTTCCTAAACTAGCCCTTGAACCCGATCTTAAATGACCTAAAGCTACGACCGAAAACCCAACCTAAAAACCAGTTATCTATTTCTTTTATTTTCCTAACATATCTGTTGTACTGATTGTTTAATCATTTTCAGATAAATGTATCATTTATTGGTATCCAAACAATCATATCAAGAATTGTACTTTTAGTTCTCGGATTAATATTCACATTATCCTCTATCTTATCTGTTTCCTGGAAATTTCCAATTTTCGAATGTGGCTCCCATTAAATCATTATTTAACAATCTTGATTTTGTCAGTTTTACTAAAAATAGAGTTCCACATGTGATGATAAAGCCATATCCAGCAAGCTTAATTACTTTATAATTCATTTACTTCATGAACTTATCAAATAATTTGTCATTAACTCCTTTTAATCTGGCAGTTAACTATATTACTTCGGTTATTCACATTCCAAGTCAACAAGTTGATGTTCACCATTAATATTTAATATTCCAATACCTAGAGATATAAGAAATACGCAAACGGGTCTGATCCTAGCAAGAGGCAAGAACTCTCACTAAATGGTGTAATACATGAAGAAAATCACTATGTAAATAAACTGTACAGAAAAGGAGAGAGACTAGTCTACCTAATGTCACCGGGGGGTCATAGTGACTTCGAAATGCGCATCCATTATTTCTCTTTCGCTATTTTGGGGCCCACCTATTTTATACGTGCACTGGGGCAAGATCAACGTTAAGACACATAGGGAATAAAAACGTCATAAGCTTCATTCAAATTTTCATGTAATAAACAATTCTAGAAATTGAATTTAAAATTTACCTTCATGTAGTTTGTGAAGAGAAGGTTCCAATGAGTCTTGGAATGTGAGAAACGGATGTTGTTTGACCCCCTAACGGATCAAAATAAGTAGATGCGAAATGAATTCCCACAGAAATGCATGCCTGCACGTGTCTTAAAAATTGAGTGGAAACCACTTGATCCAATCTTGCGGATGTGTCCAGCACCCTTGAGAACCCCGAGATCGAGTCTTGGATTGCCTAATTCCGATCCTGGAGACCCTCGATAGTTCCCTAAATCAATTTAATCAATATAGTTACTATTAGGGACTTGAATGAAATTAACAAAACTTTAAATTTTTATTTTATAATTTTTCCAGTTATACCCCCTCTCTTTTCTTCTTCTTCTTCTTTCACATACCACCTCCTTTGTTCGTCGTCACCTACACCGACCATGCACCCATGCAGGGATGCACCACCCTCGGTCATCTCCTCTTGCCACTTTCGCCAGATGAAGGCAGCCCCATGTCGGACCTTTGGTGAGCCTCCGCCGATGGTCCTTGAGTTCTGTCCCCTTCCCTTTCATCATCCTCCCTTAGTTTTGGGAGCAACTTGCACCCATCACCCACACCGATGCAGTGCCACCCGAGCCACCGGCTACTCTCCCCTCGTCGGACTGCCTCATCGTCTGGTGGCTCCCCATCGATGCCAACACCCTCCTCTCCTCCTCTTTCTCTCCCTCCTAGTTCCCTTCATGCACATCGATAGAGACTCCTTGCCAATGATGCCATTACCCATCTTCCTTCCCTCGTTCTCGTCTTCCCCTTCTCTCTCGACCTCACCTGCCCTCTATTTACGCATGCATGCAAACAATGCAAGGGCAAAATGAAAATGAAAATGAACCTACACATGGCCGATGCCATTGATGCTCTGTAGCAGTCTCAGGATGGCCCACCGTTGGGGAAGGGGGAGAAGGCTGTGGGATAGGGGAAGTAAGAAGGAAGGAGGAGCCCTCTCTGTTTCCCTCTTGACCTCTCTCTCTCATTTTCTCTCTTGATTCTCATGGTCTCTCCCTTTTATTCTCTCTCTTTCTCTTTATTTACCTAACATTGAAACAACCCATGTGATCCTAACAAATCTCCACCGACTTTTGTTGTTTGGGATAAAATCAATATCGCTAAATAATAAAATGAACATTTACGTAGTCCTAGCAACTACATATCTTTATAATAATTATTATTATTACTATCATTTACTTATTATTTTATAACTTCCATAACGTAATTCCATATATATTATTTTATGCAATTTTGTAATTAACTCAAATGAACCTCGATTTGGCAAAACATGCATCCACAGAATTGTTACAAGATAAGGAATCCAAAAAAATTCGTGGATTTCCAAATGGAGGTCATTTGTACAAGGTGATTCTTATAGTGGGTTGCATGCGGGTTTGCTTATAGTTTACATTTGTTTCGCACATCTGAGGTTTGATTGCCACACGAAACATGCTGTACAAATTCTCGTGACACCAGGAAGTTAAAAGTGCTCTCAAATCGTCGATCCGAGGTCCAGATTGCATAAATGAGAAATACATGAGTTTTCAATTTGATTATGCAATTTAAATTTGTGCATGCTCTGATTTGCATATGAAAAGTGTCAACGGGTTTGTCTTGTCATCTTAGACTGAAATGACTCAAAAATCTGGATTTGGGTCCTTACATTATGCGATGGCAACCCTCCTTCCAAACACTCCTTATGATGGCGATAATAACCCTCTGCCTAAACCTCCTCCTCCAAGCCTTAGCAACCTCTGCCAAACCTTGCACCTTAGATCCCCTCCCCTCTGCAACCACCCTAACCAGTTGCTATGGACCACTTCGTATTGAACGGAAGACCTCCTCACATTCGTTGCTCTCATCTTATTCAACAACCCAAAGAACCCTCCCAATCATAAAAGAAGAGAAATCCACTTTAGATTCCATCCTCATCGGTCAGAAGATGGACGTCAATGATAAGATCAATGCCTATGTTGTGGAGACCATCATCCTCCATGTTGAGAGGGCCTACCTCCACAAGGCCTCCTATAGCTTCGTCCTCCAACTCCATAGCAAGCTTGAGGCACTCCTCAAAGGGTGTCTGGTGCACTTCTCCCTCATGGGTCTCGTTCCCATCCATTCCTCCTTGCTAGGCCATAAGCTAGTCTTCATGTACATGATGTGGGGACTTGGTGACAGCGGGATATAACCGGGTTTTATTGTTGTAGCGTTGTAGTATAGCCAGTTATTGCCATCATTTCAAATATACATTTTTTTTTTACTCGGAAAATAAAAGAGTTCCCGAGGTCGAACTCAGGGACCAAGTTGTATTCTAGGGGTACAAGTTTCTTTTACAAAAATAAAGAAAGAGAGAGAAAGAAATTGTTGTCTTCTTTTCTCTTCTCCTCGTCTCAGATCTTCTGTTATCTTCTTCTTCTTTATCTGCAGTGGTGATGTTCTTCTTCTTTCTTTCAGCTGTTCCTGCTCTTCCTTTTTCTTCTGCAGAGCGGGTCCTGTTCTTCTTCTTTTCCTTTCTTTCTTCTTTTCCTTTCTTCAGATCTTCTTCTCGTGCTATTCTTCTTTCAGTTCTTCCCTTGTTCTTTTGTGTTCTCCTCTGCCTCGCCTTCTTCTGTTGTTCTTCAGATCTCCTTCTTTCTTCTTTTCTTTTTCCTGTCAGGACGTCGTCTCTCCTTCTTTCTTCTTTTCCCTTCAGGACGTCGTCTGATTTTCCAATCAGACGACTTAAACCGCTTGTTGCTACAGTGTCTCCCTCAGCTTCCTTCTTCTTCCGCGGTCCTTCTTCTTCACCTGTGCCTGCACACTTCAGAGTTTACGTCAGAGGCAAAACCTACTCTACCCCCCGCCCCTCCGTCTCTCTCTCACAGAAACCGCTCATAGGATAGCTCTCCCAGAGCTGCCGGGTAGCCGGGTACGGGTAGTGCCCGGGTCCAGGCCCACCGGCGTGCGTGGTGGGCGAGGAGTGCAGGTCAGTCTAAGTCGGGTCGGGTCAGGTCCGCGGGGCGTGAGCGCGGACGAGACCGGGTAACCGGGCGGGTGAAGGGGACCTCACCCCGTGTGCTGAGGCAGTAAGCCTCCAGCACTTTTGCGCCTTATACCGCTGCGCCTCTTCAGACTTTTCCGAGGTGGGACTAAATGTCCCACCCTGATTGAGCGCCCGCAGCGGAGAAAGCAGTAGGCGATCGCGGCTTCACGCGAGGCCTTCGCCTCAGCTGCGAGCCTGATGCTTTGTCGAAATGCCTCGCAAGGCCTGGGCGTCGAATCTGGGCGTGGCGCGCCTGCAGCTGCAGGCGGAAACAGCTCCTTCTGCACGGCAATGGCGGCGGAGGTCGGGTGGCCTGTTCACAGCAAAACGGCCTCTCGGCCTAATCAGAAGGTGCCGGGAGCTTCGCCAGAGTGCGGCGAAGCTCGTGTGGGTGGTGGCGAGGCGTGGGGCGGCGTGCAGGGGCTGCCCTAGGTCGGACTGTGGGTCGGAAGATGGGTTTGTTCGGTGGGGTTGCAGAGGGTGATGTGGGGGAAGTGGAAGGGCGGGGGTTGATCAGGATGAGGAGGCGGAGGTTCTGCGGTGGTCGGCGAGCCGTGTGGGTTGCTGGGGTGATGGGGGGGGTCTCGCCGGAGTTTGGCCGGAGACGAAGGGGGTGACGGTGGACAGGAGCGGTCGAGGGTTTAATCAAATAAAAGACAGTGAGGAAAAGAAAGAGGGGGAGATGGGGGGGAGTTCTGACCTAGCTACGGAGACGAAAGGGGAAGCAGCAGGGCGACAGTCGTATCGACTGTCGCCGGAGAAGAAGATGCCCAGGGGAAGGGGCGGCGGCGAGCAGAGAGTCGGAGAGGCGCCAGCTGGGTGCGGCGTGGCGCGGGAAGAGCAGGGGAAGAAGTCTCTGCTGCTGGTATTGCGGCAGAGCGAAGAGGAGGAGGAGGAGGAACCGCCGGAGCTGGTGGGCGTCTGCCGGAGTGAGAGGAGAGGAAAGTTGGGGGTTTTCTCCGTCAGATCCGAGCTGGGAAGAACGGTGGAGCGACGGGGGTATTTATAGGGACCGAATCAGGGAGGAAGGCGGAGGGAGACGACGTGTCTCCCTCGCCGGAGGATGCCGGAGATGGAAACCCATACCGTCCGTGCGTTCGCACGGCCGGTATGGCGGGTTACAGCGACCAGGGGGTGTCCCTGCGACGGCTGACGACGCAGGGCACCCCTGGTTTACTTGCCAGGCTCTCCCCCTCACCCTGCGCGGCGCCATGCTCCGCGCAAGGTCGCCGGAGTATGGTGCTGGCAGGTTTTGCAGGGGGGACCTGAACGCAAAGAACGAAGGAGAGTTAGGGGCCAAAATGCGAGGGTTCAAAAGTTGAGGGCCAAAAAGTAAATATATGAGGACCAAAGTGTAAAGTTGGTCAAGGAGGTTTCTTCTTTGGCTCAAGTTTTTATACATGACGAATTAGGACCTAAGGAATCTGATGGTGAATTTCATTTCTATATTAAACCTTGTTTGACCGGTCAATTTATGCGAAAACCCAAATTAAGTTATTAATTGGGCATGGTTCTCAATGTAGGTCAAAATGGGTTCTGAAGGCCAAATTGAAGGTTCTAAACCCTAGAGATTATTTTTCTATGAATTTTAGAGGGTTTATTCTATTTTTACTTTGCCTCGAACCTCGTGAATTGAAGTGGATTGTTTTAGGGTTACAGATTATCATTTAGTTTCTTGGAATTGCTGTAGCCCTTGCTAGATCATTTCATCCCACTTTTATTCTTATTAAGTTGCTTTGACCTATGTTTGGGCCCTGAATTACCCTGTATGCAGATTATACTGGTAAAATTGCATTTTTACCCCTTATGACTTGTTTTCTCCTTAAACTCAGAATTCTCTGAGTTAAGCCTTTCCTTGAGTTATGTAGGAGCTTTTATCCTTTGTATTAGGTCAAAATGAGCTAGTTATGGCTCATGATGAGGTTCTCATCATACCCCCATGCCTAGCTTTTGCTAGTCCCTTAGCAAAAACTTAAGGTTTCAACCCTTGTTCTAGACCATGAAGTTTTTAATAGTTTTAGATAAGTGCCTTTTTTATTTGAGCATAGATTAGGTTAGAATGCTGACCATAGGCCTAAAAGGTACTCTAGTACCAATCAAGATCCAAATCTGTCTAGCCTTAGCCTCAGTCTTTAGCAAAGGTTTTTAAGGTCCACAAGAACTAACCTAAGGTTTATTGGACTTTGTGGTTAAAGCACCCGTGCTTGAAATGATTTTAGCCCTGGCTCAGTTCGCAGTGCGTTTTGTAAGAGAGAGATAGAAAGTTTTTCTGTTTGGAGAGTTTTCTCTCTCTTTTTCTTTTTAGTTGTAGCCTAGGATTGGCTTTTCAACATGGTCTGTATCAGATTCCTTGCTCCCATCATCAATCCTCAAGGGTTCCTGGCGATCGATGCTTCGAGATAGCACCGCCCATGGCAACCCCTGGAACCCTGGCTATTGAGATTTCGAGATAATCCCATCCATGGTGTTCCGTGGCCGAATCCAGACCCTGGCAATTGACACTTCGAGATAATGCCATCCATGGAATCTGAACCAGCAGAGTGCTTACATGCCCCCAGTAGGATATGTAAATATCCTAAGAGACAAGCACCGAGGAGATGATATTTTGTTACGCATCTTCGAGGGGATTTCCCGCCTCTCCGCGCTGGGAACTCGTCCAAATCAACTTGTGTTGATCGGCCACTCCTATTGTAGGTGTTCTTTTCAGAATTTTGCGACGCTTCTGCGTGATTCTGATTTTTACGCTTACTGAACTAGGCTGTGTGTGAGGTTAGGGTGCTTAGGTTACTGAGTCCCGTAAACCAAAAATTAGTTAACGAGGCCAAATACTCCCTAAGCCTTAGACCTAATACTTCAGCTTTTCATTTTCCTCAACCTCTTGAGGAGTGTCCAGATCTTAATGGGTACTAAGAGTCTATTCAAGAATGCCTAAGGTTTGCATTCTTACTAATCTCATTGTGCACTTTTCAGTTATTTTCTTGAATGAGGTCTAGAACTTAGGTTAATTCCTTAGTTCCTTACTAATGACTATCACCTTTTCTCATAATTTTGTGCTCCTTTTTCATTTTGTTTCTTTTCTCCTTCACAAAATTTCCTTCTCCTTTTATTCTTTTTCGAGAAATTTTTTTAATTTTTATGGTGTTTTTGGCATATGTGAATTTTTTTGTTTGAAACCTTTTCTTACAAGTTTTGCACTTTCATACCCCCCCCAATGCCTAAGATTTTCAATGTCCTCATTGTAACCTAGGGGGTTTTTATTTAACTTAGTTCACTCCTTAAGACAAAAATTTGGATGAGTGAATGGGTCGGGGTGACTGTTGCGGACGATTTCTAATCTCAGATGCAAGCACCTGAGGTGGAGTCGGCTGTCTTAAAGTGTGAACTTCAAGTGCAAAAAGGTGTCAGAACAAGTTTCAGGTTTCCAAAGAGAATGACGGGCTGCCTCCCGTTAAGCGCTGAGTTTTACGCCATCGGCTGGGCGCAATAAGCTCAAGGGGAAAGGAGGATATAAGATGCCTCAGCCAAATCAGTAGAAGTTACATCAATGAATGGCTTGAGTCTCTGACCGTTCACGATGAAAGGTTCAGAATCGTGGCTGAGTGGACTGATTTCGATTGCTCCATTTCCAAAAACCTGTCGGACCAAATATGGTCCGACCCACTTGGATCTTAGTTTTCCTGGGAAGAGTTTTAGTCGGGCATCAAAGAGTAGGACCTTTTGACCAGGATGAAAGATCTTTCTCGAGATGTGTTTGTCGTGGAAGGCTTTAACCCGCTCCTTGTAGATTTGCGAGTTCTCGTACGCGTCTAGGCGTAATTCATCGATCTCGCTGATTTGGAGTTTTCTGTGGGTCCCAGCCTTGGAAAGATCTAGATTACAGTTCCGTACTGCCCAATAGGCTTTATGCTCCAGTTCTACGGGAAGGTGGCATGCCTTTCCGTACACCAGTCTAAAGGGAGACATGCCCAATTGGGTCTTGTGGGCGGTCCTATAGGCCCACAATGCTTCCGGAAGTCGGGACGACCAGTCCTTCTTGTCAGGTCGAACAGTGACTTGCAGGATTTTCTTGATCTCTCGATTAGACAGCTCAGCTAGACCATTAGTTTGGGGGTGGTAAGGAGTAGAGATTCGGTGAGACACCCCATATTTGGTCATCAGTGACCTAAACTGAGCATTTGTGAAATGGGTCCCCCCATCAGAGATTATTGCACGAGGAATCCCGAACCTTGAGAAAATGTGTTGATGAATGAATTTGAGAACGATTTTGTGATCACAGGTTCGGGTTGGTATGGCTTCGATCCATTTGGACACGTAGTCCACAGCCAACAGAATGTATTCGAAACCATCCGAAACAGGAAAGGGGCCCATAAAATCAATCCCCCAAACATCAAAGATTTCGCATACTAGAATCGGTTGCATAGGCATCATGTCGCGATGGCTCATGTTGCCCAAAGTCTGGCAACGACTGCATGCCTTGCAGTGATTGTATGCGTCTTTGAACAGTGTGGGCCAGTAAAAGCCGCACTGGAGGACTTTTGATGCGGTTTTATGCCCGGCGAAATGGCCACCACATGCCTGGTCATGGCAGAAAGAGAGGATATTGTTGAATTCCCCTTCCGGGACACATCTCCGGATGATCTGATCGGCACCTATGCGGAAGAGGTACGGGTCTTCCCAAATGTAATACTTGGCATCGGAGCGTAATTTGTCTTTCTTGGCCTTCGGCAAATCGGACGGGATCTGATGAGATGCCAAGTAATTTACTACATTAGCAAACCATGGAAGGCTAGTACCAATAGTCAGCAGGTGCTCATCGGGAAAATGCTCAGTGATGGGTCTGGAAGGGTCAATTATTTCAGAAGGAAGACGGGACAAGTGATCAGCTACCACGTTTTGCTTTCCCTCTTTGTCGCGAATCTCAAGGTCAAATTCTTGCAACAGCAAGATCCATCGGATTAATCGAGGTTTCGCGTCCTTCTTTGCAAGGAGATGCCTCACAGCTGTGTGATCCGAGTATATGACGACACGGGAACCCAGAAGGTACGATCTGAACTTTTCTAGGGCAAATACTACAGCTAGCAGCTCTTTCTCAGTAACCGTATAGTTACGCTGAGCCTCATCGAGTGTTTTGCTGGCGTAGTAAATGGCCACAGGTTTCCTATCAATTTTCTGCCCCAAAACCGCTCCTACAGCGAAGTCGGATGCATCGCACATGATCTCAAAGGGTTGAGACCAATCAGGGGGCTGTAGGATCGGGGCTTGGGTGACTCGGTCACGCAGGATTTCAAATGCTTGAGTGCATTCCTTGGAAATTTCAAAAGGAACATCCTTGGAGAGAAGAGTGGTCAGGGGGCGCGCGATTTTTGAAAAATCAGGGATAAATCGTCGATAAAAACCGACATGCCCTAAAAAGGAACGGATGTCCCTGATCGAGCTAGGCATAGGAAGGTGAGAAATCAGATTAACCTTAGCTCGATCCACTTGGATACCTTTCTCCGAAATTGAGTGTCCCAGGACAATTCCCTCAGGCACCATGAAATGGCTCTTTTCCCAGGAAAGAACCAAGTTCACATCGATGCACCGCCTGAGTATCTGGACCAAGTGTTGGAGGCAATCATCGAATGATGCTCCAAAAACTGAAAAGTCATCCATGAAGACTTCCAGATAATCACCTACCATATCTGAGAATATGGCAAGCATGCATCGCTGAAAAGTAGCGGGTGCATTGCAAAGACCGAAAGGCATCCTTCGGAAAGCGTATGTTCCGAAGGGGCATGTGAACGTGATCTTTTCTTGGTCCTCAGGATGGATTGCCACCTGGTTATAACCGGAGTACCCGTCAAGAAAGCAGAAGAACCTATTTCCCGCAAGTTTTTCAAGAATTTGATCAATGAAGGGTAGTGGGAAATGATCCTTCTTCATGGAGGAATTTAGTCGGCGGTAATCTATACAGACTCTCCACGAGTTGGCTAATCGGGTAGGAATGATTTCTCCGGTCTCAGTCGTTATAGTGGTGAGTCCTGCCTTCTTGGGCACGACCTGAATTGGGCTCACCCAACGACTATCGGAGATCGGGTAGATGATCCCGGCATCTAACCACTTGATGATCTCCTTTTTCACGACCTCCTGCAGATTGGGGTTTAAGCGTCTCTGCATTTCACGAGAAGGTCGTGTGCCCTCTTCTGAATAGATATGATGAGTACAATAAGAGGGACTTATTCCAGTCAAATCATCGAGAGTCCATCCGATGGCTCTGCGATGTTGCTGGAGGACAACAATCAGACGGGATTCCTATTCAGGATTGAGGTTGGAATTGATAATCACAGGAAGGGTCTGATTAGAACCCAAAAAGACGTATTTCAAGTGAGCAGAAAGGGGTTTCAGTTCGAGGATGGGGTTTTCAGCAGCAGCGGGTGGTTCAGTATAGATGTGAGGTTCAAGGGTGGGAGTTACTGGGTTGTTCATATCTGGATTCGACTCCTCTGTTTGCGGGTCAAGATCCTTCTGTGGTTGATGAGGCATAATCGAGTCATTCTGGAGGTGTGATTCATCAACCAAAGTCTTGATGTCACAAATTTGTTCAATGACGCCGCAATTAATTCCTTGTTGGGCCTTAAATATATCAATTTTCAGTGTTTGATCTCCAAACTTAAGCTCTATTTGGCCCTCCTCACAGCTGATGTTGGCTCTAGCAGTAGCCAAGAAAGGTCTCCCTAGAATGATTGGTGTATCCCTAGGGTTCTCAGGTGCATCCATATCTAAGACTATAAAGTCCACTGGAAAATAGAAATCCCGCACTCTTACGATAACATCCTCGAGAATCCCTTTTGGTCACTTTATAGATCGATCTGCTAATTGTAATGTCACCTCGGTTGGTTTTAGCTCAGATTCTTCTAGATGGTCAAGTAAGGATGTGGGTATCAGGTTTATGGATGCACCCAAGTCTAACAATGCTCTATCAAATTGGGTACCACCTATCTTACAGGAAATCAGGGGAGTCCCAGGATCTTTTGCCTTGGGTGGGAGTCGACTAAGGATTACAGAGCTGGCTTGTTCTGACAGAACAATTGGGCTCCCTCCCTTGGTTCGCGGCTTACGCTGGGGTGTACATATATTCTTTAGAAATCGTGCGTAAGCTGGTACGTGGCGGATTGCATCCATCAAGGGGATGTTTATGTGGACCTGCTCAAAGAGCTTGACCAGGTCCTCCTCAGGGGCCACGGGTTTGGTGGTCTTCTTTCCCTTGGTCAGGGCCTCGGGAAACGGGATCTTGGTTGGTTCTTCTAGGATAGGTCCAGGTTGTGGATCCGGAACAGCAGTATCTTGGATAACTATCCTAGGGTCATGGTTATCAGGCTTGGAGTGGTTTGGATAATGCGGGTCTTGAGTTGTTTTACCACTACGTGTTGTTACAGAATTTAATCCGGCCTGATTTTGGTTTGGGTTTGGTAGGAGGGGTGGCTGCTGCTGAAATCCCGCATAAGAAGTTAAGGCTTCCATCTCGTCTGGAGATGGAGCAGTAGGGGCCTGATAAATCCATTGGGCGTGGCCTAAATTTGGATTCATAACGCGCTTCTGGGTTGGCACGTTATTTGGGTTAGGAAGAGGTTGGGAAGGGAGTGTGCCTGGCTGGCGAGAATTTGCCAACTGGGCCAGTTGAGTTTTAACTTCTGTAAGCTCGTCCTTGTGCTGTTTTTGAATAGCCGCATTCGTTTTTTGAATGTCAGCCAGAGTCTGAAGGATTAGGGACATTTGATCCTGATTTGGCCCTGATGGATAAGTAGGGTTGGGCCGAGGCTGAGGCGGCTGGTAATGACGAGAGGGCTGTGGGCGGGACTGAAAAGGTGGTCTTTGGGTTTGGGAATTTCCCGCCCACTGAAAATTGGGATGGTTTCGCCATCCAGGATTGTAAGTGTTGGAGAATGGGTCGTTCTGGATGGCGTTGAGGTCCTCGCAGGTCTGAGGAACCTCCTGAGAATCAGGGAAAGGGGGAATGGAGTTCCCCCGGCTGGTGTAGAAAGGATCGGATGATCCTCCGATCCAAGAATCAGATGGGGATGGATATGGATCCATCCCAGGGGAAGATCGGTGGAGGATGTTTTGCACAATCTCCTGTGTGGAAGGAGGTTGTGCAAAGGAGTTACGCGCGGAGGTGGCTCGCTGCAAGTGCTGAGTCAGCTCATCCACCTTCTTTTCAATGATTGAGACCTTGTCCAATCGACTGGCCATTAATTCCAGGTCGACTGATGCGGACAGGCCCTGCGTCTCATGTGCTCCCTTAAGATTCGTCGCTGCGCGGGTATTCGTCCTGTCGAATAATCCCATGGAGTCATTGTTGATGGAGTTCTCGCACATGTTTTCGAGAATCTCCCATACGGTGTCTTCATGTTGACCCATGATGTTTCCTCCGCAAGTTGCATTGACGAAAAGGCGGATGTCCTCATGGAGTCCCTGGTAAAAAGATTGGACTTGTTCCCATTTAGGAACTCCGTGATGGGGGCACTTTCTCATGAGATCCTGAAAACGATCCCATGCCTCATGGAGAGGTTCTCCTGATTGTTGAGTGAAGTGTGTAATCTGATGGCGCAAGGCGTTGGTCCGACCAACGGGAAAAAACTTTTTCAAAAACTCGGATTGAAGTTCTTCCCAAGTGTTGATCGGCCGGGTCTGAGTTTGATACCAATGGGCGGCCTTGTCCATAAGAGAAAAGGAGAACATCTTCATGAGAAGAATATCCCGATTTTGCGCATCTGATCCAAAAGTGTGGGCCAGATGCTTTAGCTGTTTGATGTGCTGGAAGGGATCTTCAGATTTAAGCCCATGGAATTTAGGTATAGCATGAATCATGTTGGGCTTTAATTCAGAATCAGGTCCTCCAGTCGGGATTCTGACTCGAGGCTCAATGGCCACCGCAGCAGGATTGTAGTGGTCCCGCATCATAGGACGCTGTGGTGGGTGCACGAAGTTTTGGAAGAGGTCATTGAGTCGCTGGAGCTGGTGTTCCAGATTATTTTCTTCCTCAACTGGCTGAGCCATGATGGGGGAAGAAGAAGAACTTGGTTCTGAATCAGAAGAGAGAATAATGTGAGGGTGTTGCTGCACAAACACGGGCGTCGAGGCTTGGCCTTGACGAGAGCGAATTTCTAAAGGAGGTCTTAAGGGTGGTCTTAGGGACCTCCTTCCGTACATGCACTGTTGGAAGAGGTAAGTTTAGAAGGTGCTGGACCCAATCAAGACACCCAAAAATGTGTTGGGTGACTATAGAGGTGTGGGGCAGATGGACCCCTTGATCAGAAAGATCGTCCACCTGAGAATTACCTGGGCAGCCAGAGAGGGAGAGTCCCGCGAAGACCCCTACACGGTAGAGCGTCCCCACGGGTTACAGGGTTTCCCTCACCCGACCTCTCTTGTCACTGCGGTTCCAGGTAGACCAGAATGGGGATCTTGACCTCTTAAGTCTACCAATTTTAAGATCAGGGTGCTTAAGGTTTCACTTGAACTTTAGTCTTTTAAGTGCAAAGAGTGACCTAATTTAAGGTTGGTTGACCCAAGGGGTCAACTTTACCTCTTGTTTTCTTTGAGAGCTTTTAGGTCTTGTCTTTTAGGGTTCAAGTGTTTAGAGAGCCAATTGTTTTAGCTTTTCTTTTGAATAGGTATTTTCAATCAATGGTTTAGGCACACTTCTTTTGGATTTTCTCCATTCTTGATTTAAGTAGTGTGTCTCTAAAACCCTAATGTTGAATCTTATGTTGGCTCTACTTGGTCCAGTTAGTTCTTTGTTGGGTAATTAGGGCTCAAGCAAGAATGTGTTAGCCCTTAAATACCCTTAACAGTGTGCAGGACTAATGAGTTGAAAACATGCAACTCTTTATGGTTACTAGGTATGGAAGACAGGTTAGCCCTATATTGCTTGTTCTTTTCTTTTCTTCCTCTTTAGAGTTTAGGGGTTAATAGCGAGAGGAAAAATTTACCTGTCCTCGGAGTGGTTGTCGTGCGGTTGCTTGTCTTCTTGATTTCCTGTAGTTTTCTGCACAAAAGAGAGGAGATTATCAGAAATTAAAAAGAAACAGGAATGTTTGCCGCTAGAATAGCCGTTGCTCCCCGGCAACGGCGCCAAGAATGACGGCGGGATATAACCGGGTTTTATTGTTATAGCGTTGTAGTATAGCCAGTTATTGCCATCATTTCAAATATACATTTTTTTTACTCGGAAAATAAAAGAGTTCCCGAGGTCGAACTCAGGGAGCAAGTTGTATTCTAGGGGTACAAGTTTCTTTTACAAAAATAAAGAAAGAGAGAGAAAGAAATTGTTGTCTTCTTTTCTCTTCTCCTCGTCTCAGATCTTCTGTTATCTTCTTCTTCTTTATCTGCAGTGGTGATGTTCTTCTTCTTTTCTTTCAGCTGTTCCTGCTCTTCCTTTTTCTTCTGCAGAGCGGGTCCTGTTCTTCTTCTTTTCCTTTCTTCCTTCTTTTCCTTTCTTCAGATCTTCTTCTCGTGCTATTCTTCTTTCAGTTCTTCCCTTGTTCTTTTGTGTTCTCCTCTGCCTCGCCTTCTTCTGTTGTTCTTCAGATCTCCTTCTTTCTTCTTTTCTTTTTCCTGTCAGGACGTCATCTCTCCTTCTTTCTTCTTTTCCCTTCAGCACGTCGTCTGATTTTCCAATCAGACGACTTAAACCGCTTGTTGCTACAGTGTCTCCCTCAGCTTCCTTCTTCTTCCGCGGTCCTTCTTCTTCACCTGTGCCTGCACACTTCAGAGTTTACGTCAGAGGCAAAACCTACTCTACCCCCCGCCCCTCCGTCTCTCTCTCACAGAAACCGCTCATAGGATAGCTCTCCCAGAGCTGCTGGGTAGCCGGGTACGGGTAGTGCCCGGGTCCAGGCCCACCGGCGTGCGTGGTGGGCGAGGAGTGCAGGTCAGTCTAAGTCGGGTCAGGTCAGGTCCGCGGGGCGTGAGCGCGGACGAGACCGGGTAACCGGGCGGGTGAAGGGGACCTCACCCCGTGTGCTGAGGCAGTAAGCCTCCAGCACTTTTGCGCCTTATACCGCTGCGCCTCTTCAGACTTTTCCGAGGTGGGACTAAATGTCCCACCCTGATTGAGCGCCCACAGCGGAGAAAGCAGCAGGCGATCGCGGCTTCACGTGAGGCCTTCGCCTCAGCTGCGAGCCTGATGCTTTGTCGAAATGCCTCGCAAGGCCTGGGAGTCGAATCTGGGCGTGGCGCGCCTACAGCTACAGGCGGAAGCAGCTCCTTCTGCACGGCAATGGCGGCGGAGGTCGGGTGGCCTGTTCACAGCAAAACGGCCTCTCGACCTAATCAGAAGGTGCCGGGAGCTTCGCCAGAGTGCGGCGAAGCTCGTGTGGGTGGTGGCGAGGCGTGGGGCGGCGTGCAGGGGCTGCCCTAGGTCGGACTGTGGGTCGGAAGATGGGTTTGTTCGGTGGGGTTGCAGAGGGTGATGTGGGGGAAGTGGAAGGGCGGGGGTTGATCAGGATGAGGAGGCGGAGGTTCTGCGGTGGTCGGCGAGCCATGTGGGTTGCTGGGGTGATGGGGGGGGTCTTGCCGGAGTTTGGCCGGAGACGAAGCGGGTGACGGTGGACAGGAGCGGTCGAGGGTTTAATCAAATAAAAGACAGTGAGGAAAAGAAAGAGGGGGAGATGGGGGGGAGTTCTGACCTAGCTACGAAGACGAAAGGGGAAGCAGCAGGGCAACAGTCGTATCGACTGTCGCCGGAGAAGAAGATGCCCAGGGGAAGGGGCGGCGGCGAGCAGAGAGTCGGACAGGCGCCAGCTGGGTGCGGCGTGGCGCGGGAAGAGCAGGGGAAGAAGTCTCTGCTGCTGGTATTGCGGCAGAGCGAAGAGGAGGAGGAGGAGGAACTGCCGGAGCTGGTGGGCGTCTGCCGGAGTGAGAGGAGAGGAAAGTTGGGGGTTTTCTCCGTCAGATCCGAGCTGGGAAGAACGGTGGAGCGACAGGGGTATTTATAGGGACCGAATCAGGGAGGAAGGCGGAGGGAGACGACGTGTCTCCCTCGGCGGAGCATGCCGGAGATGGAAACCCATACCGTCCGTGCGTTCGCACGGCCGGTATGGCGGGTTACAGCGACCAGGGGGGTGTCCCTGCGATGGCTGACGACGTAGGGCACCCCTGGTTTACTTGCCAGGCTCTCCCCCTCACCCTACGCGGCGCCATGCTCCGCGCAAGGTCGCCGGAGCATGGTGCTGGCAGGTTTTGCAGGGGGGACCTGAACGCAAAGAACGAAGGAGAGTTAGGGGCCAAAATGCGAGGGTTCAAAAGTTGAGGGCCAAAAAGTAAATATATGAGGACCAAAGTGTAAAGTTGGTCAAGGAGGTTTCTTCTTAGGCTCAAGTTTTTATACATGACTAATTAGGACCTAAGGAATCTGATGGTGAATTTCATTTCTATATTAAACCTTGTTTGACCGGTCAATTTATGCGAAAACCCAAATTAAGTTATTAATTGGGCATGGTTCTCAATGTAGGTCAAAATGGGTTCTGAAGGCCAAATTGAAGGTTCTAAACCCTAGATATTATTTTTCTATGAATTTTAGAGGGTTTATTCTATTTTTACTTTGCCTCGAACCTCGTGAATTGAAGTGGGTTGTTTTAGGGTTACAGATTATCATTTAGTTTCTTGGAATTGCTGTAGCTCTTGCTAGATCATTTCATCCCACTTTTATTCTTATTAAGTTGCTTTGACCTATGTTTGGGCCCTGAATTACCCTGTATGTAGATTATACTGGTAAAATTGCATTTTTACCCCTTATGACTTATTTTCTCCTTAGACTCAGAATTCTCTGAGTTAAGCCTTTCCTTGAGTTATGTAGGAGCTTTTATCCTTTGTATTAGGTCAAAATGAGCTAGTTATGGCTCGTGATGAGGTTCTCATCACTTGGCGAGCAAACGTAAGGTGTTTGACAAAATGCCAAGCAAGGAGTACCCCTTTATTTGGAACCTTGCGATGAGCAAGTACCTTAAGGGTGGAGAGTGGGAATAGGTCCACCCACTCTGCAGAGGTCCCACATTGACCTGAACCCATACGTATTCTCCTACATCCTCAAGTGCCTCATCCTTGCTACAGGTTGAGAAGAAGATGGGTGAGGAGCTTGATGGTCTCCTTGTTTGCTTGAGGTTATTGCACTGCTCCATTGCTATTGCCAACATTGTCTTCACTTTCTATTGGAGGAGGACGTAATTAAATGGAAGGTTAATTACCTAAGAAAGAGCCCATAAAACTAAAATGCGTTAGAAGACTTGAAATGGGGTTTCTTTCTCTTGTGCTTATAAAATTTTAATAGTATATTGCTTATTATTTTGGTAATTAAGATTTGTGCATAACTCAAAGTTGCCTTAGAATAATAGAGTGCATCATAACTCAAAATTTTGATGCACTCAATTGTTGACACAAGGTTTGTGTTGGTCGTGTAGGTTTGTGATGAGTGCCTATAATGATTTGCATCTCTTACAAACCCTACCAAAGTAGTGGCTCCATGTTTGAATGATCAAATCCAATCTTCACTTCTTAAGTTGGTCATACTACTAGATTTAGACATAAGTATTAAATCTAGTTATTGGCACCTATACCAACATGATTTTCTTAATTCTCATGTTAGGAAATGCACAAAGGTTAAGTTCTTGAGCAACCACCCCAAATGGTCATGGGGGTTAAGTATGATGTTGTGCATTTTCATTTGTCGTTAGCCTCAAATGGTGCATATATGTCATTTATTTATACAACATTTGACTTGCAAGGACATGATCAAACGTAATCAAATTACATCTAAAGTGGACCTCTACACGTTAGAATCACTTATGATATGCTACTTCCCACTAGATGAGTGATTCCATTATGATATTTAAAGCCTACAGGCATAAGAAAGAAATTTTCCAGTCAAATCCCATGGCTATCAATATTTGAAAGTACTTTCACTTTTGGAGGAAGTAGAAGAAGATAGTTGCAAGTAGCCATGTGCATGGGGTGGTTACCTATCTCATTTCCATGTTATCTTACCCATAGCATCTTAATGTATCATGGATTGATTTGGTCCATTCAAATGGGTATTCAATGGATCAATTTAATGGCAGAACTAGCTTACAAGACATTATCATGTAACTACCATTGTTAGATCATACAAACAAATTTCCTAATACCAACTTTGTAATAGATAACATTCTAAGATAATAAATTTACAATTATTGAGATGGAAATCACAAATGAATTACCTTTTTAGATATTCCCCTAACATGAAAGTTGGCAAATTGAAGCAGCAATAATAAAGTAGGTGTTTAGATTCTAACGATGCAAGTATATATTTTCTTTTGAAGTGTCTGTTTGGAAGAAAAAGTGACTTTTGCAAATTGGTTATAATGCAAATAATCAAGACCTTATTGTTTCTTCCCTTTGCCTTTTTGAAAAGTTATTTTTACCCTATATTCTATTTTATATTTTTGCCTTAGTTAGCAATGAGGTAAGAAGTGATTCCAAGTGACATGAGTTCATGTGTTCTAGGTATTTAAGTGGAAGTTGGAAAATATTTGTTTTATATTTGATTAGGTTGGTTTTTGGTTGGGAGTTGTAATTTGTTGAAAACGCTAACCATCACTCAAACCCTTATTTCTGCATTTGTGAACTATAGCTATAGCTAGTATCTTATGCCTTATTTATAGTGAAGACACTTTTATTTGATATTTTTCTAATTTCTTTTTAATTGATATCTTTCTAGGTTCTTATATTGTCTTTCTGTTTAAGGTTCGATCTTTAAGACTTTGATGCATCCAAGGGTCTACACTAGGCTCTACTCGCATTTGAAGGTAACGCTTATCTTATTATTGTAGGTTTTAGGTTAATCATGAACCTTAAGGTTGGAATTGAATGTAGATAGGTAGGTATATGCAAGTGTTGTAGTAGGGTGTACCCACTTATCTCCTGTAGAATATAATGTAATTTGCATATAAGTATATTTTATATAATTGTGTTGCAAAACAAGTACTTTTTTTAGAAAAACACTAGATTAAAGGGGAAACACTATAGATTTTTTTTTTGAGAAAACCCCTCGCCAATCTCCATCAACCACCTTTGTGTTTAAGAGAATTCGTCATTATTTAAATGATGCATCATAGTATAGGACAAAATCTCTCAAATCATTTAAATTTATATGCTTAGATTTAGAAAAGAGCCTGAGGTCGAACATAGGGAGCAAATAATGGCAATTCAATGTCACTAATCACAATTTAATTAGAAATATAAGAAATTATGACCAAAACCTTATTTAGAACATCTCAAAATGATATATATATGAAATCCAGTAGCACAGTACAAAAAGAATAGGTTAAAATGGTGATTTGAATCACCAAATTAACCCTTTAAATTAAGCTCAAGTATCTCAAATATTTGAACAGTAATTCTCAACCAAATATTTCAAGTCAACCAGATTTAATATCCCAACAGTGTATATCACTGAACCACCAGCAGAGATCAGATGATGGCACAAGGCATCAGACGCCTTAAGTGCTCAGGGCTCAGCTCCAACAGAAAAGGCAAAGGCATCCTTTCTCTTCTTTGTTCCTCAAGGGAGAGGCAACCACAGCACAGAGGCAAAGGCCTTAGGATCGGGTAAATGTAGAGTGTAGAAGGGCAAAAATCCCCCCTCTCTCTCTTTTTCTTCTTTCTCTCAGAGACCCGACCTTAATTGGGTAATCAGCCGGGTAATCGGGCGTAAACAGTGGACCAAGCTTGCGGGCGTGGTCGCAAGTGAGGAGTGAGAGCTTAGGTAAGCAAGTGAAGGTGGCTAGGGACCCAACCCCTGTGTCTTGGGTGAGGGGTCGGGGAGAGGAATTCAACTTATGCCACGCTAGTAGTTTCAGGTTCCACAATGTGGGACTATCTTGTTCCACAGTTCTCCTCACGTGCAACTCCAGGGTGAAGCCACTAATTGAAGTCAAAGATGAAGCTATGAAGCTCAATTAAGTGCTTGGACAAGGACCTGGAGGTTAGTCGCTAAGCCTAGGGGCATTGTCTGAAGGAATCGTGGCTTAATGACTACAGCTATCGTCGGAGAAGTTGAGGGTGGCAGCTGTCATCTAGTGAAGTATTGAAATTAAGAACACAACCTCGCGGCCATGTCAAATGTGCGCAAAATCTTTGCTGTGAAGTGGTGAGTGTAGTGGTGGCAGTTGTGCGGCGTGTGGTGGTCTGTGGAGTGCTACGGTGACAAAGACGGCGAGCGAAGAAAGTGGTGTTCAGGGAGGAGTTTTAGTGGGTGGAAGCCTAAATTAGGAGAGGGATTTTGACGAGGGTGGTGGCAGCGAGGTGTTTGGTGAAGTGTAGCGGGTTGGAGGCTACGTCGGAGCATCGTCAGAGCAGAGAACGAAGATGATGTAGCAGGCGGTACAGTGGTCGTGATTATGTTGTGAGTGTGGGGAAAGAAAGTAGAGGGAGAGAGGAAGGGATAGAGGGACATAGAGGGGACGGAGGTGACGGAGAGCACCGACTGTGGTTGACTGGAGCCGGAGATGAAGATAAGGTCAGCGAGTTGGAGCTATGTCGAGGAGGAAGGAGACCCCAGCTGTGGCTAGCGAGGTGCGTAAGAGACGGAGGAAGGTAGAGGGCAGTCCAATTTGATTGTTAGAAGGTCAGAAGAGGAGAGCAGAGAGGGTCACCAAAGCAAGGTGTGAAGGTGGTTGGAGAGGGAAGGAGGAGGGATTTCTCTTGCCAAAACTTGCTAAGGAGCTTGGTTATGCATTGGGGAGGCTTTTATAGAGCTTCAGGCAAGCTTCCAAGCTTGGAAACAAGCTTGAGAAGCTCGTATTTTTAGGAAGAAGATCCTTGAAATCCAAGGATTCGTACGTGCTTCATGAAGGGATTTGGAATCCAAAACTAGGTTTAGATGGTCGAGGATTTCCTCAGGGTTATCCCATCTAAATTTGGAAGTGATTATCCAAGAAATCAGGGAGGAATCCTTGATTGAAAGCTTGGATATGAGGGTTCACACCTGCCATGGCAGTAGGGACCCATTTGAAAAAAATGAAGAGAAGTTAGGGGGTTAAATGCAAGGATTTTGAAAGCTAGGGGCTTAATTGTGAGAAATAGAGTTGAAATGGACTAAAATGTAAACTAGGTCAAGATGAACTCTGATTGGGCCCAAATTTCGGTACAAACCTAATTTTTACCCATGGAATCTAATGGTGAAGTTGGATTTTAGTTTTAACTAAGTTTGCCTAGGTAATTATGCAAAAACCTAAATTAGGGCAAAATTATGTCTGTAACTCTATTTAAGGTCAGAATGGGTTCCAAAGGTCAAATCAAGGATACCAAACCTCATGGAATTTTTTCTATGAATTTTAGAAGGTTTATATGGATTTTATCCTGACCAGAACCTTTGTTATTTAAGCAAGTTTGGAATTAGGGTTTTAGGAGCTGAATTAGTTCTAGAAGTGTATGAAACCCTATTTCTATCTGCATGGACCCACTTAGTAGACTTTAAAGCTCATTTGACCTATATTTCACCCCTAGAAAACCCCGTGGTTATTCTATGTTTATGATATGTTGTTAAAATTATAGAATTAACCTTGATTTCTTATTTCCTTCTCAAAACATAATAAGGTGTAGATACAACCCTCAGATGAATATGTAGGTGCTTTTATCTTTTATTCCAGACAAAAATGAGCTAGTTAAGGCTCATGATGGTGTTCCCATCACTTCGCTGGCCTCAACAACCACCACCACCCTATGAAACCACAGTCTCCACCCTCTTTGGTCGACAGCCACACTCGACCATCCCTATGGCACCCTCCATAGGCCTCCTCTTCCCCCTATTTCATTAATTTATTTATGAGTGAGTTCAGTTGGTGTTTGATTGATTTCTTTTGTTGAAATGGATCTTTGATTGAATTATTGTAGATGAAGGCATTGACGAAGGTTGAGATCATCAAAGCTTGAGGAAGTCACCTCTAATCTTTATTTGTTTCTCACCCTACAAAGGAATTATTATATAAAATCCTTTCCCTGAATAATTTTCTGTTTCTATTTGTCAATTAGTTAACTTATAGGCTTGAGTCATCTTACTTATTATGTTTAAAGTTATGTTAAGAATACCTGACTTCGAATTGTTCTATTGGGTCCATGTAGGTCTTGAAATTTATCCTCGCAGAATCTGGCCTATTTTGCATCTTGCCATGATTGGCCATGTCTCTTTTTGCAAACATCAGAGGGTGGATTGCAGACAAGCTTCTGCAAAGAAGGCTTTCAATAACAAAAATTTATAAGGTAATTCTTTTTCTATAAGTAGTAGGGCTTTTTTGAAGTGTTAGGATAGTAATAGTACCTCCTCTACAAACAAGGACAAACATATGATATTGGTTGATGTTGGTCATTTAAGTGTGTTCTAAATCAATAATAATTGGTGAACTTTTTAACCTAACTTGATTTAACATTCTTTTAAATTAGTTATTTGCACTATTTATCAAGTTACACTAAAATTTTCATAGTTTCAAAGTATATTGTTGAAATCTTTTATAGATAATAGTAGCCTAGGTGGAGAGATTCTCACTACAAGGAATTTAACACAACATAAATTCCCAACACATGAATTTGTTGGCAACATAACGAGCACACCTTTTGTCAATGCTAACACATGAAATTGCAGGTGCATGTTGGATGATTTTCATCTTTCGGTCCCTCCCTTGCTCTCCTCTAGGAAGAATCGATGCCTTTGCTTGAGTGTTTGGTGTGGTATTGATTGGGTGTCCCGTCGATGTCACTAGTGATTACTGTTGTCTAGTTGGAGTTTCCACAATCCCAATTCTATTTCTATTATTTTCTTTCAGTCAAAAATATCATTCCTTTGTCTTTCATTCTTGCTTTTTTATTTTGTTTTGTGGGATCATTAGTTGCTGACTCTATTAGATTGGATTCAATCCATGCTTAATCTGGTGATCCTGTATGTTTTAGTTTTTGGAACTTGTTGGACTTATGTCTATTAATGTTGTTTAGGATCTTTCTGTTCATGCATTTTAGTTGAGAGCACGGTACTGGAGCTACAAAGATTGAGCTTTTCTTTTCTTTTCTTTATGTCATTGGATTTGGTCTTTACTTATGAGGGGAAGTGATTTGGTTAAGGTACTGATTGTTATCGAGGGATTTCGGTGTATGTGATTCGATGCTTGTTGATTCTGCATCTTGGGTGATTGCATGGTTAGTTTGTGTCTGGTGGAGGAGTATTGTTGTTGACTCTGATTTTGTGCTGTTTTGGATCTTTTGTTTGGCTTGCATGTCAAGGTTGTATTATATTGATTAGTGTTGCTTAAATTAAGGGGACCTTGGATATTTGGTTGGATATTTCAATGAGGGGAAGATGGAAGATCTTTGTGACTTGAGTTTAATTAGCTATTTCTAGGTAAGTTGTGATATGGGATGCATTTTTTTTCTTGCTCTAGGTTCAAATGTGATCTTTTCTGCAAAATGTTTGGCTTGGTTTCTACTGTATTGGCTTGTTGTGGATTTCTTATCCCATTTTGTGGATGAACATACATACAACAGATACTGTTGGAGGCACCGCACAGGTGGCTACGTACAATGGAGATTTGTGAAATACTGAGGAGCTACAAGCAGTTATGGATTGAAACAGAGCCACCAAACAAACCTCTGAGTAGGGATTTTCTCTTTAATCTGCATCCTACAAATTCTGTTGCCAACATTTTTTATGCTTTCTCAATCTAGTTCTGGTGTTGTTCTTTCTACTTTGTTTCCCATAGGCACATATATCGAGAAATGATTAGTTTGGCATATGTAGACATAGATGAGTCATTTTCTTTTTTACTTATGAATTTTCTTTTTTGATCCCTTTTTGAATGAAAAACTCTTGTGCTTTTTTTTAATCATTAGCAAGCTTAAACTATATTGAAAATCAAACAAAGATATTAGACTACCATCTACAAATATTTTAATGATTCAACCATCTAAGAATGTCCTTCTATGAAAGAATTATGTTTTCCTGAAATCAGAGGAATCATAAAGCTATCCACTAGTATATTTGATCCTATTTGGTTTGGACAGCATCTCAAGCTAGGTCCTAAAATCTAGATGATGGAGGCTAAGCAACCAATAAAACTATTTATAGTACCTTATCATTTATTCTGGTAAAAGCATAAATGACTTCTTCCAAGTGATCATTTTTTTTTTTTTTTTGAAACAAAAAGGAAAGCTATCGTCTTACGATAACAATCTGGGAAGGTATATCATATAATCAAGTAAGAGGAATTACAATCCAGATCCCCAAGTATGTATGAGGGACCAGCACTCTCATACAATTTGTTCACAACACACCAGTCTCTCCTGAAAAAGCCTTGCATTTCTCACCTTCCACACACACCAGAGAGTGACAGCCATGCGCACATATGGCTTCTCTCTCACAACAAACACATGCCAAATGGAATCCCATGTTGGTAATGGCTCCTGGCAAGTCCTCCACCAAACAGCATTAGCGACCAGGCAAGAGGGGAAAATGTGATTAATGTTGTCAGTGTGCATCCCACATAAGTAACATTCATGAAGAGTAGCTCCCATCCTTCTGTGTCGCAAATCACCTGTAATCAAGCCCTCTCTCCTACACAGCCAAAGAAATATTTGTACCTTAAGGGGGATCTTCAAAAGCCAAATTTTCTTGTCAATGAAGTCATAGCTCCACCCACTTCCATTTTCCATGATTCTATTGTAACAACAATGCACAGTGTAAAGCCCATCCCAGATGTAGTTATCATCCACTCAAAGTCTTGACTTAAAGCTTTCAAGATCTATGAGCAGATTCCTCCTTTCATCCCACAGCCGGGTGCCCCTTCTACTGGAGTCTTCTTCATTCAGTCTCCAGCTGTAGCTATTGCTAGACCAGAATCTGCTAATAGTCCCCTCCTTATCAGAGGCAGCTGCAAAGGCCCTTGGATAGATCTCCTTCAAAACACCCAGCCGGGACCAACCTTCATTCCATAAGCTGAAAGTCTTGCCATCCCCAAGAGCTGACTGCAGCAGATGCATGTTATTAGCCAATGCTTTGATCATTGAATTCCAAAAAGGCGAGGGTCTGCTGGGCTGTAGCCTATAGAGCACACTGTTTAAAGATCCATAGCTGTCCCTGATCAAGGCAGTCCAAGGCTTCATCTCTCCTTGCAAGAATTTAATTACCACTTAAGCAATAAAGCGTCATTGAATTGTTTTAGGGATTTAATCCCAAGTCCTCCCCTATCCTTTGGCTGGCAGATCTGCTCCCACTTCAGTGGCTGCATAAATCTACCCTCATGTTTGGACCCCCTCCAAAAGAACCTCTTCCTTAATACATCAAGCTGCTTCCATTTAGATCTAGGAGCTTTAAAGATGGAAAGGTAGAAAATAGGGATAGAGGTGATCACTGAATTGAGAAAAATGAGTCTTCCACCCTTGGATAGAAAGCTGCTATGCCATCCATCCAACTTCACTGAAATTTTATCAAAGAGACAATTCCAATCTCTTTTCTTCATTCTAGAGCACCTCAGTGGCAGACTCAAGTATTTGATAGGAAGGCTGATGCGGGGGGTCCCCAAAACAGCTAAAATATCACCTTACTCTGCCTCAGGTGACAAAAATGCCATTTTCACGCATTTGAAAGTCGTCGGAAATCGTAGTATAGTCGTGCAAAAATGTTCGTCAAAAATTGATTTCTAAAGATAACGAGACTTGAGTCCCAGTCGTTCGTCTCTGGGAGGCGTTGCTTTTACTTTTGAAATCGATCTTTTTGCCGCTCTACTTTATTTAGAATCGCATGTCGGTTCATGATTATTACGTATTTACGTACGACATGCTTAGTTGTAAGAATATTAAGAGTTAGAAACAGGAAACATTAATCACGCAAAAGATAATAGCAATCATTAAGCTCATGGTGATTTCAAACAGATATATATATATAAATGTGTTTCCATTCATTCATTTGGGAGTTGTTGCACAAGGAATCTAGAGGAAAGCTTGTACATAAATGCTTGAAAATTAAATCTAGTTACCAGAAAATGATCGCATACAAGAATCGATGGGGGGATTTCGCATGCATCATTGGGGGAGAAGTAAGACTACACTACTAAGCAGTAAATAAAAGCAGTAAATATACGAAGAGCATAATCTAAATCTAGCAGAATGGAAGGGCATTCAGGGGTGGTCCCCGATGGCCTTTGAATGGTTGAGAGAAGGAGGGACGGCCAATGGAACTTAGGCCAGCCGTTGGAGAGAGGTTGGGGAGCTGATCCAGCTTCCTGGTGTGGAGATGGTGGCCTCCATGGTGGTGCTCAACTCGTGGAGGTGGAGTGGAGATGGAAGTGGCTAGCCTAAGTGGAATGGATGCCAAGGAAGTGAATGGGTGCAAATGGCCACCCAAGGGGTCTTTTTATAGACCTAAGGGAAGCTCTCTAGAGAATTATGGAATTCTCTAGAGAGGCCTATGGTGGGAACTCGTGGGAGAGTGAGAGAGAGAGGGTGGATGGTGGTTTTTAGATTCACCAAATGTGGATCTAAAAATTTAATGGCTCTTGGTTGCTATTTTTGGCAACCAAGGAAACCACACATGGTAGAGAGTTCTAGAGAACTCTAGTCTAGATATTTTCATATGGATGGTGTGTGTGGGTGTGTGTGGGTCGAAACTTAGGTGGCTAGGTTGATTAGGTTGGGTTCTAGTGGATTTAGGTCAAGGTAGGTCTCAAATTAGGGCTATAAACCCTAATTCACAAAGGTAAAGTGCAATTAAACTTAATACAAGTTTAATTGGGTGTGTGGAAACTTAATTGAGAGTAAAACAACTCAATTAAGTCAGGTCTAAGTCAATTGGACTCTCACTGAGTCCAATTGGACAGTGTGTGCTGAGATCAGGGCTCAATTAGACTCAATGAGTCCAATTGAATAGGCTGATGGAATTGACTAAGATCCAAGTCAATTAGGTTTAGGGAAGACCTAATTAGGTCCTTAGGGAGGTCTAGAGGTGATGTACTAGGGTTAGGGCACCTTAATTTATGTTCCTATGAGGTTGGAATTGGGTTTAGGGACCTAGAGATCCAAGATCAAGGCTTAAATCTCAAAACAGGAATTGGAGAGCAGTATCAGACGTCTAATAATATAATCAGACGTCTTATACTCAAAAATCAAAAGTCTAGACTTATTGTCTGGACGTCCAATCAGAGTTAGGAAGGATTTCAAGTTCTGTTTTGGGTATTCTGCAGAAATTAGACGTCTGACAAAGTGTCTGGACATCCAATAACACTGCAAAAGTGGGTTTGAAGTGTGTGGGAGTTGGCTAAGGGTCCTGGACATCTTAAAACTTATCTGGACGTCCAGAGAAGGGTTGGAACTAGGGTTTTAGGGCTTCCTAGGGTGTTGTGACCTAATCTAAGGGTGGCTAAGGCTTAGGGAAGTCTCTAGGCTATCCTAGGGCTAGGATGGACCTAAGCTCTTCACATTTTACTGCTTTATTCCTACTTAATAGAATAGAAAACTTTTAACCCCCTTACATTATTATTCCTACATCTAAACTAGGCCTTCTGCTCTAGCTCTACTACAACTCCTGTTATTCCTGATCCAGCTCCTGATCAGCTTATTGCCTGCAATTGACATAATGCACTTAATCAGCACATTATAACATTATTTCATGCATAGCTAAAGGAAAGCAATAAAGATGCAGACAATGCATATGTATGCGCGAATAACCCTAACTTATGCTAAGTCCTAGCTTAATCTAGGCCAATTAAGATCTATGATCGCTGCGCAATCTTACCCCCATGCCTAAATCTTGCTAGTCCCTAGCAAATGTAACACTAAATTATTTACAGTAAGTGTCCCTAAGGGACTGGTTATTTTATCAAGTGTTTTCATAGAGATTTTTCTCCTTTTTGTTTTCATCTATGCTCTAGAAATCCAGACAATCGTGAAAGTGCAGTTATGTAGCTTTTGCAATGGATTCGAGTGAAAACTAATACACCTCTAAAGCCTGTACTTGACCCCTAGTAAAAATTCTAGCGGGATAGGCGGACTTCTTCCCTCGGGGTATTGAAGATATTTTATGAATTCCACCCGAACTTTAGGCTTAGTTAGAGAATCTCTGAGGGAAAGGATTATATATTTGGTGACTCATTCTCACTTGGTGCTACATAGAGACTAGTACTACAGAATCCAAATTCCCGGATTACTAAGTAACTCAACTCAGAGAAAGACAAGAAAAACTATGCTCCCTTTTGATTCCTTTGTATTCGTTCTCTCTTACTCTTTTTGTTTCTTTTTCTTAGAGCTCACAACCTCACCAGATTCACACGTATGTTCTGTATTTGGTGGTCTCACTAGGCATTAACACTTTAATTGAGTTCTCATAACCCTAACACTAAGTTGGAATTCCTCAGCTATTATTCAGGCGGTCAGAAACACAAGAAAAATAGGTTAAGGCCATATTTGGTGGAGCTCAATTTTATTTGGTGGTATTGCCTCAATGAAATAAACACTAAATATTCATGCTTTTCTTTGCTTTTTCTTCTTTTTCTAATTTTTTTTTTCAGTTTTTCTTTCTTTTCATCATTCTTTTTCTTTTTCTTTTTCTCATTTTTTTTATTTTTTTTCAGCATAACACAACTGGCATACATCCATGAACTTTATTGAGGAGGCATTATTAGGGATTGGTGGTACTCAAGAGACATTGGGTGGATTATTTGGTGGAAGTGCCTAGTCACGTCACCGGGAGAGATGGATAGGATGGTGTATTTCTGACCTTGACATCAATACCCTCCTTCAGCTGAGGATTCTGTAAAGAATGGTCGTAACCATCCACCTTAGCCCTAGTTTTATGAAAACTCGCTCTCCGTGTATTTGCCTTATTCGGTGGCTCTCACAATTTCGCACAAAATGCATACGCAGGGATCGAGAGCAAAAACTATGTCTAATCTCAGAGTATCATCACCTAATTATCTAGGATTTCAGATTCCTTACACTAATCTTAGAGCACCAATACACTCTACTTTCTCACACTATTTGGTGGATTTTTGGAAGAAAATCAGCTTGACTCCCAAAACACTGTCTAGGGGTTCAAGAAAAGAAGCACTGCTTCTTCTTGACAGACTGAAGACATTTATCAGCCTTCACCGTGAATCCATTGCAAATTCTACGTGTGTGTGAAAAGTTGTACTGGATTCCAGATTACAGGAATCAACTAAAGGATAAAATCCCTAATGCATTCTCTTAATAAAATAATCTTATTCATGAATGCAATATCTATATATGCTATAAACATGTAACCTCATATAATTTGTACTTCGTGAATTTCCCGTATCGGGTTACAATCAGCTTGACCCTAAATTTAGAACAAAAGGTGAGCGGGTGAGTTGGAAGTGGCTGTTACGAACGATTTCTAGCTCCAATGCGAGCACTGGAGGTGGAGTCGGTTGTTCTTTTATTTAAGGTCCTAAAGTACACTTTACATGTAGCTCCAAGGTTTTCCTAAGTGTTGGCATAAAATTTTTTCAGTTTTTCTTTATCTACCCCCCCATGCCTAAGTTCTTGCATGTCCTCATGCATGAATGTAAAAGAAAATAAATGCTGCAAGGAGAGAATGGGTAGAAATTACCTGGAATTACTTCTGAAATTATACATTCAACACCGGCCAACCTGTTAGCATTCACTGTGCAAAGGAAATATGCTAAAGGAAAAATATGCTATGTATAAAAATGGTTATATATAAATGATGGTGGAATGTAGGGTAGATGGCATCTATATGTGCTGAGTTTAACGCCTCCAGCTAGACGAAAGCTCAATGAGATGTGTCATTTCTAGCATAGGAGCTGGCTAAGATTAAGAGAAAGATATGCTCGTATGCTCCCAGAATCAGTGGTCCGGAGATACGAACCAGCTGATTGTGCACCCCTACTCCAAAAAGTCTAGCTATAAGAAAGTGTGGAGTGGTGGTGGAAAATAAAGGATAATTAGAGGGGGGATCATGATGTTGATTCAGCTGATTTATCATGTACCACAATTCAGCAGGAAGTTGCTGAGGGAGTAGATCAAAATGTACCTCAGAACCAGAATCTGAGTCATAGGGATCCTCATAATGATAATTGACATCAAAGATCATTCCCTCTCCAGTCTCTGGGTCATGCGGGGGTGATGAGAACCTCATCATGAGCCATAACTAGCACATTTTGACCTAATACAAAGGATAAAAGCTCCTACATAACTCAAGGAAAGGCTTAACTCAGAGAATTCTGAGTTTAAGGAGAAAACAAATCATAAGGGGTAAAAATGCAATTTTACCAGTATAATCTGCATACAGGGTAATTCAGGGTCCAAACATAGGTCAAAGCAACCTAATAAGAATAAAAGTGGGATGAGATGATCTGACAAGGGCTACAGCAATTCCAAGGAACTAAATGATAATCTGTAACCCTAAAACAAACCCACTTCAATTCACGAGGTTCGAGGCAAAGTAAAAATAGAATAAACCCTCTAAAATTCATAGAAAAATAATCTCTAGGGTTTAGAACCTTCAATTTGGCCTTCAGAACCCATTTTGACCTACATTGAGAACCATGCCCAATTAATAACTTAATTTGGGTTTTCGCATAAATTGACCGGTCAAACAAGGTTTAATATAGAAATGAAATTCACCATCAGATTCCTTAAGCCCTAATTAGTCATGTATAAAAACTTGAGCCTAAGAAGAAACCTTCTTGACCAACTTTACATTTTGGTCCTCATCTATTTACTTTTTGGCCCTCAACTTTTGAACCCTCGCATTTTGGCCCCTAACTCTCCTTCGTTCTTTGCGTTCAGGTCCCTCCTGCAAAACCTGCCAGCACCATGCTCCGGCGACCTTACGCAGAGCATGGCGCCGCGCAGGGTGAGGGGGAGAGCCTGGCAAGTAAACCGGGGGTGCCCTGCGTCGTCAGCCGTCGCAGGGACACCCCCCTGGTCGCTGTAACCCACCATACCGGCCGTGCGAACGCACAGACGGTATGGGTTTCCATCTCCGGCGTCCTCCGGCGAGGGAGACACGTCGTCTCCCTCCGCCTTCCTCCCTGATTCGGTCCCTATAAATACCCCCGTCGCTCCACCGTTCTTCCCAGCTGGGATCTGACGGAGAAAACCCCCAACTTTCCTCTCTTCTCACTCCGGCAGACTCCCACCAGCTCCGGCGGTTCTTCCTCCTCCTCCTCTTCGCTCTGCCGCACTACCAGCAGCAGGGTTGCCCTCCCTCGCTCTTCCCGCGCCACGCCGCACCCAGCTGGCGCCTCTTCCCCTGGGCATCTTCTTCTCCAGCGACAGTCGATACGACTGTCGCCCTGCTCCGGCCCCTTTCGTCTCCGTAGCTAGGTCAGAACTTCTCCCCATCTCCCCCTCTTTCTTTTCCTCACTGTCTTTTATTTGATTAAACCCTCGACCGCTCCTGTCCACCGTCACCCCCTTCGTCTCCGGCCAAACTCTGACGAGACCCCCCCCATCACTCCACAGCCCCACACGCCTCGCCGACCCTCACAGAATCTCCGCCTCCTCACCTTGATCAACCTCCGCCCTTTCACGTCCCGCCACTCGCCCTCTGCAGACCCCCCGAAGAAACCCACTTCTCCACCCGCAGTTTGACTTAGGCCGACCCTCACGCTCCGCCCCGCCGCCTGCCAGACCCCCCACCACCTTCGCCGTGCCACGGCGAAGGTTCTCCGCGTATCTGATTAGGCCGAGAGGCCGTTCCTCTGTGTACAGGTGTCTCGACCGCCGTCGCCATTGCTGCGTGGAAGGAGCACCTTCAACCTGCAGCTCCAGGTGCGCTTCGCCCAGGCCTGACTCCCAGGCTGCGCGGGGCGCCTCCGCGAAGGGTCCCAGGCTCGTAGCTGGGGCGAAGGCCTCGCGTGAAGCCGCGATTGCCCGCTGCTTTCTCCGCTGCGGGCGCTCAATTAGGGTGGGACATTTAGTCCCACCTCGGAGAGCCACTGAGGCGAACGTGTGCTTAAAGGCAAAACGTGCCTTAAGCTGTTCGCCTCAGTTCACGGGGTGAGGTCCCCTTCACCCGCCCGGTTACCCGGTCTCGTCTGCGCTCATGCCCCGCGGACCTGACTCGACCCGACTTAGACTGACCTGCACTCCTCGCCCACCACGCACGCCGGTGGGCCTGGACCCGGGCGCGACCTGCGTACCCGATTACCCGGATGCTCTGGGAGAGCCTTCCGAAGAGCGCATTCAGAGAAAGAGAGACGCGGGGGTGGGGGAGGGTAGAGTAGGTTTTGCCCTCTGACGTAAACTCTGAAGTGTGCAGGCATAGGTGAAGAAGAAGGACCGCGGAAGAAGAAGAAAGCTAAGGGAGACACTGTAGCAACAAGCGGTTTAAGTCGTCTGATTGGAAAATCAGACGACGTCCTGAAGGGAAAAGAAGAAAAAAGGAGAGACGACGACCTGACAGGAAAAAGAAAAGAAGAAAGAAGGAGAGACGACGTCCTGACAGGAAAAAGAAAAGAAGAAAGAAGAAGATCTGAAGAACAAAAGAACAAGGAAGAACAACAGAAGAAGAAGAGGACCACAAGGAGATAAACACATAAGCAGAACAGGAAGAACAAAAGCTAAAGAGAGAAAGAGACAAAGAGAAAGAAAGAAGAAAAGAAGAAGAACTCAAACTTTCATCTCTCTCTCTCTCTCTCTCTTTATTTTTTTTTTTTTGTAATAGAACATGTATATCTCTAGAATACAACTTGCTCCCTGAGTTCGACCTCGGGAACTCTTTTATTTTCCGAGTAAAAAAATTTACATATTTGAAATGATGGCAATAACTGGCTATACTACAACGCTATAACAATAAAACCCGGTTATCTCTCGAAGCCAACGTTTCAGGGGGTATTCGTGAAAGTAGAAAATCTGTGGGGAGGTCACTGAAATCCTCATCAGAAATTACTTCATCCTCATCAGTACCCATCTTTGATTCATCAGAGGCTGTCTCCTCAGGCTCAAAGTCGAGCCATCTACTAGGATGATAGGTGCATCCCCAGCTCCTTCTGCTCAAAGCTTCACCCTCATATGCATTGGGTTCCTCAATAATTCCTGCCTCAGGTAGCGTATTTATTTCTTTAGTTAAGTTGTCCATAGCTACTTCTGGTTTTCGGATGTTAGGATCAGGGATAGAAAGTGTCATCTCAGAATCTCTAATATCCGAATTAGGGATGTAGGTGAAAGAAGAAGACTACAGATCAGAAGATGTTGGCTCTAGCACAGGTTCACCTACAATGGGAAGTGGTCTAGATTGATCAGTGGTGTCGCATGTAATGTCTGCCTTAGGATCCATATCCTCAATTGGATCTGCTTCCCTTATCTCGATTGGGTTATCCAACCCAAAAGGTGTCTCCCAGGATTCAGGATAATCTGATTGTGGCTCAGTTCTAGAGATATCAGTGCTTTCCTCAATTTTCTGAATGGAGTTCTCAGATGAACCCATTCAGCATACTTCCTGCTCCTGTCTCATATCCACTCTAGATTCTTTTTCCCTTGAGTGATCTTTGGGCATCTGCTCCCGAGGATCTTCTGTGTGTTCTTCCGATGTAGTTGTTTCAGATTCTTCGAGGTCTTCAATGCTATTTTCCACTTGATATCTCAAAAGCAATGGTTCTTGAGTTTCCCGATTTTGTCCCATTCGCCTTGTTATCTCTGTTGTTTCCTGAAGGAGCTCCATCACAGCTTGTTGATGCGGAATCCGGCTTTGTCTTTGGTTTGACTCAATGATAGCCTGGATTTTGCATAGATATGATGCGACCTTTTCCTTAGCGCTCACTATAGCTCTCTGTATTCTATAATGTGGCCGCATATTCACCGGTAGCTCTTCAGGGGTTCCAGGGGGTGAATCAGGTCTACCCATGTTCCATGGGTGAGAAGCAGGAGTATGAAATCCATATCATGGGTTATAAGACTGGTATGGGTCATAATATCCAGGGTTAGGATATGGGTTAACCATTTCGGTAACCCGAGGAGAAGGATCAGGTGAAGCGAAAAGTCATCTTCGCCACCTTGGGTTCTGATCCCAAGGTTGAGCTGATTCAGTGACCCGATCTCTCAGATAAGCTCGTGGGTCCAGCTCTTCTAGATCCTGATTAGGTCCAGATCCAATGTTAGCCATCGCAGCTCAGCAGATAGAAGAAGTGACTCGCCTCCTTAGGAGCGGCTCCCAAGGTCCAACCAAGTGAGGTAGAAGTGACCTCCTTCCATGCATACATCGCCCAACCCCTGGGTTGGTGTAGCTACGCAGGACAATGCTAAGGCCCTGTCAATCAAATGGTCCTTATAGATCAGGTGACCAGATTTTTCATTAGGGATTTGAATTCCTGAAGATAAGTTCGTCGTACAACTGACTGAAAGTGAATCCTGCCTCTCAAGCTAACCCAGCCAGTCTGGTTACGAGGGGGCTAAGGGGAAGGTTCTTTCTTTGGCTTACGCCTTCGGTTCCGTTGACCCCTGAGCCACGGTCATTTGACACTACCCTGCAGACTTAGTCACCAGGTTTGGCAAGAGAGATTAAACTCACCCAGTAGTACAACAACGAACTCGGGTTGATTTCGTATTTTAAAGTTAATTTTAACCCGTTTTCTTCAGTGGGGTTTGTGGTGAGTGGCCCACAAGGTGACCAAGTTCACCGGCTAACTAGACTTAATTCAGTCTAAGTGAGCCCAATGTGTGGTCTCTAGTTGGAACCCTAAGGGTTTGACCTAGGTTGCATGCACTTCTAGGGTTTTTCTCTGTTTCAGCAGACCACAAAATTAATGTTGATTTTCTACAAATAATTGGAATCAAATTAATTTTAAATTTTGCGAGTAGATTCCTTTTTCAATCAGTTTTTCCGAGAATATTTTTTTGGAATTTTTAATGTTTCAATCAAATTTTTAGGGAATTTTGAATATCAGGGGGTCAGATCTAGAATTTTGACCCCTAGTCAATTTTTTGCTTTGAAATAGTATCACATGATCTTAAAAAATTTAGGAAAAATATGGAAAATAAAGCTAATGAGATCATCTTTCAAACCCCACCAATTTTAGTCAAAATAGATTCACAAATTGCTCGAAATTGCTTTTTGAAATTTGAAGAATTTTGAATCTGGGTCAATTTGAGCCCCGTGCACTTCGCGAATTTTTAAAACTTTTATACTTGGAATTTTTTCAAAGTAACGGTGGAAATTGAAATATGGTTTGAAAATGAAGGTTTAGTCCAAATTTCAAAATTTTTCGCTAACGAATTTTTTGGAAATCGAATTTTTAAGTTAGATTTGAAATCTGGCCGAAAATCAGAAGATGGTCGAAAAGCCTTTTAAAGAGGTTTGAATTCAAATCTAGGCTTTCCACAAAAAATGATGTTTTTTTTTCAAAGCTTTTGCACATTTTTTTTTTCAAAAAATATTTTTCAAAAGATTCATAGAAAATATTTTTTTCTTTTTTTTAAAGTAACCTAGATTCGAAAGGAAACCTAATCTAGATTTTTTTTTTTAAATTTTTCTTTTTGATTTTTTCTCTTTTTCACGAAAATGAGAAAAATCTTTTTTTTTTCACAAAGAATTTTTGAAAAGAAATTACAGCAAGTAAATCTACTCCTAGGGTTCAGAAAGAGAAACCTAATCTAAGATAGATGATGTACACCTGATTTTTCTTCACTACGCTCGGTGTGTGTGCAGATCCCATTCTCCTTCCGTGTTGTCCTGCACATCAAAAATAAAGTAGAGGCAGATTTTTCAGTGATAGATTAAAAGATCGAAATCAAGAAAAATGACGTTGCCTCCCCGGCAACGGCGCCATTTGACAAAAATGCCATTTTCGCACATTTGAAAGTTGTCGGAAATCGTAGTATAGTCGCGCAAAAACGTTAATAAAAAATTGATTTCTAAAGATAACGAGACTTGAGTCCCGGTCGTTCGTCTCTAGGAGGTGTTGCTTTTACTTTTGAAATCGATCTTCTTGCAGCTCTACTTTGTTTAGAATCGCATGCCAGTTCATGATTATTACGTATTTACGTACGTCATGCTTAGTTGCAAGAACATTAAGAGTTAGAAACAGGAAACATTAATCACGCAAAAGATAATAGCAATCATTAAGCTCATGGTGACTTCAAACAGATATATATATATATATATATATATATATATAAATGTGTTTCCATTCATTCATTTGGGAGTTGTTGCACAAGGAATCTAGGGAAAAGCTTGTACATAAATGCTTGAAAATTAAATCTAACTACCAGAAAATGATCGCATACAAGAATCGATGGGGGGATTTCGCATGCATCATTGGGGGAGAAGTAAGACTACACTACTAAGCAGTAAGTAAAAGTAGTAAATATACGAAGAGCATAACTAAATCTAGCAGAATGGAAGGGCATTTAGGGGTGGTCCCCGATGGCCTTTGAATGGTTGAGAGAAGGAGGGGCGACCAATGGAACTTAGGCCAGCCGTTGGAGAGAGGTTGGGGAGCTGATCCAGCTTCCTGGCGTGGAGATTGTGGCCTCCATGGTGGTGCTCAACTCGTGGAGGTGGAGTGGAGATGGAAGTGGCTAGCCTAAGTGGAATGGATGCCAAGGAAGTGAATGGGTGCAAATGGCCACCCAAGGGGTCTTTTTATAGACCTAAGGGAAGCTCTCTAGAGAATTATGGAATTCTCTAGAGAGGCCTATGGTGGGAGCTCGTGGGAGAGTGAGAGAGAGAGGGTGGATGGTGGTTTTTAGATCCACCAAATGTGGATCTAAAAATTGAATGGCTCTTGGTTGCTATTTTTGGCAACCAAGGCAACCACACATGGTAGAGAGTTCTAGAGAACTATAGGCTAGATATTTTCGTGTGGATGGTGTGTGTGGGTCAAAACTTAGCTGGCTAGGTTGATTAGGTTGGGTTCTAGTGGATTTAGGTCAAGGTAGGTCTTAAATTAGGGTTATGAACCCTAATTCACTAAGGTAAAGTGCAATTAAACTTAATACAAGTTTAATTGGGTGTGTGGAAACTTAATTGAGAGTAAAATAACTTAATTAAGTCAGGTCTAGGTCAATTGGACTCTCACTGAGTCCAATTGGATAGTGTGTGCTGAGATCAGGGCTTAATTGGACTCAATGAGTCCAATTGAATAGGCTGATGGAATTGACTAAGATCCAAGTCAATTAGGTTTAGTGAGGACCTAATTAGGTCGTTAGGGAGGTCTAGAGGTGATGTACTAGGGTTAGGGCACCTTAATTTATGTTCCTATGGGGTTGGAATTGGGTTTAGGGACCTAGAGATCCAAGATCACGGCTTAAATCTCAAAATAGGAATTGGAAAGCAGTATCAGATGTCTAATAATAGAATCAGACATCTTATACTCAAAAATCAGAAGTTCAGACTTGTTGTCTAGGTGTCCAATCAGAGTCAGGAGTGATTTCAGGTTCTGTTTTGGGTATTCTGCAGAAATTAGACGTCTGATAAAGTGTCTAGACGTCCAATTACACTGTAGAAGTGGGTTTGAAGTGTGCGAGAGTTGCTAAGGGTCCTGGACATCTTAAAACTTATCTGGTCGTCTAGAGAAGGGTTGGAACTAGGGTTTTAGGGCTTCCTAGGGTGTTGTGACCTAATCTAAGGGTGGCTAAGGCTTGGGGAGGTCTCTAGGCTATCCTAGGGCTAGGATGGACCTAAGCTCTTCACATTTTATTGCTTTGTTCCTACTTAATAGAATAGCAAACTTTTAACCCCCTTACATTATTATTCCTACATCTAAACTAGGCCTTCTGCTCCAGCTCTGCTACAACTCCTGTTATTCCTAATCCAGCTTCAGATCTAGCTCATGATCAGCTTATTGCCTGCAATTGACATAATGCACTTAATCAGCACATTATAACATTATTTCATGCATAGCTAAAGGAAAGCAGTAAGGATGCAGACAATTCATATGTATGCATGAATAACCCTAACTTATGCTAAGTCCTAGCTTAATCTAGGCCAATTAAGACCTATGATCGCTGCGCAATCTTCAGGTAAGCCAAAATAGACCAAACTTGACTTCTCTCTATTCAGCCTAAGGCCTGAGATTTCACCAAAAATTTTTAGCATATGACATAGAGCTTGGGCTTCATCAATAGATCCTTCCACAAAAAAAACCATATCATCCACATATTGAAGTATAGGGGCCAAAGCACTCCTGCAAGATAAGGAATATCCTCTAATAAGGCCTGCTTCAGCAAGTTTGCAAGCATACCAGGCCAAGTTGTCCACTGCCAGATTGAAAACCAAAGGTGCTAGAGGACAACCATGTCTGATCCCACATTGGGGCTGAATCCATGCACCACAAGGTTTCCCATATATCAATGGAGTGAAAGAGGCAGTTGTGATACACCTTTTCACCTATTGAATCCAAGTAGAGGGAAACCTATTCTTTTAAACACTTCCCAAAGATAAGGGCAATAGATGGAATCATAAGCTTTGTGGAAATCAACTTTCCACAAAAAAGCTTTACACTTCCTCTTGTGCTACCCACAAACAATCTCTTGGGCCATGATAAAAGACTCTTGTAAAGATCTGTCAGGAAGGAAGGTGGATTGAACAGGGTGGATTAGCTCTTGCAGAATAGGTCTCAACCTATTGGCCAAGACCTTACTAATCACCAAATAAATAGAGTTTGAAAAGGCAATGGGTCTGAATTCCTGAAATGATTCAGCTCCCGGAGACTTTGGCAAAAGGAATAAAAATGACCTATTGATTTTTTCAAAGCCAAAGTTGCCAATCTTAAATTCTCTGATCACCTCCATCACCTCAGTGCCCACAACATCTCACATCTTTCTAAAAGAAGACTTGAATTCCATCAGGACTAGGTGAGCCTTCATAGTTGAGATCCTTGATGGCATTCAAGATTTTAGATTCAGATACAGTAGCAGTCAGGCTGGACCCCTGATCTTCAGTGATTCTAGGAAGGTCACTTGCTGCCACCCTCCAACTGCCCCTTCCAACTGGTAACAACATCCTGTAGTCCCATGATTGCTTCCATGATGTCTATGGGCTACTTTCCATGATGTCAATGGGCTCCCCTCCTCTTCCTTTTTCTTCTTCCCCTCCCAAATCTATGGTCCCCACCCCTTCCTCTATGCCCATCTCCCCCTTTGCAAGCTGGAAGCATTCTATCCAAAAAGGGAAAAGACAAATTCTTATTGTGTTAGCATCAGGTTAAAGGGTGGCACTGATAGTCATTTTTCAAAGAATGATGGGTTGCCTCCCGTTAAGTGCTGAGTTTTACGCCATCAGCCGGGCGCAATGAGCTCAGGGAGAATGGAGGATAAAGGATGACTTAGCCAAATCTGTATTGGTCATGTCAATGAACGGTTTGAGTCTCTGACCATTCATGACAAAGGGTTCAGAATCGTGGCTGAGTGGAGTGATCTCAACGGCTTCATTTCCAAAGATTTGTTAGACTAGATATGGTCCGATCCACTTGGATCGCAACTTTCCTGGGAACAGTTTTAGTTGGGCATCAAAGAGTAGGACCTTTTGACCAGGGTGAAAGATCTTCCTAGATATGTGCTTGTCATGAAAGGCTTTAACCTGCTCTTTGTAGATTCGCGAGTTTTCATACGCATCGAGGTGTAATTCATCAATCTCGCTTATTTGAAGCTTTCTGTGGGTTCCAGCCATAGAAAGATCTAAGTTGCAGTTCCGTACTGCCCAATAGGCTTTATGCTCCAATTCGACGGGGAGGTGACATGCCTTCCCATACACTAGTCTAAAAGGGGACATGCCTAATTGGGTCTTGTGGGCGTTCCTATAAGCCCACAAAGCTTCCGGAAGCCGGGATGACCAATCCTTCCTGTCAGGCCGAACAGTAACCTGAAGGATTTTCTTAATCTCCTAGTTTGATAGCTTAGCTAGACCATTAGTTTGGGGGTGGTAGGGAGTAGAGATTCAGTGTGACACCCCGTATTTGGTCATCAGTGACCTAAACTGAGCGTTTGTGAAATGGGTCCCTCCATTAGAAATGATCGCTTGTGGAATCCCAAACCGTGAGAAGATGTTTTGTTGAATGAACTTGGGAACAACCTCGTGATCATTGGTTCGGGTCGGAATGGCTTCGATCCATTTGGACACGTAGTCAACAGCGAGTAAAATGTACTCAAAGTCTTCGAGATAGAGAAGGGGCCCATAAAATCAATCCCCCAAATGTCAAAAATCTCGCATACGAGAATCGGCTGTAAAGGCATCATGTCACGATGGCTCATGTTGGCCAAAGTTTGGCAACGGTTGCATGCTTTACAGTGATTGTATGCATCCTTGAAGATTGTTGGCCAGTAAAAGCCACACTGGAGGACTTTTGATGCAGTTTTGTTCCCAAAGAAATGACCACAGCATGCCTGGTCATGGTAGAAAGAGAGTATGTCTTTGATATTCGCTTCTATGACACATCATCGGATAATCTGGTTAGCACCAATGCGGAATAGATACAGGTCTTCCCAAATGTAATACTTGGCATCGAAATGCAATTTGTCCTTCTTGGCCTTCAGCCAATCAGACTGGATTTGATGTGATGCCAAGTAGTTTACTATGTCAGCAAACCAAGGAAGCCCTCTACCAATAGTCAGGAGGTGCTTATTAGGAAAAATGCTTCGTGATGGGTCCGGAAGGGTCGATGATCTCAAAAGGAAGGTGGGACAAGTGGTCAGCTACCACGTTCTGTCTTCCCGCTTTGTCGCGAATCTCGAGGTCAAATTCTTACAACAGCAAGATCCATCGGATCAATCGAGGTTTCGCATCCTTCTTCGCAAGGAGATGCCTCACAGCTATGTGATCCAAGTAAATAATAACACGGGAACCCAAGAGATAAGGTCTAAATTTTTCAAGGGCAAATACTACGGCTAGTAGCTCTTTCTCCATAACCGTGTAGTTATGCTGAGCCTCGTCAAGTGTTTTGCTAGCATAGTAGATGACCATGGTTTCCCATCAATTTTTTGCCCCAAGATCGCTCCTACAGTGAAGTCAAATGCATTACACATGATCTCAAAGGGTTGAGACCAATCAGGGGACTGTAGGATCGGGGCTTGAGTAACTCGGTCACGAAGGATCTCAAATGCTTGAGTGCATTCCTTGGAAATTTCAAAAGGAACATCCTTGGAGAGAAGAGTGGTCAAGGGACGCACGATTTTTGAGAAATCAGGGATGAATCGACGGTAAAAATCAAAGTGCCTCAGAAAAGATCGGATGTCCCTAATCGAGCTAGGCATAGGGAGCTTGGAAATCAAGTTAACCTTGGCTCGATCAACTTGGATGACTCTCTCTGAAATCAGATGTCCCAGGACGATCCCCTTAGGCACCATGAAGTGGCTCTTTTCCCAGGAAAGAACCAGATTCACATTAATACATTGCCTGAGTATTTGAACCAAGTGCTGGAGGAAATTGTCAAATGATGCCCCAAATACTGAGAAGTCATCCATGAAGACTTCCAGACAATCACCTACCATATCAGAGAATATGACAAGCATGCACCGCTGAAAAGCCATTGGTGCATTGCAGAGATCGAAAGGCATCCTTCGGAATGCGTACGTCCCGAAGGGGCAGGTGAACGTGGTCTTCTCTTGGTCTTCTGGATGAATCTCCACCTGGTTATAACTGGAGTACTCGTCAAGAAAGCAGAAGAATCTATTTCCTTCTAGTTTCTTAAGGATCTGATTAATAAACGGTAGTGGGAAATGATCCTTCTGCGTGGAGGAATTGAGTCTTCTGTAATCAATGCAGACTCTCCATGAATTGGCTATACAGGTTGGTATGACCTCTCCGGTTTCAGTCATGATAGTGGTGAGCCCTGCCTTCTTAGGCACAACCTGGATTGGGCTCACCCAATGACTGTCGGAGATCGGGTAGATGATCCCTGCATCTAACCACTTAATATCTCCTTTTTCATGACCTCGTGCAGATTAGGGTTTAGACATCTCTACATCTTACGCGAAGGTCGTGCGCCCTTTTCGGAATAGATGTGGTGTGTGCAATAAGAGGGGCTTATTCCAGTCAAATCATCGAGAGTCCATCCAATGGCTCTACGATGTTGCTGGAGAACAGTAATCAGATGGGATTCCTAATCAGGTGTGAGTCTGGAATTTATAATCATAGGAAACATCTGATTGGAACCCAAAAGGATGTATTTTAGATGATCAGGGAGGGGCTTGAGTTCCAAGACGGGATTATCAGCAGCAGCGGGTGGTTCAGCATGTGTGTGAGGAACATGGGTAGGAGTTATGGGTGTATCTAGATTAGGTTCAGAAACCTCTAATTGAGGGTTTTGATCCTCTTGTGGTTGATCGAGGATAATCAGGTTGTCCTCAATATGCAGTTCATAAACCACGGATTTGATATCACATATTTGCTCTACAACCCTACAATTAATCCCTTGTTGGGCCTTAAAGTTGTCAATCTTAAGAGTTTGATTCCCAAATTTCAACTCTATTTGGCCCTCCTCACAGCTTATGTTGGCCCTAGCAGTGGCCAGAAAAGGTCTCCCTAGTATAATCGATGTATCCCTTGGGTTCTCAGGTGCATCCATATCTAGAACCATGAAATCCACTGGGAAATAAAAATCCCGTACCCTAACGATAACATCCTCGAGAACTCCCTTAGGTGACTTAATGGATCGATCAGCTAACTGCAATGTCACCTCAGTTGGTTTAAGCCCAGATTCTTCCAGATGGTTAAGCAAGGATGTGGGTATTAGGTTTATGGAGGCACCTAGATCTAGCAATGCTCTATCAAATTGGGTTTCACCAATTTTACATGAAATCAGAGGAGTGCCTAGGTCTTTTGCCTTGGGTGGGAGTTTACTCAAGATTATAGAGCTGGCTTGCTCTGACAGTACGATTGGACTCCCACTCTTGGTTTGCGGCTTACGTTGGGGTGTACACATGCTCTTCAAGAATTGTGCGTAAGCCGATACATGGTAGATTGCATCCATCAAGGGGATGTTTATTTGGACCTATTCAAAGAGCTTGATCAGGTCCTCCTCAGGAGCCACGAGTTTGGTTGTCATTTTTCCCTTGGTCAAGGCCTCGGGAAATGGACCCTTGGTTGGTTCCTCTAGAATAGGTCCAGGCTTTTGATCTGGGACAGGGACATCCTGGATAACTATCGTAGGGCTTGGGTCACTACCAAGCTTGGAGTGGTTTGGATAAGGTAGGTCTTGGGTTCCTTTACCACTACTGGTTGTTACAGAGTTTAATCCTACCTGGTTCTGGTTGGGGGTTGGTAAAATGAGTGGCTGTTGTTGATAACCCGCGTAAGATGTTGAAGCTTCCATCCAGTCAAGTGATGGAACAGAAGGGCCTGATAAATCATGTGTGCATGACCTGGATTTGGGTTCATAATGCACCTCTGGGTTGGCCCGTTATTTGGGTTCAGTAGTGGTTGGGAAGGAAGTGTGCCCGGTTGGCGGGAATTCACCATCTGGGTGAGTTGGTTGCAGACCTCTGTGATCTCATCCTTGTGTTGTTTCTGGATTGCCGCATTCGTTCTTTGAATGTCAGCCAGTGTTTGGAGGCTGAGAGACATTTGGTCTTGGTTTGGCCCATATTGATAGGTGGGGTTGGGCCGAGGCTGAGGCGGCTGATAAGGATGAGGGGCTTGTGGACGGGGTTGATAAAGTGGTCTTTGAGTCTGAGAATTTCCCACCCACTGGAAATTGGGATGATTTCGCCATCCAAGGTTGTAGGTATTGGAAAATGGGTCATTCTGGATGGCGTTGAGGTCCTCGTAGCTCTGAGGAGCCTCAGGAAAGTTAGAGTATGGGGGATTAGAGTTCCCCTGACAAGAATAGAGAGGATCGGAGATCCCTCCGGTCTTGGCATCAGATGGAGGTGGATACGGGTCCATCCCCGGAGAAGATCGGTGGAAGATGTTTTGCACAGTTTCCCTCGTGGGAGGTGGTTGTGCAAAGGAGTTCTGCGCAGAGGTGGCTTGTTGCAAATGCCTAGTCAGCTCATCCACCTTCTTCTCGATGATAAAGACCTTGTCCAACCGATTGGCCATCAGTTCCAAGTCGACGGATGCGGATAGGCCCTGCATCTCATGTGCTCCCCTAAGATTCGTCGATGTGCGGGTATTCGTCCGGTCGAATAAACCCATGGAGTCATTGTTGATGTAGTTCTCACACATATTTTCGAGAATCTCCCACACTATGTCCTCATGCTGACCCATGATATTTCCTCCGCAAGTTGCATTGACGAATAATCTAATGTCCTCACAGAGTCCCTGGTAAAAAGACTGGACTTGTTCCCATTTAGGAACTCTGTGATGGGGGTACTTCCGCATGAGATCCAAAAATCGGTCCCATGCCTCATGAAGAGGTTCTCTCGTTTGCTGGGTGAAATGAGTAATCTGACGGTGCAAGGCGTTTGTCCGACCAATGGGAAAGAACTTCAAAAATTCAGACTAAAGTTCATCCCAGGTGTTGATCGGACGAGTCTGAGTTTGCTACCAATGGGTAGCCTTGTCCATGAGGGAGAAGGAAAACATCTTCATGAGCAGAATATCCTGATTTTGTGCATCTGACCCGAAGGTCTAGGCCAGATGCTTGAGCTGTTTGATATGCTGGAATGGATCTTCAGAGTTAAGCCCATAGAATTTTGGTATGGCATGAATCATATTAGGCTTCAATTTAGAATCAGGTCCTCCAGCCGGGATTCGAACTCGAGGCTCGATTGCCACCGCAGTGGGATTATAGTGATCTCGCATCATGGGATGCTGTGGTGGGTTCATGAAGTTTTGGAAGAGGTCATTTAGACGCTGAAGCTAGTGCTCAAGATTGTTTTCTTCTTCAACAGGCTGTGCCATGATGGAAGAAGAAGGAGAACTAGGTTTTGAGTTAGAGGAAAGGTCTATGTGGAGGGGTTGCTGCACAAACAAAGGTACCGAGGCTTGGCCTCGTGGAGAGTGGATTTCTAAAGGAGGTTTCAAGGACCTCCTACCAAACATACACCGATGGATTGGATAAGATTAGAATGTGCTGGACCTAATCAAGACACCCAAAATATGCTGGGTGACTATAGAGGTTTAGGGTGGATGATACCCTTGGATCAGAAGGTCGTTGATGAGCACCTCATCATGAACCCTAACTGGCACTTTTTGACCTAATAAATTGAACAAAAGCTCCTACAAAACCTAAGGGAAGACCTAAATCTGGGAATTACAAATCTGAGACCAAAATAATTCACAAGGGGTAAAATTGTAACATTACCATTGCAGTGCATAAATGAGATTTCTAAGGGTTTAGACACAAGTTAAAAGGCTTATTAAGAGAAAAAGTGGGGTGATTCGATCAGGAAAGGGTTATGACAAAATCTGAGAATTAAATGACATTCTGTAACAATAAAACAAATCCACTTTAATTCACAAAGTTGTAGGTAAGATAAAAATCAATTAAATCCTCTAAAATTCATGAAAAAATACCCCTAAGGGTTTAGAACCTTCAATTTGGCCATTGGAACCTTCCTTGACCTAGTTTGAAAACCATACCCAATTTTTGACCTAATTTGGGTTTTCGTGCAAACTGTCTGGTCAAACATGGTCAAACCTAAAATCCAACCTCACCATTGGATTCCTTAGGTCCAAATTAGGCTTATACCAAAATTTGGACCAAAGAATAGGTCGCCTTGACACACTTTACAAAACGATCCTCAATAATTACTTTTTGACCCTTAACTTTTTGGACTCTTGCAAATATCCCCTACCTTTCTCGTCTCTTTCTTCAGAAAGGTCCTTCTGCCCCTGCATTGTGCAGGCCATACCTTCGGTGACTTTGCACGGAGGATGGTGCTGCATAGACCTGGGGAGCCGACCACAGATTTGAAAGGAGAACTCCTTGCATTGTCCTCTTCTGCATGGGCCGACTCCTATGCCCTGATGGCTACCATACCTCTCAAGCAAACGCTCGAGAGGTATGGGTCTTTTTTCGACCATGCCTCCGACGAGGAGCCCACGTCTCCTCCTCGCGATTCCCCCTCGGCCAGCCCCTATTTAAGGAACGACAGCCCCTGCTGCTTCCTTCAAGCTTGTTTTGGCCAAGGAAATCCTCCAATCTTCGTCTCCTCCTGCTCCGGCCATTCGCCCGCAGGCTCCAGCGACCTTCCTCCTCCTCTCTCGTCACCTTGCCACCATACCAGTGGCAGGGTTACCTCCGCTATCATCCACTGTGCCTGGCCGTACCAACAGGCACCCTCCTGCCCCTCTTCCTCGTCGTCGTCTTCTCCCCTGGGCACTATCTTCTCCGACGGCGGCAGGTACAGTCAACTGCCCTTCTATCCCCATTCGTCTACTTAGTTAGGTTAGAACGCTTCCCCTCTCTCCCCTCTTCATTTCCCCTCTCTTTCTTTTCACTTTAAACCCGTCGACGTCGTAGATCACCACCATCGTTCTCACCTCCGGCAGACCACTGGCGAGGTGTCTTCGTCACCTCCACATCTCCATCCACCTCGCCAAACCCCTCATAACGTCCAGCATCACTCACTGATCATCTTCCACCCCTTCACTGACCGCCAACACCTCCCTACCTGCCCACCGTACACACCCATCACAACGGCCACAGAGCGACCTAGGCACGCACGCCTAGGTCGCCTCGTGGCCAGCCATCCACCTAGGCACCTTCGCCGTGCCACGGCGAAGCTACCTGTATGTTCTAATGGGGCCAAAAGGTCGTATTGAGTGATTTCAGGTTAGGCCCCCTCTTTTGCCATTGGAGCACGAGCAAGGAGCTTGTAAGCTCGCACGAGGCCGCATCTCCCCAGGCAAACATGCTCCAGGTGCACGGAATCCTTCCACGAACCTTTCACACCCAACAATCAAGGGCCTTAGTGACTGTAGCTACAGCAATTAGGCAGAAGTCCTTCTGTGGGTGCACGAAGAAACGGGTGGGACCTTTAGTCCCACCTCGGAAACTCAGGCTCACAGTGAGTAGCTTAAATTGATTTTGTGTTCTCTGCTGTTAGCCTCAAGACACGGGGTGAGGTCCCCTCGCTCATGCTCACCTGCCTTGTCTGCGACCCATGCCCTTGCGGACCTGGTTGACCGACCCGTCTAACCTGGCACACCTCGTGTACCACCCACGCTGGTGCGCTTGGTCTCGGGCATGTCACCCGACCCACATACTCGGTTAAGGCTCTGGGAGAGCGAACCCTGGAGTGAATTTAAGAGAGAGAGACATGGGGAGGGTAGGGGTTAGGTTTTGCCTAGCCATGCACTGTACAGGAAAGTAGGAGAAGAAGGAGGAGGAGCGACGAGGACTTAGCACAGGAAGAAAGCTGCGGCCTAAAGGAAGAGAGAAGAAAGCAAAGAAGGTGCGCAAAAGAAAGATGAAGAAGAAAAGGAAGAGAAGAGAAGAAGAGACGTGACTGAAGAAAAGAAAGAAGAAGAAGAAGGCAAGGAGGATCTGCAGCAGAAGAGGAAGCTGAAGCAGAGAGAGGCCAAGGAAGAAGAAACTAAAGACACAACTAAAGTTTAAGGCAAAGAAGAAGAAAAAGAAGGCAGAGTGCTGCAGAGAGAAGAACCAACAGCAGCACAGCTGAGAAGAGAAGGCACACTACTGTAGCAAATGACATTTAAGACGTCTGACCCTTGAAGTTAGACGTCTGAGAAGAGAAAGAAAGGGAGACAAAAGAAGAAAAGAGAGAAGCAAAGAAGACATTTTTTTCCTTCTTTAGTCTTTCTTTTGTAAAACAATATCTATTGTAAATTGCAATTTCTTTTTTACGCTTCTAGAATCAAGTGTTGCTCCTTAAGTTCGACCTCGGAGAATTTTTATTTTCGAGTAATAAAATATAATACAAACCAGTCGATTTTACGTTGCACCAGTTTTTGGCACAGTTGCCGGGGAGCAACGGCCATTCTAGAAGCTATTAAGTCACAATTTCTGATTGACTACTGACTTGATCTCTCTCTTCTATTGTGCAGGCACAGGAAGGCAAGAAGGAATAGGCAGCCACATAACAACCAAACCAATGGACAGGTAATCTTCCATCCTTTCTCTTAAGCCCCTTAAATTCTAAAGAGGAAAAAGGAAAAGAAAGAAAATCAATCTAGGGTTACCTATCTTCTAAACATAGTAATTCACAAAGTTGCCTGCTTTTAAATTTCAATACATTTTATCTGCATATCGACTTAAAGTAATTAGGGCTAAAACCTTCTTGCTTGAGCCCCAGTTACCCAATCTTGAGGTGACTAATTGGACCAATTAGAGCCAACCTAAGATTCAAAGCTAGGGTTTTAGAGACACACCTTCTAATCAAGAATTGAAAATTCCAAAAAGAGGTGTGCCTAAACCATTGATTGAAAAGACCTATTAAGAGAAACCCTAAGCAATCCGGCTCTTAATTCACTTGAACCATAAAAGAAAGGACCTAATAAGCTCTCACAGGAACTAATAGGTGAAGTTGATCCCTTGGATCAACCAACCTTTAAATTAGGTCACTTTTTGCACACAAAATGCCTAAAGTTCAAGTGAAAACCTTAAGCACCTTGTTCTTAATTAAAAGTGGTAGACTTAAGAGGTCAAGGTCCACATTCTGGTCTACTTGGAATCTCAGTGACAAGAGAGATCGGGTGGGGGAAACCCTGTAACCTGTGGGGGCGCTGTACCATGTAGGGGTCTTCGTGGGACTCACCATCTCTGGCTACCCAGGTAATTCTCAGGTAGACGACCTTCTGATCAAGGGGTATCATTCGCCCCGAACCTCTATAGTCACCCAATATATTGGGTGTCTTGATTGGGTCCAACATCTTCTAACCTCGTCCAATCCATCAGTGCATATTTGGTAGGAGGTCCTTGAAACCTCCTCTAGAAATTCACTCTCCCCGAGGCCAAGTCTCGGTACCCTTGTTTGTGCGACAACCACTCCACATAGACCTCTCTTCTTACTCTAAACCTAATTCCCCTTCTTCCACAATGGCTTAGCCTGATGAAGAAGAGATTAATCTTTAGCACCAGCTCCAGCGACTCAATGATCTCTTCCAAAACTTCATGAACCCACCGCAGCGCCCCATGATGCGAGATCACTATAATCCCGCTGCGGTGGCAATTGACCCTCGAGTTAGAATCCCGACTGGAGGACCTAATTCCGAATTAAAGCCCAACATGATTCATGCCAAACCTAAATTCCATGGACTTAACTCTGAAGATCCCTTCTACCATATCAAATAGCTTAAGCATCTGGCCCAGACCTTCGGGTCAGATGCACAGAATCGGGATATCTTACTCATGACGATGTTCTCTTTCTCCCTTATGGACAAGGCAGCTCATTGGTATCAGACACAGACCCGCCTAATCAACACTTGGGAAGAACTTCAGTCCGAGTTCTTGAAAAAGTTCTTTCCTGTTGGTCGGACAAATGCCTTGTGCCATCAGATTACTCACTTCACATAGCAAATGGGAGAACCTCTTCATGAGGCATGGGATCGATTCCAGGATCTCATGAGAAAGTGCCCCCATCACGGAGTTCCTAAATGGGAACAAGTCCAGTCTTTTTACCAGGGACTTCGTGAAGATATTAGACTGTTCATCAATGCAACTTGTGGAGGGAATATCATGGGTCAACGTGAAGACACCGTGTGGGAGATTCTCGAGAATATATGCGAGAACTCCATCAATAATGACTCCATGGGATTGTTCGACTGAACGAATACCCATGCAACGACGAACCTTAGGGGAGAACATGAGACGTAGGACCTGTCCGCATCAGTCAACCTGGAATTAATGGCCAGTCGATTGGACAAGGTCTCAATTATTGAGAAGAATGTGGATGAGCTGACTCAACACTTGCAGCGAGCCACCTCTACGCAAAACTCCTTCGCACAGCCACCTCCCGCACGGAAAACTGTGCAGAACATTTTTCACCGACCTTCTCCTGGGATGGATTCGTATCCACCCCCATCTGACTCCAGGATCGGAGGGACCTCCGATCCTTTCTATTCCTGCCGGGGAACTCTATTCCCCCATTCTTCGACTGTCCTGAGGCTCCTCAGACCTGCGAGGACCTCAACGCCATCCAGAATGACCCATTTTCCAACACCTACAATCCTGGATGGCGAAACCATCCAAATTTCCAGTGGGCGGGAAATTCTCATAATCCAAGACCACCCTTTCAACCCCATCCACAAGCCCCCCGTCCTTACTAGCTGCCTCAGCCTTCACCCAACCCCACTTATCCATCCGGGCCCAACCAAGAACAAATGTCCCTTATCCTTCAAACTCTGGCTGACATTCAAAGAACAAATGCGGCTATCCAGAAGCAACATAAGGATGAAATCACAGAGGTTCACAACCAACTTGCCTAGTTGGCAAATTCTCACCAACTTGGCACACTTCCTTCTCAACCTCTGCTTAACCCAAATAGCATGCCGACCCAGCGATGTGTTATGAGCCCAAACCCGGGTCAAGCACACTTGGTCTATCAGGCCCCTTCTATTTCATCACTTGATGGGATGGAAGCTTCAACTTCCTATGCGGGTTACTAGCAGCAGTAGCCCATCCTACCAACCCCCATCCAGAACCAGGCAGGACTAAATTCGGTAACAACCCGTAGTTGTAAAGCAACCCAAGATCCACCCTATCCAAACCACTCCAAGCCTAGTAGTAACCCAAACCCTAGGATAGTCATCCAGGATGTTCCTATCCCTGTCCCAGATCAAAAACCTGGACCTATCCTAGAGGAACCAACCAAGGTTCCATTTCTCGAGGCCTTGACCAAGGGAAAGAGGATGGCTAAACCCGTGGCTTTTGAGGACTTGATCAAGCTCTTTGAGCAGGTCCAAATAAACATCCCATTGATGGATGCGATCTGCCACGTACCGGCTTATGCACGATTCTTGAAAAACTTGTGTACACCACAATGTAAGCCGCGAAACAAGAGTGGGAGTCCCATTGTACTATCAGAGCAAGCCAGCTTTGTAATCTTGAGTAAACTCCCACCTAAAGCAAAAGACCTAGGCACTCCTCTGATTTCATGCAAGATTGGTGAAACCCAATTTGATAGAGCACTATTAGACCTAGGTGCCTCCATAAACTTGATACCCACATCCTTACTTAACCACCTAGAAGAATCTGAACTTAAACCAACTGAGGTGACATTGTAGTTAGTCGATCGATCTATCAAGTCACCTAAGGGAATTCTTGAGGATGTTATTGTTAAGGTGAGGGATTTCTACTTCCCTGTAGATTTTATAGTCCTGGACATGGACACAGCTGAGAATCCAAGGGATACACCAATCATATTAGGGAGACATTTTCTAGCCACTGCAAGGGCCAATATAAGTTGTGAAGAGGGCCAAATAGAGCTGAAATTTGGGAATCAGACTCTCAAGATTGATATCTGTAAGGCCCAACAAGGGATTAATTGCAGTGTCATTGAACAAATTTGTGACATCAGAGCCGTGGTTGATGAACCACAAATTGAGGACAACATGATTATCCCTCATCAACTACAAGAAGATTTAAAACAGCAATTAGAGGAGTTAGAACTTGATCTAGACAAACCCATAACTCCTACCCTTATACCCCACACTCACTCTGAACCACCCACTGCTGCTGATAACCCCGTTCTTGAACTCAAGCCCCTTCCTGATCATTTGAAATATGTCTTTTTGGGTTCCAATCAGACATTTTTGGCAATTATAAACTCCAAGCTCACACTTGACCAGGAATCCCGTCTGATTGTTGTTCTCTAGCAACATCGCAGAGCCATTGGTTGGACTCTCAATGATTTGACTGGAATAAGTCCCTCTTATTGCACACACCGCATCTATTCTGATGAGGGCGCATGACCTTCACATGAGATGTAGAGATTTCTGAATCCTAATCTGCAGGAGGTCGTGAAAAAGGAGATCATTAAGTGGTTAGATGCAGGGATCATCTACTCGATCTCTGACATTCGTTGGGTGAGCCCAATCCAGGATGTGTCTAAGAAGGCAGGGCTCACCACCATCACGACTGAAACCAGAGAGGTCATCCTACCTGTGTAGCCAACTCGTGGAGAGTCTGCATAGATTACCGAAGACTCAACTCCTCCACGAAGAAGGATCATTTTCCACAACCGTTTATTAATCAGATTCTCGAAAAACTAGCGGGAAATAGATTCTTCTGCTTTCTTGACGGGTACTCCGGTTATAACCAAGTAGAGATTCATCCAGAGGACCAAGAGAAGACCACATTCACCTGCCCCTTCCGGACGTACGCGTTCCGAAGGATGCCTTTCGGTCTCTGCAATGCACCTGCGACTTTTCAACGGTGCATGCTTGCCATATTCTCTGATATGGTAGGTGATTATCTGGAAGTCTTCATGGATGACTTCTCAGTTTTTGGGGCATCATTTGATGATTGCCTCCAGCACTTGGTTCCCATACTCAGGCGTTGCATTGACGTAAATCTGGTTCTTTCCTGGGAAAAGAGCCACTTTATGGTGCCTGAGGGGATCGTCCTGTGACACTTAATTTCTGAGAGAGGCATCTAGGTGGATCGAGACAAGGTTAACCTGATTTCTAAACTTCCTATGCCTAGCTCAATCAGGGACATCCGATCTTTTTTGGGGCACATCGGTTTTTACAGTCGTTTCATCCCTGATTTCTCAAAAATCGTGCACCCTCTGACTACTCTTCTCTCCAAGGATGTACCCTTTGAGATTTCCAAGGAATGCACTTAAGCCTTTGAGATCCTTCGTGACTGAGTCACCCAAGCCTCGATCCTGCAGTCCCCTGGTTGGTCTCAACCCTTTGAGATCATGTGCAATGAATTTGACTATGCTATAGGAGTGGTTCTGGGGTAGAAGATTGACGGGAAACCCGTGGTCATCTACTACGCTAGCAAGACACTTGACAAGGCTCAGCGTAACTACACGGCTACGGAGAAAGAGCTGCTAGCTGTAGTATTTGCCCTCGAAAAATTCAGATCTTATCTCCTGGGTTCCCACATCTTAATCTACTCGGATCACACAGCTTTGAGGCATCTCCTTGCAAAGAAGGATGCGAAGCCTCGATTAATCCGATGGATCTTGCTATTGCAAGAATTTGACCTCGAGATTCGCAACAAAGCAGGAAGACAGAACATGGTAGCTGACCACATGTCTCGCCTTCCTTCTGAGATCATCGACCCTTCTGGACCCATCACAGAGCATTTTCCTAATGAGCACCTCTTGACTATTGGTACCAGGCTTCCATGGTTTGCTGATATGGTAAACTACTTGGCATCACACCAGATCCCGTCTGATTGGCCAAAGGCCAAGAAAGACAAGTTGTGCTCCGATGCCAAGTATTACATCTATGAAGACCCGTACTTATTCCTCATAGGTACTAACCAAATCATCCGGTGATGTGTCCCGGAGGTCGAAATCAATGACATTATCTCTTTCTGCCATGACCAGGCATGCGGTGGACACTTTTCTGGGCATAAAATCGTATCAAAAATCCTCTAGTGTGGCTTTTACTGGCCCACTGTCTTCAAGGATGCATACAGTCACTGTAAGGCATGTAGTCGTTGCCAAACTTTGGGCAACATGACGCCTTTACAGCCGATTCTCGTATGCGAGATTTTCGATATTTGGGGGATTGATTTTATGGGCCCCTTCCCTATCTCGAACGGCTTCGAGTACATTTTACTCGCTGTGGACTACGTGTCCAAATGGATCGAAGCCATTCCAACCCGAACCTGTGATCACAAGATCGTCATCAAATTCGTTCATCAGAACATCTTCTCACAGTTCGAGATTCCTCGTGTGATCATCTCTAATGGAGGAACCCATTTTACCAATGCTTAGTTCAGGTCACTGATGACCAAGTATGCGGTGTCTCACCGAATCTCTACTCCTTACCACCCCCAGACTAATGGTCTAGCTGAGTTATCAAATCGGGAGATCAAGAAAATCCTGCAGGTTACTATTCGACCTGACATGAAGGACTAGTCATCCCAACTTCCGGAAGCTTTGTGGAATTATAGGACCGGCCACAAGACCCAATTAGGCATGTCTCCTTTTAGACTGGTGTTCGGGAAGGCATGTCACCTTCCCGTCAAACTAGAGCACAAAGCCTATTGGGCAGTACGAAGCTGCAACTTAGATCTTTCTAAGGCTAGAACCCACAAAAAGCTTCAGATAAGTGAGATTGATGAATTACGCCTTGATGCGTATGAGAACTCGCAAATCTACAAAGAGCGGGTTAAAGCCTTTCATGACAAGCACATATCTAGAAAGATCTTCCACCGTGGTCAGAAGGTCCTACTCTTTAATGCCCTACTCAAACTACTCCCTGGGAAATTACGATCCAAGTGGGTCAGACCATATCTTGTCCGACAGACTTTTGGAAATGGAGTCGTCGAAATCAGTTCACTCAGCCACAATTCCGAACCTTTCGTTGTGAATGGTTAGAGACTCAAACCGTTCATTGATGTAACTAATACAGACTTCGCTGAGTCATCACTTATCCTCCATTCTCCCTGAGCTTATTATGCCTAGCTGATGGTGTTGGTACTAGAGCACCACGATCATTTATTTTGATGATAACAAAACACGTGTTATTTAACATTTGCAATTTGAGTCCTAGATTTCATGTCAATTGCAAATGTAGACGTGCTTAAACGGAGTTCGAGCTCGCATCCAGGACGGATTGGAGGAGCTTGACGGAAAACAGAGGAGGTTCACGTGGAGCGACAGATTGAAGGTAGAAGACAAGAAGAATAGGATAGATTCTTTTTAATCCTTTCTTGTATCTCTTGTCTTTATTTTCTTGCTCTTTTTATTTTCCTAAGAAAATTATGTTAAAGAGCCTCAAAGAACCCTAACAGTAGTCCTAGGAACACCGGCACAACCCTAGGATACATAGGTTTTCTGTAGAATACTTAGAAAACCAATATAGGGTTCAAAAAGTACTTCCAGACGTCTAATTCCCAAATCAGATGTCTGATAAAGTATTTTAAGACGTCTGACTGTTGTTTCAGACGTCTGATATCTGTTAGGCTGGACATAGCTAGTTCTGTCTGATGAAATCAGACGTCCAGACCTTAGACCAGACGTCTTAGGAGACGTCTGATGGACTTGCCAGACGTCCAGATAGTGGACCGTTGGCTAGCTTAGCAGGCACTGCAGAATATGACCGTTAGAGCCTTATCAGACGTCCTTAGGCCTTTCCAGACGTCTGATAAATGACCGTTTTGCCTCGGCTGACCCAAAATCTCTTCTCAGAGATTTTCTAGCCATTGCAACGTTTGGAAATCAATTCCCACAGTAAAAGTAGGTTTCCAGACGTCCATACATAGTGCCAGACGTCCTGTATGTCGTCTGATGGACTTGCACAAAAACCCTGTTTAGATCTGATCCAAGTCAGGAAGAGACCCGCCCAAAATCAAACGTCTGACCTTGAAATCAGACGTCTTAAAATGAACTTCCAGACGTCTGATGCCAGAATTAGACGTCTGATAAGCCTGTCAGAACAATGATTGTTCCTGATTTCGGCCTGATTCTCTTGGGCTTTGTTCCCAACGGCTATAGAACCTTTCCTAAGCCTTCTAAAGCCTTCCTAAGGCCTCTATAAATAGAGGGGAGCCTTTACACATCTAGATACACTAAGAAATACAAAATATACACCTAGATACACATATACACACTTGGATACACTTAGCTACACACTTTCACACTCTTTTGTGTCCAGAAAAGATCTTGCTCTCTAAGCTCAAGTTCTACATCTTGAGAGCATCAAGCCTTCGCGCACCCGCTCTCCCGCCGTTGTTCACGAGAGCGACATTGCACCGTTGCGTGGCTCATGCACCCGCATCATCGTCGATGCACTCCTTGCAAAGGGGAGTTTCCTAATTCCTATAGAAGCTAGGTTCATAATTACTTTGTTGGCTCTATAGGACTTGTTGTTTATTTTATCTTTGTTATTTAGTTGGGTATTCGTTTTGCGAATTCCCGTCTCCTTCGTGGGACAAAATCCTTCTCGTGGAGAGAAGGGGTTGAGGAACGCTACCCTCGTACTTGTAGCGTGGTTGTACTGAGGTTGAATCACCCTCGTTTTAAAGTGATTCGGTTGGTGGATTTGATCAACTAGGTTGATCGGAAAATCCTAACTCGAGAGGGTTAGGTGGTGGCTTTCACCCGGTTTGGGTTTCCACCTAAAAATCTTTGTGTACTTTGTGTGGTTGTCTATTCTGTGATATTGTTTATATTTATTTTCGCATTTTATTACATCACCCCTCCTAGTAGGGAACCTTCAATTGGTATCAGAGCAGGTCTCGCGTTATTGGCGTTACAAACCGGCGAGGATCTAGATATGGAGGGAAAAGCATTCGTGTGCACTGAAGGACATGATACCTCGCGACCACCATACTTTGCAGGTATAGATTTCATTTATTGGAAAATCGTATGACTATGTGGTTGCAGGCCTACGACTTCCGAGAGTGGGAAAAATGCGAATCCGCATTTTTGATTCCTAAGAAACCCGCAAAAGGTTACTCAGAAGATCAGGTTCGGAATCTCAACCTCAACGCAAAGGCAATGAATGCCTTGTATTGCGCATTGAGTCCGAAGGAATTCGAACGAATCCAAGAGTGCACCACCGCCCACGAGATATGGAGGAGGTTGGAAGGCACTCATGAGGAGACGACCTCGGAAGAAGATCTCGGGGAGAAGGAAACCACGTGCCTTGGTTTCATGGCAATTGGAGAAAGTAACAGCGACAGCGAAAGTGGAAGCGACTCCGACAACGAGGTAAATTTTGATTTACAAGAAGCTTTTAATGAACTATTTGAGATTAGTAAATCACTTAAGATAGAAAATAAAAGCATTAAAAAGAACCGTAGTTTTCTTAAAAATGAAAATGATAGGTTAGAAAAATAACGTAAGGACATAGAAGCTAGTCCTAGAATTGATAACCTATTATTAGAAAATCAAGACCTCATCAATGAAAATAATAAACTGATTAAGGAAAATGATAGCCTAAAGTTAGAAATCTCTAATTTAAAGACTAAGATGAGTATTATAGAAAAAGAAATTGCTTGTCTTAGGGAAAACTCCAACAAATTAATCAATAAAGTAGATACTTTTTATAGCCCTAAGGTTGAGAAAGGATCTCCATCAAGGAGACCCGCTAACAGATCCGGATCCAAGCTCACTTGGATACCGAAGAAAAAATGAGAATCTTGTTTGTAGGGTTCAGGGATAATTACAACACAAAGGACTGGACCTACAAACTCAAGGCTGGTCAACTCAAGTTGGGAGAACCAAGGAGTAGACCAAGGAGGATAACAAGAAGACTGACGAGATGGTGAACAAACGATGGACCCGCCGCACGTCGACCGCCAGACTGGAGATCAGCGCCGATGCCCAGGCCTCCAAGCTACGGATGGGAGCCCCATCCGATGTGGCATCCACCACCACCATTCAGGCCATTTTATTGGCCATGGTAGGTGAGGTAAAATTCTTAACCCTATCTTTTTATAAGCATTTAGATAGGGGGAGTTAAAAAATGATGAGCTAATTGTCAATTTTTAAGGGGGAGATGCAAGTTAGCTAAATTTCCTTTAGTAAGGGGGAGAAAAATAATAGCTATCTTGTTGTTACAAAAAGGGGGAGAATATCACCTTTGTTAAAATAAATTCATAGAAGAGCATGTTTTAAGGGGGAGTTATAGGAAATGTAAAACCAATTAAACCTTTTTGATAATGTCAAAAAGGGGGAGGTTTTTTCTGCATTATTATTTATGATTTTGTCATCATCAAAAAGGGGGAGATTGTTGGTACTAGAGCACCACGATCATTTATTTTGATGATAGCAAAACACGTGTTATTTAACATTTGTAATTTGAGTCCTAGATTTCAGGTCAATTGCAAATGTAGACGTGCTTAAACGGAGTTCGAGCTCGCATCCAGGATGGATTGGAGGAGCTTGACGGAAAACAGAGGAGGTTCGCGTGGAGCGACAGATTGAAGATAGAAGACAAGAAGAATAGGATAGATTCTTTTTAATCCTTTCTTGTATCTCTTGTCTTTATTTTCTTGCTCTTTTTATTTTCCTTAGAAAATTATGTTAAAGAGCCTCAAAGAACCCTTAAAGTAGTCCTAGGAACACCGGCATAACCCTAGGATACTTAGGTTTTCTGTAGAATACTTAGAAAACAAATATAGGGTTCAAACAGCACTTCCAGACGTCTAATTCCCAAATCAGACGTCTGATAAAGTATTTTAAGACGTCTGATATCTGTTAGGTTGGACATAGCTAGTTCTGTCTGATGAAATCAGACGTCCAGACCTTAGACCAGACGTCTTAGGAGACGTCTGATGGACTTGCCAGATGTCCAGATAGTGGACCGTTGGCTAGCTTAGTAGGCACTGCAGAATATGACCGTTAGAGCCTTATCAGACGTCCTTAGGCCTTTCCAGACGTCTGATAAATGACCGTTTTGCCTCGGCTGACCCAAAATCTCTTCTCAGAGATTTTCTAGCCGTTGCAACGTTTGGAAATCAATTCCCACAGTAAAAGTATTTTTCCAGACGTCCATACATAGTGCCAGACGTCCTGTATGTCGTCTGATGGACTTGCACAAAAACCCTGTTTAGATCTGATCCAAGTCAGGAAGAGACCCGCCCAAAATCAGACGTCTTAAAATGAACTTCCAGACGTCTGATGCCAGAATTAGACGTCTGATAAGCCTGTCAGAACAATGATTGTTCCTGATTTCGGCCTGATTCTCTTGGGATTTGTTCCCAACGGCTATAGAACCTTTCCTAAGCCTTCTAAAGCCTTCCTAAGGCCTCTATAAATAGAGGGGAGCCTTTACACATCTAGATACACTAAGAAATACAAAATATACACCTAGATACACATATACACACTTGGATACACTTAGCTACACACTTTCACACTCTTTTGTGTCCAGAAAAGATCTTGCTCTCTAAGCTCAAGTTCTACATCTTGAGAGCATCAAGCCTTCGCGCACTCGCTCTCCCGCCGTTGTTCACGAGAGCGACATTGCGCCGTTGCATGGCTCACACACCCGCGTCATCGTCGACGCACTCCTTGCAAAGGGGAGTTTCCTAATTCCTATAGAAGCTAGGTTCATAATTACTTTGTTGGCTCTATAGGACTTGTTGTTTATTTTATCTTTGTTATTTAGTTGGGTATTCGCTTTGCGAATTCCCGTCTCCTTCGTGGGACAAAATCCTTCTCGTGGAGAGAAGGGGTTGAGGAACGCTACCCTCGTACTTGTAGCGTGGTTGTACTGAGGTTGAATCACCCTCGTTTTAAAGTGATTCGGTTGGTGGATTTGATCAACTAGGTTGATTGGAAAATCCTAACTCGAGAGGGTTAGGTGGTGGCTTTCACCCGGTTTGGGTTTCCACCTAAAAATCTTTGTGTACTTTGTGTGGTTGTCTATTCTGTGATATTGTTTATATTTATTTCCGCATTTTATTACGTCACCCCTCCTAGTAGGGAACCTTCAGATGGCGTAAAACTCAACGCTTAACGAGAGGCAGCCTGTCATTCCTTTTGAAAAACCAAAACCTTTTTCTGACATTTCTTTGCACTTTAGGTTCATTGTTTAGGACAGTCGACTTCACCTCAAGTACTCATATCTGAGATTAGAAATCATCTGCAATAGCTACCTCGACCCGTCCACCCACCCAATATCTGTCCTAATGCATGAACCAAGCCAAATAAAAACCCACCTAATGTACGATGAGGACATTGTAAACCTTAGGCATGGGGGTATGAAAGTGCAATGAAATGACATAACAAGAAAAGGTTTCAACAAAAAAACAAAGAAATCTGCATATACGATAAAGAAAAAATTGGAGGAGGGAAGAAAGTGCTGGTAAACATTACAGAAGGAGGAGGAGAAAAAGAGCAGAATGCTAAAAAGGAGCATAAAATGAAAAATAAAAGGGATAGTCATTAGTAAGAAATTAAGGAATTAACTAAAGTTGTAGACCACATTAAGGAAAAGTAAAGCAAAAGTGCACAACAAGATTAGTAAGAATGCAAACCTTAGGCATTCTTGGCTAGACTCTTAGTACCTGTTAAGATCTAGATACTCAAGAGGTTGGGGAAAATGAAAATCTTAAGTATTAGGTCTAAGGCTTAGGGAGTATTCAGCCTCGTTAACTGACCTTCAGTTTACGGGACTCAGTAATCTAAGCACCCAAAATCCACCCACAGCTTGGTTCAGTGGGCATAAATATCAAAATCACGCTGAAGCGTTTTAACTATTCTGAAAATGTCACCAAGATTAGGAGCGGCCGATCAACACATGTTGATTTGGATGAGTTCCCAGTGCAGAGAGGTGGGAAATTCCCCTTGAAGATGCGTAACAACATATCATCTCCTCGGTGCTTGTCTCCTAGGATATTTACATATCCTACTGGGGGCATGTAAGCACTCTGCTAGCTCAGATTCCATGGATGGCATTATCGCGAAGTGTCAATTGCCAGGGTCTGAATTCGGCCACGGAACACCATGGACGGGATTATCTCAAAATCTCGAAAGTCAGGGGCAGTGCTATCTCGAAGCATCGATTGTCGGGAACCTTTGAGGATTTATGATGGGGATGAGGAATCCGATACAAATCAGGTTGTGAAGCCAATCCTAAGCTAGAATTATAAAGAAAAGAGAGGGAAAACTCTCCAAGCAAATAAACCCTTTGTCTCTCTCTTGCAAAATGCTTTGCGAACTAAACCAAGGCTAAAAATGTCTCAAGCACGGTTACTTTAACCACAGAGCTCAATAAACTTTAGGGTAGTTCCTGTAGGCCTTAAAAACCTTTACTAAAGACTGAGGCTAAAGCTAGAAAGATCTGGATCTTGGTTAGTACTAGAGTACCTTTTAGGCCTATGGTTAGCATTCTGACCTAATCAAGGATACAAGAGAAAAAGCACTTATCAAATTTAATGAAAGGAATTCATGGTCTAGAATAGAGGTTAAAACCTTAAATTTTTGCTAACGGACTAGCAAAATCTAGGCATGGGGGTATGATGAGCACCTCATCATGAACCCTAACTAGCACTTTTTGACCTAATAAATTGAACAAAAGCTCCTACAAAACCTAAAGGAAGGCCTAAATCTGGGAATTACAAATCTGAGAATAAAATAATTCACAAGGGGTAAAACTGTAATTTTACCATTGCAGTGCATAAAAGAGTTTTCTAAGGGTCTAGACACAGGTCAAATAGGCTTAATAAGAGAAAAAGTGGGGTGATTCGATCAGGAAAGGGTTATGACAAAATCTGATAATTAAATGACATTCTGTAACAATAAAACAAATCCACTTTAATTCATAAAGTTGTAGGTAAGATAAAAATTAATTAAATCCTCTAAAATTAATGAAAAAATATCCCCTAGGGTTTGGAACCTTCAATTTGGCCATTGAAACCTTTCTTGACCTAGTTTGAGAACCACACCTAATTTTTGACCTAATTTGGGTTTTTGTGCAAAATGTCTGGTCAAACATGGTGAAACCTAAAATCCAACCACGCCATTGGATTCCTTAGGTCCAAATTATGCTTATAGCAAAATTTGGACCTAAGAATAGGTCACCTTGACCTACTTTACAAAACGGTCCTCAATAATTACTTTTTGACCCTTAGCTTTTTGGACTCTTGCAAATACCACCCTACCTTTCTCGTCTCTTTCTTCAGAAAGGTCCTTCTGCCCCCGCACTGTGCAGGCCATACCTCCGGTGACTTTACGCGGAGGATGGCACTGCACAGACCAGGGGAGCCGGCCCCAGATTTGAAAGGAGGACTCTTTGTGTTGTCCTCTTCTGCATGGGCCGGCTCCCATGCCTTGCCGGCTACCATACCTCTCGAGCAAACACTCGAGAGGTATGGGTCTTTTTTCGACCATGCCTCCAATAAGGAGCCCAGGCCTCCTCCTCACGATTCCCCCTCAGCCAGCCCCAATTTAAGGAACGGTAGCCCCTGCCACTTCCTTCGAGCTTGTTTTGGCCAAGGAAATCCTCCAATCTTCTTCTCCTCCTCCTCCTCCGGCCATTCGCCTGCAGGCTCTAGCGACGTTCCTCCTCCACTCTCGTCGCCTTGCCACCATACCAGTGGCAGGGTTACCTCCGCTATCGTCCACTGTGCCTGGCCGTACCAGCAGGCACCCTCCAGCCCCTCTTCCTCGTCGTCGTCTTCTCCCCTGGGCACTGTCTTCTCCGACGGCGGCAGGTATAGCCAGCCGCCCTTCTATCCCCGTTCGTCTACTTAGTTAGGTTAGAACGCTTCCCCTCTCTCCCCTCTTCATTTCCCCTCTCTTTCTTTTCACTTTAAACCCCTCGACGCCGCAGACCACCACCATCGTTCTCACCTCCGACACACCACCGGCGAGGTGTCCTTGTCACCTCCACACCTCCATCCACCTCGCCAGACCCCTCATAATGTCCACCATCACTCACTGATCATCTTCCACCCCTTCACTGACTGCCAACACCTCCCCACTTGCCCACCGAACACACCTATCACAACGGCCATAGAGTGACCTAGGCACGCATGCCTAGGTAGCCTCGCTGCCAGCCATCCACATAGGCACCTTCGCCGTGCCACGATGAAGCTACCTGTATGTTCTAATGGGGCCAAAAGGTCATATTGAGTGATTTCAGGTCAGGCCCCCTTTTCCGCCATTGGAGCTCGAGCAAGGAGCTCGTAAGCTCGCACGAGGCCGCATCGCCCCAGGTAGACAAGCTCTAGGTGCGCAGAATCCTTCCACGAACCTTTTGCACCCAACAATCAAGGGCCTTAGCTACCGCAGCTGTAGCAATTAAGCAGAAGTCCTTCTGCGGGCGCGTGAAGAAATGGGTGGGACCTTTAGTCCCACTTCGGAAACTCAGGCCTGCGGTGAGTAGCTTAAATTGATTTTGTGTTCTCTGCTCTTCACCTCAAGACATGGGGTGAGGTCCCCTCACCCACGCTCACCTGTCTCGTCCGCGACCCATGCCCCTGCGGACCTGGCTGACCGACCCGTCTAACCTTGCACACCTTGCGCACAACCCAGGCTAGTGTGCCTGGTCCCGGGCGCATCACCTGACTGCATACCTGGTTAAGGCTCTGGGAGAGCGAAGCCTAGAGTGAATTTGAGAGAGAGAGACATGGGGAGGGTAGGGGTTAGGTTTTTCCTAACTGTGCACTGTGCAGGAAAGCAGGAGAAGAACAAAGAGGAGGATTGGCGAGGACTTAGCGCAGGAAGAAAGCTGCGGCCTGAAGGAAGAGAGAAGAAAGCAGAGAAGGTGCACAGAACAAAGAAGAAGAAGAAAAGGAAGAGAAGAGAAGAAGAAGAGACGCGACTGAAGAAAAGAAAGAAGAAGAAGAAGCCAAGGAGGATCTACAGTAGAAGAGGAAGCTGAAGCAGAGAGAGGCCAAGGAATAAGAAACTAAAGACACAGCTAAAGCCTAAGGCAAAGAAGAAGAAAGAGAAGGCAGAGTGCAGCAGAGACAAGAAGAACCAACAGCAGCACAGCTGAGAATAGAAGGCACGTTTGACCCTTGAAGTCAGACGTCTGAGAAGAGAAAGAAAGGGAGAAAAAAGAAGAAAAGAGAGAAGAAAAGAAGACATTTGTTTCCTTCTGTAGTCTTTCTTTTGTAAAATAATATTTATTGTAAATTGTGATTTCTTTTTTACGCTTCTAGAATCAAGTGTTGCTCCTTGAGTTCAACCTTGGAGAATTTTTATTTTTGAGTAATAAAATATAATACAAACCGGTCGATTTTATGCTGCACCAGTCGTCCACCTAAGAATTACCTAGGCAGTTAGAGAGGGAGAGTCCTACGAAGACCCCTACACGGTAGAGCATCCCCACAAGTTACAGGGTTTCCCCCACCTGACCTCTCTTGTCACTAGGATTCAAGGTAGACCAAAATGGGGACCTTGACCTCTTAAGTCTACCACTTTTAGTTAAGATCAAGGTTCTTAGGGTTCCACTTGAACTTTAAGCCTTTTGAGTACAAAGTGACCTAATTTAAAGGTTGGTTGACCCAAAGGATCAACTTCACCTCCTTGTTCCTTTGAGAGCTTCTTAGGTCCTAACCTTCATCACTGTCATTGTATTCCCTCTCATAATTCCTTCAAAGTTTATTAAAGTGGTTGTCTATTTCATTCCTGTGCATGGAGGTTAAATTTATACACTCCTCCACGAGATAGCCTTCTACAATTTATTCTTTCGGCTTTGCCTTGTTCAAAACATAATCTTTAAGCTTTTTCAAAAATTACTCTACAAGATACATTTATCTGAATTGTATAGGTCCACTAATTCTCACTTCATTTGCAAGATGCAGTGTCAGATGAACCATTACATCGAAGAAGGCTGAGGAAAGAATCTGTTCCATCTTACAAAGAGTAATGATTATTTGTTTATCCCAGTAATCCAGCGTATCATTTTGTAGCATCTTTGTACAAACAGCTTTTAAAAACCTGCTCATCTCTGTGAATGAATCAACAACTGGCTCTGGCAGTATCCCCCGTATCGTCAGTGGAAACAATACTTGCATATAAATATGGGAGTCATGACTTTTCAAGCCAGATATCTTTTTCTGTGCTAAACTCGCACAACAAGAAAGCTACGAGGAAAATCCATCTAGCACCTGAATTTCCTTTAAGGAGAACAATCTACTCATCTGGTCCTGATTGAAGTTGTAAATAGCAGGTGGGAAGTAGCCATCATCCTCATGAATATGCAGCTCTGGATATATCCCCAAACTCTTCATGTCTTTTCTTATTTTCAACGTGTCCTTTGGATCATCAGTCAGATTTAATATGTCCAAGATGTTATCCATCACATTCTTTTTGATGTGCATAACATCTAAATTATGACATATTGTAAGATCTTTCTAGTATGGCAGCTCCATAAAGAAAATGATTTTCTTTCGAAATCCAAAATTCCTTGAGGCCATTTGGTCTTGTTTGAATGGTTGACCCAACTGTATCTTACCCATTTCTTCTAATCTCTCTATTATAACTTGACCCGGAAACCTGATAGAATCTGTACTAAGTTTATTTTTTGGATTTTTCTTTGAATACTGACATGTCCTACCATCAAATTTACTCCTGAACTGTGATGTTTGCCATTTATGTTCAATAAGTAGAAATTTGCGATATCCTAAGTAAAATAATTTCTTACTTTTCGGTAATTGTAGGTGATGAGTGTCTTCCATACAGACTGGGCAAGCAAGCTTTCCTTTAGTGCTTCAACCTGACAAATTTGCATATGCCGAGAAGTCATTTATGGTCCACAACAATGCTGCATGTATATTATAAAATTCTTTCTTTTCTACATCATACGTCATCATGCCTGTGTACCACAACTATTTTAGTTCATCGATTAATGGCTAGAGATAAACATTTATTGCATTTCCTTGTTGTTTTGGATCAAGAATTAATAGGGTCAGCATCATGAATGACGATCTCATACACAACTAGGAAGGTAAGTTATAAGTGTTGGTGCTAGAACACCACGATCGTTTATTTTGATGATAACAAAACACATGTCATTTAACATTTGCTTTTGAGTTTGAGTTTTCAGGTCAAATTGCAAATCGAGACAGGTGTTTAGACGAAGTTCAAGCTCGCATCCATGGCGGATTGGAGGAGCTTGACGGAGAACGGAGGAGCCTTTGCAAGGAGCGAAAGCTTGAATACAGAAGGATAAGAGGAATAGGATAGATTTCTGTTTGTTATGTTATCTGTACTTTTATCCTTTTATTCTTGCTCTTTTATTTTTTAGAATATTTGTTAAAGAGACTCAAAGTACCCTTAAAGTAGTCCTAGGAACACTTGCACAACCCTAGGATACTTAAGTTTTCAGTAGAGAACTTAGAAAACCAAAATAGGGTTCAGACAGCCTGATCAGATGTCCAATCTAGAAATCAGACGTCTGATCTTGACTTTTAAGATGTCTGACAGTTGACTCAAACGTCCAAACACATAACATGGACTTAGTAGCTTCTATCTTTTGAAATCAAACATCCAGACCTTAGTCCAGACGTCTTAGAAGACGTTTGATGATATTGCCAGATATCTAATTAGTGGAACGTTGGCTTAGAAGATAACCGTTGAGGTTTATTACCTTTAGGCTTCTATCAGACGTCCATAGAGGACCCAAGACATCTGATATGTGACCATTGATCCTCGATTGAGCCGAAATCACTTGGGTTGAGGATTATAGCAGTTTAGTCTCTTTGAAATCCATTCCTACACTTAATTAGGTTTTCAAACATCCAGACCTTGTACTAGACGTCCTCTATGTCGTCTGATGGTTATACACTAGAACCCTGTTCAGGTCTGAACAAAATCAGGAAGGGAACCTGACTAGTTGTAGATGTCTGACTTAGTTCCCAAACATCTCAAACTAGTTTTCCAGATGTCTGATATCTGGAGCAGATGTCTGATGACCCTGTCAGAATCATTAATGATTCTGATTACGGCTTGTTTCACCTCGTGTTTGCTTCCAATGGCTATGGAAGCCTTTCAAGGCCTTCTAAAGCCTTCCTAGGCCCTCTATAAATAGAGGAGGACCCTTTCCTTGTAAAGATACACCTTGCAAGAATATTTCCACTCATATTTTGTCAATTCACTCTAGAAGAAGCTATAGCTATCAAAGCCTAGTTCCATATCAAGAGAGCTTCATCGCCATCGTGAACCCGCTCTTCCTCCACGTTACGAGAGAGCTGTTGTGCCGCCGCGTGGTTCACGCATCCGCATCGTCACATTGACGCAGTTCCACCAAAGGAAAGTTTCCTAACTCCTATAGAATCTAGGTTTTAATATTTGTAGCTCTATAGGATTGTTGTACTCTTTATTGTTCTTTGGGTTGGGTATTCACATTGCAAATTCTCATCTCCATCAAGGGACAAAATACTCCTCATGAAGAGGAGTGGTTTTGAGGAACGCTACCCTCATACTTGTAGCCTGGTTGTACGAGGTTAAGTCACCCTCATTTTAAGTGACTTGTTTAGTGGATTTGATCCACTAGGTCGATTGGGAAATCCTAAGTCGAGAAACTTAGGTGGTGGTTTTTACCCAGGTTGTGTTTCCACCAAAAAATACTTGTGCCATTTGTGTGATTGCAATTTATGAGATTGTTATTTACTTTATGCTGCATTTTATACGTCACGCATAGCTCACCCCCTCCCATAGAGTACGATGAGTACATACTCTTAAATGGATTGAGTCCATCGCTTGTAAGACCCAACTACTCGTTCCTTGTTTCTAAAGCAGATGAATTATTTCTTTCGTCAAATCTTTTCCACTCCTCTGAATCAGTAGGATGACGTATTCTTCCATGTTGAGATTTACAATCCTGGTGCCATGTCATCCACCGTGCAGTTTTAGTTGATATAAAAAGGTGTTAAAGCCAAGGTGTTAGTGGGAAGTAACGAAGAACCTTCTGAGGTTGTTTTCTCTTACTTTCATTTTTACCTTATATCTCTCAAGTTCACATTCAGGATAGTTACTCAAGTTTGTGAATTCATTTCTGAAAAGAATGTAGTCATTCGGACATGCATCGATCTTCTGATAGTCCAAACCAAGCTTGTGAATATATTTCCTTGCCTCATACTATGAAGTCAGAAAACCATTAGGGTTATTCAATAGCTCAGCAATAAACTGAAGTATTTCTGACATGAATTTAGCACCTACTCTATTCATAAGCCTCAGTTGAAACATCTTCAACAAAAATGATAACTTTGACATTTTTGTAACACCAGGAGCAATAGGATCTTTAGCCTCCTTAACAACATCATAGAATGGATCACAACTGAACGTATCTTCCTCATCTGTGTTTATAACCTCTCCTGCTCTCATATCATTCAACATTTCTTGTATTTTCTCACCTCCACTATCAGCAATTTCCTCATCGATCTCTTCGTCAATAGTGTTCTCATTGTTTTTGACTTTCTTAGTCAACTCCACCCCATGAGCTACCCAAGTAGTGTAATGCTATTACCACCCATTACAAATCAAGTGCTCGAGTACGATATTATGATCATACAAGAAACCATTCAAACATCTTCTGCATGGGTAGAAGATATTATCAAGTTGACCTCATCGCTTAAATATCTTCCAATCATCATCAAAGGCCCAATCCAGGAATGAAATTACTCTATCCTTATATCTGGTGTAATCTGAACCCAATAATCCAATCAAAGATTTATCCATTGTAACCTAAAATTTAGTGTGAACAAATCACTTTTTAGGAAGGGAAAGGACTGAATGATGTGTATCTTGGTTAAGATTTTCACTTTATAGCCCATCCTCAAAGATTTGATCACAACTTAAGTTTGCTCGTTGCATGTAACCTTAGTGCGGTGAAATTTTGGTAGCATCTTCCCGCATTTCTCCAATATACCCCTCAATACTAACCTTAGCTAGATTTCCTTTAACACCTAATTAAGGGCACCGCAGGAAACTAGATAAGATTAGTTGGCATACCAGAGGAGTGTAGGAAGAAGCAACCAAAATTTCACCGCACAAGGTTACATGTAATGAGCAAAACTAAGTTATGATAAAATCTTTAAGGACCTTCTTTAGTTCGATAGTTCACCAAACTAAAGTTGATTGAGTCTTATGGCATGCTACAAAGACAATACAACATGCATGTAAGTGAGGTATGCATACATTTCCTACATAGTCCGTATAACATGATCATAAGTCTCGATGGGCGAGTAATTTGGACACAGTTTCACTTGGAGGACTTTTACCCTAGGAGTTAGAATACCTAATGTTTAGCCTCGCGTGCATATATCTTCTTCAGCAAATGTGTGTATCTAAAATAATTCTCATAATTGCAAAGAAATTGACATAAACATAAGCAATCATCTGATAAGAAGTAAAATTATTTTTATTGAATGATAAAAAGAAATGTACAAAAATGTTATTTACTCCTTGTTAAGATTGCCTCCTTTATTGAATACTCACATTGTTGTAATATGCACAATTTAGTTTTAACTATGAAAAATAGGCAGATAACAAATGAACCAATTTGATCTCACTGAGAAAGATATGCTCAAATCACAATTTAATGGAGAAGATGTTCTACCAATTAAATGCCTACAAATGCAATCAACTACAAATGCAACAACTAAATGCACTAGAATATAAATCAGGGTATTCAAATCAACAAGAAATTGTGCATCCTAAATTCCTAATTAGAACATACAAGCCCCTAATAAATTGTCAAGTTTTTCACACTATGTGAGACTAAATCCAACAACCCAACATCATATATTTCCTCCAACAATCTCGAGTAAGAGCACTAGATTAGCATAAATCCCAACTTAATCCCTAAACCCTAGACCAACCCAACCACCCTAACCCTAGCCCAACTCAATCCCTAAACCATATCCCATCCCCTTACCAAACCTAAACAACATATATTAAACCCGACCCGACACAACTCAAACATCATCCAACGCAAACCCCAACTGTAAGTCTTAACCATCCTAACCATCTTAAACCATCCCATCTCCATCCCAAACCTAACCATCATCCTACCCAAATCCTAACATAACCTAACCAAAGCCCAACCTAACCCTAAATCCCCAACCAACTAATACATTGAGCATTAAAGAATTTTAAAAATTTTGACAGAGTTTCCCCTTAAATTTTATTTTTTTTCATAAACCTGCATATCAAAATAACACACATAATAAAAGTGGGTACACCCCACAATAACAGTGCATCACATAAGAACATAAAGTGCATACAAGTGGGCACACCCCACATCTAATATCATAAAAATAAATTATAAAAAATGAAATTATACCTCCGATGTACTACAGCCTCTAAGCCTGACCGTCACCAACAATTTGTAAATTCAATAGCGCATAATAAATTAAATAATAAACCATTATGTTACTAATAACTTAAGTCATTAATTTCATATAAGGAAAGGAAGATGAGAAGGGGATGAGAAGGATGGTGGCAGTAGGAGAAGGAGATGAGGAAGTGGAGGCAAGTAGAGGAGGATAAGGAGGGTGGCAGTAAAGAGGAGAGGAGGAAGGGGGATGGCAGTTGGGAGGAGAAGGAGGAGGGGCAGGCAGCAGAGGAAGGGAAGGGGTAGTGGAGGAGGAGGGGAACAGGAGTTGGGAGGAGGAGGAATGGAAGGTGCAATAGTAGTAGTAGGAGGAGGAGGAGGAGGAGGAGGGGGATGGCAGGCGGAGGAGTAGGGAGGGCGGAAGACTATCGTGTGAATCCAGATCCTATGGGTGCTAAAAGAGATGTGATAGAAACCTGTGTGTTTGTCAATCTTATGTGATCGTGCTGTGTGCACGATGGCAATCAACACAGTAACAGTGAAAAATCAGCTAGGGTTTCAAAGAAATTTTAATGTCTCCTTTTGGATTTGATTCAAGTATTTAGAATTGTGTTTTCTATGCTGCTTGTATCTCTTTTTAATCTTTTCAACACAAGAGATGACCTTGTTATTTTAAGTCAAATGCAGAGATGACAGGAGTTGAGGAAGGTAAGGAGTTGCATACCTGACTCCAGCAATTCTACAATTGATGCAATTTGACTTGAAATTGAAATCTAGCAGGAAATGTGCAACCTAAATATGGATGCTTGTTTCGCGTACGTTTGATTGGGTTTTTAAAGGATGTCATGTTGTAATATAGCCGAAAAAACGTTCAAAACAAATAAAGATTTTTATTACTCGAAAATTGGAGTATCCGAGGTCAAACACAGGGAGCAATCTAAGTACTTTTAAAAACTTGAGAATACAACTTCATTTAAATGAAAAATAATTGGTTTAATGAGAGAATTATAAGAAATGAATTGTTAAAAAGGATAGAATTGGATGTCTGATTTTTGTATCAGACGTCTTAAATGTAAGTCTTCTTCTCTCTTGTTGTTCTTCTTCTTCTTCTTTTGATTCTGTCTTCTGTTAGTCCTTCTTCTTCTTCTCCTTGGCGGGTCTTCTGATTCTGTCTGCCTTCTTCTTCTTCTTCTTCTGCCTTGGCAAGCCTTTCCCTCTGCTCAACTTTTCTTCTTCAGCTTCTTCTCTTCTCCTTCCTGCAGCCAAGTGCTGAGCTTCCTCTCTTCGACGCTCTGTCTGCCTGCACACAAGGCAGCAAAACCTATCCCTTCCTTCTACCTGCGCATTTCTCTCTCTCTCTGCAAACTGCTCATAGGAAGCTCTCCCAGAGTCGGGTTAACGGGTCAGGTGGTGTACCCGGGACCAGGCGCATCGGCGTGATATGGTGCGCGAGGTGTGCGTGGGTGGTGTCGGGTCGGATCCACCAGGTTCGCGTGATGAATCCGCCGACGAGGCGGGCGTGGGGTGCGGGACCTCACCCCAGGTGTGTTGGAGGCGACAGGCCTTATTCACAAAATCAATTTAAACCAGGGCGGAGCTCTGTGAACTCAAGATGTGGGACTATCCTGTTACTTCTTCTCGCGTGCGCCCACAGCAGACCTCTTCGCAATCTCCTCAGCTGCAGCCACTGTTGGTGTCAAGTGCTGAGGCAAAAGTCTTTACAGAAGTCTCCCCAATCCACAGCACCTGGAGCACAGCTGTCTTGAAGCCTGGCGCCTGCTCGGGAGCTTCTCGAATCGTCAACAATGGCAGCTGGGACAGCAGAACTGTCATGCATGAATACGGCCTCACGGCCTAATCAAACTATCGGGAAACCTTCACCGTGGCACGGCGAAGGTGGAGCGATGTGCAGCAGGCCGCAGGGCGGCCTAGGCGTGCGTGCCTAGGTCGACCTGTGACCGGAAAGTTGGGTGTGTTCGGGGGTGAGTTGTGTGAGTATGGAGGGACTGTGGAGGGGCGAAGCGTATTCAGTGGGATGAGGCGAAGCTTTTGGGTCGGCCGGCGAGTTGTATGGAGCTGTGGATCGACGGGGGCAACTCGCCGGAGGTTGGCCGGAGGCGAGGAAGTTGATGGTGGTTAGGCGTGGTTGAGTGTCGGTTTGAATGAAGTAATGTGGGAAAAGAAAGAGGGGAAAATGAGGAGTAGTTCTAACTTACTTGCAGGGACGAAGGAGGTCGGAGAGGCTGGCAGTCGTATCGACTGTCGCCGGAGAAGAAACACCCAGTGGGAGAGAGTGGCGACGAGGAAGTGGGCAGGGAAGCATGTGCTTGGTACCGCGCGATGCGAGAAGACTAGACGAAGCAAACTCTGCTGCTGGTATGGCAGCAGAGCGATGAGAAGGAGGAGTGGCTGCCGGAGCTTGCGGGTTTCCTGTCGGAGAAGGAAGAGAGGAAATGTTGAGAGATTCTCCGCCAAGACAAGTCTGCCTCAAGCAGTTGGTCCTGGGGTTTCTTTTATAGGCACAAGCAGAGGGTCAGATGCACGGAGGGTGAGCAAAGATCTCACTGGAGGTCGCCGTAGGTACAACACCCATACCTCTCGAACGTTCGCACGAGAGGTATGGTGCGAATCAAGGCATGGGGAGCTGCTCAGGCGATAGGGGACTTCTGTGGGAACCCCCCTTCCAAATCTGAGAGCAGCTCCCCTGGGAAGCAAGGAGAAATCCTCCTCGAAACTTCGCCGGAGTATGGGTCTTTTGCTGCATTGGCAGAGGGACCAGAATGTAGAAAGTGACAACAAAAGTTGGGGGGGTTTTCGCAAGGGTTTTCAAAAGTTAGGGGTCAGAATGTAATTAGGTGGACTATTTTGCAAAGTAGGTCAAGATGACCTTCCCTTAGGTCCAAATTTTGGTACAAACCTAATTTGGACCTAAGGAATACAATGGTGAAGTTGGATTTTAGGTTTGATCACGTTTGACTGGACATTTTGCGTAAAAACCCAATTTAGGTCAATTGATGAGCTAGGACGCTAATTTAGGTCAAACTAGGTTCCAGAGGCCAATTTGAATGTTCTAAACCCTAGGGGATATTTTTCCATGACTTGTAGAGGGTTTATTAGATTTTTATCCTGATCAGAACCTTGTTGAATTAAGCGGGTCTGTTTTAGAGTTACCAAATGTCATTTAATTCCTAGATTGCGCATGAACCCATTTCTGATTGATTCAACCCACTTTTTATCTTATTTAGACCATTTGACCTATGCTATGTCTCTGAGAAATTCTGTTTATGTACTACAATGGTAAAATTGCAGTTTTAACCTTTATTTCATATTTTCTTCTCAGAACACTTATTCCTCCAATTAAGCCCTCTTCTAAGTCATGTAGGAGCTTTTATTCTCTTTATTAGGTCAAAATGAGCTAGTCATGGCTCATGATGAGGTTCTCATCATACCCCCATGCCTACCTTTTGCTAGTCCCTTAGCAAAAACTCAAGGTGTCAACCCTTGTTCTAGACCATGCAGTTCTTAATGATTTCAGATAAGTGCTTTTTCATTTGAAACCTAGATTATGTTGGAATGCTAACCATAGGCCTAAAAGGTTCTCTAGTACCAACCAAGATCCAGATCTGTCTAGCCTCAGCCTCAGTCCTTAGCAAAGGCTTTTAAGGCCCACAAGAACTAACCTAAGGTCTAGTGGACTTTGTGGTTAAAGCACTCGTGCTTGAAATAATTTTAGCCCTGGCTCAGTTCGCAGTGCGTTTTGTAAGAAAGAGAGATAGAAGATTTATCTGTTTGGAGAGTTTTCTCTCTCTTTTTCTTTTTAATTCTAGCTTAGGATTGGCTTTTCAACATGGTCTATATTAGAGTCCTTGTTCCCATCATCAATCCTCAAGGGTTCCTGGCAATCGATGCTTCGAGATAGCACCGGCCATGGTAACCCCCGGAACCCTGGCTATTGAGATTTTGAGATAATCCCATCCATGGTGTTCCGTGGCTGAATTCAGACCCTGGCAATTGACACTTCATGATAATGCCATCCATGGAATCTGAACCAGCAGAGTGCTTACATGCCCCCAGTAGGATATGTAAATATCCTAAAAGACAAGCTCCAAGGAGATGATATTTTGTTACGCATCTTCGAGGGGAATTTCCCACTTCTCTGCACTGGGAACTCATCCAAATCAACTTGTGTTGATCGGCCGCTCCTACTCTAGGTGTGATTTTTAGAATCTTGCGACGATTCTGCATGATTTTCATTTTTACGCTTACTGAACCAGGCTCTGTGTAGGGTTAGGGTGCTTAGGTTACTGAGTCCTGTAAACCAAAAGTTAGTTAATGAGGCCAAATACTCCCTAAGCCTTGGACCTAATACTTAAGCTTTTCATTTTCCTCAACCTCTTGAGGAATGTCTAGATCTTAATGGGTACTAAGAGTCTATCCCAAAATGCCTAAGGTTCGCGTTCTTACTAATCTTACTGTGCACTTTTCAATTCTTTTCTTGAATGGGGTCTAGAACTTAGGTTAATTCCTTAGTTTCTTACTAATGACTATCACTTTTTTCTCACTTTTTTTTTTGTGCTCCTTTTTCATTTTGTTTCTTTTTCCTTCCTCCACAAAATTTCCTTCCTCCTCTTTTATTATTATTATTTTTTTTTCAAAAAATTTTTTCATTTTTATGGTGTTTTTGGCAAATGTGAATTTTTTTGTTTAAAACATTTTCTTACAAGTTTTGCACTTTCATACGCCCCCCATGCCTAAGATTTGCAATGTCCTCATTGTGACTTAGGGGATTTTTATTCAACTTAGTTCATTCCTTAGGACAGATATTTTGATGAGTGATGGGTTGGGGTGGCTGTTGCAGATGATTTCTAATCTCAGATGCAAGCATCTGAGGTGGAGTCGACTGTCTTAAAGGGTGAACCTTAAGTGCACAAAGGTGTCAAAAAAGGTTTCAGGTTTTCAAAGAGAATGACGGGCTGCCTCCCGTTGAGTGCTAAATTTGATGCCTTCAGCCAAGCGGGAAATGGAATGGAGAGGGAATGGTCAAATTAGCGGAGTTTTGCATAACAAGCACCTTGATCAAGAGGCTGGTTGGTCCAACCAGGTGCTTGTTCAGATCAACAGGCTGATGGTGCAGCCCAAACCTAATCAATCTAGTGGGTTGATAGATGTAGATGAAGAGGTGAGGAACCCACCATATACTATGAAGCTCAGATGGATGTGGAAATGTGAATGCGGGGTTTGGCTGAGTCAAGTCAGCCCGGTCAGGGCAGGGACCCGTATCATAATCAGTGAATGACGTGGAAACCCTACAGGGGTGATCAGAGAATGATGGAGCAAGGTCTTTTGTCTGATCAGTGTTCGCAACCCGATATAGATGTGGAATTGCAGCTCGGTGATAGGTGAATCTGAATAGAAATTGAGTCCGGTTGCAGGTCAGGGTTGAGAAGAGGTTTTGATCAGTTCTGTGTGTGTGGAAGAGGTGGCTTGAATGAGAATTATGTATGAGGGCCCTTCTAGAAACGAATGATAGGTGGTTTCTTGTAGAGATTCCTTTAGGTAGTTATCAAATGCCTGAAGAGTGTCTATAGGACGCAGAAAACTAATTTGAGAAAAGATTTGAATTTTGGGTTGCAATCACTCTCAGCATTTTGTGGTTTTGGTTTCTGAGGATCAAAAAGAATTTCTTCCATGATCCCAGGAAGCGGGACCTCAGAGTCAAAGTTAGAGAATGAGTCATGTGGGCTGAGGTCGTAGATTGACCCGGTGTGTTTAGGAAGGGGAGTCTCTTCGAAGTTGTCAGAGAGTTTGCAAAGATTCAGTTCTAAATGAGATTCACAACCATGAATTCCACCGTAGTATAAATCATCTGATGTGGAATCAATAGCCTGGCTGGGGTCTAGCCTATATGTTAATTCTGGGTTTAAAAAAATGTTCTGTCTAGGCTCAAGTTCCAAGCTGGTAGGAGAGACCCAATTGAAACCCCACTCATCGAACTCCTCGGTTTCTGTATCGTAAATTGGCATATCTTTTGGAAAATCAATCAGATTTCCTGAGGATGTTGGAGAAGGACATTCATCAAATAGAGGCCCGGAATCATATTCTTTAAAAATTTGATCTTTCTCATATGGGGCCTCATAATCTTCCCAATAAGCTTCGGATCTAGATTCTAGGTTTAGGATGTGGGTAGAATTACTACAATCAAAGTTTGAATAACCTTCGAAGGTTACCTTATAAAAATAAGGGGCGGAATTTAAACCCTCAAGAGGTTCAGTTCTAATCTTATTATTGCAGGAGTCTTGGAATTCTAAGCTTGGCGATTCATGGTCTAGGGTTGGCTCAGTATTGTGTTCTCCTGCAACTTCCCAACCTAATTTAATGTTGTGTTCTGTCTGGGTTGGGAATCTACAACCACCCTGTGCCTCAGTTCCGAGGTTTAGGAAACCGGATTGATCTTTAGTACTGTTCCAAGATGATTCATCCTCTGTTTCTGGTGTATACGGGTATTTTTGGTTGATAGTTTGTTCCAGTAATCTCATCATCTCTACCCATTTTTCAAGAGCATCTTGGTTTTGTTCCCAGAGTACAGGATTTTTCAAGCGTTGAAGGTATTCAAATTTGTGTAATTTTTCTATCTCAATGTATCCTGTTAGGAGTATTTCTCGGGTTGATCCTTTTATGGCTTCTATTAATAGAGTTTGGACACAGTTTATGATGAAGGCTATGGTTGTTGGGACATCAACCTGAATGTTTTCTATTGGTGTTGAGGGTTTATATTTGATTTCATAGAACTCAAGGGTTTCCTCAATCATCCTATCTCTCATGGATCTTTGAGATTCAGGTCTCTTGAAGGGTGATGCTAAGTAATTAGGCTACATATTTGGATCAGGCGGTGAAATCAAAATGTAGAATCAAAAACTTCGATGTAGGCTCATGTTGTGCCAAGATGGAAGAAGGGAGACTTGGTTCAGTATCAGAGGAAAGGACTAATGTGGTGGGGTTGCATTTTCAAAAAAGGGCACTGAGGCTCGACCTCGAGGAGAGTGAAGTTCTAAAGGAGGTTTTAAGGACCTCCTACCAAACATACACTGCCGGAAGAGATGAGTTTAGCAGGTGCTGGACCCAATCGAGGCACCCAAAATGTTGGGTGACTATAGAGGTGCGGGGCAGATGGACCCCTTGATCAAAAGATCGGCCGCCTAAGAATTGCCTAGGCAGCCAGAGAGGGTGAGTCCCGCGAAGACCCCTACACGGTAGAGCATCCCCACGGGTTACAGGGTTTCCCCCACCCGACCTCTCTTGTCACTGCGGTTCCAGGTAGACCAGAATGGGGACCTTGACCTCTTAAGTCTACCTTTTTTATTTTAAGATCAAGGTGCTTAAGGTTCCACTTGAACTTTTAGGTATTTTGAGTGAAAAAGTGACCTAATTTTAAGGTTGGTTGACCCAAGGGATCAACTTCACCTCTTGTTCCTTTGAGAGCTTTTGGGTCCTTTCTTTTAAGGTTCAAATGGATTTAAAAGCTTGATTTGCTTAGGGTTCCTCTTGTATAGATATTTTCAAATAAGGTTTAGGCACACCTCTTTTTGGAAAAACTTTTTTTTTTTTTTAAGAGAAGGTGTGTGTCTCTAAAAACCTTAGCTTTTCAATCCTTGAGTTGGCTCTAGTTGGTCCAATTTAGTTGCCTCAAAATTTAGTATCTAGGACTTAATCAAGAAAGTTTTAGCCCTAGTTACCTTAGTTGGATGAGCAGTTAAAAATGTGTTGAAATGAAAAATTAGGTAACTTTGATGAATTACTAAGTATGACACAGGTAGCCCTAAGTTGATTCTTCTTGTCTTCCTTTTCAGACTTTGAGGGAGTTAAGAGAGGGCTAATGAAGATTACCTGTTCCTTGGAGTGCTTGTTGTGCAGCTGCTCTTCTTTTCTCTGCTTTCCCTGAGATAAGCACAATAAAAGAGAGATGAATTAGATCAAATATTGGATCAAAAGTTACGATCAAAAGCTTTAAAAGTGGCCGTTGCTCCCCGGCAACAGCGCCAAAAATGTTTCACGTACGTTTGATCCGGTTTTTAAAGGATGTCACGTTGTAATATAGCCGAAAAAATGTTCAAAACAAATAAAGATTTTTATTACTCGAAAACCGAAGTATCCGAGGTCGAACACAAGGAGCAATCTAAGTACTTTTAAAAACTTGAGAATACAACTTCATTTAAATGAAAAACAATTGGTTTAATGAGAGAATTATAAAAAATGAATTGCTAAAAAAGACAGAATTGGACGTCTGATTTTTGTATCAGACATCTTAAATGTAAGTCTTCTTCTATCTTGCTGTTCTTCTTCTTCTTCTTTTGATTCTGCCTTCTGTTAGTCCTTCTTATTCTTCTTCTCCTTGGCAGGTCTTCTGATTCTGTCTGCCTTCTTCTTCTTCTTCTGCCTTGGCAAGCCTTTCCCTCTGGTCAGCTTTTCTTCTTCAGCTTCTTCTCTTCTCCTTCCTGCATCCAAGTGCTAAGCTTCTTCTCTTCGGCGCTCTGTCTGCTTGCACACAAGGCAGCAAAACCTATCCCTTCCTTCTACCCGTGCATTTCTCTCTCTCTCTGCAAATCGCTCACAGGAAGCTCTCCCAGAGCCGGGTTAACGGGTCGGGTGGTGTACCCGGGACCAGGCGCACCGACATGATGTGGTGCGCGAGGTGTGCATGGGTAGTGTCGGGTCGGATCTGCTAGGTCCGCGTGATGAATCCGCGGATGAGGCGGGCGTGGGGCGCGGGACCTCACCCCAGGTGTGTTGGAGGCGGCAGGCCTTATTCACAAAATCAATTTAAACCAGGGCGACGCTCTGTGAACTCACGATGTGGGACTATCCTGTTACTTCTTCTCGCGTGCACCCGCAGCAGACCTCTTCTCAATCTCCTCAGCTGCAGCCGCTGTTGGTGTCAAGTGCTGAGGCAAAAGTCTTTATAAAAGTCTCCCCAATCCACAGCACCTAGAGCGCAGCTGTCTTGAAGCCTGGCGCCTGCTTGGGAGCTTCTCGAATCGTCAACAATGGCGGCTGGGGCAGCAGAACTGTCATGCACGAATATAGCCTCACGACCTAATCAAACTACCGAGAAACCTTCACCGTGGCACGACGAAGGTGGTACGATGTGCAGCAGGCCGCGAGGCAGCCTAGGAGTGCGTGCCTAGGTCAACCTGTGACCGGAAGGTTGGGTGTGTTCGGGGGTGACTTGTGTGACTATGGAGGGACTGTGGAGGGGCGGAGCGTATTCAGTGGGATGAGGCGAAGCTTCTGGGTCGGTCGGCGAGTTGTATGGAGCTACGGATCGACGGGGGCAACTCACCGGAGGTTGGCCAGAGGCGAGGAAGGTGATGGTGGTTAGGCGTGGTCGAGGGTCGGTTTGAATGAAGTAATGTGGGAAAAGAAAGAGGGGAAAATGGGGAGTAGTTCTAACTTACTTGCAGGGACGAAGGGTGTCAGAGAGGCGGGCAGTCGTATCGACTGTCGCCGGAGAAGAAACACCCAGAGGGAGAGAGCGGCGACGAGGAAGTGGGCAAGGAAGCGTGCGCTTGGTACGACGCGACGCGGGAAGACTAGACGAAGCAAACTCTGCTGCTGATATGGAAGCAGAGCGACGAGAAGGAGGAGGAGTGGCCGCTGAGCTTGCGGGTTTCCTGTCAGAGAAGGAAGAGAGGAAATGTTGAGAAATTCTCCGCCAAGACAAGTCTGCCTCAAGCAGCTGGTCCTAGGGTTTCTTTTATAGGCACAAGCAGAGGATCAGATGCATGGAGGGTGAGCAAAGCTCTCACCGGAGGTCGCTGCAGGTACAACACCCATACCTCTCGAGCATTCGCACGAGAGGTATGGTGCGAATCAGGGCTTGGGGAGCTGCTCAGGCGGTAGGGGACTTCTACGGGAACCCCCCTTCCAAATCTGAGAGCAGCTCCCTGGGGAAGCGAGGAGAAATCCTCCTCGAAACTTCGCCGGAGTATGGGTCTTCTGTTGCATTGGCAGTGGGACCGGAATGCAGAAAGTGACAACAAAAGTTGGGGCGGTTTTCGCAAGGGTTTTCAAAAGTTAGGGGCCAGAATGTAATTAGGTGGACTATTTTGTAAAGTAGGTCAAGATGACCTTCCCTTTGGTCTAAATTTTTGTACAAACCTAATTTGGACGTAAGGAATCCAATGGTAAAGTTGGATTTTTGGTTTGACCACGTTTGAATGGACATTTTGCGTAAAAACCCAATTTAGGTCAATTGATGAGCTAGGACGCTAATTTAGGTCAAACTAGGTTCCAGAGGCCAATTTGAATGTTCTAAATCCTAGGAGATATTTTTCCATGATGTTTAGAGGGTTTATTTGATTTTTATCATGACTGAAACCTTGTTGAATTAAGCGGGTCTATTTTAGAGTTACCAAATGTCATTTAATTCCTAGATTGTACATGAACCCATTTCTGATTGATTCAACCCACTTTTTATCTTATTTAGACCATTTGACCTATGCTATGTCTCTGAGAAATTTCATTTATGTACTGCAATGGTAAAATTGTGGTTTTAACCTTTATTTCATATTTTCTTCTCAGAACACTTATTCCTCCAATTAAGCCCTCTTCTAAGTCATGTAGGAGCTTTTATTCTCTTTATTAGGTCAAAATGAGCTAGTCATGGCTCATGATGAGGTTCTCATCAATGCCTAATACATGCTGCTGCTAGATAAGGATGAGATCTTTTTAAATTTTTGATTTTATACTTTTTTTTTGTATAATGCAATCAAGCAAAAATAAAATAAAAAGAAATCGATACAAAAAAATCGCGAACGAAAAAACTGCATCGATAAGAGATGAGTAGAGAGATAAAGAGAGTCCAGAGAGTCCAAATTATTACAAAATGTGTGTGAGAACATGCTCTCACAACTTACGCCTAACAAATATATCCTAAATAATATACTTAAGTCTATACTAAACTATACTAATATACTCTAATGTAGGAAAATGCAGCTCCAAGAGAAAGCAACTCGTCTGGGAAGTCGGGTCGGAATCGCAGTGAATCCACCAGGAAGATCTCCACTTGGAAGAAGACACTACTCCTACTCCTCAAGTGCTGCAAAAATAACAAATGAGTAGTAAGAATAAAAGAATCTATATACAATGAAAAATTTGAATGAATTAATGTTTATTTACAAAGCAAAAATTATTTACAAATAAAGAATTAAAGAAGAATTTTGGCGTATAGAGAGTTGCCTCCCTTGCAATGGCACAAAAAATAATCGACTTTCTGTGACATGTAATCAAACAATCACAATAAAGCGCTGTTGTTGAGTTTTTATCCCTGGCAACGGTGCCAAAAATATGATGATTCGACTACCAATTGGTACAAAAAGGGCAATTATTGTAGTATTTGTCACAAATACAAACCGTTGTCGCGTCAATTTTATTTATTTACTTAATTTTTACTGGTTTATTCTAGGTCATTCAATATGAGGTAGTTATTAATATACATCACTCTCTAAGTCCAATAATATTCTTTAATTCTAAAAAGATTGATTTTATGTACAATAATGAATGAATGAATCAAAGAATCAAAGAATGAATCAATTATATACAAAAGAATGAATTACAAATAATTAAAATGCTTAAAAATAATTATATACAAACAAGCATCAAAAACTATAATTAAATACTTTATATTATTTATTTGCAACTTATATTGGTAATACTTATGTTATATATAATAATTAATAATAATGTATACTATATTAAATTTAGCATACTAATATATGCAGTAACATATAATGTATGTACAGTGACACATATAAGTGTCACTACAACTTAGAAAAATTATTTACATAAGCTGAGGTAAAAGAATAGGATATATACTGACGTTTATTCTATCTATAGTGACGAATACATCTGTTACTAAAGCTATCTCTTATTTATATACATATATAGCTCAAACATATGCTATACTACGTATACTTATTACATATATACTTATTTACTTACATATATTTACACATATATCAGTATACATATATATTAGTTATATATATATACATATACACACTATGTACATACATATTATACACATGCACACACTCTAAATAGGTGAACACTCAACAGTTAGCCATTTTAGTCTCTTTCTTCTTTGTTATCAATCACCTTAATTAATCCTTCTTAAGGATAAAATTATGTTAATTAATTGGCGGATGGCCTTTTTGAGGGACACACAACACCCTAATTGGTGGGACCAGACCTCTACTTAGAGCCACCTTAATTTCTTAATTAGGCATCTTAATCTCTTTTTATGATCGTTGATGGGCCCAATTAGGCCTACGCATAGTGCACGGCTCCCAGCCCGTACACCACACACACGTTCTTAAATCAATGCCAATTCATATGCTCAGAGAGGGGATATGTATATGTGGTTTCGGGTGCCCGGTGCTCATGACGACTAAGCGATGGAGAGGACAAAAACAACTTAAGCGGCAGTGGCAACTCCTGTCTCCACAAAGTGGTGCTAAAGGTGCCTCTCGCAGGTGCTGCAATCCTAGCAGACAGCACGTTTGATTGGTCAATTTTTGGCCCTCAATTTGAGTGCCCAAATTAATTCCAAATTTAAAATAAATTGTATATTTTTAAAGCCCTTATATAAGGATATATAATTATTTTGTTTATTTACAAAAATAATTACATTTACTATATAAATAAATTAGCTAGAGATTGTGATTTATACACACTAATTTTTGAGTTTATTTATTAATTACAGCATAAATTAGTTAATTAATGGTCTAATTGACCCTGTACAGAGTTAATATACGTATTAAAGTATTTATTATAGAGTTTTATTATATTTTACACCATTTATTTAATTTATATACATTTAAATATGTAATTTCAGTGTATTTTACATATAAATTAGGTATAAATAGTATAATACATTATAAATATAGTTAAATTAGTTTAAATTACTTAAAATAATATAATACAAATGTACAGTATAAATTAATTCAATTATAACTTAATTTACTAATTTATTCTAATTTAACTTAGTAACTTAATCGTTAAATAAATAAATAAATTATTTATTATATATATAATTAAATTATGTTATAGGTATATTAGTGTACATTATACATATATAAATACGTATGTATAGTATCAATAATAAATAATTTTATTTATAGGAGTATATTAATTTAAATAGCTTATAGTACATATAAGTTAATATAATTACTACTTAAATATATAAATAAGTTATATACAATTTAAGTTATCTTAAATACTTAATTTATGTTATAGCATACGTAGATAAGTTATATATACATATTATATACATATTATACATTATGTACATATATAGCTTAATATATGGCTTATATATACATGTATTTACATAGTATACATAGTGTTTTTGTGCATTGTTGGGGTTTTTCTAATTTTTATGATTTTTATGGGTTTTATAGAGGTAGGAGGTGAGAGAGAAAGAAATAGGTGAGAGAAATAGATTTTTTTTTGTGTTTTTGATTTTGAGTTCTTTTATTAAGTTCTAAGGTATACTGAACTGTTGGCTGATGTCTTCTACCAAGTCAGGAGTTTAGATGACCTTGAAATTAGTATGCACTTAAAAATATACCTAATCTTGACCAAGATAGGTTTATTTTATTTTTTTTGGATTTTTTATAATATTTTTATTTAATTACAAATCAAACTCAATCTAGGCCTTAAAGGGGGTTTTCAAGGGTAACCTAAGGCACTAGGAGTACTATGGGTTGGAAGTATGCTTTAAACATCTAAGATCAATCAACACATCACATGGAAGATTTTGAAGCATTAAACAAGATTTTATCATTTAATTCTACTAATAAATCAAATTGGACAGTTAATTCATTTCATATGAGCTGACAAGAGACTAAAAATAAGGTTTACATGCAATTTTAGATGGAATTAAAACCCAAAACCTGGTACATAAATGCTTACAAATAATAATGCACACTTCACACATGTTCAGCTCATCCATACCTTAAAAACAGCACAAATCTCCAACTTAGACTCTCAAAACAGACCTACTGCTATCTATACAGCAGCAAAAAGTTGCTGTCTAGCAGAACAGCAACTTGATTCCTTTTATATTGTCCCTTCATACATCCAGCAAAATTCTACAGACATCTTAAATAATTCTCAAAGGTTGCAGTAGTGCATCTATTCATCAATCCAGCAGTTGCAGCAAGTCTGATAGGCATATTCAGTATCTAAAATATATCCAAAATTAGACTTTGTCAAGTCTGATTTTTGGATCAAAAACATCCAACTTCAAGGAGTGATTTGCATCAAATTTAGGGCTAATAACTCGGATATGTAGCTGTTGAAGCAGCACTTTGTTAAGTAGAATTGGGATTCAAAAATCACATAGTAAGCATCCCTAAAAAAAAATCTGACAATACTTGGAAATCATTTTGCAATCAAATCAAGGTGTAAGGATCCACATCAAAAATTCTCAAACCATATTCTTCATTCCAAATCAGAGAAAACCATTGATCTAACACCTTCCTTATGATATAGACAGCATGAAGGAAGAGATCAAATCACTCAATTAAATCCACTTGAATCCCAATTGTCTAAGAACCTTAAGGAATACTGAAAATTCCTTAGGTTGGAAATCAGAATCTCTCAATCAAAACAATAGAAAAATTCTTGGTAGAGCCTCAAATTGACAAAGTGAATTTTCCTTGGCTCTACCTCCAATTAAAAAGCCATCAAAGACCCGATCCATACCAAATTCTAACCTAGCTCATTTGAGGAAGAGTTTATCTTCAGAACATCTCAAACTCACAGCCAAGGTCTCAATTAAACAAAAATGTATCAATCCACTTGATCAAAAATCCTTTAAAACCCAATTTGATCAAAATATTGTGATCTTGCTTTGAAATCCAAATTAAAATTAGATCAAGCAAATCGATTCTTTTCAAAATTGGATCAGGGGTCTTTGTGGAAAATATGAAATGGATGGGAGACCCCAAGATGGTTTTGAGCGCAAATCTTCATCTCAAAGCTCGAAAGTAATGGGATGAGGATTTGAATCTAATGAGTGGGTGGATTGCAAATTAAAAATCGAGCTAAATCAGAATGCAAAATGGAAATGTGAAGAGGGAGATCAGTGATCAGGAAGTGAGATGAAATCATCTCCTCTGATTTGAAGTGATAAGAGGAGGTGGATGTGTGAATCCTACTCTAATCTACTCCTAAGCTAACGATTAAACCAATGGATTTCTAACTGATCTACTCCTAACTAAGCTACTGTATACTACTTGCTACTCTAAACTACTCTGACAAAGTAGGAAATCATAATTTAATCAGATGAAGAGGACTCCCCTGGATCCAAATTCGGCGGCTAAGGAGGAAGAATGGGGGGAGATCTGCAACGAAGGAAATGCCCACAAGAGGAGCTTCAAGGTCGTCCTCAGGCATATGTCATCCCTAGCGGTGATGAGGAAATGGTGGTGAAAAACCACACCACTGTCACTGATGTGGTTGGTGAAAGGATAAGGGGAGTTGGAGGGGACGAAGGGATCAGCCTCAAGGAAGTAGGAGTGCAGGTCGATCCTTTGTGCGCAAGGCTAGTGAGGTGCTTAAGTAGAGTGATCAGTGAATCAGGGCACTGCAGTGGTGAGATTAGCCACCTAGGGCGCCAATGGTTGGACACAGAGGAGAGAGTGCATGCAAGGTTTAATCAAATCCTAGCTGCTAGATGGGATCTGGGCAAGGTGGTGAAGCTGCACGTCGAATTGTGCGAAGCTTCCAATGAAAGGCAGCCACAGATTAAGAGGATTAGAGATTGAATGGCTAAGATGGGCTGTATTCTAACGATGAACAGTGGTCCACGAGGAGCACCATTCACTTTAGTTCTATTGGGAAAATTACACAATAAGCCCCCAACGAAACGATATGAAATTTGTAGGGAGGCCCATAAATGGTATAAAAATATTATAGAGTAGCCCTTAGAGGCTTTCAAATAGGTCCTTGCGGGTAACAAATAGGTCCTTGGAAGGTTTTCTATGCATGAAATGTGATATGTGAGGGACCTAGATGTGAAACTCTTGTAAGGTCCTAAGGATGTCCAAATGCAACCAAGTTTTTATTAAAGCTCAATATTAGAAGTTAATTTACTTTTGATTTGGAGTTTTGATCTCACTTGTGTGTTCAATTTGCAATTGGATCACCATTTTGTATTTAATAGTAGAATATCTCAATAATTGACTTAACTTTGCATTTTTAGCACAAAAATGATGCTTTAGGTCTTTTTCTCTATTTCCCACACTTAACCCTTCTCATGTGTTAATTTGATAGTGCTTAACTTAGTTTTTAGCTTAACTTGGGCATTTTAGCTATGATGAGTCACAACTCATCAGTTAAGTTTGGGGAAGATGAATAGTGATGGAGGTCGTCCCACTCACAATAGATGAAGCAATCTATACCGTCGGTTCTATTAGAAATCGACAGCAAAGGATAACTTCAGTCCCTCCACCATTGTGCCTAAATTTTGGCTGCTAATTTTAACCTAGTTTTTGCCATTGCTTATTCCACTAACCGATGGCAGAAGTCACAAATCCTGCCCAAATTTTAGGTGCAAATTTTAACTGTCTTTTCACCATCGCTTTTTAAACTAACTAACGGCAAAGGATAACTTCTATCACTCCTTCATCGCACCCAATTTTTGTACAGTAATTTTAGCCTACTCTTCTCTGTTGCTTCTTCCACTAATCGATGGTAGAAGCACTAATCCCTCCTAAATTTTAGGCTCTACTTTTAACAGCCTTTTCACTGTCGCTTATTACACTAACCGATGGGAAAAATATATTTGTCGTCGTTTAATCAACTGATGGTAAAAATTAGTGACCATCGCGTGCCCAATCGCTTTTCTTCAACTGATGGTAGGTCGAGTACAGGCCTTAGCTGTCGCTTTTTTGAATAAGCAACGGTAAAAATATCTTTACCATCGGTTTATAAAATCGATGACATATCCCATTTTTCTAGTAATGGATAATGGTTCACACGCCTACTTCCTTCAGTGCAAGAATCACTCCAAATCTTTTATATTAATGTTAAGGGACCAACAAATTATTGATTTTGGAGCGGAAAATCCAGTGTACGATTCATGCTAAAAATCAATTGGGTGAATTTTCTCGATCCCAAATTTATATTTCCTTTTTCTCCTTTTTTTTAATGAGCAAAAGATTTAAGTGGTATAAGGAATAACACCCACGTACACCTCTCCCATCAAGTGGTACTAGGACAAAACCAATTTTTAGCACCCATTGACCCACATTTGAGTGGCATGACAACCTACACATGCATATGCCTCCCTCATGAAGGGTTAATCAGGATTCATTCAGGCCATAAGCATTTTATTGGATAGCAAGGGGATTGGAGGGAGGCATCCATTAACTTGAATACAAATACACGCATACACGCACACATACATGCCTCTTTGGAATTGGGTAAGTATTTCGGTGAGGTGCAATTTAGAAGGTGGGGTAGAGTTGATGAAGCCACATTTGGGTTGTACAAGGAAAGAACCATACATGCATGCACCTCAACCCTCGTGCCAGTTTAGGGTTATGGTGAAAACCAATTTAGTTTTAATACTACCGAAAGGGATCAAATTCCCTTCAACATGCTCCTAGAGCATTCACCACTTTTTCTTCTTGATTCCTACATTTGCCCATGTCACTTCTTGGACATCGAAATTCAAAAATTCAGGAAAGCCCACCCAAATAAACCTCTTTGCACTTCTTGATCATGTGAGTATAAGGTTTTATTTTGTGTGACCTAACAAGGTTTTCTCATAGTATGCAAGTATTATGCTTCTATGTAAATTAGTGCATGTATATTACACGAAAGTTCGTGTATGAAAATATTATGCTTCTACTAACAAGTGTAGTATGCCATATAAGTTAAACAAATGCATGTATTATGCTTTTATGTACAAAATAAATATATCTATTCATGTGCATCATTAATTTAATGCTTTTTTTTGTATTATAGCACAAGTTAGAGGTTGTACTCAATGAAAAGACTTTGAGTACGAATCCAGGAGAGGAATTTCTAATGAATATTTTCCAGATTGATCTCTTTTTATGTATTGGACATTTTTGAAATTATGTTTAATAACTTACGTTGTAAAACTTTTATATATTTTATACGTTTATATGTTTGAGTTTTACATGTTCTAAACTTCCATGTGTTGGAATATATTGTTGTTTGTGCATGTATGTTGTTATGTGAATATTAGGTATGTCATGTGATGGAATATAGGTTATATGCAAATTTCCATGTAGATGATCAGTACATCTATGTGCATATTTTCTACAAGATCTACAATGACGGTTATACAACCATTGCTAAAAAGAAAATTGACATTCGATATCTTTACCGGTAGCTTTCAAAATCTTTGCTAAAAGTTTTACCAATGGTTTTAAAATTATTGCCAAAAGTGATACCAACTGTTAGGAAACCCTCAGCAAAAGTTCACATTTGTCGATAGTTATGGAACCCTCAATAAAAGTCCACATTTGCCGACGGTTGTGGTACCCTTGGCAAATGTATACATTTGCCGGCAGTTCATTTTCGCGACAGTTTTTAACATACAGTGACGATTCTTGTAAAAATCGTTGGCAAATGTCTATGCCGACGGTGGATTTATTGTCACTTTTAGCGAGGGTTTTAGAACTTTTGCCAACGGTTTTAAGCCCCTACCAAAACTTGATTTGTTGTAGTGCAGTGTGACACATTATTTCAGTTATGAAGATATTATTTAAGTTTTCAACAAATTATAAGTCAGTAACACATAGTTTAAGTGTTGATCAAATAATTAAAGTTTTGTACACAAGGTAACTGCGATGGTAAGAAATATAGAGATTATGAAGTTAAACTCAAATATGTTTAAGTAATGTGCACTTTGAGATTTGTATAACCTAGTGTGACACATTATTTAAATTAGCAACATATTATTTATGTTTTTGACAAATTATTTAAGTAGGGGACACATAGTTTAAGTTGTTTAAAATAATTTATATTTTGAACATAAGGTACCCACGATGGTAAATGTTTTACAATAAGATAAATATGTGTAATAAATATTATATTGTGCAAATTAACTAATTATTAGGTCAAATGATTAATTAATTTATCAATTTAAACATTAATTAAGGATTTTATCTGTAATAGAAAGTGTACAAATCACTAACTATATGTAATATTTAAATACAATCAATTAAGTTATTCTTATAAATTGAGTATACAATTAAGTAGCCCTATGTAAGGGCTTTCTAACCCTATAATTAATTCCAAATTTAACCTAATAAGGCCACCCAATTAGAGGTCTAAAGATGGGTCCAATGCACTCATTGGCGCAGTTAATTGGGTGCTATCTTTAGCGCCACATGGGGTGTGGATTGGCAGTTGCAGCAGTATATAATGGTTTTCCTTCGATGCCTCCCTAGTCGTCACGCGCCAGGTGCACTCTCACCTCGTATCCATTTCTAATGAGCATATATTACGAGCATTTGATTGGTGGGTTGGGAGCCTGGTCGAATTGAGCTGGGTTTGGGTTAAAACTATGCGTGAAATACACTAAAATTGAAATAAGAACTGGGATTAGAAGTGGTCTAGTCCTACCTGTGAGGGTGCTGTGTATCCCACGAAAGGTGTGGTTCGCCCATAAAAAAATTCTAAATTTTGGCTAAGTGCTCGCTCAGTGTGTGCTAAGGGTGTGAGCTTGGAAAAGGACAAGTGTTGAGAGTTTGTTGTCACTTGGCCCATAACTTAGGATACTTTCTTAAGGTGCTTTAGCAACAACTGTAAACATCACTGTATGTATCTATATATGTTACTAAATGTATTATTCCTACCTTATGTATATATGTTCTAAGCATTTACGGACGTTTATATCTATCGCTGTACGTACTTTATATGTTAATAGAAGTACTTATATTGATGCTAATATATATTTATATATTCTTCTAAGTTAAGAACGTGTTGTTTAATTTTTGAATAAATAATGAAGATTTCTACACAACTTACCCATGATCATAAGAAATATAGAGTTTGTCAAGTTAGTTGCAAATATGTTAAGTCATGTACACATTATTTAAGCTAGGATCATATCATTTAAGTTTGAAACAAATTATTTAAGTCAGTGACATAATATTTTAAGATTTTATCAAAAAATTTAAGTTTTGTACACGGGTTACCCACGATAGTAAGAAATATTAAGATTATTATGTCAAACTCAAATATGTTTAAATTGTGCAGTTTGCAATTTGTATGAGTGTGACACGTTTTTAAGTTAGGAACATATTATTGGAGTTTAGAAGAAAATTTTTAAATTAGTGACAATTACTTTAAGTTGTTTAAAATAATTTAAGTTTTCAACATATGGTACCCACGATGGTAAATGTTTTAAAATAAGCAAAAAATGTGTAATAAAAACTATATTGTGTAAATTAAATAATTATTAAGACAAATGAGTAATTAACTATTCAATTTAAACATTAATTCAAGATTTAATCTGTAATAGAAAGTGTACAAATCACTATCTTTACGTAATACTTAAATACAATCAATTAAGTTATTCTTATAAATTAAGTAGACAATTAAGTAGCCCTGTGTAAGGGCTTTCCAACCCTATAATTAATTTTGAAATTGGACCTAATAAGGGCACTCAATTGGAGAGCCAAACATGGGTTAAATGCACGCATTGGCATAGTTAATTGAGCACTATGTTTAGTGCCACATCGAACGCGGATAGGTAGCTGTGCACTATATAACGCTTTTCTTCTGTTACCTCTCCAGTCATCACACGTCGAGCGTAGTTATATCCTATGTCAATTACCATTGAGCATGCATAATGAACATATGATTTGTGGGTTGGGAGCCCAGTCCGTTCCGGGTTTGGTCCAACTGAGTTGGGTTTGGGTCGAAATTATGTGCTGAAATACGCTAAAATCGAAATAAGAATCGGGCTTGGTAGTAGTTTGATCCCACTTGTCACAGGTGCTGTGTATCCCACAAAAAGGCTGGTTCTCCCATAAAAAAACCCTAAATTTTGGTTGGTCCAACTGAGCTGGGTTTGGGTTAAAACTATGCTCTGAAATACACTAAAATTGAAATAAGAATCGGGCTTAGTAGTGGTTTGGTCCCACCCATCACGGGTGCTACGTATCCCACGAAAAGCCCGGTTCGCTCGTAAAAAAACCTTAAATTTGGCTAAGTGACCGCTCAGTTTGTGCTGAGGGCCTGAGCTTGGAAAAGGAAAGTGTTGAGAGCTTGGTGTCACTTGACCCATAACTTAGGATACTTTTTGAAGGTGCTTTACCAACAGATATAAATGTCACTATAGATATCTATATATGTTACTAAATGTATTATTCCTACCCCATGTATATATGTTCTAAGCATTTATAGATGTTTATATATGTCACTGTACATACTTTATATGTTATTATAAGTACTTATACTGATGGTAACATATGTTTATATATTTATGTAAGTTAAGAACGTGTTATTTATTTTTTGAATAAATAATTTAAGCTTTGTACACAACTTACCCACAATCGTAAGCAATAAAGAGTTTGTCAAGTTAGTCACAAATATGTTAAGTCATGTCGACATTATTTAATTTATAAACATATTATATCAGTTTTAAACAAATTATTTAAGTCAGTGACACACATAGTTTAAGTTTTCATCAAATAGTTTATGTTTTGTACACAAGTTACCCAAGATGGTAAGCAATATTGAGATTATGAAGCTACACACAAATATGTTAAGTCGTGCACTTTGCATTTTGTAGGAGCTAGTGTGACACATTATTTTAGTTAGGAACATATTATTTAAGTTGTCGACAAATTATTTAAGTCAGTGACACATAGTTCAAGTGTTAATCAAATAATTAAAGTTTTGTACACAAGGTACCCACGATGTTAAGAAATATAGAGATTATGAAGTTACAAACAAATATGTTTAAGTCATGTGCACTTTGCAATTGTATGAGTTGCTGTTACACATTATTTCAGTTAGGAACATATTATTTATGTTTAGAACAAATGATTTAACTCTTTGAGACATGAAATAGGTTTTGAGTAAAGAATTTAACTTTTGTACACAAGTTACGCACGATCATAATCAAATTGAGTTTATCAAGATAGACACAAATATTTAGTCTTCCATAATAAGCTCAAAATAGTTCTTCTCATCTACTGAAGTTCCACTCTCTTCAGTTGAAAAAATTGTCAGGGCTTGTAATTTTTGGTTCAGGAATGTTCAATAAACCTTCATTAGTTAAAGCAAAACAAAAGTAGCCCATTTTAATGATCTATGCATTTAGACATCCTAATTGACATGTGAGCGATTTCTACCAAGTTTGGAATTTTTACTTCACAGCATCATAAGCATATCAATAGATGGTTGGAATCGAAGTATACCATCATAAATAAATGAATGTCCACACATTGACTTAGTTGATGTTTACATTGCAGTTATAAACTATCCCAAAATATATACATACAAATAGCCAGTACACCAAATATTCACCACTACATATTGAGTTGTAAATAAGAAGAGGAACTAATGTTTCCAATCAGTCAAGGGAAGTTGTTTTTGTTGGGTGATATTAGTCCAAATAAATCTGAATAATCAGCCTTGAATGCCTCATGATGTCTGCCTCCAACAAACTAAACCTCACCTATGTATTTGAAATTTGCAAGATACAACCAAAGCATTAGAACATATTTCAGCATAATTTCTCAATTAAGAACATTAAAAATATTAAGCCAATAAAGATCCAAATTTAGGCAATACTTCTCATACACAATTACCAAGACGGTAAATTTCGCTCACCGATATAAATGAATCTTGCTAGTCCTCCCCATTTTAACAACCTACATGTGAGGTCATCTCTATAAGTCGTCATGTTGTCGTTGTTGAAATCCATTGCTCGACCAACCAAAAGACATTCCACAAACTTTATCACAAATAACCCACAATTCAAGCTTATATATGATTGAGTTGGACATTGGTCGTCGAATCTAAATGCTTGCATTTGGAAACTAAAATTTCTCTTGAAGAAAATGTCCTATAGTTGACACCTATTACGGAGGGGTAAACATGTTAAAAAAATAATGTGGTTTTAAATCTTGAGCATAAACAGTAGAAAGTATATTGGAAGATGTCATACTCACCAAATCTAACACAAATTTCTCTTGCAAAGCTTGGCCTTTGATTGAGTTCAAAGATCAAAAAACCTTTGCTTCACAATCACAGACTAGCAGGAGCCAATGTATGTCATAATGCAAAACAAATAACATTTTCACTCGTAATTCAGGATTACCCAACCCATAATAACCATCCTTCAAGTTTTCTATGAATTTATCCAATTCATTTTCTTCCTTATGACATTGAAATGTCTTGTCACATGCACCGAGAAGAAGAGATGATCACATAAATTTGGCAACTCAGGACACCAATCTCCATGAATGTTGTACAAGCAAACATCAATGATCTACAAGAATATATAATACATTATGAGATTAATGAATTCACAATAAGAATATAGGAAGTAAAAAGTTCAGCTCTTACATCATCCTCTATCATGCGTCCAAACAACATGTCCTTTAGTTGAGACCCGCTAACATATTCGTTATAACAAAGCAGGTATAAGACTTGTAAATTTTGAATACATTTTTATAAGACATGATGTTTGAACATACCCTGTGATAGGTGAAAGAGCGATCTTCATTTCCGATAAAAACTTTAACATAAAATGACGTGTCGTTGTAGTTAATCACGTGGTAGAAAATCACTTTTCAAAACATTTTAATTCTCAGAATCTAACCACGAAAATAGTTAGGTTGTCTCCACAGGGAGAAAATAACCTATTGGACTAGTAAGTAGTGCTTTGTTTATTTAGGAATCTCAATGGGCGTGCATACTAGTTATTGCAATTCATTCTCAACATAAGTTAGCATTTATGTAATTACCCAAGAATATAGGGAGGTTACATGCAAAATCACCACTATGGAATACGTGAATCGTAATCTTAGTACTGACAAATATCATCAATATGAATCAAAACTGAACCCGTTCCCTATAACCAATATCCCATATTCTACCATTTAGGAGACAAATGCAACTATCTGTAATTTGGATAAATTGGAGGGATATTCATACAATTTTATCTTAATATAATAATGAGATAAATAGATTAATAGTGTTTTCCACAATGGCATTTAGCGTAAATACTAATTGAAGCTTTACTGTAGCAAAACAGGGGAGTTTGTGACCCTCGTGCACACGCGGTGGAGAGGGCACGGCTGGACGCAAGGGTTGAGGGGGCAGTGCACCGCAATGAGGGCTTCACGTTGACATTGGTCTCGTGGCTAGAGGCGGTTGCTGGTGACCGATCGAAGGGCACAACGCCGGTGGTCGACGACGGAGTTGCTCACTACTGTGGCAGTGTGCGTGGTTCGCACGTGGCCTACGCAGTCAACAAGGGTGGAGGGATGCTCCTGGGGAGGCTGACGTGGGTCGAGGAGGTTAGGCGAGGGTGGATGGCATAGGAGAAGGAACATACTTTTTGGGTTCTTTTGTGCGGAGTTACAGCAGGATGAGAAAAGGAAGAGGAAGAAGAAAACGAAGGAGGAGAAGAAGAAAAGAGTGCGTGGGGGTTTTGGGTTATGGCTGTGGGTGTTATGGTTAGGTGAAGGATTGTAGGTTTGGTAGTGGTTATGGCTGCGGTGTTTGTTGGTGGTCTACAGCTAAGGGGGTAGGTCTGTGGAGGTGGAGACGATGGGTGAAGGGACGGTGGTGGTGTTGGGTTGCTATGTTGAGGTTGGAGAAGAGGAAGAGAAGAAGGATATCGTTCTGCGTGCTGCTATGGAGGGGTTGGTGGTGAGGATGTGCACACTGTCACCGTGCGTAGGAGGTCGACGGCGTGCGGAGGTGGGTGCATGGAGAAGGTGATGAAGAAGCTCGCCAAGGTCCCACGATGCACACTTCTGATCATGGTGCACGCTACATCCATGGTGGCGGCCAAGGAGAAGAGCCCCACCCTTAGGGGAAGGGATGATGAAGATCCTCTGAATGATGGCTGTTCTGCCCTTAAAAACTCCTCTATTTGTTGGTTTCTTCGACTTAAAGCTTCTCCAACCACTCGCGAAGATTGCGAGTGGTTGGAACAGAAGGATAAGCTCTGCACGATGTCCATCAAACATTTGACGCCATCTTTAGACATCTTAAAAAAAAATGTAGACTCGTGAGTTTGTGATGGCCATTCTAGACATCTGACCTTATCTCCAGACATCTTATAGATATGCAAAAATGGACGTCTGACCTCTTCCACCTATCCTGCATCAATCAAATCAATTATGTTACTATATCATATGTTACTAAATGTAGAATTGATGTATAAAATTATATGCAGACTAAGGTGAATTGTCATATAACTCCTAATTAATTAACAACTAAGAGCAAATAATTAAATAGTACTTAGGCAAAATAATGGTCCACATCTCCGGCCTCTCTCTCTGTAACATCTCTCCGATCTTCCTCCCGATGCTCTAGATCTGAAGTGCTACCGCACTTCGCACAAGCATCCCACAAATAGCACCATCTTTCATCTCTTTCTATTCTTTAGCATAGTTGTTTTAATTCCTAGTTTGAGAATTGTTTGCCATTAGTAATAAAAATATGATTTTCTGAATATCTGGTCTCTATTTCTATGTTGCATTAGGATAGATTAGTTAGTACGAAAAGCTTTGAAAATTGTGTTTTCTCTCCTTGCGAACAACTCAAGATTCACCAATTCTGATTTATAAATTTATTTGTTTGGATGTGATTTTCACTACAATGATAGAAATAATATTTTATGCGTTTCGTGATGAACAAGTTGGCACCATTGGAGGGGAGGCAACGAAAATTTTTAAAGCTTTTTTTCCTAGTGCTTATTTAAAATTTCTAACCTACTTTATTTTCATTGATTTCATGTGTGCAGGAAATGCAACAATGAAAAAAATTGTAGGTTTCTAATCTCAAGTAAGTACTTGTATCTTCGATTAGGTTAGATTTTCTTTTGAAAGAAAAAAAAAATTAGGTGCTTGCTTGATCTTTAAATTAGCATTTGCTTGCTTTTTGAAAAAAAAAATCTCTTATTAGTGGGAATCAACAAAACCACCTCCTATATCTTTTTGCTGAAACAAACAATGATTTAAAAATTCAATTCCTTAAAATTCACACGTCGAAAAGTTCTAAACTTTTTATTGGATGTGGGTTTTGAAGTTAAGAATGACATATTAAAATTTTGCACTATTCTGAGTTATATGAAAATTTTAAAAATTTCTGAACAGAACAAATATGAAATTTGTTATTGCTCTTGATTTTTCATAATTCAAAAAATCACAGGAATATTTGTACAACTTCGATTTATTTGAAATTTGTTGTGTTAGATACCTATGATAATGTAGAATCATGAAAATTTATGAAAAAAATATCTGGTGCATGATTGATTACATGAAACATTCAATTATTAATTGGAGGACAAAATAGACTACAGAACCCCAGTAAACTGTAAATCTGAAAAAAATAGAAAACGTGCATTAAAATTCTTGAAAAAATATTTTCTCAGTGCCTAGTTGGTGGTGCAATAGGGCAAATTGATTGCATTGATTGGGTCACACTACTTGCTTTGGACTTAAACTCAATCATTTAGCACTATCTGCTCTTAGGGTTTCGCACTAAGGTTGAGTACACTTGCATTTCCATACTTAAAGGAAATCTATCAAACAATCGGGACTTGCAAAACCTCTTGTGGCCCCATTAGAACCATTGTTTGAAAATACTTACTCAAGTGAACCCTAAAATTTACTAATACAAGAAATTGAACCTTAATATTCACTTTATCATAAAAAATTGCCTGTGAGACCCTTGCTTGTACACTTCACACTTTGAAAATCAATTTTAAAGGGCAACACTCCCCTAACTCCCATCATATTTCAAAAGCACCTCAAGCCTAAGCTTAAAATAGAGTAGACATGCTGTAGGTAAGACTAATTTTCTTGGTGACTTGAAATTAGATTGGGCTAAGGTCAAGGCTTATCTACTTGGATCCAGTGGTGACAAAAAAGGTCGGTGTGGTAATCGCGTTAACCCTTAGTGGTGTCCCATCGTGTAGGGTGTACTAGGAGGTCCCACTCTTCTGGCCAGCCAAGTAATTCAAGGTTGACCTAACCTAGTCATGTTTTGGGGAGCCAAGATTAGGTCTCATTAGGGTTTACACTCTAAGGACTAGTTTGATTGCTTGCACTGTGTAGGTGGGTATTCTCGCATATGTCTTCTCTCTCTCATCTACAGACATTCTTCTGGTGCATGCAAGGTAGAAGATCTCTAAATCCTAATTTGCTACCACCTTTAGAGAGGAATCCTTAGAGAATACTTGATTGTCCAAGATCTGAATCTAAACCTTCTTCAATGGCTAGTCACCATGAGGAAGATGAGGTTGAAGAGGAGGAACAAAATTTGGATCCAATGGCTCTCTTACAGAGGCAGATTACTAGTCAGGGCAAGCCACATGACAGACAGATGCAGGTCATAGTGAGGGCCATTACTCGACTCCAAAATAGGAGAGCTGACAAACCTCTCAGACACTTTTATAATCCTCCTAATGCCCAACCTGAACCTTTTGTCAGGGTACCTTAGGATGGGGATGATTTTGAACTCAAACCACAATTCATTAATCTGATTCTCCACTTCTGTGGCCACAATTCTCATGACCCCTTCCACTACCTTGAAGAACTTCTACACATAGGAAGGACATTTGGCCCTAAGAACATGAATGAGGATACCTTAATGATGAAAACATTCCCTTTTTCTCTAAAAGATAAATCTGCTCAATGGTTGAGGACAATTGGTAGACCAATCCTAACTTAAGAAGATTTAAGTACTTTTCTGAAGAAATTCTTTCCCATAGGAAAAACAAATGCTCTTAGATGTGCCATTACAACCTTTAAGAAGAACCCTGGTGTTACGACCCGGTTCCTGAATCCCTACAGGACACGAGACTGACTGACTCGACTAATCCCAAGACCCAGTCGTCCAATGAGAAAGTAACCAAAAAGCAAGAAAGTAAACCACATTCACTATGCTAAGAAACTAACAGTAAAAAGGTACAGCAGTAAAGAAGTAAAAACTGCTACAGTACATATCACCACCACAACTGTGAAAGTAACAAAGTACAGGAATATAAAATACAGAATATAAGAGTACATAGGTGCAAGAAACTACTCACTGCAACAGAAAAGGAGTACAACAAGAAGCTACAACGACTGGGCTCTACTGGGCCCAGCACCCTCTGTAGCAGTACGCTCTAGCTGCTCAACACCTGGACCTGAAAAGGGGTTATGAGTACAAAACGTCAGCGAACGCTAAGTAGAGTGGCAACCAACTAACTAAAGCAGTAAAGGTGGACAGGTAGCTGTTGTTTTTCAATTCACTTTCTTTACTGATTATTCTTTTCCATCACTTTGTTTATTTATCATGTCTCTTTCTTGATCTCGAATGTTCCTCATGGGAACGATCTTGATTGTAGTCTTTTCCGAAGAGTAGAAGTCGCACGTGGTGCTCTCCTGGCCGGGAGAGTCCCCCATGGTGGTCCTACACCCAGTCAACCACCCCAAGGTCACGGACAGATGTAACGGTGACTATGGCACGTGCGATAAGCACACGGGTAGCTACCTTGCACTGGCACATGGTCAGTCATTTCCGTTAGCGAGTGTGCCCAAAGCACAGCACGGAACCAGTATAGGGCCTAGCCCTCTAAGTAATAAGGGTCTAGGCCCTAAGAACCAAATAGGGGTCTCGCCCCTCCACAGTTTGCGCACCCTCGCCTGACTACCCTGGTTTGCCCAGCGGGCCTCACAAGTCGGTGTAAGGTGGCTAGCTCTCTCTCGACACTAGTAGCTCTCCCCAGTACTATGTTCACGAGGGCCAAGAAGTCGGTATAGAGTGGCCAATCCTAACCCCGGGTCGTAACCCAAGGGCGGCTAGCTCCGCTCTACACTAAACAAGGGGACAGTCGCTCTCCTTGGTACTCCGTACTCAAGGGCCAGCTCACTTCCCCACTCACATTTCCAATTCCATTCCATTGATTCCAGGAGATCTACTCCTAATTCCCTATATGGTTTATGCTCATATTCCTCATGTTATTCCATACCAGGTTTCCTCATTTCTAGTTCCATTCTCAGGTTATACACATGCCACTAGTAATTCTATCATTCACATTCCATATTAAGGTAATTCACAGGTAGCTCGTGTTTCCATCATTCACCTTTCCATTTTCAAATTATATAGAGGTAGCTCATATTTTGTGTGCGATAGGAAAGTTACATACAATAATTAACAAGTACTATATATTTCATAGGCAACTGTTATTTATTTACAGGCAATTGTTATCATTTTATCTACTCATTCAAAACTGCAATCCATTCATTCAATATAGGCATTTCCAGTATTTCTAGCCCTAGGATTCATGTCATACCTAGGTTTTAATCATTCATTCAACACATGCATTCAATTTTGTATTTAAATTAGGGGAAGCCATGCTACCAATAAACCCAGGAGTAGTGGGGGCTTGAACGGTAGGCTCACGTGCCTTAGCAAGCCCTGAACCTGCAACGAAACGAAGTCCTATCATAAGGATCAACCACAAGAGAATACTCATAACAGTATAGAAAGTCTTCTAAAAAGTAGAGGAAATCATACTAAAAACATCGGTATCTTATTTGGGAAAATGGACCTCAAGCGGACCCTAAACGGGTCAAAAACGATGTTTCAGACTCAAATCAAACGTCTGGAATAACTTCTAGACGTCTTAATAGTGTCCAGTGCCATACCTTAAGTCTTGCGCCAATCCTCAGATGTCCAATAACTCCGCTGGACCGTCTGGATGCAATTCCAGACATCCGACCACCTCTCTGGACATCTGGAAGCGCTTCCCGCCGTCTGGTTCCTCACCCAGACGTCTGAAGTGCATGGGAGGGCATGTCCCATGCCTTCCCAAAGCCCAACCTGCGTGAATCCACCAAATCTCTTCAAAAAGGCATGCAAAAGTGTCTCGGCGAAGTGGCCTACATGGCCGTATCCGCAAAGAAGACGTACCTTCATGAAGTCTACTCCTCAGACGTCTGGAACCTCCTCTAGACGTCGTCTCTGTCGTCTGGACGTCGCCCCAGACATCTAATTCTGGGAAAACCCAGAATTAGAACCTGCTTCCGCCCTCTCGCACCGCATGTGGCTGCATCGCACCCTCTCGCCTGTAGCTCCGACTGTAGCAATGTCGGGGAGGACCTCCCCGACGCACTCCTACATCTCACGCGCGTCGCTCCGGCCGTGCATTCACCGACGAGCTCCCTTGTGAGCTCACAAGCGGAACTCTTCTGCCTCTCATGCTGCTCCTCCGCTCCTTCTCACGCCACTCCCATGCCCTCACTTGCTTGGCTGCTCGTGTTGGAGGGAAGGAGGAAGGGGCTGGTGGCTGGAAAGTGGGGTGAAATGAGAGAGAGGAGGGGGCTTTATAAGGGTGTGAGTTTAGGGTTTTTGCTGGGGGTAGAAGGAGAGAGAAGAAGAAGGAAAACGAGGGGGCATACTGTCTGTGTGCTGCACGTGCACAGACACGAGTTTGTACTCAAAATTTTCGATTTCCAGATGTTTGGGAAGGTGTCCAGACGTCTGACCAAACGTCTGACCTACAGTCCAGACATCTTAAAAGGCTCAAACAGCATGGTTCTTAACATCATAACAAACTTAAAGGAGGTTTCATCCCCGAAACTTGAGCTAGCTAGGGTGTGGAAAAAAAAACATGCGCATAACAAACTTAAAGAGGACCGAAGCCGGTTCGAAAAGACGTACCCTCAAAAAGCTCCGGGTACCACTCTCGCTTCGCCACCTCAGGCTCCCAGGTAGCCTCCTCGTACCTCTGGCTCCTCCACAAGACCTTCACCAGGGGTACCTGCTTCTATCTCAAACTCCGGATGGCTCTGTCTAGTATCTGTATTGGTTGCTCGGGGTAGGTCAGGTCGTCACCCACCTCGACACTCTTGTGGCTCAGAACGTGATTGGGATCGGCGACGTACTTCCAGAGGTTGGATACGTGGAACATGTCATGCACACCGAAAAGCTGGGGAGGAAGGGCAAGCCTGTAAGCAACGGGTCCAACTCGCTCCAGGACCACAAAGGGCCCAAAAAACCTCGACGCAAGCTTCCCTTTCACCCCAAAACGCTGTAGGCCCTTCATGGGCGAAACACGAAGGAAGACGTGATCCCCAACCTCAAACTGCACCTCTCTACGCTTTCGATCGGCATAGCTCTTCTGTCTGCTCCTGACTGTGCGAAGCCATCTGTGAATCTGCTCAACCACCTCCTGACTCTGCTGGATCAGCCTAGGGATAACCTCCCACTTGGTCCCCACCTCAACCCAACTCAAGGGTGCAGTACACATCTGTCCGTACAGAGCCTTGTATGGTGCCATGCCGATACTCGAATGATTGTTGTTATTATATGCAAACTCTGCCAGGGGCAAGTGCTCCTCCCAAGAGCCCCTCCAGTCCAGTACACAGGCACGCAAAATTTCCTCAAGCGTCTGTATTGTGCACTTCGACTGTCCATCCGTCTAAGGGTGGTACGCTGTGCTAAACCTCAACCATGTCCCCAAAGCCTGCTGAAACTCAGCCCAAAACTAGGACGTAAAACGGGTATCCCCGTTGGATACAATCTCGTATGGAACTCCATGCAGACGTACCATGTCTCAAATATATCTCTCTGCCAACTGTGCTGGTCCCAAGGTGACTCGGATCGGCAAGAAACGTGCCGTCTTCGTCAATCTATCTACAATCACGCAGACTGCGTTGTGTCCTCGCTGGGTAACGGGCAAGCCCACCACCAAGTCCATGGTGATGCTCTCTCGCTTCCACTCTGGCAAAGGAAGTGGCTGCAACGGTCCTGTAGGCCTCTGATGCTCGGCCTTCACCTGCTGGCCCGCCAAACACTATTGCACGAACTCACCTACATCCTGCTTCATCCCCCTCCACCAAAAGTCACGTCTCAGATCATGGTACATCTTTTTGTTCTCGGAATGTATGGTGAACCTGGAATCGTGTGCCTTAGTTAGGAGCTCTCTCAACAACTAATCATCCCTGGGAATGCACAAACATCCCCTTAAGTGCAGCACCTCGTCAATAAAGGAGAAGTCTCCAGGGTCCCTTGATAGTACTTTGTCACGCAACGACTGCAGGTACGGGTCTGTCATCTATCCTGTGATGATGCGGTCTATTAGCTTTGGCCTCGTCTGTCGTGTCACAGTCACCACCCCACAGTGCCCTAGTAACTCTAAGGGTCGCCAACTACCCATTTCCTCCATGAGTCTCTAACTCTGTGCCTGTAAACTGGCCAAGTGGGTGGGCACCTTCCGGCTCGAGGCGTCGGCCACCATGTTAGCCTTCCTCGGATGGTAGGAAATGCTGCAGTCATAGTCCTTCAGGAGCTCTAACCAACGTCTCTGTCTCATGTTAAGCTCCTTCTGATCAAACAAATATGTGAGGCTCTTATGATCCGTGAATATCTCAAAGGTCTCACTGTACAGGTAGTGCCTCCATGTCTTCAGCATGAAGATGACAGCTGCTAGCTTTAAGTCATGGGTAGGGTAGCTATGCTCATGGGGCTTCAGTTGCCGCAAAGAGTAAGCGACAACGTGACCCCACTGCATGAGCTAACCCCCTAACCCTTGCAAAGAGGTGTCCGTGTACACAACGAAATTGCCACTGCTGTCTGGAATGGTAAGCAGAGGAGTCGAAGTCAGCCTCTCCTTCAACTCCTGAAAACACGCCTCATAAGCGTCTGTCCAAGAAAAGGGCATGTCCTTCCGGGTCAACTGTGTCATAGGACATGCAATCTGCGAGAAACCCCTAATAAACCGTCGGTAGTAGCCTGCCAGTCCCAAGAAGCTATGGATCTCTGTCATTGTGCATGGTCTCTCCTACCTGAGCACTGCCTCTACCTTGGCTAGGTCCACAGCCAAGCCATCCCTTGAAATCACATTACCTAAGAAGGTCACCTATCTTAACTAGAACTTGCACATGCTATATTTGGCATGCAACTTACGTCATCTTAATGTGTCCAAAACATCCACAAGTGTTGTCCGTGCTAGGCCTGATCCTGCGAGTAGATGAGCACATCATCAGTAAATACCACCACGAACTTATCTAGATATGGTCTGAACACCCGGTTCATCAAATCCATGAAAGCAGGGGGGGCGTTAGTCAGCTCAAACGACATGACCAAAAACTTGTACTGTCCGTACCGGGTGTAGAAAGCTATCTTGGAGACGTCGGTCTCCTTGATCCTCAACTGGTGATAGCCAGACCTTAAGTCTATCTTGGAGAAAACCGTGGTACCTCGCAACTGGTCGAACAAGTCGTCAATCCTCGGCAGTGGATACCTGTTCTTGATGGTGACCCTATTTAGCTATTTGTAGTCCACGCAAAGGCATAGGGTACCATCCTTTTTCTTCACAGATAATACCGGGGCTCCCCATGGAGATGCACTGGGCCTCACAAAGCCTTTGTCCAGAAGGTCCTGCAACTGGGACATGAGCTCTCGCAGCTCAAGTGGTGCCATCCTGTAAGGTGCTGTAGAAATGGGGCTGGTCCTCGGTACTAGTGAGATCTCAAACTCAATCTCCTGCTCAGGCAGTAGTCCTGGCAGCTCCTCTAGAAACACATTGGGGTACTCTCTGACCATTGGGATGCTCTAAAAGTCTACCACGGGGCTGGGCTCTGCCACTACACAAGCCAGAAGGCCCTCACACCCCTAGGCCAAAAGTCTCACCACCCGAAGTGCAAAAATGCACCTGAAGCCTCCGTCCACTGACTGTCCGTGAAAATAAAAAGAAGGCATCTCTGATATGGAGAAGACAATCTTCCTCTCAAAAAAGTCCACCAAAGCGTGGTACGTGAACAGCCAATCCATTCCCAGAATCATGCCAAAGTCCTTCATCGGTATCACAATCAGATCAGCGGGGAGGCTGTGACCCCCAATACTGACCTCGCAGCCTGTGTAAACCTCCTCAACTACAAATAGCTGACCACCTGGACCTCTGATCACAAATGGTATCCTCTAACAACACACAGTCCTTCCCTAAACTGACAGCAAAACTAGCAGCAACAAACGAGTGCGTGGTGTTGGAATCAAAATGTGTGTAAACTAGTCTGCCGGAAATTGTAACCATACCTGCTACCACTGAACCTGAAGCTTTGGCGCCTTTGTGTGTTAGGGCGTTGATACTCCCCTCAGCTCTCGATGCGGAAGAAGCAGCCACACTCTGCATCGGACGGGTAGCCGCTGGCCGGTACCCTCCCTGCGACTGCTGTCCTCCCCCACGTGCCTGGGAACCACGGCCTCCTGCTCGTCCTCCAGCACCTGGTGCGGGGAGCATCTGCTGACCTCCAGCCCTAGATGGGTAGTCCCTCCTGATGTGGCCCAGTTGGCCACACTAGTAGCAAAGGGGAACTCGACTCCCGCCCTCGATAGGTCCCTGCTAACGGCTAGGCGGGGTCTAGTGCTGGCAATTGGCCCCTGTCAGGGGCCCCCAAAGGCCACTGATGGCCTCGCAAAGCGTGACAGCTCTCTTGTGGGTGCCACGTGCCTCCTCTCTCGTCGGCCCTGTGAGTAGTCTAGCTGGTAGGGCCTCTTCCGTCCGCTGTCAGTGTCGTGCGGTCGGGTTGGTCTCCTCATAAGTCATATATGTTTCCACCACTCTCGAGAACGTAGGCAGCTTCAGGGGCTTGACATACCCCCGAATAGCAGTTCAGAGCACCTCGGTGAACCTCCACAGGTGCTCCTCCTCAGTAGCCACAGTTGTTGCGATGAAACGAGATAGCTCTAGAAAACACATGCGATACATACTCACGGTCATCATCCCCTGGCAGAGAGTGTGGAACTCCCACCTCCTCTGATCCTGCCACGTCTGTGGGAAGTACTGCTCGCAAAAGAGGGTGACAAACTCATCCCATGTCAGCTCAGCCCTCTTCTAACCTCTGACCGCCCTCCACCACCTGTGTGCCACGCTCTGCAACTGGTATGTGGCAAAGGCCATGCGGCACTCCGTAGGGGGGCTAAGGGTGTCAAACACCTTCTCGATCTTCTCGAGCCAGTCCTCCGCCTTGGTCGGGTCCTCATCCCCCTTGAAGGCGGGGGGCTTCAGCTTCCGGAACTATCCAAAAAGCTCATAGTGTCGCTGTAGTGGGGGAACAGGGATGCCTCCAGGCAGGGAGGGCTCGTGCTCAGAAGTGTCAGAGGATGGTGGGGGCGGTGGAGGACCACCCCCTCCCCCATGTCCAGCACTACGTCTATCTCGCGGTCCCATAGAGGACTCCCCGTCCACGTTCCCAGGGAGGGGCGCTCATGGAGGCGGGTGGAGATGCTCTCGCACAATCTCCCATATCAGCTGGGAAAGGTCCTGGGCCTGAATGCTCGAAAGGAGTGGCTGGTCCACTGAAATGTCAGGCTCAACACGTCCGCCCCTCCGACCTCGTCCACGGGTGCGTTTGCGACCCACCTTAATGACTCCACATTGAGGCATCTCCTACAAGGAGACGCGAGCAACAGAACAAGAAGACATCAACTCTAATGGCATTAGCCAAAGAACCCCAGAACAGATGTTAAAAGGTACATTGTGGTGGTTACTCTAGTTACAAGCATGTGAATTGGTTATTCTCAAGCTAGTTGGTTCACTTCTCGGGATGACCTTGCTCTGATACCATCTTGTTACGACCTGGTTCCTAAATCCCTACAGGACACTAGATCGAACCGACTCGACTGATCCCAAGACCCAATCGTCTAATGAGAAAGTAACCAAAAAGCAAGAAAGTAAACCACATTCACTATGCTAAGCAACTAACAGTAAAAAGGTATAGCAGTAAAGAAGTAAAAACTGCTACAGTACATATCACCACCACAACTGTAGAAAGTAACAAAGTACAGGAATATAAAATACAGAATATAAGAGTACAGAGGTGCAAGAAACTACTCACTACAATAGAAAAGGAGCACAACAAAAAGCTACAACAACTGGGCTCTACTGGGCCTAGCACCCTCTGCAGCCGTAGGCTCTGGCTGCTCAACACTTGGACCTGAAAAGGGGTTATGAGTACAAAACATCAGCAAACGTTGAGTAGAGTGGCAACCAACCAACTAAAGCAGTAAAGGTGGACAGGTAGCTATTATTTTTCAATTCACTTTCTTTACTGATTATTCCGTTCCATTACTTTGTTTATTTATCAGGTCTCTTTCTTGATCTCAAATGTTCCTCATGGAAATGATCTTGATTGCAGTCTTTTCCGAATAGTAGAAGTCGCACGTGATTGACGTAACGGTGACTACTGTACGCATGATAAGTGCATGGGTAGCTACCCCGCACTGGCACACGGTCAGTCGTTTCCGTTAGCGGGTGTGCCCAAAGCACAGCACGGAACCAGTATAAGGCCTAGCCCTCTCAGTAACAGGGGTCTAGCCCCTAAGAACCAAACAGGGGTCTCGCCCCTCCACAGTCCGCGCACCCTCGCCTGACTACCCTGGTTTGCCTAGTGGGCCTCACAAGTCGATATAGGATGGCTAGCTGAACCCCGAGCCCTGCGGGGTGGCTAGCTCTCTCCCTACACTAGTAGCTCTCCCCGGTACTGTACACAAGGGCAAAGAAGTCGGTACAAAGTGGCCAATCCTAACCCCAGGTCCCAACCCAAGGGTGGCTAGCTCCACTCTACACTAAACAGGGGAATAATCGCTCTCCTTGGTACTCCGTACTCAAGGGCCAGCTCACTTCCCCACTCACATTTCCAGTTACATTCCATTGATTCTAGGAGCTCTACTCCCAATTTCCCATAGGGTTTATGCTCATATTTCTTATGTCATTCCATACCAGGTTTCCTCATTTCTAGTTCCATTCTCAGGTTATACACATGCCACTGGTAATTCTATCATTTACATTCCATATTTAGGTTATTCACAGGTAGCTCGTGTTTCCATCATTCACCTTTCCATTTTCAAATTATATAGAGGCAGCTCATATTTTGTGTGCGATAGGAAAGTTACATATAACAATTAATAAGTACTATATATTTCGCAGGCAACTGTTATTTATTTACAGGCAATTGTTATCATTCTATATACTCATTCAAGACTGCAATCCATTCATTCAATACAGACATTTCCAGTATTTCTAGCCTAGGATTCATGCCATACCCTAGGTTCTAATCATTCATTCCACACATGCATTCAATTTTGTATTTAAATTAGGGGAAGCCACGCTACCACTAAACCCAGGAGTAGTGGGGGCTTGAACGGCAGGCTCACGTGCCTTAGAAAGCTCCGAACCCGCAATGGAACGAAGTCCTATCATAAGGATCAACCATAAGAGAATACTCAGAATAGTATAGAAAGTCTTCTAACAAGTAGAGGAAATCATACGGAAAACATCGGTATTTTATTTGTGGAAAACGAACTTCAAATGGACCCTAAACGGGTCAAAAACGGTGTTTCTGACTCAAATCAGACATCTGGAACTACTTCCAGACATTGTAAAAGTGTCTAGTGGCATACCTCAAGTCCTACGCCAATCCTCAGACATCCAGGAACTCTGCTGGACCGTTTGGACCCAGTTCTAGATGTCCGACCACCTCTCCGGATGTCTGGAAGCACTTCCCACCATCTGGTTCCTCGCCCAGACGTCTGAAGTGCGTGGGAGGGCGTGTCCCGCACCTTCCTGAAGCCCAACTTGCGCGAATCCACCAAATCTCCTTAAAAAGGCATGCAACAGTGTCTCGGTGGAGCGGCCTGCATGGCCGTATCCGCAAAGAAGATGTACCTTCGTGAAGTCTACTCCTCAGATGTCTGGAACCTCCTCCAGACGTCGTCTCCATCGTCTGGACGTCGCCCCAGATGTCTAATTCTGGGAAAAACCCAGAACCAGAACCTGCCTACACCACGCCCTCTCGCATGTAGCTCCAACTGCAGCAATGTCGGGGAGGACCTCCCCAACGCTCTCCTACGTCTCGCATGCGTCGCTCCGGCCGTGCGCTCACCGGTGAGCTCCTTCGCGAGCTCGCAAGCGCAACTCTTCTCCCTTTCATGCTGCTCCTCCACTCCTCACGCCACTCGCATACCCTCACTTGCTCGACTGCTCTCGCTGGAGGGAAGGAGGAAGGGGTTGGTGGCTGGAAAGTGGGGTGAAACAAGAGAGAGGAGGGGCTTTATAAGGGTGTGGGTTTAGGGCTTTTGCTAGGGGCGGAAGGAGAGAGAAGAAGAAGGAAAATAAGGGGGCATCCTGTCTGCGGGCAGCACGCACGCAGATGCGAGCTCGTACTCAAAATTTTTGATTTTCAGACATCTGGGAAGGTGTCCAGACGTCTGACTAGACGTTTGACCTACAGTCCAGACATCTTGAAAGGCTCAAACAACATGGGTCTTAACACTTGGGGAGCAACTGCATGAGGCTTGGGAGAGATTTAATGACTTAGCTAGGAAATGCCCTCATCATGGGATTCCCAAGTGGCACTTGGCCCATATTTTCTATTATGTGTTAAGTAACAATTTGAAGAATTTCATTGATGCAGCATGTGGGGGTAATTTCCTAAGCAAAGATGCTGAGGGAGCATTTTAATTATTCAAGAATATGAGTGAGAATTTCCTCAACAATGCCTCAATGTCAGCCTTCAATAGATCAAATCAACCAAGGAGTGGAGTCTATGAAGTTAAGGATAATTCAAGCTCGGTTGATTTGGATCTGATTGCACAATGATTGGATAAGTGGAACTCGTTGGGAAAAATGTAGAGTGTTTGGATAAGAAATTGGACAACCTTATGAAGGGTGGGAATTCTGTAGGTACACATTCCAGAGTAAACCCTATGCCTACCCAAGGAACTTCTATGCTAAGCTTCACCCAACTCCCCAATCCTTTATGGCAAGTAGTGCACAATATTAATGACCTAACCATGGCTCCACCCGTGAGCCAACTATACTTGGACCCATCTCTTTCTACGTACTAAGGAGGGACCTTGATGCCCTCAAATTCTGAATTAGGCATCTCAATGCCTAATTACCCTGAGGATGTTAATGCACTCTAGGGATACATTAGAAATGATCCATAGTCAAACACCTACAACCCTAGATGGAGTAACCATCCTAACTTTGCCTAGTCAAGTTAGAAACCCGTCCAGGGTCCTAACTTGACTAAGCCAAGCACTTATGGGCAACCTAGTAGGTACACACAACCACGCACATACCAACCACAACCTACTCAGGAAACCCAACCTTTTGATTTGAGTCTGATCCTCGAAGAAATGTGAGAAATGAATTTGAGACATAAAGAAGAAATGAATCAATTGAGGATAGAATTGACGGGATGACTAGACCGATTGGTAGATGCTAGACAACACGGGATGTTGCCATCCCAACCCGTCCCCAACCCAAGGAACTTCAATAGGGTTAACCAAAACAACACATAGGAGCAACAGGCACATATAGTTCAACCTGCTCCCCAGCACCCACCTATCTTTGTTAACCCTAACCCTAACCAGGCTTAGCCTATTTTGCAGAACCCACCTCAACCTTCTAACTAAAATCCCTTTCTGGTGCTATAACCTTGAGAAGTTGGAGACAAATCCAAGATCCTTATGCCTCGAAATCTAAATCTAGTCAAGATCTTAAGGAGCCTGAACCTGACCTGGGAGACCAAGCTAATAAAGAAGACAAGGTTCAGGACCCGAACACTCATGATTTCTCTCAAGCACCCTTTACTGAAGCCTTGAACAAACCTAGGAAAAAGAAAACCAATCCATCTGAGGAGTGGCTTGATATTTTTAAACAAGTCCAAGTGAACATACCACTCCTTGAAGCAATTGAGAATATCCTAGCATGTGCGAAATTTTTGAAAGAAATGTGCACGCCTAAACCCCAGGCTAAATCATCTATAAGGGTAGTGTTATCTGAACATGCTAGTGTAGTTATCCTAGGAAACCTACCCCAAAAACAAAAAGATCCTAGAGCCCCTCTGATCTCTTGTGTTATTGGAGTTACTACCTTTGATAGGGCTCTGTTAGATTTAGGTGCCTTCATTAATTTGATCCCCACGATGTTATATGAAAAATTTAACTTTGGAGAGTTAAAACCTACTGAGGTCACACTACATCTGGCTGATCGATCTGTGACCACACCCCATGGAATTATTGATGATATAATTATTAAGGTTTGTGATTTTTACTTTCCTGTGGATTTTTTGGTCCTTGACATGGAGGTATCAGAAAATTTGAAGAACGCCCCAATAATTTTGGGAAGACCATTCTTAGCTACTGCCAAGGCTAATATTGGCTGTGAATTTGGTAGTATGGAAATCAAATTCGGGGACAAGAAGACAAAGATTAATATTTTTAAGGCCATCAAACAATTCAAGGATTTTGGAATGATAGAAGATTCTGAGGATGTGGATCATACTGTTGAATATTGTATGAAGTTAGGAGTGTCCCAATCCAATCCTACAGGCCTTGATCCCTAAACCAATCAAGAGGTCAATCACCCAATCACTGACTTGATTCCAAAACCTCTTAAGGATAACTGTGATCCAACTTTGGACACTTCATCCCAAAGACCCAAACTTGAGCTAAAAGCCCTTCCTGATTATCTAAAGTATGTTTTCTTGGGTTTTGATTGGACTTATCCAGTAACCATTAGCTATTATCTTACCCCAACTCAGGAAAATCAACTAATTCAAGTTTTTGGAAGAAACAGTAGAGCAATTGGTTGGACATTGGATGATCTAAAGGAAATCAACACTACTTATTGCACCCACAAAATAAATGTTGAGGATGGATCCAAACCCTCCCAAGAAATGCAGAGAAGACTGAATCCTAATATGCGGGAGGTTGTGAAAAAGGAGATGATTAAGCAGTTAGATGCGGGAATAATCTACCCAAGCTCTGACAGTCCATGGATCAATCCTGTACAAGTGGTTCCTAAGAAAGCTGGGATGACTGTGATTACTAATGACAATGGGGAATTGATTCCAACCCACACAGCTTCCTCTTGGAGTGTCTGTATCGATTACAGGAAGCTAAACAATGCAACTAAGAAAGACCACTTTCCACTTCCCTTCATTGATCAAATTCTTGAAAGACTAGCCGACCAAAAGTTCTTCTGTTTCTTGTATGGCTACTTCGGCTACAATTAAGTAGCTATCCACCCCAACGATCAAGAGAAAACCACCTTCACATGTCCCTACAGAACATTCACCTTCTGTAGGATTCCTTTTGGATTATGCAATGCACCAAAGACTTTTCAAAGGTGCATGTTTGCAATCTTTTCAGACATGGTGGGTGATTTTATGGAAATCTTTATGGATGATTTTTTTGTGTTCGGGAACTCTTTTGAATCCTGTCTAATCAATCTGGAGAAAATGTTACAAAAATGCATAGAGATAAACCTTATCCTATCTTGGGAAAAGAGCCACTTCATGGTTAGGGAAGGCATAGTCCTTGGCCATGTTGTGTCTGAGAGAGGAATTGAAGTGGATAAAGCCAACGTGGACACCATCATTGAACTTTTGCCACCTTCATCGGTTAAACAAGTAAGATCATTTCTTGGACATGTGGGATTTTACCATTGATTCATTAAGGACTTTTCTAAGGTGGCGGGCCATTAAGTAATTTACTGGTAAAAGATCAAACCTTTGATTTTGATTTAAGTTGCTTAGGGATTTCAATTTATTGAAGGAGGCCATTACACAATCACCCATCCTACAGCCTCTTGATTGGGATCACCTGTTCGAAATCATGACCGACGTTTTTTATTTTGCTATTGGCACGGTCTTGGGACAAAAGATTGATAAGAAATCTTCCGTGATTTACTACACTAGTAAAACTCTTGATGAGGCTCAAAGGAATTACACAACTACAAAAAAAGAGTTACTAGCAGTAGTTTTTGCTGTAGAGAAGTTTAGACCATACCTACTTGAATCTCATGTCACAATTTTGAAAGATCACACTGCATTAAGGCACTTGATTCTAAGAAGGATGCAAAACACAGATTAATTAGATGGATCCTTCTACTACAAGAATTTGATTTAGAAATCAAAGACAAATCTGGTGCCCAAAATGTAGTAGCAAATCATCTTTCCAGAATCGTGGTAAAATCTGAAGCTCCTCAATTTTCTGATAAATTCCCTGATCAGACTCTTTTGACTGTTTGCAAACTACCTTGGTTTGCAGACATCGTTACCTATTTAGCAATCGAGAAATTACCCATGGATTGGCCTAAGCATAGGCATGATAAGTTGATTTCCGATGCAAAATACTACTTCTGGGAAGACCTAGAACTATTCAAAATATTCATGGATCAAGTTATCCGCGATTGTGTTCCAGATGAGGAGATCACAAGTGTGCTAGAATTCTGCCATACTTTTGGTTATGGAGGTCACTTCTCAGGAAAAAGGACGGCAACCAAGGTACTGCAGAGTGGATTGTTGGTGGGCATCTTTTTGTGAGGAAAAGTTAGGGTTTTGGAGAATCCGTCATTGTAGTCGCAAAAATCACTACTAGATAAAATTTATATCGAAACTCGTGGTGAATCCCAGGTCGAACATAGGGAGGCGAATGCTTAGTTTTGAAAATCGTGCTTCGACTTTATTTGTTTTTGTTACTTTTATCTTTTAAGATTTCTTTTTGTTATTTTAATAGGGCAAGAGATCAGGTCGATGAAATCTAACTAATCTACCTGTAGAGAGAGAGAGAGAGAGAAAGAGAGAGGAACAAATCACATTTATGTTCAAATAGAGTTTTCTATAGATAATTGAGAAATTACAACTAGGCTCGAAAGCGATAGATGATAAAGGTGAGAAGAATCCCCCTCAACAGTCGCTTGGAGGACGACTCACTTTGACGTCACCTGTATGACGGTGGTGAGGAGCGGGACGAAGAAGAATGCCATCGAAGGAAGGAGGATGGGGCAGGATGGTGTCGTGGCGAGGATCTACTTCCCGAATGTGGTGAGGATGGCCATGGGATGCTCCATGAAGTGGGATGAGAAGCAGGAAAAAATATTTCTTTTCTACTCTAGAGGAGCATCCCAGGCTTGGGACAAGCTCTCTCTAGAGCCTTAGAGGTGGTGAGGGAGAGAAAGGAAGAGATGAGGAGAAATGGGAGAGGTAGGTGTCCTTTTATAGTGGAGGAGAGAAGACAATTCATGCATGGGAAATTTAGTGACATTAAAGACATCACTGCAGCCTCTCCATAAACATTACTGAAGATCTACGCCCTCTGGCTCTCCACTTACATAGTTGCTGCTAAGTTGGAGCTTTGAGGATAGTTGGATTTTGTTTTGATGGCTGACTATCACGAGGAGCTCATGCTTAAAATCATGTTGAGCCAGCACATGAAGCGTTGTCATGACACGTGGCTTAGTCGTGGTTGTTGATCGCCCTGATGTCGTGCGCTTAGCTGGTGCATCAGATCAGGTGTCAGTAAGTGCGTAATCTCCCGAGTGAAGATCGCGCGACGTCGTCGCACCATGTTGCCTCCTTCTCTGCCACCTGATTAAATCCAACAAGTGAATTTCACCCGCGCGTGCTCTGCAGCAAATTAATCCGCAGGTGGGGCTTCGATCGCATGCTGGTTGCTTCGTTCTTGTGCACGTAACTGTTGTGCTACACGCGGTTGTGTCACGTTTAAGAATTGTTGCGGCTTGGTGGAGGTGTCTTCTCAATCGTTGGATCTTGATCCAACGGTTGAGATCTCTTTGCGGAGATGCTCCTTAAGGGTGAATGGTGGCTACGGCTAGTCTTGGGCAACTGTGATGTGACATCGCAAAACACGTTTAAATAAGTTGTTTGTTGTAGCATGCATTTACGACATCAATTTTAAAGAGATTTCACACGTGAGTACGAGTGTTGAACACAGGAAGGCAAGAAATTGGATCACTTAATCGCTTTAATGTCTCAAAATACGTCATTTGGTTTGCTTGCAAAAGAGAGAGAAAGAGAGAGAGAGAGAGTAAGAGAGAGAGTTAGAGATTTATGATAATGTAGTAGATGATAATATATTGCAAAAAAAAAATAGAATCGTTTTACAATTATAATGCTAGATGAAAGCTTAAAATTGCATAAACATAAAACTAAGGAAACTAGTAGGGAAATGGAGTGGCGAGGTAGCCTCAGCAGTGGAGGGGCTTTCGTTGGCGACTCGATAGCTTCGAGACCTTGCTTGGGAGCTCTTTGGCATGGTAGTATTGCTAGGTAGAAGATGGTAAAAGGTATGGGTGTGTAGGTCCTTATATAGTGGTGGAGGTGGGTGTGTTTGCGTGCATGGGTCAATAGTGACATTTAAAATGTTGTTGAAGGCCCACCTTGGATGTAACTAAAACCATCACTTCTCTCCTACTGGCAAGGCATGAAGGCAGCAGCTAGCGAAGCATTGTAGGCACAAGACGTTGCTAGTCGTTTGATCTTGATCGAGTGATGCAGCTGCACAGAGATCGCGTCGGCCAGCTTCTCAAATCGCATCCGTCGTGTGGGAGATGCTGTTGGCCATTGGATCAATGCTTTGGATCACCATCAGATGGTGGACATCTCATCAGATGTTTTAAGCATTGCACCCCCCACTGTGCGTACAACGGTGAGTTGATCTACACATTATCACACTTGTGCAATGTGTGTTGCATCTGTGCATCCACATCACCACGATCTCAGCCGCTCCTCGACGATCGGGCGGTCCAATTTTGAGCCCCATCCTTCGCTCAGCTGATTTGAGGTGCTTGAAGTCTTGATCCTGCACCACTTGTTTGCGAATGCCTCGACCACCCACTGCACTACACTTCGTGAATGGTCACGAGGATGACGAGGTGTCTGCGCATGGGCAACCGTTGGATGCTAATCTGACGACAGATGTTGCGCGATGAAGGAGTCAATGCTAGTGTGTGATGAAGGTAAAAGCATGTGCCACATGGCACAATGACGACCATTTATCATCAGATCAATGGTCATAACTTTTCAGGCTTGTTGTGGTTGTTACGGAGGTCGGATTGAGGTAATTTTGAGTCCGCTGGACTCCGTTTGTCGATCCGGATCCATCCATACGGTTTGATTGCTCATTTGAGATCTGTCTCATTATGCACTTGTACAACGGTCGTTAAACCCTAATTCTAAGCAATCTTATCATAAAATACTACAGAATGCATGCAATGCTCCCAAACCCACTATAGCGTGATATTAATGTGCATGTGTCCTCTAGATTGACTCTAATTGAGGTAATTAATGTCATTATTTGTATATTTATCATAACCCCATGCCCACCACTTGCTAGTCCCTAGCAAGGTTAACCTAAATGTTATTTGCAACTAAAAATAAGAATTGTTTGCTTGGGCATAAGTTACTTGTCAATAGGAGGAAATTTCTACTAAGAACCTAACCTGCAGAGACTCAACAGTGCCCAAGTTGCCTGCTAAAATGCAGACCACCCAAGTCCACACCTTATTCCATATATAAGCAAATATATTTTTTCCTTTTTCAACTTTTCTAATTTTTTTGGATTTTTTTGGAGTTGAGGATTTCAGTATAACTTCTTACGGCTACCCAACCCACCAACGACTTGTAAAGGACTCTAAGAACTAATCATCTTGTCGTGAAAATTATGAAAGACTCACTCAATGGCAATTAAAACGGACTTTGGTTTTCTACACCCCTAGGTGACCCGAAAGAGAAAATGTTGCCTAAAGGTGTATCTTTCTGACTGGTAGCTTTCTCCCTACTTTTTTTTTGTAGGGTCAACACAAGGGCGAACCCAATGTATATCTCCTTAGATTATGCTAGTTCCCCACTTCTTTCTTAAGTGTTTTGGAATTCTTGTGCACTTTATGAGCTAGGATCTGGACAATCGGCCAATGGGCTATTACCCATGACAACTTGCCAGCCATACTCGTGCAATGAAGTGTGGCTTATTTCTTTTTTTTTATTTTCTCCTTTTTCTATTTTTTTATTTCTCTCTTTTTTTTAAGTCGGTGGCTTTCCTAATCTAAGATTTACCTAAAGGCAGTAGTAAAAGAGAATGGTCCTGTGGCAGGGCTCTGGGAAACCGACCAATGGGCTGTTACCCATGACAACTTGCTAGCCATACCACCCTAGAAGGTTCATTAGCTACCCAATTTTCATTAGAACCACTGATGAGTGAGTCAGTGCAAAATGTGTGTAGATGCTTAGACTAAAAAATCCCCCAAATCAGAGGGCGGGTTGATAAGTCGTATACTTATCACCCTACTTTATTGACCAGATTTACATAAATTTTGGTGGCGAGGACTCGAGACCAAGTTTACATTTTAGTGGACACCCAGACTGATTAAGCCTGAAGACCTGAAGAGTCTAAGCGTTTAGGTCCCTAACGTATCATTTCCTAAAGTTGACAAGCTCCTAATACCTAAGTTTCTTTTCCTTTTTTTTTAATAAAAAAAATAAAAATTAGTTCAAGCTAACAAATTTTGTACTCAGATCATGAGAATTACCACCCCCCATGCCTATCTTGGATAATGTCCTTATTGGAAATTAAATGTAAGAGGGCAAGGAAAGAAATCACCTGAGTTGTAATCGTGTATCTGGTCAGCTTGAAACCTCTGGGTTGCCTCTCAGGAAGCACTGAGTTTATTGTCTCCAGCTGGGTGAAGTTCCAGTTCAACCCTCAATGAGGGTTACAACTTCCTTCGGGGGAATCTGGGCAAGAAAGTGTTTCAATATTTGGCCATTAATTGTAAAGGTTTGCCCAATCTTGGGATTAGCAATTTCTACAGCCCCATTGGGATAAGGTTTGACCACTTGATACGGTTCCATCCACTTAGATCTCAGTTTCCCAGGAAAGAGCTTAAGTCTTGGATTAAAAAGCTGGACTTGCTAATTTGACTCGAAGGCTTTTCTATTAATGTGCTTGTCGTGGACAGCTTTCATCTTCTCCTTATAAAGTCAATTGTTCTCATAAGCATCCCGACGAATCTTGTTGAGCTCGAAGAGTTGGAGCTTCCTTTGAGTTCCGGCCATCTGGGAATCCATATTACATTGCTAAAAGACCCAGTATTCCTAGTCCTCCAACTCGATCGGAAGGTGACAAGCTTTGCCAATGACCAATCGAAATGGTGACATGCCTATTAGAGTCTTAAAAGCGGTCCTATATGCCCAAAGGGCATCATCCAATCGTGTGGACCAATCCTTCCGGTCAGGTCTTACAGTCTTTTGTAGAATATTCTTATTCTGCCTATTTGAGACCTCAGTTTGTCCATTCAATTGAGTGTGATACGGGGTGGCAATGCAGTGAGTGACCCCATATTTCTTAAGTAAGGCATGAAACTGGGGATTAATGAAGTGACTCCTACCATCACTGATCATGGCGTTAGGTGTCCCAAACCAGGAAAGGATATTTTTCTTAACAAAGTCCATGATAGCTTTATGGTCACATTTTTGGGTAGGTACAGCTTCGATCCATTTTGAGACATAGTCCACTGAGACTAGTATATACTTGAAGATGTTTGATGGTGGGAAGGTGATTAGCCCATAGTTGTGGGCTATTTAAGTATTTAAGTGCCTACACATTAGGTTAATTCTAACATTTATTTGGTATAAATTAGGATGTAAATAGATTAATTCATAGTTTTAATCTAATTACATAATCCATACATTGCATTCATATCTTAAGTGCATTTAGAATTAGCTTAGAATAGCATTCATCTAATTAGATAACCAATTAGGTATATTGTTTTTATTAACATAGAAGTTGAGGGTCTATACATAAATAACCCTAATATTTTAATAATATTTTCTTTATTCGTCTTCTTTCAGAACGGCTGGCTGCCGCTCCAACGCCTGGCTGATGCAGTGAAGAAGCCATTCAAGGGGGAGCGGATGTGGTGGATCTGGTCGGCCGCTGATTTCAAATTTGTTCAAGACACTACAAAAGGAGCAGGGAGGCAGCCGAGCTCAGGAGGCCTCCGCCACCGACCCACCACTGTGCAAAGAGAACCTCTCTCTTCCACTCCACACTGCCGGCCTCTACCGTGGCGGCGAGTCTCCACCACCGTGGGAGTGTGGTGTGACAGGCCACACCGCCATCCGGAGCTCGCCTGCATTACCGTGAGCACCTTAGCGTGCAACTCCCTCGCCGTCGTCGCAGACCACCACCACCGAGCTACTGATCAGCCACCCTCTCAGTAACTTAAGACATCTGGGAAATTTCCCAGACGTCTGAAGTTACCCGCTCACCTCCACTTCCTCAGCCTGCACTCTCCAACCGGCCACCAGACCGCCTGCACCCTCCACCGCTCACCGGCTGCAGACCTGCGCACGCCTGCAGATCAGCCCGCGCTCTCCTCCAACGCCTGCAGACCAGCCTGCAGCATCCTCCAACAGCCGCCTGCAGCTTCCACCGCACAGGCCAACCGCCTGCAGCTTCCACCGCGCCAGCGCCCTCCGCAGACCCTCCGCCCACGCCAGCTTCACCGCACATGCCAACCGCATGCAGACCACCGCGCAAGTGCCCTCCTGCAGACCACTGCCCGCGCACAACCGCGCGCCCTCCGCAGACCCTCCGCGCGCCCACGCACAACCGCGTGCAGACCGCCCAACCGACCACCGCGCACGCCAGCCGCACACGCCAGCCGCAGCAGTGCCCACGGCAGCGGCAGTAGCCACCCCCGCGGCAGCAGCAGGCGGCGGACTTCATGCCAACAGGCTGCGCAAGCTGCCGGCTGCAGCACCTCCGCCGGAGCTCGTCCGGTCACCTCCGACCGCCGCGCGACTCGCCGCCACCACCGATTCGAAGCCCTTGATCCAAGGGACCTCCTCCGAGCTTCCCGCGCCCGACCATCGGCTCCTCGTCGCGCAAGACAACGGGGAAAAATTCCCCTGTTTTGCTACAGTAAAACGTTAATTAAAATTTACATTTTCTGCCATTGCCACATTTTAATCATATTCTATTCACTCTGCATTGCGGAAAATATCCTGTAGTTTCTCATAATTGCCATTTCAGCATTGTTTCTTGCTTAAACCTTAATCTAAAGGCAATCTTGGCTTGGTTCTTGTCCAAATTGACTACGAACAAACATTTTTAAGTGGCGCGAATTTTAATACGTTATTGCCTCCCTGTGGATACGACCCGCTCCTCTGCGAGTGGTTATTTCTTATTAAAAATTGATTAGTCGATTTTTCCACCACATTAAACTACAAACGACTTAAAAGCGAAAGATCGAACGGTCAAATGGCGCCGTTGCCGGGGAGGCAACAGACGTAATAATTTCGCCTAATTTTAGTTTGATTATTTGTCAATTGCACAGATATTTGACCATCTATTATTTTCTTTTCTGTGCGAGAAATTTTGTGCAAGAATCAGCCTCTGTGAGAGGCGACCCTTGACGTCGCCAGACGAGAAGTGGACAAGCAATTTTGAAAGGAGGAGAAGGACGAGGACGCGACGGACACCATTGTATTTAATCGCTAATTTAATTAGAATAGAATTAAGACTGAAGACTTAATTTTTCATTACAGTTAGTTTGAAACCCTTGTTCTGGGGCATATTTTGAGGGTTTGTTCCCTGATTTTGTTTTGGACCCGTGTTGGGTAATTTTTGGGAGCCTGTTCCCTTTTCTTTAGATTTAGGTTTATTATTATTTTTTATTATTACTTTTATTTGCTTGTGCATAAGTAGTTCTAAAAAAAATAGAAAAAGAAAAAAAAAAACACGAGCTGCCTGCTAGAAGTTGCCTGCCCTAGGACGAACCATTTAGGTCTGTATGAGCAGCCTCTAGATTTGCTTTTCTGCATTGCGTGCATTTTTGCATCGAAGATCGCTGGAGGCAAGGTACGCATTCTCTTACTTTGCATCCTATTTTTGATCACGCATTGCATTTGGGATTTAATGCGAAGACCACCTAATCTGTACTGAATAAATCTAACAAGTGGTCACATTTTTTTATAAAAAGGACTAATTAAAGGAAGGACATTTTGAAAAACCAAGGATTTCATTTTCAAACTTGGCGTGCGATTCAAAGTTCAAAATCTTTTACGGTATATGCACACTTATTTCACTTGCACCACGGCACGCTTCTAGACACTCCTTAGGTTTGGAAATACTAGGACAAGAGCCCTCCTTTCGTTGGATTTTGAAGTGTTCGGAACTTGAGATCAAAGGTTTTGTAAATCTAAAGAGGGGGATACCCTGTCACGGATTTTTGGGGGTAGTTAAGGAGCACCGCAAAAGCACAGCTTCAAAGGAAGGCTTAGGCCTACTTGCATCCCTCGATCTTCCGTCTTTGGATTTACTTGACCATTTGAGATTTAGGGAAGAACACCTAAGCTCCAACTATGTCTTTTTAGGCAAGCCGTAGGTCGACAATAGGCGCGTAAATTGATTGAACAAATTGTATTGTCACCTGCAATCTGACTTAAAATCAAAAGCCTAAATCTGTAAAGACCAAACAAGTCCGTTTGAATTGTGTTTGTAGTGCATGCTTGGTAGGCGTTCTCTTAGGAGACAACTTGTATTTGATCCTGAACCGGAAAGAATCCTAAGAAAAGACCTCCCAAGGGTAGAAATGGCCGGTCAAAGGAGCCTTAAGGAATATTTCATCCCAACCAACCAAGCTGGCCTAGCACTACGTAGACCTGGAGGGGATAATCCATATGAGATCAAAAGTAGTACCATATCCTTGCTACCCTCCTTTTATGGTACTACTAGGGAAGACCCTTACAGGCATATTGAGGAATTCACCGAGGTCTGTTCCACGGTGAAGCTGCAGGGCGTTACTGATGACGCTCAAATGCGGACCCTTTTTCCCTTCTCCCTAAAGGACAAAGCCAAGTATTGGTATCACACCCTTGATAATTTAAATACTTGGGATGCCCTGAAAAAGGAGTTTTTGAAGAAGTACTTCCCCATGAGCAAAACAAATCACTTTAGGAGGGAAATCATGAGTTTTGCTCAAAAGGATGGGGAAGCTTTCCATGATGCGTGGGAGCGCTTTAACGATTTGCTGAGACTTTGCCCACATCACCAGGTGCCTAAATGGCAACTGGTTGAAAGGTTCTACATCGGACTTAATGATTCTCATAGGCAAACTGTGGATGGTGCCTGTGCAGGAACCTTTCTATCTAAGACTGAGGATGAAGCTTGGAACTTATTTGATACTTTGAGTGAGAATTCTATTCACTTGAATTCTGCCTACATGGATAGAAAGGCCACTCTCATGCAAAGAAAGTTGGAGGCGAATGAAGCAAGGGAAACCCAGAATTTAGCTTATCAAATTCAATTACTGAATCAAAACATGGAAAGGCTTATGTCGAACCCGAGTTCATTCACACCTAACACCTCCACATCCCAAGCTTCCGAATGTGTAATTTGTCAAGGCAATACACATGCCACTGTGGATTGCCACTTAGCCTCCCAATTCCCTGAGCTTGTACAAGCAGATTTGAATGCCGCTCAAGGGTTCCGTCCAAGACCTCGTAATGATCCTTTCTCCAACACTTATAATGAGGGATGGAGGAACCACCCAAACTTTTCATGGAGACAAGGAAATGTCTCAAATTCAGGGAATTACAAACCGCAATCCTTTCAAAACCATCAAATGAACCAACCTCAGACCTTTGCCCAACCTAAAACCTCTGAGATGGATGAATTGAAGGCGATATTGAAAACTATGCAAGAAAGTCAAAGTGCCATCATCCAATCTCATGACAAGGCTATACATGAGATGAAATCACAAATTGGACACCTTGTTGAGGCCGTTAGACAGAGGGAGACTGGGAAGTTTCCAAGTGCTGCTGAGGAAAATCCTAAAGGAAAAGGGATTGTCTTTAGGGAGCATGCTCAGGCGGTGACTATTCTGAGGAGTGGGAAAGAAATTTCCAAACCCGATGCTCCTATAGTCTCACCCCCTAAAAAAACATCCACCCCGACTTTCACCCCCACCGAAGAAGATTTGCCCAAATCTTCTCCGCTTGAAATCACCTCACCGGAAGAAGTTGCCCCCGTTCCACCCCTTACTCGACATGACAACCCTTCCACCCAGAGATCGAGAGTGCCATTTCCAGAGCGCTTATCCACCTCTGGGCAGAGTTCTGCTGGCTCATCTGGAGCCAAAGATAAGACGGATGAGATTATGGAAACTTTCAAGCAAGTGCAGATTAACCTGCCTTTGCTTGAAGCTATCAGGCAGATTCCGTCTTATGCCCGCTTCTTAAAGGACTTGTGCACGAAAAAGCGGCAATCTAGAAAACAGGTCCAGTCTAAAGTTGTCCTGCTTGATTCTGTTAGCTCAATTGTTCAACATGGCACACCTCCGAAACTTAAGGACCCAGGGGCCCCATATATCTCTGTAGTTATTGGTGACTTACAAATTGATGAGGCTCTGCTTGATCTGGGTGCGGGGGTGAACATCCTTCCGAGCTATGTATATGAACAACTTGGGGGAGGTAATCTGAAGCCTAGCCCTGTAGTCCTTCAAGTTGCTGATCGATCACTTAAGACACCACAGGGAATTTTGGAAGATGTCCTCGTAAGAGTGGAGGATTTCTTCTTTCCCGTTGACTTCTTAGTTTTGGACACTGACCCTACCAACAAGCCAACCAAACCCTCCATCATTTTGGGCCACCCCTTCCTTGCAACTTCCCATGCTTCAATTAATTACAATACTGGGGCATTGAAAATGGCCTTTGGGAATAGGAAAATCCGGCTTAATGTGTTTGATGCTTACAAACAAGCTGGACTTGAGGATTGTTCTCAAGTTGAGGTGATAGATGACCTGATTGAAGAGGCAACTCCTGCAATGTTATGTGATGACCCCCTTCAGCATGTCATGCTAAATGAGCATTCCCATCTCTTGGAGGAATGTGAAGGGGATATACTAGAACTAGAGGAATTGCTAGGAGTTTCTGCTGAGTCTCTTCCCCCATCATTTCCGCCGAAGGGAGATTTGCTACCTGAGATGGGGACATCTATTATGAAACCCTCAACCATACAAGCCCCCAACCTTGAGTTGAAACCCCTCCCTGACACTCTCAAGTATGTTTTCCTAGGTGCCAATGATACGCTCCCAGTTATCATTTCGGCTGTGCTGTCTGAGGCACAGGAGGGAGCCTTGATTGAATGCCTATCTAGGCATAAGGAAGCTATTGCTTGGAGCATTGCTGACATTAAGGGTATAGACTCTACACTCTGCATGCACCACATTTATACTGATGATTCCATCAAGCCTTTTAGGGACATGCAGAGACGTCTGAACCCTAATATGAGGGAGGTTGTAAAAAAGGAAATCCTGAAGTGGTTGGACGCTGGGATCATATATCCCATTGCTGATAGTAAATGGGTCAGTCCCATTCATGTGGTGCCAAAGAAGGCAGGCTTTACTGTGGAACTCAACGACCAAGGTGAACAAGTTGTCACTAGACCCTCAACTGGATGGAGGGTCTGTATTGATTACCGCAAGCTGAACACCGCTACCCAGAAGGATCACTTTCCTTTGCCTTTTATTGATCAAATTCTCGAAAAATTGGCAGGGAATAAGTATTATTGCTTTCTCGATGGATATTCTGGGTACAATCAGGTGGCAGTCTTTCCTGATGACCAGGAAAAGACGACATTCACGAGTCCTTACGGTAGTTTTGCATTCAGGCGTATGCCGTTTGGATTATGTAATGCCCCTGCAACTTTCCAGCGGTGTATGATGTCTATCTTTTCGGACATGATTGACGAGTGTGTCGAAGTATTTATGGATGAATTCTCTATTTATGGCTCGTCTTTCGACCAGTGTCTCCTGCACCTGGAGAATGTGTTGAAACGATGTAAGGAGACTGGTTTAGTCCTCAGCTGGGAGAAAAGTCACTTCATGGTACAGAAAGGAATTGTACTTGGGCATGTTGTATCTGAGCAAGGTTTGGAAGTAGATAAAGCCAAGATTGATTCTATTTCCAAACTTCCATTGCCTACGAATGTCAAACAGATTAGATCCTTTCTGGGCCATGCTGGCTTTTACAGGCGCTTTATTAAAAATTTTAGTAAGATTTCTAGGCCACTTTGTGACTTATTGGCGAAGGAATCTTCCTTCAGTTTTGATTCAAAGTGTGCCGAGGCCTTTCAAACTCTAAAGGAGGCCTTGATCTCTGCGCCTGTTCTCCAAGCTCCTGATTGGGCACTCCCCTTTGAGCTTATGTGTGATGCTTCGGATTATGCAGTGGGAGCAGTCCTTGGACAAAGGGTTGAGGGAAGACCTCATGTGCTGCATTATGCAAGCAAGACTTTAACTGAACCTCAGCAAAACTACACCGTCACTGAAAAAGAATTACTTGCTGTAGTTTTTGCTCTGGAGAAGTTTAGGTCTTATTTACTTGGGTCTAAGGTGGTTATTTTTACTGATCATGCAGCAGTGAAACATCTCATTGCTAAGAAAGATTCTAAGCCACGTCTGATTAGGTGGATCTTACTCCTTCAAGAATTTGACTTGGAAATATGTGAAAAGAAAGGAGTAGAAAATGTTGTGGCTGACCACCTGTCTCGTCTTCCTCTTAACGACTCTATTTCTGAAGACATTCGCGAGACATTCCCCGATGAAACTCTGATGGCGGTAACACCAACTTTACCTTGGTATGCAGACATTGTAAATTACTTGGTCACTGGACAAACTCCTGGCTCTTGGGATAAGCAGAAAAGAAAGAGATTCATTTCTCAAGCGAGATATTTTCATTGGGAAGAGCCAGAATTATTTAGAATTGGACAAGACCAAGTTTTGAGACGTTGTGTGCCTGAAGAGGAACAACAAAGTGTGCTGACATTTTGCCATGAACTTCATTGTGGAGGACACTTTGGTGCTAAGAAAACTGCTTTTAAGGTTCTCCAGTCTAGTTTTTGGTGGCCTTCCTTATTTAAGGATTCTCATAATTTTGTTAAGGCCTGTATTAGATGTCAACGGACTGGAATGATTGGGAAGAAGAATGAAATGCCTCAACATCCTATTCAATCTGTTGAAATTTTTGATGTGTGGGGAATTGACTTTATGGGCCCCTTCCCGTCGTCCCATGGTTTTGAATATATCTTGGTGGCAGTTGATTATGTCTCTAAATGGATAGAGGCCATTCCGACGCGCACAAATGACCACTCTGTGGTTTTGAAATTTGTGAAGGCCAATATCATATCCCGTTTCGGCTGCCCCAAGACTATTATAAGTGATGGGGGACCTCATTTCCGAAACCACCACTTCAATCGGTTAATTAAGAGTTTGGGAGTGACTCACAAGGTTGCTACCCCTTACCAGCCTCAGACAAGTGGTCAGGTTGAAGTATCAAATAGGGAGATAAAAAATATTTTGGAAAAGACCGTTAGACCTGATAGGAAAGATTGGTCCCAAAAGCTCGATGATGCTTTGTGGGCTTATCGAACGGCTTATAAGACCCCTTTGGGTACTTCTCCCTTTCGGATTGTGTATGGAAAAGCGTGCCATTTACCTGTTGAGTTGGAACATAAAGCACTTTGGGCTATTCGAAGTGTTAACATGGATTTAGAGAAGGCAGGTAAGGCACGATTTCTAGAATTAAGTGAGCTTGAGGAGCTGAGGAATGATGCTTATGACACCTCTCAAGCTTATAAAGAAAGAACTAAGGTCTTGCATGACAAGTTTATTCTTCGAAAGACCTTTGAACCCAACCAACAAGTCTGGCTTTTCAATTCCAGACTTAAGCTTTTTCCTGGGAAATTAAAATCTCGTTGGGATGGGCCTTACATAATCACCAAAGTATTCCCCCATGGAGCTGTGGAGATCAAAAATCCTTCCTCTTCAGCAACTCCCTTTATCGTCAATGGTCAACGGTTAAAATCGTACATAACTTTAGATGGCCATCTAGTTGACGAAGTCACTCTTGAGGAGCCTTAGCTCCTACTACTCTCCGCCTCAGGTAATATCTTCCTTTAGCTATTTTTGATTTTCAATGAGGACATTGTTTGAACCAGGCATGGGAGAGAGGACCTGAGGCATTTTGTTTATAGCATGCATTTATAAAAAAAAAAAAAAGAGAGAAAAAAGAGAGAGAAAAAAAAAAGAGAAAAAAAAAAAAAAAGTTTTGAGCTTAACTGGCTAGATCTTGCAGTCTTAAGCAAATCAGAACTCTAGGGTAGACTAAGTTAATTTTAGGGTCAAACTTTAGAAGCTAAATAAGCTACTAGCTTTAGACCTTTAGGGTCCTTTGTGGACTTAAAAACTTAAGTAGGAGTTAAGTTGCGGACCATTCTTCAAGAGGTTGAGGAAGGGAAGCTAGGGTTTGAGTTAAAAGGTGGGGTAGTACCTGGAGTCTTATTCTACCTTTTGGTTTACGGGTCCTTGTAACCCAAGCATCCAAATTGTTCACACTTGGTCTGGTAATTAACTTAATTTCTGAAAAGAGATTTGGTTCTCTTAGTTTTGACTTAAGAAAGGCTTGAAAACACATTTTGATTGGAAGAGTTCCCGCCGCAGGAGAGGTCGAGTATATACTCACCTTGAGGATGCGATGGTAACATATTACCTCCTCGGCGCTTGTCTCTTAGGATATCCATCCTACTGGGGGCATGTAAGCGCATTGCGTGGTTCAGGTACCATGAGCGGCCCTATCTCGAAGTGCCGATTGCCATAGGCCTGAATTCGCTTAAGAAATCCATGGGCGATACTATCTCGAAGTGTCGATTGCCAGGAGTTCTTGGGGTCGTTATGGGCGGTGCTATCTCGAAGCATCGAAAGCCAGGCACCCTTCGAGGTATGGTAATGGGGACAATGAATCCGACACAGACCGTGTTGATAGCTGATCTGAGGTTAGACTTAGAAGAATCAAAAAAAAAAAAAAAAAAGTATATATATTAAAAAAAAAAAATTCCTTTAACTCAAATAACTCGGACCAATGCAAAAGCACGGATGCTTTAATCTCAGGGATCAATAAACTTTAGGGTAGAGTCAGAAATCAGGGAAACTTGTGCTTACAACTCGTCTTTAGCCGACCTAGTCTGTAACTTAGCAACTACTTAGGGACCTTGGGTTTAGAACCTGAACTTAATATGCTTCTGAAGGAAGACTAAGTGAGTTGACTAGTCTACTTAGAGTGCTAGGTTTCGCTTAATTTTGCTAGGGACTAGCAAAAACTAGGCATGGGGGTATTTGATTAGCCCAGAAGGGTCCCATGAAATCAATGCCCCAGACATCGAAAATTTTGATGATCGAAATGGGTTGTAGTGTCATCATATCTTTTCTAGTCATGGTCCCTAAGGTCTGGCCTCTAGTGCAAGTCTTCATAAAGTTATGTGCATCCTTGAATAGTGATGGCCAATAAAAACCATACTGCAAAACCTTTGCAGCTGTCTGCTTCCTAAAGAAGTGGCCACCACAAGCTTGATCATGACAGAAAGATAGCACACTTTGAACCTCCTCTTTAGGGATACACCTCCTAATGATTTGATCAACATAAACATAAAACTAAGGAAACTAGCTACTAAATGGAGAGGTGAGGCAGCCACGGCTGTGGAGGGGCTTCCGTCGATGGCTCAACAGCTTCGGGACCTTGCTTGGGAGCTCTATGGAGTGGTAGTGTTGCTAGGTAGAAGATGGTAAAAGGTATGGGTGTGTAGGTCCTTATATACTAGTGGAGGGGGTGTGTTTGGGTGTGATCGAGTTTTTACACAGTTTGTAAATTGTGTGTTTTATAAGTCGTTGCAATGCACAAAAATCAATTCGCTTTTAAATTTATAAGACCTAGATAGTTGAGTATCTAGGGTCATCAAAGGAGGCAACTTTTGTAAATATAGATCTCTTACTTGAAAATGTGGAAATCAACTTTCTTTTTGGGTTTTTCAATATATAATTTTTAGGGTATTGAAATAAAGGGCAATTGCAAAGTTGATGGGGGGAAAAGACTAAACCTAATTTAGCAACTAAGTGGAAAAATTATCCTCTTCCCAAACTCACCCTAGGCAGGTGAAGGCCTAGGATAATTGGGAAGAGGGATTGAAAGTGCTAAAACTAAAACAAGAGAGAAGATGCAAAAATTGAAAAGGAAACTAGATAGAAAATGGATTTTTGTTTTACAATTGTAGAGGAAAGCTTCTACTAGAAAATTAAAACTGAAAAAGAGAATAAAACAAAAATCCTAGATGATGATGGTGAAGAGGATGATGCCCTTGCTCCAATTGTAGCTGCTCGCATAGTTGAAAAGTGCTCCTCCTTCTCCTTCTTCAATTGAAGGTATGGTCTCCTCCTAGCAAGCCCAAGGGGAGGCGTGCCTTAGCTCCTCCAAAGGTGGATAGCTTCCACCTTAATTTCTCCTCCAAGGGTGGTCGTGCACCACCCTAATTTCTCCTCTAATGCCTGGCCGTCCTAGATGTGGAGAGCCTCCTCCTCTTGGCGTGGCACAAGAAGAAAAGTGGAGAGGAATAAGGCACCAAGGAGGCAAGGGATAGCCTCCTTAATCTTCTTCCTTCCTCCTTCTTCTTGGCCATGGGTTATAGGTGGCTTAAGGAAGAAAATTATGTAGCCAAAGGTGAATTAATGGTGGCGGGTGTTGGTCTTTTTATAGGAGTGGAAGGGGGTTAAGGGTAGTTAATGGATGGAGGGATAGGATGGGTTGTCGAGGGTGGTTAGGAAATCCTAGGGTTGATAATGGGTGGTACCAAAATGGGGGGATGCTTGGCATTTGGTGTCAACCCTAGGTGGGGACTAAGGTTAAGGATTGATGGTGGTAGGGTTTGGTGGCGTGTAGGATATGTGTAGGGTTAGGATGGTGTAGTAGGGTGGTGGTTGGTGAATGGAGGGTGGATATAGGGTGGCACCAAAAGAACTGATGCATGGAGTGGTAGTTATGGTGGGGTTAAGTTGTTTTGGTGCCACTTTAGGATGGTTAAGGGAGAGGGTTAGGTGGTGCCAAAATATGAAGGGTTAGGATAGGTTGTGGTGGTGAATGAGGGTGGTGTTGGTGTCAACATGAAAGGGTGTGGGTGGAAGTTTTTGGTTTCAACTAGGGGTGTTTTAGGGTTGGTTAGATGTAGGATTAGATGGTTAAGGTTGATGGCACATAAGGCTTCTAGAAGGGTGTTTATGTGTAGGGTAGAGATGGCCTTATGTGGTGATGTGTAGGGTGGAGATTTAAGGATGGGTGATGCCAATATGAAGGGGTGTGTGTGGGTGGTTTTGGCACCAACATGAGGAGGTGTGAAGGGGTGGTCATTGAAGAGGGTTGGCGCCAAAAGTAGGTGGGTTAGGTTAGGGTTTAGTTAGGGTTAAGGGGAAAGGGTGGATGGCCATGGAGTTGGAGTAGGTTGGGAGCTTAGCTTAGCTAGCTAAGCTAGTGTAGCTAGTAGAGGAGAGGATGGTGGAGCTAGGGTTTGAGGAAGGAGCTGAGAAAAAATTTTTGGAGCTAGACTGATGCTGCACTGGAGCTGAGGAAGCTGAGGGAATCTTCATGAAGACTCAACTACTAGCTTAGCTAGCTATTTTTCAGGTTAGTAGCTAAGCTAGGGTAGTTGAGCTGGTGTGAGCTGATTTCAACCTATCTAGAGCTAGGTTGAGATGGAGCCACCTCAGATGGAGACTCTTGGCCTAGCTTAGCTACTAGTTAACAAGTAGTAGTTATGCTAGAAAGAATTGAGCTGCAATGAACTAAGTGGAGCTGGAGAGAGAGCTGGTCTTGAGCTGAGGTCAACTTAGTTGAGCTAGTTGGAGCTCCCAGTGAACTGAATGGAGTTGGGATGAACTAGACTCAACCAAGTTGAGCTGAATCTGAGCTGCTGAAGCTAATGTCAACTTAGTTGAGCTAGTTAGAGCTCGCAGTGAGTTAAATGGAGCTGGGATGAGCTAGACTCAACCAAGTTGAGCTGGATCTGAGCTGACTTAAGCTAGGTTTAGCTAGAATGAGTTGGCCTGAGCTGCCATCCTACCAAGATGAGTTGAATGGAGCTAAATGGAGCTAATCCTAGCCCAGGCAAGCTGGTATCCAGCTATGTGGAGCTGGATCTGGCTAAGTTCCAGCTAAATTGAGCATCTTCTTCACCATTTACCTTCATGAGTGTCAAGTTTTTCGAGTTATGATTATCTATTTTAACCCTAACGCTCAAATAAACATGTTAAAAGTAACAAAACAATGCAATGCATGCCTAACCTATATGATGCCTAAATGTAGCCCAAAAGACCCGTTTGTGTAGTTAAAATCCTAAGAACTAGGTTTGTTTTAGGGCATAAGAATGATGATAAACTGGCGTTTATCTAACCCCCATGCTTATCCTTTGCTAGTCTCTTAGCAAAATAAATTTCTATGAAATGGAATTTTTGGGAAATCTAATTTATTCAACTTTTGAGGATAAAGGATTATGGGACCTTGGTTGATTAAAGCATGGGAGGTACGAATCCAAAAATTGGGATGTTAAAGAAAAACATTGGGATTTGTTTTCGAATCCAAAAATTAGATGAATCAGGATCAATATATCCTCCAAAAATTCACAAATTAACCATTTGTTAATTCAGATGACTCAAAATTTTTTGTATTTAGGATTTTTCTGCCTCTTGAATCTAATTCGCAAGTTGTATTAACTTTTAAAACCTTATGTCTGTGCTTGTGAAAAGCCAACATTTATAAGAGTGTGTTTTTGGTTTAAAACCTTTTTTTTTTTGTCTCCCCCGTGCTTACTATTCCCGTTACCAATCCTTGAGGGGGCTTTGGTGCCAGTACTTCGGGATAGTACTGTCTATGACACCACCCAGGAGCTCACAACCCCAAGACACATTATAGTGTAAAGAGGCGCTCCAAGCAAACTCAAGCTCTTGCTCTGAAGCTATGGGTAGAGCACCGTCGAAGACACTTGAGTTGCAAAAATGCACTTTAATGCTCAGTCTAAAGATATGAAATATAGATATAGAAAAGCACCGAGGCGATAACATGTTGACATCGCATCCTCAAAGGAGGCATTTTCCTCCTTCTTGGCGGTGGGAACTCAAACCAATGATCTGCTTCGAACTTTTACTAAGGCCAAACAAAGAGGTTTTTCTAAATGTAGGTGGCACCACAAACGTCAGATTGGGTCAACTTTCACGCCGTTAGGCTACGGTCGTCGATCCGGATCCATCCGTGCAGTTGGATTTGTCATTTGAATCTCTGAATTACATCACCTAACCTCTTGACCGTTGATCTTCCTTGGACTGCACATTGTGCTATAAGACTCTGATCAAGACGATTTTGGAGGTGTTGGACTCCGATCATCATTCTAATCAGATCCATATAGTTGGATTATCAATTTAAGTCCATAAAATAAATCTCCTCTCCTAGCCATAAAAGGATGCGAATTAACCTAAAATTCATATAAACTTTTATAAATGCAGAATGATGCATGCTATGCAATATTTATAAAATGGAATGCATATCTAAGCCTAGTAACATGCATAGATAGGCATTTTAAACTAAATGGATGTGTATACATCATACCCCCATGCCTATCTTTTGCTAGTTAGAAAAATCAAACTAAATGCTATGTATAAAAATAGAGTTAGGACTTGATTGCTTAAGGCATTAGTTGTTTATTAACAAAAGAAAATTTCAACTAGGGTCCTAAACTACGAAGACTCAATAATGTTTGGGTGGCTGCCAAAATGCAGACCGCCCAAGTCCTTACCTTATTTTGAAGAGGGAAGATACATTTTTTTTGTTTTTTCTTCCTTTTTAATTTTTTTGGACTTTTGAGTTTAGAGTTTCGGGGTAGCTTTCTACGGCTACCCAACCCACCCAAGACTCGAATAGAACTTCAAGTTATATGCAACTTTGTGAATGTGATAGACTCACTAGGCTGCTGTTAAAATGGACTTCAGGTTTTTATGACCCTAGGTGACTTTAAGGGTTTTCCTAAAGGTTTATCTATTTAACCTGTAGCTTTCTCCTTACTTTCTTTTTTTTATGGGGTCAACACATGGGCAAATCCAATGCATATCTCTCTGATTTATTCTACTTCCCCACTTCTTCCCTAAGTGTTTTGGGAATTATTTGTTCATTTTTTATGAGCTAGGCTCTAGATAGCCGGCCAATGGCCTGTTACCCACAGTAACTTACCAGCCATATTTGTGTGGTGAAGTGTACTTTATTTATTTATTTATTTTCATTTTTTTCTTTTTGAGTATATTTTTTCTTTTTTCTAAGTGGCTTCCCTGATCTAAGATTTACCTAAAAGTAGAAGAAAGAGTATGGTAATGTATCTGGGCTCTGGACAACCAGCCAATGGGTTGTTACCAACGACAACTTGCTAGCCATATACCCTAGAAAGTTCATTAGCTACCTAATTTCCGTAAAAATCGTCGAAAAGTGAGTCGGTGCAAATAGTGTGTAGATGCTTTACACTCAAAGTCCCCTTAAATAAGAGGGCAAGTTGATAAGTCTTGTACTTATCACCCCAATTTATTAACCAAATTAAAATAAAATTAACTTGGCGAGGACTTGAGACCAAGTCTACATTTTAGTGAACATCCAGGCTAATTAAGCCCAAAGACCTAAGGAGTCTAAGTGTTCAGGTCCTAAAGTATCATTTCCTAAAGTTAACAAATCCTAATGCCTAAGTTCTCTTCTCCTAATTCTAATTTTTTTTTGTCTTTTTGAGTAATTTTTTTTAAGAAAATAAAAGAAATTTCACGGAGCTAACAAAATAATTTCAGAATTAAGTATCCACCCCCCATGCCTAAATGATGCAATGCCCTTATTGTAAAAATAAAAACATGAAAAGGGTGGAATAAACAGAATGTCACCTGAATTTCGTGAGAATTCGGTCAGCTCCACAGAGAACATGGAATATACACTCATGCTAAGTTTATTACCATTAGCTAGGCATATTATACAAATAAAGCGAAGGTTAAGAATTCACAAGTGTAGGTCAAAATCAAAATAAAAATATTGATCTCAAGACCTGCCAGTAGGAGATGTCCATATATGTGGACCAGATTGTGATGTAGGGCCATGCCCTAGGGCCGGGTAGTTCTAAGATTTTGGATGAAAATCACACCCAGAATATGAGATTGTTGAGCTTGTGGGGTCGAGCCTGCGGTTTTGTGGTGTGCAACCCAAGTCTAAAGTGGCGGACAATGGGGAGATCCGGTTCAATAGATTTAGGTGTCCACTTAGAGTTCAGCTCAGAAAGATAGTCAATTATTCCGAGCTTGGGTTGCACATCAAAGATATCAAAAGGATCTTGATAGAAGGTAGGTGGTTCAGGTCAGCAGGAACCCTTAAATCCAAAATCTTGTCTTCCCCAGAGTTACTTCCCAGATCTTAATTTCCAAATTCCTAGCCTCCAAGATCAAGTGTTCAGTTTCCGGGGCCTCATGATTGTTGTACACCCCATCAGAGATATCCAAGTCAAACAATTGTGGCTGAATCAAAATTGACTTGGATTCAATCATTTCCAAATCAAAATCATTCATCTCTTTGGGGTGTGTTTGAAGATTAGGGCTACCAATTGGATCATCTATTATAATAGGATCAAAATCCTCCATGTCAGCCCCAATCGGATCATAATCCTCAGTTATTGGGCTATCAAATGGTTCATCATGCTCCTCAAGCCTGTTTGTCTCAATAAAATCATTTTCCTTAAAATCAAGTGAGACTTCACAAAGAGATTCCTCACCCTCACAATTAAAGAATCATTGATCCTCATTTATATGTGTCTCAAAATCTTATGTTGTTCCTTGATTTATAGAGACATATTTTTCCTCGCTCCCTGACTCAGGGATCTCGGGTGAGAAAATCACATCATCCTCAATTGGTTCCTCTAACCCAACTTGGTCATCCCCGATCTCAGAAAACATATCCCCCTCGATAAGTGCCTGAGTGGGTTCAGACATTTGCTCTCCTAAAGGGGGTTCATCTTGGGAATCATCCCAAGCTTGGACTAAGGCAACCACAAATTTCATCCTCAATCTCGATAATTTCCCCAGCAAAAACTCATCTGGGCCCTTATCCTCTATATCTTGGAGCCAATCCAATAACGAACTATTCAGATCATCAATCATTTGAATCGGGGGCTCCAATTCTTCATTGTAGGGTGTTGCCTAGGTTTCTAAAGATCATATAGTGTTCCTCAAATTTTCTAACTCCCTATCTTGGACTTGGTTCACTTGAACCAGATGGTTTAGTTTAGAGTTGGGTGGGTTAGGGTTTAATCTACGGGAGTCAAGAAATTGAGGTCCTCCCTAATAATAGGTTGTTTCGGGTTGTTCAAAGAAGTGTGATGACCTATATTTAGTATAATCCTAGGGAGGGTAGGTGTTATAATCATCATACCCTTCTTGATTGTAGATCAGGTTGGTTTGTTCATAAGAAGGCGGTGATTTATAATCAGTGTAGCTCTGGGAAGGATAATAATCATGATCATGATGTCCAGGGTTAGGTCTTGGACATTAAGGTCCAGAATCATATCCCCAATCAAAGTTATCCCAGCTAATGGATTGGTAATCATAAGTTGAGTTGGGATAGTAATCATCTTGAGGATAAGTAGTGGTAGGAGGGTAGGATTGAAAATGTGTGAAGGATGCAGAAGCATACATGGTGAAGTAGGAGGCAAAACAAAGGAAAGAAAGGTGCCTTGCAGTACAATCAATCAAACCTATCCTTAAATTGGGTAGCTTAAGGACCTATGACTCAGAAATGAACTCTGACCACATAATGAATTTGATGCTATCCTTACTCCTGAAGGTGGGTAAAGTTGGGCTGATGAAGTAGGGGAAGCGTGTCCCGAGGGTCGCTAATTATGCCAAACCCCTGCTTACTTAAGTCGTTTGACAATTGAGCCCCCCAACTTAGCACCTTTTGAAGCAAGCAGACATCACTAATTCGAAATGCATTTAAGAGAACACCCCAAAACGAACTCAATGAATCCTAGGGCCAATGTCTACTAAATTTTAATTAAGGCCTGGCATGATTGCGCTTTTGGAATGTGATGGGCCCTTTAGATGGGTTGTGCCCTAATGATCAATTAATATGTGTGTGCGTGCACAACCAGGGTTTGCAAACAAGGTTATTTGATGATGTGTCTTTTATGATTTAACCTTGTTTAGTAGCTTTTAGAGTTTAATCTTTAGGTTCATTCAATCAGGTTTAATAGAACACTCCAAGTTTTGAAAGCATAGGTATAGATATATTCCTTTAAAAATCAGAAATAATGTAGAGTGCCTAGTTCAGCCCTAAAATCAACCCTATGGGACAAGCTATTGATGAATCACTTTTAATTTGTGTAGTGCAGCCTAAATAGTTCAAGCAATTAGCACTACTAGAAATATGGGTTTTGGTCACGGCTATTTGGTCACAGTTTGTAAAATCATCACCAAAAGTAACTTATGGTCACGATTCCAGTTAAAACCATGACCAAAAAGGCAGGTGAGACCAAAATTATATTTTAAACTATTGGTGACTGTTTTAACACCGTAACTAAAGCCTTCGGTCATGGTTCCACTTAGAACAGTGACCAAAGACTTCAATCACAGTTTCAAAACTGTGACAAAAGTGTTTGTCCATTACCCAGAAAACTCTTCCTCACCTCCCTCCAAATTTTTTCCCTAAAAGTCACCCTTCCCTCCCCCCTCTCCTGACTTCCCCCTCAGTCACTGCCAACTACAGCCACCACTACAGCCATTGCACTGAGGACAGTCCTCTGATAGCAAAGGGCCCTTTCCACACTTCGATCCACTTCCTCCTCCCTACTATGGTGGTGGTCGCTCCAATTGCTTCAGCGGGAACAGCTAGGATAGCTTCGACAACGAGCTCAACCTCTTCTTCACCGACCTTACCTCCTTCGCCCCTTCCTCGCACAATCCCACAAGTGCCATCGAAATCTTCAAGGTAATTGGAGGGTGTTTTGGTTGTTTATACCCAATTCCAGTAGAAAACCTCACTCTGCATTCCCCGATGGAAACCCTACCAGCCTCCTCCACTCTCCACCCCCGCCTCTTCCTCTCTTCCTCCTACCCCAACCTTCCACAGATCCCCCTCCTTCGCCGCGGTGCATTAGCCCCTCGCCGATCACCGCTCCCCTCTCTCCACCTTGGCTTTAAGCCCGCACGGCCTCCACCCCAACCGTAGTGGAAGATGCCGATCAACAACGTGAGACCCTTATTCCTTCTTCATCTTCGTGGATTTGTGGTTGTAGTGTGGGATGGAATTGCAGCTATGTCTAGAAGGGAGGAGGCGGCGGCATTCACGGAGGCCGCGAGGAAGGGAAATGTGGTACCGCTTTGCCAATGCATGTTCTCCGACCACCTGACCCTGGTGCTCGCCTACCTCTACCTCGTGAGGGGGGATGACCGAGAGGGGCCAAGCTTCCTCTTTGAGTCCATTGAGTAGGGTGTCATAGGCACCAATGTGGTGAGCTCTTCTATCTTTTTTAGCTTCTGAAATAGTCTACAGAAATGTCATTATGCCTGAAGGTAGGTGTTTTGTTGAGGGGGAGGGAGAGGGGGAGGGGGTGAAACTCTAATTAGTGTAGTTATAAACAATAAGCATACATTTGCAGTCAATTATGTCATGAAAATGAGCATGTTTTTTTTTAAATTTTCATCATATATTATCTTTTGTAAATGAAAATTGTCACAAGTTCAATGTTGCTTCAACTTAGATTTTAAAGTTGTTAGTAGCCTTATTTTCATTTAAGATCTTCTATCGACCTTTGAGCTAGGGTACTACAAAGATCTTAATGCAGGGGGGTTTTGATGAGGTGTTGGTCAATCCAAAACCAAATCAGTAAACCCAAATTGAGGACATTTTTGTACTTAGATTAAAGATTTGCCAGGGGAGGTTAATCACTGGATTTAAGGTTATTGTTTTGACTGTCAAAAGAGTGGCCATTAGCAGTTGGAGTTATCATCAAGATATTCACAATGATCATGATGTTACCCTGGTGTAGTGTCGATCATAGGTAGGCTATGTGTCTGCAGTCACAGTAGGGTTGTGTTGGGTGCATGGCATCTCTATTAGCAACCTATTGAGCCAATCTTTATTTGATCCATGAGAAGGAATAGTATTCTTCTTCGAATGATCCAAGCACCTTATTCTTCTATGAAGTGATGTGGATTTATTGGTGAATTATCAAATTGCAACAACCTTTTTGTATTTAAAATTTACTGCTTTCTTGCTTTGAGCTTGAAATCGGTCTTCGAGAAAATTTCCCTTAGATTCCTACATCACTATCTCTTTGAACAGCAAAAGTTTAGGAGCTTCTACAGGTATCTTGATTGGAAAGGAGAAAGTGATGCATCCAAATTGGCTATAAATCAAGGGAATGGAGAATTGAAGATCTTTCCCATTACATCAGGGATGAATACTTGAAGGTGCTCAGAGCAAGTGATGATATGTTGAAAATTTTATTTTGTAGGCTTTTAGTGGGAATGATGCAGTTCCTCCCACTTTTATGGAGTTGGCCAAGTTAAGGGCTCATTTCAATTGTGCAAGCTACAGACCACTATAGAGGAGGTAAAGGTGACTCTGGCATGGACTTAATTTGGGAAAGTAATTTTAACACACTGGATCTGTTTTGTGGTTCAGAAGTTGCCTTCCTTTAACATCAAGGTAGAATTATATAAGAATAGAAGAAACATATGAAATGTGCAATTTTATAGGATCAGGTTGTTTGGTCTTGATTGAGGTGATACATTTGTAAGATGTATGATGTTGAAGTATGTATAAATGGTTCTTATTGATTTAGAGATAGCTTTTGATGTTGCTACTAGGGAAATCTTGAGGAGATTTTAAGAAGAGTTGGATGCCAATTTTTGCTGCACTTCGAACTGTTGATTCCTTTGGAAGTTAAAACCAAGAGTGTCACTGGTCCTTGAACAAGCTCCTTAATGAGAATCACTATTCTACCTCATAGGACAAATCGAAAAGTGGTCCACATAGGGAATTACCTAATTTTAGTCCAAGATCACTTATTAAATAGCAGAATACAATTGACTTATTTTTTCAAAAAATAATTTCTAATACCCACAAAGTACAAAATAGTATCTCCTTTGTCCAAAAGGAAAAATTATGAGAAGCCTGTATGGTTATGTGCCCCTTATCCTTTGTATTATTCTCTATTCTAACCGAATCTAGTTGCACTATTAGGTCTCAATTTCCCTTATTTTATCAGCTGCCTCAATTCTTCCTGGATATGTTATATTCCTAAATAGTTATATCTGAGCCCATCTTAAAGCCCTAGATTGTAGATATGTATTGAAGTTCCTATGTTGCGGTTAGAAAATTCTAGTTTGTTTATATCACGTACTTGAGTTTTTTGTCATGTCCTCTATTGTGTGTATCATGTTATTTCAATGTTTAAGACACGAGCAAACATAGTTCAAGCATTCTTTGGCTTTACATGTTGAATCTGCAGGTCCAGACAGGTAAATGCTAGGATGGAATGCAATCTTGCCCAATTGGAAGGGAGGGTGAATCATCCTTAATATAGTTGATCTGGACCATCATTCCATAAAAATCATATGTTGCTTGATATCAGAGAAGCATAGGTCCTAACTGTCAAGGAGAAGGGCATTTTCTCTTAGAATTTAGAGTTTCTACTTTTACCTTATTTTGTGCTAGGAAATCCTTATTCTTGAGCACCTCTTGGCTGAGATTTTTGCCCCAGTTATTTGCTATAAAAAATGTGATGGGTTATTCAAGTTGTTTGGGAACTTTCTTGTTGAAGTACAACTTGCTTCACTTGTGAAACTGCATTTAGAACTCTTATGATTGACTTGTAGGTGGATATTCCAATGGTGCCCAAGGCCAGGATGATGTAGATTCAAGCATCTTTGGTGGGTTCATATTTGTCTTCTTTTGGAAGTGTTTTGTAGCAACTCTTTTTTTAAGAGAATTGTTTTATAGGTTTTTGTTGGAGGACTTGACCCGAACACAAGTAAGGAAGATCTTAGGCAGGCATTTTCTCAGCTTGGTGAAATAGCCTCTGTAAAAATTCCAGCTGGAAGCAATGTGGTTTTGTGCATTTTGTTCATAGGTACCTGCCAAGTTATTTTATCTACCACCCTTCATCTTGGAAAGCAATTGCATTGATGTGCTTTTATTACCTGTGGGTTGTGGTTATTTCTTTGCTTGTTTTTAACAGAGATAATGCTGAAGAAACATTTCATAAGTTGAATGGAATTGTCATCGGTAATCAGATAGTTCGGCTATCATGGGGTCGTAATCCCACAAACAAGTAGGTACAAGAGGACTTGTTTTTGCTTCACTAATCTCTTTTCATCTAAACTATTAAGATGGAAGGAGTCTAGTTTGTAAGAAGGATATTTTGCTCCATTAATGAGGGGAGTCAAATTTGGAGCAAATTTCCCATTTACATATAAGAAATATAAAAATTCTTTGGGTTGCATTAGATGACTATAAATGTGATCCTCATAGATATCCATGGCCATAGGCATTGACCTTGCTCTTTTCTTTGGGATTGTAGGTAAGGGCTGACCCAAGTAGCCAGTGGAATAATGATTCATACTACGGGGCCCAGTTTTATAATGGGTACGGATATGCTGCTCCACCTCCAGGCATGTATTCATTTGCGCGCAGTCATTATCCCATGTAGAGGAGCCAACAACAAATGAGCTAGAAAAGACTTCATTTGTTATGAGTAAGCTAAGGTAAAACTAGATAGATGGGTGTAGGCCATTAGTCATGATTAAACCAAGTAGTCCTTGAGCTCCTAAATTGCTCGTCTGTGTGTGTGAATGATTTCTGGTAGAATTTTGACTCTAGGTTTCATAAATCTAAAGTCGAATTATTCTTAACACTTACCCTGCTTGTTTAGTTTGTAATTCATTGTTTGTTTGAATGAATGCCTAGTTTGAAAGATTGTACTGGTTTTTTCTTAAAACATATAGTTTTAATTCACTGAATTATTTTTTTTTTTTTTTTTAAGAGATCTTTGGTCACGGTTTATAAACTGTGACCAAAGGACCCTTTGGTGTCAATTGGTTAACCATGAACAAACAAATCCTTTGGTCACGGTGGTCCCTTTGGTGATGGTTAGGGAATCATGACCAAAGGAACCCTTTTTTCTTCCATGTCAAATTTTGGTCATGGCTTTCTTTTGTCAAGGTTTTACAACTGTGACCAAAAGTCTTTGGTCATAGTTTATAACCATGACCAAAACTGTTGAACCTAACTAATGGTGGGGACTTTGGTGACGGTTTTGGGTGGAACCGTCACTAAAGCCTTTAGTGAAGGTTTTGGGTGGAACCATCACCAAAGATCCTTCTACAATGCAACTTTTGGTGACGCTAATTGGTGACGGTTACAAATACTTCGGCCATGATTTTTAACCATGACCAAAACCCTTCCTTGTTGTAGTGTGGCTTGTTGCACCACTTGATTAAGGCACACAAAAATTTTTAACCTAATCAAATTTCTACTCACTTATTTGTGTGTTGAGTTAAGGTGCATCGGATTCATAGGTCAGATTCCAGTTAAGTGGTATAATCAATATGATTGTGTGCCTTAGGTCGAGAAATTTATGGGTGTTTAAGTATGTCTCTTTTAATTAAATCCCACAAGAGAAGAGTTATTTATTTATTTAGTTTAATTTATGCGGGTGGGTGAGATGAGTGGAGTGGCAATCAAACAACCAAGATCTAACCTAGGTTTTATGCAAGCAGCTAAGTTGATTTAAGTTTGAGTTATTAGGTGATGGAATTGAAATCTAATGGGTGGGTGGTGTGGGTAGACTTATAGAACCTTCATCCACACTTTTCTCCAGTCTAACCGCTTTGGCCCGCCTTGGAAGAGTACCTGCAATCACAATAAGATTGGAGAAAAAGTGAGATAAAAGTTAGGTAAAGCGAAAAGTGTGGAAAAACCAAAGAGCGTTGCTTCCCCAGCAACGACGCCAAAATGGTTAGTGTATTTTTGCGAGGAAAAGTTAGGGTTTTGGAAAACCCATCCTCATAGTCGCAAAAATTGCTACCAGATAAAATTTATATTGAAACTCAAGTTGAGTCTCGAGTCGAACATAGGGAGGCAAACGTTTGGTTTTGAAAATCATGCTTCGACTTTATTTGTTTTTGTTGTTTTTAACTTTTGAGATCTTTTTGGTATTTTGATAGGGCAAGAGATCAGGTCGATGAAATCTAACTAATCTACTTGTAGAGAGAGAGAGAGAAAGAGAGAGGAACCAATCACATATTTGTTCAAAAAGAGTTTTCTATAGATAATTGAGAAATTACAATAAGACTAAAAAGTGATAAAAGATAAAGGTGAGAAGAATCCTCCTAAACAGTCGCTTGGAGGATGACTCGCTTTGTCATCGCCTGGATGATGGTGGTGAGGAGTGGGACGAAGAAGAATGGCATCGGAGGAAAGAGGATGGGGTAGGACGGCGTGACAGTGAGGATCTAGTTCCCAATTGTGGTGAGGACAGCCACGGTATTCTCCACGAAGGGGGATGAGAAGTAGGAAAAAATATTTCTTTTCTACACTAGAGGAGCATCCCGGGCTTTGGACAAGCTTTCTTTAGAGCCTTGGAGGTGGTGAGGGAGAGAAAGGAAGAGATGAAAAGAAATGGGAGGGGTAGGTGTCCTTTTATAGTGGAGGAGAGAAGAAAATTGGTGCATGGGACATTTAGTGACATCGAAGATGCCATTGTAGCATTGCGATAAACATCGCTGAAGATTCGCGCCTGCTGGCTCTCCGCTTACACAGCTACCGTGAGGTTGGAGCTTTGAGGACCGTCGGATTTTTATTCAATGCCTGAAGATCACGCGGAGCTCGCACTTGAAATCACATTGAGCGTGCGCATGAAGTGTCGTCGGGACACGTGGCTTAGTCGTGGCCACTAATCGCGCGAACATCACACGCTCAGCTGGTGCTTCAGAACGGGCATCGGTAAGCATGTGATCTCACTCCTGCAAATCGTGCGGTGGTCGTTACGCCACGTCGCCTCCTTCTCTACTGCTCGATCATATCCAATGGGTGAATTTCACTCGTGCATGCTCTGGAGCGAATTAATCCGCGCACGGGGCTTCGATCATGGGTCGGCTGCTTCGTTCTTGAGCGTGTAACTGCTGTGCTACACACGTGGGTTTGTCGCGTTTAAGAATTTGCTCGGCTTGGTGGAGGCGGCTTCTCAGCCGTTGGAAAGAAAATAGTTGAGATCTCTTCGTGGAGATGCTCCTTAAGGGTGAACGGTGGTTGTGGCTGATCTTGGGCAGCTGTGATGGCGCCACATGGTGCCATCATGGCCGTCCATTTTCTTTGCTTTGTTGGTGACACTACAGATGTCGGATTGGGTCTATTTTTATGCCGTTAGGCTGTGATTGTCGATCTAGATTCATCTGTGCAGTTGGATTTGTCATTTAAAGCTTTGAATTGTGTCACCTAACCCCTTGGCCATTGATCTTCCTTGAATTACATAATGTGCTACAAGACTCTGATCAAGACGATTTCAGAGGCATTAGACTCCAATCGTCTTCTTGATCAGATTTGTATAGTCGGATTGTCAATCCGAGGCTTTGAAATAAATCTCCTCTCCTGGCCAGAAAAGGATGCGAATTAACCTAAAATTTATACTAACTATTCTAAATGTAGAATGATGCATGCTATGCAATATTTATAATATGGAATACATATCTAAGCCTAGGAACATTCATAGATAGGCATTTTAACCTAAATGGATGTGTATACATCAATTGTATTAGCCATCTTTATTCCACGACTCTTATAATTTTTGTTGGTCATGTATTAATTGCCAATCTCTAGGAAACATGACCAAAAAGGTTATGATGCCCCTAAATCCAATCCTTGAAGTCGAAATCTTTGATGTTTGGGGACTTGATTTTGTGGGACCATTTATCAATTCATTTCGGTACCTGTACATCCTGGTTGAAGTCGACTATGTATCCAAATGGATTGAGGCCATCTTGACCCAAACCAATGACCACAAGATGGTTATGGACTTTGTAAAGAAAAACATCTTTAGCTAGTTCAGTGTACCAAAGGTTCTGATTAGTGATGGCAGGTCCCATTTCACTTAAAATCAATTCAGGACCTTACGGACTAAGTATGGAGTCACTCATAGAATCTCTACTCCATACCATCTGTAGACCAACGAACAAGCTAAAATTTCCAATCAGAAAATTAAGAAAATCCTTCAAAAGACGGTCCGTCCAGATCGGAAGGATTGTTCTACTAAATTAGATGACACTCTCTGGGCTTATCAGACTGTGTATAAAACCCCGATTGGAATGTCTCGATTTTGTTTGGTTTACGGAAAATCTTGTCATCTGCCAGTTGAACTTGAACATAAAGCCTATTGGGCAATCAGAACTTTTAACCTAAATCTTGATCAATCTGCACAACAAAGAAAACTTCAATTGACTGAATTGGAAAAAATCCGGAATGACGCTTACGATAGAATGAGAATTTATAAGAATACGACAAAAGCTTTACATGATAAGTATATCTCTTGAAAAAGCTTTGACCTTAATCAAAAGGTTTGGTTATTTAATGCACGCTTGAAGCTCTTTCCCAGAAAATTAAGATCAAAATGGACAGGTCCTTTTATTGTAAGAAAAATTTTCCCTCATGGAGTTATTCTCATTCTGGATCCCAAGATTGGACATGAAACAAAGGTAAATTGTCAAAGGTTGAAACCTTACATTACTAAAATTCTTGATTCCATTCCTGATAGTCACATTAACCTTCTGGAATCATCTTAGAGCTGAACTGAGTTTGGCTAATGACGTTAAACTTAGCACTGGTTGGGAGGTAACCCAGTATTCTGTACAGTTGTTTTTCATTTTTTTCTGATCAGGATGACCTGGATTAACAAGCTCAGTCAAGTGATATCTCCTCTTCTTGCTTATTACATTTTGATTTTCCTACATACATTTCAATGAGGACATTGTAATGAATAGGCATGGGGGTGGACATTGCATGCTTTATTTTTATGTCAGAAAAAAAATTGCATTCATGGATAAATAATTTTTTTATCAAGAAGGTTTATTAGGGATTTATTCTTAAGTTGATTCTTGAATTTAGAATCCAGTACAATTTCACACTTACACATAAAATTTGCAATGGATCCTCTTTGAAGACCGATATACATCTTTAGTTTGTCGAGAAGAAGCAATACTTATTCTCTTGAGCCCTTAGACAGTAATTAGGGAGCTAGGAAAACTATCTTCTAGTAGATCCTCCAAACAATTGCAAGGTGAGAGTAGAGAGTCGACTGGTGCTCTAAGGCTAGTATAAGGAATCTTAGTTTCTGGATAATTGGATAATGATACTCGGAGTTAGGCATAGTTTTTGCTCTCAGTACCTGCATACAAATTCTTAGTGTGTGAATTTTTGGAGAGCCACCAAATAAGGCAAATACATAGAGAGTGAGTTATAATAAAATTAGGACTAAGGTGGATGGTTACGACTGTCCTTTATGGTATCCTCGGCTGAAGGAGGGCATTAATATCAAGGTGAGAAATATGTTGTCCCATCCATTCCTTTCCCGGTGCCGAGAGTAGGCACTTCCACCAAATAAGCCACTTGGTATTCTCTTGAACACCCTCAATCTCGAATAATGTCTCCTGAATAAAAATGTGCATGGGTGCTGCATTACGTTGTGCTGGTAGAAAAAAAAAAGAAGAAAGAAGAAAGAAAAGAAGAAAAATATATATATATAGAAAAAAAATATGTTAATTGCATTGTGTTTACTTCATGTTAAGTATATTAAGGCAATAACACCCATTTCTTTTACAGTCCACCAAATACAACCTTGACCTACTTTTCTGTATTTCTGATTGCCTGAATACGGGCTGAGGAATTCTGACTTACTCATAGGGTTATCAAAACTTAATCAAAGTGTTAATGTCATGAGAGGCCACCAAATATATTAACAAATCTGGTGAGATTGTGAGATTGAAAAAGAAAAAGAGAAAAAAAAGAAAAGAGAAGAAAAGGAGAAAGAAAGAAAAAGAAAGAGAGAGAATGAGTGCAAAGGAACTAAAGAGAGACAATTTCTTCGCCTCTCTTTGAGTTGAATTATTTAATAAGTCTAGAAATCTAGGTCCTAAAGTACTAGTCTATGTGTAGCACCAGATGAGTATGAGCCACCAAATACAAACCTACTTGACTCAGACATCTTCTACTTAAGCCAAAAGCCAGGACTGAAATTATAGATTATTTTATAACCCCGAGGGAAGAAGATTGTCTATCCCAATAGAATTTTACTAAGGGTCAAGTATGAGCTTTAGATATGGATTGAATTTTCACTTGGATCTGTTGCATAGGCTACAGCAGAACACTTTCACGACTGTTTAGATTTCTAAAGTTTTAGATGATAACAAAAGAAATAAATCTTCAGCTGAGCTCTTGATAGAAATTAGTCATTTAGGACCACTTTGCATTTAGTCTTGCATTTGCTAGGGACTAGCAAGATTCAGGCAAGGGGGTGTGATTGCACAGCAATCACAAGACTTAAGCTACTTGAATTAAGTTAGATTTTAACATAACATAGGAACAATGCATGCATGAGCATCATAATTTGCATCATAGTTAATTTGTTAGCTTTATAGATAAAAATGCTATTTTATGATCTAAAAGAGAGACGATATTAATTGTAGATGATTCGGGGCCACAGATGATAGATCAAACCGTACGGATCTGATCAGGATGACAACGAGAGTCCAATGCTTCTAGAATCATCTTGATCAGATGTCCGTAGCATCACATATAGCCCATAGAAGATCAGAGGCCAAGGAGCAAGATAGTAGAGATCCGAACCTCAGATGTCAAATCTGACCACACGGATGGATTCAGATCAGCGATCGCAGTACAAGGGTGCAAAAATTGCCTCAATCAAAAACTTGCAGCATCAACTACAAAGGTGGGAAGATGAACGGCTAGGATGGTGCCACATGGCACCATCCCAAAGATCCAATGCCGCTCCCCCAACCACTGAAGGAAAAATGCTGGCCATTGGATCATCACCCAATGGCCACGAAGAGGCGATGTAGCTCACTACCACGTGCCCTTCATCGAACGACTGTGAGCAGCCGCGCTTGAAAAGTAAAATGCGACACAAGGATGAGTGTAGCGTGTTGGTCTCAGCACTCACACGTAAGCAAGAAACATGAGTTCCACTCGAGCTCAGCGCTAAATCGAGAAGGCGGTGCGCTTGCACAAAATCAAGTCGTGTAATGGAGATCAAGCGGCATGCAATGGATCACGTGGCGCAACGTGGTGCGACTGATGCGACAGTGCAGATGATGCCCAAACTAACGCCCTGCCACATGCAGTTCTTAAGGTGGTGGTGCATTCGTTTTAAGCCATCTAATCATGATTGGATGGTTGAGATTGAAAGCACTCGTAAAGATGCATTCAAGGAGAGTGAGAGGTGTGGCACGATTGGATCCAGCAGCTTAGAGGCCTCCACGTGTCAACATCTCGTGTGGTGCGCACATTACAGGCGCGAAAGAGGCTATTTTTAGGCATGATCTGAGCTGCTGATCCAGTAAGGCACAATCAAAAGAAGTTTCATTAACAACCACTTGAATCAGGGGGTGCCTCGATCTTTTCTCTTAAGAGGCAGTTTGCTCTACACAACTGAGCTAACTTTCTTTGGAAGGATTACCTTTCCTATGTTTCGAGGCTGCCTTTTGGGAGTACACAAATCTTTAAAAAATTTGGCGTAGACAAGGATATATGTTATGGCATCTAGGAGAGGGATATTAATTTCTACTTACCCAAAAAGATCCATTAATTCCTTATCAGTGGGCTCAGATTTCTTTTTCTTAGTGTGTGAGGAGTGAAGGGCTTATGGGAAGGGTATTGGGTTTTCCTATTTTGCATTTTCAGGTTCTTGAATAGGGTTAGAGGAAAAGGGAGAAGAGCTGATCTATTTTTCATTGAAGCAGGTTTCTTTAGCAAGCAAGGGATCTTGAGTGGTTTTCCCATTCCTCAAAGTAACTGTATTTGCTGTATGGTTGTTTCTAGGAGGAGGACCGGAAGCCTGACTGTGATTGAAACCTGGGCGATGTTGAGGTGCTAGGTGAATGGGCTGATTGGGATATCCACCTTGGAATTGATTCCATTGATTATTACAATTGGGCATGGGTTGGGATGGCAGATTGCCAGCAGGTCTATGATCTAGAGTAACCTTAACTTGATGCTGCAAGTTGGTTATCATGCGAGTTACTTTCGTCATTTGATTTTGCATACCCTGTAGAGTCTTCATGACCTGGGTGTTAATATCTTCCTTAGATAGCCCAGGTTCATATGTGGGTTGCCCATAATTCCCAAATTGATTCTGTTTGGGAAACATAATTAGGTTCGAAGCTTTCTAGGAGTGGTTTGGGTTGGTCCTCCAGTTTTGATTGTAAGTGTTTGAGGGGTTTCTAAATTGCTCATGGAGATGAAAAATATTTTTAATGGTGGGATCAAGAATATTCTGATTTAGGTAATCAAAATTCCCAGTCATAACTTCTGTAAAATCAGCAGAAAACTATTGACCAGCAGGTGTGGCATCAATGTTGTGTAGATTTTCTCTTCTGAGAAGTTGTGGAGAGTTAGTGTGTGGAGAGCTAAAGTGTGGAGCTTGTTTGCTTGTGAGCTTTTCTTCCATTTTTTTCTGGTGTATTTGCATTTGGTCTAGTCGTTGAGCTATCATGTACAGATAATCTTGAGTGACTGGAATAGAGGTGGATTTGGAGTCAATTTCATTGACTCCAAGTCTTGGGTTTTGAGTTCCACCGAAAGTGTCCATTGAAGTCATGTTAAATGAGTTTTAACTCATTTATTCAAAAAGGAGGTAGGAACTTTCGGCATCCTTATTAAAGAAATTTCCCCCACATGAGGCATCCACAAATCTCTTTAATTGATCTTCTAATCCATGAAGAAGATCTGCACTAACTGACATTGTGGAATTTCATGGTGGGGACAGCTTCTTAGAATTTCTTGGAATCTTTCCCAAGACTCATGGAGGGGTTCACCATTTTTTTGTTGAAAGTTCGTTATGGATCTTGTTAATGCATTAGTGCGACCGATCGGAAATTTTTTTTTAAGAAAAGCGCTCTTTAATTGTTGCCAGGTGGTGATAGGGTGCCCAACTGTTCTAAACCAGTGTGAAGCATTATCTTTTAAAGAGAGAGGGAAAAGTCTCATTAACCACATGTCTTCCTGCACATTGCGGGAATGGGTGGTTTGAGCGAGGATAGTTGATTCCTCGAGATGACAGAAAGGGTCCTCTCTCGGAAGAACATGGAAATGTTCGATTAGGTTTAGAATGGCTAGTTTGATCTCAAAATCCCCTTGTGGTATGACCACCCTAGGTCTTTCCTCATAAATGGAAGGATCATAAAAATCCTTTAGAGGAACGACAGGCTATTGACGGGGTGGTGGGTTTTGCCCTTGTTTGGCTAGGTTTGTCAATGTCCTAGCCAAATTCTCTTGGTTTTGTTGAACTCGAATCAAATGGTCGACCATAAAGGAAAAGGGGTTTGTATTTTGAGTTTGAATTTAAGGGCCACCTAGCCCTGCAAGGTTTTCTGGTTGCTCCAAATGAGGGAGGTTATGGATGGGGAAGTCAGCTTATAGATCAACTGATGGGTTAGATGCAGAAGCAGAATTTTTTTGTCGATTTCCTGAGTTTTCCATATTGACAGTAGAGGAAGAAGAAGAAAACAAAGATTTTCTGGTGCGGGGGGCAAAATTAGATGGTCCCTCGAGAAGTGGGTTCTAGGACCTTCCCTCGTGCATGCACTTTTTTGGAAGAAATGGACAGGAGGAGAAGAGAGAGAGAGAGATGAGAGAAGGTGTGCAATTCAAACAAACAAGCCTAGTCTTATCTTAAGGTTGACTCCTTAAAACCTAAGACTTGGGAACCCAAGTGAGAGATTAGCAAGTGCAACCAATTCCAAAAGAGAGCCTGGCTAGACTAAAGAGGTGGATTGGGCCCAAGCATTTCCTGGAAAACTAGGGGCTTGTGTAAACACGCACTAGTCATTTGACTTCCCTCTAAGTTTGACGCTGCATTGTCTAAAGGAAGTAGGAGTGCTTGGTGATCCTTAAATATTGGATATCAAGCCTAAAGTAGATGAAGTCCTTAAGTGATCAAGTGACTACTTGTTTTAAGTTAGGCTTGGGTGTCTAAATGTGCACAGGAATGTGGAAGGTGTTGATTGGGATATTGTGCTGTTATTTCAATTTTTATGGTGTGTGTAGGAGTTGGAAAGTGATTCCAATATCAAACAAGTTGTCACAATTTTTGTTTTTTTTTTCATTTTAGGATTTAATTTAACTTAATGTGTTTTAAGGTTTCTTTTTAAAGCTTCAAATAAGTTTGAAATTGGACAAACAAAAGGAAATCAGATTGTATCAGTGAAGATCAATTTCCTTTAATTTGTTGGTCTCTAGAAATGAAAAGAAACCCGAATCAATTTAATCCTAAGCAGAAATTTAACTACCAATGAGCTTGTTTTGGGATTTCTTCTTAGGTAGTGGTCCAAAAAATGCAAGAAACACCACTATTGTATGTAAAATCAAACAAAGATTCCAAAAATATTTTTTAAAGATTTTACGAATTTGTTTGATATTTTTAAAATATTTTTCTTTATGCTGGTATCAAAGTCCAAAAATTATACCCAATAATATTTTAGACTTTTCAATCCCACCACTGGCCTTAGAAAATTTTTGTGTTTTTATGAGATGTGTAGAATTTTACAAGGATTCGAGAAAGCTAAATTTTACAAAAATTGGATGAGTATAAAAAGTCCTAAAATTCACGGATAGTCGCAAAATAGGAAGATCAGAGGAGATGACCCCTTTGCAGTCCACAAATTTTTAAAACTTTTATACAAATTCAATTTCTCTAAAATTTGGAGAAGATGTTCCTCACTTGGTTTGGAATCATTGGGTGAAATTTCAAGATTTTAGGAAGTCTATGGTGTTGGGAATTGATTTTTGAAGTCTGGATAGAAGTCTAGTTTCAAAAATCAGAACACCAACACTTGAAGTGAAGTGGTGTCAATGGTGCAAACAAGCAACAAATGGGTTTTAAATTGTACCGCTTCACTTAATTGAGATGTTTAAGGTCTTGAAAGCCAAGTTTAATATTTTTTTGGTAGTTTTTAAGGCTGTGTGACTAGAAAGAGGAATCAACCTAAATTTTCACGGGAAGAAAAGGAATTTCAAGTTCTTCCTTTCACAATCCTGCTTTCTTCCTGTAGTTCCTGCGTACACGAGAGAAAGAGAGAAAAGGGGATGAGATCCACTTAACAAGCAAGAAAAATAATTAAAGCAAAGCCGTGCCTCCCTGGCAACAACGCCAAAAAGTGGTTAAGTTTTTACGCAGTTTGTAAAATAAGGGTTTTATCGTTGCAACGCACAAAAATTGTTTCGCTTTTAAAATTTGTAAACCTAAATAGGGAAGTATCTATGGTCATCTAAGGAGGTAATTTGTTTGCAAAATCGAGTCTCTTACTTAGAAATAAAAATTAACTTTCTTTTTGGTATTTTTCAATATATAATTTTTGTGGTTTTGAAATAATGGGGAAATATGCAAAGTTGTTGGTGTAAAAGCGAATTGCACCTAATAGGCTAAAATCTAAGTGACAAAAAATGACCTCTTTCTAAGCTCACCCTAGGCACGTGGAGGCCTAGGGTAACTAGAAAGAGGGAGTGAAAGAATAGACTAAAGACAAGCAAATTAGGGCAAAAGAATTGCAACAAGAAATTAAGGAAGGCAACTTTTTAGCTAAAGGAAGATACTGTTTTACAAGTAGAGGAATGCTTCTACTAAATTGAAAACAACAAAATAAAAACTCAATATCCTCCTGATGATGATGATGAAGATGGAAGGGTCCTTGCTCCAACCGTGGCTGCTCCCGTAGTTGAAAAGGATTCCTCCTTCTCCTTGACTTGCTCCTTCAAGGTGTGTCCTCATCTTGGCAAGCCCTAGATGGGGCGTGCCTTGGCTCCTCCACAGGTGGATGGCTTCCACCTCAAAAGCTCCTCCAAGGGTGGGTGTGCACCACCCTCAAGACCTCCTCCAAATGTCTTCCTTGCCTTGCTTCTCCTCTGGCTGGCTTTGGCACAAGAGAGAAGAGAAGAGGGGAAGGCACCAAGGGAACAGAGTGTCCACTTAATCTTCTTCTTCTTCTTCTTCTCTTGGCCATTGGCTATAGGTTAGAATATAGGTGGAAAATAATGCAACCAAAGGTGATCTAATGGTGGTGGGTGGTGGTCTTTTTATAGGAGTAGAAGGCGGTTAGGGGTAGTTAGTGGATGGAGGGTTAAGATGGCTTGTAGAGGGTGGTTAGGAGATCTTAGGGTGGATAACAGGTGATGCCAAAATGGGGGGATGCATGGCATTTAGCACCAACCTTAGGTAGGGACTAGGGTTAAGGGTTGAAGGTGGTAGGGTTAGGTGGCATGTAGGACATGTGTAGGGTTAGGATGGTGTTGTAGGGTGGTGGTTGGTGAATGGAGGGTGGATATAAGGTGGCACCAAAAGAAGGGATGTATGGAGTGGTGGTTATGGTGGGTTTAAGTGAAGTTGGCATCACTTTATGTTGGTTAAGGGAGAGGGTTAGGTGGTGCCACTAGATGAAGGGTTAGGATAGGTTGGAGGGTGGTGTGTAGGGTGTAGATTGGAGGTGGTGTTGGCGCCAAATGAATGGTTGTGGGAGGTGGTTTTCTGCACCAACTAGGGTGTGGTTTAGGGTAGTTAAGGGGGGTTATAGTTGGCGCCAAAGGAGGGTTTCTAGAAGGGGTTAGGTGGGTGGTAGGGATGGCTTTAGGTGGTGATGTGTAGGGCTAGGAATTAGGCACATGTTTGTGTCAATATGAATGGGTGCCTAAGGTGTTTTTGGCGCCAACATAAAGGGGTGTGAGTGGTGGTGGTTAGTGTGGGTTGGCGCCAAAAGAGATGGGTTAGGTTAGGGTTAGTTATGGTTAAGGGGGAAGGGTGGATGGCCATGGAGCTTGGGTGGTGTTGGGAGCTTAGCTAAGCTAGCTAAGTTAGCTTAGCTAGTAGAGTAGAGGTGGCAGAGCTAGGGTTGCATGAAAGATGAGCTGGAGAAATAATCTAGAGCTGGTAGCTGCTACACTTGGAGATGAATCTACTAAGGTAGCTTTATGGGGAGCTCAACTACTTAGCTAAGCTACCTAGTTCTTATGCTAGTAGCTAGGCTTGGGTAGTTAAGCTAAGTTGAGCTGGTCTCAACCTAGTTGGAGCTAGGTTGAGCTGGAACTGCCTTTGATGAGAACTCCAGAGCTACCTAAGCTACTAGTTGACAAGTAGTAGGTCAGTTATCATGGAGTTCAGTTGACATGACTTGGGTGGTGCTGGAATGAGCTGAACCTGAGCTGAGATAGACTCCTGTCAACTTAGTTGAGCTAGCTAGAGCTCCCAATGAACTGATGGGAGCTGAAATGAGCTAGACTCAACTAAGTTGAGCTAGATCTGAGCTGGCTTGAGTTGGGTTAAGCTGAAATGAGCTGTCTTGAGCTACCATTCAGCTAAGATGAGCTGAATGGAGCTAACCCTAGTCCAAGGGAGCTAGTATCCACCCATGATGAGTTGGAATTAGCTAAGTCCTAGCTTGATCAAGCTTCCCCTTCACTAGTTGCCTTCAAGAGTGCTACGGTTTTAAAGATTTATCAATCTATTTGTCCCTAACACTCCAACAAGCACATTAGAAACACAATAAAAAATGCAATGCATGCCTAACCTATTTGATGCTTAAATGTAACCCAAAAACCCATTTGCAGAGCAAAATCTTAAGAGCTAGGTTTGTTTTAATGCATAAGAATGACGAAAAACTGCCATTTATCAATATGGCATGTTCAAATTTAATTACCAACAGTCACATTGTTGATCCAAGTAGAACCTTCATTAGATTCTGCATTTCACCTTTCCGCACCAACTTCAAATCATTTGAAATTCTTTAAACATTCAACATGATGCAATTGTGGATTGTGATGTGCATACATCTAATTAGCCTAAAATGCCTATTTATGTATGTTCCTAGTGTCATAGAAGTATCATGCATTATAAATATTGCATAACATGCCTCATCATGCATTTAGGTTAATTTGTATAAATAGTATAGTAATTTGCCCTTTTTGTGGCTAGGGAACAGGTTGATATTTACCTGAGCCTTGGATTGAAGATCAAACCGTACGAATTTGATCAAGGCGATGATCGGAGTCTAACGCCTCCGAGATTGCCCCAATCGAATTTCAGTAGCATCATTGTAGTTCAAGAAAGATCAGAGGTCAAGGGCTAAGGTGATGTAAATCTGTATCTCAGATGAAAAGTCCAACCGTATAGATGGGTTTGGATCGACGATTGTAGCCCAACAACGCAAAAATTGACTCGATCCAACAACTGTGGTGCCACCTATGAGCAATAGAAAATGGGTGGCCAAGATGGCACCACGTGGCACCATCACAGCTACCCATCACCACCCGCAGCACCTTCTCTACGTCCGCACGATCAATCCCAACCATTGGATCTCGATCTAACGGCTAAGATTCAAGGCTACCCGTGAGTCTGAAATATGAGTCCTTAGGACCTAAGAAAATGCTCCTTGTGATTATTAGTGCAAAATTGACAAAGGAACAAGAATCAAAACTACTTATGGTCCTAAAGGCACATAAGGAGGCAATTGGATGGACCATCCATGACCTTAAGGGGATTGAACCACCTTATTGTAATCATCGGATTTTTATGGAAGATAGATCCTGCCCTTCCCACCAAATGTAAAGGAGCTTGAACCCCAATATGTGAGAAGTGGTCAAGAAAGAAATCACCAAGTGGCTTGATGCAGGAATCATTTACCCGATCTCGGATAGTCCCTAGGTTAGTCCTGTGCAAATTATTCCAAGGAAAGCTAGGATTACTCTAATGACTAATGAGAAAGGCGAATCTATCATAGCCTGTTCAGCTTACTCTTGGAGAGTCTGTATCGATCTTAGGAAGTTGAATAGAGCCATGAAAAGGATCATTTCCCTTTGCCCTTCATCGACCAAATTCTTGAAAGGTTAGCTAAGCAAAAGTACTTCTATTTCCTGGATGGTTATTTGGGATATAACCAAGTTCCTATCCATCCTGCTGACCAGGAAAAGACAACTTGCACCTGTCCCTATGAAACCTTTGCATTCCGTAGGATGCTATTTGGGCTTTGCAATGCACCTACGACTTTTCAAAGGTGAATGCTAGCGATCTTTTCAGATATGGTGGGAGATTGTATGGAAGTATTCATGGATGATTTCTCCATTTTCAGAGATTCATTTAAGTCTTGCCTGGCTAACCAAGAATTGATTCTTAAGAGATGCATCGAAACACAGTTGGTCCTTAGTTGGGAGAAGAGTCACTTAATGACACAGGAAGGCATCGTCTTGGGTCATGTGGTTTTTGATTGGAGAATTAAAGTTGATCTAGTTAAGGTGGATGCTATCTCCAAACTTCCTCCTCCCACATCTGTTAAACAAATATGATCATTCCTTGGTCATGTGGGATTTTATAAGAGGTTCATCAAGGACTTTTCTACTATTGCTTGGCCTTTGATCGACCTTTTGGCCAAAGACATGCCGTTCAATTTTGATGAATAATGCCACAAGGCATTTGATTTACTCAAAACGGCAGTCACTTATGCTTCACTGCTGTAACCACAGTCTAGACAATCCCATTTGAGATCATGATCGATGCTTCTGATTACACAGATGGGGCTATTTTGGGTCAAAAAATTGACAGGAAGCCCTCTGTCATTTACTATACTAGCAAAACTCTGGATGAGGCCGAGAGGAACTATACTGTTACAGAAAAAGAATTGCTACCTATAGTATTTGCACTGGAAAAATTCAGGGCTTATCTCTTAGGATCTCATGTCATCACTAGTACCGACCACTCGGCCTTGAGACATCTCTTGGCTAAAAAGTATGCTAAACCTCAGCTCATCCAATGGATTCTTTTACTTCAAGAATTCGATCTTAAAATTAAAGACAAATCCAGGGCACAAAATGTGGTGGTGGATCATCTTTCGAGACTCCTAATTGATTCTTTTTGTTTGAATATTCAGATCACTAATGAGACTATTCTTATAGTTTCGGGTGTCCAAACCCCTTGGTTTTCTGACATGGTGAATTATTTGGCTGTTGGTCAAATCCCCTAGGATTGGACCAAGCAGCAATTGGATAGTCTTATATCTGAGGCCAAATATTACTTTTGGGATGACCCTGAACTATACCACATCGGCTCTGATCAAATTATTCACCGATGTGTTCTGGAGAATGAGTTCCAAAGTATACTTGAGTTCTGCAATGCATTTGCGTGTGGTGGACATTTCTCCAGGAAAAAGATGGCTGCGAAGATTTTGCTATTTGGATTTTATTGGTCGTCTTTATTCAAAGATGCCCAAGAGTTCTAGAGGTCATGTTCCTATTGCCAGGGACTTGGGAGCATAGCCAAGAGAGATATGATGCCTCTAAACTCGATTCTTCCCGATGAAATCTTCGACATTTGGGGCATCGATTTCATGGGACCCTTCCTCCCTTCATTTGGACACCAGTACATTCTCGTAGCTGTTGACTACGTGTCTGAGTGAATTGAGGCTATTCCCACTCGAACCAATGACCACAAGGTGGTCATCGATTTTGTTAAGAAGAATTTCTTCAGTCGGTTCAGGATCCCGAGGGTTACCATTAGCGATGGTGGTACCCATTTCACCAATGCCCAGTTCTACAATTTACTGGCAAAATATGGGGTGAATCACAAAACTTCCACATCTTACTACCCTTAGATGAACAGACAGGCCAAAATCTCCAATCATGAGATGAAGAACATCCTATAGAAAACGGATAGGCCTTATAGGAAAGACTAGACTTAAAAGCTTGACGACGCTCTTTGGACCTACCGTACGGCATATAAGACATCTATCAACATGTCACCATTTCATTTAGTGTATGGTAAGGTGTGCCCTTTACTAGTAGAGATTGAACATTGGGCATTCTAGGCAATTAAGAAATGCAACTTTGACTTAAGTTTAGCCAGAAAGACTAGGAAACTCCAACTATCTGAGTTGGAGGAGCATAGAAATGATGCATATGGGAATGCCAAGATCTATAAGGCTAGGACCAAAGCTCTTCATGTTCGGTTGATATCCTGAAAGAGCTTTGAGCCGAACCAAAAGGTTTGGCTCTTTGATTCTTGACTTAAGCTTTTTCTTGGCAAGCTTAGTCGAAGTGGAAGGACCCATTCATCATTGATTGGATTTTCCGAAACGGGGCTGTTGAGATTTCTAACCCAAAGACGGGTAATTCTTTCAAGGTCAATGGAATCTAAAACCTTATGTTGACTGTGTTATTCCAGAACCCGTCTCAGACAAGTTTACTTTGACCTTGATTTGACTCCTTTGGCTGAACCCTGCCTAGCTGATGGCAATAAACTTAGCATTTGTACAGTCTGGCTCAGTGTTGACCAGAGCATCATAGAATATAAGTGATATTTTTCTCATTTTGCACTTTTCTCATGCCTTGTATTTTCAATGATGACGTTGCATAAGCTACGCATGGGGGGGTGGATTCATTTCTGAATCATATTGTCAACTCTGTGGATTTCTTGTAAATTTCCCTTATCTTTTTTCTTTTTATTTTAAAGAAAAATTGAATTAGGAAAAGAGAACTTGGGCATTAGAGTTTTTCAACCTTAGGAAATGACACAAAAGGACCTGAACATGTAGACCCTTCAGGTCTTCGGACTTAATCATCCTGAGTATCCACTAAAATGTGGACTTCTTTCCCGAGTCTTTACCATTCTAAGTTCATTTCTAAATTGGTTAAATAGGTTGGATTGATAAGTACACGACTGATGAGTCCATTTTAATGGACTATTGTTACGCCTAAGTTAACGTTATTCTTGTATTTTATGTTCGTTAATAACTATATTAGGTCAAAGAATAATTGCATACATCATTACTTAGGTTTGCATATATCTAATGCATTTTATAACTTATTGTCTATAAATAATTATTTTATATTTTGTTATTTAATGAATAAACCAAACCTCCTTTCCCAAGCAGGACCAAACGTACGCACACAGTACACCTTCTCGCAACCTAACTTCCTCCACTTGACTCGCTCCATCTCAACCTTCACACAAGGCCCACCAAATTTTCAAGCTATTTTTAGAGTAACAGTAGTCGTGAAAAGGGGAGAGGAGAAGGAACAGGTTCGTGAAGTTAAATAAAGCAAAGGCTCGGGGGATCAGGATCCATCTTCCCTTCGTGCTGTGGGGCATCTCCTCCATCCTCCACCATCGTGGAACTGACGTACCTTGTGAACCAAGCGAACACCGTGGCTAAAAGCTTGCTCCAGCACACTCGTCGTTCTCCAGAACCATGGGTGCGCACGGTGACAGCGTGCCTACCACCAAGCCCTCTCCTCTTCTATTTCCATCTTCTTCCTCCTATCCAAGGGAAACCGTGGCCAGAGCATACACCGTGAATATGGTTTGCACCATAACCTTCTAACCTTCACAGTGAGAACCATCGTGAACTCTATCACCATCAGCCACACGGTGATAGCATGTGGCCCCGTCCATGCCTCATCCATCATCCTCTTCCTCTTCCACTGCTCCCTCCCCTGTTAACTCTCTTCTTCTCTCCACAAGAACCAACACCCAACCTTATCCCACCGCATCCTCTCTCCTCATCTCTCAGACGCAGCCCCACCACACCCTCTCGAGCAATGGACCGCGACCACTGCAACCCTACTGCGACAGCCACAGCAAACTACCGTGCCACCACACCACTTCTTCTTCTTCAACACACCTGCAGCTTTACAGGAAGGAACCCAAAGCCTCTGGCCCCCCTTCCACGCAGCCACTCCTCTGAGCCTCCGCCAACCGCTAAACTTAACGTCGAGCACTTCCGAGCATCTCCTGGGCCACAGAGGTTGTGAACAGCCAAGAATGTAGAACCTCCACCTCGACCTCCACTGGCGTCCTCCTCCTCCAACAGGCCACCTCCATCTACCTCCTACCATGAGACCAATGTCATCGGAACCCCCTCTGCACCCTCTGCGTCCTCCGAGCACATCACGGCCAACCGTGGTTCGCACATCATGCAAGGAGGAGAGAGGAGAAATCCTCTGCTTCGTCTTGCAATATTATTTATGGGGTATGCCATTGTAAAAAAGCACTATTCATTTATTTATTGACTTATCATATTCTGAAAGATTTGCATGAATATCCCTCCTGTCTGTCAAAATTACGGATAGCTGAACTCTTCTCATGCATGATAGAGTATGGGATATTGGTTATGGGAAACGAGTTCAATTTTGATTAAGATTGACGATGCTTGTTAGTACTAAGATCATGATTCACGTGTTTCCATTGCGGTGATTTTCCATGTGCACCCTCACATTATTTATTAATTATTTAAATCAAGAATTTATGTTGAAAACACATGCACCAGTTAGTATGCATACACGTTGAGTTTCCCGAATAAACAAGACACTATTCACTAGTTTAAATAGGCTAATTCCTCCCTATGGAGACAACCTAACTCTTCGTGGTTAGTTTTGAATTATTAAATATTTTTTAAAATTGATTTTCTACTACGCAACGAACTATAACGACACGACATTTTATGTTAAAGTTTTCAACAAAAATGAAGATCGCTCTTTCAATGACTTATCAACCTGTTCTCTAATTTGAGGGGACTTATAGTCTAAGATCTACACACTATTTGCACTACTCACTTATAGGGTAGCTAATGTGCATACATCTGATTAATCTAAAATGTCCATTAATGCATGTTCTTAGTGTTACATTAGCATCATACATTGTAAGTGGTGCATAACATGCATAATCATGCATTTAGATCAAGTTGTATAAATTGTACAGTAATTGTCTCCTTCTTACGGTCAGGGATAGGGTGACATTTGATCAGGGCCTCGAATCGAAGATCCATCCGTACGGATCTGATCAGGGTGACGATTAGAGTTCAACAACTCCAAGATCACCCTAATCGAACATCCATAGCTCTAGATGGAGACCGAGGAACCCTAAAGATCATGGGCCAAGATGGTGTTAATCCTCACCTTGGACGACAAATCCAATCTCATTGATGGTTTCAGATCGATAATCGTAGCCTAACAATGAGAAAATCGATCCAATTCGATACCCATGGCACCATCTACAACACTAAGAAGATGGATGGCCAGGATGGCGCCACGTGGCACCATCCCATCCGCCCAATCGGCCCCGAGGAACCGCTGCTGCATCTCCAAGGGATTTCTATCGCATGATCCTAGCCATTGGATCTTGATCCAACGGCCAAGATTAAATCTGATCGGTCGCTTCATTTTCATCAAGTGAAAGAGAGCAGCGGATCTGGATCATTGGATCTCGATCCAACGGCCACGAATCCGCATGCTAAAACCCTCTTCGCGACATAAAGCCACACATAGTGTAGCAGTAGAGCATGCTATGTGTCTGATCAGATGCGAGTTCGAGCCGCTGTGCCTTAAATTGAAGAACGGGCGAGGGGGTGCAGGAGCAAGTGGGGCTGCGCAATGAGGGTCGGACGGCGCTGAGCGACCGATAGCACCCACGCGCAATCAGATGCGCAGCACTGGAGCGTGATTGCATGCGGGCATGCGGAGTCAGTGTAGGCGATATTAAGTTGTCCGATCTCTTGATCGGACGGCTGATATCGTGCATATGTGCACGAGCGTTTTGAGTGGAGAAGAGGAGCAGGTGCGCGCGGCGCATGCACACGTCGGCCATGACGGACCTTTAGTGACATTTAAGTTCGTCACAAAAGGTCCCATATTAATGTTTTTCAAATTAAAATGTCCAAAATGCCTCCACTCCTTGCAACTATAAAAGGAGACCCCCTCCATACGAATTTCTGATCCCTTGCTTCTCTTCTCTCCCTCTCTAAAGCTCAAGAGAAGCTTGTCCCACACCCGGAATGCTCCTTAAGAGTTAAAATCAATTTTTTGCCTCCATTCTGGAAGCGGATCCTGTGACGACGATGACGTGCTGCCTCATTCTTGTTCCTCCTACTTCGACCTCCTTCCCGCTCCGTTCCTCGTCTTCTAGGCATTGTCTCGTCCGGCTTGTCCTCCAAGCAATCGTCGAGGAGGATAACTTCTCTCTCCCATTCCTTTTTCCTACTTTATAGAGTAGAATTTTACTACTTTCTAGTTGTAATAGTTTTCCGGCTTTCTAGTGTAATTTCTCACTTTCTTAGTTGTATAAACATTTTGCAACATCAAGTGAATGTTTTCTCTCTCTCTCTTATTGTTTATATTGATTCCATTTCATTGTAATTACTCCGCTTTTTAAACAAAAACACAAAAAAAAGATAATTGCGAATCTTGATCACCCTAATCAAGCATCCGTAGCACTAGATAGAGACCAAGGAACCTAAAGATCATGGGCAAAGATGGTGTTAATCCACACCTCAGACGACAAATCCAACTGCACGGATGGATTTGGATCGACGATCGCAGCCTAACGGCGTAAAAATCGATCCAATCCAATACCCATGGCACCATCTACATCACTCCGAAGATGGACTACCAGGATGGTACCACATGGCTCCATCCTAGCTGCCCAATCGGCCCCGAGGAACCACTGCTGCATCTCCAAGGGATTTCTATCACACGATCCTAGTCGTTGGATCTTGATCCAATGGCCAAGATTGAATCTGATCGGCCGCTTCATTTTCATCAAGTGAAAGAGCGCAGCGGATCTGGATCATTGGATCTCGATCCAACGTCCATGAATCTGTGTGCTAAAACCCTCTTTGCGATACAAAGCCACACATAGCGCAGCGGTCGAGCATGCTATGTGTGCGATCAAACGCGAGTTCGAGCCACTATGCCTCAAATTAAAGAGCGGGCGAGGGGGCACGCGAGCGAGAGGGGCCGCGTGATGAGGATCGGATGGCACTGAGTGATCGATAGCACCCACGTGCTATCAGACGAACAGCGCTGATGTGTGATCGCATGTGGGCACGCAGCATAAGCGTAGGCGATTTTAAGTTGTTTGATCTCTTGATCGGACGGCTGATATCGCGCGTACGTGCGTGGGCATTTTGAGCGGAGAAGAGGAGCGGGTGCGCATGACGCGAGCACACATCGACCATGACAGACCTTTAGTGATGTTTAAGTTCGTCACTAAGGGCCCAATATTAATGTTTTTCAAATTAAAATGTCCAAAATGACCCCACTCCTTGCAACTATAAAAGGAGACCCCCTCTATATGAATTTCTGATCCCTTCCTTCTCTTCTCTCCCTCTTTAAAGCTCAAGAGAGGCTTGTCCCACACATGGGATGCTCCTCAAGAGTTAAAATCAATTTTTTGCCTTCATTCTAGAAGCGAATCCAGCGATGATGATGACGTGCTGCCTCATTCCCGTTCCTCCTACTTCGACCTCCTTGTTCCTACTCCGTTCCTCGTCTTCCAGGCATTGTCTCGTCCGGCTCATCCTCCAAGCGATCATCGAGGAGGATAACTTCTCTCTCCCATTCCTTTTTCCTGCTTTCTAGGGTAGAATTTTCCTGCTTTCTAGTTGTAATAGTTTTCCTACTTTCTAGTGTAATTTCTCGCTTTCTTAGTTGTACAAACATTTTGCAACATCAAGTGAATGTTTTTTTTCTCTCTCTCTCTTATTGTTTATATTGATTCCATTTCATTGTAATTACTCTGCTTTTTAAACAAAAACACAAAAAAAATGTAATTACGAATCTTGATCGGTGTAGCCTCCCTGAGTTCGACCCGAGATTTCTTTTCCAGTATAAATTTTATTTGTTGAACCCGAGTTCTTCGCTATTCAAACTACAACGACAGGTTTTCAAAACCAATTTCGATAGCATAGTCCTCCGATGATCAATAGTAGCTAATGAACCTTCTAGGGTGGTATGGTAGGCAAGTTATCGTGGGTAACAGCCTATTGGCCGGTTGTTTAGAGCCTAGCAACACTACCATTCAATTTTTGTTGCCTTTAGGTAAATCTTAGATCAAGAAAGCACCCTACTTAGAAAAAAAAGAAAAATATAGAAAAATATCTAAATAGAAAAAAATAGAGAAGAAGAAGAAAAAAAAGAAATAAGCCATACTTCACCACAAAAGTATGGCTGGAAAGTTACCGTGGGTAACAACCTATTGGCCGGTTGTCCAGAACCCAGCTCACAAGAATGCACAAATAATTCCTAGATAATTAGGAAGAAGCGGGAAAGTAGAATAAGATGAGGAGATATACAGTGGATTCACCCTTGTCTCGGCCCCATAGAAATAGAAAGAGGGAGAAAGCTACCGGTTGGATAGATATACCTTTAGGCGAAATTTCTTTTCAAGGTCACCTAGGGGCATAGAAACCCGAAGTCCATTCTAATTATCGATCAGTGAGTCTATCACATTCACACAAAAAGATGCTTACTACTTAGAGTTCTTTTTGAGTCTTGGGTGGGTTGTGTAGCTGTAGAAAGCTGCCCTAAAACTCTTAACTCAAAAATAAAAAAAATTAGAAAAAAAGAAAAAGAAAGAAAAAAATGTATTTGCTTTTAAATATGGTGAGAGCTTGGGTGATATACATTTTGGTAGACACTCGGGCACTGTTGAGTCTAGGTAGTTGAGGCCTTTAGTAGAAATTTCATAGTGTTGAAAAGTAATTATTGCCCAAGTAATTTCATCATAATTCAGTTTATGAATAACATATAGTTTTACTAGGGGCTAGCAAAATATAGGAATGGGGTTGTGATGTGCATACATTTAATTAGCCAAAAATGTCTATTTATGCATGTTCCTAGTGTCATAGAAGCATCATGTATTATAAATATTGCATAACATGTATCATCATGCATTTAGGTTAATTTGTGTAAACTGCACAGTAATTTACCCTTTTTGTGGCCAGGGAATAGGGTGATATTTATCTGAGCCTCGAATTGAAGATCCAACCGTAGAGGTCTGATCAGAGTGACAATCAGAGTCCAATGCCTCTGAGATCCCCTTGATTGGATTTTCATAGCATTAGATACAGTCTAAGAAGGATTAGAGGTCAAGGGTTAAGGTGGTGTAAATTCATATCTCAGATGAAAAATCCAACCACACGAATGGGTTTGGATCGATGATTGCAACCCAATGGCGTAAAAATTGACACAATCCGACAACTGTGGCACCACCTATGAGTAATAGAAGATGAATGGCCATTATGGCACCATGCGGTACAATCATAGCTGCCCAACACCACACGCAGCACGTCCTCTACACCTGCACAATCATTCCGAGCCATTGGATCCTGATCCAATGGCTGAGATTCAAAGCTACCCACACTTCACAAACCATTGAAGGCCAAGGCAGTCTTGATCTTGATCGTTGGATTGCCATCCAATGGTCATGAGTGATTGCACCTTAAAACCAAAACTTAACCAAAGTGAGGGTGTGGTGCAATGGTCCAATGCTCTATGCATAGTGTAGGGTGCGTGTTCGAGCCACGGCAAGTGGAATAAATCCATTAAGAAGTGCGTGAATGAAATTCGATCGTTGGATCTCTATCGACTGGCTATGAAAGCAATAACGTGGCATGTGGAGGGCCATGGATTGCACACATGTGTGATGACACGTGATCTGACACGCTCTTTCCCAGCAGCATAAGGGAAGGTGAGTTTTAAGCCATGCGAGTGGAGGCTTCAACAGCTGAAGGCGAGCAGCTAAGTGACGTGGCTGCATGAGAAGCGTCGGATTAGTGATGAGCGACCCTCCTTCCAAGTGAGCTTCAGCGATGTGGGGTCTTTAGTAACGCTTGCAAGCATCACTAAAAGCCTTGCATTCATTTTCTAGCCTTTGAAAAGACTATTCTACCGTGTTCTCCTTGCGAATAAAAAGGACCTTACACCTACGTCTTGCAGCATCCCTTCTCTTCTCCTCTCACCTCCTCCAAAGCTCTACCAACTAGTCCCATACCCAAGATGCTCCACTAGAGCTAGAGTAAAATAATTTTCCCATCTTCTCACCCCCTTTGTGGAGCATCCCATGGTTGTCTTCGCACCACCATTCATGAAGCGGATGCTGCTGCAACATCGCCCTACTTCATTCTCCATCCTCCATCTCCATTCTCCCTCATCTAGCATCTCATCCCCATTGTTTGGGCACATCGTCAATGCGACTTGTCCTCCAAGCAGCTGTCAGGGAGGATTTTCTCATCCCTATATATTTATCGCTTTCTAATGTAGTTTTCTTTTCTTTACACAGTTGTAATAGCCTCTATAATATTTAAATGCAATATTTGTTCATTCTCTCTCTATTTTTCTCTTTCTTTGTATATTCTCTCTCTGTCTTCTATTATTTATTCTTTAAGTAGAATAACTAGTGTAGATTAATTTTAGTTAGCTAATCTGCTTTCTAAAAATAATTCTAAACAAGATTTTTAATCGAACGTTTGCCTTTGTATGTTTGACCTGGGACTCTCTAGAGTTTCGGTTATAAATTTTATTTGATAGCGGAATTTTATGCAACTATGATGACAGGTTTTCAAACTCAATCTTCTAGCATACAGAATCTCGCTAATCAGATTGCCTCTGGCCCATTATATCCATGCAATGCATATATCTTGTCCACATATCGCAGTAAAGTGCGTGGAGCACAACCTCCTGAATTCGGCAACAAGAATGTTGCGTACATGTATAAAATTAACACTTTACAAAAGTCCTCCACATCTTTCCGACCCTCCTTATGAACCATCGATTTAAGCATTTTCTCCAAATCTTTTCTACCTAATCAAACATTATCTCCAAATATTTCTCCTTCTGTTAATCTTGGCTTGACACAACCTCTATAAATAATTTGCTCACCACTAGATGGTAGGCCAAGTATGACACTAATGTCATCTACTATAAACTCAAATTGTTTGCTCCCCAGTGAAAACATGTTACTCCCTTTATAACCAAGGAGGATCTCCTGTACAACCCTAACATTCATTGATAAACTTGTAAATCTAATAGAATGCGCAATGGAGTGGCCTTCATCACTTCCATATGATCACTTCTAAGGTCCAATGTCTTCATTGTGTTAACGTAATCAACAACGTAACATCTATGTTGTAAGAACAATGGATCTAAAAAATTTAAAATAATAAACATTAAAAAGAAAAGCCATATAAAGTACATAATAAAAAACTTTATACAAAACAAATACCTTTCTTACACCAACCCTCATAATCGGTCCCTTCTTCTGAAGCTCTCAATTCCTTTATTATTTCTAACTTCTTTCTACCCTAGTGTTTATCATTTAAGTTACAATTACATCAATGAAGAAGCATGACTAATAATGAAACTCAAAATTAGGCTATCCTTAGCTTGAACAATCATATAGATTGGATTCACACATCACCATATTTCTACTAACAAGGAACACAACTCTAATATCTTCACAACCATAAACAACAACCACAACTATGATGATCGTAAAACTAACCACATATAGAAAACATGTGAGACACAAAATTGATTTACAATTAAAATAGTAGTGCATTTCAATGGAGGGAGTTACTTCAAGTATTTCTTTAGAAGAAAATATTGAATCCCCTATCTAGAGCAAGAAATCATTGCGATGCTACCAACAATTGAACACTACTTCATACAATCAAGAGATTGAAAATCTTAATCTATGTAAATAAAAGATAATGTTTACCATTTTAAAAGATGAGGAAGAAGAAGAGTTCAAGAAGAACAAGAAGACCATCGCGATGTGGAAGAGTCCTGCAATGGGGGTGGCTGCTGTGATGGCGGGGATGTGGGCCGTCAATGCAGGCGAGAGGGAGAGCGTTGCACTGAGTGGTTAGGGCTATCATAGAGAAGGGAGGATAGGGGTGATAGCGCAAGATGTTGAAGGGTTTGATGGGGAGGAGGGTACGGGTTGGCGCGCTGATCAGGGGGTGCGATGCAGTGTAAATACTAGGAGTATAAAATTTATGGAGAGGAGATTGGATCGTCCTATCTCCATAAATCAGAATAACAGTAAATATTTATGTAGAGTCTAAAAATACGACAAAAATACATTATGTATAGTATTCAGAGTTGTAAATGTATTTTAAAAACTAAGCAACTTGTAAATGTTAACTTTTGTAATGTTAATGTACATAAATGTCTTATATAATTTAAGTACCTATTTAAAGAAGTATTTATGATGTGTTTAATTTAGTTTATACATATACTATTTTTTCTCTCATAATCTCTATATTAATTAATGTACTTATAAATAACTAATTTAGAGTACTTTAGATTATTTTTTATGCCTTTTCATTTGTAAATATATTTGAGGCATTTTAATTAGCATTAATTGATTCATTTTTTACATAATTAACCTGACCATTTATTCTTTCATTATTTTAGTTAGTTTGTCATGGATTTTGAGCTTTGTTTGAGTGTCTGATAGTGAATTTACGCTATTTGTAAAATAAGTCATTGTAACGCGTAAAATCGATCAACTCTTAAATTTATAAAACCTAGATAGGGAAGTATCTAGTGTCATCCATGGAGGCAACTTTTTGCGAAATCAAATCTCTTGCTTCAAAATAGAAATCACGTTTCTTTTTGGTATTTTCAAATAAGTAGTTTTTATGGTTTTGAAACAACGTGCACTCACAAAATTATTGCCGAAAAAAGCAATCTACACCTAATTCACTAAACTATTACTAAAGTGACAAGAAAACCCTCTCCCTAAGCTCACTCTAGGCACATGGAGGCCTAGAGTAATTAGGGAGAGGGAGTGAAAAAGTGCTAGATCAAGATAAAAAAATAAATGTGACAAGAATTGAAATGAAGGCAACTTGGATTGATAGAAACTTGTTCTACACAAAACACATAGAGGAATGCTTCTACTCTACTTGAAAATGCAAGAAAATAAAAACACAAATCCTCTAGATAAAAGTGGTGAAGAAGAGGGGCTTCTTGCTCCAAGCCTAGTAGCTCGACTTGAAAAGAAACTCCTTCTCCTTCCTTGAAAGGCTCCTCCAAGATGATGTCGTCCAAGGCAAGCACACAAAGGGGGCGTGCACCACCCTTCCTCCTCCAATGCCTGGCTATCCTCCAAGTGATGGAAGTCCTCCTCCTTGGCGTGGCTCAAGGGAGAAGAGAGAATGGGAAGAAGGCACCAAGGGGGTGGGTAGGATACCCCCTTAATCTTCTTCTTTTCTTCTCCTACCTTGGCTGTTGGTTTTGGTGGGTATAAGGTAGAATTTGCACTAATGGAGGATGGGAATTATGTGGTGGTAGGGTAGCATATTTATAGGATGGGAAGGGGGGTGGTTATGGTGTTTTTTTGGAGGGAAATGAAGAGGTGCCTTGGTTTTCCCTCCAAAAATATCTTCTAGAAGGTATTTATTTTGGAGGGAAAAAATGGAGGGTGGAGATGGGTTTTGATGGTGGATGTACGGTGGTGATGTAAGGGATAGTTGGCACCAAAAGTAGGAGTAGGTGGTCTTTCTGCTGGAGCTTAGGTAGTAGGGTAGTAGGTTCTGGTGCCATGGAGGTGGACTAGCTAAGCTAAGCTAGCATAGCTAGCTTAGCTAGTAGGGAGTAGGGTTGGAGGTGTTGGGGCCAAATAATGGGGCGCAGGGGGTGATTTTTGGCACCATCTATGGTAGGGTTTAGGGTAGTTATGGGGGGTTAGGTTTGGCGCCAATGGAGGGCTTCTAGAAGGGGTTAGGTGTAGGGTTTAGATGGCCTTGGTTGATGAGGTGTAAAGCTAGGAATTAGGCACATGTTGGCACCAAAATGAAGGGATGCTGACGTGGTTCAGATGCATTGGTTTAAATAGGTCGCTGTAGCTCGCGTTCGCAACGTTGGTATTAAATGTAGAAACGGATTTGAGTCTGAGTGTCATACACAGGGAGGCGTGAAATCAGGTTTTTCTGTCACTTAGTTGCCACGGAAATGGTGGGTTTTTGCTTGCGCAAGAAAACACGGGAGAGAAAAATGAGTGAGAGAGAGAGAGAGTAGAGTTAGAGTCTGTTAAGTCATGGCATTCACTTAAATCAAGATGGAAAACAACATCAATACTATATTTAACATGCAACTCGAGTTTTACAAATACAACAATAGCTAAATGTTTAAACAAAAGTAAAGTAAAGCTAGAGTAAAAGGGAGAGAAAGGAGATGGTGAGGCAGCCATGGCGGTGGAGGAGGACTCCATCAGTGGCTCGCCAACTCCAGCGATTACAAAAGGTGCTAAGAGAAGGTAGGAGTGGGGTAAAAGAAGTGCAAGGGTATTGAATATTCTTACATGGGTAGTTGGAGGGGGTTTATATAGGAAGAAGGGGTTTCTAATTTAAGTAGGGGCTTTAGCAACATCCAGGACGTTGCTAAAACCCCTCCCAAAACATCGGTGAAGGCCCCTGCCCGTCAGTCCCATGCGCACACCTGTTCTTCTTCTTCTTCGCGATCCGTGTGCTTGCCTTGAGGGTCGTCCGATCGAAGATCGGACGCTCAAGATTTCTCGTGTGCGCACAGTGAGGATTATGCTTGTGCAACACACCTCACGCATGAGCAACCATGTGCATCCACTGCACCGCGTGGTTTGCCTCCACATCATTCGATCGTGGATCGATGGCTATAATCGCACGCACCTCGCGATTGCTCGAATTTGATGTGTGGTGGGTGCTTTGAACCCTCGCCTCTCAGCACGAGGGCGAGGCATGTGCTGCTGCGCTGCATATCTGATTGTCGTGGATGCGACGAACTGGCGCGGTGCTGGCAACCGTTGGATGAAGATCCAATGGTCGTGATCTGCTCGAGGTTCACAGGCGCTGCAGATGTGCGGGCATGGCTTGTGCACTCTCAGCCGTCCGATTCTCCGATCGGATGGCTTAAAGTTGCTGAGCACGGTGAGGTAGTGCTGCGCTGCGGGTGAGGGGTGCGGTGATGGTGCCATGTGGCAGCTTTGTGGCCATTGATCATCAGATCAACAGTCAGAACTTCTTGGGCTAGTTGTGGGAGCTCCGGATGTCAGATTTGGTCGATTTTGAGTCTGTTGGACTCCATTCATCGTTCTGAATCCATCCGTGCGGTCTGATCGCTCATCTGAGGCCTGTTTTGACATGAACTTGTACAAATGGTCATTATCATTGATTTATAAGCAATCTCAATGTGCAATGCATGTAATGCTCCTATTCCCATTTATGATGTGTTATTTATGCATGTTACCCTTAAGATAAACTCTAATTGGCAGAATTATCACCATAAAATGTAACGTTGTTAGATGCCTAGGGCATTTTTGGCGCCAACATGAGGGGGTGTGAGTGGTGGTGGTTGGTGTGGGTTGGCGCCAAGGATAGGTTGGGTTAGGGTTTGGTTAGGGTTAAGGATTGAAGAGTGGACGACCATGGAGTTTTTGGTGGAGCTAAGGGCTTAGCTAAGCTAGCTAAGCTAGCTTAGCTAGTAGAGTAGAGGTGGAGGAGCTAGGGTTTCATGGAGGAGAGCTAAAGAAGAGAATTCTGGAGCTAGATCAGGTACTTTGGAATTGGGACTGCTGAGGCAGCTTCAAGGGGAGCTCAACTACTGAGCTTAGCTACTTAGTTCTTATGCAAGTAGCCAAGCTTGGGTAGTTGAGCTCAGTTGAGCTGGCCCTAACCTAGCTGGAGCTAGGTTGAGTTGCAACTACCTCTAATGAGAACTCCAGAGCTAGCTAAGCTACTAGTTGACAAGTAGTAGCTCAACTAGCTTAGAGTCTAGCTATTGTGAGCTGGCTGGAGTTGAGGTGAGCTAAGCTTGAGTTGAGGTGAGATGAGTTTGAGCTGAGGTGGACTCAAGTCAACTCAGTTGAGCTAGCTAGAGCTCCCAATGAACTGGTGGGAGCTGAGATGAGCTAGACTCAACTAAGTTGAGCTGGATTTGAGCTAAGGTGAACTCTAGTCAACTCAGCTAAGCTAGCTAGATCTCCTTGTGAACTAATGGGAGCTGAGATGAGCTAAACTCAGCTGAGTTTAGCTGAATCTGAGTTGACCTGAGCTAGGGTGAGCTAAGATGAGCTCTCTTGAGCTACCATTTAGCTAAGGTGAGATGAATGGAGCTGAATGGAGCTAACTCTAGTCCAAGGGAGCTGGTATCTAGCCATGATGAGTTGGAATTAGCTGAGTCCTAGCCTAATTAAGCTTCCTCTTCATCAGTTGCCTACCCGAGTGCTAGGGTTCTAGGGATCTGACTCTCTGCTTATCCCTAACACTTCAAGAAACACATCAAAAATAAAATAACAAATGCAATGCATGCCTAACCTAATTTATGCCTAAATGCAACCCAAAAACTCATTTGCAGCACAAAATCCTAAGAGCTAGGTTTGTTTTAATGCATAAAAATGATGATAAACTGGCATTTATCAGTGTCACACCTTATTTATGTTAGGGACATATTATTTAAGTGTCCAACACATTATTTACGTTAGGGACACAGAGCTTATGTGTTCAACAAATAATTTATGATTTTAACACATGTAAGCAACGATTGGAAAACAAGACTTTGTCAAGTTAATGCAAATTATTGAAGTGCATTTTTAGGTTTGTAGGAGCGTCACATATATTTAAGTTAGTGCCATTTTATTTAAGTCTCCAACACATTATTTAAATCAACGACACAGTTTAACCTTTGAACAAATTAGTTAAGTTTTCAACATAATGAACCTATGATGGTAAACAAAATATGGACTGTCAATTTAGAAAAAAAGTTTAACGTGTGAAATTTTGAGATTTGTATAAGTACGACACATAATTTCAGTTAGTGACATTATTTATGTTTACAACCCATATTTACATCATTGGCACATAGTTTAACTTTCCAACAAGTAATTTTAGGTTTTTTACACATGTAACCCATGATGCTTAGGCACAAATAGTTTAAGTCATGCATTCTGAGGTTTGTATGACTGATAGATCTTTTAGGTGAAACCTCTTCAGCTCTGCTTCTCATTCAAAGTCTTTGATTTTTGCTCATCCTTTCAAACCATCATTTATTGTGCATAAGCATGATTGTGGAGGAAAGATGACATCATATTTGTAGGAGGCTTGCATATATAGAGAGTACGCATTTGTGAACTATTGTTTTCCTTGCTACTGACAATTATATGTTACCATGTTGAGAGGATATCTTCCGTGATCTGATTGTTATTTATGTTTCTTTTGCCCTACAGCACATACAAATGCCAAGGATACAAATGCCTATGACAACTTACAGTGAGAAACCATTTTCTTGCGGATAGAAACCTTTTTGTCTCATTTGGCTCCCTACACATACTTACTTTCACATTCATTTGCAAATGGACTTCTAAACCTCTCTGATGAATGCTTGCTAAAACACACACATTGTGTTACGACCCGAACTCAGCTCCACATGGAACCCGGGTTGGATCACCTTGACTAATCCAAAACCCAGTCATCCAACAAGAAATATACAAATTAGTAATAATTTCCACACATGCAATATAGTTAGAAGAATGAATGAAAGACTAAAAAGTTGTAAAGTGGCTAAGACGAGAACACAGTTCCACAAGAGAATAGCTCGATTACGACATAGCCATCACTACGTTCTAGAAATGGAAACTAAACTAATGGCTCCGAAAATATACTCACAATAGTAACAGTAGAGTCAACCTACAACAGAAAGAAAATAGATCAATTAAAGTTAGGCTCGGCTAGGCCCAGCTCCCTCTGCAGTCGGTGGGGCTAGCTACTCACCTCCCTGTCCTAGATACAAGTGGTAGGCATCAGCAAAAAGCTGAGTAGAGTGGAAAATGTACATTCAACTAGCACAATTTACTAAAGAGAAAAGCAGTAAATATTTTAGGTAGCAAATAGCATTTCAAACCATTTAGGTTTTACTTTTATTTCTAGGTACTAGTTGCTTTGCGATTTCGATTATTCTAGCAAAGGGTCCCATTATCTCTGGTTTGCATGCTCCCTCATGGAAGGATCTTACTACAGTTTTCCCATGATGCAGAACATGCACGTGGTGTTCTCCTGGCCGAGAGAACACCTCACGTTTGACATACACCCAGTCTACCACCCCGAGCTCATAGTCGTGAAGTAGCGATGACTATGGCACATGCTCTAAACGCACAAGGGGCTACTGAAATTGCATTAGAGGGGGGTTGAATAGTGAATTTAAAAAAATGTTACAAGACAATAATGCAATCACAAAAGGAGGCACACGATTTTTTGGTGGAAACCCAAGCTTGGTGAAAACCACCACCTAAGCCAATCCCTTGACTTAGGATTTACGATCACAAAGTGATCAATCCACTAACCACACTACTTAAATGAGGGTAGTGTACCTTAATTACAAATCCCACCTCTGATCCCTAAACGGAGGTTTCTCCCTTCATAATGAAGAGACAGGAACTTGACAAGTCGGATACCCAAACTACAATAATGAAATAATAATAAAACAACCCCTATAGAGCACCTCAAAATATTAAAGACTTCCTTATATATAGTATGAAAAGAACACCCTGAGAATCATTGGAATGAAATGCACCAGTAATGTTGATTTGTCCTTTGATCAAAGTGACGGCACAGTGCAAGGGCAATAGGAAGCAAGGAGTTGTGAGCAAGTGATTTTCTGAGGAAATTGTATCTCAAGAGGTGTGTTTTTCCTAAGACGGATTTTAGTCTATTTATAGTCAAGTTTGGAACCTTCAAGAATGCTTGAGAGAGGTCTCCTAGCCATTGGAAGCAAGTCCCAAGAGATTTCGACAAAATCCAGCACAAATCAAAGCAATCAAGAGTCTAACAGCAATAATAGATGTCTGATTTTAAGATCAGACGTCCTCTAAGACATCTGATTAGAATTATGGATGTCTGAGACTATTAGCCAGCTTACTGTTTTCATTTGATCGAAGCAGGGACGTCTGATATATTCATATAAGACATCTGATAAAAATATTGGACGTCTAATTATAAGTGGATTCATTCCTGTTTTGACCAGATTCGAACAGGGTTCTTGATTTTAAGGAACATACGTTAGTATGGACATCTGTAGGATTTCCTAAATGTCTAGAAACATAAAAAGGAATTGTCTTTGAAATCTAAGTGTAGATCTTTGGTTCCTAATAAGATTTGCATAGAAATAAATGAGCAACGGTCCATTGATAGACTTCTGGAGACATGTCCAGATGTCTAAATAAATGTATTTTCCCATTATTAACAGAGAAAATGGGTACTTGAGTCTAATGGTTGGTTAAAGGATGTCCAGGCAAACTATTTGACGTCTAGATGAGGCTATGGATGTCTGATAGAAGGTTGCTTCGACTGATTCCTAAGAAGTCAGAATGTAATGGCAATGCTCTAGGTAATTATACATCTGAAACAAGGAGCAAACGTTTTAAAGATGAAAATCAGATGTTTGACATTTGTGATGGATGTCTGATTTGTCTTAGTGTTAGATTTTTATTTTTAATTTATCCTAAGTGTAGAGAGCCTATGTTAGCTATTTATAAGTTATGTTTAAGGGATCTTTACAACATCTCTAGACTCAAATAAAATAAAAATTATAACCTTTAAAAGTTTACATAAAAAGCTTAAGGCCTATGACAAGACATATACTAATCTAGTCTTCATGCTTTCAATCATCTATCTTGGAAAGCTCCATGAAACCTGCAATTATGTTATTACAGAGAAAATATGCTATATCTATTATTTTATCTCCTTTTCTTTATTTTGTAAAATCATCAAAATATTATTTAGGAGGGGTTGAACTAACAACTTCCCCCATTTTGAAGATTTTCAAAATATATATTTCTTGGTCCTTGTTTTCTCCACCTGAAAGTTGTACTTAGTGATCTACATCAATTATGAAAAGATTTTTCGTAAGATGTCATTTCCTAAGATCTTTTCTAAATGCTTCTCCCCATTTTTGAATATCATCAGGAAGGGTGTAAAGGAGTTGAATCCTAAATAATATTAAAGTCATTGAGAAAACAGAAGATAGATCATGAATAATAAACTGCATGCTAAAATCAAAATGACAAAGCATGAAAGATATCATGTTTGGGCAAAGCTCTTTAATACAAGCCTGAATGAGCTATTGTTCCCAAAAATAAAAGTACAGGGTCAAAGCCCCTTAATGCAAGCCAACATAAAAAAAATAGAAAGAAGGAAAACAGAAAATCTAATCTTCATCATCATGGCAATGGTGGCGGCGAGCAGGTCCTTGACCCATCTAGAGATTGCGAACATCGGTGCGAAGCTCGTCGATGTCGCAGCGCATACCACCCATGTACGTGTACATTTCTCTGATTTACCACAACAAAAGAGAGATGCCCGAAGAGATGGAGTCTGTGACAGGTTCTCATGACTCATCAAAGCTCGATAGAGGAGCTTCGATTTGGAGAGGATGTGCCTCAGGGAAATCTGGAAAGGGTGGAAGGGGTTCTTCTTCTATGGGCTCAGTGGCTGGCTCAAGATGCTCTCTGAGAATGTGCATCTTGGCAGCTGTAGCTCGGTTGTAGGGCTCAATTTTCTTATCAACCGCCTAGTCAGCGACAGAAATCCGATGATTTGCAAAAATTTTTGACAAAATAGACCCAAACAGATGAGACGCCCCATGGTCTTCATTCATAACACGGACAATGAGGCAGCAGTAATTGAAGGAAATATGACGAACGACAGCAAAAAGGAGCGCCTTGTGTTGGCGTGAGATGTAGTCAAATCTTCCCGACTTATTGAGGAGGTCCCATCCAAAGATACGAGAGAGTAATCAAGGAAGAGGTTTGAGGTGCTTACAAGGAAGCGTACCAATATTTTTGACATATTTATCAGGTAGGACTAATTCTTGATTAATGACTTCTGAGTCATATTGCCTCAGAATGTCATTGAAATCATTTCCCTCATTGGGGATGGTAAGAAGGGTAGAAATGGTGTCACAAGTGATGAGAATGTCATGCCCAAATAAGCGGGTAGGTAGTTCAAATTCATCATTACTATAATCCTCAACGATGTTGGCATAAAAAAGGCAAACAAGGTTGGGAAATACACTAATGTTTCCAACACCAGAGTGGAACTATTGGTCAAAGTAACAAAATAGATGAAGGGTTTCAAAGTGTTCCTGGAGGTTGAGATGGGTAAAGTCACTACATGCAATAAATTGAGGACTTTTGACTTTGGCATTTGCGAAGCCACGAAATCGATGTCGAGCGATGTCGCTACGCAGTTGATCAGCTAAGTAGGTGGAAGAAGAGGCGGAAGAGCCCTCGGCTTGCTTCCTACAAGGAGGCATTTTGGAGAGGTTATGTGGGTTGGGTTGGAGGGTGGGTTTGATGTTTTTAGGATAGGATACCTGCACAAATAAACAATGCCACACCAAACATTCAATCAATTTTTTCATACATAAGGCAATGTAGCGCCATTACAAGCACACAACATAAAACAACGAAGAAAAATTTTGTTTGGCAGTATGCCTTGAGGCAATACAACCTGCCACAATGTTGTGGCAATATACCTTTGAACTCAAGCCACTACAATGTCGGCTTGAATCACTTGAGGTAATACCCTTGCCATCAACAACCAAAAAGATATACATTCTTGCTACAAAAAAAAAAAAGCAAGTTCCAAGCTATAGGTTTTGTTCTAGGGTTTTTGCTCCTAGGGCAAAAATAACCACGATGGAAGAGGAAACCTTAAACGAGTTGTTCATCAAAATGAAGAGATAAGTTGAGGGCTTTAAACGGACTCAGGCAAAGCCATGGAGATGCCCTAAGGGTTTAAGAGGTTATACCCATGGAGGAGGGTCTCTAGACGTGTAGAGGAGGAGTGGGGGCACATGTGCAGGAGAGCAGCTATGCTGCCAGTCGTCGAGGAGGCGTAGTGGTCGTCTGACGGCAAGAAGAGCAGCACCAACTTGTAGCCAACGCTCGTCAGGTGGGAGAGAAAGGTCTTAGGGATTTTGAGCATGGGGGAAGTGGGACCTCAATGAGTGGGATTTTATATCCCAAGGGGTTGAGAAAATCTCCCCCTAAAGTTTGGGAAAATTTCATTGTAAAAACCATCTAGAGAATAGGAGCGAAGCGGCAGATTTTTGCCAGATCAGACGTCTGAAGATTCCATCAGACATCGGGATTGAACATTTGGTATTTTAACCCTTTTGATTGTGTTGTCTATTTTTTACTACCAGATGACTTATCTAACAGCTAAATAAAACTTTAGATATCTGATTTCTACAGACATACCTCCCTGGAAAATGGATTATTCCCTAGGTTGTCATCCGATTTCCATATCAGATGTCTGAGCGGATGTCTAAAGATAAAATTAGATGTCTGATCTCTGCAGTCAGTCCTTCCTGGATCTCACCCCAAAGCTATAGGCTGTTGTCTAATTAAATCCTCAGACGTCTAAATCCAAATATCCTAATACAACTCCTGCTGCAAAAATAGACATCTGTCGACACACATGGATGACTGTCCAAACATCTGTGGATGATAACAGATGTCTGTAAAAGCACTTTTATCAGCACTTCTTAGGTATAAAATCGACATCTGTTCCACATCTTCTGACGTCAAATTTTTAAAGATAAGATGTTTGTGGTATTAATCAGATGTCTGATATTTCACAGAATGTGCATTTTGATGTTTGAACTGTGTTTGAAGGTTCTTAACTTGGTAAAGTTAAGGCTTCTTCCATGTTCATGACAAACAAAATTCTACTAAGTTAATAAATTCTTAAAATATCACTTAGCTTACATATGCCTAGTTTCCTACATATGTAATTAAAATGGTCATAATTCAAAGGTTTAGTGAAAATATCAGCTAATTGCAATTTAGTACAAATAAATTCAACCTCGATTTCTCCATTGAATACATTATCCCTCAAAAACTGATGTTGAAATCAATATGCTTTGTAGGGGAGTGATGTACGGGATTTTTTGAGAGGTTGATAGCACTAGTATTGTCACATAATATTTTTACCTTACTAAATATCAAGTTAAAATCTTTTAAAGTATTTTTCATCTATAGTACTTGGGAACATGCTAGAGCGGCAGCTATGTATTTAGTCTCCGTGGTTGATAGGGCTACACTAGATTATTTCTTTGAAAACCAAGAGATTAGTGATTCACCCAAGAATTGGCATGTCCCATTAGTACTCTTCCTATCGGTACGGCTACCTACGTAGTCCACATCGCTATATGTGATTAAGTTGAATTATTGACTCCTAGGGTATAATAAGCTATATTCAAATGTGTCAACTAGATATCTAAGTATTTGTTTTACAGCATTTAAGTGTGATTGTTTAGGGTTTGATCAAAACCTAGAACATAAGTAGGTACTAAATCAAATGTCAGGTCTACTGGAAGTTAAATATAGTAAGGATCCAATCATGCTACGATAGAGCTTTTGATCTATGGGCGTACCTTATTCGTCCAAGTCTAGGGAGGTTGTGACACTCATAGGAGTGTTCTTCCCTTTACTTTTCTCCATTGCAAATCTTTTCAGCATCTCCTTTGTGTATTTTGATTGACACACAAAGGTTCCGAATTCAAGTTGAGTGATTTGTAAACCGAAGAAGAACTTGAGTTCACCCATCAAACTCATTTTGAACTCCTCCTGCATATCTTTGAAAACCTTCTACACATAGATTCATTAGTAGCACCAAAGAGAATATCATCTACATATATTTGAACTAGTAAAATATCTTTCCCTTTTCTTTTGATGAATAATGTAGAATCAGCTTCCCCTATAGAAAAGTTTGCACTTAACAAATAGTCTTTGAACCTCTCATACCAAGCTCTAGGAGCTTGCTTTAGACCATATAGTGCCTTGTTTAATTTGTAGACAAAGTTAAGCTTATCATGAGACTCAAAACCAGGAGGCTGTTTTACAAAAACTTCCTCCTTAATGAATCCATTAAGAAATGCACTCTTAACATCCATTTGAAAGAGTTTAAAGCCAAGGAAGGCAACATAAGAAAGAAGTATGAGAATCGATTCGAGTCGAGCTACGAGAGCGTAGGTCTCGTAAAAATCAATTCCTTCTTCTTGGTTGTACCCTTGTGCTACCAAACGAGCTTTGTTCCAAATGACTACACTGGATTCATTCAACTTGTTTTGGAATACTCATTTGGTTCCTATTACCATTTGGCCTTTAGGTTTAGGTACTAGATCCCAAACTTCATTCCTTTGGAATTGGTTGAGTTCCTCCTGCATGGTCATCATCCAAGGTTCTTCGGAGCATGCTTACTCAACACTCTTCGGTTCAATTTGAGATACAAAGGCGGAGAGGCAAAAAGGGCAATTAAAACGAGATCGGGTTTTAATGCCATTGGAAACACTTCCAATGACTTAACTTTCAGGATGATCCCTTTGATATATCCAATCTTTTGGAAGATTATGGATATTGGAGTTAGAGATGTTAGACACATTAATAGAAGAATCATCTTCATCTTCCATATTGACTTGGTAATAGAGGAAGAGTGAGGAGATTCATTAAAGGAAACATGAAGGGTTTCCCCCACTATTAATGTGGTCTTGTTAAAAACCTGATATGCCTTACTACGTGAAGAATAATCAATGAAGATAGCTTCTTCACCTTTGGCATCAAATTTATCTAAATTACAACAAGTATTCAAAATAAAGCATCGGCATGCAAAAACTTTAAAATAATTAATTTAGGGTATTTTCCCATAATATAATTCAAAACAATATTTTTGCAACTCGGATCGAATTAAGATGCGATTTAACACGTAACAAGCCGTGTTAACCACCTCAGCCCAAAAGTACTTCGGTAACCCAGAGTCTATGAGCAATGTTCGAACACACTCTTGAAGAGTGTGGTTCTTTCTTTCAACAACCCCATTTTGTTGAGGTGTTCAGGGGAAAGAAAACTCGTGAGCAATCCCATGCTATTGACAAAAGTTATCAAACAAAAAATTTTCAAACTCTCCTCCATGATCACTACAAATACGAGTGATTTGGTAGCCTTTTTTAGTTTGAACTTTCCTACAAAAAATAGAAAAGATGGAAAAAACTCCTTTGGATCTCAAGAAGGAGACCCATGAAAACCTTGAAAAATCATCTACAATCACAAGGCAATATTTGTATCCACTAAGGCTCTTATATTTTGTTGGTCCAAATAGATCTAGGTGAAGTAGTTCTAATGGTCTTGATGTGGATATAGCTTCTTTGTTTTTAAAACTAGATTTCATAATTTTCCCTAATTTATATGAATCACAGATAAACTCATTTAAAAATTTTCCTTTAGGAAGATCTCAAACTAGTTCAAGTTTGGCTAGTTTTCGAACTAGCTTCATATGAACATGTCCTAGTCTTCTATGCCATATACTTAACTCATTATTTGCTACAAGACATTCATATGTGCTATCTTTATCAAATTATACGATATAAATGTCTTTAAATCTAGTTCCCTTAAGAAGTGTTTCATTGGTTGATGCATGCATAATCTTAAATATTTTTACGGTAAATACTACCTTAAATCCCTTATCATAAATCTGACTAACACTTAAAGATTATGTTTTAGTCCTTTAACCAGAGAGACAATTGAGATGGGAGAGAGAGGGTTACCTATTTTACCAAGGCTAGTAATATGGCCCTTGTGGTTGTTGCCAAATGTAACCATTCCTCCATTCGTAGGTTGGAGGTCCAAAAATAGGTGCTTGTCTCCCGTCATGTGTTTGGAACACCCGGAGTCCATCACCCATCAGCCTCCTTGTTGGCGGTGGTCTCCTTGTCTTCTTTCTTTTAGACCCCTTTACTCCTACAAAAGATCTCCGTTGGTGACTTGGTGTTTCTATAGGTCTATCTAATTTGAGTCGTCCATCCTTCATTTTGTATATCCAATTTTTGACATTATAATGTCCTTTGATCCCTACAAAACAAAGTGAAAGTTATTTTTTTGGTATCCATTGCAATGTGGATCCATATTTGTTAGTGGTCTCCTTTAGAGGAGGCTCTTTTCTCGGCTCACTTTGACTAGGTTCATAAAAGCCTAGTCCAAATTTACTCGAGGAAGGTTTTTGATGGGCAATGAGCTTGTAAATTTGTCTAAGTCCTCAAGAAGTTGATATGATTTTTCTTTAAGGTGATTTATCTTTATTTTCATTATGTCTAGTTTATCTTCTAGTCTTCTAATCTCCACTCTAAGAAAGCTATTCTCATCCTTTTTAAAGGAGTTTGATTTTTCAAGCACATGGATTTTGTCGAGTAATTCTTCTCTATCTAGAAATTTTTGTTCACTCATTGCTGTATACAAATCATTTGTTAATGACTCTTTTTCAATCATTTGGTTTCTTATTTGCATATTCAAGGCAGTGGTTTCTTTAGTAATAATTATATTCTTCTCTTCAAGATCATCGATTAATTTCTTACTCTCTAAGTTTTCTTCTTTTAGAGCTTTGCTTTTGGTTTTTGTTTTCTTAAGATCTAGATATAGTGAATGAAAAGCATCTTGTAATTCATCTAGAGAATAGGAGTTTACCTCAGGCTCCTTAGATTCAGATTCGAAAGCATCTTTCGTTGCCATTAGTCCCAAGCATGCCATTTCTTCATTTGTTTCCTCCTCCTCTTCTTCTTCAGAGGTGGAATCATCCTAAGTTGCTTGGAATGCCTTCTTCTTGAGTCCCTTGGGCTTGGAGAACTTCTTGTGGTTGGAAGGCTTCTTATATTTCTTCTCACCATCCCTTTTGATTAAGGGACAATCCTTCCTTATGTGACCTTTCTTCTTGCAATTATAGCAAACTAGAGGTTCCTCCTCCCTTTTCTTTCCCTTGATCTCTTTCCTATTTCTGAGAAACCTTGTAAACTTTTTAGCTAATAAAATGAATTCTTCGTCATCGGTACTTACCTCATCGTTCAACGTAGCTTTGAAAGCTAAAGTCTTCTTCTTTGGCTCCAATGTGATAGATTTCTTCTTTTGCTCCATTTTTGATTCATATGCCATAAGATTCCCAAGTAGATTTTCCATGTCTAGATCCTCTACTTGGTTGGCTTCTTCTATTACCATGACTTTTTGCTCCCACTAGGGTCTAAGGGAGAGAAGGAGCTTCCCTTGAAGCTCCCCCTTTATAAATGTCTTTCCTAGAGACTTAAGGTTATTCACAATTAATGTGAATCGGGTATACATGTCCCCAAGTCTCTCATTTTCCTTCGTAGAGAAGGCTTCGAATCCTTGCGATAATACATTAATCTTAGAGGATTTAACTCTAGACATACCTTCGTGAGTTACCTCTAAGGTTCTCCATATCTTGTGGGTAGTGTGCATTGGCTAATGTGGCTGAATTCCTTCGAGCTAAGTGCACAGTAGAGCGAGTTCATCGCCTTAGCATTCAATCCAAGGTGATGAATCAGCTCCACCGTATATCCTATTTCTGGTTTCTCGGGATTAACGTATGTCATTTCGCATTTCTCCCAAACGGAGAAATCATTGGCTTGAAGCCACATCTTCATTATTAGCTTCGAATAGGTGTAGTCTGTCCCTTCGAAGAGTGGTGGTTGGGTGGTGGATTGCCCCTTAGATATCCCAGTGGAAATGACTCTCCCCTCCATGTGATCTTCCTGTGGATGTTACTCCAAAAGGTGGAAAACCTGCTCTGATACCAAATGAAATTGCACTAAAGGGGGGTTGAATAGTGAATTTAAAAAAATGTTACAAGACAATAATGCAAACACAAAAGGAGGCACACGATTTTTAGGTGGAAACCCAAATTGGGTGAAAACCACCACCTAAGCCAATCCCTTAACTTAGGATTTACAATCACAAAGTGATCAATCCACTAACCACACTACTTAAATGAGGGTAGTGTACCTCGATTACAAATCCCACCTCCAATCCCTAAATGGAGATTTCTCCCTACAAAATGAAGAGACGAGGATCCGACAAGCCGGATACCTAAACTACAATAATGAAATAATAATAAAACAACACCTATAGAGCACCTCAAAATATTAAAGACTTCCTTATATAAAGTATGAAAAGAACTCCCTGAGAATTAGTGGAATGAAATGCACCAGGAATGTTGATTTTCCTTTTGATCAAAGTGATGGCACAGCGCAAGGGCAATAGGAAGCAAGGAGTTGTGAGAAAGTGATTTTCTCAAGAGGTGTGTTTTGCCTAAGAGGGATTTTAGTCTATTTATAGGCAAGTTTGGAACCTTCAAGAATGCTTGAGAGAGGTTTCCTAGCCATTGGAAGCAAGTCCCAAGAGATTTGGACAAAATCCAGCATAAATCAAAGCAATCATGACTCTGACTGCAATATTAGACGTTTGATTTTAAGATCAGACGTCCTCTAAGACATCTAATTACAATTATGGATGTCTGATACTATTAGCCAGGCTTACTGTTTTCATTTGATCGAAATAGGGACGTCTGATATATTCATATAAGACTTCTGATAAAAATATTGGACATCTAATTTTAAGTGGATTCGTTCCTATTTTGACCAGATCCAAATAGGGTTCTTGATTTTAAGGAACATACGTTAGTATGGACGTCTGTAGGATTTCCTAGACGTCTAGAAACATAAAAAGGACTTGTCTTTGAAATCTAAGAGTAGATCTTTGGTTCCTAATAAGATTTGCACAGAAATAAATGAGCAACGGTCCATTGATGTCTCCAGATGTCTAAATAAATGTATTTGCTCGCTATTAACAGAGAAAATGGGTACTTGAGTCTAACGGTTTGTCAAAGGACGTCCAGGCAAACTATTAAACCTCTAGATGAGGCTATGGATGTCTGATAGAAGGTTGCTTCGATTGATGCCTAAGAAGTCAGAATGTAAAGGCAATGCTCTAGGTAATTAGACGTCTGAAACAATGAGTAGACGTCTAAAAGATGAAAATTAGATGTCTAACATTTGTGATGGATGTCTGATTTGTGTCTTAGTGTTAGATTTTTGTTTCTAATTTATCCTAAGTGTCGAGAGCCTAAGTTAGCTATTTATAAGTTATGTTTGAGGGCTCTTTACAACATCTCTAGACTCAAATAAATTAAAGATTACAACCTTTAAAAGTTTACATAAAAAGCCTAAGACCTATGACAAGACTTATACTAATCTAGTCTTCATGTTTTCAATCATTTGTCATGGAAAGCTCCATGAAACCTGCAATTGTGTTATTACGGAGAAAATATGCTATATCTATTATTTTATCTCTTTTCCTTTATTTTGTAAAATCATCAAAATATTATTTAGGAGGGGTTGAACAAACAGCTACCTCGCACTGGCACGCGTTCAATCGATTCCTCTAACGAGTACACCCTAAGTCGTACAACACATAATAGAATAGGGGCCATGCCCCTCACCAGTCTACCTACCCTCGCCTGACTATCCCAGTTGGCTTCGTGGGCCTAAAAGGAGTCAGTGTAGGAAGGCCATTCCTACCCTGGGTCCCAACCTGTGGGAAGGCTAGCTCTCTTCCTACATAAAGGGTGATTAGCTCTCCTCAATACGTGCATACCCGAGGGCCAGCTCACTCTCTACATAAAGGGATGATTAGCTCTCCTCGGTACATGTGTACATGAGGGCTAGCTAACTCCCTTCCCAAATCCAACCAACAACTGTGCCTTACAATAGGTGAATTATCACATCATTATTAGAGTTCCATACTACAACAGATAAGTTATCCTTCAAGTTCCCCTTAAGGTTTGTTTATAATTCCTTTAATTATGCTTCCCACACCAATGAATAACATGCATCTCCATTCATATTTAGATTCCAAGTATGGAAATTGAGAATTAGATGCAATATAATAAAAGCCTTTATCTTAACCATTAGGGTCATCATTTTCTCACAAGCATTAATCATTCTTCACATGTATAACAAGTATAAAGCTCATCAATTAAAAGTTAGGGCATGCATGTGTGTATGTGTGTCACTAAGACAAGTAGTTATCAATTTCATTCACAAATCACATTTATAGAATGTTAACAATTCATTAAGTAACTACTTGTAACATGCATTCAAGTCGGAATTAAAACACATTGAAACAAGAGGACCACTCTACCTAGGCGTATGGGAGGTATGGGGGCAAGGGGAACCGATCTGGACGATCTCGCAGGTCTTGCACGTGCCTCAGACTAAGGGTCTACACCAATTCAATGGTCAAATCAAACTTTAAACATCTTGACCAACATTTTAGTGTACTATGACAGTTAAAAATAGTATAGAAATGATTTCATTATGTGGGAAATTTCAAGAGCCTTCCGATGATACCTGTCGCATGGAGAACAAACCTCATTTAGGCCTTGAACTGACCCAAGAATCTTTCCTGATTTGCTTGAATCGGATCTGGTTGGTTCGATCTGGTTGAACCGACCGCCCGCCTACTTCAAGAAGCGCTCGACACCTGTATCAGATGTCAGAAAAACTCCTCAAAAGTCTTATACAATGCAAAACTCCAACTCACTTCCTAGGACGGTCAGTAGGTGTACCAATCATCTTGGGACCACTCTGGATGTCCAATACATTACTTGGACATCTGAAAGTACCTCGAAGCTTGCCTCTGCACACACTTCCCCTTGTGGTCGCCCTACACAAATCATGCTTCCCCATGACACATGCACCTCGAACCCGTCCTCGCCGCAGACACCTCGAGCAGGTTGCACCTCATGTCTCATGCATCCTCGGATGTTCGGAGCTCGTCCTACCTGTCCGCAGAGTCCCTCAGTCATCCGCAGGACGATGCAGACATTCGATGGATGTAGGGCTCACCCTCACCTCACATGCAACAACTACCTCGCTGCTCCTTGGTTGCAGCACGTGTGCTCCAACACACTGCATAGCCTCGAGTGCCGTGCCTAGCTCCTCTTTCTTCTGCCTTCTCCTATTCTCGATCCCTCACTCTCTTCTCCTCCTGCCTTCCCTCCTCTCTTGCTCACCTCTCTCTCTCACTGCTGGAAACGAGAAAGAAAATAGGGCACATTGCTTGAGGGAGAAGTGTTGGCGGAGTAGGGTTTACGAGGGGGGTTTTTAAGGGAGTTGGGTAGGGTTTTAGGTTTGGGAAAATTGTGAGTTTGGCCCTACAAAACTTATTTTTCCCTATGGAATCCACAGAACAAGGATTGGGGGTAGTAAAACTTCCTGAAATACCCCAAAAATTCTGAGAACCACGCAAGGACCCTTAGGAACGGTCATTTCACACTGTCAACGATAGGAATCCTTCTTGAGATCTATTGAACTTCCACTCACTTCAGTTGAAATACTTAAGAGCTTACATAAACTGGTTGACATAGATCTGCAAATTGTTACTTATTTCCTTTGTTGAAATTCTTATAAGCTGGATTTCCACCAATGTTTGCAACTTTGAGTCACTTCCCACAAAGTTGAAAAATTACTACCATCGTGCTAATTGACATTTTTTTACCTTACAGCATCACAAACATATCAAGAATATTACAACACAAACGTTATTTTCTGACACCAAAGAAATTGAGATCTGCTCTATAAAACTACAACACCAAATAAATTCACTACATTCACCAAATATACAATAGTACCACACCAATAGAAATTAAGTACATTCACCAAAGATGGAATACTACCACACCAAAATAAATTTAGTACATTCTCCAAAGATACATGACTACAATAGTAGCCAAATTGAGAACTTTCACCAAACAAACAATAATACAACAGAAAAATATTCAATACTTTCACCAAATTTACAATAATATAACATTGAAGTAATCCAATACATCATGATCCACAAAACACGCAAAAGTTGATCTTCACGTTCCTTCATTCTGTGCATCTTCAAGTTTAGTCATCTTGAAAATTTAAGCAAAATCTTAATATTAAATGTACTTAGAGATTAAAACATTAATGTAAGGAAAAAGTATCAAAATACCTCTTTAGGCATGTGGTGTGATAATGTCCTTTCTCTCTGCAGAATGACTTGTTCTTTTCTTTCCTTCAGATTTCGATGTTAATGACTTAATGGCAGACTTGTAGCGTTCCACTTTTCTTGGCCACCCCTTTGCCTTCACACACTCTGGATCCTGAATATGTAAAAAGCTTCCTTGTCACTCCAACATATCCAAAGGAGTTGAGTTGCCTCTTGGAGCAGCTATCGAATTACTAGTAGATGTAGCTATAGGTACATGAGACTTAGAATGTTCTTTCATATGATTTCTAACTTCTTCAACCATATTCATAGCCAACTGAAAATTCCCCACACTTACTAAAATGGAGCTGAAACCCATCAACATATGTGGTATTGAATCATTTGAGGCATTATTGTAATTAGGTTGACTACTAGAAATAAGCCTACTATCCATTCCCCAACGATTCAACCGGTAACAGTTAGGCAACTCTAGAAATCCCTTCTTCCTGAAAATGAACAACACATGGCAACACAAGATACCTTCTTTCTCAAATTTCTTGCATGAACATGAACATCTTCTCTCATTAGTAAGGAACTCAACAAGATTCTCCTACTATTCCCATGTATATAGACCTCATAATAACTCTTGTCAACAACACTTGAAATTTTCTTCGATTCACAATCGGACATCTTTTTGAACTCCTCTTAGAATATAGAAAAATTTGATGGATTGTAGAAATTACTTGCCTACAACTCTATAGGATAATTTGAAGTTAATGGCAGTTTTGTCGTTAAACCTTTGCAATCCCGAATCTCTTCATCATTCTGTCGGAAACGTAATGCACGATCATATTTTCCAACAAACTCAGACAATGGTGTTTGAGAATTTATGAAGCATCAAAGAAAGAATTTATGCTTTCGGCTCTTTGACTCATTAACATTCCAACCCAGAATGTGTCTTTAAGATATATAGGTATCCAATGCTATCGAACATCATACATTTTGCATAACCAACTTTCGCATGCTATTTCATATTTATCCTTTAATTCAATCCATTGGCTCTCAAATTCTTCTATTGATTCACATGTATAGATCCACTGATTATAATCTTCTTGTAAATGATCAACACATCTTAATTTTTGCAAATGGATCAACTCATTCTTCTTAATGTGCCACATACAAAATCTATGAAATCCTGCCTTTTCTAACCTAAGGAAGATGTGAATCAGTGCTTGTCAGTTGCATTTTATATTTTTTTGACTTTCCTTTAGCATTCATACTGGTTGGTAGTGCATGGTGCAAGCTGGATTGATTGGGATCATTCATTCTATATCTTTAAACATGCCAAACCCCATTGAAGGTGCACATGAATGGGATTGTGAATGGAGAGAGAGTTTCATCCAATCAAATTACTCAACACTCTAAATAAAACAACTTAATATTTTGATAGTAGACAATAAATTACAAAAAATAAATAGTCCTACTACAAGTACAGATATCCCTAGATATGGAATTTGACACTTAATGCTACAAAAAGCTACATGAAAGATGCAAGTATTTGGAATATGCCTATGTTGAGACAAATTGAATGGTTTAGATTAAGGGATTGCTGGATATAAGAGTGTTCAAAGAAGGTGGAGAGGACCTATATGTTAAGCTGTGATGGGAGCACCATCATGAGCCATAGCTAACTTAATTTGGTCTGATTAAGTCATTAAATGCTCCTACATAACCGACTGAAGGTCATAATTCATTGCATAATCATTCTGAGGGAAAGATAAGAAACTAAGGTTGAAATTGCAATTTTACCATTATATCATGAATGCAGTACAACCGTGGGTTTTCCGAGGGGTTAATTAAGGGTCAAATATCTTAAGAATCTAATAAGTGGTTAGAACAGTAAGAAATGGGTTTGCTTATGTTTTGAGAATTAAATGACTTCTGAAACCCTAAAAAAATTCATCTAAACCCTCTAAAATTCATAGACAAATATTCTCTAGGGTTTGATACCTTCAATTTGACCATTAAAACCCATCTTGGCCTAAAATAGTCTCAAACTGATATTTGCCCTAATTTGGATTTTTGAATAAATTACCTAGTCAAACGAGGTCAAAACAAAATCTAACTTCACCATTGGATTACTTGGGTCCAAATTAGGTTTGTACCAAAATTTGGGCCCAATTTGAGATCATCTTGACCAAGTTTGCATTTTGGTCCAGTCAAACTCTTTCTATCTCATTCAAGCCCCTAACTTTCAAAATTCCTTTGCATTCAGCCCCCCAACTTCATCTTCATCTTCACAATTAGGTCCCTCCACCATTATCATAGAGGATTCCTTCTCCGACGACCTTTGATTGAAGAGAACTCCTCTGTTCATTCAATCCCTTCCAAAATTGGAAGGGAGATTCTTTGAGAAGTTCTCTTCCCTCTGAATCCGTCCAGGAGCACCATAACCTTCCCAATCTCTCATGCGAACGCATGAGAGATTTGGGTTTCCTACTTTGGCAACAATTCCTAGCTTGGAAGCTTGGATTCCAAGCTCAAAACTTTCTCTAGGCCCTTATAAAAGATCCCCAGGGCACGACCGTGATCTTTAGCTTGAACTTCGGCGGTGCAACCCTCCTTTCCTCCCTCCTTAACTTGCCGAAGAAGCTCCTCAAGCTCTGGTGACTTCCTCTGACTCTTCTCGTCATCTGACCACAAATCCAGTGGTCGGATTTTCTTTCTCTATCTCGTCCGCTCTTGGTCGTACCAGCAAGAGCTCTTCCACCTCTGCATCATCGTCGTTCCCATCATCGAAGCACCTTCTTCCCCAGCTCCTGCCTACCAGTGACGGTGTTGTTCTCTCCCTTTCATCCACTTAGCATAGGTAATTAAGCTCCCTTAAGATCCCTAGATTAGTTTCCTCTAACAAAAACCAAAAATAAACCCCTTGCTACCGTCGTTCACCCTCTTCGTCTTCCGCTCCGGCCACTCCTCCAGTGAGGTGTTTCCAAAGCTACGCACCTCCATCCACCTCGCCGACCACCTCACAACCTTTGCCTCACCTTCCCACACAATTCCCTTCTACCATTACACCTTTTCGCTCACCCGAACTCGCCCCCGAACAAACCCACTCTCACCGGCCATACCTGCATTCATCTGGCCACCATACACGTCCATCCGCCATGCCAACCCCCTCTTCGAATTCGCCATGCTTCGGTGACTATCCTTGAAGGTTTTGACGTGGTCGAAAGGCTTTATTAGTGATTTCAAGTACTCGCGCCAGCCACCATTGATGGACCTTCTCAAAGCAACCTCCAGGGTCCATTCTTTGCCTGCAGCTCCATATTTTAGCTCCAGGACACATGGAATAGTTGGTTGCACATTTCTTGGTCCTTACATGAAGGCATCCACAGTTGCAACTCATCAATTTGCCTGACTGCCTCAACCGTTGTGCGCGTGGGGAAGGAACGGGACATAGTCCCACATTGTGGACTGCAAAGCTCTTGCAGCTACATAAATTGTAAAAGTGAAAGAGACTTATCGCCTCAGATACTTAAGGGGTGAGGTCCCTCTCACGCCCTCACCTATGCCTCATCTGTGACACACCCCCATGGACCTGGCATAGATCCGACCCGCCTAAACCGATTACACTCGGCTGCAACCATGATTGCAGCCCTGGACCCAGGTATGCGCTAGGTCCGATAACCCGACTACCCTGTGGCCTTGGGAGGGCGAAACCTAAGAAGAGTGGAAGAAAGGGATAGTGCATCGGGGCAAGGGGGGTTTTGCTCTGAGGAGGTTTGGCTGACACTTAGCAAGAAATTGGAATACCTTCCCCTACTGTGTGAAAGAACAGAAGAAGCATAAGAAAAAGAAAGGAAGAAGAAGGCTTGAAGAAGAGAAGGGGGGCCGCAGCAGAGAAAGAGAAGGAAAGAAGAAAAGAATAGAGGAAGAAGAAGAGAAGGAACAGAGAACCAAGGCAGAAGAAGAAACACGATGGTACTGTAGAAACATCATTTAAGACGTCTGATTGCAAAATTAGACGTCTGATTTCATATTCCCTCCTTTGAATAGATTTGAGTAATTATTCTATGTATTAGACTTATAATTGGTGATTCAAATCACCATTATTTTGTCTAAAATTCTTTTTACTCTTCATAAACTCATGCTCTACATTGCAAATTAGTTTTTGAGTAATATTTTGTGTTCAATTACGTTAATTATTAAGATTAGTGTGTGAATTCTTATTTTCTCCCAGCGAACGACCTTAGAATTTTTCGAGTTATAAATTTTATTTGTTTTCAAAGTGATTTCAACCTATACTACAATTCCACATTTAAAACTTGATCTCGCTCTGTCAACATTTTAGCGCCATTGCTGGGGAGCAACGCGCAATTCACCACTATTCTCTACATTATTTGATTATATTTGAGCACTGACTTGCCTTGTTTGCTTTCTTGTGATTTTGCAAGGGTACTTCATGAGGAGATCTTCCATGTAAAACAGCCACACCAGGGCAGGTAACATCTCTATTCTTCCTTAATCAACCTCCTAATCTTAGGAAGACAAAAAAGGAAAACAATAAATTAGAAATCACCTGCCTTATTTTTCATAGTAATCATCAATTAATAGGGCAAGTTTCCTTATTTGCGAAAATTCTTTTCAAATCGGAGTGAAGTTTGAAGCGAATTTGTTTTAAGAATTCCCTACCCCAAAAATTTCTGTGCCTATTAGAATCTATGCTTAATTTCTAAATCACTATTGGGCCAACACATTTCTTGCTTAAAGCCTAAAGTGAACATTTGTTTTAATTGGACTCAAAAATAGAACCAATTAGGGTTTCAATTTTTAGGGTTTTAGAGTCCTAGTTAACACTTGCTTGCATAAAAGATAACAAACCTACCTGCATTTGTGTGCTACCCAAGCCCTTGGTTGAAAAGATCTAATCACAAAACCCTAAAATAAGGCTCTAAATTCACTTGAACCCTAAAACTCATGGACTTAACAACCTGAGTGTCAATCAGGGTGATTTTTAGGTCTTGACCTAGAATTCATTCTACCATCTTTAGGTTTAGGTCAAGTGAAGTTGGCTTACATTGTAGGCCAACCAACCTCCAAATTAGGTCACAAGTCAAATCAACTACTAATTCAAGTGAAAACAAAGGCACAAATTAGGACATAAAACAGGTAGACTTAAGAGGTCAAGTTATCAATTCTGGTCTACCTGGACCCTCAGTGATAAGGAAGGTCGGGTGGGGGAAACCTTGTAACTGGTGGGGGTGCTCTACCATATAGGGGTCTTCGTGGGACTCTCCCTTCCTGGATGCTCAGGTAATTCTCAGGTGGACGACTTTCTGATCCAGCGGTATCATCCTCCCTGAACCTCTATAGTCATCCAAAAATCTTTGGGTGACTTGATTGAGTCAATTTCACATCCAATCCCTCATCCCTTCTAGTTAGAGCACAGACACAGAGCATCTTAGGGAGATCTATTCAGATCAAATCACTTCATTCTAAGCTTGAGTTTTGATTCTACATCTAGATTCCACCATTTGATTAAAAAATGCAACCTGACATGTTAGTAGACCTGTTTGAGGATATACAGGTTAATGTGTCAAACACAACAACATTCATTTTAGAACAAGCATAGCTAATTTTGACACAACAGGAAAATGGGGCAACTTGGGTTGTTCTCATGCCAAAATACTGGGAAATTGAGAGATGGCATAATGGTGTGTATATCCTGTGTAGATTTGAGCCATCACTTTTGAGAATACACCAAGATGACCTGGAAAAAAGGGATAAGATAATGCAGATGTTGAAATGCGTTATTGATCATAGGCATCAGTACACCTTTGCAACATCTTGGATTAACCAGCTCAATCTCCCAAACCCCGGATTTGATGATCATAGTGGTTATGGATCCCCAACCCAAATGAATTTAAATTCAAATTATATACAGCTTGATACACTTCATCTTGATAAGGGTTGGGAGGATTCAATTGTAGGAGATCACGATTTCGAGCTAGCCTAAGAGATACAAAACCCTAGTTCACCAAGCTTAAGATTCCCAAACTCCTGTGATAATGAGATTGACTCAGAAACTCTCGAGGGAGTAAATTTCGCTCCTTATTTTGATAAGGTGACTCTTGAGAGCAATTCTGACATCCTTGAAGAACCAAATCTAGATCCTAGTGATCCAACCCACACCCTTAAGCTAGAATCTGGATTTGAGCTTTATTGGGATGATTACAAGGCCTCATGTTAAACGAATCAGATTTCAAATCTGGATTATGATTCAGGGATCGTATTTGATGAGTACACCTCTCCAACATCCTCAAAAATGCATATTGATTTTTCGGAAGTCACGCCAATCTATGATACAGAAATCGATGAGTTGGAAGATTTGGGATTTGATTGGGTCTTCCATACAAGTCAAGAACCCGAGCCCATGCCGAATAGGGACACCTTTTTGAGCTCGGAATCTGAAACTAGGTTAGATCCAAGTCAGCTTGCTGAGTCTACATCTTTTGATTTATTCTATGGTGGAACCTCTGATCCTGAATCAAATTCAGAACATGATTCTCGTAAGTTCTCTAACGATTTTGAATCTTACTCTGATATCAGAGAATTATTGTTTCCTGACGACTACGAGCTAATCTATGACCTTATCATTCATTACACATTCTTCTACTCTGACTCTGAGGTCCCTGATCCTGAGATCATTGATTCAAATTCAGGTTCCATTAAGATGGAACCATTTCTTTTTGATACTCAGGAATCAGAAAAGGAAATTGCTGAGAGTGTCTATAATCCAGAGTTCGAATCTTTTCTTGACTCATATTTATTTCATCTTATAAACACTCTTCAGGCATTTACCTTTGAGTTTGGTGCCTACTATGAGGACTCTCTAAATGAACCCACCTTTAACTTCTTTTTAGAGGAGTTCTCACACACAATTCTTATTGATGCCACCTCTTCTACATATGCAGAACCTAACCAAACCCATTCTCGACCCTGACCTGCAACTGGGCTCAATTTCTATTCTTATTCCCCTCTCAATGAGCCAGTTGCAGATGATTCTCCTCCACATCTTTATTGGGTTTCGGACATCAATCAAACTACAAATCACGCCCCATTCTTCTCTGATCACTCCTGTAGGATTCCTACTTCCTTCACTAATTCTTTTTCATTTGAGGATCCCTACTTGTTACGAACAGGGCATCAAGCGTCGTTTAAGATGTCTGGGAGGTGGCCCAGATGTCTGGCCAGACGTCTGGAAGCCTTCCCAGACATCTGGTATTAAATTTTTTCAACGTACGGGTTCGCGTCTGCACGCATGCATGTGCAAACTAAACCCACCGCCCTCCTTCTCTTTCCTCTCCCTCCCTGCAGACGTCACCTTTCCTCTTCCTCTCTCCCCGCGGCTACCTTACAAATACGCTTCCCCTCTCCCTCACCCTCACTCCACCGCCTTCTTCTTCTCCTTCTCCCTGTCAGCGAGAGAGCGAGCGAGCGAGAGTGGCAGCAGCGATTGCTGTGGGTGTGTGGGGAGGAGAAGCTGCTGTGAGAGGAAGAAGGAGCTCGACTGCAAGGGTGCGAGCTTGTCGGGGCAGCTAGAGCCCACCAGCAGGAGAGTAGCGAGAGTGGGGTGCTGCGAAGGAGCTGCTGCAGCTCGGGCAACAGGCAAGCGCAGTGCGACACTGCCATGCGTTGTGGGCGGAGAGCGAAAAGGGTGCTGATTCTGGGAAAATTTCCCAAAATCAGACGTCTGGACTTACGTCCAGATGATGCAGAAGACGTCTGGAGGTAGCTCCCGATGTCTGACAAGTACATTATTGGTTATCTTCTCCTTCTTTCGCGTGTACGGCCATGCAGACGTTCCGCCGAGGTCTTCTGCACCTTTCGTGATGAGAGTGGGCGTGTTTGTGTACAGGACTTGTTCGAGAAGGTGCAAGGGTCGCCATCCCACACAGATCAGACGTCTGGGCATAGCACCAGACGACGGAGAGGGCTTCCAGACGTCCGGGGTGACAATCAGACATCTGGAAACTAAGTCCAGACGTTCCAGCAGGCTTCTGGACGTCTGAAGGACTGCGCAGACAAAGGTTTGACCTGAGCTACCTTTTGAGACGTCTGGAAGAAGTTCCAGATGTCTGATTTTGGACAGACTGGTTGTTTTTGACCTGTTTAGGGTCCGTTCGGAGTCCATTTTCCGCGTTTCAAGTTTCGTTCTTCCCAGATTTAATTCCTCTACCTATTTACAGTAATTGTATACTATTCTGAGTAACTCCTTGTGTTAGGACCCCGTTCCTTTGCTGCTCTGGGGGTTGCGAAGGCACGCGGGATTGCCGACCACGCCCCCAGTACTCTCGATTTTGCGGGTAGAGTGGCCCTTCAATTTATTTACCAAAAATTGTACATTTATGAAATAATTAATAGAGTCTAAGGCATTGCATGAACCCTAGGACAAACTAGATTGAATGATAGATCCTAGGGTATGGCATGAATCCTAGGATTGGAAAACTAGTTGAATATATATACATTGCAGTCTTGGAAAAGTAGAAAGGAAACGATAACTACCTGTAAATTGGTTAACAACTGCCTATTTAAGAATGAATAATCACTGTTGAGAACATGGGTTATATGGATATAAAGTTGGAACGGTGAAACGTAAATAGGCTGAGTTAAAAGAGCATGAACCCTACGGGGAATTAGGAGTAGAACTCCTAGAAAGTGAATGGAATAGAATTGGGGAAGTGAGCTGGCCCTTGAGTATGGAGTACCAAGGAGAGCAACTATCCCCCTGTTTAGTGCAGAGCGGAGCTAGCCGCCCCAGGGACCCGGGGTTAGGTCTGGCCACTTTGTACCGACTTTGGCCCTCGTGTACACAGTACCGAGGAGAGCTACTAGTGTAGGGAGAGAACTAGCTACCCCACGGGCCCCGGGGTTCTGCTAGCCCTCCTACACTGACTTGTTGGACCCACTGGGCAAACCAGGGTAGTCAGGGGAGGGTGCGTGGACTGTGGAGGGGCAAGACCCCTATTTGGTTACTATGGAGGGGCTGGGCCCCTGTTACTGAGAGGGCTCTGCCCTATACTGGTTCCGTGCTGTGCTTTGGGCGCACCCGTTAACAGAAACGACTGACCGCGTGCCAGTGCGGGGTAGCTACCCGTGCGTTTATCACATGTGTCGTAGTCACCGTCACGTCTGGCAGCGAACTTGGGGTGGTTGACTGAGGGTAGGACCACCACGGAGGACTCTCCCGGCCAGGAGAGCACCATGTGTTACTTCTACTTTTCGGAAAAGACTGCAATCAAGATCATTCCCACGAGGAACATTCGAGATCAAGAGAAAGATCTGAGAAATAATTCAATAGTGAATAAATGGGAAAAATATAAAGAAGAAATTAAAAATATAACAGCTACTGTCCACCTTACTGCTTCTTAGCTTTTAGTTGCCACTCTACTCAGCGTTTCACTGACGCGTCACTTTTGTTACCCTTTCAGGACCAGGTGTTGAGCAGCCAGAGTCGACAGCTGCAGAGGGCACTGGGCCTAGTAGAGCCCAGTAGTGTTACTTGTAGTACCCACTGTACTTTTCTTGTTGTTGTGAGTAGTTTTTGTTACCCCTGTACTCTTTTCATTGTAAGCTTCATGTTTATGTACATGTTTAATTCTCTACTGTTATGGTGGTGTATACTGTAGTATTTCTTTTCTTTACTTCTGTATTTTGTTACTGCTAGTTATATACATGGTGAATGTGGTTTATTTTACTGCTATTTTGGTTACTTTCTCGTTGGATGACTAGGTCTTGGGATCAGTCTAGTCGATCCGATTCTCGTGTCTTGTAGGGATTCGGGAATCGGGTCGTTACACTACTCTGACCAGGTTGATTTGACTTAGCCAAACCTTAGCTATGCACTTCCACATCTTCTTGAGCTTCACAACATATGGTAGGTTTTGCATCTCTTGATCTACATCTATCAACCCACTAGATTGATTGGGTTTGGGCTACATCATCAGTTTGTTGATCTGAACAAGCACCTGGTTGGACCAACTAAGCTTTTTATCAAGGTGCTTGTTTTACAAAACTCATCTAATTTGACCACTCCTCCATACCATTTTTCTACTCAACTGAAGGCATTGAATTTAGCACTTAACGGGAGGCAACCCATCATCCAAAAACCTGAGATCCTTCTGATTATCCTTCTGTACTTCAAGTCTATTGCACCTTGAGTTTGATTTTAGAACAGTCAATCCCACCTCTGGTATGCGTACCAGAGCTTGAAATCATCCGCAACAGTCATTCTCGACCCGTTCGCCCACCTAATAATACTGTTCTGAACTCCTGAACCCGAACTATTTCATACCCTCCGTTTACAAAGGGAACATTGCAAAACTTAGGCATGAGGGGGTGATAAAGTGCAAACATACAAAAATTCACAGTTTGGAAGGATTCTCACAAAAAATATATATTTCAAAAGACCAAAAAAATATAAAATAAAAATAAAATAAAAAAATAGGAGAAGGGAGGAAATTTTGAGTGAATTGATTGCATATCATTTTTGAGGAGAAAAGGGGAGGTGATGAAAATGTCAAAAAGGAGCATAATTTGGGAAAAAAGATAGTCATTAGTAAAAGAGTAAGGAATTAACTTAGTTCTAGACCAAATCAAAAAGAAAGAAAATAAAAGACCAAAAAGTGCTAAGAGATGAAAAGAGATTAGTACGAACTTTGGTCTTTGGCCACTTGGGATGTGATTCTAGGCTTAAAAATTCAAGTATCTGCTAAGATCTGGATAGTCCTCAAGTGGTTGGGGAAAATGCAAAGCATAAGTATTAGGTCTAAGGCTTAGGGATTATTCAGCCTCGTTAATTGACCTCTGGTTTGCGAGACTTGGTAACCTAAGCACCCCAATCCACACATAGTCTGGTTCAGTGTGCTTAAGTATCAAAATCATGCATATGCGTTAAATCTGTTCTAAAAAAATTACCTAGATTAGGAATGGCTAATCAACATAAGTTGATTTGGATGAGTTTCTGGTGCGGAGTGGCGGGAAATTCCCCTCGAAGATGCACAATAACATACCGTCTCTTTGGTGCTAGTCTCCTAGGATATCTAAATATCCTACCGAGGGCATGTAAGCACCTTATGCTGGTTTAAGATGCCATGGGCGACATTATCATGAAATGTTGATTGCCAGGGTCTGGATTTAGCTACAGAATCCCATGGGTGGGATTATCTCAAATTCTTGAAAGCTAGGGTTCTGGGGGTTGTTATGGGCGGTGCTATCTCGAAGCATCGAATGGTAGGGAGCCTGCGAGGATTGATGGTGGGAATTAGGAATCTGATACAAACCGTGTTGTTAAGCTAATCCAAAGCTAGAAATAAAAAGAAAAGAGAGAGAAAACTCTCCAAAAATAAAAATTCTTTTGTTTCTCTCACAAAAAATGCATTGCAAACTGAACCTAGGCTAAAACTTGTTACAAGTATGGGTGCTTTAACTGCGGAGTTCAACGAACCTTAGGTTAGTTCCTGTGGGCCATAGAAACCATCGCAACAAACTGAGGCTAGAGGTGGTCAGGTCCGGACCTTGGTTGGTACTTGAGTACCTCTAGGCCTATTATCGGCATTCTAATCTAATCTACAAAAGAAAGCACTCCTCAGAGTTCTGAGCATAAAAAGTATGGTCTAGAATTAGAGTTAATTCCTTGAGATTTTGCTAAAGGACTAGCAAAAGCTAGGCATGGGGGTATGATGGGAATACCATCATGAGACATAACCAGCTCAATTTGGTCTGATTAAGTCATTAAATGCTCCTACAAAATCGACTGAAGGTCATAATTCATTTCATGATCATTCTGAGGGAAAGACAAGAAACTAAGGTTAAAACTATAATTTTACCATTATATCATGAATGCAATACAACCACGAGTTTCCCCAGGGATTAATTAAGGGTCAAATGGTCTTAAGAATGTAACAAGTGGGTTAGAACAGTCAGAAATGGGATTACGTATGTTTTGAGAATTAAATGACTTTTGAAACCCTAAAAATAGCTCCGCTTAATTAACTGAGGTTCTGATCAAGGTAAAATTCATCTAAACCCTCTAAAATTCATAGAAAAATATTATCTAGGGCTTGGTGCCTTCAATTTGACCATTAAAATCCATCTTGACTTAAAATAGAGTCTTAGACTGACATTTACCCTAATTTAGGTTATTTCATAAATTACCTAGTCAAACGAGGTTAAAACCTAAATCAAACTTCACCATTGTATTCCTTGGGTCCAAATTAGGTTTGTACCAAAATTTGGGCCCAATATAATATCATTTTGACCAAGTTTGCATTTTGGTCCAGTCAAAGTCTTTCTATCTCATTTAGGCTCCTAACTTTCAAAATTCCTTTGCATTCAGCCCCCCAACTTTGTCATCATCTTCACAATTAGGTCCCTCTACCATTATCACGGAGGAATCCTTCTCCGACGACCTTTGATTGAAGAGAACTCCTCTATTCAATCAATCCCTTCCAAAATTGGAAGGGAGATTCTTTGAGAAGTTCTCTTCCCTTTGAATCTGTCCATGAGCTCCATAACCTTCCCAATCTCTCATGCGAATGCATGAGAGATTTGGGTTTCCTACTCCGATGACAATTCCTAGCTTGGAAGCTTGGCTTCCAAGGTCAAAACCCTCTCTAGACCCTTATAAAAGCATCCCCAGGGCACGACCGTGCTCTTCAGGTTGAACTTCAACGGTGTAACCCTCCTTTCCTCCCTCCTTAACCGGTCGAAGAAGATCCTCAAGCTCTGGCGACTTCCTCCAACTCTTCTCATCATCTGACCGCAAAACCAATGGTCGAATTTTCTTTCTCTCTCTCATCTGCTCTTCGTCGTACCAGCAGGAGCTCTTCCACCTCTGTCGTTGTTGTCATTCCCATCATCGGAGCACCTTCTTCCCCAGCTCTGGCCTACCAATGATGGTGTTGTTCTCTCCCTTTTGTCCACTTAGCACAGGTAATTAAGCTCCCTTAAGATCCCTAGATTAGTTTCCTCTACCAAAAATCGAAAATAAGCCCCTCGCTACCATCGTTCACCCTCTTCGTCTTTCTCTCTAGCCACTCCTCCAATGAGGTGTTTCCACCGCTACGCACCTCCATCCACCTTGCCAGCCACCTCACAACCTCCGCCACACCTTCCCACATAATTGCCTTCTACCATTACACATTTTCGCTCACCGGAACTCACCCCTAAACAAGCCCACTCTCACCGACCATACCTGCGTCCATCTGGCCACCATACACGTCCATCCGCTACGCTAACCCCCTCTTCGAATTCGCCGTGCTTTGGTGACTATCCCTAAAGGTTTTGACACAGTCGAAAGGTATTCTTAGTAATTTTAGGTACTCACGCCAGCCGCCATTGATGGACCTTCTCGAAGCAACCTCCAGGGTCCGTTCTTCTCTTGTAGCTCCATATTTTAGCTCTAGGTGACGCAGAATAGTTGGCTGCACATTTCCAAGTCCTCACATGAAGGCATCCGTAGCTGCAGCTCATTAATTTGCCTGATTACCTCAGTTGTTGTGCATGCGGCGAAGGAACAGGACATAATCCCACATCGTGGACTACAAAGCTCTTGCAGCCACATAAATTTTAAAAGTGAAAGAGGCTTATCACCTCAGACACTTAAGGGGTATGGTCCCTCTCACACCTTCACCTGTGCCTCATCCACAACAAGCCCCCGTGGACCTAGCGTAGATCCAACCTGCCTAAACTGATTACACTCCTCAACTGCGACCACTCTCGCAGCCCTGGACCTGGGTATGCACTAAGTCCAATAACCCGACTACCCTGTAGCCCTGGGAGGGCAAAACCTAAGAAGAGAGGAAGAAAAAGAGAGTGCGTGGGGGCAAGGGGGTTTTGCTTTGAGGAGGTTTGGCTGACACTTAGCCAAAAATTGGAATACCTTCCCTTGTTGTGCGAAAGAACAAAAGAAGCATAAGAAAAAGAAAGGAAGAAGGAGGCTTGAAGAATAGAAGGTAGGCCACAGCAGAGAAAGAGAAGTAAAGGAGAAAAGAATAGAGGAAGAAGAAGAGAAAGAAGAGAGAACCAAGGTAGAAGAAGAAGAAACACAAGGGTACTGTAGAAACGTCATTTAAGACGTCTGATTGCAAAATCAGATGTCTGATTCCATATTCCCTCCTTTGAATAGATTTGAGTAATTATTCTTTGTATTAGACTTATAATTGGTGATTTAAATCACCATTACTTTGTCTAAAATTCTTTTTACTCTTCATAAACTCATGCTCTACATTGCAAATTAGTTTTTGAGTAATATTTTGTGTTTAATTACATTAATTGTTGAGATTAGTGTGTGAATTCTTACTTGCTCCCAGCGAACGACCTCAGACTTTTTAGAGTTATAAATTTTATTTATTTTCAAAGAGATTTCAACCTATACTAGAATGCAACTTTGAAAACTCGATCTCGCTCTGTTAACAAGCTGAATCCTTCAAAAGTTGGATCATGAGTCTAAACATGATTCCTATGGTTAGCCAACTTTTTTGGCGCTGCTAAAAGGAAATCATCAGTACCATATCATAGGCAATGGTTGTTGAATGGATAATCCCCAGCAACGGCATCAAAATTTTGTTGCGGAAAATCTACACAAAAAGGTTGAGTTTTGAAACCCGTCATTGTAGTGTGATTTGTGAGGAAAAACCATCAACAGATAAATTTTACCCAAACTAAAAAGGAATTCTGGGTCGAACACAAGGAGGCAGATGTTTATTTAAAAACTGCATTTGTTTTATTATCATGAAGCAGATTAACTGGTCGAATTGAATCAAAACTAGCTATCTACTTAAAGAATAATTAATAAAATAGAGAGAGAATATTACAAATAAAGATAAAATAGAGATAGAATAAATAGATATTTCATAACCACAGAATGATGTCTATTACAACTAATCACTACAACTACTCGTTACACTGGAAAGGTGGAAATCTAGGCTAGAAAGTAATAAAAGAGAAGGTGGAGGGAAGTTATCCTCCTCGATGGCTTCTTGGAGGACGAGCAGCGTTGACGGAGCATCCGAAAGAATGTGGTGAGATGCGGGACGAAGGAGAACAATGATGGATGACGAAGAATGGGGCAGGGCGACATTGCAGCTAGATCCACTTCCTAAACGGTGGTAAGAAGACAATCGTAGAATGATCCATGATAAGAACCTCATCATGAACCCTAACTGGCACATTTTAATCTAATAAAGTAAACAAAAGCTCCTACATAACCTGAGAGAAGGCCTAATTCAAGGAATTGTTAATCTGAGAATAAAACATGACACAAGAGGTAAAATTGCAATTTTACCATTGCAGTGCATAAACGGAATTTCTAAGGGTGTAGACATAGGTCAATTGGACTTAATAAGAGAAAAAGTGGGATGGTTCAGCCAGAAAAGGATTATTGTGAGATTTAAGAATTAAATGACATCCTATAACCATAGAACAAACCCACTTGAATTCACAAGGTTCCAGGTAGGATAAAAATCAACTAAATCCTCTAAAATTGATGGAAAAATATCTCCTAGGGTTTATAACATCCAATTTGGCCTTTGGAAACTGTTTTAACCTAGATTGGGGTTCAAGCTCAATATTTGACCTAATTTGGGTTTTTTGTGTAAAATGTCCAATCAAACGAGGTCAAACCTAAAATCAAACTTCACCATTGGATTCCTTAGGTCCAAATTAGGTTTGTACCAAAATTTGGACCTAAGGGAAGGCCATTTTTGACCTACTTTGCAAAATAGTCCACCAAATTACATTTTGGTCCCTAACTTTTGAAAACCTTTGTGAAAACCCCCTCAGCTTTCTTGTCACTTTCTTCATTCAGGTCCCTCTGCCATTGCAGCAGGGACCCATACCGCCGGCGACATTGCGAGGCGGTTTTCTCCTTGTTTGCCTGGGGAGCTGTTCCCAGATTTGAAAGGCGAGCTCTCTGCGAAACCCCCTACCGCATGAGCAGCTCCCCATACCCTGAATCGCTCCATACCTCTCGTGCGAACGATCGAGAGGTATGGGTATCCCCTCCGGCCATTCCTCTGACGATGACTTCTGATCACCTCCTTGCGAATAACCTCCTACCCGTGCCTATTTAAGCAAGCCTAGATCATTCCGCACCTCCTAAGCTTGATTTGGTAGTAGACTCCCTCAGACTTCATCTCCCCTCTCTCAGGCCAAGTAGCCCACAAGCTCCGGCGATTTTCCCTCCCTCTCGTCGCTCTGCTGCCATACCAGCAGTAGGGCTCACTTCGCCTCGTTCTTCTAGGTCGTGCTGCACCAGCGCATGCCTTCCTATCCTCCTTGTCGCCGTTATCTCCCCCTCAGGGCCGTCTTCTCCGATGACGGCACAAATGCACCGTCCGTCTCCTTTGCCTCCCCTTCACTCCAAGTACTCCAAATAAGCTCCTCGTCTTCCACTCTTTCGTTTCCCTCATTCTATTTCACAAAACATCCCTCGACTGCCATTATCTGCCCGCATCTTCCCCATCTCCGGCCACCCTCTGGCGAGATGCATCCGTCACTCCACACATCCACACGTCTCGCCACCAACCTTACAACCACCACCACAGCCCATTGAACATCTTCCACCCATCCACAAGTCGCCACACGCACTCCACGCTTCCCCTGACCTAACCCATAAATCTGGCCATAGAGCGACCTAGGCACGCATGCCTAAGCCACCCTGCAGCCTACCACCTATCGCCTCACCTTTGCCGTGACACGACGAAGGTCCTCCTATGGTCTGATAGAGCCGCAAGGCTCCTTTTGTGTCGTGTAGGGTCAAGCTCCCATCCGCCATTAGCGACGACTCGAGCTCGATTATTCTCTAGCTCCAGGCCACAATCGTCAGGTCCCAGGCTTCCAAACTGCGCGGATTGAGGGCGAGAGTGAGTCCAGCCTGGTAGCAAGTGTTAAGAGACCTGCAGCTGCGCCGATTGTGAAGTCGCTTTCCTGTAGGTGTCAGCAGAGGCGAGTGGGACTTTTAGTCCCACCTCGGTAAGTCGTAACCTTTTTGAGTAGTTTAAATGAATTTTGTGTTCTCTGCTATTTGCCTCGAATTCATTGGGGTGAGGTCCCTCGCCTCACCTATCATGCCTCGTCCGTGACATATATAACCCACGGACCTGGCACCCGAATCCGATTAACCCCTCCGTGTACTCCTCGCGCACCACACCCACGCCGGTGCGCCTGGACCTAGGCGCGCGACCGACCCGATAACCCGGCTCTGGGAGAGCATACCGAAGAGAGATACACAGAGAGAGAGACGTGCGGGGAGGGTAGGGGAATAGGTTTTGTTGCGTGGTGCTTGTGCAGGAAGAGGACGCTAAGGGTGGAAGAAGCGCAGCAAGAGAAGGAAGCAGGACTTAGCCGTCGCAAGCGAAGGAAAAGAAGAAGAAAGACACACTGTAGCAAAGGTATGGCAGACCAAGAGAAGAAGAAGAAGAAGAAGAGAGAGATCAAGGGGTAGACAAAGAGGAGAAGCGAGAAAGCAAAGGAAGAAGAGGAAGAAAAAGAAGAAGGAAACTAAAGAAAAGACATGACCAGGACTTAGCTGCAGGAAGAGAATCGAGAAGAGAGAAAGCAAAAGAAGAAACAAGGAAGAAGGAGTAGGAGAGGCTAAGGAAGAAAAAGCTGAAGACACAGCTAAAGCCTAAGGTAAAGAAGAAGACAGAAAAGGCCTTGCACAGAAGAAGAGAAAGAGAAGCAGCAGAGAAGAAGAAAAGAAGAAGAAGCCAAGAGGAAGAAGAACCAGCAAAAGAAGCACTGTAGCAAGTGGAGTTTAAGTTGTCTGACCTTGGAGTCAAACGTCTGAAGAGAGAAAGAGGCAGAAGCAGAAGAAGAAAAGAAGAACAAATTTTCCTTTCTTTGTTTTTGTAAAACAGTATATATCTATATTATAAATTCTAATTTTGTGCGCTTCTAAAATCAAGTGTTGCTCCCTGAGTTCGACCTCGGAAATTTTCTATTTTCGAGTAATAAAAATAAAAATACATAACTGTACTCGACAAACACTTCACAAACGGGGATGAGAAGGTGGAAAATTTCTATTTTTAACTTTAGAGAAGCAACCCAGGTTTGGGACAAGATCTTAGAACTTTGGAGGGTGATAGAAGAGAGGAAGGGATGAAGAATTCGAGTGGTAGGGGTCTCCTTTTATAGTTGTAGGGATTGAGGGAAATTAGGTCATTTCATGCTTAAAAACATTAATTCAAGGTATTTAGTGATGGATTTAAGTGTCACTAAAAGCCCCAAATGTGGGTGTAGAGTGCTTGCTCGCGCGATGCCTCGCCTTCTGCTGCCTTCAATGCCGAAACCCACGTTCAAGCCTTCTCAGCCGTCTGATCGCAAGATCGAATGGCTTAAAGTGCATCGTGCTTGCCTCCTCATCGCGTGCTTGCACATGCGATGGCGTGGTGGATCACACGTCATTGCATGCATACGCGCTAGGTGTTCATTTGTCGTGCCACGTGGCACCCCCGCTACTACACGATCCGAATCGAACGATCGAATTTGGCCCGCACTCGCTTGCACCTTCAATTTGATGCTTCGTGAGGCACGAACTCATGATCTCCGCGTAACTGCTGAGCCATGCCGCTGCTTTGTCTCATTTATGTTTTGAGCTCAAGCACCCTCGACCGTTGGATGAAGATCCAATGGCTAAGGGTGCTCGAGCATTGGCCTTTAGAAGAGGAGGTGCGGCCTTGATTGAATCTCGACTGTTGGATTTGAGATCCAACGGTTGAGATTGGTCAAGCGGTTGGGAAGAGAGTCGTATAGGTGTTCTTCGGACAGTGTGGGCGGTTGAGATGGTGTCATGTGGCACCATCTTGACCGTCCATCTTCTATGCCTTGTAAATGGTGCCAAAGATGTTGGATTGGATCGATTTTCGTGCCGTTGGGTTGTAATCGTCGATCCAAACCCATCCGTGTGGTCGGATTTGTCATCTGATGTATGGATTTACACCATCTTTGCCCCTTGACCTGTAATCTTTCTCGAACTGCATCTGATGCTATGAAAGTTCGATTAAGGTGATCTTGGACCCGTTGAACTTCGATCGTCACCTTGATCAGATCTATACAGTTGGATCTTTAATCTGAGGCTCCGATTAAATGTTGCCCTATCACCTGACCATAAAAAGAGATAATTAACCTAAATTTTTACAATCTAACCTAAATGCAAGATGATGCATGTTATGCAATATTTATAATGTATGATGCAACTATACACCTAAGAACACACAAAAATAGACGATTTATGTGATCTAAACAAGTTTACATCACATCCCTATGCCTATCTTTTGCTAGTCATTGGCAAAAATACATGCTATTTATAAGAGAATTAGGTCAGATTTCTTGGGTAAAAGTTATTTTTCAACTCTTAGGGAAATTTTTACTAAGAACCTGAACTACAAAGACACAATAGCACCCGGGTGTCTACCAAAATGCAGGCCTCCTGAAGCCCTCGCCTTATGCAAAGAAGGATGTTCTTTTTCTTTTTCTTCTTTTCTAATTTTTTTTTGGATTTTTTGAGTTTAGGGTTTCGGAGCAGCCTTCTACGGCCACTCAACCCACCCAAGATTAATGAGAACTCTAAGTTCTAAGCATCTTTTTGTGTGAAGTGCTAGACTCATTGATCGGCAATCAGAATGGACTTCGGGTTTCTATGCCCCTAAGTGACCTTAAAAAGAATTTCTCCCTAAAGGTGTATCTATACGATCGATAGCTTTCTCCCTACTTTTTATTTTTATGGGGTAAACACAAGGGCGGACCCAGTGTATATCTCCCTGGCTTATTCTACTTCTCTGCTTCTTCCTAGGTGTTTGGAATTAAACGTGCATTTCTTAAGCTAGGTTCTGGACAACCTACCAATGGGTTGTTACCCATGATAACTTGCCAGCCACACTCGTGCAGTGAAGTGTGGCTTATTTCTGTTTTTGCTTTTCTTTTCTCCTTTTCTATTTTTTTTTCTTTTCTTTTTTTTCTGGATTATTTCTTTTTCTTTTCTTTCTTTAAGTAGGTGGCTTCCTTGGTCTAAGATTTACCTAAAGGCAGCAAGAAAAGAATGGTCATGTGACTAGGCTCTGGACAACCGACCAATGGGATGTTACCCACGATAACTTGCTAGCCATATCATCCTAGAAGGTTTATTAGCTACCCAATTTCTATAAAAATCGTCGAACAACGAGTCAGTGCGAAAAGTGTGTAGATGCTTAGACTTAAAGTTCCCTCAAATTAGAGGGCAGGTTGATAAGTCGTGTACTTATCACCCCAACTTATTTAACCAATTAAAAATTGAATTTAGAATGGCGAGGACTCGAGAAACAAGTCCACATTTTAGTGGACACCCAGGTTGATTATGCTCGAAGACCTGAAGGGTCTTAGTGTTCAGGTCATATAGTTTTATTCTCTAAGATTGAAAATAAAGAATCTTAGAGCTAATAAGATGATTTAGATAATGATATCCACCCCCCCATGCCTATCTAATGCAATATCCTCATTGTATTAAAAAGACATAAAATAGAGTGGAGTAGAGTAGAAAGCACCTGAATTGCATGAATAATAGGTCGGCTCCGAGATGAAAAAAAGCTGTATACGTGCTGAATTTAGTGCCTTCACCTAGGCACACTATACAAAGAAGAAGAAATAAAGAATTCACAGGTACAGGTCAGAATTAAGATAAAAAGATTCATCTCAGGACCTGCCAACAGATGTCCACAAATGTGGACCAGATTATGGTGCAGACCCATATCCCATGGTCGAATATATCTAAGGTTCTGGATAAAAATTATCCAAAACCTAAGATCATCATGCAACCAGGGTCGAGCCTACAATTTGTGAGGATGCAACCCAAGACCAAAAAGTCGAGTTACAGAGAAATCAAGTTCAAAAGGATAATCAATGAATGTGCGCTTGGGTTGGACATCCTCTGAATCAAAGTTGTCATAAGGGTCCTCGTAGAAGGTTGGTGGTTTCAGACAAATAGGTACCCTTAGACTCGATCTTTTTCCTCCTCCAAAATTGGCTTCCCATATCATCATTTCCCAATTCCTATCCTCTGCAATCAGGACTTTAGATTCTAGGACCTCTTGCATGATAATCACCCCATTTTAAATTTCCAAGTCCACGATTGATGGCTGAATCAAAATTGACTTGGGTCTAGTGATCTAAAAATCAAAATCGTCATTGTGGTCAAAGGGGTGTAATTGAGGAATAGGGCTATGAATTGAATCCTTCATGAAATCAGGATCTGAATCTACCATGCTAGCCCCAACAAGATCAATTTCCTCTATTATTGGGCCATTAAATGATTCATTGAATTCCTCAAGCCCAATCGTCTCACTAAAATTGTGTGCTGTAAAATCAGGTGAGACTTCACATAATGATTCTTCACCTTCAGAATCAAAGAATTCTAAATCTGCATTAATGTATGTCTCAAAATTATCAATCACTTTCTGTTCCATGGAGACCTACGTTTCCTCGTACCCCAGCTTAGGGATCTTAGATGAAGAAATCAATTCATCCTTATTTGATTGCTCTAAAACAACCTGGTGAACCCTGGTCTCATAAAATGTGTCCCCCCTACAGGTGCCGAGCGGATTCTAACATCGGTTCTCCGGTCAGGGGTTCATCCTGGGAATCCTCCCAAGATTGGACTAGAGCAATAACAAATCTCATCCTCAATTTTGATAACTCCCCAAGTAAAAACTCACCTAGGTCCTTATCCTTAACATCCTGGAGCCAATCCAATAAATATTTGCTAAGATCGTTAATCATTTTAATTAGAGGCTCCAATTCTTCAATGTAAGGTGTTGGCTGAGCTTCTAAATATTGAATGATATTCCCTAAGTTAGCCAACACCCTATCTTGGACTTGGTTCACCTGAACCAAATGGTTTTGTTCATGGTTGGGTGGATTTGGGTTCAATCTGGGGGAGTCATGGAATTGAGGTTCTTGGTACCCTCCCTGATAATAGGTCATTTCAGGTTGTCCATAAAGTGGTGATGACCTATATGTAATGTAATCTGGGGAAGGGTAAGGATCAGCATATCCTTCTTGATTGTAGATCATATTAGGTTGTCCAAATTAGGGCACTGATCTATAATTGATGTAGCTCGGAGTAGGATAAGAATCAAGATCATGGTGTCGGATCAACAGCGGAGATTCACGTGGAAAGGGTTTGAGTTTTGGAAAACTCATCGTCATAGTTCAATTAGTAAGAAAATCCATCAATCAGATAAAATTTATAACCAAAACTCGAAAAGTGAGTTCTGGGTCGAACACGTGACGACCCAAATTACGTGCGGTGGCACGTGCGTGTGCACGGGTGCCCTGGGTTGCGCCACGTGGTGAGATCTAGGCTGTCCATCTTCTTTCTGCTGTAAGAGTTGCTATAAAGGTCGAATTGAGTTGATTTTCTGACCGTTGGGCTACAATCGTCTACCTGAATGCATCCATGCAGTCAGATTTATCATTTGAAGCTACGAATTGTGTCACCTAGTCCCTTGGCCGTTGATTTTTGTCGAACTGCATTTGGTGCTACGGGACTTCAATCAAGGCGATTTTGGAGTCATTGGACTCTGATCGCCATCCTGATCAGATCCGTATGGTCGGATTGTCAATCCGAGGCTCTGAATTAAATCTCCTTCCTTCCTAGCTAGGAAAAGGATGCAATTAACCTAAAATATACATAACTACTCTAAATGTAGAATGATGCATGATATGCAATATTTATAATATGACATGCAAATCTAAGCCTAGGAACATGCATAAATGGGCATTTTAACCTAAATGGATGTATCTACATCATACTCCCATGCCTATCTTTTTCTAGTCCCTAGCAAAATTAAACTACATGCTATGTATAAAAATAGAAATAGGACTTGATCGCTTAGGCCTAAGTCGTTTATTAACAATAGAAAATTTAAACTAAGGTCCTAAACTACGAAAACTCAATAGTACTCGGGTGTCTGCCAGAATGCAAACCGCCAAGTCCTCGCCTTATTTGAAAAGGGAAGATACATTTTTTTGTTTTTCTTCTTTTCTAATTTTTTTGGACCTTTAGAGTTTGAGAGTTTCAAGATAACTTTTTACAGCTACCCGACCCACCCAAGTCTTGAAAAGGACTCTAAGTGCTAAGCATCTTGTGAAAAGAGTGAAAGACTCACTAGGCAGCCGTTAAAATGGACTTTGGATTTCTACGACCTTAGGTGACCTTAAGAGTTTCTGCCTAAAGGTTTATCTTTTCAATCGGTAGCTTCCTCCCTACTTTATTTTTTATGGGGTCAACACAAGGGAGAACCCAATGTCTATCTCCTCGATTTATTCTACTTCCCTGCTTCTTCCTTATGTGTTTTGGGAATTATTTGTACATTTTTGTTAGCTGGGCTCTAGAGAATCGGCCAATGGGCTGTCACCCACGGTAACTTTCCAGCCATACTCGTGCGATGAAGTATGGTTTTATTTTATTTTTTTTATTTTCTCCTTTTTCTATTTTTTTTCTTTTTTATTCTAGGTATTTCTTTTTTATCTTATTTTCTAAGTATGTGTCTTCCCTGATCTAAGATTTACCTAAAAGTAGTAGAATGAGTATGGTCATGTAGATGGGGTCTAGACAACCAGCCAATGGGCTATTACCCATGACAACTTGCTAGGCATACTACCCCAGATAGTTCATTAGCTACCCAATTTCTGTAAAAATCGTCGGAAAGTGAGTCAGTGCAAATAATGTGTAGATGCTTAGACTTAAAATCCCTTCAAATTGGAGGGTGGGTTGATAAGTCATCTACTTATCATCCCAATTTATTCACCAAATTAAAGTAAAATTACTTGACAAGGACTCGAGACTAAGTCCACATTCGAGTGGACATCCAGGTTAGTTAAGCTCGAAGACCTGAAGAGTCTAAGTATTTAGGTTCTATCGTATTATTTCCTAAAGTTAATAACTTTCAAAAGCCTAAGTTCTCTTCTCCTAATTTCTGTACCTTTTTTCTTTTTGAATTTTCTTTTTTTTTTCTTTTTAAGAAACTACAAGAAATTCTATGGAGTTAACAAAATGATTTCAGGAATTAATTATTCACCCCTCCATGCCTAAATGATGCAATGTCTTCATTGTAAAAATAAAGGCATGAAAAGGGCAGAGTAAATAGAATATCACCTAAATTTCATGACAATTTGGTCAGTTCCACAGAGAGAAAAGAGTATACACACGTGCTAAGTTTAATGCCTTTAGCTAGGCATAATATACATACAAAGAAGAATTTGAGAATTCATAAGTGTAGGTCAGAATCAAAATAAAAATATTGATCACAGGACCTGCCAGTAGGTGCCCATAAATGTGGACCAGATTATGGTGTAGACCCATGCCCCAAGGTTGAGTGGTTCTCAAGTTTTGGGTGAAAATCACCCAAAATCGAAGATTGTTGAGCTTGCAGGGCCAGGCTTATGGTTTTGTAGTATGCAACCAAAGACCAAAGTGTCAGACAATGGGTAGAGATGGTTCAATAGGTTCGGTTGTCCTTTTAGATTTCAACTCAAAGAGGTAATCAATGATTTGGAGCTTAGGTTGCATCTCAAAGATATCATAAGGGTCTTGGTAAAAAGTTGGTGGTTTTAGGTCAATAGGAACCCTTAGATAAAAAATTGCGTTTCCCTTTGAGTTAACCTTCCAAAGTTTCATTACCAAATTCCTATCCTCTAAAATCAATATTTTCGAGACCTCCAAATCGTTGTACACCCCATCTAAAGTACCCAAGTCCAACATTTTTGATTGAATCAGGATTGACTTGGGTATAATGATTTCCAAATCAAAATCAATCCCTTTGAGGTATGGTTGAGAAATGGGGCTACTGATTGAATCTTCTAGTAAATGAGGATTCGAATCCTCCAAGTTAGCCCCAACCAAATCCAAATCTTCAATAATTTGGCTATTAAATGGTTCTTCATACTCCTCGAGCCCATTTGCCTCACTAAAATTATTTTCCTTAACTTCAAGTGACACGTCACTCAAAGATTCCTCACCCTCAGAATTAAAGAATTCTTGATCCTCATTTATATATATCTCAAAACCATATTTCATTTCATGGTCCTTAGAGACATATTTTTTGATGTTCCTTAGTTCGAGGATCTCAGGTGAAGCAATTGTTTCATCCTCAATTGGTTGCTCTAGACCAACCTGGTCATCTCCAGTCTCAAGAAATTTAACCCCGCCGACAGGCACCTGAGTGAGTTCAGACCTTGGCTCTCCTGAAGGGGGTTCATCTTGAGAATCATCCCAAGATTGGATAGGGCAACCACAAATTTCATCCTCAACCTTGAAAATTTTGTATGTAGAAACTCACCCAGGCCCCTATCCCCAACATTTTGGAGCAAATCCAATAAAGAGTTATTCAGCTCATCAATCATTTTTATCATAGGCTCCAATGATTCAGTGCATGGTGTTGGCTGGGCTTCTAAAGATTGTATGGTGCTTTGCAAGTTAGCCAAGAACCTGACTTGGATTTGGTTCACCTAAATCGAATGGTTCGGTTCAAGTTTAAGTTAAATCTAGGGGAGCCAAGATATTGAGGTTCTCGGGTCCCTCCCTAATAGTAGGTCATTTCAGGTTGTTTAAAGAATGGTGGCGACCTATATTCAGTGGAATACTAGGGAGGGTAAGACTTATAATCAGCATATCCTTCATGGTTGTAGATCTGATTAGGTTGATCATCAAAGGGTGGAGATCTATAATTTTTATAGACCTGGGAAGGATAGTAATCAAAGTCTTGTTGTCTAGGGTTAGACCCTGGACACTGAGGTCCGGATTTATATCCCCAATCAAAGTTGTCCCAGCTAGGAGATGGGTAGTCATAAGTCAAGTTGGGATAGTAGTCATCTTAGGGATAAGTGTTGGTAGGAGGGTAGGATGGGAAATGCATCTAAGATGTGGGAGGATACATGGTAGAATAGGAGGGAAATCAGAAGAGAGAAGGGAGCCCTACAATACAAGCAATCAACACTGTCCTTATGTGGGTTAGCCTAAAGGCCTACAGACTCCTAGGACCCATCTTGAGATTATAAATGATTTAGTCCACTTCTATCCAGTCAATCCAACCAATTAAAGGGAGGGGCTGGGGAGAAGGTTCTTCCTTTGGCTTACACCTCCGGTTCCTAGTGTACCCCCCAGCCATGGTCGTTTGATGCTACTCCCCTAGTTAGATATCAGATGGACCAGTAGAAGGAGATTAATTGAAAAAAATCTCAATCTAACCCTCAAAGAACGAATCAATCCTTAAGGCTAACGTCTACTCAATTTTAATTAGGCTTGGGATGATTGTGCTCTTGGAATGTGATGAGCCCTTTAGATGGGTTGTGCCCTTAATGATCAGTTCAGATGTGTGTGTGTGCACAATCAGGGTTTGTAAACAAGGTTATTTGATGATGTGTCTTTTAGGCTTTAACCTTGTTTAGTAGCTTTTAGGCTTTAATCCTTAGGTTGGTTCAATCAGGGTTCAGTAGAACACTCCAGGTTTTACAAGCACAAGTGATGATGTATTCGTTTAGAAATAAGAAAAAAAATGTGGAGTGCCTAGTTCAGCCCTAAAAATCAACCCTAAGTGGCAAGCTATTGATGAATCACTTTTATCTTTAGTGGTGTGGCCCAAACAGTTCAATCAATTGGCCTGTTGCACCACTTAGTTATGACACACAAAAATGTTTGACCTATTCAGATTTCTACTCACTTATTAGTGTGTCGAGTTAGGGTGTACCAGATCCATAGGTTAGATTCCGGTTAAGTTGTAGAATAGATGTGAAGTGGTGCACCTTAAGTACAGAGTTGTGGGTGTTAATGTGTGTCTCCTTCAGAAAATCCCACAATAGAAGACTATTTTTTTTATTTATTTTTTAATATATGCAGGTGGGTGAGGTGAGGTGAAGTGACAATCAAACAATCAGATCTTATCCTAGGGTTTATAAAAGCATCTAGGTTGATTTGAGTTTGAGTTATTAGTGTGGCGAAATGCAAACTAGTTTGGGGGTGGTGGGGGATAAACTTACAAATGTCTCTACCTGCACTTTACTCCAATCTGCCACCTTGGGCACCTCGATCAGGTTCCTGTAAGATAATAAATCAAGGAAGAAAGATAGGTTTGAAAAATATGTAAATAATGTAGGAAAATGCGAGAAAAATAAGAGCGTTGCCTCCCCGGCAACGGCGGCAAAATGATCAATGGCGGAGATTCACATAGAAAGGGTTCGAGTTTTGGAAAACCTGTTGTCGTAGTTTGATTCGTAAGAAAATCTGTCAATTAGATAAAATTTATAATCGAAACTTGAAAAGTGAGTCTTGGGTTGAACATGGGGAGGCGAATGTTTGGTTTTGAAAGATATGCATTTCACTTTATTTCTTTTTTTTGTTTTTATCTTTTGTTATTTTTTTGGTATTTTAATAAGGCAAGAGATCAGGTTGATGAATTCTTGCTAATCTACTTGCAAAACAAAAGGAGAGAGACAAAGATAGAGTGAGAAACAATCATGTATTTTTATAATCAAATGTTTATTACAACTCGAAAGGTGGGAAAACTATACTACGAAAGTAGTAAAGATAGAGATAGGTGAGAGAAATCCCCTTTGACGGTTGCTTGGAGGATGACTCGCTCTGACGACACCTGAAGGAAGGTGGTGAGGAGCGGGACTAATGAGGATGGAGCAGGAGGATGGGGGATGGGGTAGGATGGCATCGTGGCGAGGATCTTCTTCCCGAAGGGAGGTGAGAGGACGACCGCAGGATGCTCCACGAAGGGGGATGAGAGGTGGGAACAAATGTTTGTTTTCTACTCTAGAGTAGCATCCTAGGCTTGCGACAAGCTCTTTGTAGAGCCTTCAAGGTGGTGAGAGGAAGAAAGGAAGAGATGAAGAAGAATGGGAGGTGTAGCGGTCCTTTTATAATGGAGGAAAGAATCTATTTCGTATACAGGACATTTAGTGATGGTCATAAACATTACTGAAGATTTGTCGCAAATGTCGCTGAAGATAGCCTTGTGCCCATGCTACTGCTATTCTAGCGCCTGCTCTGCGCGCCCGTGTCACGTGCGATGTGCACGTGCATCACATGCATGCACGCCGTGCTGCTGTGAACTTGCAGTGGCATGTGCGTGCCCATGGGTAGCCTGGGTTGCACCACGTGGTGTGATCTGGGCCGTCCATCTTCTTTTCATTGTAGGGGCTGCTACAGAGGTTGGATTGAGTCAGTTTTCGCACCGTTGGGCTGCGATCGTCGACTCAAATCCATTTGTGTGGTCAGATTTGTCGTTTGAAGCTCCGAATTACGCCACCTAGTCCCTCGTCCGTTGATTTTCCTCGGACTAGATATGGTGCTATGGGACTCCGATCAAGGTGATTTTGGAAGTGTTGGACTCCAATCGTCGTCCTGATCAGATCTGTATGGTCGGATCATCAATCCAAGGCTTTGAATTAAATCTCCTTCCCTCCTGGCCATAAAAAGGACGTAATTAAGCTAACATATACACAACTACTCTAGATTTAGAATGATGCATGCTATGTAATATTTATAATATGAAATGCAAATCTAAGCATAGGAACATGCATAAATAGCCATTTTAACCTAAATAGATGTGTCTACATTAGTGTCTAGGGTTACACCCTGAACACGGAGGTCCAGAACTATATTCCCAATCAGGATTATCCCAACTAGAAGATGGATGAGAATAAGTTTGGTTGGAATAATAATCATTTTGGGAATAAGTAGTTGTAGGAGGGTAGGAGTGGAACTACAATTAGGATGTGGAAGGATTCATGACAAAATGGAAGGAAGAAAGGTACCCTATAATACAAACAATCAAACATTTCCTTAAGTGGGCTAGCCTAAAGACCTACAGAGTCCCAGAACTCGTTTTCAGATGAAGAAATGATTTGATCTACTTCTTTCCGGTCAATCCAACCAGTTAGAGGGAGGGGCTAGGGAGAAGGTTTTTCGTTTGGCTTACACCTCTGGTTCCTAGTGTATCCCTCAACCGCGATCGTTTGATTCTACTCCCTAGCTAGACATCAAAATGAATGGTAGAAATAGACTAATCGAAAATAGTCTCGATCTAGGCTCTGAAGAGCGAGTCTAATCCTTAAGTCCAATGTCTACTCTATTTTAATTATGGTTAGGTTTGAATGTGCTTTGGAATGTGATGGGCCTCTTATTTAGGTTGTGCCCTTAATGATTGATTGATATATGTGTGCGTGCACAACCAGTGGTTTTCAAGCAAGATTATTTTTGGATGTGGTGAATTTAGGGTTTAAATCTTGCTTAGTAGCTTTTAGGATTCAACTTTAGGTATATTCAATCAAGTTCAGTTGGCACACCAGATTTTGAAAGCACAGGTGATGATGTTTTCCTTTAAAGCTTAAAAGAATGTGGAGTGCTTGGTAAATCCCTTGAAGTTGAACCTATTTGGCAGCTACTTGATAAGTTGCTTTTAGTTGAAGTAGTACGGCCCAAATAACTCAAACAATTGGCCTGATGCACCACTTAATTAGGCACACAAGTGATTACCTAATCTAATTTCTACTCAATTATGTGTTGATGAGTGTACCGGTCGCAAAAGTTGGGTTACTGCTTGAGTATGAGGAATCAAAAGAAGTTGTGGACCTCTGTGAGATTTTTTTTTCAAATTTTTCTTTATATGCGGAGGGTGAGGCGGGTGGATGTGACATACAAACAATCAAAACTAACCTTAGAGTTTATGTAAGCTCCTAGGTTAATTAGGGTTTGTGTTATTAGGTGATGGAATGAAATCTAGTGGGTGGGGACATGGGGGTAAACTTCCAAACACATCAACAGCACGTTACTCCAATCTACCACTTTTGCCTATCTCGAGAGAGTACCTGCAATCATAATAAGAAAGGAGAAAAGTGAGGTAAAAGATAAGTAAAGCAGGAAAATTTGAACAATCAAAGAGCGTCCCCTCCCCAGCAACGGCACCAAAATGTTGATGCGGAAAATCTATGCAAAAAGGTTGAGTTTTGAAAACTCGTCATTGTAGTGCGATTTGTGAGGAAAAATCATCAACAGATAAATTTTACCGAAACTCAAAAGAAATTTCGGGTCGAACACAGGGAGGTGGACATTTGATTAAAAACTGCATTTGTTTTATTATCACGAAGCAGATTAACTGGTCGAATTGAATAAAAACTAGCTATCTACTTAAAGAATAATGAATAGAAGAGAAAGAGAGAATATTACAAATAAAGACAAAATAGTGATAGAATAAATAGATATTTCATAACCATAGAATGATATCTAATACAACTAATCACTACAACTACTTGTTACACTAGAAAGCAGGAAATCTATGCTAGAAAGCAGTAAAAGAGAAGGTGGAGAGAAGTTATCCTCCTCGATGGTTGCTTGGAGGACAAGCCGCACTGATAGAGCACCCGGAAGAATGTGGTGAGATGTGGGACAAAGGAGAACGACGACGGATGACGGAGAATGGGGCAGGGCGACGTCACGGTGAGATCCACTTCTCGAATGGCGGTGAGAAGACAACCACAGAATGCTCCACGAATGGGGATGAGAAGGTGGAAAATTTCTATTTTTAACTCTAGAGGAGCATCCCGAGTTTGGGATAAGCTCTTAGAGCTTTAGAGGGGGTGAGAGAAGAAAGGAAAGGATGAAGAATTCGAGTAGTAGGGGTCTCCTCTTATAGTTGTAGGGATTGAGGGCAATTACGTCATTTCCTGCTTAAAAACATTAATTCAGGGTCTTTAGTGATGATTTAAGTGTCACTAAAGACCCCAAACTTGGGTGTAGAGCGCTCCCCCATGCGGTGGCTCGCCTTCTACTTCCTTCAACGCACAAACCCACGTTCAAGCCTTTTCAGCCATCCGATCATAATATCGGACAGCTTAAAGTGCATCGTGCTCAGCTCCTCACCATGTGCTTGTGCATGCGATGGTGCATTGGATTGATCATCATCGCGCGCGTATGCGTGACATTCATCCATCGCTCCACGTGGCACCCCTGCTGCTGCATGACCCGAATCCAATAGGCGAATTTGGCTGTCACCCACTTGCACCTTCAATTTGATGCTCTGTGTGGCTCGAACTTGTGATCTCTGATCGATAGGATTTTCACTTTTCAAATGTGCTGTCATAAAAATACTGCTTCGTAGTAAATAATGTGGTGGAAAACCCTCAATCAAAGTTACTAAAAATATACTGAAATTATACCACACTTCAGGTTGTATCCATAGGGAGGATAGCCCAATAAATTCACCAATATTTGTAGTACAGGAGTATGTTATACGAAGCTTAACATGATGCAAAAAGTAACTTTGACTATTAGTTGTAGCATCAAACGAAAGGGAGAGTAATTTGAATGAGTAGTAACATAAAATATAGAGAATCAGAGGGCCTAAGAAACAATTATTCACAATATAAAATAATTTTCCAAAAATCCCACCTCTTCAACCACAACCGTTTAAACTAATTCCCCCTCTCCTGTAGCAAAACAGGGGTGGTGCAATTGAGCCTTTGCACGCACATGGGGAGCTGCGGCTGGCAGCGTGGCTCGTCAGAGGAGTAGGGCCGGAGGAGAGGAGCACCCCAACAGTGGTGCAGGGCGCGTGGTGGTCGGAGCTACCATCGACGATGAGGAGGAGGTGCGGTGGCGATGGTAGCTGCTGCCGCAATTTGTTGTTGCGCGCGGTCGAGGAGTCCTTGCGTGAGGGTGGAGTTGCACATGTCACCTCAGGTGGCGGATGGATGGTGCTGGAAGGTTGCCATTGACACTGAGGAGGGGGTCATGTGGTCTACGATGTTGGGTTCCTCCTTCGTTGCAACAGGTGAAGAAGGAAGAAGAAGGAGAAGGAAGCGCACTTGGGCATTGGCTTGCTGGTCGTGCACGCCTATTCCACCCAGTGGAGGGTCCTGCTGTATGGTCGCAGATGTGGTGGTTGAGGACGAGGGTGAGGGCGAGTGCAGTGGCTGGTTGTGTGCGTCGTGGAGGGGACTTCTGGTCGTGGATGAGAGAAGGTGGCAGTTGCGGTCGGTGGCTGTGGTGGTCGAGAGGGTCGATGAGGTCGGCTCGCAGTGTAGGAAGTCACAGTGGAGACAATGCCTGCCTGGATGTCGAGCAGCCCTCCCAGATGGCTTAACTTGCCACCGCCTTTGGTGGGCTGCAGATGTGCGATTGGGAAAGCCCCTGGAAGAAGACAAGGGGAGGAGGAGCGCAGTTCTGTTGGTGAGGTCGTGGAGGCACGCAGTGGTGGATGAAGGAGGCACATGGTGGGGGTGGCTTCACTCGGCACGGGGCTGTCGGTGTAGAGGCTCATGGTGGTGGATGGGCACACGATGAGGGGAGAGAGGTGGAGGCCATGTTCCCCTCGAGGGAGGAAGAAGATGCCTTCCTAGTTGCCTGTCCCTTCCTGTTAAATAAGGAGGAGAGAGAGTCAGATTTTAAGTTACCAAATAGCGAATAGAAATTTTAAGAGAGAGAGATTCGTGAGAGAGATAAAGAAATGTGTTGGAACAAATTTGAGAGGTATACAAGGAAACCTATAAAATTTATTCTCTTACTATATTTTTCGTAGACAAAATCCCACATATCTCCACTCACTTTGATGTGATATCCTTGCCTTTTAAAGTGAATAATAAATCCTCCCATATCAAGACTAATGCAATTAATACATGAAATGATAAATCTAGCGTTCACATGATTTTGTCAATAACATCCATGCTTTAAATTAGTCTCTCATCAAAATAATAATGTACTTAAGCACTAAATTAGTCCACTAAAGTGGGCCCATCAAATACCCCCATGCCTAAGTTTTGCTATTCCCGAGCAAAATCATATGAAACAAACCAGGTCTCTAGGCCAGATTTACCGTTAGGATGCCTTATCGTACCATACTCTAGAAATTAGATTGAAATACCAACTATAGGCTTAGAGGTACTCAAGTACCAGCCAAGAAACAAACCTGACCAGCCTCAGTCTTGGGTCCACTGTGAAGGTTTCTATGGCCTGCAAAAACTACCTAGAGGTTCATTGAACCCAGTGGTTAAAATGCCTGTGAGTATGTGCAAAAAGGTTAGGTTCAGTTTTGCCAGTGCATTTTTAGTAAGAGAGAGAGAGAGGGAGAAATATTATTTTGAGAGTTTTCTCTCTTTCTTTTGAAATTCTCCTAGACTCAACATTGGATTGGCCCTAAACACGATCTGTATTAGATTCCTTGTCCCCACCATCAATCCTCGCTGGGTCCCTGGCAATCGATGCTTCGAGATAGCATCGCCCATGGTAACCCCTAGAACCTTGGCTTTTGACACTTCGAGATAGTGCTGCCTTTGGCATTTTGTAGCTAAATTCAGACTCTGGCAATCGACATTTTGGGATAATGCCGCCCACGGCATCTGAACCAGCACATGATGCTTCCGTGCCCCCAGTAGGATATTTAGATATCCTAGGAGACAAGCATCGAGGAGACGATATGTTATAATGCATCTTCAAGGGGTTTACTCCTCTCCATGCCAGGAACTCATCCAATCAACTTGTGTCTTCAAGCCGCTCCTAAGTCAAGTTTTCGGGAAAATAGTTTCAGAATAGACACTTTTTTGGCATTATTCTTTGTTATGCACACCGAACCAGACTAGTGTGTGATTTTTGGTTGCTCAGGTTACCAAGTTCTGCAAACCAAAGGGTAGGCAATGGGGTCGAATACTCCCTAAGCCTTAGACTTAATACATCAGCCTTGCAACTTCCTCAACCAACCGAGGAATAGTCCAGATCTTAACAAATACGTGAGTGTTTAAGCCCTAGAACAGACCCAGGAGGCCTAAAGTCGGTATCCCTCACTTATCTCCTTCTCTTTAGCACTTTAGGACTTAATTCATCATTCGATCAAGCCTGAAACTTAGGTGACTCTTTCATAATCACATGCTGGGACTAACACGATTTTTCCTTGCCTATCTTTTTCTTCTGGCTCTTTCCTTTTCATCTCTCTTCTTCTTCTCTCTTTTTTTTTTTTTTGCAAAACTAAATTCCTAATTATGCATGCAAAATACGTATAAATGCTATAAACAACCCCAGGTTATACCCCCCCATGCCTAGATCTGATAATGTCCACATTGGAAAGCCAAAACAAGGAAAGACACAACCTGAGGTGAAGAGCAGTTGGAGCTAAGTCTCCTCCAATCTGTAGGTGTCCAATACTTGGCCATCAGAAAGTGTAACATAAGGTTTCAAGCGCTGGCCATTTACCTTGAATGTCTCAATAGATGAGGGATTATGAATTTCAACTGCACCATGCAAGAACACCTGCATGACAGTGTATGGCCCATCCCAACGGGACTTCAGTTTCCCAGGGAAAAGCTTGAGTCTAGAATTGAAAAGCCAGACCCATTGGTGGGGTTCAAAGGTTTTACGGAGGATGTATTTATCATGAAAGACCTTAGTGCACTCATTATAAGCTTGAGCAGTGTCATAGGCCTCATTCCTCAATTCTTCAAGCTCGGTCAGTTCTAATAAGCATGCTTTGCCTATGTTTGCTAAATCCATGTTGACATTCTTAATAGCCCAATAAGCTCTATGCTCAATCTCAACAGGCAAATGGCAAGCTTTGCCATACACTATACAGAAGGGAGACATACCCAAGGGGGTCTTATAAGCCATTCTGTAAGCCCATAGAGCGTCATCTAGTTTCTTCGACCAATCTTTCCTATCGAGTCTTACACTTTTTTCCAGAATTTGTTTGATCTCCCTATTTGACACTTCAACATGTCCGCTCGTTTGCGGATGATACGGGGTGGCCACCTTGTGGGTGACACCAATACTTTTGAGGAGATGGGTGAAGTGTGTATTCCTGAAATGAGGTCCCCCATCACTAATGATCGTCCTCGAGCAGCCAAATTATGAAATGATATTAGCCTTAATGAAAGGCAGGACCATGGAGTGATCGTTGGTCCTTGTCGGAATAGCTTCTATCCACTTTGACACATAATCAACTGCGATGAGGATATATTCAAAGCCATGAGATGATGGGAAAGGACGCATGAAATCTATGCCCCAAATGTCGAATATCTCGACTGGATGAATAGGTTGTTGGTGCATCTCATCTTTCTTGCCAATAGTTTCAGTTTGTTGACAACGAAGACAAGCCTCCAAAAAGGTGTGTGTGTCTTTGAAAAGTGAAGGCCACCAGAAACCAGACTGGAGAACCTTATAAGCAATCTTCCTAGCACTAAAGTGTCCTCCACAGTGCAGTGTGACAAAAATTCAAGACACTCTATTGTTCCTCTTCTGGGACACATCTTCGTAAGACTTGATCACAGCCTATTCTAAAGAGCTCAGGGTCCTCCCAGTGATAATACTTGATGCTAGCGAGAAATTTGTCCCGCTTATGCTTATTCCACGTACTGAGGGTTTCACCAGTGACCAAGTGGTTGCAAACATCAGCATACCATGGTGTCGAAGGTTGTACCGCCATTACTGTTTCATCAGGAAAGGTGTCACGAATGTCTCCTGATGGGGTTGAAGCCTTAACTGGGATCCTAGACAAATGATCTGCAACAACATTTTCGACCCCTTTCTTGTCATGGATATCAAGGTCGAGCTCTTGTAATAATAGAATCCAATGAATCAGCCTAGATTTGGTGTCCTTCCTCACAAGCAAATGTTTTAAGGTTGAGTGATCAGTATAAACCACAACCTTGGATCCCAGAAGATAAGTCCTAAACTTCTCCAACACAAATACTACCGCAAGAAGTTCTTTTTCTATCACAGTGTAGTTTTGCTGTGGATCCGTAAGAGTCTTACTTGCATAGTATAGCACATGAGGCTTCTTATCAACCCATTGACCATGGACTACACCCACAGCAAAATTAGAGGCATCACACATTAACTCAAATGGGAGGGTCCAATCAGGTGCTTGTAGGATTGACGCAGTTATGAGGACCTCCTTCAAGAATTGGAAGGCCTTGGCACACTTTGCATCAAAAACCAAGGAAGTATCCTTCTCTAGTAGGTCACAAAGTGGTCTAGAAATCTTGCTAAAGTCTTTAATGAAGTGCCTATAAAAACCAGCATGGCCCAGGAATGATAGAATTTGCTTGACATTGGTGGGTGGTGGAAGCTTAGAAATGGACTTAACCTTGGCCTTATCCACTTCTAAACCTTGCTCAGACTTGACATGCCCAAGAACAATGCCTTGTTCAACCATAAAATGGCTTTTCTCCCAGCTAAGCACCAATCTTGCCTCCTCATAAAAGGTGAGAACTTTTTCTAACTGTGACAGACAGTGGTCAAATGATGAGTCGTATATGGAAAAATCATCCATGAAAACCTCAATGAACTCGTCAATCATGTTCGAAAAGATGGACATCATACACCGCTAAAATGTTCCTAGAGCATTACATAGTCCAAATGGCATTCGACGGAAGGAAAATGTGCCATAAGGACTTGTAAAAGTCGTGCGCTCTTGGTCATCCAGAAAGACAACAATTTGATTGTACCCAGAATATCCATCGAGAAAATATAAGTATTTATTCCCTGCCAATTTTTCCAGTATCTGATAAATAAATGGTAGGGGAAAGTGGTCTTTCTGGGTAGTGATGTTTAGGCAGCGATAATCGATGCATACCCTCCATCGTGTTGTGGGTCTGGTGGTTACTTGCTCCCCTTTCTCATTAGTCTCCACTGTAAATCCCACCTTTTTGGGCACCATGTGAATAGGACTGACCCATTTACTATCAGAAATGGGGTAGATTATCCCTGCATCCAACCATTTTAAAATTTCCTTTTTCACCACTTCCCGCATGTTGGGATTTAACCAGCTCTGCATATCTCTGAAAGGTTTCACAGAGTTGTTCGTGTAAATGTGATGCAGTCAGAGAGTTGAGTCAACCCCTTTGATGTCAACTATAATCCAAGCAATGGCTTCCTTATGCCATTTTAGGCATTCAATTAGTGCTCCCTCCTGTGTCTCAGATAGAGCAGTCGAGATGATGACAAGGAGCATATCATTAGGCCCAAGGAAGACATATTTGAGGGTCTCTGGAAGTGGTTTAAGCTCCAAGTCAGGAGCTTTCTAAATCGAGGGAATTATGTTCGATGTCCCTGCCTCCAGTAGTGGATCTACCTTGATTGTCCATGGTGGGGAGAGGGACTTAGCTTTGACACCTAACAGCTCTTCTAATTCAGGCATATCTTCCCCTTCTCCAAAATTTCAAATGCGATCCTTGGAAATGACCATTTGGAGAGGATCATCACACAAAAGAGCTGGTGTCATCTCCTCGATAATCTCATTGATCACCTCGATTTGGGAACAATCTTCTAATCCTGGTTGTTTATAGGCATCAAACACATTGAGCCGGATCTTTCGGTTCCCAAAGCCCAACTTGAGTGCCCCTGATTTACAATTGATCGATGCATTGGCTATAGCCAAAAAGGGATGCCCTAGGATAATTGAGGGTTTGGTGGGCATGATGGATGGGCCAGTGTCCAATATCAGAAAGTCGACGGGAAAGAAGTCCTCTACTCTCACCAGGACATCTTCTAAGAGCCCATGTGGTGTCTTCAGCAATCTATTAGTTACTTGGAGGATTACAGGACTAGGCTTCAAATCACCTCCTCCTAATAGCTCATAGACAGAGCTCAGCAGTATATTGACCCCCATGCCTAGATCAAGGAGAGCCTCATTGATGCGTTGGTCTCCAATGACCACAAAAATATACGGGGCTCCTGGGTCCTTCATCTTGGGGGTGTACCTTGTTGTAGGACCGAGCTGACTAGGTCAGGCAAAACGACCTTAGCCTAGACCTGTTTCCTAGATTTCCTCTTCTGGGTGCATAGGTCCTTTAGAAATTCAGCATAGGATGGTATTTGCTTGATAGCATCCAAGAGAGGCAAGTTAATGTGAACTTGCTTTAATGTCTCCATTATTTCATCCATCCTATCCTTGGCTCTAGATGAGCCAGCAACAGGTGCCTCAGGGGCGGATAAGAGCTTAGGAAAGGGCACTCTTGACCTCTGGGTGGAGGGGTTGTCATGGTGCAACAAGGGTGGAATGGGAACAACATCCTCCGAATGGGTGATTTCAAGTGAGGAAGGGCTGAGCGGTTCTTCCTCGGTGGATGTGTAGGTGCTAGTTGGAGGGGTAGGAGGGGTGACCGTAGGAGCGAGTTTAGGTTTGGAGAGTTGCTTACCACTCCTCAAAATGGTCACAACCTTAGCGTGCTCCCTTATGGAGGGCCCTTTACCCCTTGGGTTCTCCTTAGATGAACTAGGCAATTTCCGAGGGTCGCATTGTCTAACAGCCTCAACAAGATGGCCAATTTGAGATTGCATTTCTTGGATAGCCTTATTCTGAGATTGAATGATCATACTTTGATTTTCTTGCATGGCTTTCATCATAGCTTTCAGATCTTCCATCTCAGAATTGTTAGGCTGAGGAGGAGACTGGGATTGTTGTGACTGAAAGGGTTGGGTGGGTTGGGCTCTTATATTCCCCAAATTTGAAGCATCACCTTGCTACCATGAGAACTTAGGATGGTTTCTCCATCCAGGATTGTAGGTGTTTCCAAAAGGATTGTTCCTGGGCGGTGGACGAAACCCTTGGGTAGCATTCAAGTCTGCCTATACTAAATTAGGGAATTGATTAGCCAAATGGCACTCAATAGTGGCGTGAAGAGTGCTTTGGCAAATGGAGCATTCAGAAATAGTCTGGAATTGGGACATAGTTTGTGGGAATGTGTTTGGGTTAGTCATGAGTCTTTCAAAGTTCTGATTCAACAATTGTATCTGAAAAGCCAAATTCTGAGTTGCCCCGGCTTCACTAGCTTTAGCTTTCCTTTGGAGTATGGATGGTTTCCTATCTTGATAAGCTGAGGTCAAGTGGATAGAATTGTTGCTCAATGAATCAAATAATATCCAAGCCTCATCATCCGTTTTGGTGAGAAAGGTTCCGGCACAAGCAGCATCCACGGTTTGCCTATGCCTATCAGATAGTCCAGTATAAAACCTTTCTACCAACTGCCATTTAGGCACTTGATGGTGGGGGCATAGTTGAATCATATCATTGAATTGCTCCCAAGTTTCATGGAATTGTTCCCCATCTAATTGAGTAAAACCCATGATTTCCCTCCTGATGTTGTTGGTTTTGCTCATCGGGAAGTATTTTTTTAAGAATTCTCCCTTAAGGGTGTTGTAATCATTCACCCTTGCATCGAAGGTGTGATACCAGTGTTTTGCCTTGTCCTTAAGGGAGAAGGGGAAGAGGGTTCTCATCAGAGCTTCATCAGTAAAGTTCTGAAGTTTCACCATGGAGCAGACTTCGGTGAATTCCTCTAAATGCCGGTAGGGGTCCTCCCTAGTAGTACCATAAAAGGAGGGCAGGAAAAATATGGTACTGCTCTTGATCTCATATGGATTATCTCCTATTGGTCATCTCAATGCTTGAGTGGGTTGGTTGGTTGGAATAAAATAGTCCCTCAAGGTCCTTTGTTGATTTGCTCCTTGATCAACCATGTCTTCTTGTTTCTCTCCTTGGTGGGCTCTCCTAAGAATTCTCTTGGGCATAGGATCAAACACTAGACTGCCCTCAAGAGAGCGTCTACCAAGCATGCAATATCAATCACAATTCAAGTTCTTGTTGATTGAGTAAGTGAAACCTCCACTCCAAAGATAGGTCAAAAGGTTAAGGTGTTATCCCTCCATTCCCACATAAGTGGTATAAAAGGGGTGATGACTTAAGATCTCGATCGTCTTTGTTGTTGAGGTAGAATTGGTTGATATAGATGGCCAAACAAGTTATTCACTGCAATTACGTGACCTAATTCAACCTTTGAGTGCCCTAGGACCTATACTTTGCTTAGATGATACTCTTAGGTGATCAAGTGAGAAGTTACTCCAAGGACGAACAAAGGGATACAAGTAGGGTGAACCCTTCCTTTGAGGCGATGCGTAAGCGGTGCCTCTTAACTACCTTTTTGTTCCTTTAAGGGTTGTCCCCCTCCGTGAAGTATCAAAACACTTGGTCAAAAGATAGTACTAGCACCACAAAGCACGATAGGAGGGTCTGTACCGATAAAGAGATCGGTGCCTATAGCCTTAAGGGATCGAGCCTTAGTGCGGTGCCTAATGTGTGTGCTTGGTGCCTAATGTGTGTGCTCGATGCCAGACATGTGCATCACATCGTAAATCATTTTTATTTTGAAAATGAAGACAAGTTCCTTTGAATCAGATCAAGTGTGATTTGGTTTTAAGGTCAAATCTAATTATCAGTCCTAATTGCAATTAGGCGACCAATGGATTAAGTAATTTCAATCAGCTTTGTGGTCTTGAATTTTAACCCGAATGAAAATGCGTGAACAGGAGCTGGATGCAAAATTTAGAAAGGTGTACCTGTCTCTAGTAATCTTCGTGAAAATATGCTCTCAATGCAACAAGATCTAATGTGCTGCTGAATCACCCCTAAATGCACGCACCTAAGGGCATGCAACTCCTAACAGGCAGCTCGGTATTTTATTGTGTTTCTTTTAGAGGCAAACATGTAGAAAAATAAATCACGCGAGTAGCAAAAATATAGCTCCTAGCCTCTAAAGAATGTGGGGACAGACCCCCAAAAACCAACCCTAATTTCTACAAGGGCGAGAAAATAGGAATAAAACATGTGACAAAGGAGAATCCCCTATGAAAGCGAGAACCTGCGTCTTCCCCATGTGTGGACTTCACTCAAGGTTGACATCGTCTCCCAGCTGCGCTTGTTGCCTCTCAGATTCCTCGCATAGAAAAGATAACAACTGGTCAGATCACTGTGTAACTCAGAATAATCAGAAATAAAAATTAGGTAAAATTATTGCATCTATTGCCTCCCCAGAAACGACACCATTTAATCGATACGATTTTCACTTTTCAAAAATGTTGTCAGAAAAATAGTGTCATAGTAAAAAATGAGGTGGAAACCCTCGATCAAAGTTACTAAAAATATACTGAAATTGTACCACACTTCAGGTCGTATCCACCAGGAGGATAGCCCAATAAATTCACCAATATTTGTAGTGCAGGAGTATGTTATACGAAGCTTAACATGATGCAAAAGGTAACTTTGACTATTAGTTGTAGCATCAAACCAAAGGGAGAGTAATTTGAATGAGTAGTAACATAAAATATAGAGAATCAGAGAGCTTGAGAAACAATTACCCACAATAAAAAATAATTTTCCAAAAATCCAACCTCTTCAACCACAATCATTTAAACTAATTCCCCCTCTCCTGTTGCAAAATAGGGGAGGTGGAATTGATCCTTTGCACACACACGGGGAGCCGCGACTGGCGGCGTGGCTCGTCAGAGGAGTAGGGCCAGAGGAGAGGAGCGCCCCGACGGTGGTGTGGCAGCACGTGGTGGTTGGAGCTGCCGCTGGCGACGAGGAGGAGGTGCGACAGCAGTGGTAGCTGCTACCGCTGTTTGCTGTTGCGCACGATTGAGGAGGCCTCGCGTGAGGGTGGAGCTGCACATGTCGCCTTTGGTGGCGGATGGATGGTGCTGGAAGGTTGCCATTGACACCGAGGAGGGGGGCGTGCGGTCAATGATGTTGGGTTCCTCGGTTGCAATAGGTGAAGAAGGAAGAAGGAGAAGGTGGCACACTTGGGCATTGGCTTGCTGGTTGTGCATGCCTGTTGCATACGATGGGGGGTTCTACTGTGTGGTCGCAGACGTGGTGGTTGAGGACGAGGGCAAGGACGAGCGTAGTGGCTGGTTGTGTGCATCGTGGAGGGGGCTTGCAGTAGTGGATGAGAGAAGGTGGTATTTGCGGTCAGTGGCTATGGTGGTCGAGAGGGTGGATGCGGTTGGCTCGCAGTGTGGGAAGTCACACTCGAGATGATGCCCGCCTGGACATGGGGCAGCCCTCCCAGACGGCTTAACTTGCCGCTGGCTTTGGTGGGCTGCAGATGCGCGATTGGGAAAGCCCTTGGAAGAAGACAAGGGGAGGAGGAGCATGGTTCTGTTGGCGGGGTCGTGGAGGCACGTAGTGGCGGATGGAGGAACACGGCGTGGGTGGCTTCAATCGGCACGGGGCTGTCGGTGCAGAGGCTCGTGGTGGTGGATGGGCACACGGTGAGGGGAGAGAGGTGGAGGCCATGTTCCCTCTCGAGGGAGGAAGAAGATGCCTTCCCAGTTGCCCGTCGCTTCCTCTTAAATAAGGAGAGAGAGAGAGAGTCAGATTTTAAATTACCAAATAGCGAATAGAAATTTTAGGTAGAGAGAGATTCGTGAGAGAGATAAGAAATTGTGTTGGAACAAATTTGAGAGGTATACAAGGAAACCTATAAAATTTATTCTCTTACTATATTTTGCCTAGACAAAATCCCACATATCTCCACTCACTTTAATGTGATGCCCTTGCCTTTTAAAGTGAATAATCAATCCCCCCATATCAAGACTAATGTAATTAATACATGAAATGATAAATCTAGTGTTCACATGATTTTGTCAATAACATCCATGCTTTAAATTAGTCTCTCATCAAAATAATAATGTATTTAAGCACTAAATTAGTCAACTAAAGTGGACCCATCAATCTCCACGTCCCCCATAGGCATGTAAGGACTGAGCCATGGTGCTGCTTTGTCGCGTTTATGTTTTAAGCTCAAGTGCCCTCAGCCATTGGATGAAGATCCAATGGCTGAGGGCCCTCGAGCATTGGCCTTCAGAAGCGGAGGCGCAGCCTTGATTGAATCTCAGCTGTTTGATTTGAGATCCAACGGCTGAGATTGATCGAGCGGTTGAGGAAAGAGTTGTGCGAGCGTTCTTGGGCTGGTGTGGGTGGCTGAGATGGCACCACGTGGTGCCATCTTGGCCGTTTATCTTCTGTGCCTTGTAAATGGTGCCACAGATGTTGAATTGGATTGATTTTTGTGTTGTTGGGCTGCGATAGTTGATCTGAACCCATCCGTGCAGTTGGATTTGTCATTTGATGTAAGGATTTACACCATCTTGGCCTCTTGACCTCTGATCTTTCCCAAACAGCATATGATGCTACGGAAGTCTGATCGGGGTGATCTTGGAGTCGTTGAACTCCGATCGTCACCCTAATCTGATCCGTATGGTTGGATCTTCAATCCAAGGCCCCGATTAAATGTTTCCCTATCACCTGATCATAAAAAGAGACAATTAACCAAAATTTTATGCAATGTAACCTAAATGCAAGATGATGCATGTTATGCAATATTTATAATGTATGATACAACTATAAGCCTAAGAACACACAAAATAGACGATATATGTGATATAGACATGTTTACATCAATGATGAAACCCATGATATGTAGTGTTATAACACATTATCCTTTATTCTGATAGAACTACTTAATATTCTGATAGTAGACAACAAATTACAATAAATAAGTAGTCCTAATACAAGTACCAGATATCCCTAGATGTGGAATTTGAAGCTTAATGTTACAAAGAGCTACATGAAAGATGCAAGTGTTTGGCATATGCCTATGTTGAGACAAATTATTTGGTTTAGATTAAGGGACTGTTGGATATAAGAGTGTTCCAAGAAGGTGTAGAGGATCTATATGTTAAGCTGAATCTTTCAAAGTTGGATCATGCGTCTCAACATGATTCCTCAGGTTAGTCAACTTTTTTGGTGCTGCTAAAAAGAAATCATCAATACCATATCACAGGAAATGGTGAAATTCATGATATGTAGTGGTTTAACTCATTGTCTTTTATTCAAGATCTAGTTTATCAGCCAAATGTTAGTCAAAGGGCTAGTTATCTATTTATGAGAGTTGTAAAGTTGTTGAAGGGCCAACTTATTCCTTACATAGAAATGATTCTGCAAGTAACAATATCAAGTTACTTCTTTCTATGTTGTCATCAATTATGCATTTGTTATAGTTTCTGCTAAAGTGCATTCTATTTCTATGCTAACATGGAAGTGCTATTTTTGGTTCTGAGAGTAACACCTTTTTCTTTTTCTTCTATGTTAACATGTAGTCCAAGGAAGATCAAAGGCCAAGGGGCAAGGTGGCACCAATCCAAACCTCAGACAACAAATCCAGTTGCACGGATGGATCCAGATTGACGATCGCAGCCTAACGGTGCAAAAATTGACCCAATCCAACATTCGTGGTGCCGTCTACAAGAATCTGAAGTTGGACAATCCAGATGGCGCCACGTGGCACCATCTGAGCCACCTAAAGTCACCCAAAAGATCTGCTCAACTTCTAAAGCACACATCTCGTGCAATATGGGTCGTTGGATGCCCATCCAACGACCATACGCACGCCACGTCGCCCGCTTCATCTGAGGAGCTCATCAACTCTGATTCTCGATTGTTGGATCTCCATCCAATGGTCGAGATCTCATGACACCTCGATCCTCCATTCAATAATCCATCCACGTGCTGCATCTATCACACTCACCACTCGCAATGCGGGGACGTGCGATCGAGACTTCATTCACACATCCAATCCGCTGTGAAGCGGTGTAGCGAAATTCATCCGCACGATCTCAATCAGTCGATGAAGAAGGTGACGACGTGGAGCGATCAGCGTCGCTCGATTTGAATGTGGTGATAACACATGATCCAATGTGAAATTTGATGCGCCATCTCACGTAATCTGAAGGGGGCAATCATCGCACATCCGTGGCCCCTCATCTTGGATCCGACGATCGAGATTCATCCGTGGCAACAGCTATGACTGGGTGCATGCTCGAGCGTGAGCTGGAGGCTACAACGATGCTTGAGCTGGATCTCTAGTGACATCTTTGTTGTTGCTAATTGTCCCATACCCATTTTAGCCCCTCTCCTCCATTATAAAAAGGCCTACACCCCTCCATTTATAATCATCTCTTCCTTTCTCTCCCTCACCACCTCCAAGGCTCTAGAGGGAGCTTGTCGCAAGCTAGGATGCTCCTCCAGAGTAGAAATCAAAATATTTTCTTACCTCTCACCCCCATTCGTGGAGCATCCCGTGGCTGTCCTCTCACCACTTCAGGAAGTAGATCGTTGTCGCGACGTCGTCCTTCCCCATGCTCCTTTGGCCACCGTTCTCCTTTCTCCAGCTCCTCACCACCGTCTTCCAGAAGACGTAAGAACGAGTCATCCTCCAAGCGACCGTCGAGGGGGATTCTTCTCACCTTTATCTTTTATTGCTTTTTAGTTTAGTTGTTGTTTCTCGATTATATGTAGTAAACATTGGTTTTGAAAATATATGTGATTATTTCTATCTTTCTATCTCCCTCTTATTTTGCAAGTAGATTATTTAGATAAGGTTTTGTCAATCTGATCTCTTGCTTTATAAAATACCAAAAAAAATCATAAAAGATAAAATAATTAAAACAAATAAAATCGAAGCGTGGATTTTCAAACCAAATGTTTGCCTCCCTGTTTTGACCTGGGACTCCCTTTCGAGTTTCGGTATAAATTTTATTTGGTAGTGAGTTTTGAGACTACGACGACGAGTTCTCTGAAACCTTGATTTTTAATCGCGAAAACACGTTCACCATTTTGGCGCCATTGCCAGGGAGGCAACATTCTTTGGTTTTTACCACGTTTTCTGCCTTAGTTAAACTTTTTAGCTCACTTTGCTCCTTTCTTTCTGTGATTATAGGTACCCTTCCAATGTGAGCCAAAGTAGATAGATCATAGTAAAGTGCAATTAGAAGGTTTTGTAAGTGTATCCCCCCACCCACCCACTAGATTTCCATTCCATCACCTAATAACTCAAACTCAAATCAACCTAGGTGCTTTTATAAACCCTAAGATAGATTTGATTGTTTGATTGTCACTTCACCTCACGTCACCCACCCACATAAATTCAAAAAAAAAAAAAATACTCTTCTCTTGTGGGATTTAATTAAAAGAGACACATTTAACACCCACAAATTCTCATCCTACGGCACTCAAGCACTTTGATTCTACCACTTAATCGAGATCTGACCTATGGACCCGATACCTTCAACTCAATACACATGAGTAGAAATCTGATTAGGTTAAGACATTATGTGCCTTAATCTGTGGTGCGAATAGGCCAATTGATTGATTTATTTGGGCCACACCACTTAAGATAACAGTGATTCATCAGTAGCTTGCCCCATGTGGTTGATTTTTAGGGCTGAACCAGGCACTCCACATTCTTTTTAAGTTTTAAAGAAATATATCAACACTCGTGTTTTGAAAACTTGGAGTGTTCTCCTGAACCTGATTTAATACACCTAAGTTTAAATCCTAAAAGCTACTAAATAAGGTTTAACCCTAAAAGACACATCATAAAATTACCTTGTTTGAAAACCCTGGTTGAGCACACACACATTTTAATTGATCATTAAGGGCACAACTCATCTAAAGGGCTCATCACATTCCAAGAGCACAATTATCCCAAGCCTAATTAAAATTGAGTAGACGTTGGCTTTAAGGATTAACTCGTACTTTGGGACTCCAACTGAGATTTTTTTTTATTAATCTACTTCTATTGGTCTATCTGATGTCTAGCTAGGGGAGTAGCATCAAGCAACCGCAGTTGGGTGGTATCAAAGGAACCGAAGGCTTAAGCCAAAGGAAGAACCTTCTCTCCAACCCTTCTAACTGGTTGGATTGACCGGATAGAAGTAGACCAAATCATTTCTGCCATCTCAAGATGGGTTCTGGGAGTCTATAGATCTTTAGGCTAAGCCACTTAAGGACAGGTTTGGTTGATTGTACTGCAGGGCACCTTTCTCTACTCTATTTTCCCTACTTCATCATGTATTCTTCCATACCATACACATAATTTGAATCCTATCCTCCAACCACCACTTATCTTCAAGATGATTACTATCCCGACTCGACTTATGATTACCCATCTCTTAGTCAGGATAATCTTGATTGGGGATATGCTTCCAGACCTCAATGTCTAGGACCTAATCCTGGACATCATGATCATGATTATTATCCTTCCTGGAGCTACACTGATTATAGATCACTGCCCTCTTATGAATAAACCAACCCGATCTACAATCAGGAAGGATATGATGATTATAACACCTACCCTCCCTAGGATTATATTGAACAACCTGAAATGACGTACTATCAAGGAGGATCCCAAGAACCTCAATTCCTTGACTCCCCTAGATTTAACCCAAACCCACCCAAACTTGAACTGAACCATTCGGTTCAGGTGAACCAGGTCAAGGATAGGGTATTGGCTAACTCGAGGAACACTATACAATCTTTAGAAACCCAGCCAACACCCCCACAATGATGAATTGGAGCCCCTGATTCAAATGATTGACGATCTGAATAGTTCGTTATTGGATTGGCTCCAAGATATTAAGGATAAGGGCCTAGGTAAGTTTTTACTCGGGAAATTGTTGACATTGAGGATGAATTTTGTGGTTGGCCTACTCTAATCTTGGTATGATTCTCAAGATATACTGATTACACAGCAATCATGCGACCTAAATTACCTGAATTAAGTTAGATTCTAGAATAACTTAGGAATATTGCATACATAAGTGTCATAATTTGCATAATAGTTGTTTGTTAGCTACATAGATAATATTATCATTTTAGGACCTAAAAGAGAGATTAAATAAATTGCAAATGATTCGAGGTCGCGGATGATAGATCAGACCATACAGATCTGTTCTAGACGACCACAGGAGTCCAATGCTTCTGGAATCATCTTAATCAAACAACCAGAGCATCTTATGCAGTCCATAGTAGAATGGAGCCACGGTGCAAGATGACAGAGATCCAAGCCTCCAATGAAAGATCTGACTGCACGGATGGATCCAGATCAACGATCGCAGTCCAATGACATAAAAATCAACCCTAGTTGGTGTTGTTGCCAAGGAGGCAACAGAAATTTTTGAAGCTTTTCAGTGTAATGAATAGGCATGAGGGGGTGGACATTGCATGTCTTATTTTTATGTTAAAAAAAAAATTACATTTAGGCATAAAGAATTTTTATTAAGGTTTTATTAGGGATTTATTCTTAAGTTAATTCCTAAGTTTACAAGCCAGTGCAATTTCACACTTACACATAGAATTTGCAATGGATGCTTTGTGAAGACTGATAAATATCTTTAGTTTGTTGAGAAGAAGCAATGCTTCTTCTCTTGAGCCCTTGGATAATAGTTAGGGATTCAGGCAAACTATCTTCTAACAAGATCCACCAAACAAGTGTGAGGTGAGAGTAGAAAGGCTACTGGTGCTCTAAGGCTAGTATAAGGAATTTTAACTTTTGGATAATTAGATAATGATACTCGGAGTTAGGCATAGTTTTCGCTCTCGGTTTCTGCATACAAATTCTTAGTGCGAATATTTTGAGAGCCACCAAATAAAACAAATACGTAGAGAGCAGGTTCTGATAAAACTAGGACTAAGGTGGGTGGTCACGACTGTCCTTTATGGAATCATCGGCTGAAGGAGGGTATTAATGTCAAGGTTAGAAATAGGTTGTGCTATCCATTCCTTTCCCGATGTCGAGAATAGTCACTTCCACCAAATAAACCACCCGATATCCTCTTAAACACCCTTAATCCCGAATAATGGCTCGAAATAAAAGTTCATATGCTATACTGCATTGTGTCAATAGATATTTTAGATATTTGGATGCGAAAGAAAAAAAAGAGAAAAAAGAGAGAAAAGGAAAATGTATATAAATGTATAGAAAAAGAAATGAGAGAAAAGAAAAGAAAAAAATATAAATATATATAGAAAAAAATAGAAAAAAGGGAAAAAGCAAAAAAAATGAGTTCATGAGTTTAGAATTTATTTTAAGTGTATTGGGGCAACAACACCTACCACCCTCACGATCCACCAAATACAACCTTGACCTACTTTTCTGTATTTCTGGCTACCTGAATACAGGCTAAAGAAATATGACTTAGTCGTAGAGTTACCAGAACCTAATCAAAGTGATAATGCCAGTAGAGACCACCAAATAAACTGACAAATCTGGTGAGATTGTGAGCTCTAAAAGAAATAAAAGAAAAGATAAGAAAAGATAAAGAAAATAGAGAGAGAATGAGTACAAAAGAACTAAAGAGAGCATGTACCCCCTTCAGGAAAGCCAATGTCAGAAACCGCTCGGTACCTGTCGAGGGGGAAAATTTTTATGAGACTAGGGATGACCAAGTTGGTCTAGAGCAACCCATTGAGAATGAACTGATCTTCTCACCTGAGATCCACAGGCTAGGGAGCGAGGAAAAATATGTCTCCATGGACTAGGAAATAACATATGATTTTGAGAATTTTGAGACATATGTAAATAAGGATCAAGAATTCTTTGATTCTGAGGGTGAAAAATCTTTAGGAGAAGTCTCACTTGAGATTAAGGAGAATGATTTTAGTGAGACAAATGGGTTTGAGGAGTCTGATGAACCATTTGATAGCCCGATAATTGAGGATTGTGATCCTATTGGGGCTAACTTGGAGGATCCAAATTCTGATTTACTAGAAGATTCAATCAGTAGCTCCATTCCTCTACCACACCCTGAAGAATATATTAATGATATTGAAATTATCATTGTACCCAAGTCAATCTTGATTCAACCACAATTATTTGACTTGGATATCTTTGATGGGGTGTACACCGATCTGGAGGTCTTGGAAACATTGATTTTAGAGCAGAGGAGTTTGGAAGTTAAATTATGGGACGTGAATTCTGAGAGAAATGGAATTTTGGATTTAAGGGTTCCTGTTGACCTAAAACCACCTACCTCTTGCTAGGACCCTTACGATATCTTTAACATGCAACCCAAGTATAGAACAATTGACTATCTTTCTAAGCCAAACTCTAAGTGGACACCCAAATCTAGTGAACCAGATCTACCTATTGTTCACCACTTTAGACTTTGGTTTCACACTATAAAACTGTAGGCTCAGCCCCGCAAGCTCAACAATCTCAGGTTCTAGGTGATTTTCATCCAGAACCTTAGAACCACTAGACCCTGGGGCATGGGTCTGCGCCATAATCTGGTCCACATTTGTGGACATCTTCTGCTGGTGTGTTTGATGATCAATATTTTTATTCTGATTCTAATTTGCATTTGTGAATTCCTAATTTCTTCTTTGTTTGTATATTATACCTAGCTAAAGGCAATAAACTTAGCACGTGTGTATACTCCTTTATCTCTGCGGAGTCGACCGAATTGTCACGAAATTCAGATGATATTTTGTTTATTCTGCCCTTTTCATGTCTTTATTTTTACAATTAGAACATTGCATCACTTAGGCATGGGGGGCAGATACTAAATCCTGAAATTATTTTGTTAGCTCCGTGAAATTTCTTTTATTTGAAAAAAAGAAAATAGAAAAAAAATAGAATTAGAATTAAGAGAAGTGAACTTGGGCATTAAGAGTTGTTAACTTTAGGAGATGATACTTAAGGACCTGAATACTTACACTCTTCAAGTCTTCGGTCTTAATTAGCCTGGGTGTCCACTAAAATGTGGATTTGGTCTTGAGTCCTTGCCATGTAATTTTATTCTAACTTGGTCAATAAATTGGGGTGATAAGTACACGGCCTATCAACCCGCCCTCTGATTTGAGGGGACTTTAAGTCTAAAGCATCTACACACTATTTGCACTAACTCACTTTAAGTCTAAAGCATCTACTAACTTTTACGAAAATTAGGTAGCTAATGAACCTTCTAGGGTGGTAATAGCTCATTAGCCAGTTGTCCAAATCCTAGCCACACGACCATTCTCTTCCTGCTGCCTTTAAGTAAATCTTAGATTAGGGAAGCCACCAACTTAGAAAAAAAAGAGAAAATAGAGAAATACTCCAACGAAAAGAAAATAAAAATAAATCAAAAAGAAGAAAAAAAAATATAAATAATAAATAAGCCACACTTCACCACACGAGTATGGCTGGCAAGTTGTCGGTGGTAACAGCTCATTGGTTGGTTGTCTAAAACCCAGTTCACGAAATGCACAAAACTTCGAAAACACTTTGGGAAGAAGTGGGGAAGTGGAATAAACTAGGGAGATATACATTGGATTCGCCCTTGTGTTGATCCCATGAAAGATCAAGTAGGGAGAAAGCTACTGATCGAAAAGATAAACCTTGAGGCATAATTTTTAGGTCACCTAGGGTCATAGAAACCTGAAGTCTATTTTAACGGTAGCCTAATGAGTCTATCACCTCTCACAAGATGCTTAGAACTTAAAGTTCTTTTTGAGTCTTGGGTTGGTTGGGTAGCCGTAGAAAGTTGCCCCAAAATCCAAAAAATTAGAAAAGAAGAAAAATAGTAAAAATGTATCTTTTGTTTTCAACTAAGAAGAGTACTTGGGCAATCAGCATTTTGGCAGGCACTCAGGCACTATTGAGTCTTCGTAGATTAGGTCCTTAGTTGAAATTTTCTAATGTAATCAACAAATCTTGCCTAAGTGATTGGACCCTAATTCTATTTTTATACATAGCATTTAGTTTGATTTTTCTAGGGACTAGCAAAAGATAGGCATGGGGGTATGATGTATGCACATCCATTTAGGATAAAATGCCTATTTATACATGTTCTTAAGCTTAGAGATGCATTCCATTTTATAAATATTGCATAGCACGCATCATTCTGCATTTAGAATAGTTTTTGTAAATTATAGGTTAATTAGCATCCTTTTGTGGCTAGGAGAGAGTGAAATTTATTTTGAGACCTTAGATTGACAATTCAACCATACGGATCTAATTAGAACAATGATCGAAGTCTAATGCCTATGAAATTGTCTTGATCAGAGTCAAGTAGCACATTATGCAGTCCGAGTAAGATCAAAGGCCAAGGGGCAAGCTGACGCCGATCTAAACCTCAGACAACAAATCCAACCACACAGATGGATCTAGATCGACAATTGCAGCTTAACAGTGTGAAAATCGACTCAATCCGACATCCGTGGTGCCACATATAAGAATATGAAGTTCGATAGTCCAAATGGTGCCATGTGGCACCATCTGAGCCGCCCAAAGTCACCCAAAAGAGCTGCTCAGCTTCTAAAGCACACATCCCATGCATCTAGGCCGTTGGATGCCCATCCACTGGCCATACGCATGCCACGTCGCCTACTTCATCTGAGGATCTCATCAACTCTAATTCACGACCGTTGGATCTCCATTCAACGGACGAGATCTCACGTTGCCTCGATCCTTTGCTCGATAATCCATCCATGTGTCGCATCAGTTGCACTCACCATTCGCAATGCAGGGACGCGTGATTGAGACTTCATGCGCACATCCAATCTGCTGTGAAAGGGGTATGGATGAAATTCATCCACACAAACTCAATCAGTCGGTGAAGAAGGCGGTAACGTGGCGTGACCAACATCACTCGATCTGGATGCGGTGATAACTCATGATCCAACGTGAAAGTTGATGCGCCATCTGACGTAATCTGAAGGGAGTGATCATCGCACATCCGTGGCCACTCATCTTGGATTCGACGGTCGAGATTCATCCGCGTGCAACAGCTATGATTGGGCGCGTGCTCATGTGTGAGCTGGAGGCTACAGTAATGCTTGAGTTGGAACTTTAGCAACATCTTTGCTGTCGCTAATTGTCCCATACCCATTTTAGCCCTTCTCCTTCACTATAAAATGGTCTACACCCCTCCATTCATAATCATCTCTTCCTTTCTCTCCCTCACCACCTCCAAGGCTCTAGAGAGAGCTTTTCCCAAGCCTGGGATGCTCCCTTAGAGTAGAAAATCAAAATATTTTCTTGCCTCTCACCCCCATTCTCAGAGCATCTCGTGGTCGTCCTCTCACCACTTCGGGAAGTGGATCCTCGCCACAATGTAGTCTTGCCCTGTCCTCCTTCTTCCACCACTGTTCTCCTTCCTCCAACTCCACACCACAGTCTTCCAGGCAACGTAAGAGCGAGTCATCCTCCAAGCTACCATCAAGGGAGATTCTTCTCACCTTTATCTTTTATCTCTTTCTAGTTTAGGTGTAGTTTCTCGATTATATGTAGCAAGCACTTGTTTTGAAAATATATGTGATTGTTTCTCTCTCTCTCTCCCTCTTATTTTGCAAGTAGATTAGTTAGATAAAGTTTTGTTGATCTGATCTCTTACTTTATAAAAATATCAAAAAAAATCATAAAGGACAAAAACAACAAAAACAATGGGGATCAGTTCTTTGAAGGAATTCAATGATGCCCTGCTATTGAAATGGGTAGTGAAGTTGTCAATGGATGATGGGAAGGTTTGGTCACAGTTAGTCAAGGAGGCTCACGGCTCCTCGCAGGTACAGCTGTGAAAATCCCCTCAACGCCCCTCACCGTTCTGGAAGTCAGTGTGGCAAGCAATACAAGACAATTGGGATGACTTCGTTCCTATTTTGGGTGATGGGAGACATTTTTCTTTTTGGATAGATAGGTGGTCGACCTTGGGCAACCTATACGAGGCATATCCAAGGGCTTTTGCAGTAGCTCTAGACAGTAGAGCTTCAGTAAGTTATTGTTGGGATAGCGTGAGCTACAGATGGGACATTACCGGTGCTGGTGTGAGTGAGGGTGGTAGAACACAGGCTGAGCAGGAGAGGCTGATGGCAGATCTGGAAGCTTTGCAGCTAAGGGGCAGGGTGGATTATTTCAGGTGGAAACATGGACTCTTCACTTCGGCAAAGGCATACAAGTGGCTGATGGGTTCCATGAATGCAAACCCCTCAAGGGAGAACAGGGACTGTGCTAAAATCTGGTTTTTGAAGATTCCACTAAAAATTAAGATCTTCTTGTGGCTGTGTCGACATGATGGACTTATTAATGGTGATATGAGAAGTAGAAGATTGGGCACTCCTGCTCAAAATTGCCCTTTGTTTGACTTTACTACAGGTAGTAGGGTGCATCTATTCTCATCATGCCTAGTGACTGATCAGATTTGGTGGGGAGTTTGTGGGGAATCTATTCCCACATGGGAGGACTTATGGAGGAATCTCTTAACGAATGGAAAGCCTCATGTGAAGATGGCTGGTGTTATGTGGAGTGTATGGCGTGCTCTTAATGAGCGATTGTTTAGAGGGGGCTCAATAAATGTAGGGAACATCTTTAGGGAGTGTTGGGGGTTTGTAAAGGTGTGGAGTGATTCCTTGTAATTCTTTTTATAAGATTCATAAATAAAATGTTCCCAGCCTGCTATCATCATCACTAGCACTCCACACCTATTAAAAAAAAAACAAAAACAAATAAAATCGAAGCGTGGATTTTCAAACCAAACATTCACTTCCCTGTGTTCGACCCGAGGCTCCCTTTCGAGTTTCGGTATAAATTTGATTTGGTAGCTATTTTTGCAACTATGACGATGGGTTCTCCAAAGCCCTTATTTTTAATCGCGTAAACACGTTCACCACGCCATCAACGTGAAGGAGCTTATGCTCCTGATGGTGGGAAGGGTAGATTTGAAAGAGAAAGTATTTTGCTGGGACTAAAGTGCAAGGACCCAAATGTAAGAGACTCAATACTTTCTAAATTTTCAGGGACTATTGTAGCATCTTTGGGTTAATAATTGAGTTGCCTTGATTATTGGATATTTGGGGATTTAATGGCATTAATTTATTCTGCAAACATTATTTGAATTGTCAGTGCTTAATCGCAATAATTTCTATATTATTTCATTAGGCAATAATTACTTAGAAAGACCCCAATTGTTTTATTTATGAAGTTGATTTCTCATTATTGTGTCTCCCTTATTTTGAATCTTTTCTCTACATTTTGAACTAGATTTTGTAAAAAAAAAAAGGGCTTTGAATTAATCACATCACATCTTGTTCCTGGACAATAAACTCAAATACTGGTATTCGTCCATTAGCTTGCTCCTCGTGTTCAACCTCCAAATACGCTTTTTATTTCTCGAGATAAAATTTTTAAGTGTTCATCTCCCTTTAATAAACTGTATTACAACGCGTGCTTTATAAATATGATCGAAGCGACTTAATATTTTGGCACCGTTGTCGGGGTGCAACGCGTACTTACCACTACTGTTGTATATATTTTCTATGTATACTTTGTGAATATCAGTTTTTCTGACTAATCTCCCTTTGTTTGGTTGTTAATTTTCTTGGATCGGACTTAGTAAGCTGTGGAATTACTCCAATCAGGCCAACCACTTCGTCAAAGGAACAACCACACCACGAGTAGGTAGTCGTCTTCTCCTTTATTCCTTAATCCCCTTTTCTCTATATATATCTAAAAAAAAAGAAAAAAAAGGATAACAATTTCGCCTTATTTTCTTAGATAATATAATTTTTGGCAAGAAAGTTTTGAAAATCCTCTAAGCTTCAATTTTTGAAGAAGCAATTAGAATAGATCACAAAAACCATAAATTTCTGTGCCTAATAGGGACTCATTTAATTTGATCATCATATTGGACTATCACCTTCTTGACTTAGTCCAATGTGTTGTTTAATTTAAAATTGGATTCCATTTTAGAGCCAATTAGGATTTTGGAAGTGTTAGTACACATTAGCAACCTCTAAAAGGAAATATTGTGTGCAACCTAAGCCCTATTTGAATTGATTCAAAAACTCAAACCCTAAAATTCAGGTTCCAATATCACTTAAACCTTAAAACTCATGACTTAATAACCTCTTTGCAAACCAAAATAGGGTGATCTGGGTGAGTCAACCTGGATTTCATCCCTGAATTATAGGATAGGTCAGGTCAAGTTAGGTTGCATTGCAACCTAATCAGCCTAAAATTAGGTCACAAGTGAATTCATTTCTAAAAATAAAGTAAAAACCAAGGTACATGCACATTTAAGCCAAAAATTGGTAGACTTTAGGGCTTAACTCACACATTTCCGATCTACTTGAAACCATAGTGACAAGGAAGGTCGAGTGGCAGAACTTTGTAACCTGCAAGGGCACTCTACCATGTTGGGGTCTTCGTGGTACTCTCCCTTTCTGGCTACCCAAGTAATTCTTGGGGAGCGTAAGTTTATGATCTAGAGGTACATCCACCTCGAATCTACCTTAGTCATCCAATTGATTTGGGTGCCTTGATTGGGTCTAATTTATATCCAGTCCCCCTCACCTTTTCTGTACATTCACAGAAGGAGGTCCTTAAGACTCACTTTAAGGCTTCCATTAGAGTTTAATCTGAATCGGGGTCAAGCCCCGATTGTCTTGTGTGAGATATGATCTAATCCACTTCTATCCAGTCTGAACCTGAATTTGATTCTCTGTCTTGAACCACCACCTGTTTGATTTCAAAATCTTACTCAAAAATCAACTTGAAAGATTAAGAGAAATGCCCACTAGCCTTGATCCATGTAAGAGCATGAAGGGTGGAATGATTGAGGATGCAATCAAACGTAACAAAGAATTTTTCAGAGTCTCAAACCCCTTTAGCGGAGGTCAGCCTAGTAAACCTATTGTTATGAACTCCATTATGGACCACATTCAGATGATGGGAACCTAGATTTTATGAGGTTCACCTCGGGAAACCCTCTTGGAATAGATGAGAACTGTATGAAAGATTCATAGAAATGATGGCTTACAATACTTGTCAAATCCACAACTTTGGGAAAAATACGAAGATATCATTAAACAACGTGGGGATCTACTCGATCAGTTGGAAGCAGTGATTAGTAAAAATACCTAGACTCCCACCTAGAAACTGATTATGAATCTTGGGATAATTTCGAGGACCAATATGATTTTCTCAAACCTAGATTCGAGAATGGAGAATTTTATGTTGAATCCCCAACCCAAGTAGAACCAATTGATGATTTCATGCAGAATGAATTACCTGATATAAAAAATCATCTTGTGGGTTAGGAGGATTCCATTACAGGTGCTCTTGATATTAATACCGAAACAGCAGCTGAAACTCCTGAAGCTGGTTCAAATATGCCAGAATTTCAAAACACCTGTGATAAGTTTGATTCTGAAGTCCTCAAGGTTGCAACTTCGACACCTTATCTTGGTAAGGTTTCCCTCGAGAATAATTTTAACTTCCCAATTGCTTTGAATTTAGAAATAGATTCTAGTAACCCAACTCCTATTTTTGAACTAGAATTTGGATCCGAATTTAGGATGATTATAAGGCTCACTTGGATGAGGATATGATCTCAAATTCACAATATTATGATCTTCATGAGCCTATTTTTGATTATAAAACTGCTCCAGTTTCCTCAGAAGAACATATTGACCTATTTGAATCAAAACCAATTTATGACACTGAACTAGAGGAATCTGAAGAGTCAGGATTAGATTGCGTCTTTCCTAGATATTCTGAACCCTAGTCTATGTCTAGTAATGATATCCCTAGTAACTTGGAGCCAGAATTTAGGTTAGACCATTCGTAGGTTATTGTATAAGTTTTGATTCTTCTTGTGGTGGTAATCTCAATTCCGATTCAGGTTCGGAAAATTATTTTGGATTCTCCCTTGTTGATGCTGAGATTGAACCTTATTTGATTCAGGAGAATCCTTCTTTCCAAAGGATTGCAGCCCAATCTATGACCTCGATATACATAACCCATTCTTTGATTCTGATTCTGAGGTCATTGATTTGGAGCTTAAAGCAGTTGAAGCACAAGATTAAGAGGCCACTCAGAAAGGGTTGCTTAGGATTCTCAGCAACTGGTCTTCACCACATGAGTCAACCGGAATCCATTTCCATCCTGAATCATCTCATTTTGATCCAGTTGGACCTTGTTCTAAATAAGTGATTTGGACTTAATTGACTAACCCATCCTACCTTGCAATGAGGACATTGCAAGAATTAGGCATGGAGATGTCACAAAGTGAGTAAAATTTAAAAAAAATCTCTTGATGAAAGGTTTTAAAAATAAAAAAATAAAAAATAAATGGTGGTAAAAGGGGAGAAATCATTAAAGAATGGCAAAAAAGAGGAAGATAACTGTGTTGAATTGAATAATTTGTTAAGACTTGGTCAAAATTAAAGTTTTTGTGCTCTAGTCTAGTATCAAGACACTTAAATCCTCAACCTTGGATTTTTTGGGCCAATTATGCTTAATTAAGCCTGGCTTAAATTGCCCAACAGAGCAAAATCGGATAATCTCATTTCTTGGACTAAGGGGCACGAGTGTTTAAACCAATATAGTTGTCACTTTTGGTCTAGGAGTTTGAATAATCCAAACACCTCACATGCACGGATTGAGTTTTAGGACCTGAGTAGAAGGTTAATAAAACATTGGACTTAGGTAGAGTTAGAAAATAACTCTTTTATAGCCACCAGCCCATGAAGGATAGAGAGCCACTTCCTTAATAAGGTGTATGCTTTAATTTTTATTTTATTGGGTGATGTAGACACAATTATTAAGGGTAAAATGCCTATTCATGCATGTTTCTAGTCTTAGATTTGCATTTCATGTTATAAATATTGCATAGCATGCATCATTCTGCATTTAGAGTAGTTGTATTTAATTTAGGTTAATTACATCCTTTTTGTGGTCAGGAGAGAAGGATATTTATTTTGGAGCCTTGGATTGACGATCCGACCATACAGATCTGATCAAGATGACGATCGGAGTCCAACGCCTTTGAAATTATCTCGATCGGAGTCCCGTAGTACCATATGCAGTCCGAGGAAGATCAACGGCCAAGGGACTAGGTGGCATAATTCAGACCTTCAAATGACAAATCCGATAGCGCGGATGGATTCAGGTCGACGATCGCATCCTAACAACTTGAAAATCTACTCAATTTGACCTCTGTAGCAGCCCCTACAATGAAAAGAAGATGGACGGTCCAGATTATGCCACGTGGCGTTGCCCAGGCCGTCCAAGCACATGCACGCACTAGCGCATGGCACAGCAGCGTAGGTGCACGCGTGAGATCGGAGGCCACCCACACACAACGCAGCGCTAGCGCGTGAAGCGTACGCGCATGCGGAGAGCACACAGTGCGCGCAAGCAACGCATGAGTTGGCCTATAGCGACACATGGGCTGGACCTACAGCGACACATGAGCTAGACCTACAGCGATGCTTACAGCCCGTTGCTAATTCTTTGCGCGCCAGCAAAGCCAACTGTCAGGCATGAGCTACCTACAGCGACACTTCCAACAACGGCCTGGATGTCATTAATGGTCCCATACCTATTTTTGCCTCTTCTCCTCCACTATAAAAGGACCTACACCCCCTCCCTTCCAAGCCATCAATACCTACTCTACTCCCACCTACTCCCAAGCTCTAGCAAGCCTACCAACACTCCATTAGAGCTTGTTCTCAAGCTCCCAAGGCTCCTATTAGTGTAGCAAACCTCTGCCTCACTAAATATTCGTCCATCTTCCCATCCCCATTCATAGTCACCTTGGAGCTGTCCTCCCACCTCCATTTCGGTAGCAGATCACCTCCATATTCTCACCTCCATTCCAGAGCCACGCTGAAGCTTTCCTCTACCCGACGTCCTCTTGCATCTCACCTCCGTCATCCTGCTCCTCACCTCCTTTATCCGAGCTTCCACTAGGTGTCGTCGTCTTGCCGAACAGTCGATTCGAGAGATTTCCTCTCACCCCCCTCTCTTTTTATGCTTTCATAGTTGATTGTAATAGACATTGAAGTGATATTTATACCATTTTTGTTCCATCTCTATCTTGTGATTCGTTTGCCTGGTTTCTTCTTATAAAAATAAAAAAAATAACAAAACCCTAAAATACCAAAAAGAAACAAATAGAAGCGCGATTTTCAGTTAAAGTAAACGTCGCCTCCCTATGTTCGACCCAGGACTCCCTTGGAGTTTTGGTATAAGTTTTATTTGACCATGAGTTTTGCAACTACGATGATGGGTTACTTGTAACCCTGATTTCTACCTCGTGAAACTCATGCAACCATGGGGCTTGTATGCACAAACCATAGTAAGCAGCATGCATGTCTTCACCACCCCAAAAGGCTCACAAAAAGCCTCACACACTTGCACCACACCAAAAAAAAGAAGAATAAAAGAAAAAAAAGGAACAAATCAAAAAAAGAAGAAAATATATATATATGGTGCTAGATTTTTATTTTTCTTCTTTTGGGAGATATACCCAGAGGTTGACCATGTTGGAAGCTAAAAAGCTGCCAAATTCATGTGGGAGTAGTCAATTGAGTCCAATAGGTTATTAATTTGACACTTAGGGTCTTTAACTTAATTTACCTTCACTTCACGTGTTCCAACCCTAATAACTACGAAATCAAGGGTGAAATTGAGACCAACCCGAACCTTGTGCCCCTGTGTTTATAAATCAAGAGTCAGATTAAAATAAAAATAGGGTGCTTTTAGATCTGAGTGTCTTGAAGAACCAAGTCGTCTAAAGTACTATGCATAAGGGGACTATTTTCTGGATTGAAGTCTGACCAAGATTGATAAATTACATTATTTCAAAGTGAGTTGATTGCAAAAATAACCTCTGAGCTGAAATCTAGCCTGAATTCTAGAAATTTACTAAGGGACTAATTAGCCTAATAACACATCATCCTTCATAATTAGCCTATTTTGACTAAGTTCTAAGGTTAAATTCATCTTAATAACTAACAAAAGGGTGTAATTCAATCAGGATTGAAGAAAGAGGAATTAATAAAAGCGAGGGTTAATTCTGCTTTTTTAACAAACAATTATAACTGCAGGACTGCTAATGGGTGAATGTATGATTAATTAAAGGTCAAACAAGCCTAAAAGGACAAACTATTGAGCTTAGATTGATCAATCTAGGGTTTCATTGAATTAACAAGTCAATTAATGATTATTTAACCCTAATTTTGGCCTTACTCAAATTAACAAGGTTCCGGTGAAAATAAATGTAATCTAAATCCTTTAAAAATCGTCTAAAAAATTTTATGAGGATTAGAACAGTCAATTTGACAATCAGAACCCATGTTGACCTAAAATAGAGATTTAGCTTGGCTTTTGATATATTTTGTGTCCAAACATAAATTAACCATGCAAGCATCATCAAAACGTAAAATCGAAGTCACCATTAAATTCCTTAGACCAAATTATGCTACCATAAAAATTTGAGTTCATTTGGACTCCATCTTCACCTAATTTGCAATTCAGACCTTGAAACCTCATTTCCTTACAATGACCCCCCTAAGTTTCAAAAATCTATGCACAAATGCCCCTGCTAGCACCTTGCTCTTCTTCACGCATGGCTACGACCCGCCGTTGAACCCAACTTTGACTGTGGAATTCTCGCGGTCTTGTTCGCGAAACCTCGCCAAACTTGAAGGAATCATCTAGTATGCAACCCCACGTGGATTCACGAGATTCATGCATGAGTTTAATGCCTCCATCAACATTGCCATCATAGCCGGTGTAAACCTCCAAATCCAGCCATCATTTCATGTCGTCTCCAGCATTTTCATTGCACCACAAGGAGCTATAAAGCCCCGCCATGTCCCTATGAGTCAGGTGTGCTTCTTCTTGGCATGAACCACCTCCTCCTCTTCTTCTTCACGCCATTAACACACCTTAGAACTCTCCTTCCCCACCTTCTTTCGTCGCTCTTCTGCTAAAATTGGGAGAGGGTTTCTCCTCCTCTTCATCATGCAGAGATTCACACAAAGTTTTGGCCCATGATACCCCTTTGCTGTCTCCAATCTCCTCGCCATCGTCTTCTTCCATGTGTCCAGCGGGAATGTCGGTTGTCGTCTTTGTCCACCTCATCTTCTCCTAGGTAGAACTCTCTCTTTCCCTCTTCTTCTAGATTAGAGTAGGCATATTAGATCTAGGTTTCGACCACAAAAACCATCTCCACCATGTCATCTTCCTCGACACCGACCAAGCTCCGGCCACACGCCCCTTGACACTTTGGCCATCCTCCCTCCTTGTCGACCATCCTCAAAGCTCTATCACATTGCCACGAACAAAAGCCCCAAGTTAATTTGGGGTTTCACTATAATTTGGGGTTTCACTACCTCAACGATCCCATCGGACTCTCCTCACCACCACTATCTTCCTCGAGTTCGTCATACCTCCTCTGCTCTGCCCACAACCAATAGCCACCACGACCACCTTCCCTAAGGCATGGTGAAGCTCCTCGTCCCTTCGGTGTGGAGTTTCGATGCCTTTCACACCAAACCACCACCGCCTACCGCACCCATCCTCTACGACATAGGTGATCTCCTCCACCCTCTTCACATGGCCAAGCTTTGCGTGAAGCTCTGCAAAGCCACTCTGAACACTCCACAACACTTAGCAGGGAGTTTCATCCATCGACAACATCTTTCAACCTTCATCGGAGTTGCAACCACCGTCCGTCATCGTCGAAGCTGCTCTAATCGATGATCAAAGGTCGCCATCAAGTTAGCCACCTTCCTACGACCACCTTCAGCACTTGCAGGCCTTATCCAGTGGCTAGATCTCCTGGCTAACCTCACTTGGGCGAGCATCAACAGCTTCATCAATGTGAAGAAGGTGCTTAAGCTACTGATGGTGGAAAGGGTAGATTTGAAAGAGAAAATATTTTTTAGGGACTAAAGTGCAATTTTGCTGGCACCCAAATGAAAGAGACTCAATACTTTCTAAATTTTCGGGGACTAAATTGTAGCATCTTTGGGTTAATAATTGACTTTCCTTGACTATTGGATATTTGGGGATTTTATGGCATTAATTTATTTTGTAAACATTATTTGAATTGTTAGTGTTTGATCGCAATAATTTCTATATTATTTCATTAAGCATTAATTGATTAGAAAGACCCTAATTATTTTAATTATGAAGTTGATTTCTCATTATTGTGTTTCCCTTATTTTGAATCTTTTCTCTACATTTTGAACTAGATTTTGTAAAAAAAAGGACTTTGAATTAATCACATCTCATCTAGTTCCTGGACTATAAACTCGAATAGTGGTATTCGCGCATTAGCTTGCTCCTCATGTTTGACCTCAGAATACGTTTTTTGTTTCTCGAGATACAAATTTTAAGTGTTCATCTCACTTTGATCAACTGTACTATGATGCATGTTTTATAAATACGATCGAAACAAGTTAACAATGACCTTTGAAAAGAGTAAAAATAGGTGGGAGATATGGTAGAATATCTCCCATGAGGAATGAGATTTCCTTAAAGTCATTGCTTCAATTGACCTACTATGAAGATCTATAGAAATGGTAGAATATGGAAATGAAGATCTAGAAGATAAACCAAGTTACTGCTAACAAGTTGCCAAGGGAGCTTCATCCAATTTTGTTAAGCCTAATGCATTGCTCCATCATCAGCAATAAGGGAAATCAATTGGCTTGTTGTTCTATGGCAAACCTAAGTGAAGTCCATCCATGGTTTCTATAGAATTTTATGTAGCTGTTGAAATAGTTGCCTTTTTTTTACAACACTACCCATAGAATATGCCCCAATATCCAACTTTGAAACATCAGCTAGAAGATGTGCTCTCCATCTTACACTCAGAAAACATATAAACAGTCATGTTAAAATTTGCTATATTATCATGTTAGCACTCCACTATATCATAATCAAATATCCATCATCCTGATACAACTATGAAGAATAGCTCATCTCTTTCCAGCCTAATGGGCCGACAATGCAGAATGACTTTCTTATTCCCTGGAAGTCCCACTGATGAGTGTATTTCGCAATGAAAAATCAGGGTTCTGGAGAACCCATCAGCGTAGTTGCAAAAACTGCTACCAAATAAATTTATCGAAGCTTGAGGTGAGCCTCGGGTCGAACATAGGGAGGTAACGTTTGATTCTTTGAAAACCATGCTTTACTTTGTTTCTTTGTTTCTTTTTCGTATTTGCTATTTTTTTTGTATTTTGTGATTGTGAGGAAATAAGCAAGAATATTATCTACACTAAACTATTCTAGAAAGCAAGAAAGAGCTATTCTACTTGAAAATTACATCTCGATAAATGCTTGACAAATGTACATTACAAATGCTTCTACACTATGAAAGCACTAAAGGGGAAAGGGGGAGAGAGAAATCCTCTTTGTCGACTACATTGACAGAGCTTGGACGAAGATGTTTAGGAGTTGGAAGAAGAAGAACGATATCAGAAGATGAGGGGAGGATAGGTGCCGTTGTGGCATGATCCGCTTCCCGAAATGGGGTTGAGAAGACAGTTAATGAGAGCTCCATGAATGGTGGTGAGATGGTGGAAAATAATTTTCTTTTCTCTAGTGGAGCATCCCAAAGACTTGGGACACATGTTCAAGGTGTGTTTTGAGCTCCATAGTGGGTGAGGACAACATAGGAATGGATGAAGAGAAATGGGAGAGGTGTAGGGCTTTATATAGTGGTGGAGGGGGTATACTTGCATGCATGGGTCAATAGCGACATTTAAAATGTCCCTGAAGTCCCACCTCTGACATTGTTGAAGGCCATCACTCACCACCACTGTCATCAGCGTGTGCGTGCAAGCTAGATTAGGCATGGATGAATCATGGCCGTCGGATCTCTGATGGACGCTCCAGATCTCACACACATCACACACTTGAGATCGCACTAGCCCGTGTATACGATTGTGCATCCTCCTGTGCATCAGATCTCACATGTGCGAATCACGTGCTTGGGTGGCATGAAGTAACCGCTTCCTTCATCACTCGATCGCCCATCTATGGCTCAATTTTCACCTGCGCGCGCTCAGCGAATTAAATCCGCATGCAAGGCTTCAATCAGTCGTCCACGCATTGCAAGTGGAGGCGTCGACCACTGCATTGAGGGTGAGTTTGAGTCGAGTTTTGGAATTAAAGCTCATGCACCCACGACCGTTGGACCTTGATATAATAGCCGAGATTGCATGAAGCTCTCCTCTGCTTAGCTTGAGGTGGGCAACATGTTCTCTTGACGATCGTTGGATTCAAATCCAACGGCCAAGATTTTGCAAGTGTGGCTTAGGAGGACCAGCTATGTTCAAGCTGGAGGGCTGCGATGGTGCCATGTGGTGTCATCGTGGCCGTTCAACTGCTTCTTATAGAGGGTGCTACAGAGCTCTGATTGGTGTGGTTTCTGCATTGATGGACTGTGATCGTCATTTCGAATCCATTGGTATGGTTGGATTTTTCTTCCAAAGCCTACAAAGATATCACATTGCCCCTTGGCCATATAAAATGTAGATATTAATATACAAATTACACAAATTATCCTAAATGCAATGTAATGAATGTCATGCATTATTCCCAATGTTACATGTAATGTTAAGCTTAGTCACTATCATAAGTCAGCATTTTATCATGAATAAATGCGTATTTATCACCCACCATGTTCTCTGAAAATATATTTCCAAAGAATGTCAACGATTTCATTGTTTTTTAACAAACACATAGGGTCTTGGGTTGCACCTTTTCTTGAACTTCTAAAAAAATCAAATAGAAAATATCCTCTCACCAAGGGGTATACAAATGAAAAGAAAAGAAATACAAAAGAAATAAAACATACAAGTCTTGTACAAGAAAAGCAATATCAAATATTGATGTGAGTCGCTATAAGTTCCAAACTCCATCTCCAAGAAAATAATGAATCTTCAATCTTCGATCCATCTTTAAGTAGTAGAGCCTTCAATATGAAAATTCTTCTGAAAATCAATAACATCATTCTTTCATTTTAGTTAACTTCCAATTCCTCGTGTCGATGATAGTAGCAACCTTCATCTGGTCTAACTCAACAATCCATCTTCAATCTTCAACCCAATTAGTTTAGCAGCATCAACTTGAAACTTTAAACTTATCTAAAAATAAATGCCAAGGATCGAAATCTTCTTTTCCAGAAAAGCAAATCAATTGCCAACAAAAAAGAATGAGAAAGGAAGGCTTAATTTTTTGGCATATATCCCATCTAGCACATATTCCCATTGTGAAACATATTTAGCAAGCTATTAAATTTAAATCAAAACTAGCATGAAACACCTTTACTAACATTTACGTACCTCCTCAAAAACAATAAATTGGAATTTCATGAAAAAGATTAGAAATAACTGTATATAGAAAAAAAATTTTGTGGTTCAAGATAATACCCTACCTCATGCTTAGAAGACATCAACAAAAATTCCCCTATGGTTTTGTAACATGGTTTGTCTCATTTAGTAAAAAATATCCACATTGGCTCATTTCCTCCAAAATAGCTTTCTTCCTCGTGAAATAGTTGGAAACTGGACTATCATGCAATAGTTTTCTTCTATTGTTATTTTTTCAGCAATTAGATAGCACTCTAAAGACAAAGATGAGAATTTACTTGAAAGAAGCTACCTATTAGTCAACATCTCCAGCCATGTAGTCCTAAGCTCCGTTACTCTTTAGCTTTAAACAATCCTCCAGCTTAATCCAAATAAATCTGCTAATGGTGTTTTCCAACTCAACCAGACTGTCATGAAATAACACCTAAAATGCCTATCCTTTTTAGATTAGGGCTTGTTTTGCTAATTGAGGTTGTGTATATTCCTTCTTGCCCCAATGCAAATTCATGCAACATTACATCTTTTGTTGACTTGGCTATTGGGAGATACTCTTTCAAGGAGGCAGCCTCCAAATCTTTTGTATAAGATGGTTAAATTGTGATTTGTTCTCAATCCAAGCAATCATTGTTCTCAAAAGAGGTGTCACATAATTCAGGTTGAAAAAATGGAAATATGCAGGTAAATGCAAATGTTTCCTCCCACTTATTGAAATTGGGACTACTGTCATGCATAGGCTAGAGTTGAAGAAGATAGGGGGGCTTTAGTAATGGGGAATGATGGTGGTGTTCAGTGGGGCACGGTGCTGATGGTCAGTCAGAGGAAAAGGAACAGGGAGGAGTGGGGACAAGGAAAAGGAGGAAGAGGATGAGAAAGTGTACCTTGTCATGGCAATGTGTTAGCGAAGTCGGGCATAAATCGGGCACGATTGGATGAGGAGGAAAGGTCGGTGCAGGAGGTGAGAGCCTACCATTGGGATCATTGGGAGGGGGAATGAAGGTTGTGCTAGGGAGGGAACGGAACATGTGCTAGGAGGGTTTAGGGTTTAGGGGAGGGGGGGTGAGGGGAGTTGGATCTAGACCATTAACTAGATCCGACGGTGGCAAAGGGTCAGCTGCACCTAACTTTGGTGTAGGGCAAGAAGGAGGTGGTGGTTGATGTGGTGGTGGGTGTTGGCGAAGGAGGAAGAGTAGGGAGGGGAGGAGGTGGCGGTCAATAATAGTGGCAGAAGGGGAGGTTGAGGAAAAATGAGAAGGGGGAGGTGGTAAGGACAGAACCTCATCATTCTCCCTATCGAAGGTAGGGAGATCGAAGGTGGGGGAGATTGGTGGATCTGTCTTAGTCCTAATCCAACACATTGGTGGAGGTTGAGAGCTGTGGAGGTCAGTGGAAGCTATGATGGGAGCCTAATATCTCAGAGGAGGGCTCCATGGTGGCTGCTGATCGGGAGATTTCACTTTCAGATGATGCATTAGAAAAATACGTCATCGCAGTAAAATTGCATGGTGGAAAAATCCCAGGTCAAAAATATTTATCAATAAAACTAACCACAGTGGATTAAGTCATATCCACAGGGAGGAACGATTACAATAAATTCATGAATATTTTCCCTTTATATTTGCACAATTATATGTGGAATTCATGCCCAAATCCTATACGAAATGAGGTGAAGGAAGAAGACATACAATAATTTAAGCATGTGGGGGCTATGTACACAATTTTCCTACAATTACTTGTATGGTAAATAAAGTTAGAATTCAAGTCATTTAGCTCTCTCCTCTAATCAGGGTCCGCACTTGTTGATATTTTACGTATGCATGTTAAGAATCTAATTCAATGTACAAAGAGTTGAGTGCATGAGAGGAATAATGAAAACACTTGATGGCATGCACACAATTTCTACTGAATAAAAATAATTAAACCTTAAATCCAAGGTAGCAATGGCATTAAATGTAATTATTAATAGATCAAAAGATAGATTGCTTCTTTCATTTTGTCATGCGCACACTAAAGGCTGTTGACAGTAGGAGCAGAGGCGGCTGAAGGTGGCTGGTCAGCGGGGAGAGGGCACCGCTGTGAGGACTCACACGGGAGGGTCATGTTACGACCCGGTTCTCGAATCCCTACAGGACCTAAGATCGACTCGCCTCGACTAATCACAAGACCCAGTCGTCCAACAAGAAATAACTGAAAAGCAGGAAAATAAACCACATTCACATATGCAATGTAACTAAGCAGTAAAAACATCCAAGCAGTAAAGGAAAGTAATAGCTGCTAATTCAGTACATACCACCACAACAACAAGAATAATGGAATGAAAGCAATAGTGACAGGAACAGTAACAAAAAGTCAAAAACTCACTATAGCAGTAAAAAGAGTACAACAAAAAGTACTGAAAACTACGGTTGGGCTCGACTGGGTTTGGCACCCTCCACAGCCGATAGCTCGGGCTGCTCAACTCCTGGACCTGAACAGGGTTATGAAAAAGATGGAGTCGGTGAATGCTGAGTAGAGTGGTAACCATACTATCTAAAGCAGTAAAAGTAGCAGGTATATTTATCTTTTCAAGTTATTTTATTTTATAGGTAATTCCTTTTTCACCCCTTTTTGTCATCATTCGGATTTTTCTTGATCTCGCATGTACGATCTTGATTGCAGTCTTTTCCAAAGAGTATAAGGTACACATGGTGCTCTCCTGGTCGGGAGAGTCCCTCGTGGTAGTCCTACACCCAGTCAACCACCTCGAGGTCACTGTCAGACGTAGCAGTGACTACGGCACATGTGATAAGCGCATGGGCAGCTACCTCGCACTGACACGCGGTTAGTCATTTCAGCTAGCAGGTACGCTCAAAGTACAACACGGAATAGTATAGGGCTTAGCCCTCTCAGAAATAGGGGTCTAGCCCCTCAGAACCAAACAGGGGTCTCATCCCTCCACATTCCGTGCACCCTCGTCTGACTACCCTGGTTTGCCCAGAGGACCTAATAAGTCGGTGCATGGTGGCTAGCTGAACCCCGAGCCCCATGGGGTGGCTAGCTCCCTCCCTACACTAGTAGCTTGCCTCGGTATCGTGTACACGAGGGCCAACAAAAGTTGGTGTAGAGTGGCCAATCCTAAACCCGGGTCCCAACCCAAGGGCAGCTAGCTTTGCTCTACACTAAAAGGGGACAGTCGTTCTCCTTGGTACCACGTACTCAAGGGCCAGCACACTTCCCGTCCACATTCCATATTTTTCCATCTAACCACAGAAGCTCTACTCCTAACTCCTCGTAGGGTTCATGCTCATGTTCACCACATTATTCTGATCTAGATTCCATCATTCACATTTCAGTTCTCATTTAATATACAGGCAGCTCGTATTACCACAATTTAATGCATGCAACTCATGATTTCACTGGCAACTGTTCAATTATCTCGAGCAGCTCATATTCTAACAAGTAGCTCATACTTATTTACAAGAAATGGCTAACAGTTTAACTTCATTCATGTATACAAATACAATCATGCAGAATAGTTTGGTTCATTCATTTCTCTATCTTAGGGTTCATGCCACATCCTAGGTTTTCAGTTGGCTAATTTCATAGAGACATTCTTATTTGATAAGATTAACAGGGGTTGACCAGGCAGAGACATCCTAGGTTTCTAGTTGAACTGCAGACCCAGGCACCTCTGCAAGCCCCACACACACAGCAGGTCGAAGTCCTATACCAAGGAACACATCATAAGGGAAGATTCAGAATAGTGTATAAAGGTTTCTAATACATAGAGAAACTCAAAAGGAAATAACAGATACTTCGTTTGCGTAAAACGGATCCCGATCGGACCCTAAACGAGTATAAAACATGTCTGCAGACAAAAATCAGATGTTTGGAAACAAGTCCAGACATCCTAAAAGTCACAGAGACTCACCTCAAGCTCCTACAGTGATCTCAAACATCCAGGACTCCCCTGCGACCGTTTGAAAATAGTTTCAGACATCTGACCAGTTCTCCGGTCATCTGGAAACGCCTCCGGTCATCTGATGAGCGGTTCAGACGTTCGAAAGTGCATGGAAAGGTGTTCTACGCACCTTCCCAAGGTTGCTCCTGCGCATGACACAGCAGCACCCTATTTTAGCCTAAATAGGATCATCTACGGTACGACCTGCATGGTCATAACTGCGAAGAGAATGTACCTCCGCAATACAGATGCTTTCAGACGTCTGGTGTTGACGCTAGACGTCCAGCCGGTCATCTAGAAGACACTCCGGATGTCTGATACTGGAAAAATTCCAGTATCAGATCGCACTCCCAGCACTTCTCGCCGTGCTCCGTCGCATCTCCCCTCGCGTCGTCATAGCTCCAACTGCTGCAGGTGGTCGAGGATGACGTTCCAACACCCTCCTCCTCCCGAATGCGCTACGATGGTTGCACAAGCTTTCGATGAGCTTCCAAGAAGCTCTCGACCTTGGCCTCCTCCTCCTTCTCACGCACCCTCCTCCTCGCTTGCACGCTCTCTCTCGCTCACCCTTGCTCACGACAGTGGAAGTGGAAGTGGGGTGTGGTGGTAGTGGTGGAGTGGCGAGGTGAGGAAGGGGACTCTTATAGTTGAGGGGTTAGGGTTCAACAAGGGTGAAAAGAAGAAGGAAAGAGAGAGAAGGAAGGTTCTACGTGTCACCTGCGCAGGACGCAGAAAGCGTACAGATTTTAATTTCCAGACATCTGGGAAATGGTCTAGGCATCCAGCCAGACGTCTGACTGACACTCCAGATGTCTTAAAAGGCTAAAAGTGGAAAGGATCTTTACAGGTCAACTGTGTGCGGTGAGGCACTAGTGGTTGCAGCCAGATGTTGGCACCGATGATGGTGGAGGAGGTAGTGCCTCTGATGGGAACACCATCATGAGCCCTAAGTAGCTCATTATGACCCAATGAAGAGAATAAAGGCTCATACATAACCAACTGAAGGTCCTAATTCACTGCATAACCTTTCTGAGAGAAAAATAAGAAATTAGGGGTAAAATTGTAATTTTACCAATGAAGTACAGCAACGGGTTTTCTTAAGGGATAAATAAAGGTCAAAGGGTCTTAATAAGATAATAAGTGGAAAAGGGTTTGAATGTATCCTGTGAATTAAATCACTTCTTGAAACCCTAAAACTGACCCACTTGATTAACCAAGGTTCTGGTCAGGATACAATTCACTTAAACCCTCTGAAAGTCATAGAAAAATATTCTCTAGGGTTTAGAACTTTCAATTTGGCCATTGGAACCCATCTTGACCTAGAATGGGGTCTCAGATAGATATTTACCCTAAATTGGGTTTTTACGTAAATTCCCTAGTCAAAAGTGATCAAACGCAAAATCCAACTTCACCATTGGATTCCTTAGGTCCAAATTAGGTTTGTACCGAAATTTGGACCCAAGTTGAGTTTGTATTGACCTAGTTTGCAAAAAGATCCAACCTGATTACATTTGTACCCCTATCTTTCAAAAACCCTTGCAAACAGTCCCCTAATTTATTTATCATTTTTGCAATTAGGTCCCTCTACCATTATAGAGGAGGAATCCTACTTCGGCGAGCCTTGGAAGGTGGTTTCTCCATGATTGCTCAGAGAATCCCCTTCAAAGTTGAAAGGGAGATTCTCTAATAAAATCCCTCCAATGTGAATCCAGTTTGATGCCCTAATTTCTTCCCAATCTCTCATGCAAATGCATGAGAGATTTGGGTTTCTTTTGAGTTGCCTTCTCCAGCGAGCATGCCTTGCTTGGAAGCTTGGCTTCCAAGCACAAATCCCCCTCCAGAGATCTATTTACGAAGCCCCAGATGCAACTGACTCCGCTAAGCTTGAATTCGACCGGAAACCCCCTCAAATTCTTCTCTCCTCCTCCGGCCGATTCGCTTATCAAGCTCCGGTGACCATCCCTACTCTCCCTCATCGCCTGACCACAATACCAGTGGCAGGCGCTTCCTCCCTACATTCGTCCGTGTCGCGCAGCACCCGCCGATGCCCTTGCCCCCCTTCATCCTCGTTGACCATCTCTCTTTGAGCACCTTTGTCTCCGGCGTCGGTAGTATGCATCCAATGCCATCTTTGTCTTCCCTTCGTCTCCTAACACCCTCGCTAAGTTCCCTTCCCCCTCTACATTCTTCTCCACTCTCTATTTCCCTAACCGACCACCGTCGCCCTCCAACACCCTCATCTCCTTCATCTCCGACCACCACCTTCGATGAGGCCACTCCACCTCCACAGGCCATCCCACTCCTCGTCGACAAGTCCATAATCATCCCCTCACTCCATTGAACATTTCCCCCCACTTCACACAACACTCCACTCACTCATGCACCTCACTGAACACACCCACACCTTCGCACACAGTGTGCCCTAGGCACACTCGCACAGGCATCCCCACGCCACGCCAACCACCACAACACATTCACCATGCCTCGGCAAAGCTTCCTAAACAATTTGACGTGGTCGCGAGGCCATCTTTGTGATTTCAGGTAGCAGGTGTCATTCGCCATTGGTGACCGATCTTGAAGCAAGCTCACCATCGCTCCATGCTTTGCCAGCTCCAGGCCCCTGTCCCATATTGCATGGAAGACTCTTGCGCATGAAACCAGGCTATCAATTGGAGTCAAAGGCTGTAGCAGCTATTGCAATTGGGAGCCTTGTCTCTGCTGCAGGCGTGCACAAAGAAAGGTGGGTGGATAGTCCCACCTCGGATATGAAGGAACGCCTGCACTAGAATAAATTGAAAAAGTGTTATCACCTTATTGCCTTAGTTACCACGGGGTGAGGTCCTTCTCACCCTTCACTGGTCTCGTCCATGACCTTGCCTCTGCGGACCGCATGTCAGTGGGCCTAGTCCTGGATATGTACACTACCCGTTTACACAAATACATGTGTTTTTGGGAGAGCAGAACCTAAGAGAGAGAGGAGAGTGCGCACGGGTAGGGGGTAGGTTTTGCTGTAGGTTGAAGAGAAGGAGAAGCTAAGCTGAAGAAGAAGAAGGATGAGGAGAAGCTAAGGACGAAGAGAAACTAAGGGCCACGACAGAGAAAGGCAGAGAAGGAAAAAAGCTAAAGGAAGAAGGAGAAGCTAAGAAGGAAAACAAAAGGTAGAAGTCAGAGGAAAGAGAAGACAAAGACAAAGAGAAAGAAAGAGAGGAGGCAGCCGACAGCCAAAGGCAAAGAGAAAGAAGAGAAGGAGTAGAAGTAGGAGAGAAGCAGAGAAATCAAAAGGAGCACTGTAGCATCAGTTTAAGTCGTCTGATTTATAAATCAGATGTCCAATTTGAGTTTAATTCATATACATTGAGTTCTTTAGTATTTTGTTCTCTACATTTACTCCCATATTTTTGCACTTTGATACTGATAATATTGCATATTCTTTTAAATTTTGAATTGTGATCTTGATTTCTAAACACCAATTTGCTCCCTATGTTAGACCTCAGACTTCAAATTCGAGTAATAAAATTATATCTATTTTGAATGCTTTTTCGGCTATATTACAATGCAATACTTTTAAAACCCGATTCAGCACGATAAATATTTCGGCACCGTTGCTGGGGAGCAACGGGCGATTTAGAATTCTTGATTACAATTTCTGATTTGGTACTAACTTGGTTCATATCTTTATTGTGGTTGTTTCAGGAAGAAGATTCAAAGAAAGACAGCCACACATCAAACATGCCAGGGGCAGGTAATTTCTGATTACTTTCTCTTAAGCCCCTCATTCTAAAAAGGAAAAAAGGATAAAATCAGTTAGGGCTACTTGCTTTACATTCTTAGCTAATTCATCAAGTTGCTTGATTTGATTTCAACATTAAAATTGATTTGTGCACCCATTTAAGGTAACTAGGGCTACCACATTCTTGTTTGAGCCCTAGATAACACATTTGGCAAACTAAATTGGACCAAAAGTAGAGCCAATTAAGGATTTCAAGTTAGGGTTTTAGAGACACACCTTCATAAGCAAGAATCAACTTTCCAAAAAGATGTGTGCCTAAGCCTTGGTTGAAATGATTTATTCAAGCAAACCCTAAAATTCAGGCTCTTAATCTCACGTGAATCCTAAAAGAAGGGACCTAAAAATTCTCAAAGGACAAATAGGTGAAGTTAACCCACCTTGTTGGGTCAACCAACCTTGAAATTAGGTCACTTTTTGCACTCAATACATCTAAAGTTCAAGTGAAATCTTAAGCACCATTGCTCTTTAATAAAACTGGTAGATTTAAGAGGTCAAGTCCCCATCCTGGTCTACCTGGAACATCAGTGACAAGAGAGGTCGGGTGGGGGAAACCCTGTAACTCGTCAGGGAGCTCTACCGTGTAGGGGTCTTTGCGAGACTCTCCCTCTCTGGCTGCCCAAGTATTTCTCAGGTGGACGACTTTCTAACTAAGGGGTATCATTTGCCCTGAACCTCTATAGTCATCCAAAGTTTTTAGGTGTCATGATTGGGCCCATCACATTCTACTCTCATCCAGACCATCAGTGCATGTTCGGTAGGAGGTCCTTAAGACCATCCTTGAGGCCTCCTTTAGTTATTCACTCCCGTCGAGTTTAGGCCTCGACTTCCGTGTTTGTGCAGCGACCCCATCAAAGAGACATCTCCTCTGATTCATCTGAACCCAATTCTCCTTCTTCCATCATCATGGCACAACCTGTAGAAGAAGAGAATAATGTTGAGAACTAACTTCAGTGCCTTAATAATTTATTCGAACCCTTTGTGAATCCACCGTAGCATCCTATGATGCGAGATCACTATAATCCCACTGTGGTGGCAATCAAACCTCGAGTCCAAATTCGACTGGAGGTCTTGATTCTGAACTCAAGCCCAACATGATTCATGCTATTCTAAAATTCCATGGGCTCAATTCTGAGGATCCCTTCTAGCACAACAAACAACTCAAGCATCTGGCCCAGACCTTCGGTCAGATGTCCAAAATCGGGATTTTCTTCTCATGAAGATGTTCTCTTTCTCTCTCATGGACAAAGCAGCTCACTGGTATTAGACTCAAACGCATCCAATCAACACATGGGTTGAACTACAATCCGAGTTTCTGAAAAAGTTCTTCCCAGTTGGTCTAACGAATGACTCACGACACCAGATCGCACACTTCACACAGCAGCCTGGAGAACCACTTCATGAAGCATGGGACTGTTTCTTGGATCTCATGCGAAAGTGCCCCCATCACGAAGTTCCTAAATGGGAACAAGTCTAGTCTTTTTACCAAGGACTCCGTGAAGATATCCATTTATTCGTCAATGCAACTTGCGGAGGAAATATCATGGGTCAACATGAAGACACTGTGTAGGAGATTCTCGAGAATATGTGAGAGAATTCCATCAATAATGATTCCATGGGCTTCTTCGACCAGACAAATGTCCACACATCGATGAATCCAAGGGGAGCACACGAGACATAGGGCCTATCCGCATCCGTCGACTTGGAATTGATGGCCAGTCATTTAGGCAAGGTCTCTATCATTGAGAAGAAGGTAGATTAGATAACTCAACATCTGCAGCAAGCCACCTTTGAACAAAACCTGTTCGCACAGCCACCCTCTGGGAGGGAGCTGTGCATAACATCTATCATCGATCTTCTCAGAGGATGGACCCGTATCCATCCCCGTCTGACTCTAGGATTGGAGGAAACTCCGATCCTACCTACTCTACTTGGGGGAACTCTGAACCCTCGTACTCTGATTTTTCTGAGGTTCCTCAGACCTATGAGGACATCAATGCCATCTAGAATGACCCATTCTCTAATACCTATAACTCTGGATGGCGGAATCATCCCAATTTCCTGTGGACGAGAAATTATCAAAATCAGAGACCACCATATCAACCCTGTCCACAAGCTCCTCGTCCATATCAATTGCCTCGACCTCGACCCAACCCCACCTATCAATATGGGACAACTTAGACAGATCAAATGACTCTCATCCTTCAGACTCTGGCTGACACTCAAAAGACAAATGCGGCCATGAAGAAATAGCACAAAGATGACATCACAGAGGTTCACAATCACCTTGCCCATATGGCAAATTCCCGCCAACCTGGCACACTCCCTTCGGAGCCTCTATCGAATCTGAATAATGTGTCGAACCAGAGGCACGTTATGAACCCAAATCTAGGCCAAGACCACATGATTTATCAAGCCCCTTCTGTTCCATCACTTGAGGGGATGGAAGCTTCAACATCATACTCAAGATTTCAACAGTAGCCACCTATTTTACCGACACCAAACTAGAACCAAGCAGGACTGAATTCAATAACAACCCATAGTGGCAAAGCAACACAAGACCCACCTTAACCAAGCCACTTTCAGCCTGGTAGTAACCTAAATTGTAGGATAGTTATCCAGGATACCCTTGTCCCTGATCAAGAACCTGGACCTATTCTAGAGGAACCATCCAAGGTTCCATTTCCCGAGGCATTGACCAAGGGAAAGAGGACAAACAAACCCGTGGCACCTGAGGAGGATCTGGTCAAGCTCTTTGAACAGGTCCAGATAAACATCCCCTTGACGGATGCAATTCGCCACGTACTGGCTTACGCACGATTTCTGAAAGACTTGTGTACACCTAAATGTAAGCTGCGAACCAAAAGTGGGAGCCCAATCGTATTATCAGAGCAAGCCAGCTCTATAATTTTATGCAAACTCCCACCAAAGGCAAAAGACATAGGTACTCCCCTGATTTCTTGTACAATTGGTGATACCCAATTTGATAGAGCTTTATTAGATCTAGGAGCCTCCATAAACCTAATACCTACATCCTTACTTAACCATCTTGAGGAATCTAAGCTCAAACCAACAGAGGTGACATTACAGTTGGCTAATCGATCTATTAAGTCACCTAAAGGAGTTCTTGAGGATGTCATTGTTAGGGTTCGGGATTTCTATTTCCCAGTGGACTTTGTAGTCTTGGATATGGATGCTCCAGAAAACTGGAGGAGCACACTGATCATATTAGGGAGACCTTTTCTGGCCACTGCTAGGGACAACATTAATTATGAGGGCCAAATTGAACTGAAATTTTGGAAACAGACATTAAAGATTGACATGTTTAAGGCCTAACAAGGGATTAATTGCAGAGTTATAGAACAGATATGTGACATCAAGGCTGTGGTTGACGATCCATATATTGAGGAAAACCTGACTATTTCTGATTAACCACAAGAGGATCAAAACCCACAATCAGAGGAGTCCAAACTTGACCTAGACACACCCATAACTCCTTCCCTTGCTCCTGACACACACCCTGAACCATCCGCTGCTACTGATAACCCTGTCCTGGAACTTAAGCCTCTTCCCGATCATCTAAAATACGTCTTTTTGGGTTCCAATCAGACATTTCCTGTAATTATCAACTCCAGACTCACACCTGATCAAGAATCTCGTCTGATTACTATTCTCCAGCAACATCAAAGAGCCATTGGATGGACTCCCGATGATTTGACTGGCATCAGCCCCTCTTACTGCACACACCATATTTATACCGAAGAGGACACACAACCTTCCCGTGAAGTGCAGAGATGTCTGAATCCCAATCTGCAGGAGGTCGTGAAAAAGGAGATCATCAAGTGGTTAGATGCTGGGATCATCTACCTGATCTCCGACAGTCGGTGGATGAGTCCAATCCACGTTGTGCCTATAAAGGCAAGACTCACTGTGATCACGACTGAAACCAGAGAAATCATATCGACCCATGTGATGAATTCTTGGAGAGTCAACATTGATTACAGAAGACTCAATACCTCCACAAAGAAGGATCATTTCCCACTACCGTTTATTGATCAGATCCTTAAGAAATTAGCAGGAAATAGGTTCTACTTTTTGGATGGGTACTCCGATTATAACCAGGTTGCAATCCATCTTGAGGACCAAGAAAAGACCACTTTGACCTACCCCTATAGGACGTACGCATTCCAAAAGATGTCATTCGGTCTATGCAATGTACCCTCCACTTTTCAATGGTGCATGCTTGCCATATTCTCAGATACGTTAGGTGATTATCTAGAAGTCTTCATGGATGACTTTTCAGTATTTGGCGAATCATTTGATGATTGCCTCCTGCACTTGGTCCAAATCCTCAAGAGGTGCATTGACGTGAATCTGGTTCTTTCCTGGGAAAAGAGCCACTTCGTGGTGCCTGAAGGAATTGTCCTGGGACATCTCATATCAGAAAAAGGCATCCAGGTCGATCGAGCCAAGGTGAATCTGATTTCCAAATTCCCTATGCCTAGCTCGAATAAGAACATCCGATCTTTTTTGGGGCACGTCGATTTTTACCGTCGATTCATTCCTGATTTCTCAAAGATCACGTGCCCCTTAACCACTCTACTATCTAAGGATGTTCCTTTCGAAATCTCTAAGGAATGTACTCAAGCATTTGAAATCCTCCATGATCAAGTTACCCAAGCTCCGATCCTACAGTCCCTTGATTGGTCTCAACCCTTTGAGATCATGTGCGATGCATCTAATTTCGTGGTAGGAGCGGTACTTGGGCAGAAAATTGATAGGAAATCTGTGGTCATCTACTATGCTAGCAAGACACTTGACGAGGCTCATCATAACTACACAGTTACTGAGAAAGAGCTGCTAGCCATAGTATTTGCCCTGGAAAAATTTAGATTGTATCTTCTGGGTTCCCATGTTATCATTTACTCTGATCACACAGCTATGAGGCATCTCCTTTCAAAGAAGGATGCGAAACCTCAATTAATCCTGTGGATCTTGCTATTGCAAGAGTTTGACCTCATGATTCATGACAAAGTGGGAAAATAGAACGTGGTAGATGAACACTTGTCCCACCTTCTTTCTAATATTATCGACCCTTCCAAACCCATTACGGAATATTTTCCTGATGAGCACCTCTTGACTATCAGTATAGGGCTTCCATGGTTTGCTGATCTAGTAAACTAATTGGCATCACGTCAGATCCCATTCGATTAGCCGAAGGCCAAGAAGGTCAAATTGCTTTCTAATGCCAAGTAGTACTTTTGGGAAGATCCGTATCTATTCCTTATCGGTGCTGATCAAATCATACGACGATGTGTCTCGGAAGTGAAAATTCAGGGCATCTTGTCCTTCTGCCATGACCAGGCATGCAGTGGACAATTCTTAGGTCATAAAACTGCAGCAAAAGTGCTCTAGTGCGGCTTCTATTGGTCCATTATTTTCAAAGATGCATACAATCACTGTAGGGCATGCACTCGTCACTGTGTTATGATGCCCTTGCAGCCTATTCTTGTATGCAAAATCTTCGACGACTGGGGGATTGATTTCATGGGACCCTTCATTCTTTTGGACGGCTTCAAGTACATTCTAGTTGCTATTGACTACGTGTCTAAATGGATCGAAGCTATTCCAACCCGAACTAATGATCATAAGGTGGTTATCAAATTCATTCATCAGAACACTTTTTCTCGGTTCGGAATTCCACATGCTACAATCTCTGATGGAGGGACCCATTTCACTAATGCTCAGTTTAGGTCACTGATGACCAAATACGGGGTGTCACACCGAATCTCTACTCCTTATCACCCCCAAAATAATGGTCTAGCTGAGATATCAAATCAGGAGATCAAGAAAATCCTTTAAGTTATTGTTCGACCTGATAGGAAAGACTGGTCATCCCAACTTCCGGAAGATTTATGGGCTTATAGGATCGGCCACAAAACCCAATTAGGTATGTCTCCCTTCAGATTGGTGTACGGGAAGACATGTCACCTCCTCGATGAATTGGAGCATAAAGCCTATTGGGCAGCACAGAACTGCAATCTAGATCTTTCTAGGGTAGGAGCCGTCAGAAAGCTTCAAATGAGCGAGATCGATGAATTACGCCATGACGCATATGAGAACTTGCGAATTTACAGAGAGCGGGTTAAGACCTTTCACGACAAGCACATATCCAAAAAGATCTTTCAACCTGGTCAAAAAGTCCTACTCTTTGATGCTAAGCTCAAACTATTCCTAGGAAAACTCAGATCGAAATGGATCGAACCTTACCTCGTCCGACGAATCTTTGGAAATGGAGCCATCGAGATTAGTCCACTTAGCCATGATTCAAAACCTTTTGTTGTGAATGGTCAGAGACTCAAACCATTCATTGACCTTACCGATACAAATTTGGCTGAGACATCCTTTACCCTCCATTCTTCCTGATCGCATTGCACCCAGCTAATGGCATAAAACTCAACGCTTAACGGGAGGCAACCCATCATTTTTGAAAAACCTGAAATCTCTATGCTGAATTCATATTTCACATTAGGGTTCATCCATTAGAACAACTGACCCCACCTTAGGTACCCATACCCGAACTTGAAATCGTCCGCGACAGTCACCTCGACCCATTCGACCACCCAGAACCTGTTCCAATGAATGATCTAAGCTGAACTCAAACCCACCTAATTTACAATGGGGACATTGGAAATCGTAGGCATGGGGGGTTATGAAAGTGCAAAACACCGTGAAAATCATCTCACAAGAAAAGGTTTTATCAAAAAAAAATCACATATTCCAAAAATACCAAAAAAAAAAGAAAAAATTCTTGAAAAAGAACAAACAAATTTTGAGAGGAGAGAAAATCTTGAGGAGGAAAAGGGGAGGAGATAAAAATGTAAAAAAAGGAGCACAAGTTGAAAAGGAAAAAAAATAGTCATTAGTAAGAAATTAAGGAATTAACTGAGTTCTAGACCATATCAAGAAAAAGAAAAAAAGGCAAAAAGTGCTAACGAAACACAGAAGAGATTAGTAGGAACACTGATTTTAGGCCTTTTGGGCTATACTCCTAGGCTTAAAAATTCAAGTATCCACTAAGATCTGGATAGTCCTCAAGAGGTTGGGGAAAATGCGAAGCTTAAGTATTAGGTCTAAGGCTTACGGAGTATGCAACCTCGTTAACTGACCTTTGGTTTGCGAGACTCAATAACCTAAGCCCCCCAATCCACAAAGTCTGGTTCAGTGCGCATAAGTATCAAAACCATGCAAATGTGTTTAAATTATTCTGAAAAAGTCACCTAGATTAGGAGTGGCCGATCAACACAAGTTGATTTGGATGAGTTCCTGATGCGGAGAGGTAGGAAATTCCCCTCGAAGATGTGCAATAACATACCGTCTCCTCGGTGCTTGTCTCCTAGGATATCCACATATCCTACTGGGGTCATGTAAGCACCTTGTGCTAGTTCAGATGCCATGAGCGGCATTATCCCGAAATGTTGATTGCTAGGGTCAGGATTTAGCTACAGAACGCCGTGGGTGGGATTATCTCAAAATCTCGAAAGCCAGGGTTCTAGGGGTTGCCATGGACGGTGCTATCATGAAGCATCGATTGCTAGGGACCCTTCGAGGATTGATGATGGGGACTAGGAATCTGATACAGACCGTATTGAGAAGCCAATCTGAAGCTAGAAATAAAAAGAAAAGAGAGAGAAAACTAGCCAAACAAGGAAAATTCCTCTGTCTCTCTCTTACAAAAAAATGCACTGCAAATTGAACCAAGGATAAAATATGTTACAAGCATGGGTGCTTTAACCGTGGAGTCCAACGAACCTTAGGATAGTTCCTGTGGGCCTTAAAAACCTTCATGGCAGACTGAGGCTAGAGTTGGTCAGGTCCAGATCTTGGTTGGTACTTGAGTACCTCTAGGTCTACTATTGGCATTCTAACCTAATCCACAAAAGAAAGCACACATCACAATTTTGAGCATCAACAAGATTACATGGTCTAGAATCGAAGTTAAAACCTTAAAATTTTGCTAAGGGACTACCAAATGCTATGCATGGGGTTATGATGAGAACACCATCACGAGCCCTAACTAGCTCATTTTGACCCAATGAAGAGAATAAAAGCTCCTACATAACCAAATGAAGGTCCTAATTCACTACATAACCTTTCTGAGAGAAAAATAAGAAACTAGGGGTAAAACTATAATTTTACCAATGCAGTACAACAACGGGTTTTCTCAAGGGCTAAACAAAGGTTAAAGGGTCTTAATAAGATAATAAGTTGGTTGGATCAGACAAAAAAGGGTTTAAATGTATCTTATGAATTAAATGACTTCTTGAAACCCTAAAACAGACCCACTTGATTAACCACAATTTTGTTTAGGATAAAATTCACTTAAACCCTCAAAAAATCATTGAAAAATATTCTCTAGGGTTTAGAACTTTCAATTTTGCCATTCGGACCCATCTTGACCTAGAATGGGGTCTCAGACAGATATTTGCCCTAAAGTGGTTTTTTACTTAAATTCCCCAGTCAAATGTGGTCAAACCCAAAACTCAACTTCACCATTGAATTCCTTAGGTCCAAATTAGGTTTGTACTAAAATTTGGACCCAAGTTGAGTTTGTATTGACCTAGTTTGCAAGAAGGTCCAGCATTATTACATTTGTACCCCTATCTTTCAAAAACCCTTACAAAAGGCCCCCTATCTTCTTCATCATTTTTGCAATTAGGTCCCTCCACCATTATAGCAGAGGAATCCTACTCCAGCGAGCTGTGTTAGGTGGTTTCTCACTGATTGCTCAGAGAATCCCCTTCAAAATTGGAAGGGAGATTCTTTGAGAAAATACATCCAATGTGAATCCAGTTTGATGCCCTAATTTCTTCCCAATCTCTCATGCGAATGCATGAGAGATTTGGGTCTCTTTTGAGTTTCCTTCTCCTGCGAGCATGCCTTTCCTGGAAGCTTGACTTCCAAACACAAATCCCCCTCCAGAGATCTATTTCAGAAGCCTCAGATCCAACCGACTCCTCTAAGCTTGAATTCGACCGGAAACCCCCCTCAAATTCTTCTCTCCTCCTCTGGCTGATTCGTTCGTCAAGCTCCGACGACCTTCCCTGCTCTCCCTCGTCGCCCGACTATAATACCGGTGGTAGGCTCTTCCTCCCAGCATTCGTCTGCATCGTGCAGCACCCGCCGATGCGCTTGCACCTCCTTCATTCTCGCCGACCATCTCTCTCTGAGTGCCTTCATCTCCAGCATCAGCAGTACATGTCTAACGCCATCTTCGTCTTCACTTCATCTCCTAACACCCTAGCTAAGTTCCCTTCCCCCTCTACTTTCTTCTCCATTATCTATTTCCCAAAACTGACCACTATCGCCCTCTAACACCCTCATCTCCAGCCACCACCTTCGACTAGGCCGCTCCACCTCCACAGGCCATCCCACTCCTCGCCGACAAGTCAATAAGCATCCCCTCACTCCACTAAACATTTCCCCCCACTTCACACACCACTCCACTCACTCACACACCTTACTAAACACACCTATACGCACACCTTCGCACATAGTGTGTCCTAGGCACCCTCGCACAGGCGTCCTCACGCCATGCCAACCACAACACATTCACTGTGCTTCGGCAAAGTTTCCTGAACGATTTGATGTGGTTGCGAGGTCGTCTTTGTGATTTCAGGTAGCAGGCATCATCCGCCATTGGTGATCGAGCTTGAAGCAAGCTCGCCATTGCTCCAGGCTTTGCTAGCTCTAGGCCACTATCCCAGATTGCACGGAAGACTCTTGGACATGAATCCAGGCTATCAATTGGAGTTAAAGGCCATAGTAGCTGCTACAATTGGGAGCCTTATCTCTGCCGTAGGTGCGCACGAAGAAAGGTGGGTGGATAGTCCCACCTCGGATACGAAAGAATGCCTATACCAGAATAAATTGAAAAAGTGTTATCACCTTATCATCTCAGTTACCACGGGGTGAGGTCCCTCTCGCCCTTCACCTGTCTCGTTCGTGACCTTGCCTCTGCGGACCTGGCCTGACTCGACTCGACTGTACTCCTTGCCCACCACCACAAGTCGGTGGACCTGGTCCCGGGTATGTACCTGATCTGATTACCCAAATACATGTGGCTCTTGGAGAGCGGAACCTAAGAGAGAAAGAGAGGAGAGTGTGCACAGGTAGGGGATAGGTTTTGCTGCAGACTGAAGAGAAGGAGAAGCTAAGCTAAAGAAGAAGGATGTGGAGAAGCTAAGGACAAAGAGATGCTAAGGGCCGCGACAGAGAAAGGCAGAGAAGGAAGAAAGCTGAAGGAAGAAGACGGAGAAGTTAAGAAGGAAAACAAAAGGCAGAAGTCAGAGGAATGAGAAGACAAAGACAAAGAGAAAGAAAGCGAAGAGGCAGTCGGCAACCAAAGGCAAAGAGAAAGAAGAGAAGTAGAAGCAGGAGAGAAGCAGAGAAATCAAAAGGAGCACTGTAGCATCAGTTTAAGTCATTTAATTTATAAATCAGACATCCAATTTGAGTTTAATTCATATACATTGAGTTCTTTAGTATTTTGTGCTCTACATTACTCCCATATTTTTGCACTTTGATACTGATAATATTGCATATTATTTTAAATTTTGAATTGTGATCTTGATTTCTAAACACCAATTTGCTCCCTATGTTAGACCTCGGACTTCAAATTTGAGTAATAAAATTATATTTGTTTTGAACGCTTTTTTGGCTATATTACAACGTAATACTTTTGAAACCTGATTCAGTGCGATAAACAACCTCTGTTGGCATCGATGCGTGCATTGGCGTAGGTTAATGTGGGTGCCAGTTGTGGCGGCCACTCCTCTACTATGAAGCACGAAGGCAGAGAGGGAGAGCCAGAGGTGCGGGTCGCAGTCGCGAAGGAAGAAGACAATAAGGGAGGCAGGTGCGAGTCTTTCAAGGTCTGGGGAGGTTCCTGAATGTCTTAAATGAAAGGGAGAGGGGGCATGCACTCCCTGTTGGTCGGCAGACATAGTCGTGGATAAGGCGGAGCATGGTGGTGATCATCATCGTAGAGAATCGCCATGGTGGGAATGTCGGGTAGAGCAAGGTGGTGATGAGCTCGCGGTGTTGGGGTCATATTCATGGTGATGATGTTGGCGCTAACACCAGCGATCACGTTGATGGGAACGTCGTGGACGAAACGAGGTGGTGATCGTGTGGCCATGGTCATGGTGCTTGTAGTGATGGAGTCAAGTCTGTCTCAGAGAGGAGGTTCTCGTCCATGGAGGAAGAAGATGCTGGAGAGGGAGTTTCCTCCCCGTGGAGAGGGAGATGGATCCCTTGCCATCCTCGTCCCTATTACATATATAAAGAGAAAGAGAAAGAGTCAGAGAGAATATCACTGAGGGAGAGATTATCAGGGAGAGAGAGAGGGGAAGAAAAATAAGGAAGGTTCACTTTTTTATTTTCTTTTACTTTCTTTCCTTTCCTCTTGTGCATGGCTTCCGAAACCTCCATGGGGAAGATTCTAATTGGGAGAGAGTCATCTCCTTCCCAAAATTGGAGATGGGAATTGAAGAGCTCTTTCCTTTCTTACATGTGACAAATTAAATCTCTGAAAATGGCTTTCCAAATTGAGCTATGATTCCATCTAGATTGCCCCTTCCACAATGAACCGAATTTAATTGATTAAGATGTAAAAATTGGTGCAATGAATGAAATGATAATTCTGCAGCTTTATTAATTTTATCCATGTAATGCATGATTCAGATTACATTTTCATTCCGATAATGAGGTACTTAGGCTCTAATTTACTCCACTAACATAGACTTATCAAACTCCCCCATGCCTAAGTTTTACTAGACCCGAGAAAAATCATACGAAACAGGCCAGGTCTCTAGGTCAGATTTAACCATCAGGATGCCTTATCGTGTCGCCCCTCTAGAGACTACATTGAAATACCAACAATAGGCTTAAAGGTACTCAAGTACTAGCCAAGATATGGACCTGACCGGCCTCAGCCTTAGGTCCACCACGAAGGTTTCTAAGGCCCGCAAAAACTGCCTAGAGGTTCGTTGACCCCAACGGTTAAATATCCGTCGTATGTGCAGCAAGTCTAGGTTCAGTTTGCCAATGCATTTTTAATAAAAAGAGAGATGTTATTTCAAGAGTTTTTTCTCTTTTTTTCAAATTTCCCTAAACCCAACATCGTATTGGCCCTAAAACATGATCTGTATCGATTCCTCTTCCCCACCATCAATCCTCACAGGGTTCCTGGCAATCGATGCTTCTGGATAGCACCACTCATGGCAAACCCACAGAACACTGGCTTTCGACACTCCAAGATAGTGCCGCCCATGCAATCGACATTTTGGGATAATGCTGCCCATGGCACCTAAACCAACACAAGCTGCTTCCATGCCCCCGGTAGGATATTTAGATATCCTAGGAGACAAGCAATAAGGAGACGGTATGTTATAAAGCATCTTCGAGGGGAGTATTTTCATCCTCCTCTTCGCATCGAGAACTTGTCCAATCAACTTGTGTCTTTGAGCCGCTCCCAAGTCAACTTTTCAGGAAAACATTTTCAGAATAAACACTTTTTGGCATTATTCTTCATTATGCACACTGAACTAGACCGGTGTGTGATTTTCTGGGTAGGTAGGTTACCAAGTCCTGTAAACCAAAGGGCAGGCAACGAAGCCGCATACTCCCTAAGCCTTAGACTTAATACATTAGCCTCGCAACTTCCTCAACCTCTTGAGGAATAGCCCAGATCGTAACAAATACATGAGTGTTTGAGCCCTAGAACTGACCTAGGAGGCCTAAAGTCGGTATCTGTTGAGCATTTAGGAATGGCTACGCTAACGTGTGCGGTTTTGGAAAACCTGTCATTGTAGTTCGAAAGTGAAGAATTCGTGTTCAACAAATAAAATTTATACCGAAATGAAAATTCTGGGTCGAACACAAGGAGGCGGACGTTTGATTTAAAAACTACGCATTTCCTTTTATTTGTCACAGAATAATTCAATTTAAAACTATCTAATTATTTACAATAAATAGAAGAGAGAGAGAGTAAGAGAGAAAGAGAATATTACACAGATAAATCAAAATGCAAGGAATTTTTCATTGAGGAGATTGTTCATTACAACTAGAAAGCATAAAACAATTACTCTAGAAAGCGATAAATTTACTCTAGAATGCATTAAAAGAATGGAGGGAGAAATGTCCTCCTCGACGATTGCTTGGAGGACGAACAAAACTACACTAGAAAGCAATAAATCTATACTAGAAAGAAGTAAAAAGAATAGGGAGAGAGAAATCCTCCTCGACGATTGCTTGGAGGACGAGCCGGATGGGAAGACGCCTGGACGAAGGAGAACGAAGTAGGACGAAGGAGGACGAAGCAGAAGAATGGGACCGAAGCAGCAAAGTAGGAAAATTCTACACTAGAAAAGCTGTAAATATGAATAGGAGAGAGAAGTTATCCTCCTCGACGATTGCTTGGAGGACGAGCCGGACGGGACGACGTCTGGACGAAGGAGAACGAAGCAGGAAGAAGGAGGATGAAGTAGAAGAACGGGAATGAAGCAGCATGCCGTCATCGTTGCGGGAACCACTTCCGAAGGGGAACGAAAATTTAGACTTTATCACGCGAGGAGCATCCCAGGTGTGGGACAAGCTTCTCTTGAGCTTTGGAGGGGTAGAAAGGAGAAGGAAGGGATGAAAATTTCGTATGGAGGGGGTCTCCTTTTATAGTTACAAGGAGTGGGGGCAAAATGGACATTACAACTTCAAAACAATAAATGAGGGGTCTTTAGTGACGGATAAAACCGTCGCTAAAGCTCCCAACGTGGGCGTAGCTTCCGCGCCCACGCGCCCCTGCTCAGCTGCCCACGCGTGCAACGCTTGCACACGACCGCTGGTTCTTAGCCGTCCGATCGCGATATCGGATGGCTTAGATCGCGCTTCACCCACTGCAGCCCACCCGCCTGGCGCGTCCAATTGCGCGCCGGCGCCGTGCGTTCAATCATGCGTCAGCGCTATTGGGCGCGCGCGGCTGTCCGATTTCCATCTGACGCTCCACGCGCCCGATATCTTGCGCCCAATTTGAGGCTCGCGGGACTCGATCCCGCGACCTCCGCTTTGCCCGTAGCTGCATCATCGCTGCGCTACGCCTTCGAAATGGTCACGTGGATGAATTAGCCAACCGCATCCACAGCCGTTGGATCTTGATCCAATGGTCGAGAATCGACGTGCTGATTGAAGAAGAAGAGGTGCGGCGGTGCTGGAGGCCATTTGGGCGGCTGAGATGGCACCACGTGGCGCCATCTTGGCCGTCCATCTTCTGGAAGTTGTGGATGGTGCCACGGATGTCGGATTTACTTGATTTTTGTGTCGTTCAGCTACGATCGTCGATCTGAATTCATCCGTGCGGTCGGATTTGTCATCTGAAGTGTGAATTTTCACCATCTTGGCCCTTGATCTTCTAGGGTTCCCCGATCACTATCTGATGCTACGGATGCCTGATTAGGGCAATCTTGGAGTCGTTGAACTCCAATCATTGCCCTGATCACATCCATACGGTTGGATCTTTGATCTGAGGCCCCGATAAAATGTTTGCCCTGTCCAAGCACATAAGAGGAGACAGTTAACCTCCATTTTATTCAAACTACTCTAAATGCAAGATGATGCATGTTATGCAATATTTATATCATGAAATGCAATCCTATGCTTAAGAACATGCATAAATAGACATTTTAAGTAGTGTAAATGTGTTTACATCATACCCCCATGCCTATCTTTTGCTAGTCCCTAGCAAAAACTATATGCTATTTATAAAAGAATTAGGTTGGATTATTTGGACTTGAGTTATTTTCAATCATTAAGAAATTGTCTACTTAGGAATTGAACTTTCAAAGACACAACAGTACCCGGGTATCAGCCAAAATGCAGACCGCCTCAAGCCCTCGCCTTATTAAAAGAAAATTTTCTTTTTCTCTTTTTCTCTTTTCTAATTTTTTTGGATTTTCAAATTTTAGAGTTTAAGAGTGGCTTTCTACAACCATTCAACTCACCCAAGATTTGATGAGAACCCTAAGCTTTAAGCATCTTATTGTGATTGTGATAGACTCGTTGACTGACAGTTAGAACGGACTTCAGATTTCTATGCCTCTAGGTGACCAAAAAGAATTCTGCCTAAAGGTGTATCTTTACAACCTGTAGCTTTCTCCCTACTTTTATTTTTTTACGGGGTCAACACAAGGGTGAATTCGGTGTATATCTCCCCAGTTTATTCTACTTCTCCGCTTCTTCCTAAGTGTTTTGAGAATTTTTAGTGTATTTTCTGAGCTGGGTTCTGTACAACCGGTCGATGAGCTGTTACCACCAACAACTTGCCAGCCATACTCGTGCGACGAAGTGTGGCTTATTTCTTTTTGTTCTTTCTCCTTTTCTTTTTGATTTTTTTTTTTTTTAAGTAGGTGGCTTCCCTGGTCGAAGATTTACTTACAGGAAGCAAAAAAGAGAAAGGTCCAGTGACTGGGCTCTGGACAACCTACCTATGGGCTGTTACCCACGATAACTTGCTAGCCATATCACCCTAGAAGGTTCATTAGCTACCCAATTTCTGTTAGAATCGCCGAACAACGAGTCAGTGCAAAGAAAGTGTGTAGATGCTTAAAACTCAAAATTCCCTCAAATTAGAGGGCAGGTTGATAAGTCGTGTACTTATCACCCAAACTTATTTATTCCAATTATAATAGAATTAAGATGGCGATGACTCAAAGATAAATCCACATTTTAGTGGATACACAGGCTAATTAAATCCAAAGACCTGAGGGGTCTTTGTGTTCAGATCCTAATGTAAGATTTCTTAGGATTGAAAAGTCCTAATGTCCAACTAATCCTTCCTAATTTTTTTTTTTTTTATAAGAAGAGAGAATTTATATGGATTTCACAAAGCTGACCAAATAATTCAAGAATGAATCCACCCCCCCATGCCTAGCTGATGCAATGTCCTCATTGAAAAAGAGACATGAAAGAAAGGGTAGAATATGAAAGATGTCACCTGGATATGAAGCACGTATCAGCCTTGTGTCATATGTACAACTGCTGAGTTTAATGTCGTCAGCTAGGCGAAGTCCAGCCAAAGAAGTCACAGAATGGCTAGAGCAATAGAGTCTGAGACGGGTTCTGGGAGATTACGGTCAACAACAGGCTTCAAACGTTGACCGTTGACTTTAAAAGTGTTACCCATCTTTGGGTCAGAAATCTGAATGGCACCATTTGAAAAAATCTAATCAATTATGAATGGGCCATTCCATTTAGATCTGAGTTTGCTAGGAAAGAGCTTAAGTTTAGAATCGAATAACCAGACCTTTTGGTTTGGCTCAAAGCTCTTGTGGGAAATCAATTGATCATGTAGAGCTTTGGTCCGAGCCTTGTAGATCTTGGCATTCTTATAAGCAACATTTCTAAGCTCCTCCAACTCAGATAGTTGGAGTTTCCTGGTCTTCCCAGCTAGATTTAGATCTAAATTGCATTGTTTGATTGCCCAGAATGCCCTGTGTTCAATCTCTACAGGTAGATGGCATGCCTTTCCATACACCAAACGAAATGGAGACATGCCGATGGGCATTTTATACGTCGTACGGTAGGCCCAAAGAGCATCATCAAGCTTTTGAGTCCAATCCTTGCGATCAGGCCTAACCATTTTTTGTAGAATGTTCTTGATCTCTCGATTGGAGATCTCAGCTTGTCCATTCGTCTGGGGATGGTAAGGTGTGAAAATACGATGATTTTTGCAGCCGTCTTTCTCCCAGAGAAATGTCCACCACACCCAGATGCATGGCAAAACTCGAGTATACTGTTGAATTCATTCTCCGGTATGCATCAGCGAATAATCTGATCAGAACCAATGCGATACAGTTCAAGGTCCTCCCAAAAGTAGTATTTGGCCTCAGATTTGAGTCTATCCTGTTGTTGCTTGGTCCAATCTTGGGGGATTTGACCAACGGCCAAATAGTTAACAATGTCAGCAAACCAAGGGGTGTGGACACCTAAAACTATAAGAATGGTTTCGCCTGGAAAAGTGTCAGCAATTGGAATGTCCGGACAAGAAGAATCACCTAGGAGTCTCGACAAATGATCTGCCACCACATTTTGTACCCCAATTTTATCCTTAATTTCAAGATCAAATTCTTGAAGAAGAAGAATCCAACGAATAAGCCGAGGTTTAGCATCCTTTTTAGCCAAGAGATGTCTCAAGGCCGAGTGGTCGGTATAAATGATAACATGAGACCCTAAGAGATAAGCCCTGAAATTTTCCAAAGCAAATACTACAGCTAGTAATTCCTTCTCAGTAACAGTGTAATTCCTCTAGGCTTCATCCAGAGTTTTACTAGTGTAGTAAATGATAGAGGGCTTTCGATCAATTTTCTAACCCAAGACAGCCCCGACCGCGTAATCAGAAGCGTCGGTCATGATCTCAAAAGGGCTGTCCAAATTTGTGGTTGCAAAATTGGAGTGCAAGTGATTGCCGTTTTCAGAAAATCAAATGCCTTTCGGCATGATTCGTCAAAAACAAATGGCGTTTCTTTGGCAAGAAGATTGCTCAAAGGGCGGGCAACCTTCGAGAAATCCTTGATGAATCTTCGATAAAATCCCACATGGCCAAGAAATGATCTCATTTGTTTAACAGATGTGGGAGGAGGAAGTTTAGCGATAGCATCAACCTTAGCTTTGTCTACTTCAATTCCCCATTCAGAGATTACATGACCCGAAACGATGCCCTCTTGGGTCATGAAATGACTCTTTCCCCAGCTAAGGACTAGTCGTGTCTTGATACATCGCTTAAGAATCATTTCCAAATTAGCCAAATAAGAGTCAAATGATTCTCCGAAAATAGAGAAATCATCCATGAAAACTTCCATAAACTCTCCCACCATGTCGGAAAATATGGCTAGCATACACCTTTGAAAAGTCGCAGGTGCATTACATAACCCAAAAGGCATCCTACGAAAAGCAAAGGTTCCGTAGGGACAGGTGAAAGTAGTTTTTTCCTGATCCTCGAGATGGATAGGAACTTGGTTGTATCCCGAGTAGCGATCAAGAAAACAGAAGTACTTCTGCTCGGCTAATTTTTCCAAGATTTGATCAATGAAGGGTAGGGGAAAATGATCCTTTTTAGTGGCTGTGTTCAGCTTCCTGTAATCAATACAAACTCTCCAAGAGGAAGTTGAGCGAGTTGTGACAGATTCACCTCTCTCATTAGTCACAACAGTAATCCCGGCTTTCTTTGGAACAATCTGAAAGGAATTTACCCAAGGACTATCAGAGATTAGATACATAATTCCTGCATCGAGCCACTTGATGATTTCCTTTTTGACCACTTCTAGCATATTTGGATTCAATCTCCTCTGCATCTGGCAAGAAGGGCAGGATCCATCTTCCAAAAATATTCTATGATTACAGTAAGATGGCTCGATCCCCCTGAGGTCATGAATGGTCCAACCAATTGCCTCCTTATATTCCTTTAGGACCTTAATCAATTTAATTTCTTGCTCCCTTGTCAATTTAGCACTAATAATCACAGGGAGCGTATTCTGAGGTCCTAAAATTTGATATTTTAAATTCTCGGGCAATGGTTTCAATTCAAGCTAGGGTGGGGTGATGATTGATGGTAGGGTAGATGTTGAAGATTCAACAAGAGGAAGAGGTTTTGAGTAAACAAAATCAGTAACCTCTTCTGAAGATGTCAGGTCAGAGGGTTGCGGGTCAAATTCATCAACCAAAGAGGAACTTTCAATTGAAGAAATTGTCAAACAAGTTTCAATATTAACATTATCCTCATCAAGTTCCTCAATAAATCCATAATCCTCAAATTTATTGATCGCCTTAAAAATATCCAATTTCATTCGTTGGTCCCCAAAGGTAATTTCCATGCTACTGCTTTCACAATTAATGTTGGCCTTTGTGGTAGCCAGAAATGGACGCCCCAGAATGATGGGCGTGTTCCTCAGATTATCTGGTACATCCATGTCAAGGACAAGGAAATCTACAGGAAAATAGAAATCCTTGACCTTAACTATAACATCTTCAATAACGCCTCGCGGGTTTGTGACCAAACAGTCTGCTAACTGTAGCGTTACTGAAGTTGGCCGAAGTTCACCTAACCCAAACTTCTCATAAAGAGAAGTCGGAATTAGGTTGATGGATGCACCGAGATCCAAAAGTGCTCTATCAAATGTGTAATCTCCGATAATGCAAGAAATCAAAGGAGCACCAGGATCTCTCTTTTTCTGAGGGAGGTAGTGCAGGATAACAGAACTAGCCTGCTCGGAGAGTACCACCTTCCTCGGAACAGATTCTCTCGACTTACGCTTTTGTGTACATAATTCCTTTAAAAATCTTACGTAAGCCGGTATGTGCTTGATAGCATCAAGGAGCGGGATATTGATATCAACATTTTTAAATAAATTCAGAAGCTCCTCATTACTATCAATAGACTTCTTCTTCTTTGCTTTGGTTAAGGCTTCAGGAAAAGGAACATGAGTCAGATCTTTGGAATCAGGTTCCTGAGCCTTGATTTCTCCTCTAGAATTCTCCTCTCTCTCCTTAGATTCTTCAGGATTCAAAAGATCAGAATAGTGTGGTTGTGGATACTGAGTCTTCTTACCACTCCTTAAAGTTACAGAATTTGCAGAAGCGTAAGAATTTGGGTCTTGGGGAGGATTAGGAAAGATTGGAGGGGCTTGATTGACCATGAATTGTTGATTTGCAGAAGAAAAAGACGAGGAACCCTACTAAACCACCTGAGCATGTGCGTGCGGGTCCCTCTGATTTCCGTACCCTTGGGCTTGATTTCCCGAATTCATAATGTTTTGCGGGTTGGGTACGGGTTGGGATGGTAGAGATCCGGGTTGACGAGAGTTAGCAATGAGCTCGGATTGCAAGTTGTCCAGTGAGTTTTTCATTTGCTGCATGAGCTGGAGCATAGATCCTTGCATCTCTACCATTTGATGGTTCAAATTAGCCTGCCCTACAGGTTGACGGGCATTCCAAGCTAGCTGATTGACCTGATTTGGAGGCAACTGAGTATATACTTGACCCTGACCCATTGGTCGTTGCGGAGCATAGTTGCCGGGTCAGAATTGGGTTTGTTGCCCCGGATTTTTCCAAGAGAAGTTAGGGTGGTTTCTCCAACCTGGATTATAGGCATTCGAGTAGGGGTTGGATCTAACATTCTCTTGTACAGCACAGACATCCTCATAGGGTGAGGATGCAGAGAAAGAAAGGGAAGGATCAGAAAAACTGGGATCAAAGGCCCCAGTTGGGAACCCATGGGGTTCCAAAAAATGCTGACTCATAGGTTGAGTCGCATTGAGTTGATTCACGAACTCCTGTCCAGAAGGAGCTTGTGAGGAATGGAATCCTGAATTTTGGGATTGAGTGGATTGAGAGTTGTTCATAGAATTGCCAGCCATCCACTCTTCCATTCTTTTAGCAACCAAGTCCACTTTATCAAGTTTATTACAAATCAATTCCATATCAAATGAATGAGAGTCATGGACTTCATTGACATTTGATCTGGGTTGCTGGGACCGGTTAAAAGTATCCATGGAGGCATGATTAATTGAATTCTCACTCATTTCCTCAAATAAATCATGTGCACTATCTGCATCTTTATTGAGGAAATTGCCTCCGCAAGAAGCATCCACATGGTTTCTGAGTTGCTCATTCAACCCATGATAGAAGATCTGCACAAGTTCCCATTTCGGCACCTCGTGGTGTGGACACCTCCGCAATAAGTCCTGGAATCGCTCTCAAGCCACATGAAACTGCTCCCCCGACCGCTGGGTAAAGGTAGTGATTGCCCGTCTCAAAGCATTGGTACAACCAACTGGGAAGAATTTCTTCAGAAAGGTCAATTTCAACTCATTCAAAGTTGTAATTGGTCTTCCTATTGTCCTATACCAATGCGCGGCTTTATCCCTAAGAGAGTGGGGGAAGAGCCTCATGATCATTTGCTCCTCGTTAACATTTCGAGCCTTGGTGGTCTGACCAAAGTGGTCAAATCTTCCAAGTGCTGAAACGGATCTTCGGAGCCAAGCCCATGATAATGTTTAATCAGGGTTAACACCTGGGGCTTGATTTCTACGTCACCGGCTGGAGTCTGGATGCCGGGACGTTCCCCGTAATTTGAAGGATCATAAAAATTCTTCAAGGGCTGAGCGCCCTGCATTCTCTGGAACCATTCCTGCATTCTTTGCATTTGTTCCAGCTGCCTTCAAAATTCTTCCTGTGGATTTTCAAGCAGAGGAGGCTGTTGTTCGGCCATGGGATCAAATTGACCAAAATCTTACTTGCGCCTCCTAGAATGTTCTAATGGTCCTTCCAATCGGGGATTCAATGACCGTCTTCCCAGCATAAACTAGGAGAAGGTAGGAAGGACTGGGGATAGGGACCCTACAGTACAACAAAATAAGGCTGTCCTTAAGTGGGGTAGCCTAAGGATCTACTGACTCCCAAAACTAGCCTTAAGACTGTAAGTGATTTACTCTACTTGCGTCTGTTTAATCCAACCAGTTAGAAGGAGAGACTGGGGAGAAGGTTCTTCCTTTGGCTTTCGCCTCCGGTTCCTAGTGTACCCCCCAGCCGAGGTCGTTTGACGCTACTCCCCTAGCTAGACATCAGATTAATCAGTATAAGTAGGTTAATCAAAAACAATCTCAGACTAGGCCCTGAAGAGTGAATCAAACCTTAAGGCCAACATCTACTCAATTTTATTAAGGCCTGGGATTGTGGTGCTTATGGAATGTGATGGGCCCTTACAATGGGTTGTGCCCTTAATGATTGATTGAGATTTGTGTAAGCGCGTGCACAACTAGGGTTTTCAGGCAAGATTATTGATAATGTGTGAATTTTAATGTTTAAATCTTGCTTAAGTAGCTTTTACGGTTTCAAATTAGGTGAATTGCAATCAAGCTTCTAGGGAAACCAAGTTGTAAAACACGGGTGAAAATTGTTTTTCTTTAAAATCAGAAAGAAAGTGGAGTGCCTGGAATATACCTAGATTGAAAACCCTAAGGAGGAGCTACTTGATGAGTTGGTTTTAAATAAAGTGGTGCGGCCCAAACAACTCAAACAATTGGCCACAAATGCACCACTAAGTTAAGCACTCAAAAATGGTTAACCTAGAATGATTTCTACTCTATTATGTGTTGCTTTATGTGTACCGGTTCCGCAGATCAGAATTCGGTTGAGTAGAAAACAAATCAAGTTGATCAAGTGCCTTGAATGTAGGTGTGTGTTGTGTGTTTGTTAGAAATTACCCCACAAGATTATCTTTTTGTTATTTTTTTATGAATGAGGGTGGAATGAATGTGAGTGAAAATCCAAACAACCAAACTATTCTTAAGATTTATGCAAACACCTAGGTTAATTGGGATTTGGATTTAATGTGGCGAATGAAATCTATGGAGGGGGGTAAGAATGGGGGAGAACTTACAGTTGTCTTCAACTGCACTTTATTCCAGTCTACCGCTTGTTGATTCCTTGATGGAGGTCTCTGCAAAACAATAGACAAAAGAGAAAGCTAGTTAGAAAACAACATAAAGTGCAAGAAATGCGAAGAAAAGATCGGACATTGTTGCCACCCCAGCAACGGCGCCAAAATGTTGAACGCTTACGAATCGCTACGCTAACGTGTCCGATTTTGGAAAACCTGTCGTTGTAGTTCAAAAGCGAAGAATTCGTGTTCAACAAATAAAATTTATACCGAAATGAATTCCGGGTCGAACACAGGGAGGCTACGTTGATCTATATTTGCAATTATATTTTTTAGGATTTTTGATAAGCAAGGCGATATAATTACAATGGAGCTATCAGACTAAAAGAAAGAGAGAGAGAGAGAAAGAGAACATGTATTCAATATTTCAACTGTTTATATACAACAACAACAACCAAGCCTTTTCCCACACTAAGTGGGGTCGGCTATATGGATTCTTTTCCTCCACACAGATCGATTTTCAGTCATTTTAGGACTTAAATTAAAGTAATTGAGGTCATACTTAATAGTTTCCTTTCAACACTTGTTTGGTCTTCCTCGCCCCCTCCTAGCGGGTTCAGCCTCCAACTTCTCGCATCTCCTAACTAGAGCATCTAGTGGCCTTCTTTTTAAATGTCCAAACCATCTTAGATGGGCCTCTCTCATTTTATCCTCTATCAGTGCCACCTTGACCCTGTTTCTAATAAATTCATTTGAAATACGGTCCTTTCTTGTATGACCACATATCCATCTTAACATCTTCATTTCTGCCACAGACATCTTCTGTACATGCCTATAGTTTATAGCCCAGCATTCAGAACAGTACAACATGGCTGGTCTTACCACAGCTCAATAGTATTTTCCTTTGACTTTTAAAGGAACCCTCTTATCACAGAGAACACCAGAAGCACCCCTCCATTTCAACCACCCTGCATTAATTCTATGTGTGACATCTCCATCAATTCCACCATCATGTTGGAAAATGGATCCCAAGTACTTAAAAATATCTTTCATTGGAATGCACTCTTCTCTAATTTTTACATCAATCCCTTCGTTTTTCCCTCTACTACTAAACTTACATTCCATATACTCAGTCTTTGTCCTACTTATAAGTAATCCTTTATCTTCCAGGGCTTCTCTCCAAAGCTCAAGTTTTCTGTTCACTCCATCTCTTGTCTCATCAACCAACACAATGTCATCAGCAAAAAGCATACACCAAGGCACCTCAACTTGGATATGCTTCGTCAACTCATCCATAACCAAGGCAAAAAGATAAGGGCTTAAAGTCGAACCTTGATGCAGACCAATGGTGATATCAAAGTAGTCTGTCAAAACATCCTTAGTCTTTACACAAGCTGCAGCTCCATAGTACATATCCTTTATGAGGTTGATATATATAATTGGCACTTGTCTCTTCTCCAAAATTCTCCACAAGATATCTCTTGGGACAGAATCATAGGCCTTCTCCAAATCAATAAAAATCATATGTAAATCCTTTTTCCTCACTTTGTATATCTCCATCATACGTCTCAAGAGGTGTATTGCCTCAATAGTAGACCGGTCTGGCATAAAGCCAAATTGATTTTCAGTTACCATAGAGACTTGCCTCACCCTTCTTTCAATTATTCTTTCCCAAAGTTTCATCGTATGACTTATCAACTTATTACCTCTATAGTTGGAACAATCTTGTATATCACCCTTGTTCTTGTATAAAGGTACCACAAAACTTTTCCTCCATTCTTCTGGCATCTTCTTGCCTCTCCACACAGTATTAAATAAATTTGTGAGCCAAGTTATACCCCGTTCTCCCGTCATTCTCCAGACATCTATAGGAATATCATCAGGCCCAACAACCCTCCCACTTTTTATCATCTTCAGAGCCTTGTCTACTTCTTTCTTTTGTATCCTTCGATAACATGATCGATTCACATACTCTTCTGAGTTAACTAACTCCCCTAAGATGATATCATTCTTTTGTTTTTCATTAAATAGCTTATGAAAATATCTTTTCCATCTTGTCTTTATATCCTCACTAGCTATAAGCATCCTTCCTTCTTCATCCTTGATGCATCTTACATGCGTAAGGTCCTTTGCTTTTCGCTCTCTTGCTTTAGCTAACTTGAAAATATCTTTGTCACCTTCTTTAGAATCAAGTTATAAAAATGCTCCCAAGCTTTTGCTTTTGCTTCACTAACAATTTTCTTTGCTTCTTTCTTTGCTCTTTTGTAGTTTTCCATATTTTCATCGGTCCTATCTCGATATAAGGCTTTAAAATAGGCTCTTTTAATTTTAAGCTACTCCTGCACTTCCTCACTCCACCACCAAGCCTCCTTTTGTCCTGGAACACCTCCTTTAGACATGCCTAACACCTCCTTTGCCACCTTCCTAATACAGTTTGCCATATTTAACCACATTTCATCAGCACTACCATCAAGATCCCAAGCCTTTTGTTGCACCATCTTCTCTTTAAATCTCACTTGCTCTTTCTTAAGATTCCACCATTTAATTCTCAAATTCTTAGATACTAATTTTCTCTTCTTTGCCTTCTTCAAAAGAACATCCAACACCAAAAGACGATGTTGAGCAATTAAACTCTCCCCTGGAATAATCTTGCAATCTTTACAAGATAAACGATCCCTTCTTCTCAAAGCAAAGTAATCGATCTGCGTTCTTGTTAAGCCACTTTTATAGGTAATCAAATGCTCTTCCCATTTTTTGAAGAAAGTATTTGCTATGAAAAGATCATAAGCCATAGCAAAATCAAGGAACGTCTTCCCTTCTTCATTCCTAACACCAAAACCATGATTTCCATGCACTCCTGCATACTCTAAAGCATCTTTTCCCACATGCCCATTTAAATCTCCACCCAAGCAAATCATTTCTATCTGTGGGATTCCTTGAATTATCATATCAAGCTCTCCCCAAAATTTGTTCTTTATTCTTTCCTCTAGACCAACTTGAGGTGCATAACTGAAATGACATTAAAGATCTCTTCTTCTAAGATTAATTTTATCAAAATAATTCGATCACCCAATATCTTAACCTCAACCACGCTCTCCTTCAAATCCTTATGAATTATAATACCTACACCGTTTCTACCTTTGTCCCTTCCTGAATACCAAAGTTTGAAACCTGTTCTCTTGATTTCCTTTGCTTTTTCAACAACCCACTTAGTCTCTTGAAGGTAAAGAATTTGAATACTTCTCCTTACCATTGTATCCACAATCTCCATGAGCTTGCTAGTCAAGGTACCAATATTCCAACTACCGAATCTCAGTATTCTTTGTGACACACTTCGATGACGAAGTGGTGGAACTAGCTTCTTTACTCGCATGCGTTCCTCATGCGAGAACCCTTGCTCATTTTGGACTACATCCAGGCAGCGATGTAGTGGAACTAACTTCTTTACTCGCATGCGTTCCTCATGCAAGAACCCTTGCTCATTTTGGACTACATCCGGGTGGCGATGTAGCGAAACTAACTTCTTTACTCGCATGCATTCCTCATGCGAGAACCCTTGCTCATTTATCTTTTCAACTGTTTATATAATCAAACTAAATAAAAGTTACACTAGAAAGTGGAAAATCAATTACACTACAAAGCAGGAAAAAGAATAGGGAGAGAGAAATCCTCCTCGACGGTTGCTTGGTGGACGAGCCAGACGGGACGACGCCTGGACGAAGGAGAACGAAGCAGGACGAAGCAGAAGAACAGGACTGAAGCAGCAAAACAGGAAAATTCTACACTAAAGCTGTAAATAAGAATGTGAGAGAGAAGTTATCCTCCTCGACGATTGCTTGGAGGACGAGCCGGACGGGATGACGTCTGGACGAAGGAGAACGAAGCAGGACGAAGCAGAAGAATGGGAACGAAGCAGCACGCCGTCGTCGTCGCGGGATCCACTTCCGAAGGGGAACGAAAATTTAGACTTTATCTCGCGAGGAGCATCCCAGGTGTGGGACAAGCTTCTCTTGAGCTTTGGAGGGGTAGAGAGGAGAAGGAAGGGATGAAAATTTCGTATGGAGGGGGTCTCCTTTTATAGTTGCAAGGAGTGGGGGCAAAATGGACATTACAACTTCAAAACAATAAATGAGGGGTCTTTAGTGACGGATAAAACCGTCGCTAAAGCCCCCAATGTGGGCGTAGCTTCCACGCCCACGCGTGCCCGCTCAGCTGCCTGTGCGCGCAACGCTTGTGCACGACCGCTGGTTCTTAGCTATCCGATTGCGAGATCGGACGGCTTAGATCGCGCTTCACCCGCTACAGCCCGCCCGCATGGCGCGTCCGATTGCGCGTCCGCGCCACGTGTTCAATCGCGCATCGGTGCTATTGGGCGCGCGCGGCCATCCGATCTCCATCTGATGCTCCACCCGCGCCCAATCGCTTGTGCCTCCGACCCTCTGCTGCGGCTCGAACCCACGCCCATTGGTCGCGTAAGCGTGCTCGACCGCTGCGCTACGGGGCACGGATGGTCAAGCGGACGCTTTTAAGCGCGGCCGACCACAGCCGTTGGATCAAGATCCAACGACGGAGAACGAGCGGGTGAGGGGCCTTCGTAGAATGCGTGCGGCCATTTGGGTGGCCAAGATGGCCACACGTGGTGCCATCTTGGCCGTTCATCTTCTGGAAGTTGTGGATGGTGCCACGGATGTCGGATTGACTCGATTTTTGTGTCGTTGAGCTACGATCGTCGATCCAAATTCATCCGTGCGGTCGGATTTGTCATCTGAAGTGCGGATTTTCACCATCCTATCCCTTGATCTTCTAGGGTTCCCCAGTCACTATCTGATGCTACGGATGCCTGATTAGGGCGATCTTGGAGTCGTTGAACTCCAATCATTGCCCTGATCACATCCATATGGTTGGATATTTGATCCGAGGCCCCAATAAAATGTTTGCCCTGTCCAAGCACATAAAAGGAGACAATTAACCTCCATTTTATTCAAACTACTCTAAATGCAAGATGATGCATGTTATGCAATATTTATATCATGAAATGCAATCCTTTGCTTAAGAACATACATAAATAGACATTTTAAGTAGTGTAAATGTGTTTACATCAGTATCCCTCACTTATCTCTTTTTCTCTAGCACTTCAAGACTAAATTAATCATTCATTTTAGCCTAGAACTTAGGTAATTCTTCCATAATCAAATGCTGGGACCAGCACAATTTTGCACATTTTCCTCTCTCTCTCTCTCTTCTGCTCTCCCTTTTTCCCTTTCAACATATTTACAATTTAGCTTACAAAGATTCCATCTCCTTCTTTCTCTCTCTTCTCTCTATTTTTTTTTAATGCAAGATGGATGCCCAAACTACATGTAGAATATGTATGCATGCTATGAACAACCTCAGGTTATACCCCCCCATTCCTAAATCTAACAATGTCCTCATTGGAAAGAAAAAGCAAGGAAAGATATTACCTAAGGTGGAGTTGGATGTCTCGCAAATCACGGTCTAGAAGGGTGGTAGAAGGAGACCCATAGAAGATATGTATCAAACCTAGCCTAGTGAAAAAGTAACCCAAGATATTGGTAAGCTGGTGATGGAGAGTGATGCCAAATGCTCACCAAATGTAGGTGAAAATAGGGTACTCCTGAGATATTGTTGGAGGTTTCACAAAATACACATGAGTAGTGACCTCTGGGAGTGCGCGGCGAGGAGGCAAAGGCTCCTCCAGTAGATATGTGTGGGAAAAGGAGGGTGCAATGAAGGATACCCTAAGGCTGAGGGGCTAACATGGAAAAGCATTGATCCACACTCGCCACTCTACCACTGGATGTATTAGTCTGGTTATCCCCCCATAAAGCATGAATGTGATGGTCGACCTGGATAGGTTGTTAATATGATATTTTTATCGTTGAAATGTGTATAGTGGTTAACCTAATTCAGACCTAACCATCTCTTTACAAAATTTTTAACCTGGCCTAATTGATTTTATCTTGTCACTTTTAAGCCCAGGGTCGAACTCAGGGAAGTGGGGTTCAAGTCGAGTTTCTACGTTTTCCTTAAAACGCGTCTCTTCCGTTCGTTTATTCTGTTTTTGGTATTTTTCTTATTTAGGTTTTTTTTTTCTGGTAATCCTTGTTCTTGAGGCACACCCTCAAAATTGTGTCCTTGGCTTTTAGCCAAAACAGAGTTTCAAAACACGTCTTGCTACTTGCAAGATGGGGTACCTGCAAATCAAAGATTATCTTTTCACTTTTATACCCTTTTTTTTAATCTTTTTACTAAGGAAGCTATCAGATAGAAAGTAAATATAGTAGCTATAGATATATATTTATATGTAGTATATATATAAAGGGGTGGGGGTGGAGGTGACGATGGAGTGTAGCACTATGTCGAGTCAGCCGACGTCTAGAGAGACGCAACCAACACGACTAGGTGCCGCGTGGAGTGTGGATGGAGGATGGATGATGTATGGGACCACGCTTTTTTTTTGTACGCGTGTATCAGGGAATATCAGCAACTGGTGCAGATATCCCCGCGATACAGCGTATAATAAATAACGTGAAAATATATGTACATATATATGTATATAAATGTATAATTATATATGTATAGATATATATAGATATATATATATATATAGGTGTATATATATATATATATATGTATATATGTATATAGCTATGTATATATGTATATAAGTATATATATATAATACTAAATAGATATATATATATATATGTATATAGGTATATATGTATCTATATATATATGTATATATATATATGTGTATAGGTATATATGTATCTAGATATATATGTATATATATATATGTGTATATGTATAAGTATATAGATATGTATATATATATATATGTATATGAGTATGTGTATATATATATATATATATATATATATATATATATATTATATATGTATATGCATATATATATTATATTATATGTATGTATACATAACTATATAGATATACTATGTATATATAAGTATATATATATAGATATATGTATATGTATATATATATATATATATATATATATATATGTATATAAGTTACTATTAGTGTGTGAGTGTGTGTGTGTGAAAGTGTTGGTGTAGATGTCTGTGTGCGTCGGTGTAGTGTGTGAGAAAGTGTTGTGAGAGAGAGTGAGAGAGAGAGAGAGAGAGAATGGGAGAGAGAGAGAGCAGGAGAGAGCTGGCAGGAGCGGAGAGAACGGAGGCAGCCGCACTGCAGGAGGCGAGTTAAGACGTCCGGAGGTGAAGACCGTCGTCTGATGGTCGCGGGCGCGTATTCGCGCAGAGGAGATGAGTCTGCGTCAACCTGCTGCGAGCGCGGAGGCTCGCGACAGAGCGAGGAAGCGGACGCGGGGAAGGCCTGCAGGCACGTGCAGAGGGGCTGGAGCGCCTGCAGGCGCGCGCGGACGAGGTCTGCAGGCGCGCGCGGACGCTTGCAGAGGTTGGCAGGGAGCGGGAAGACGCTTGGCCGGCCGCTGCTGAGGAGCGCAGCGACCGGTTGCGGGCGCAGAGGCGGGCGACAGAGCAGACGAACGGAGGCGGGGAAGGCCTGCAGGCGCGTGCAGAGGGGCTGGGGCGCCTGCAGACGCTCGCGGAAGCTGCGGGGGCCGCTGCCGCTGCTGCTGCTGCTGCCGCCGCTTAGCTGCTGCTGCTGCTTCCGCTGCTTCTGCTGCTGCTTCCAGCTTCAGACTTTGAAGAAGCAGCAATGGCGGGAAGGGCAGGAACGGAAAACAAATGAAAACAGAGAGCCACCACGCCCACCGGCTCTTTGAAGAGCTGGGCGGTGATGGTCTCACTGTGGTAGTGTGCACCACAGTGAGCTCCTGCCCGTCGGGTTTCTCCTCGAAGGAGGTCCGGCGTATGGAGGGGAGAGGGAGGAGAGGAAGGTGGCGGCCTGCTGGTGTGATTCTTTCTTGCTGCAGCCAGCCGCAGCTGCGTATTGCAGCAATGTTCCCCCCCTCTCTTCGTCGCGAGGAAGAGCTGCTGCTTTATAGAGGAGGAGAGCATGGCGGGGAGGCATGGCAGCAGCAGGGAGAGGCGTTGGAGAGTGGCTGCTGCAGGGAGAGGCGCGGGAAGTTGCAGCCGCGGGAAGGACGGCAGGGAGAGGCAGCGGAGAAGAGGTTGCAGCAGCGGGAGATGGGAGGAATGGCAGCCGCAGGGAATGGCTTGGGCAGGGAGAGGGCGGACGCGCGCGGGAAGGACCGCAGGACAGCAGGGAGAGGCGGGACTGCTGCATGCGGCTGCGGGAAGGCGCATGGCGGGGAGAGGCAGCGGAGAAGATTGCAGCCGCAGGAGAGAAAAAAAAATAGAAATCAAGAGGAAATAAAAATAGAGAAGGGAATTTTTGCAAAGAGGCACTTGAGGAGAATGTAAATTATGAAGCCCTTTTATTCCAATCTTCCCTCCTCTTAATTAAATGCATGAATGCAAGTATTTTTACAGATGCGACTATAGGATTATAATATACATAGTTAATGCTAGAAAATAGCATAAGAAGGCGTCCCTATAGGCGTGTTTTGAGGTGCAAACATATACCCCCATGCCTATCTTTTGCTAGTCCCTAGCAAAACCGTATTTAGAAATGTTCTTAAGCTGAAGATTTTCTTCTGAGATGATATCGGTGTGTTTATTATCGGATATTGTGAGAACCAATTGTAAAGAAGACTACCAGTACTTTAAGTCTTACATGACAAAGATTATCTCTCAACTAACCAGGACTCTTGATATTTAAACCTTAAGTACGATTTCCAGGACCCAGGAGGTTTTTCCATACTCGAGAGCTCAAGAGGTTATGGTTTGTGCATAGTGAAGGATCAAGACTGACCAGATGAACCTTAAGACTCACTCCCAGGGTTTCACGAATTTTTAAGTACAGGTTGGTCCCAATTTCAGCTCGTGTTTTCGGATTGACCCTTAAGATGATTACGGAAAACTCAACTCCCATTTTTGAAAAACAAATTATACCGACATTTATGAGATATACTGATTCTTTTGCAACATCTTTTTTTTTTTTTTTTTTTTTTTTTTTTTTTTTTTTGAAACATATGTCAGTATATCTCTTACAACACATTTTGAAAGAGCACACTTTTTTTTTTTTTTTTTTTTTTTTTTTTTTTTTTTTTTTTGTGGGAGAGTTTCTTTTTGGTGGAAAGAGCCACTCCTAAACACAAGACTAAAACTTGGGATAAAAAGTCTACCTGCACGCACAGGTAAGGACTCCACCTTTCCTAATGAACACTAGGGTTGGATCTTATGTTCACCTGATCTTTCCTGATATGTGTAGTGTGAACCAAGTTTACTTAAGCTCTCAAGAAAAAGCAAACCAACGAATCCTGTACTGTGTCTCAGGTACAAGAAACGTTCTTAGTTAGGAGAGATTTTGATCTATTTCGTCAATGCTTTAAGTGAATTAAGCCGAGCCTGAGCGAATCAAGCTTCTGTGGCCTGGAAATTTTTCAAAACAGAGGTTGAATATCCATAAACACTTATTGTATTTTTGTTTCAGCTTTTAGATCATTACTAAACACCATTTATTACTATATATATATATATATATATATATATATTTTTTTTTTTTTTTTTTTTTCTTGCATATTTATAAATAGGTGGTAATTGTCTGATACCATAAAATACCCGGATCCTATGGATGCCTATCCACCCCCCCATGCCAAACAATGCTATGTCCTCATATGCATGCAGGGAAAGGCAGAGGAAGATCGGGTAACAAGAGCTGAGGTTCAGGGTATAGATCAGGGTGGAAGGGTGGGTGGATGGTGGGTGGTGAAGAGAAAAGTGAAGTGATTGCGATAGAGGTGTGAAAAGTGATGGTGGATGGTGAGTGCTGTTAGGGTGCCTCCCAACAAGCGCTGAATTTAATGTCCCCAGCTGGACTCAGAATGAGGCAAAGAATTAGTTACCCTCCAGCAGGGCAACGGTTTCTCCAACGGGGGCAGGTTCATGAGTCAGATAGGGTTTCAAACGCTGCCCGTTGACCGTAAATTTACGCCCAGATTTGGGATCTTCGATTTCGACGGCCCCATTGGGGAATGGTCTTGAGACCAGAAAAGGACCAGTCCATTTGGACTTTAATTTCCCAGGAAAGAATTTGAGTCGGGCATTATAGAGCCAAACTTGCTGAGATGGCTCAAATTCCTTCCGCCGAACATGGCTGTCATGAAAAGCCTTAGTGCGCTGTTTAAAGGTTAGAGCAGAATCATAGGCTTCACGACGGAGCTCTTCCAGCTCTTGGAGTTGGAGTTTCCTTTCTCGTTCACACAAGTCTGGGTCGAGGTTACATTGGCGAACCGCCCAATAAGCGCGGTGCTCCAACTCCACAGGCAAATGACAAGGCTTCCCGTAAACGATTCTATATGGAGACATACCAAGGGGAGCCTTGAAGGCGGTCCGATACGCCCAAAGTGCGTCAGTCAGCTTGTCGGACCAATCCTTACGGTCAGGCCGAACCGTTTTCTGGAGAATCTGCTTGATTTGCCGGTTCGACACTTCCGCCTGGCCGTTCGTCTGAGGATGATACGGGGATGCGATACGATGGTGGACTCCGTATCTCCTCAGAAGTGCCCGAAAAGAAGCATGGGTAAAGTGGCTTCCTCCATCCGAGATAATGGCCCGAGGGATCCCAAAACGCGCAAAGATATGGTCTTTGACGAATCGGGTGGAGATAACATGGTCAGCACGGCGCGCGGGAATAGCCTCGATCCATTTTGAAACATAGTCGACGGCCACGAGGATGAATTCGAAGCCGTTGGATGGAGGGAAGGGACCCATGAAGTCAATTCCCCAGATGTCGAAGATTTCCGCAGCTAGGATGTGTTGCAAGGGCATCATGTCACGACGTGCCATTGACCCTAAAGACTGGCACCTAGTGCAATGTTTGGCATAAGCGTGCGCATCCTGGTGAAGGGAGGGCCAAAAGAAACCGCACTGCAACACCTTGGCTGCAGTTTTCCTCCCAGAGAAATGGCCTCCACAGGCCTGATCGTGGCAGAAGGATAGCACACTGGGGAACTCACTGTCAGGAATACAGCGACGGATGATTTGATCAGCACCTATCCGAAAAAGAAGTGGATTATCCCAGAAATAATACTTTGCTTCTGCCATGAGACGCTCACGCTGGTTTTTAGGCCAGCCACGTGGAAGAGATCCAGAAGCAAGGTAATTGGCAATGTCGGCATACCACGGTCCACTTGCCGCATTTATTGCCAATAGGTGCTCATCAGGAAAAACTTCATTAATTGGCAGAGTAAGTCCAATATGGTCAGGGTCCAGTCTGGAAAGGTGATCAGCCACAACATTCTGGGCTCCGACCTTATCACGAATCTCAATGTCAAATTCCTGGAGCAGAAGGATCCAACGAATCAGTCTAGGCTTGGCATCCTTCTTGTGCATGAGATGGCGAATGGCCGCGTGATCAGTGAAAACAATAATGTGAGAGCCCAGAAGGTAAGAACGGAATTTTTCCAGCCCAAAGACGACTGCCAGTAGTTCCTTTTCAGTGGTAGTATAATTACGCTGGGCCTCGTCCAACGTCTTACTGGCGTAGTATACCACGAAGGGGTGTCTATCGCGTCTTTGTCCCAGGATGGCTCCGACTGCAAGGTCTGAAGCGTCACACATAAGTTCAAAGTTGAGGGACCAATCAGGCGGCTGGAGAACAGGGGCCTTGGTGACAGCATTACGCAGTTGCGTGAATGCTTGTATACAGTCAGGGCCCATGTCGAAGGGCACGTCGGTTGATAGGAGATGAGTTAAGGGTCGAGAAATTTTGGAGAAGTCTTTGATGAATCTCCTATAGAAACCGACGTGTCCCAAGAAGGAGCGGATTTGTTTGACAGAACCAGGCACAGGTAAATCAGCAATGATATCGAGCTTAGCTCTGTCAACCTCGATACCCCTATCGGAGATGATATGTCCAAGAACAATTCCTTCGTGCACCATAAAATGACTTTTTTCCCAGGAAAGCACGAGGTTTACATCAATACATCTCCTAAGGATGCGAGTCAGGTTGGCAAGACATTCGTCGAAAGATGGTCCAAAGACTGAAAAGTCATCCATGAAGACCTCAAGAAAGTCACCCACCATGTCATGAAATATCGCCAGCATGCATCTCTGGAAAGTTGCTGGCGCGTTACAAAGTCCGAACGGCATCCTTCTAAAGGTGAAGGTGCCGAAAGGGCAGGTAAAAGTGGTTTTCTCTTGGTCTCGGGGGTCTATTGCCACCTGGTTATATCCTGAGAATCCATCCAGGAAGCAGAAAAATTTATTTCCCGCTAACCGCTCCAGGATTTGGTCAATAAATGGTAGCGGGAAGTGATCTTTCTTGGTTGCAGCATTGAGTTTCCTATAATCCACACACACTCTCCAAGATGTAGGAGTGCGTGTAGGGATGGATTCGCCCCTGTCATTGACACGGATGGTGAGTCCTGCCTTTTTGGGCACAACGTGAATCGGACTCACCCAGGGGCTATCGCTGATCGGGTAGATTATACCCGCATCCAGCCACTTAATGATTTCATTCTTAACGACCTCCCGCATGTTAGGGTTGAGACGTCGCTGCATCTCGCGAGAAGGTCGAGCCTCCTCCTCCGTATATATACGATGAGTGCAGTAGGAGGGACTAATACCAGATAAGTCTGATAAAGACCATCCAATAGCTGCCTTGTGTTCTAGGAGGACCTTAGTTAGTTTGCACTCCTGCTCCATGGTTAATTTTGAACTGATGATTACAGGGAGCGTTTCATTTGGTCCCAGGAAAACATACTTGAGTGTATTAGGCAGCACTTTTAGCTCGGGAGTGGATGGGGAAGGATCTGGCATTTCTTGGGACGAGAGTGTCCCAGACGGGTAGGGGAACAAGTTAGGAGGAAGAAACTGGCCTTCAGATTGGCCAAGAAGAGGGGCTTCTTGGATAGATGGATCCAAAAATGAATAGCCCCAGTGAGAAGTATATGGGCTCAAGGTCCCAGTGTGGATTTGTAAATCCGCCTGATTTGGCGGGGAAGAAAGGGCAATTCGGTCTTCATGAGTGTGGACTGACAGTGAGTAGCCCGGATATGACTCAGACCACGAGGTATGGGAAGCGGAGAAAACCTCGTCAGAAGTCTGGCCAGGAGAAGGTACTGGACAAGGGAGGGATTGGGGAACGTCACAGTATGCGTTGGTCAGGCAGTTATCAGTGTTTATAGGTAATCCGCAACAGTCCGAATAGGTCCCAATTAGTCCGATACACGCGCTGACGGCCATGTCCTCGTCAGACGTGTCATCCTCAATGCAATCGCAATCAAAGTTCTTGGCTGCCTTGAATATGTTAAGCTTGAGCTTCTCAGATCCAACGGCAATCTCAATACAGCCCGACTCGCAGTCGATGTGGGCGCGGGCTGTGGCCAAGAAAGGTCGACCGAGGATGATCGGACAATCAGAAAGTGAACTAGGAACTTCCATATCTAAAACAAGAAAGTCAACAGGAAAACAGAGACTGTTGACCCTAACCACCACGTCTTCCACCACACCCTTCGGGATTTTGACAGAACGATCTGCCAACTGTAACGTGACAGGGGTGGGTTTCAGATTTCCCAAGGAAAATTTTTTGAGCATGATGGTCGGTATGAGATTGATGGAAGATCCTAGATCAAGCAAGGCACGGTTAAAACTGCAGCCTTGGATGCTACAGGAAATCAGTGGTGTGCCCGGATCTTTCTGCTTCGGTGGTAAGTTTGATAGTATAGCACAACTCGCATGAGGCGAGAGAACCACCGGATTCTTAGTCTTCTTTGACTGTCGCCTGGGTGTTGTGTAGTCTTTGAAAAATCGAGCGACAGTAGGTATGTGGTCGATTGCCTCGAGCAGGGGTACCTTGATTTCTACATCCCTGAACAAATTACGTAGGTTGTCAAAGGCCTGCGTATTTTTCTTTTTGCCTTTTGGCTCCCTTAGTAGAGCCTCAGGGAATGGGACTGATTCTGGCACAAGTTTTGGTGCATCATCCTCTCGCGAATGCGGTATGCATTCCGAATGAGAGGGCGAAGAAGAAGATGGGCCAGGATCAGGTCGAGGCGGATCGACGGTCTGCTTACCGCTCCTCGTAGTGATAGCATTGGACGATGCGGGTCCAGTGGGATCATACGGTGGAGGAGGGTTTGCAATGGGGATATAAGAGTGTGGTGCTGCAGCAGGATTAGCCTGAAATCCCGGTGGAATGTTCGGAGCTTGCAGAACTTGATTAACCTGTCCCTGAGAAGGTCGTACCTGTGGTTGAGAACCACGGGGCACGAAATTTCGCGGGTTTGGAACAGGTTGGGCGGGAAGAGTGCCCTGAGATCGAGTCGCCATGCGTAGTTGACTGATCTCGGCATTCTGCTGCGCCAATTGGTGCTGAAGAGAGGTCATGTTCTCTTCATGGCGCTTTGACATTTCCGTCATCATTCGCATCAATTTGTCAAGAGGGCTTGATGCGTGTTCAGTTTGTGGTACGCAAGGGCCTGATGGCGGATTTGCCATAGGATTAAACTGGACCCTTGGGATGACGGGTGCGGACGGTCGCATTGGTCCACCCGCGGGGTTTTGGCGCTGCGGGTTGTTGGACCATGCAAAGTTCGGGTGATTACGCCACCCTGGGTTATAAGTGGCAGAGAACGGGTTGTTCCCCAGGGCGCAAGCATCTTCTATGCCAGAAGACGCGTCCGCATGTAGATATGCGTCAGAGCACACGGAGGCTTGGTCCTCCGTGTCGAAATACTGGCTCGCAGAAGCCAGTTCCACATGACTTACCGAGTCGCTTGGCGCGACACTTGGTAAGGAAGGTCTAACGGGGTTTCTCGGGATAAGCCTGGTATTAGAAGAACTTGGATTGTGACGAAGTGGTGAAGAGGTGGTGTTTGCCATAGATCGGGCGGGGTTGGCCAGAAGCTCGTCCAGCTTCTTGTGCACGACGGAGACTTCATCCAGTTTTTGTGCAATAAGGCTTAGATCAGTGGATGAATGGGAGAGTCCCGTGTCAACTTCGTGGACATTTCGGGGCTGGCTGGTACGATTAAAGGCGACAATGGAAGCATTGTTCATCGAGTTTTCACTCATATTTTCAAACAGCTCGAATGCTCCATTCTCGTCTTTATTCATAAAGTTCCCTCCGCAGGAAGCGTCTGCAATCTGCTTCAAAGTCTCATTTAGCCCATAGTAGAAAATCTGGGCTATATGCCACTTAGGCAGACCGTGATGCGGACACTTCCTGAGGAGGTCGTTATACCTCTCCCATGCCTCATGAAATTGTTCGCCGTTTTGTTGCATAAATGAAGTGATAGCACGGCGAAGCGCATTGGTTCGCCCGATTGGGAAGAACTTCTTGAGAAATGCTGTTCGCATCTCTTCCCAAGAGTGGATGGTTCTCCCAAGGGTGCGTAACCATTGCGACGCTTTATCCCGTAATGAAAACGGGAACATCTTCATGAGGACTATAGATAACCCGACATTTCTTGGTTTAACGGTTTCAGCAAGTCGGGTTAGGTCTTCCAAGTGGAGAAATGGGTCTTCACTTGCAAGACCATGAAAGTGAAAATTGATTAGGCCAATTATGTTTGGTTTTAATTCAAAGTCGTCCCCGCCCATGGGAACCCGAATTTGTCCTATGGTCTCTGTAGCAGCGGGATTCTGATAAGAGCTAAGAGACCTAGGCTCCTCCCGTTCGGGAGGGTTCTGCATTTCCTCCAATGTTTCCCGAATGGCTTCGATTTGCTCATTATACATTTCCATTTGGGCTTGGAGGCGGGTTATGGGTTCTAAGGCTCCACCACCTGGTGGATTCTGAGGGCGGTTTCCTCCCTCGGGATTTGGGGGTGGGCGTGCAGCCATGTTTGTGGAGGAGGAGGACGATTCGACTTGTTTTCTAGATTTATCAGTCAATTCAAATAGTTCAGGGTTTTGTGACCTCCTCCCAAACATGCACTACCGCAGGAAGAATTGGGGAGATGAGAAGGGAAAAGGGATGAGAGAAATGACGCCGCAAAGGTACACTTGATTACAAATCAATACAGTCAAGATCCTAACCTCTACAGTGTGCCCTTAGCCCTAAAGATCTAAGTTACCTACTATCACGAACTACGGAACCGAATGCGAGCACCGCGGAACCACCGGGCCAGATTGAAAGGCCGTTTGCCCCAGTCTTAGACACCCGATAGCACGCGGGAACTCTCACCAGCACGTAGTCGCTACACACAGGTAGTTAGACCTCCAATCCTTAGTAAGGGTCAAGTTACTACCAGTTTTAATTAGAGGCTTAGGGTCAAGTGCTTTTGGAATGTGAAGGGCGTTGTTTACGGGTAATGCCCAAGTGATTGATTTTAAGAGTGTGTAAGAACAAGCATGCAACGGGGAAATCTCCCCGAATTGAAGTTTTTATTGGCGAATGGTTTTTTAGAGTTCAGCCTTAAGTAGTATGAATTTTAGGGTTTTGCTGAATTACCAATTCAACCAATCTCCGGGTTTTTTGCAAAAATACAGGTTTTCCTTCTAAAACCCAAGAAACGCTTCTTCAATTATCAGTTAGTTAATGCATGCTAAAATGCAATGGGCTACCCTAAATGGAGATTTCTAAGTGTGGATGCACGAATCAATTTTATACCAATGTGAAAGGGAGCCAAAGCACTTCAATTCAAGTGCTCCCAATCACTAGAAAGATATCCACACACAAGGCTTCAACCAACAGATAAAGAAAATAAAATTTTTGGGGTTGAAGTATTCATGATCGAATCATAGGCAAGTTTGAAAAGTCGTGGTGGGGTTGGAATCAACTCAATTCCAAATCTCCCCACCAAAAAAGTGATCCTGAATTAAAGATAATTGAGGCAAAAGAGGGATACAAGCAATCTTTTTCTTTGCCTCAAAGAATACTTCCCATGGCGAAAAATCTAAGAATCAAGATTCTAGAATTTTCGCTATGCGAAGTAAGGCGGGAAATCCCGGGGCAGTGGGAGTGAAGACAACCAATCAATCAAGTGAATTTTAATCCACTTGCCCTCAAGAAATCCCAAGAAGTTTTTCTAATTTTTAGTTTTTAAAATTTTTTTTTTTATTTTTGTGGTGGCAAGTTAACACTAATTTGATGAGAAAAGAAAACCTACTTGTTCGGCAACGTGTGCGAAGCTCCAATGCGATGTCGGCGTCTTCACGCTCTCGTTCCCGCCTTGGATCTGCTCACGTCCTCGACTTCGTTAGCCTTCTTCTCCTTCCACCAGGTTCACCTGCACACCAAAAACAATAATACCCGTGAAGAGAGAAGAGACAAATTTAAAGGAATTGGATAGAAACTTACTCGAAAGCGCACGTCCCCGGCAACGGCGCCAGAAAAGCTATGATGGTCGACCTGGATAGGTTGTTAATATGATATTTTTATCGTTGAAATGTGTATAGTGGTTAACCTAATTCAGACCTAACCATCTCTTTACAAAATTTTTAACCTGGCCTAATTGATTTTATCTTGTCACTTTTAAGCCCAGGGTCGAACTCAGGGAAGTGGGGTTCAAGTCGAGTTTCTACGTTTTCCTTAAAACGCGTCTCTTCCGTTCGTTTATTCTGTTTTTGGTATTTTTCTTATTTAGGTTTTTTTTTTCTGGTAATCCTTGTTCTTGAGGCACACCCTCAAAATTGTGTCCTTGGCTTTTAGCCAAAACAGAGTTTCAAAACACGTCTTGCTACTTGCAAGATGGGGTACCTGCAAATCAAAGATTATCTTTTCACTTTTATACCCTTTTTTTTAATCTTTTTACTAAGGAAGCTATCAGATAGAAAGTAAATATAGTAGCTATAGATATATATTTATATGTAGTATATATATAAAGGGGTGGGGGTGGAGGTGACGATGGAGTGTAGCACTATGTCGAGTCAGCCGACGTCTAGAGAGACGCAACCAACACGACTAGGTGCCGCGTGGAGTGTGGATGGAGGATGGATGATGTATGGGACCACGCTTTTTTTTTGTACGCGTGTATCAGGGAATATCAGCAACTGGTGCAGATATCCCCGCGATACAGCGTATAATAAATAACGTGAAAATATATGTACATATATATGTATATAAATGTATAATTATATATGTATAGATATATATAGATATATATATATATATAGGTGTATATATATATATATATATATATATATGTATATATGTATATAGCTATGTATATATGTATATAAGTATATATATATAATACTAAATAGATATATATATATATATGTATATAGGTATATATGTATCTATATATATATGTATATATATATATGTGTATAGGTATATATGTATCTAGATATATATGTATATATATATATGTGTATATGTATAAGTATATAGATATGTATATATATATATATGTATATGAGTATGTGTATATATATATATATATATATATATATATATATTATATATGTATATGCATATATATATTATATTATATGTATGTATACATAACTATATAGATATACTATGTATATATAAGTATATATATATAGATATATGTATATGTATATATATATATATATATATATATGTATATAAGTTACTATTAGTGTGTGAGTGTGTGTGTGTGAAAGTGTTGGTGTAGATGTCTGTGTGCGTCGGTGTAGTGTGTGAGAAAGTGTTGTGAGAGAGAGTGAGAGAGAGAGAGAGAGAGAATGGGAGAGAGAGAGAGCAGGAGAGAGCTGGCAGGAGCGGAGAGAACGGAGGCAGCCGCACTGCAGGAGGCGAGTTAAGACGTCCGGAGGTGAAGACCGTCGTCTGATGGTCGCGGGCGCGTATTCGCGCAGAGGAGATGAGTCTGCGTCAACCTGCTGCGAGCGCGGAGGCTCGCGACAGAGCGAGGAAGCGGACGCGGGGAAGGCCTGCAGGCACGTGCAGAGGGGCTGGAGCGCCTGCAGGCGCGCGCGGACGAGGTCTGCAGGCGCGCGCGGACGCTTGCAGAGGTTGGCAGGGAGCGGGAAGACGCTTGGCCGGCCGCTGCTGAGGAGCGCAGCGACCGGTTGCGGGCGCAGAGGCGGGCGACAGAGCAGACGAACGGAGGCGGGGAAGGCCTGCAGGCGCGTGCAGAGGGGCTGGGGCGCCTGCAGACGCTCGCGGAAGCTGCGGGGGCCGCTGCCGCTGCTGCTGCTGCTGCCGCCGCTTAGCTGCTGCTGCTGCTTCCGCTGCTTCTGCTGCTGCTTCCAGCTTCAGACTTTGAAGAAGCAGCAATGGCGGGAAGGGCAGGAACGGAAAACAAATGAAAACAGAGAGCCACCACGCCCACCGGCTCTTTGAAGAGCTGGGCGGTGATGGTCTCACTGTGGTAGTGTGCACCACAGTGAGCTCCTGCCCGTCGGGTTTCTCCTCGAAGGAGGTCCGGCGTATGGAGGGGAGAGGGAGGAGAGGAAGGTGGCGGCCTGCTGGTGTGATTCTTTCTTGCTGCAGCCAGCCGCAGCTGCGTATTGCAGCAATGTTCCCCCCCTCTCTTCGTCGCGAGGAAGAGCTGCTGCTTTATAGAGGAGGAGAGCATGGCGGGGAGGCATGGCAGCAGCAGGGAGAGGCGTTGGAGAGTGGCTGCTGCAGGGAGAGGCGCGGGAAGTTGCAGCCGCGGGAAGGACGGCAGGGAGAGGCAGCGGAGAAGAGGTTGCAGCAGCGGGAGATGGGAGGAATGGCAGCCGCAGGGAATGGCTTGGGCAGGGAGAGGGCGGACGCGCGCGGGAAGGACCGCAGGACAGCAGGGAGAGGCGGGACTGCTGCATGCGGCTGCGGGAAGGCGCATGGCGGGGAGAGGCAGCGGAGAAGATTGCAGCCGCAGGAGAGAAAAAAAAATAGAAATCAAGAGGAAATAAAAATAGAGAAGGGAATTTTTGCAAAGAGGCACTTGAGGAGAATGTAAATTATGAAGCCCTTTTATTCCAATCTTCCCTCCTCTTAATTAAATGCATGAATGCAAGTATTTTTACAGATGCGACTATAGGATTATAATATACATAGTTAATGCTAGAAAATAGCATAAGAAGGCGTCCCTATAGGCGTGTTTTGAGGTGCAAACAGAATGTAAGCAAAGATTTAAGGAAGCTATTTCTTAGTTGCGGGGTAGGGATGAGGGTCAAAGAGGGCTGAAGAGGTTCAACATTCATCCTCGACAACCATCGCCATTACTGAATGTCATCAGAAGCAGCCTTAGTTACTGATTGACTTTCATGCTGCCTATCATTGGTGTGCGCATCTTGGAATGGGCCCACATGTTAATCTTTCAAATTGAACTGATCACAGGTGTCACCTATTTGATTCTCACATACAGGTAGATTGGAAGCAATAGGGGTGTGATTGTCCTCAACAAAGACATCCCCAAGTTCTTGTTTGATTCTAAGATCCTGCCCCTGGGGTCTATAGATTTCTTCATCAAGAGTATCAATTGCTTCCTTCTCTTCCCAATGTTTGAGAGGATGATCTTTGTAGTCAAAAGTAGGTAGGAATCCAGATTTGGCTAAATTAGTAAGATCCTCAGGGGGTAAGTCCTCAAACAAAACATACTAGCCCTTGAAGTCACTCCATACTCTGAGTCTGGGCCCCTCAAAGTTATCATCATCCTGTTCTATGTTTCATCCCTCTTACCCCTGAGACTCAGGAAACTCTTCCCTACCAGGATCAAGTGTTTCCTTGTCTTACTCAAAAATCAACTCTCCATGCCCCTGAGACCAATATTGATCCAAGTCTTCCAATGCAATATCAATTTCCTCAAGGTCATCTGTGTCGGGTACCTATGAATCCTTAGAATATTCAATGATTGATGTTGGTCCCCTATGTAGAGGATCACTTCCTTCCAATATGATTTCATCCGACATCCAAGATTCCTGGAATTTGTTAACATCAGAATCACAATCCTCATGGAGATCTAATTGAGGTGCAAAGTCCTCAGAGGTGTAAAGTCTAGGTTCGACATCCCTATGATGGGGTGCAGATTCCACCTCAAAATCCAGAATGGGAGTTGGGTTAACTGTTTGACTGCGACCCGTTTCATCAAATGAAGCAAAGATACTATCATTCAGGTCGAGTTCATTTAATGGGACCATTTTCCCCTTCCAATTAAGATTAGGTGGATAATCACCAGGATTGCCTTCTAGTGGGCACATCTCATGGGGGACTGATAAATGTCGATCTATTATCATTCTTATGCCCTAAAACATATCTAGCTCTTAGGTTTTTAACTCTGCAAATGATTTTTCCTGTTGCATTTAGGCATTTACTTAGGATAGGCATGCATTGCATTTTATTTTCTTTTTGATAAGTTTATTTGAGTGTCAGGGATAAGCAGAGAGTTAGATCCCACATACCTTGGCACTCGAGAAGGCAAATGATGAAGAAGAAGCTCCTTTCAGCTGGATTCTATCTAGATCTAGCTAATCCCAGCTGGATCCCAGCTCATTCTAGCTAGATCAACTCATCCCTAGCTCCATTCAACTCATCTCAGCTAAATGGTTGCTCTAGCTAGTTCACCTTAGCTCCATTCAACTTACCTTAACTGGATGGAAGCTCAAACTAGCTCAAGTCAGTTGATGCCAACTCTATTCTAGCTCCTTTATCTCAGAAGAGTTCACTGGAAGCTCAACCTGACTAGGACTAGCTACTAGCTAGACCTGGTCAGCTGAAGATGACCTTAACTAGCTCAGGCTAGCTCAAGTCCATCTCCCGGAGGCTCAACTCAGATCAACTTAGTTGAGCTGAGCTACTTGACTTGAGCTAGCTACTCTAGCTAGCTAGGTAATCTTCAAGAAGACTAGACCCAACTTACCTTAGCTCACATCAGGAGAAGCCAGCTTATCATAGCTTAGCTTAGCAGCTAGCAAAGAACTAGCAAGCTAAGCCAGTTAAGGTATCTCCTTCTAGTTCTCTTTAGTAGACACCAGCTCCAGTGCAGCTCAAGACAGCTTCCTCCAACTCATCACCCTTAAATCCCTATCTCCCTCTACCTCTCTCCCCAACTCCCTACTAGCTAAATTAGCTTAGCTTAGTTAGTCCACGTCCATGGAATCCCAACCTAACCCTAAAACCTACGTAACTAGCTCCACCAAATAGGCCCACCTAAACTCCACATAAGCTACCCCTACTTCCACCTCACCTTGGCACCATGTCAACCACAACCCTTCACACCACCACCACCTGTAAAATACACCATGTTGTTGGCGCCAACAAGCTTATAACCACCCTACTTTGGTGCCAACACTTTCCCTCCAAAAACCCCCACATCCTAGCCATACACCTACCCCTACAAGCCATCCCCACCCTACACATAACCCCCTTCTAGAACCCTCCTTGGAGGCACCAAAATGGAGGATTCTCTTCATTTTTGGCACCACCTTTTAGGTGCCCTTCCACACACAACTACCCCCCTTTTCATCCCTGAGAATGGCGCCAACTATCCTACACCCTAGGATTCCCATAACCACCCTTAACTACCCACCAAACCTAATCCTAGCCCTACCCCTAATTCCCACACCTTCCCACCAACCACCACCTTCCCTTCCCATAAAAGCACATCCAACCACCACCTTAGAATGATCTCCTCCATTACTTAGGTTCCACCCATACCACCTTCATCCACGCTAAGGAAGAAGAAGAGAAGAAGATCAAGGGTGCAACCTACCTACCCCCTTGGTGCCTTCTTCCTCTTCTTCCACTCCCTTATGCCACGCCAAGGAGCTCTTCATCCAAGGAGGATGGCCAGGCATTGAGGAGGAATCTAGGGTGGATGTCCACCCTATGAGGAGCACCTAGGAGAACCAATTGAAGAATGGAGCGAGGGAACATCTTCTTCAAGCCCGGGAGCTATTGAGCTTGGAGGGAAGGTTATTCTGAGCTTCAATCGGACTATTATCTTCTTCTATCTTCCATTTTATTTTTTGTATTAGCTAGTAATTTGTTGTTTTATATGAAGCATTCCTCTACATGTACTTCACTTTCTAGCAATATAAGATTTATTTTGCCTTCCAACTCTCATGTTCTAGTTAGTGTGTTTTTCATGTTGTTCTAGTTGTAGTGCACACTATGCTCCCCTCTTCTAATTACCCTAGGTGCACTTGCCTAGGGTGAGCTTAGAAGAGAGAGTTCTATTCTTGTCACTTAGGTTTAGTGATAGGTGTAGTCGTTAGCGTAGTTAATCTTCACATCACAAAATCTGATTATTTCTGAAAACCCTAAAAATAATAAAATCAAAAATACAAAAAGATATGTGTTGATTTGAAAGGTGAGAGAGAGAACCATTTCATGTGACTAGCAAATTGGCCTCCTTGGATGACCCAAGATACACCACTATCTAGGTATTATAAATGTAAAAGTTTGATTGCGGATTTATGAGTTGCAATGACACTAATTACATCATTTAACAAACCGCGCATTTTCCGTATCAGGGACGTCTAAGTGATAGCTACTCCTCAAAACAAGATCCCTATTATCATTATTTTCCTTGAAATTTTCTTAGTAATCAGGGGTATAAAGGTAGGGATTAGAAGTGATTGTAGGACGGTCGCTAAGCTGGCTAATCTCTTTAGTTAATCTTTGACTATTCCACAAAATTTCTCCTAAAGAATCCATCATTTCCTTTTGTTATTTTTACATTTCTATCATCAAAGAGGAGTGGCTACTATAAGATTGTGAAGGATAGTCAATCTTAGATTCAAGTTGCCTAGGAGGATTGGTCCAACCAAGAAAAGTAAAATCGTTTAGGGTGGGTTGGTTGGGTATAGTCATGGGAGAGCTAGGGCTAGGATACCCTTCTCCTAGGTTCTGCACATCATCACTGGGTTGGAGATTAATCAGACCAATGCTCCTATAGTAGTAGTAGAAAGGATCCTAATGCTCATCAGATGATGGATAACTACAGGTCATTGGATTGAGATTCGGTGTTCTAGGCTGAAAGTATGAAAAGAAATAGCTATTGTAATCCATGACTTGAAAGACACACCCTAATCAAATGCAAGGCAATGGGTCTCTCTTTTTTCTTAGAGCAAATTTGAGCTAACCTCCAACCTACTCAAAGTTGTCAAATGGGGTCAAGTTTGCACCTATTCGTTCCCACTTTAGTGGTATAAGAGGGGCCTGTGACTTGAGATTCCTGACAAGCTCTTTGGAGAAGAATAGAGGTCATTTACATTCTTTCTTGGTGGCCAAAGAAGTTGCACAATCAATTACAGGCCCAATGTCGACCTTTCTATGCCCTAAGACCTATACCTTGTTTCACCAATACTCTCAAGTGACCTAGTGAGAAGTTACTCCAAGGATGGAACTAAGGGATGCAAGTAGGGTGAACCCTTCCTTTTAGGCAATATGAATGTGGTGCCTTTTAACTACCCTTTTGTTCCTTTAAGGGATGTCCCCCTCCTTGAAGTCTCAAAAAGCTTGGTAACAGGATAGTACCACCACCACAAAGTGAAATAGGAGGGTCTACAAAGATAAAGAGATTGGTGACTATAGCCTTAAGAGACTGAGACTTACTGTGGTGCCTAGTGTGCGTGCTCAGTGTCAAAAGTGTGCATCACACCACAAATTAGTTTTGATTTTGAGAAGAATCGCATACAAGTCCCTTTGATTAGATCAAATGAGATTTTGGTTTTAAGGTCGAATCTGATTAGCGGTCCCAATTCTAGTTCGGCGACCACTAAATTAGGTGAATTCACTAAATTTGGTGGTCTTGAGATTTAATCCCAATGCAATCTGTGAACAGGAACTGGATGCAAAGATAGAACGATATACCTGTCTCTAGCAATCTTCGTGCAGATATGTACATAATGCAAGGAAAGAGATCTAATATGTCGCTTAATCACCCCTAAATGCGTGCACCTAAGGGTATGTAACTCCTAAATAGGCAGCTAGATATTTTTGTCTTTTCCTTTTTAACAAGCAGGTAGAAAATGAATCACAGACATAGAGAAATAGCCCCTGACTGCTAAAGAAAGTAAGGACAGACCCCCGAAAATTAGCCCCAATTGCTACAAGGGCAAGAAGACTGATTGAAATAAACTCAACGACGAAGGAAAATCCCCTATGAAAGTGGGATCCATGTCTCCTCTTTGCATCTTCTCCATGTGTGTGGGCTTCGCTCAATGTCAACGTCGTTGCTCAGCTATGCCTATCACCTTGTCAGATTCCTCGCATAGAAAAACTAACAACTGGTCAGATCTATGTGCACCTCAGAATAATCCCAAAATATAAACGTGAAAATCTATTACATTTGTTGCCTCCCCAACAATGGCGTCATTTGATCGAGAGATTTTTCTTTTCAGATGATGCGTCAAAAAAATACGTCGTCGTAGTAAAATTATGCGATGGAAAAATCTCAAATCAAAAAATATTTATCAATAAAACTAACCACAGTGGATTTAGTTGTATTCACAAGGAATAGTGACTACAATAAATTCATGAATATTTTCCCTTTATATTTACACAATTATATGAGGAATCTGTGCCCAAATCCGATGCGAAACAAGGTGAAAGGAAGAAGACATACAATAATTTAAGCATGCAGGGGTTATGTGCTCAATTTTTCCACAATGGCATGTAAGGTAAATAAAGTTAGAATTCAAGTTATTGGGCACTCTCCTCTAATTAGGGTCCACACTTGTTGATATTTTAGACATGCATGTTAAGAATCTAATTCAATATGCAAAGAGCTGAGTGCATAAGAGGAACAATCTAAACACCTGAGTGCATGCATGCAATTTTGGCTCAATAAAAATAATTAAACCTTAAATCCAAGGTAGCAATGGCATCAAATGTAATTATTAATAGACCCAAAAATAAAGTGTTTCTTTCCGCTTGCCATGCACATGCTCGAGGTCACGGCCGGCTATAAGAAACTCGAGGAAGGTCTGCGACGTCAAGAGCTTCGCGTTGGTGTTGATGGCGAGAGCGGAGATGGCCCATCGGCGAGGAGAGGGCACCGCTGTGATGGTGCACACACATGGGTTGGCTGTGAGTAGTAAGGCACCAGTGGTTGCGGCCGAATTTGGGAGCTGATGGTGGTGGAGGAGTCAGGCTGTGCGTTGCGGAGGAGGTAGTGCCTCTGTTGGGGCCGGTGCGTGCGTTGGGCACAGGTTGATGTGGGTGCCGGTGGTGGTGGCCTCTCCTCTGTTGTGAAGCACAAAGGTGGAGAAGGAGAGCCAAAGGTGCGGGTCGCGATCACGGAGGAAGAAGACAATAAGGGAGGTAGGTGCGGATCTCTGGACATCTGGGGAGGTTCTAGGATGTCTTAAATGAAATGGAGAGGGGGCATGCGCTCCTTGTTGGTTAGCAGATGCAGTCGAGGATGAGGTAGAGCACGGTGGTGATCGTCGTCATGGAGAATTGCCTTGGCAAGAACGTCGGGTAGAGCACGGTGATAATGAACTCATGGTGTTGGAGTCATGGTCGTGGTGATGATGTCGGTGCTACCACTGCCGATTGTGGTGATGGGAAAGTCTTGGGTGGATGTGGTGGTGATGGTGGCCATGGTCGTGGCACTCGCGATGATGGAGTCAGGCTGTCTTAGTGAGGGGGTTCTCCTCCGTGGAGGAAGAAGATGCTAGAGAGGGAGTTTCCTCCCCGTGGAGAGGGAGATGGATCTTCTGTCATCCACTTCCCTATTACATATAAAGAGAGAAAGAAAAAGAGTTAGAGTGAGAATATCGATAAGGGAGAGAGATTATTAGGGAGAGAGAGAACGGAAGAAAAATAAGGAAGGTTCTCTTTTTTTATTTTCTTTTTCTTTCTTTCCTTTCTTCTTGTGCATGGCCTCCAAAACCTCCATGGGGAAGATTCTAATTGGGAGAGAGTCATCTCCTTCCCAAAATTGGAGATGGGAATTGAAGAATTCTTTCCTTTCTTACATGTTACAAATTAAATCTCTGAAAATGGCATTTCAAATTGAGGTATGATTCCATCCAGATTGCCCCTTCTACAATGACTCGAATTTAATTGATTAAGATGTAAAAATTGATGCAATGCATGATTTAGATTACATTTTCATTCCAATAATGAGGTACTTAGGCTCTAATTTACTCCACTAAGATGGGCTTATTAGTTGCTCGATGGGGATTTGGGAGGAAGGGTTTTGGGAGGGGGTGTGGTGTGTTTTAGTGGATTAAATCTAGATTGTTAATCAGATCCAACAACTATTATTACTCACCTGCTCCCAAGTTGGGTGCAGGTGACCAGCACAATCCCTGCCCCCATATATATATATATATATATATATATATATATATATATATATATATATATATATATATATATATATATATATATATATATATATTGGTAACCTAAAATCTCTTGTGAATAGATTGAGGGAATTGGTGATCTCCTAACACCAACCTGGATAATGTAAGGTTGAAATTTAAATTTAGATTCCTATATTGTAGTTAGTGATTACCACTAGTTACAATACACCCTGATGGGTTAGGATTGATTCTATTTTTTTTAAGTGTTTCTTTTCATTCTAGTGCCAATAAACGTACTACTTGTTTCCTTAAAAAAAGTGCTAAATTACATCTAATGGAAACAAATAGTCTTTCTATTTATATGTTTGAATCAATCTCTAATGATATGTGGGGTCTGGCCCTAGTGTCTATTAGTACTGGCTTAAAATATTAGCTACTTTCAATTGATAATTTCTTAAAATTTACTAGGTTATTTTCTATATTATAAAATTGAAAGTTTTCAATATATTTATTGAATTCCAAAAATATATTAAACCACGGCTCTTCATAAAACAAATCCTTTCAATTTAATAATGTGAATGAACTTCAAGCACTTCAAAAGCACTTTCACAGCATCAAAATTTACCTATGAATAAAACAGAATTGAAGAGAGGAAGAAATGCCATATCATTGATATTTGCCTTATTTCTCTTCCTAAGCAATTTGTCCCTAGAAAATTTTAGGATTTTTCATTTGATTCTATTGTATACTTAATCATATGTTATCGTGACCCAATCCCCTAATTGTAGTAATTAGATGATTGGTGTGCATCACAACAATCACCCAAGATCCTTTCTAAATTACTTTTGTAATTAACACAAAGAGTATACGCCAAGAAATAAAATAAAACTAAACCACATTACAATTATAGCAAAGGCTACGTTTTAAATATTGAAACTATATAAATAAATAAATAAAAAATAATACTATGACATTACTAACTAAAATATTTAACTACTTAATGGATTTGTTTTCTAGTACTATTGAATGAATTCTATCCACCAAGTCTTCGTGCATACCCATCTCATTGTTTCCAGTAACTCTTCATCTCCACTTGATGGGCAACAAAGCATATGGAAAAATAAGGAATGAGCCAAATGGTTTAGCAAGGGAAAAGAAAGCGATGTAACTAAACACAAACAATAGCTAACCTAATACTAATTCTATTTTCCATCCTAATGTAACCTTAAGACCACTTGTTTCTATTTCCTCATCATGCTATGCTTTTTATTTCTTTCCAACCTTGCTAGAACATTTGATTGGTCTAGTGAGAAAATTATAGAGAACATGGCCGATAGAAGCTAAGCTAATAAGCCTGAGCACCACCACATTGACAAATTTATACCATCCCCACTCCCAACTGGCCTTAGCACCCTACTAGGTGGTTGGTTGATAGTTTTTCATTCTCAAATGGCATGTAGCAAGCCAAGCTCTCAAGTACTATAGCCAATCTCAAGTGATATCTAGAGGTGCTAGGTTAATGGGTCATGCTTAGCCAAGAAAGGGTTTTCATCCCACTAGGCATTGAGCAAAAACCAATTTTGTTTGATTTTCACAAATTTTTTAACCAAATTAAAAAATTCTTCCACTAGAAAACTTGAATTGTAACCCACCAATTCTTTAGAAGAATTGAATTTTTTGGTTCAGTTCAAAAACCAATTACAACTAGTCTATTTAGGGTGAAACTAGATTGGAGAAGGTTTAGATCTAAGACAATTGAACCAAAATAAATTAAAATTAGAGGGGGAGGTTGATTATCTGTCGAGTAGTGTTCTAATGCCGTAGAAGGCTAAAGTCGCAAGGGGTGAGGGAGGTAGAGTGTTATGACATGAGCCCCCACTCTAGTAGGAACCCTAGTCATTTTACCAAATTCCCCAAGATCTGGCCATTCATCGTATAACATAGAATAGTAATTTCATTCATAGTGCATCACACCATAGATATATATATGAAACAGAAGGAAAAGCTGAACTGGAAAAATATCACTAAAACAATCATAGCCATCATATGTACTATTACATAACTAAAGAAAGTAGAACAAAAGTATTGGAAGAAGCTAAAATCGAGTATTGAAGAGAACTAATGTGAAAAAGCAGTAAAACAATGAAAATGCGACTACGACTATTAGACTACAATGTTGTACTCGGATCGACACCATTCATTTCTACAACTATTGAGTCGAGTTGCATCTCACTAGAACTTGAGTACAGAGTCCATGGAAAGTGTCAACAAACGGTAAGTAGATGACGTGCCACTACAAAAAGAGTTACATATAGTGACAAAGGGACTGCAACAACATACAATATGTGTTATTGTAACTTTATCCAAGATGTTGGTGATCTCAATCTTTACCATGACAGTCACTATATAAAACTTTATTAAAATACTTTTGGTTGATAGTAACCCCAGCTGCCAAATAGACAACCCCCCATCCACCACTCCCGAAGGGTCTCACACGACAGATCCTTTGACGGTCCAATGCTTCCTCTCACTTCCTCCTCAATGCTCACCTGCTGATGGTCGGGTCTCTTTGATCATCTCTCTTCTGCAGGTTATGACTCCATTGCTCTCCCTCTCTTCCTCTATCTTTTGTCGCCTCTTTTGCTCACATTTCACATCTCTGTCTATTGTCAAATCTCAGATCTTTCCCTTAATCTCTCATCACGTCTATCTCTCTCCTTGAATATCACTAACATCGATCTCTCTCCCTCTGAATCCCACTCACTTGTTCCTGCGACTAAATTAACATTCTTTTAGATCTGAGCTTACTAATACTTATGGATGAGGTTTCTATTGTCATTGTTGATGTGATAATGAGGTTTAGAGTTAGGGTTATGTTTTTAAAGCTTAACATTGTTCCAATAGTTACATCCAGTGTTTAAAGGAATAATTGGGATATTGGTTTGCATAATTCCTACAAGGTGTTTGGCAAAATGCTTCAGTGAATTTTCTCATGAGAAATGCTTGTGGAAATTCCTTCCTGGATGAGAGATGTTTGTGAAATTCATGCAGGGCTTTAAGTGTCTTTTCTTTTGTTGTATAAATGTAGGAAAGGGACTCAAAGTTGTCAATGAGGTGCTGGGTATGATTTCTATGTCAATGGATAGGAATAAAAATGTATCCCATGTATCATGCTTAACTTTTAACTTGGTGGGTTTACTTTCTGTCTTCCTTACCATTTCAATATGATATGATGTTTGCTTTTCTATAGTTTGTTTAGCTTTGATATTTGGTAAATTATTGCAGCTTGAATGCTTCATTTTGGTCTCTTTAGGAAAGAAAGTTGTATGCAAGGACAAAGGTAAGATATGCGGCACTTTTAGAGGTATGTGATCTGTTATCGTGTCCTCATGCTTGAAGCTACTTTTATAATAGTGGAAGCAAGGTAATGTGGTATAGTTAAGTTTATAACTTTTTGTTTTATCATTGGAGCTGCAATGTGATGACTATTTAAATTATGATAAGTGGCAATAAACTATGATATGCCAAAAAGAACAATTGCGATGAATTAATCCATGGCATCCAAACATTTGGTAGGACACTATTGAGTTTATCGTTGCCAGTAATGTGATTTTCTAGAATCAAATTGGTAGAAATAAGTGATTAGTGTATTTATGTTCTTTTAGATTTCACAACAAAGTTATAGAAAATTTTAATAATTGACAAGCTCGGTTATATTTATTGAGCAAGTTTGGATTATAGTTTTTATTGTCTACTGCTATTCAAAGGATGAAAAGCATTACGATTATATACCCATTTAGAACTTTAAGAATATGGGGATTCACACCCACTATTTTTTTTTCTTCTTTAGGGAGGGGGGCTGGTCATCGACTAAAATATGCACTTCTTTGTTCTGTTTATGTTAAGGACCTGTATTTCAAAAACATACAACTTAAATGACCAACTTGAGTAGGGAGCAAGTGATGTAATATCCATTAACCACACTCTATATTCTCCATATAAAGATGTGGAATTCTTCTAATTACCTTTCCCTCGTCTAGACAAAATTTTCTCCCAGCTCACATTTGCTATGGAATCTAGTAGGAGTATTAAGTATGAAACTGGTTAACGTGTTGATCTGGTTTCCAAAAATTAACCTTCATTTAATCTAGTTTCCAAAAAAATTACGAAACATAAGTATTGAAACCTCTGGTTGACATGAAATCATTGCAACTAAAATTCAGATTTTAAGTAAATATCAATGAAAATTTGGTCGTACGTTACATTTACAATCGGTTAGTTTCAACTTTTAACAGACCTTTGTCTCGTTTGGTCCAGTGTGGCATACACATTTGACTTGCCTTAGGAAATTTACTCACAATAATTCATGTAGTTTACAGTTTGCTATTAGGAAATTTTTTAGTATCCTACTTGCTAAGCATGTTTTTTCATGTCTTCAGTATCATTATGTTAGGATAGATATTCTCCATGGAACACTCTCAAATCTACATATGGACATATATATGTATATATGTATGCATGTATGTATGTATTTATGTATGTATGTATGTATGTTGTGTGTTTGTAAGTACATATTTACATATCTATCCATATATATGTGCATGCACACACACACAAACAGGCATAAAGATCATATACCCACTAAGTTTAAACATTTATCATCATAACACACTTATCAACACTAGTTATCTGTCTTGTTTAATGCCAAAAAACATTGAGTTGACTACTATTTCTACTGTATTTGACATTTCATATGTCCCTGGAATAGTCACATGGGATTGAAAATTTGGTGATTCCTACAAGAGATTACCTATATGCTCCATCCTTTGGTGATATTTGTCAAGCTATTGACTTCATCCACAGTAAGTGTTCATATGTTGAAATGATACTCAATTGTTTTGGTTGACTTCCTTATCATTATTAAAAGTTGATTATGCATCACACATTCTGAGTTGTAGAAAACCAGGAGAGAGTTGTCCTTTGTGTTGGAAAATGAATGAAAAAAATGGCATTTAGACTCATATTGGCTTTTCTGTTGTGTTGATTTCAAAAACTTGAGTGTGTTTTTTGTTAAAAAAATTAGATAAGAGAACTATGGAAAGTAGTCTTTCTGCATGTAGGTTTTGTATGACTCACCTCTTTGGTTAAGCCATTCCGATCTTCCTAATTTTTATAGGATAACTATGGAAAGTAGCCATGTGTATATGGTTAAGATAATGATTAGTGATTCTTGTTCTACATATTGCATACTTCAAGTGTTCTTATATGTAAAATACTACATCAACAACTTGCTGTTCTACATAATGCAATATTGCAGTAGCAAAAGTGCTTCCATTATGTTAGACCAACTTGCTGGAGAATGACAAAAATGTGGTTAATCTGTCATCTTTTTTGTTCCCTTGCTAATCCTAATATCTAAAATGACTATTGTAATTTAGGAATGACATCTTTGTCAATACGGTCCTAATAGTTGTCACAAACCTTCTATCTTCCTATTTTCTTATTTTATTTGCAATTAATTTAGTATAACTGACATTTGGCATGTATTACTATCAAACTCAACATGTTTTGATTATGAAAAGGAGTATTGGCTGAAATCTTAATACATTCAGGGAATTTTCTTTTATTGTATCCTTTCCTCTAGGTAATCTGCAAAGACTACAATGTGCAACTTATTAGTTGCAAGACTTTAGATCTTTGGGTATTTCTTCAAGTCAAATGGCAATATAAGATAAATTTTCCATGTGACCACTTGGCATTCTTTGAGGAAAAAGCATTAGATGTAGGATTTTTCACTTTACGCCTCAAAAAGGAACTATTTGTCAGGTTCTCATGCACCTATGCTTTTTTTTAATATGAAGATGCAAGTCCAGAAATCTTAGTTGAATGATAGGCCAGATGAAGTTGGTTATTCCTAAAATTGCAAGCCTCATTTGAATGATTTCTGGAACGAAGGCACATTTGAATGAGGTTCATAATTTAAATGATTTCAGGAATAATTTGTGGCGGAAGTTGATTGTTGAATGGATAATTTGGGTATCCCTAAAAGGTTGATGAATCTCTAATAAAATGAAGATGCAATGAAGTTGGCTATTCCTAGCATTGCAAACCTCATTTGAAATTACAGTCCTTTTTTCGAGTAGAATTTTGGATTAAGATTTGGTATATTGTTGTAGAGCTGCTGGTGCTGGATTTATTAAAAGAGTGTTTGGAGAGGAATCTGGAGTCAATTGTAGAGGAGGGTATGCTGTGACTATCAATGGGTTGACAACTTACCACCCATTCGATGGGTTCTTTGCACAAGTAGAATATTAAGAGGGAAAGTGTTGAATATTGGTGGCTGAATATATGGAGTCAATATGAACATCAGTGGCCTTTGTATTGGGTTCTTTCACCTTGTGTAGTGAAAAGTATATCCTAAAGGAGACATTAATGATGTAAAAAGGTACTTCTTTGCACAAACAGTGACAAGGACTGAGAAATCTGCAATGGGTCCCTAGTATTTGCTTTCTAATTTCACATTCATGCACTAACACATCTAGTCTCTGTAATGGAAGGTTGCTTTGACTATATTTGACACTTTAGGTTGCCATGTGTAAAAAGTAATCTAGGTCATTAGTGTGTATGCATCCTGTCTTTGAACATCTATCATTCTAATGGAATTTTGTTAAATCAACCAAAAACTTATGTTGGTGCTAGAGCATCACGATCGTTTATTTTGATGATAACAAAACACGTGTCATTTAACATTTGCACTTGAAGTCTTAGATTTCAGGTCAATTGCAAATGGAGACGTGATTAGATGGAGTTCGACCTCGCATCCAGGACGGATTGGTGGAGCTTGATGAAGAACAGAGGAGATTCATGAGGAGCGATGGCTTGATGAAGGAAGGTGATGAAGAATAGGATAGATTTCCTTTCCTTATAATCTTTGTATTTTCGTTTCTTTTATTTCTCTTTATTTTGTTTCTTAGTTTCATGTTAAAGAGCCTCAAAGAACCCTAACAGTAGTCCTAGGAACACCTACACAACCCTAGGATACTTAGGTTTTTTGTAAAGAAGTTAGAAAACCAAACAAGGTTTCAAACAGCCTTTTCAGATATCTAATCTGAAAATCAGACGTCAGATAAATACTTTTAAGATGTCAGAATGTTGACTCAGACGTCCGATTATGTTTAGGCTAGACTTAGGTAGTTCTGTCTGATGAAATCAGATGTCTAGACCTTAGACCAGACGTCCAATTAGTGGACCGTTGGCTGCCTTAGTAAACACTGAAGGAAATGACTATTGGCTCATATCAGACGTTTGATACATGATCGTTTTGCCTCGGTTGACCCAAAATCTCTTCTCAGAGATTTTCTAGCCGTTGCACTCTCTTGGAAATCCTTTCCCACAGAAAAGTAGGTTTCCAGACATGCAGACTTAGTTCCAGACGTCCTGTATGTCGTCTGATGACAATACATTAGAACCCTGTTTAGATCTGATTCAAGTTAGGAAGGAAACCCGCCTAAAATCAGACGTCTGATTTTGTTCCCAGACCAGACGTCCGATGCCAGGATCAGACGTCTGATAACCCTGTCAGTGTAATGATTAACCCTGATTTCGGCTTGATTTTCTTGGAGCTTGCACCCAATGGCTATGGAAGCCTTCCAAGGCCTTCCAAAGCCTTCCTAGGGCCTCTATAAATAGAGGGAGCCTTTGCCACTCAAATATACACCTAGATACACATAGGCACACCAAGTACAAGCATTTCCACATCCTTGTGTCAAATTGATCTATAGATGAAGCTCTTGCTCTCCAAGCCTAGTTCTACATCTAGAGAGCATCAATCACTTACGCACCTGCTCTCCCACCGTAGTTCACGAAAGTACTATTGCGCCGTCGTGTAGTTCACGCATCCGCATCGTCGACACACTTCTGCAAAGGGAAGCATCCTAATTCCTATAGAAGCTTAGGTTAAGATTATCTTTGTTGGCTTTATAGGACTATTTGTAATTTACTTTATTTTGGTTGGGTATTCGCTTTGTGAATTCCCGTCTCCTTCGTGAGACAAAATCCTTCTCGTGAAGAGAAGGGGTTTGAGGTATGCTACCCTCGTATAAAGTAGCATGGTTGTACTTGAGGTTGAACTACCCTTGTTTAAGTAGTACGTTAGTGGATTTGATCAACTTGGTTGATCGAAAAATCCTAACTCGAGAGGGTTAGGTGGTGGTTTTCACCTAGGTTGGGTTTCCACCAAAAAATAATTATGTACTTTGTGTAATTGCTATTTTTGTGAGATTGTTCTTCAGCATTTTTACGTCACACTGATCTTACCCCCTCCAAGTCGGGAATTACAACTTATGCATAACAAGCATGAGTAATTTATAACTTACGATAGAGGGGTAAAGGTGCCTTGGGAATGCAACTGTTGAATGGCATATGACTACACTATTAGAGTTGGTTTTGAAAACCTGTCGTTGTAGTTCAAATAGCGAAAAAATTTGTTCAACAAATAAAATTTATACTGAAAAATCTATAAAGAAATCCCAGGTCGAACTAAGGGAGGCTACGTTGATCAAAATTTGCAATTATATTCTTTTTTTTTGTGTTTTTGTTTAAAGTGTGGAATAATCATAAGGAAATCAGTATAGACAAGAAGAGAGAGAGAACATTCACTTGATATTGCAAAATGTATTTACAACTAAGAAAGCGAGAAAAGATTACACTAGAAAGCAAGAAATTATTACAAATAGAAAGCAGGAAAATTCTACTCTAGAAAGCAGGAAAAAGAATGGGAAAGAGAAGTTATCCTCCTCGACGATTGCTTGGAGGATGAGCCGGATGAGACAATGCCTGGAAGACGAGGACCGGAGTGGGAAGAAGGAGGATGAAGCAGGAGGAACGGGAATGAGGCAGCACGTTGTCATCGTCATGGGATCCACTTCCGGAACGGGGGTGAAAACTTGGTTTTAGCTCTTGAGGAGAATCCCGAGTGTGGGACAAGCTTCTCTTGAGCTTTGGAGAGGGAGAGAAGAGAAGGGATGAGAAATTCGTATGGTAGGGGTCTCCTTTTATAGTTGCAAGGAGTGGGGGCATTTTGGACATTACAACTTGAAAAACATTAATTCAGGACCTTTAGTGATGGATTTATCCATCACTAAAGGCCTGAACGTGGCCGACGTGCACGCCGCTCGTGCAACCCCTTACCTCTGTGCCCTTCAACGCTCGCGTATGTTCGTGCGTGCTCAGCCATCTGATCAAGAGATTGGATGGCTTAAATTGCACACCCCCGTGCCACGTGCCTACATGCGATCGCGCATAATCGCCGCACGTCTGTTCGTGCGTGGGCACTATTGGTCAATCAGCACCGTTGGATCTTCATCGCGCAACTCCAATTGCGCACCCGTTCGTAGCGAATGCGGGCTCGAATGCGAGCCATCCACCTCCGCAGTGCCTTAACCGCTACGCTACATGTGCGGTTGACAAACGTAGAGGAATTTGCGCACGGCAGATCTCGACCGTTGGATCTTCATCCAATAGTCGAGATCAAGCATTGCTTGTGCCTTCAGAAGAGGAGAGTGCTGGATGAGCGATGGCGTGGCGTGATCTCGGCCGTTGGATGGGCATCCAACGGCTGAGATTTGTCGAGTGGGTGAAGAAGAAGAGCTGCGGTAGGTGTTGGGTGGCTATGATGGCACCATGTGGCGCCATCTAGGCCTTCCATCTTCTGAGTGTTGTAGATGGTGCCACGGGTGTCGGATTGGACCGATTTTCACGCTGTTAGACTGCGATCGTCGATCCGAACCCATCCATGCGGCCGGATTTGTCGGCTGAGGTGCAGATTAACACCATCTTGGCCCTTGCTCTTTAGGGTTCCTCGATCTCTATCTGGTGCTACGGATGTCCGATTAGGGTTGGAGTCATTGAACTCCAATTGTCGCCCTGATCAGATCTGTGGTCGTGAATCATAGAGCACATTTTGATATGAAAGAAAGCGTCATAGTATAGTGCGCAATACGAACAAACAAAAATATTTTCTAAGGATAATGAGACTTTTGAGTCCTGGTCATTTATCTCTGGGAGGCGTTTGTTTTATTTATGAATTCGATCTCTTATTGCTCTACTTTGTTTAAAATTGCATGCCAGTTTCCAATCTTCGAATTAAGACTTCACCACTTTTATTATGAACCCTGATTACGTGCGCATGTGTTAAATAGATCACAAAGGTGAAAGTGTGAGTTTCTGTGCACACAACTCTAGTGAGGTGGTGGCCATTTACAGAAAATGTGTCTATGGTTAGATTTTCTATATTCTCCGAAAATGACATGCTTGTTGTGAAATAGATAAGTGAAAAGTAGGCAACTTGAATCACGTAGAAAGGATGGCAACCAATAAGCTCATGGTGATTTCAAAACATAGAGATAAATATATATATATTTGTATCTTTCATTCATTCATTTGGAGAGTGTTTGCAACATGAACAATGGAGGAAAGCTTGTACAGGAATGCTTAAAAAAATGCAAATCTTGCTACCAGAAAACGATCGCATACAAGAATCTATGGGGGGATTTTGCATGCATCATTGGAGGAGAATAAGGACTACACTAATAAGCAGTAAATGAAAGCAATAAAACTATGAAGAGCATAAACTACTAATCTAGATCTAGCAGAATAGAAGGGCATTCGGAGGTGGCCTCCGATGACCTTGGAGTGGTCGGGAGGAGAATGAGGGGCGACCAATGGAGCTTTAGCCAGCCCTTGGAGAGAGGTTGGAGGAGTGATCCAGCATCATGGTGTGGTGTCCTTCATGGTGGTGCTCAACTCGTGGAGATGGAGTGGAAGTGGCTAGCCTAAGTGGCGGTGGATGTGCATGGAGCCAAGGAAGTGAATCGGAGCAAATGGCCACCCCTTTAGTCTTTTTATAGACCTAAGGGAGTCTCTCTAGAGAAGTGTGGAACTCTCCAGAGAGAGCCCAAGAATGGCCGGCCAAGAGAGAGGTTGGTGGTTTCTTAGATCCACCATTTGTGGATCTAAGAATTGAATGCATCTTGGTTGCTAAATTTGGCAACCAAGAGTTGGCGCCACTTCAAGAGAGTTCTAGAGAACACTAGAGAAGTGTGGGTGCATGAATGGGTGTGTGTGTGTGTGTGTGTGTCGTCGTGCCCTAGGTGTCTAAGAGGTTTAGGTTAGGTCCTAATAGGTTTGGGTAGGTGTATACCTTAAATTAGGGTTGCATACCCTAATTGCTAAGGGGAAATTGCAATTAAGCTTAACCTAAGTTTAATTGAATGAGTGTAAACGTAATTGAGAGTGAAATAATTCAATTAGGTTGGGTTTAGGTCAATTGGACTCTGATGAAGTCCAATTGAACTTGTGTGGGTTGAGATTTGAGCTCAATTGGACTCAATGAGTCCAGTTGGCTTAGGTGATGGTAATTGACTTTGATCTAAGTCAATTGGGTTTGGTGAGGACCTAATTAGGTCCTTAGGTAGGACTAGAGGTGATGTACTAGCGTTAGGACACCTTAATTTAGGTTCCTATGGGGTTGGGATTAGGTCTAGGGAGCTAGAAATCCAAGATCAAGGCTTGAATCTCAAAATAAGGACTGGAGCCTAGTCCCAGATGTCCAAAAACAAAATCAGATGACTTATACTCAAAAATCAGAAGTCCAGACTTTAGTTCTGGATGTCCAATCTAAGTGAGGGGGAATTGTAGGTTCTGTTTTGGGTATTCTATAGAAGTGTCTGACAAAGTGTCTGGACGTCCAATTACATTGCAAAAGTGGGTTTGAGGTGTGCGGGAGATGGTTAAGGGTTCTGGACGTCCTATAACTTATCTGGACGTCCAGATAAGGGTTGGAACTATGGTTTTGGGCCTTCCTAAGGTGCTGTGAACTAATCTAAGGGTGGCTATGGCTTGGGGAAAGTCTTTAAGCTATCCTAGGGCTAGGATGGACCTAAGCTCTTCACATTTTACTGCTTTATTCCTAGTTAGTAGAATAGCAAACCTTAACTCCCTGACATCATTATTCCTACATCTAATCTAAGTCTTCTACTCTAGTCCTATTGCAACACCCATTATTCCTAATCCATCTTCAGATCCTGCTCCAGATCCAGCTCCAGATCTAGCTTATGATCAGCTTATTGCCTGCAATCGACATAATACACTTAATCAGCACATTATAACATTATTTTATGCAAAGCTAAAGTAAAGCAGTAAAGATGCAGGTAATGCTTATGCATGCATGAATTACCCTAATTTATGCTAAGTCCTAGCCTAATTTAGGTCAATTAAGACCTATGATTGCTACATAATCATACCCCAATGCCTAAATCTTGCTAGTCCCTAGCAAATGCAAGACTAAATTATTTACAACAAGGGTCCCTAAGGGATTGATTATTTTATCAAGTGTATGCCTAAAGATTTTTCTCCTTTTTGTTTTCATCCTATGCTCTAGAAATCCAGACAATCATGAAAGTGCAGCTATGCAGCTTTTGCAACTGATTCGTGTGAAAAACTGATACACCTCTAAAGCCTGTACTTGACCCTTAGTAAAAATTCTAGTAGGATAGGCAGACTTCTTCTCTCGGGGTATTCAAGATATTCTATGAATTCCACCCCGACTTTAGGCTTAGGTAGAGATCTCTGAGGGAAAAGATTATATATTTGGTGGCTCACTCTCACTTGGTGCTACATAGAGACTAGTACTACAGAATCTACATTCCCGGATTACTAAGTGACTCAACTCAGAGAAAGATGAGAAAAACTATGCTCTCTTTTGATTCCTTTGTATTTATTCTCTCTTACTTTTTTTCTTTTTCTTTACTTTCTTTTTCTTAGAGCTCACAATCTCACAAGATTCACACATATGTTCTGTATTTGGTGGTCTCACTTGGCATTAACACTTTAATTGAGTTCTCATAACCCTAACACTAAGTCGGAATTCCTCAGCCAGTATTCAGGCGGTCAGAAACACAAGAATGGTGGGTTAAGGCTGTATTTGGTGGATCTCAAATTTATTTGGTGGTATTGCCTCAATGCAATTGAAATAAACACTAAATATTCACTCTCTTTTTTTTTCTTTGCTTTTTCTTCTATTACGATTTTTCTTTCTTTCCATCATTGTTTTTTCTTTCTTCTTTTTTCTTTCTTTTTCCACATAACACAACTAGAACACATCCATGAACTTTATTGAGGAGGCATTGTTAGGGATTGGTGGTACTCAAGAGACATTGGATGGCTTATTTGGTGGAAGTGCCTACTCACGACACCAGGAGAGATGGATAGGATGGTGTATTTCTGACCTTGACATCAATACCCTCCTTTAGTCGAGGGTTCCATAAAGAATGGTCGTAACCATCCACCTTAGCCCTAGTTTTATGAAAACTCGCTCTCCACGTATTTGCCTTATTTGGTGGCTCTCAAAATTCACACAAAATGTATACGCTGGAACCGAGAGCGAAAACTATGTCTAATCTCAGAGTATCATCACCTAATTATCTAGGACTTCCAGATTCCTTATACTAATCTTAGAGCACCAGTACACTCTACTCGCATCTCACACTATTTGGTGGATTTTTGGAAGAAAATCTGCCTGACTCTCAAAATATTGTCCAGGGGCTCAGGAAAAGAAGGACTACTTCTTCTCGACAGACTAAAGATGTTTGTCAGCCTTCACCGTGAATCCATTGCAAATTCTATGTGTGTGAAAAATTGTACTGGATTCCAGATTACAGGAATCAACTAGAGGATAAAATCCCTAATGCATTCTCTTAATAAAATAATCTTATTCATGAATGCAATATGTATATATGCTATAAATAAGTAACCTCTTATATTTTGTACTTCATGAAATTTTCCTTTCGGCTTACATTCAGCTTGACCCTAAATTTACGACAAGAGGTGACCGGGTGAGTCGGAAATGGTTATTGCGAACGATTTCTAGCTCCAATGCGAGCATTGGAGGTGGAGTCGGTTGTTCATTTATCTAGGGTCCTAAAGTACGTTTTACATGTAGCTTCGAGGTTTTCCTAAATGTTGGCATAAAAATTTTTCAGTTTTGTCATATCTACCCCCTATGCCTAAGTTCTTTCATGTCTTCATGCATGAATATAAAAGAAAATAAATACCATAGGGAGAGAATGGGTAGAAATCACCTATAATTGCTCCTGAACTTATACATTCAGCACTGGCCAACCTATCAGCATGCAATATGCAGAATGAAAATATGCTAATAGAAAAATATGCTATATATAAAAATGGTTATGTATAAAGTGATGGATGAATGTGGGGTAGATGCTATCTATATGTGCTGAGTTTAACGCCTCCAGCTGGGCGAGCATTCAATCACACGTCCTCAATAAGATGAACAATCTCGTCAGGTGGAGGAGGTTCCTGGGCCAAAAATGGTTTGAGGCACTGGCCATTTATCGTGGATATATGCCCAGATTTTGGGTCCCTGATCTGGACTACCCCATTAGGATATGGATGAATCACAATATACGGGCCAGTCCACTTGGACTTGAGCTTCCCTGCGAAAAGTTTTAATCGTGAATCAAACAACCAGACTTGTTGGTTGGGCATGAATGCTTTCCTTCGGATGTGGTGGTCATGAAAGGCCTTGGTCTTGTCCTTGTATATCAATGTGTTCTCATAGGCCTCCCACCGAATCTCTTCTAATTTGCTGAGCTAGAGTTTCCGTTCTTGACCTCCTGCATCGAGGTTAAGGTTGCATTTTCGCACCGCCCAAAAGGCACGGTGTTCAAGCTCTACAGGAAGGTGACAGGCCTTGCCATATATCATGCGATATGGTAACATTCCAAGTGGGGCCTTGTATGCGGTCCGATATGCCAGAGTGCGTCAACTAATTTATCAAACTAGTCCTTCCTATCTGGTTTAACCGTCTTCTGGAGAATCAGGTTGATCTGACGGTTAGACACTTCAGCCTGCCCATTGATCTACGGGTGATACAGGGTGGCTATACGATGATGTATCCCGTATTTCTTTAGTAATGACCTGAAATGGGCATGGATGAAGTGGCTTCCCCCATCGCTAATCAGAGAGTGGGGTATTCCGAATCTCGCGAAGATGTACTATCGTACGAAGGAAATGACGATCTTATGATTAGCCCATCTCGCCAGGATGGCCTCGACCCACTTCGAGACATAGTCAACGGCTAGCAATATGTACTCAAAGCCATGCGAGTTCGGAAAAGGGCCCATAAAATCGATGCCCCAGCCATCGAACACTTCTACAACCATGATGGGCTAGAGTGGCATCATGTCTCTCCTGGCCATAGAACCGACCGACTGGCAACATTTGTAGTGTTGGGAGTATTCGTGTGTATCTTTGAAGATGGTTGGCCAGAAAAATCCCGATTGTAGAATTTTTGCAGTGGTTTTCTATCCCGAGAAATGACCACCACAAGCATCATTGTGGCAAAAAGATAACACCCTGGGGATCTCAGAGTCTGGGATACATCTTCGAATAATCTGATCCACTCCAATGCGGAAGAGCAGTGGGTCATCCCAGAGGTAGTATTTGGCCTCTGTAGTGAATTTGAGTTTCTGGTCCTTGAATAGGGTCATGGGAATCTTGCCTACGGCAAGGTAGTTCGCGATATCTGCGTACCAAGGGAATTCAACAGAATGAACTACCAAAAGAGATTCATCCAGAAATTGCTCGTGGATAGGCATGGAGTAAGGAATGTGGTCTGGGTCCAATTTGGATAGGTGATCCACCACAACATTCTGCTTTCCGACTTTGTCACGGATTTCGATTTCAAATTCCTACAATAGAAGGATCCATCTAATGAGCCATGCTTTGGCATCCTTCTTTGCCAACAAATGCTGGAGGACGGAGTGGTCAGTGAAAATGATGACCTTGGACCCTAATAAGTAAGATCTAAATTTCTCCAATCTAAATACTACTGCTAGCAGTTCTTTTTTGGTGATAGTGTAATTGCATTGAGCCTCATTCAGCGTCTTACTAGCATAGTATCTGACAAAAGGTTATTTTTTCCGATGCTGGCCTAAAACAACACCAACAGCAAAGTCAGAAGCGTCGCACATCATCTTGAAAATGAGCGACCAGTCGGGTGGTTGGAGAATCGAGGAGTCGGAGACAGTGCTTCGTAAAGTGTCGAAGGCATTGAGACACGAGGTATCAAATTCCAATGGGACATCGACAACCAAGAGATTCGTCAATGGCCGTGCGATTTTCAAGAAATCGCGTATAAATCTCTGATAGAAGCCGACGTGACCCAAGAATGATTTGATCTGCTTGACCAAGCTAGGTGGCAGTAAGTGGGAAATAATCTCATATTTAGCTCGATTGACCTCGAGTTCATTTTTGGAGATCCTATGCCCTAGTATTATGCCATCCCTCACCATGAAATGGCTTTTCTCCCAGGATAGTACTAGGTTTACCTCAATACACCATTTCAGGAACTTGGTGAGGTTATCAAGACAAGATGCAAAATCATCTCCGAAAATGGAGAAGTCATCCATGAATACCTCCACATAGTCCTCGATCATGTCAGAGAAGATGGCCATCATACAATGCTAAAATGTCACTAGTGCGTTGCAGAGGCAAAAGGGCATCCGCTTGAAAGTGAATGTTCCAAAGGGGCATGTGAATGTGGTCTTGTCTTGATCATCCAGGCTAATCGCTACTTGATTATATCTAGAATATCCATCAAGAAAGCAAAAGAAACTGCATCCGGGTAACCATTTTAAGATCTGATCAATGAAAGGCAAAGGAAAGTGATCCTTCTGGGTAGCCATGTTCAATTTCCTATAGTCGATGCAGACCCACCAAGATGTTGCAGTGCGGGTCGGGATGGATTCACCCTTATCATTCTTTACAACGGTGAGTCCTGCTTTCTTGGGCACTATCTGAATCGGACTCACCCACCGGCTGTCTGAGTTTGGGTATACAATGCCTACATCCAGCCATTTGATGATCTCTTTCTTAGAAACATCTAGCATATTCTGGTTAAGCCATCTTTGAGGTTGTCTCGAAGGTTTCACCCCCTCATCCATGTAAATGTGATGAGTGCAATACGAGGGGCGAATACTGCGGAAATCAGCAATACTCCACTCGATAGCAGCCATATGGTCTTGTAGTGTAGAAATCAATTGATGCTCCTGTTCTTGGGTTAAGTGGGCATTAATAATGACTGGGTATGTCTCACTTTCGCCCAAGAACACATACTTGAGTGAGTCGGGTAAGGGCTTTAATTCAATCACTGGTGGGGCAGAGTCAGAAATGAGAGTGGGAGGAGCAAACTCAAGGATGGGAATCTGCTGATCCATATGCACATGAATTCCTGCTGATTCACTTCCTATGAAATAATCAGTTGTGACTGCATTAATGGGAAATCCATTAGCTGAGGTCACGTCTTCCTATAATAGCAGGGGCAATTCAGTAGTGTGTGGATCAGGATAGCTAGAGTCAGGCATGCTGTGGTCAGAAGCACACCCTAAACAGTCAGATCCTCAGGGAGATATGTGTAGTGCAGTGGTCTCAGTCCCGTGTGGATCGAGGTTCAAGAACCCTGATAGTGCAGATGAATGAGACATTAGGTTCTCACAAAGGAGCCCAATGTTACCACAGTATGCCGAATCTTTGTCTTCACCGTCCTCCTCTATTCGATCACAGTCGAAATGCTTTGCTGCCCTGAATATGTCAAGTCGAAGTCGCTCATTGCCTAGGGCTATCTCCATACACCCGGATGCACAATCAATGTTTGCTTAGGCTGTCGCTAGAAATGGGCGACCCAAAATAATTGGTGCATCTCGGAGATTTGGAGGAACTTCCATATCAAGAACGAGAAAATCTGTGGGGAAGCAGAACCAGCGGACTTTCACGATCATGTTCTCAACCACCCCCCTCAGTGTTTTGACTGATCTGTCTGCCTGCTGGATTGTGACTGAGGTAGGCTTCAACTCCCCAAATCGAAATTGATCAAATACAGCTGTGGGAGTTAGGTTGATGGACGAACCCAGATCTAGAAGGGCTCGATCAAATGGAGAATCCTACAAGAAGTAGGATATAAGTGGGGTGCCAGGGTCTTTCTTTTTCAATGGCAAGTCGGCTAGAATTATGGCACTGCCTCTTTCGATAGTACCACCTATTGTCCAATTCTCTGCTGTCACTTTGGGGTACAATAGTCCTTGAAGAACCTAGCGACAGTCGGAATGTGATCGATTGCCTTGAGGAGGGGGACCTGAATATGTACTTTCTTGAACATCGATTTCAGATCCTCAAAATTTTGCATGTCCTTTTTCCGTGCTACATTCCATTTCATAGCCTCAGGGAAAGGGACGGGAATCTCAAGGTCAAGTGGCCTCTTACCCTTATCTACCATAGGTGGCTCCTGAGATGAAGGAGGAGTCGATCCAACCTGCGGCGAAGGGTGGGAAAAATCAGGACCCGCCTGCCTATGTGGTGGGTCGAATGTCTTCCTTCCTCTACTCAAAGAGACAGCATGTGCATCGGCATGCTGTGCATGAGGTGGTGAGGGAGAGGAACGGGCAGAGTATGCAGGGTTCTGCAAAGGTGGCTGGCCTTGCGCATAACCAGGTGGTGCAGGAGGCACCTGTAGTATGGCGTGTGCCTGTCCCTGCAATGTCTGAAACCTAGGTGGGGCGCCTTGGTTCTGCACATATCAAGGATTCAGGACAGTTTGGGAGGGCAAGGCTCCCTAAGTCTTATGCTCTTGCAACAGCTGGTTCTGCGTGTTTTGTATAGTCTGTATTTGGTCAGCCATCGCCTTCATAATCTGCAAGCTATCTTGTGTAGATTTCCTCATTGATTCTTGCAACTCCTCTTTCAGTGCCTCTAAAGGGTCAGCCCGCTTTGGATTGTGACTGGCAGCTTGGTACAGCGGCTGGTATATAGAACAGGGTTGCTGCTGCTGAGACGGGAATGGCTGCTGCCTAGGGTACGTGTTTTGCACATTCCCGTATTGCTTGGTCTGGTAGTGTGGATCTTGATGTGGTCTCTATGAATTACCAGTCCAAGAGAAGTTCGGATGCTGGCGCCAACCAAGGTTATACGTCTCTGAATATGGGTTATTACGCCCGAATCCTTGGATAGCATTGACATCCTCATAGGCCGAAGATGTCTGAGACGTATATCCGTCAAGGGGATACGCATTATGATTTGCGGGTGGTGCGTAACCCTGGTCGTAAGGTGCCAGATATGGATTGTTTATGGGATCCTGATATGCGGGATCTCGTAAATAAGGAGAAGATGCATCCCGAGTGAGTAGATTAACTTGAGCAGGAGGGGCTCGGGGTGCATAGGAGGGTCTTGAGGCGGTAGAGCTCAAGTCAGATTGACCCTAACTGATCTGGTCAATCTTCTTCTCGATTAGATTTATTCTATCCAGCTGCTTGACGATGATATCCATGTCGGCTCGAATAGACTCGGTGTGAACCTCGTGGACCCTAACCCGCTGCTGACCAAGCCGCTAGAACTGGTTCATGGATGCGGCATTCATCGAGTTCTCCGCCAAAGATTCGAACAGCTCAAATGCGCTGTTCTCATCTTTCGCGAGGAAATTGCCACCACTAGATGCATCGGCCAGATACCTATGTGTATCATCTAGCCCATGGTAAAATATCTGAGCCAGGTGCCATCTGGGTATACCATGGTGTGGGCATTTTCGGAGAAGGTCATGGAATTTATCCCAGGCTTCGTGCAACTTCACCCCATCTCCTTGGGAGAAAGTCATGATTGCACGTCGCATTACGTTTGTTTGATCAATTGGGAAGTACTTTTGTAGGAATTCACGTTGTAATTCCGGCCAGGTTCCAATTGGCTTCCCAATGGTTTTGAACCAGTATGAAGCTTTATCCCTCAGAGAAATTGGGAAAAGCTGCATTAGAACAATCCCAAGATCGATATTCCTAGGTCGAATCGTTTCAGCGAGTCAACTCAGGTCCTCTAGGTGGTGGAACGGATCTTCTCTTGAGTTCTCAAAGAAGTGAGTGCTGATCAACCCAATCACATTGGGCTTGAGCTTAAACACGTCTCCGCCTGTGGGAATTCTGACTACTGGTGCGACGATTTGTGTGGCTGGGTCGTAGAAACCCCACAGTTGTTCTCCTCGTGGCGGATGCTACTTCCTGTCAACTGCCATCAAGATGTGATCCATGCTTTGCCGATGCCGCTCCTCGGATTCATCTACCCAGGCTTTCAGACAAGCCATCGGGTCCAGATTCTCGATATCCTAACCTTGTCTGGGTCCAGGTCTAGGATTAGCCATGGTGGCTCTGGGAGTAGAAGAAGTGGGGGGAGAAGATGGTCCTAGCGAGGTAACTCGCCTCCTTGGGAGTGGCTCCCGAGGTCCAACCAAGTGAGGTCTAAGTGACCTCCTTCCTCGCATACACCACCCAACCTCTAGGTTGGTGTAGCCAAGCCGGACAGGGCTAAGGCCCTGTCAATCAAGTGGTCCTTATGGATCAGAGGACCAGATTTTTTGTTTTAGGTTTTAATTCCTGGAGAAAATTTGTCGTACAACTGACTGAAAGCAATTCCCACCTCTTCGCTAACCCAGCCAAGAGGTTGAAACCACCCAGTAGTATGACAACGAATTCGAATTTTATTTCGTGTTTTACAATTTATTTTAGGCCATTTTCTTCAGTTGGGGTTTTCTCTTGGTGAGTGGCCCACAAGGTGACCAAGCTCACTAGCTAAGTACTATACTTGATTAAGTCTAGGTTAGCCCAAGTGTGGTCTCTAAGTTGTAATCCTAAAGATTTACCCTAAGGTTCATGCGCTTCTAGGGTTTTGTTCTGTTTCAGTAGACCACAAAAGTAAAATTCATTCTCTGACAACAATTGGAATCTAATTAACTTGAAATTTGGCAAGTAGATTTATTTTTCAATTACCTTTTCATAGAATATTTTTTTGGAATTTTTACTATTCGATCGAATTTTTAGGGATTTTTGAATGTCAAGGGTCAGATTTGGAATTTTGACCCCTGGTCGATTTATAACTTTGAAACAGTATCAAATGACTTTCAAAAATTTGAAAAAAATATGGAAAATAAAGCCAATGAGATCAGATTTCGAACCCAACTACTTTTAGTCTAAACAGATTCGCATATTGGTTGAAATTTCTTTTTGAAATTTGAAAAATCTCGAATCTGGGTTAGTTTGACCCCTCAGACTTCGTGAATTTTTGAAAATTTTATGCTTTGAATTTTTTCAATAGAATAGTGTCGTTTGAAAGATGGTTTGAATATGAATGTTTAGCCTAAATTTCAGAATTTTTTTCTCGCCAATTTTTCGGCAATCAAAATTTTAAATCCGACTTTTAAATCTAGCTGAAAATCAGATGATGGTGGAGAAGCTTTTAAAGAGGGTTTGAGTTTGAAATCAAAGCTTTCCACCGAAAGTGTTTTTTTTTCAAAAACTTTTGCAAGTTTTTTTTTTCAAAAATAATTTTTCAAAGAATTCATAAAAAAATCTCTTCTTTTTTTGCTTTTTTCAAACTAACCTAGGATTCAAAAAGAAACCTAATCTAGATTTTTTTTTGAATTTTCTTTTTGTGATTTTTTTTTCACGAAAATGAAGAAGTTTTTTTTTTTTTCAAAAGAAATTGAAAAAAGTAAATCTACTCCTAGGGTTCAAAAGAAAACCTAATTTAAGAGAAGATGATGTACACCTGGATTTGTTTTCCATGCTCGTTGTGTGCGTAAATCCCATTCTTTTTCCATTTTTCCTGCACATCCAAAAATAAAGTAGAGAGAGATTTTTTAGTGATAGTTTAAAAGATCGAAATCAAGAAAAATGATGTTGCCTCCCTGGTAACGGCACCATTTGGTCTTGAATCGTAGAGTGAATTTCGATATGAAAGAAGCGTCGTAGTATAGTGTGCAAAATGATCAAACAAAAATATTTTCTAAGGATAACGAGACTTTTGAGTCTCGGTCGTTCATCTCTAGGAGGCATTTGTTTTATTTCTAAATTCGATCTCTTATTGCTCTACTTTGTTTAAAATTGCACGCCGATTTCGAGTCTTCGGATTAAGATTTCACCACTTCTATTATGAACCCTAATTACGTGCGCATGTGTTAAATAGATCACAAAGGTGAAAGTGTGAGTTTTTGTACGCATAATTCTAGTGAGGTGGTGGCTATTTACAGAAAATGCGTCTATAGTTAGATTTTCTATATTCTCTGGAAAAGACATGCTTATTCTGAAATAGATAAGTGAAAAGCAAGCAACTTGAATCATGCAGAAAGGATGGCAACCAATAAGCTCATGGTGATTTCAAAACATAGATATATATATAAATGTATCTTTCATTCATTCATCTGGAGAGTGTTTGCAACATGGACAATAGAAGAAAGCTTATACAGGAATGCTTAAAAAAATGTAAATCTAGCTAACGGAAAACAATCGCATACAAGAATCTACGGGGGGATTTTGCATGCATCATTGGGGGAGAATAAGGACTACACTAATAAGTAATAAATGAAAGCAATAAAACTATGAAGAGCATAAACTACTAATCTAGATCTAGTAAAACAGAAGGGCATTCGGAGGTGGTCTCCGATGGCCTTAGAGTGGTCAGGAGGAGAATGAGGGGCGGCCAATGGAGCTTAGGCCGACACTTGGAGAGAGGTTGGAGGAGTGATCCAGCATCCTGGTGTGGTGCCCTTCATGGTGGCGCTCAACTCGTGGAGATGGAGTGGAAGTGGCTAGCCTAAGTGGAGGTCGATGTGAATGGAGCTAGGGAAGTGAATCGATGCAAATGACCACCCCTTAGGTCCTTTTATAGACCTAAGGGAGTCTCTCTAGAGAAGTGTGGAACTCTCTAGAGAGATCCCAAGAATGGCCAGCCAAGAGAGAGGTTGGTGGTTTCTTAGATCCACCATTTGTGGATCTAAGAATTGAATGCCTCTTGATTGCTAAATTTGGCAACCAAGAGTTGGCGCCACTTCAAGAGAGTTCTAGAGAACTCTAGAGAGGTGTGGGTACATGAATGGGTGTGTGTGTGTGTGTGTGGTCGTGCCCTAGGTGTCTAAGAGGTTTAGGTTAGGTCCTAAGAGGTTTGGGTAGGTGTATACCTTGAATTAGGGTTGAATACCCTAATTGCTAAGGGAAAATTGCAATTAAACTTAACCTAAGTTTAATTGAATGAGTGTAAACCTAATTGAGAGTGAAATAATTCAATTAGGTTGGGTTTAGGTCAATTGGGCTCTCATTAAGTCCAATTGAACTTGTGTGGGTTGAGATTTGAGCTCAATTGGACTCATGAGTCCAATTGGCTTAGGTGATGGTAATTGACTTTGATCTAAGTCAATTGGGTTTGGTGAGCACCTAATTAGGTCCTTAGGTAGGTCTATAGGTGATGTACTAGGGTTAGGACACCTTAATTTAGGTTCCTTTGGGGTTAGGATTAGGTCTAGGGAGCTAGAAATCCAAGATCAATGCCTAAATTTCAAAACAAGGACTGGAGACCGGTCCCAGACGTCCAAAAACAAAATCAGACGACTTATACTCAAAAATCAAAAGTCCAGACTTCAGTTCTGGACGTCCAATCTGACTCAGTGGGAATTGTAGGTTCTGTTTTGGGTATTTTGCAGAAATTAGACATCTGACAAAGTGTCTGGACGTCCAATTACACTACAGAAGTGGGTTTGAGGTGTGCGAGAGATGGCTAAGGGTTCTGGACGTCCTATAACTTATCTGGACGTCCAGATAAGGGTTGGAACTAGGGTTTTGGGCCTTCCTAGGGTGCTATGACCTAATCTAAGGGTGGCTAAGGCTTGGGGGAAGTCTCTAGGTTATCCTATGGCTAGGATGGACCTATGCTCATCACATTTTACTACTTTCTTCCTACTTAATAGAATAGCAAACCTTAACTCCCTTACATCATTATTCCTACATCTAATCTAAGTTTTCTGCCCCAGTCCTGTTACGACACCCATTATTCCTGATCCAGCTTCAGATCTTGCTCCTGATCTAGCTTCTGATTAGCTTATTGCCTGCAATCGACATAATGCACTTACTCAGCACATTATAAGATTATTTTATGCAAAGCTAAAGTAAAGCAGTAAAGATGTAGATAATGCTTATGCATGCATGAATTATCCTAACTTATGCTAAGTCCTAGCCTAATTTAGGTCAATTAAGACCTATGATTGCTGTGCAATCAATCTCTACGGTTGAATCTTCGATCCGAGGCCCCGATAAAATATCGCCTTGTCCCTGACCATAAAATGGAGATAATTACTATACAATTTATACAACTTGATTTAAATTCATGATTATACATGTTATGCACTATTTACATTGTATGATGCTAATGTGACACTAAGAACAAGCATTAAAAGACATTTTTTGTTAATTAGATGTATGAACATCACACCCCCATGCGTATCTTTTGCTAGTCCCTAGCAAAAGCTACATGTTATTTATAAAAGAATTAGGTTGGATTACTTAGGCGAAAATCATTTTCAACATTAAGAAATTTTTACTTAGGATTTAAACTTTCAAAGACACAACAGTGCCCGGGTATTTGCCAAAATGCAAACTGCCTCCAGCCCTCACCTTAGCCAAAGAAAAATCTCTTTTTCTCTTTTTCTTCTTTTCTTTTTTTCTTTTTTGGATTTTTGAGTTTATGGTTAAAGAGCGGTTTTCTACGACCACTTAACCCACCTAAGATTTGATGAGAACCCTATGTTCTAAGCATCTTATTGTGAATGTGATAGACTCGTTGATCGGCAATTAGAACAGACTTCGAGTTTCTACACCTCTAGGTGACCTTAAAAAGAGAGTTCTGCCTAAAGGTGTATCTTTACGACTGGTAGCTTTCTCCCTACTTTTATTTTTATGGGGTCAATACAAGGGTGGGTCCAGTGTATATCTCCCCAGCTTATTCTACTTCTCTGCTTCGTCCTAAGTGTTTTGGGAATTTTTAGTGCATTTCTTGAGCTGGGTTTTGGACAACCGGTCGATGAGCTGTTACCACCGACAACTTGCTAGCCATACTCATGTGATGAAGTGTGACTTATTTCTTTTGTTTTCTTTTTTTTGCTTTCTTTTCTCCTTTCTCTTTTCCTTTTTCTTGTTCTTTTCTTTTTGACTTTCTTTTTCTTTTTAAGTAGGTGGCTTCCCTGGTCTAAGATTTACCTAAATGCAGCAAGAAGAGAGTGGTCCAGTGACTGGGCTCTGGACAACCTACCTATGGATTGCTACACATGATAACTTGCCAGCCATATCACCATAGAAGGTTCATTTGCTACCCAATTTCTGTTAAAACTGTCGAACAACGAGTCAGTGACAAGATAGTGTGTAGATGCTTAGACTAAAAGTTCCCTCAAATCAGAGGGCAAGTTCATAAGTCGTGTACTTATCACCCAAACTTATTTAATCAAATTAAAATAGAATTCAAGATGGAGAGGACTCAAAAAATAAATCCACATTTTAGTGAATACCCGGGCTGATTAAGCCCAAATACCTGAAGGGTTTTAGTGTTTAGATCCTATTGTAATATTTCCTAGGATTGAAAGGTCCTAATGTCCAAGTATTCCTTCCTAATTCAATTTCTTTTATGTATATATAAGAAGAGAAATAGAATTTACAAGAATTTCACAGAGCTGACAAAATGATTCAGAAATGAATCCACCCCCCCATGCCTAGCTGATGCAATGTCCACATTGGGAATAAAAGACATGAAATGAAGGGTAGAGTACGAAAGATATTACCTGAATATGAAGCTCGGGTTAGCTCTGATTCAGACTGTACAATTGCTCAGTTTAATGCCATCAGCTAGGTGAAGTCCAGCCAAAGAAGTCATAACATGGCTAGAGCAACCGTGTCTGAGATGGGTTTTGGAATAGTGCGGTCAATGACGGGCTTCAGATATTGACCATTGACTTTGAATGAATTACCCGTCTTCGGGTCAGAGATCTAAATAGCTCCGTTTGGAAAAATCTGGTCAATAATGAATGGGTTGTTCCATTTCAACCTAAGTTTGTCAGGAAAGAGCTTAAGTTGAGAATCGAATAGCCAGACCTTCTGGTTTGGCTCAATGCTCTTGCGGGAAATCAATTGGTCATGTACAGCTTTGATCCAAGCCTTCTAGATCTTAGCATTCTCATACGCATCCTTTCTAAGCTCTCCAACTCAGATAGTTGAAATTTCCTGGTCTTCCCGGCTAAACTTAGATCTAAATTGCACTGCTTGATTGCCTAGAATGCCCTATGTTCAATTTCTATGGGTAAATGGCACGCCTTTCCATACACCAGATGAAATGGAGACATGCCGATGGGCATTTTATACACCATACGATAGGCCTAAAGAGCTTCCTCAAGCTTTTGAGTCGAGTATTTATGATCAGGACTAACCATTTTTTGCAGAATATTCTTGATCTCTCGATTGGAGATCTCGGCCTGTCCATTCGTCTGGGGATGGTAAGGTGTGGAGATTTTGTGATTAACCCCGTATTTTGCCAGTAAATTACATAACTGGGCATTAGTAAAATGAGTGCCACCATCGCTGATGATGGCCCTCGGAATCCCAAACCTACTGAAGATGTTCTTCTTGACAAAATCGATGACCACCTTATGGTCATTGGTTCCGGTGGAAATCGCCTCAATCCATTTGGACACGTAATCAACAGCGACGAGAATGTATTGATGTCCAATTGAAGGGAGGAAGGGTCCTATGAAGTCGATGGCCTAAACGTCTAAGATTTCGACAGGAAGAATCAGGTTTAGGGGCATCATATCTCTCTTAGTTATGCTCCCAAGTGCCTGGCATCAGGAACATGACCTCGAGAATTCCTAGACATCCTTGAATAAAGACGACCAATAGAATCTAGATTGCAAAAATTTTGCAGCCGTCTTTTTCTCGAAGAAGTGTCCACCACATGCAGATGCATGGCAGAACTCGAGCATACTGTTGAATTTGTTCTCCGGAACACATCGGTGAATAATTTGATCAGAGCCGATGAGGTACAATTCAGGGTCCTCCCAGAAGTAATATTTGGCCTCAGATTTCATTCTATCCCATTGTTGCTTGGTCCAATCCTGGGGGATTTGACCAACGGCCAAATAATTAACAATGTCAGCAAACCATGAGGTTTGGACACTTGAAACTGTAAGGATGCTTTTATCCTTAAAAGTATCAGCAATTGGAATGTCCAGACGAGAAGAATCACTCAAAAGTCTCGACAGATGATCCGCCACCACATTTTGTACCCCAGATTTATCCTTGATTTCAAGATCAAATTCTTGAAGCAGAAGAATCCAATGAATAAGCTGGGGTTTGGCATCCTTTTTGGCCAAGAGATGTCTCAATGCCGAGTGGTCGGTATATATGATGATGTAAGACCCTAAGAGATAAGCCTTGAATTTCTCCAAAGCAAATACTACGGCTAGTAATTCCTTCTTAGTAACAGTGTAATTCCTCTGGGCCTCGTCTAGAGTTTCACTAGCATAGTAGATAACAGAGAGCTTCCTATCAACTTTCTGACCCAAAACAGCCCCGACCGCATAATCAGAAGCGTCGGTCATGATCTCAAAAGGGGTTGTCCAAACTGGTGGTTGCAACATCGGAGCACAAGTGACTGCCGTTTTAAGAAAATCAAATGCCTTATGGCATGATTCATCGAAATCAAATGGCATTTCTTTGGCGAGAAGATTGCTTAGAGGATGAGAAACCTTCGAAAAGTCCTTGATGAATCTCCTATAGAATCCCACATGACCAAGAAATGATCAAATTTTTTTAACAGATGTGGGAGGAGGAAGTTTGGCGATAGCATCAACCTTAGCTTTATCCACTTCGATTCCTCGTTCAGAGATTACATGACCCAAGACGATGCCTTCTTGTGTCATGAAATGACTCTTTTCCCAGCTAAGGATTAGTCTTATTTTGATGCATCATTTAGGAATCATTTCAAGATTAGCTAGACAAGAGTCAAACGATTCTCCAAAAATAGAGAAATCATCCATGAAGACTTCCATAAACTCTCCCACCATGTTTGAGAATATGGCTAGCATACACCTTTGAAAAGTCACAGGTGCATTGCATAAGCCGAATGGCATGCTACACAAAGCAAAGGTTCCGTAGGGACAGGTGAAAGTAGTTTTTCCCTGATCCTTGGGATGGATAGGAACTTGATTGTATCCCAAGTAACCATCAAGGAAAAAGAAGTATTTTTTCCTGGCTAATCTTTCCAAGATCTGATCAATGAAAGGCAGAGGGAAATGATCCTTTTTCGTGGCCATGTTCAGCTTCCTGTAATTGATACAAACCCTCCAAGAGGAAGCTGAATGAGTTGTGACAGATTCTCCTTTCTCGTTAGTCACAACGCTAATCCCAACTTTCTTGGGAACAATTTGCATGGGACTTACCCAAGGACTATCAAAGATTGGATAAATGATTCCTGCATCGAACCACTTAATAATCTCCTTCCTAACCACTTCTCGCATATTTTGATTTAATCTCCCCTGCATTTGGCGAGAAGGGCGGGATCCATCTTCTAAAATTATTCTGTGATTGTAATAAGATGGCTCGATCCCCCTAAGGTCATGAATGGTCCAACTAATTTCCTCCTTGTATTCCTTCAGGACCTCAATCAATTTAATCTCCTGCTCCTTTGTTAATTTAGCACTGATAATCACAGGGAGCATCTTATGTGGTCCTAAAAATTAATATTTTAGATTCTCAAGCAATGGTTTCAGTTCAAGCTGGGGCGGGTTGATGATTGAAGGCAAGGAAGATGCTGATGAAGACTCATCAAGAGGAAGAGGTTGAGAGTGAACAAAATCAATAACCTCGTCAGAAGATGCTAGGTCTGCCATAGAGGATTGCAGGTCCAATTCCTCATCGGAGGAGGAACTTTCAAATGCAGAAACCATCGTACAAATTTCAATATTCACATTATCATCCTCAAGTTCCTCAATAAATCCACAATCCTTGAATTTATTAATTGCCTTAAAAATATCCAATTTCATTCCTTTATCCCCAAAGGCGATTTCCATGCTACTGCTTTCACAGTTAATGTTGGCCTTGGAGGTAGCTAGGAACGGACGCCCCAAAATGATGGGCGTGTTCCTCAGATTTTCAGGTACATCCATGTCAAGGACAAGGAAATCTGTAGGAAAATAGAAATCCTTAACCTTAACAATAACATCTTCAATAACACCTCGCGGATTTGTGATCGAACGGTCCGCTAATTGCAACGTTACTAAAGTCGGCCGAAGTTCACCTAATCCAAACTTCTCATAAAGAAAAGTTGGAATTAGGTTGATGGATGTACCTAGATCCAGTAGTGCTCTATCAAAAGTGTAATCTCCGATGACACAAGAAATTAAAGGAGCACCTGGATCTCTCTTCTTCTTGGGGAGGTGATGCAGGATAACAGAACTAGCCTTCTTGGAGAGTACCACCTTCCGCAGAATAGATTCTCTCGACTTACGCTTCTATGTACATAAATCCTTTAAAAATTTCGCATAAGCCAGTATATGTTTGATAGCGTCGACGAGCGGGATTTGATCTCAACATTCTTGAAAATATTCAGAAGCTCCTCATTACTCTCAACAGACTTCTTCTTCCTTGATCTAATCAAGGCCTCAGGAAAAGGAACGTGAGTTGGATCTTCGGAATCAGGTTCTTGAGCCTTGATTTCTTCTCTAGAGTTCTCCTTTCTCTCGTTAGGTTCTTCAGGATTCAATAAATTAGAACAGTGTGGTTGTGGATCCTGAGTTTGTTTACCACTCCTCAAGGTAACAGAATTTGCGGATGCATACGAGTTTGGGTCTTGGGGAGGGCTACGAAAGATTGGAGGGGCTTCATTAGCCAAGAACCGTTGATTTGTAGAAGAAGAAGAAGAGGAAGAACCCTGCTCAATCACCTGATAGGGTGAGGATGGAGAGAAAGAAAGGGAAGGATCAGAGAAACCAGTTTGGAACCTGTGGGGTTCCGAATAATGCTGACTCGCAGGTTGAGCCGCATCAAGTTGATTCACAAACTCCCATCCAGAAGGAGCTTGCGATAAATGGAATCCTGAACTCTAGGATTGAGTGGATCGAGAGTTGTTCATTGAGTTTCCAGCCATCCACTCCTCCATTCTCTTAGCAACCAAGTCCACCTTATCAAGTTTATTAAAAATCAATTCTATATCAAATGAATGAGAGTCGTGGACTTCATTAACATTCGATCTGGGCTGCTGGGACCGGTTAAAAGTATCCATGGAGGCATAAATGATTGAATTCTTACTCATCTCCTCAAAGAAATTATGCACGCTATCTGTGTCTTTGTTGAGGAAATTGCCCCCGCTAGAAGCATCCATGTGATTTCTGAGTTGCGCAGTCAACACGTGATAGAAAATCTGCACGAGTTTCCATTTCGGTAGCTTGTGGTGTGGACACCTCCACAATAGGTCCTAGAATCACTCCTAGGCAACATGAAACTACTCCCCCGGCCACTGGGTAAAGGTAGTAATTGCCTGTCTTAAAGCATTGGTACGTTCGACAGGGAAGAATTTCTCAGAAAGGTCGATTTCAACTCATTCCAGGTTGCAATTGGTCTTCCTATAGTCCTGTACTAATGAGCGGCTTTATCCCTAAGAGAGTGCGGGAAGAGCCTCATGATCATTTGCTCCTCATTCATGTTTCGCACCTTGGTGGTCTGGTCCAAAGTAGTCAAGTCCTCCAAGTCCTGAAATGGGTCTTCAGAGCCAAGCCCATGGAAATTTTTGATTAACACCTAGGGCTTGATTTCTACATCTCCGACGGGAATCTAGACATCGGGACATTCTCCATAATTTGAAGGATCATAAAAATCCTTCAAGGACTGAGCGCCCTGCATTCTCTGCATTTGTTCTAGCTGCCTTCGAAATGCCTCCTGTGGATCCTGCGGCAGAGGAGGCTGTTGATCGGCCATGGGATCAATTTGGCCAAAATCCAATCTACGCCTCCTAGAATACTCTAGTGGTCCTTCCAATCGGGGATTCAATGACCTCCTTCCCAGCATAAACTAGGAAAAGGTCGAAAGGACTGGGGATAAGAACCCTGCAGCACAACAAAACAAGCTTGTCCTTAAGTGGAGTATCCTAAGGATCTATAGACTCTCAGAAACTTCCTTAATATTATAAATGATTTATTCTACTTGTGTCTGCTCAATCCAACCAGTTAGAAGGAGGGACTGGGGAGAAGGTTCTTCCTTTAGCTTGCACCTCCGATTCCTAATGTACCCCCCCAGCCATGGTCGTTTGACACTACTCCCCTAGCTAGACAAAAGATTGATCAGTACAAGTAGGTTAATCATAAACAATCTCAGACTAGGCCCCAAAGAGCGAATTAGTCCTTAAGGCCAACGTCTACTTGATTTTATTAAGGCCTAGGATTGTAGTGCTTATGGAATGTGATGGGCCCTTAAAATGGGTTGTGCCTTAATGATCAATTGAGTATGTGTAAGTGCATGCACAACCAGGGTTTTCAAGCAAGATTATTTGTGATGAGTAAATTTTAATGTTCAAATCTTGCTTAAGTAGCTTTTAGGATTTAGAATTAGGTTGAATTCAATCAAGTTTGAGGCAAACCAGGTTTTAAAGCATGGGTGAAGATTGCCTTCCTTTTAAAATAAAAAATAAAGTAGAGTGCCTGGTATGAACCTAGATTGAAAACCCTAAGAGGAAGCTACTTGGTGAGTTAATTTTAGGTTGAGTGGTATGGCTCAAACAACTCAAACAGTTGGCCATAATTACACCACTGATTTAGGCACACAAAAATGATTAACCTAGAATGATTTCTACTCTTTTATGTGTTGATTTGTGTACCGGTTCCACAGATCAGAATCCAGTTGAGTGGAAGAAAATCAATTAGGTTAAGTGCCTTGAATGTGGGTGTATGTTGTGTGTATGTTGAATTACCCCACAAAAAAATCATTTTGTTTTTTTTTTATATGCGAGGGTGAAATGAATGTGAGTGGAAATCCAAATAACCAAACTAATCCTAGGATTTATGCAAACACCTAGGTTAATTGGAATTTGAATTTAATGTGACGAAATGAAATCTATGGAGGCGAAAGAATGGGGAGCACTTATAGTCATCTTCAACTGCACTTTACTCCGATCTACCACTTGACGATTCCCTGATAGACATATCTGCAAAATAATAGACATGAGAGAAAACAAGTTAGAAGACAGTAAAGTGCGAAAAGAATATCGAAAATTATTGCCTCCCCGGCAACGGTGCAAAATGTTGAATAGCGGATGATTACGCTATCAGAGTTGGTTTTGAAAACCTGTCATTATAGTTTGAATAGCAAAGAAATATGTTCAACAAATAAAATTTATACCGAAAAATTTGTAAAAAAATCCTGAGTCGAACTCAAGGAGGCTACGTCGATCAAAATTTGCAATTATATTCTTCTTTTTGTGTTTTTGTTTAAAGCACGGAATAATCACAAAGAAATCAGTATAGACAAGAAGAGAGAGAGAGAACATTCACTTGATATTGCAAAATGTTTTTACAACTAAGAAAGCAAGAAAAAATTACACTAGAAAGTAAGAAATTATTACAACTAGAAAGCAGGAAAATTCTACTCTAGAAAGCAGTAAAAAGAATGGGAGAGAGAAGTTATCCTCCTCGAGGATCACTTGGAGGATGAGCCGGACAAGATAATGCCTAGAAGACGAGGAACGGAGCGGGAGAAGGAGGATGAAGTAGGAGGAATGGGAACGAGGCAGCATGTCATCGTCGTCGTCATCACGGGATCCGCTTCTGGAATGGGGGTGAAAACTTGGTTTTAGCTCTTGAGGAGCATCCTGGGTGTGGGACAAGCTTCTCTTAAGCTTTGGAGAGGGAGAGAAGAGAAGGAAGGGATGAGAAATCTGTATGGTAGGGGTCTCCTTTTATAGTTGCAAGGAGTGGGGGCATTTTGGACATTACAACCTGAAAAACATTAATTCAGGACCTTTAGTGACAGATTTATCCGTCACTAAAGGCCTGAACGTGGCCGACATGCGCGCTGATCTCGCACCGCCTCGCCTTCGCACCCTTCAATGCTCATGAATGTTCGTGCGCACTCATCCGTCCGATCAAGAGATTGGACGGCTTAAACTGCCTACGCCCACGCCACGCACCCACGTGCGATTGCGCGTAAGCGCCACGCATCTGATCGTGCATGGGTGCTATTGGTTGATCAGCGTCGTTGGATCTTCATCACACGGCTCCAATCGTGCGCCCACTCGCAACGAATGCAGGCTCGAACGCACGCTATCCACCTCTGTAGCACCTTAACCGCTGTGCTATGCTTGCGGTTGAGGTGCGTAGAGGAATTCACGCACGGCTGATCTCGGCCATTGAAACTTCATCTGACGGTCAAGATCAAGCGTTGCTTATGCTTTCAAAAGAGGATAACGCAGGATGAGCGCTGGCATGGCACGATCTCAGCCATTGGATGGGCATCCAACGGCTGTGATTTGTCAAGCCTATGAAGAAGAAGAGCTGCGGTTGGTGTTGGGCGGCTATGATGGTGCCACGTGGCACCATCTAGGCCGTCCATCTTTTGAGTGTTGTAGATGGTGCCACGGGTGTCGGATTGGACTGATTTTCATGTCGTTAGGCTACGATCGTCGATCCGAACCCATCTGTGCTGTCAGATTTGTTGTCTGTGGTGCGGCTTAACACCATCTTGGCCCTTGCTCTTTAGGGTTCCTCGGTCTCTAACTGGTGCTACGGATGTTCGATTAGGGTGATCTTGGATTCATTGAACTCCAATCATCGCCTTGATTAGATCCGTACGGTTGGATCTTCGATCTGAGGTCCTGATAAAAAGTCATCCTGTCCCTGACCACAAAAAGGGGATAATTACTATATAATTTATACAGCTTGATTTAAATGCATGATTATGCATGTTATGCACTATTTACAATGTATGATGCTAATGTGACACTAAGAACATGCATTAGTAGACATTTTAGGTTAATCAGATGTATGCACATCAGCAACCAAAACTCAATACTACATGCCACCCCCAAGTAGATGGATAGTTAGAAGAAATGATATAGGAGCATAAGTTTATCTTGTTAAGTTTGAACCATCGAATGATGCCATGGACACATCATTTTCTTTTTTGAGGAACAACTGCCTCGAAGAACTATATCTTGCATGAAAATAAACATATTTGGATCCTTTAAAAAAAAAAAAAAACATATTTGGTGATGCCACACTTATGCTTCAAGGCATGTGTTACCATTTCTTTAAAAAAGTTGCCGATAGGAAATGACCAATGGATAATCATGCAACAATAGTACTAAATGGATAAGATATAGGAATGAGTTACCATATTTTCTTGTGTTGAGGTTTCCCCACAAAGCTGCAAAGAAATCTACAATAGAAGAATGCAGCAATAGTACTTGCTCATCTTTGGTGGATTTGATTTGTCCTCCAATGGCCCAGCTTAAACTACTAGGAATGCAACTAGTTCTACTACTTCTAAAAAATAAGTTTTGTCTAACAATATGGTTGCATATGATCGAAAAGGTAAATATATCTTTTTCTAGAGATATTCATTGTTAGCCTCTAGTAGGTACTTTTAATGGCATTATGCCTTATTTGCATTCCACACATGGTATGTTGGTAGTCTTAACCCTAAACAATTTAGGAAAGAATTTTCAATTGTCTTGTTACATGCAATATGTGATGAGGTTGTTTCCTAAGTGCTTTAAGTTGAATACCAATTGCATTTCCTTTTGATGTTATAAAGCACCATCTTTATATTAAAGAGCCTAATGTCATTGTATGATTATTTGCTTTGAAGGAACAAGCCAATGAAGTATATAAGAAAGCTCATAATTTTTGGTTTTGCTTTTTTGAAAAAAGAATTTGAAGTCTGTTAGAAAAAGAAATCAAGATGCAATTTCTATTGCTTGCCTATATATTGCTTGTAGATAGGAGGATCATCCCCATGCTGTAAAGGGCATGATTCTAGATTATTGAGTTGTTTATATGCCCCTTTGCTTAATGTTTTATGAACCCTCTGCATTTCTCACTTTCTAATAGAAATTTGTTGTAGTGTCAATGCAGCTCAAAGAAAGAAATTAGCAGAGAAGGGAAATTCATTGTAAAATGGTTAGAGTATCGGATGGGTTAGTCAATGAAGATAGGTACAATTCATGTTGGAGATTTCCTTGTGAGTATCTTTGACCTATTAATTCATACGTACCTACTTATGATTTCATTCTCTTTTTTTATTCCATATGTATATTTCTTGTTTTATTCTTCTAAGGTATTTCTTGCATCTTGGAATGACTAATTGGGCAGTCAAAGCTGCTCAAGAGGCTGTTCAAAAGGCTGAATGCTCAATATTAGGTACTTTTTGTCTGCCTGCACTTAATTTGATCTATTTCAAGTGTTGTAGATTACCTCATTCTACATAGGAATAAGGAATAAATTTTTAATAGGAATGACAATATACAAATGCAGATCACCTAACAATTGGTTAATTTAAATATGGTAGAGTGACATTGTTTTTGCAAAAGCATTCATTTCTAAATAGTTTCAAGGGAGAAATATGGTAGATGTTATTGGCAAGAATCTCATCAAAATTTGTTGATAATATTGTAGGAAGCCATTGCTTGCAAAGTCTGCATTAACTAAAAGATGTGGAGCCTCAATTTCACTAGAACTTGGGTGGTGATCCAAATTTGGATGTTTAGATTAGATTCCTTGGACGTATAATTGGATCATAGATGGCACCCTTTGATTGGATATGGATGTATGGTTGCATATATATACAATGATACATAAAGTGTGGTCAGCTATATGGATTTCTTTTGCTTTATTTAGATCTATCTTGAGCCATTCCCAGAATCAAATCGATGTAACCAAGATTTTACCTTACAATTTAAAGCATGTGGAGGGAATTACATCAGGGAAGCACGCAGTATGAAAATGCCAAGAACAAATGAGGTTACAATTTAGGATAAATATTTTCATTTTTCATTTTATAGGAATGTGTGAAATGATTTGGTGATGTTTGTAGTGACTGTCATTCCTGTCACTATTCTACACATTGAAAGTCAATTTTGTGTTTTTTAAAGAAAGGATCAACATCAAATTACTACAATTTATGAGAAACCACTTTTCACCTTCTTGTCTATTCTTGTCTAATTTAACTTTCATTCCTAACTTAAATTTGCCTTGATTGTACCCTTCCACTATTCAATAGTGCCCATCTATTTAAGAACATAAAAAACTACTTTTGACATAGATACATCTATCCAAGCTTTCCTCCCAGTGTTGAAGTATAAGGGGCTTTTTTTCTTAGGACATAGAATATTTACTTTCCAAGGAGCTTTTTTGTCATTGTGTTTTCATTTCTCACCATGAGAGGTTCCCCCCATCCCACCTCACCACAACAAAAAAAAATCAATGCTTTTTTGGTGCTCTTAATGTTGCAATCAACATGGTAGTAGAGGTAGTTCGTGTTTTTTATTTGTTCATGCTGTTGTTTTTATATTTGTTGAGGGACTTCGTTGAAGATTTATTGTGTATCAAAGATCTGCATGTCAAGGAGATAGAAGGAAGGAGAAGAGGTGATGGATGTGTTAAATCTTAGATGTATGTTGCATGTGTGTTCCTATTTTGTGTATTCATTATAGATTCCAAATGGAGAGGTGAAGGATTAAAGAGATAAAATTACATCTATGTCATTGATTTTAAATATAATGCATGGCCATAATTGATTAAAAAATGATTGTAATATCTTGTTGGGCTTGCACTTGATGAATATAAACCAACAAATCAAAATAGTTTAACTCAAGTTATTAAAGTTGATTGCAATATCTTGTTGGGCTGCCTTCTACATGGTCTAATACCATATCTTTCATTTTTACTTTATAGTTAATTAGCAAAATTTGCTGGACTTCTATTTTTATAAGTTTAACCATGGAGTATCCAAGCTTCTTGGCTATTCCAATAGATTTGTATTTTACGATTTCTTTTTTTTATGTTATATCAGCATGATGGTTATTGTTTCTTAATTATGGATCATATTTTTGGTACAAATAATTATTTCTTACTTAGCATCTATTTTCTTTGATAATTATCTTTTCCTTTATCCCTTTTCTGAATACTTTCAATAATGATATATAATTTTGATTTTTTTCTTAGGAGATGCAAAGATTCATGGCATTCATGAAGTTTGGGAACTTGAGGGTTACTTCAAGTGAAGAATTATTTTTTCATATTTGGTTGTATATATCATTTCGAATGATCATTGTATTTGAAAAATTTTGCAGAGATAGTACTCTTGAAACTTACGAACTCAAGTTAAAGGAAACATTTGTCAATGACAAATCCATTTTCTTTGTTATTAATATTTGATGTTTCCAAAATGTGTCTTATTTGGATCGAACTATTTATATATTTAATTGTTTGTTTGTATGCTTAGTTGATCTCATAAGAGCTAGAAGTTCCATTTATGCATGATATATAATAAAAAAGTAGATAGTACACAGGGACACTTTAATGATGATATATTAGGCATATATTCTTTTCTATTCATTGAAGATTTATATTGATGGTAATATTGATGGAAATAATTGTCAATGTATGCCTTACAAAGAAAAATAACTTATTTATCTATAGCAACGTTTTTACCAGCAATTTTTCCGTTGGAAAAGATTTTGTATTACATTGACAAAAGCTTTTGTTGGCACTATAGATTTACACCGACGGCCATAAGCATCGCTGTTGGCATGAATGTGAAATCAGAATCTCATGATAATGTGACCGTCGCTGTGGCTCAAGCTACAACATTGACAGTTTTTACTGTCGGTATACCCTACAGTGATGCCTCTTAAGACAACGACCCTCATGACCATCGAAATAACTCTTTAAACATACAGTGATGATCATTTTAATCTATACCGACGGTTACCATCGGTGTAGGTGCAGACTGTTGTAGTGTGCACGAAACGATGTTTGTTAGAAATCGTGTCATACCGACAGTTACCGTCGATGTAGGTGTAGACTGTTGTAGTGTGCAAGAAATGATGTTTGTTAGAAATCGTGTCATAATGTAGTTGAATCACGCAAATTGACTTTTAAATTTGTAATTCTTGAAATTAAAATCCAAGGTCGTCTCAGGGAACAAATGAATTATGCGAATGCCACCATCCCAATTTTTCAAAGTTTTAAATGCAAAAACTAGGTATGAATAGTTTAATTCTCTAAACTCCCAATCTTGTTCAAAAAAATGTAAAGATTGGCCACACAACTTCACTAATTCAATTGAGAACATTGCATTTCAATTATTTACTGCCCAATCATGAATAATCAAATGTGAATGTGAGTTAAACATCAAATAATCGATATTAGTAAAGATTGCACAAGATTTGGTAACAACAATTTGCTTAGAATCAAAACTTAAACCAAACTCACAAATACCACAAACCAGCCCTTAAAAAAACTAATTTTCTTGCATTTAGGTCCTAGGTCTTGCAATTTGCACCATACCAGCAATTTTCTTTTTATGATCTCATCCCTGCCAGCAATTGGGAGCTTGAGCTCCTACGTGCGTTGAGGAGGTTGAAAAGGAGACATTGCTGGAGCTCCCTAGTGCATGTGTGGCCTTGTTAAGGATAGCTATGTGTCCCTTGCACCAGCACAAAGCTTCCCACGAAGCTTGGATAGTCGTGAATGGTCGTAGAAGGGCGACCGATGTTGATGAAGATGGCAGCAGAGGCGGGGGTCGACTTGGCGAGAAAGTGGTTTTTGGCATTGTGTAAATGACCGAGGAGCTCCACTAGACTTCAGTGAAGGTTGTTGCAGTGGTGAATTGGCGTGATGAGGTGATGTACCATCTAGATCACTACTTAATTAGGGTTAATTATCACATTGTAGTATAGATCGCATTGCATATGGGTGTTATTTATTTATGTGCAATTTTTACTGGTTTTATTCTAAGTCATTCTCTGGGAGGCAGTTATTGATATATATCACTCTTTATTATCCAAAAATCATTTTTTATTGCAAAAATATTATGTTCATTTACAATAGAATGAATTAGAAATGAAAGCATGTTAATGACAATGCCTCAAGAATATAAACAAGATTAAAGGCATCCAAAAACTATTCTAGGCAAACTTTATTAATTATAGACATGAATATCTAAGTATTACCAACTAATTATATATACAATTCACTAATGCCTTAAAACTATATACAATATCGGAACAAAAAGAATATATACTAACTATATCTACTTCATACTAATAATATACATCAAATACATTTATAATATATAAGTATGTATACTAACTAACCTATATATCTATAACATATATACATCTATAATACTAACTATATAAATATACTATACATATACCTACTACTAATATATACATCTTTAACTATATACACATAAATATAAAAACTTTAAAAGCATATTTACAAAAATAAGGTAAAAAATAGAAGTCTAAATACATATATACAATACTTTATATATATATAACTCTTACATATATATAACATATGTATGCTTAACAAACTAATCTATTAATCATTAAATATATACATACTATACTGTTATATATATACATTACGTAACGCATATATACTACTTACACTTAACACACACACATGCCTAACACACTTATATACATATATACACATACAACACACACACACTTAACACTTAAGTTTCATTCTAAGTTAAACCTTTAAGATTAACTTGGCCCAAAAGGTTTGGTGGGCTTTCGTACACCTCGACGACCTAAGTGGGTCGGAACAAGTGCTATGTAAAGACCCACACTATTAGAGTTCTTTAAGACGCCTTGGACTTGGGTCAGATGTCTGGTCAGACGTCTGGACACCTTCCCAGATGTCTGAAAATCAAATATTTCATGTACGTCCTCGCGTCTGCGTGCGTGCTGCGAGTAGATAGTACGTAGCCTCGTTCTTCCCTCCTTCTCTCACCCTTTCACTGACGAAACCCTAACCCCCACAAGCTATTTAAACCCCTCTCCTCTCCCTCACACCACCCCACCTCTAGCCACCCTTCTTCCTCCTCCAGTAAGAGCAGTGAGCGACGTGGGAGGGAAGGAGGAGCAGCGAGGGGAGGAAAGGAGAGCTAGCACGCAAGCTCGTGTGGGAGCTTGCTGGAGAGCCCACGGTCGGCCAGCGTGTGCGTGAGGTAGAGGGGTGTGTCGGGAGGTCCTCCCCGACACTGCTACAGTCGGAGCAGTAGGCAAGCGAGCACGGCGCAGCCGCGTGCGATGTGGAAAGGCGAAGGCAGATTTTGGTTCTGGAACTTTCCTAGAATCAGACATCTGGATCGACATTCAGACGATGCAGATGATGTCTGGAGGAGGTTTCAGATGACTGAAAGGTGAGTTTTGCACCTTACACCTTCTTTGCTGATACGGCCATACAGGCCGTTCCATCGAGGCACCTTTTCATGGCATATTGAGGAGATTACGTCGATGCCTGCTGAATTCGCTTCGGGAAGGCGCATGACACGCCATCCCACGTAGATCAGACATCTGGGCGAGGCACCAGATGGCGAGAAGCGTTTCCAGACATCCTGAGAAGTGGTCGAATGCCTGGAACTGGGTCTAGATGGTTCAGCAGGGTTCCTGGACGTCTGAGGAGTGGCGTAGGAGTGAGGTATAGTCTGGACTCTTTTAAGACATCTAGAAGGTGTTCTAGACGTCTGATGTGAATCAGATTTACTGTTTTTGACCCGTTTAGGGTCCGTTTGAGGTTTGATTTCCACAATTAAGATTCTGTTGTTCTCAGTATACATTCCTCTACTTGTTAGAATACCTTTTATACTGTTCTGAGTAGTGTCTTGTGAATGATCCTTGTGATAGGACCTCGTTCCATTGCGGGTTTGGGGTTTGCTGAGGCACGTGGACCTGCCGATCAAGCCCCCATTACTCCTGGGTTGACTGGTAGAGTGACTTCCCCCTTAATTTAATTGAAACCTAAATGCATGTGTGAAATGAACGATTAGAACCTAGGATATGGCATGAATCCTAGGACCAGAAACACTATAATGAATGTATTGAATGAATGGCTGGCTTGAATGAGTAGATAGAATAATGAAACTTGCCTGTAAATTAATAACAGCTGCCTGTGAAATGCAAAGTACTTGTGCTAGTAAACTGTTGCGTGAAATTTCTGCTGTTCACATTAAATGTCTTGATATGAGTTGCATGTATATGAAATGGAAATAGAAGATCAAATGTTGGAAACATGAGCTACATGCAAATAAACTTCGAATGTGAACAATAAAGTTACTTGTTACATGTGTAGAAATTGAGAAATGAAAATAGAAATGATGAAACCTGGTATGGCTTGGCCTGAGAAACATGAGCATGAACCCTACGGGGAATTAGGAGTAGAACTCCTAGAAATAAATGGAATGGAACTGGAAATGTGAATGGGGAAGTGAGCTGACCCTTGAGTACGGGGTACCAAGGAGAGTGACTGTCCCCCTGTTTAGTATAGAGCAGAGTTAGCCGCCCTTGGGTTGGGACCCAGGGTTAGGATTGGCCACTTTGCACCAACTCGGTGGCCTTCGTGTACACTGTACTAGAGAGAGCTACTAGTGTAGGGAGAGAGCTAGCCACCCCACGGGGCCCAGGGTTCAGCTAGCTGCCTTACACTGACTTGTTAGGCCCATTGGGCAAACCAGGGCAGTTAGGCAAGGGTGTGCGGACTGTGGAGGGGCAAGACCCCTGTTTGGTTACTGTTGAGGGGCTAGACCCCTGTTACTGAGAGGGCTATGCCCTATACTGGTTCCGTTCTATGCTTGGGGCACACCCGCTAAAGGAATTGACTAACCGCGTGCCAGTGTGGGGTAGCTACCCGTGCGTTTATCGCGCGTGCCGTAGTCACCGTTACGTCTATCAGTGACCTTGGGGTGGTTGGCTGGGTGTAGGACGACCACCGGGGACTCTCCCGGCGAGGAGAGCACCACGTGCTACTTCTACTCTTCGAGAAATGCTGCAATCAAGATTGTTCCCATGAGGAACACTCGAGATCAAGAAAGAAACCTAATAAATAAACCAAGTGATGAATGAAAGAATACTTAGTTAAAGAAAGAAGGAAATTGAAAAACAATAGCTACCTGTCCACCTTTACTGTTTTAGTTAGTTGGTTTTCACTCTACTCAACGTTCACTGATTTCGTGCACATATAACTCTTTTCAGGTCTAGGTGTTGAGTAGCTAGAGCACTCAGCTACAGAGGGTGCTGGGTCTAGTGGAGTCCAGTAGTCGTAGTTCTGTTGTACCATTGTAGTAGTGAGTAGTTCTTGTACCTCTATATTTCGTACTCTTTCATTGTAAACCTTATAATCCTGTACTCATTTACTTTTCTACTGTTGTGGTGGTGTGTACTATAGTAGTTTATTTCTTTACTGCTGTACTTTGTTACGGTTAGTTGCTTGCATGATGAATTTGGTTTATTTTACTGCTTTTTGGTTACTTTCTTGTTGGACGACTAGGTCTTGGGATCATTCGAGTCGGTCCGGTCTCGTGTCCTGTATGGATTCGGGAACTGGGTCGTAACATGCTACTAGGCCCACCTTCCAAGGGATGACATATACCAATTATAATACAGGCCAAATAGGCCCACACATGCATGCACATAGGCCCACAAGCCTACAAGCCTTCCTATCTCTCTCTCTCTCATGCAATGGTAAGATGATATGGTGCAGGGGAGTTGACCCCCATACTAGCCGGCAAGCATAGGAACAGGATTCCTTTTATTCCACGAAAACTAATCAGCCACAACTGATATGGCACTATGTGTGCTGTGCTTATTAGTGCGCTATGCATGTTTTATTAGGGATTTTAGGGGTTCAATTAGGTATTAATTATTTATTTATTTTAAAATTAAATTATATATACATGTAGCCAATACATAAGGCTATTAGATGGTATAATTTATTTACCTTAATTAAATATATAATTATATTTAAAAATTAGTTAAAGTTAGTAAAAAATACATGTTGAATTTGGGTTTAATTGCTTAAATACAGTATAAATTAGTGAATAAATTGCTTAATTGAAGTTTAAATTAGTTACTTTACATAATTACAAGATTAATAAAGATTTTTAACTAATTTAATCATATTTATTTGTATATTTATACATTTAAATACATGGTTTATTTAATATATACATAATTATACACAATACATAATATTTTGTTGTATAATTGGGGTCATAATTATACTGCTAATATTTTAATTATAATATAGAATATTATAGCATAATTTACTTCATTAGCTTATTAATTTACTAAACTACATTAAATTAACTTAATAACATACTCTATTAACTTATATAAATATAAATATGTACAATATCTAAATAAATAAATATAGATATATTGCTTTACAAAATAATTACTATAAGTTATATGTTATGTTATATATGTTTAATATGTACATATATAATTATCTATGTATAAATATAAATTATATACATATAGTATAAATAATTATACAATATATACATAAATATATTATTATACAATGTAACTAACATAAATACTCAGTATAGTTTATTTACATATAAATATTATAGATATAGTTTATATATACACTTATGTACGTATAACTTAATATATATTAAGTTTAGAATATTTACAAGTATTTAGACTATATATTAAGTTTAGAATATTTACAAGTATTTAGACTATATATTAAGTTTAGAATATTTACAAGTATTTAGACTATACAGATATGTGTTTTTGTAGAATTTTGGGGTTTTTCAATTTTTTTCTTTTATTTTTGTGCTTTATAGAAATAGAGAAAGATGGGGGAAAGTGAGGGAGAGAAGACTATTTTTGTTTTGATTTTGTTTGGATTCTATTTCTAAACTTGCAGAAGTCTAAAACTTCTGTATGTATGTTCTACATACAAACAAACTCAAAATCTAAGTCTAATGACTCAAACACCTAAAACTAATCATAGTCTAACTCCAAACACATTTATTTTATTTATTTATAAACTATTCCTAACTTTCACACTATTTACAATGTAATGTTGAAAAATAGGCTTTAATTGATTAGAAATTACAAACAAGCCTAGAAAACATCACAAAAATTCTGGAAATGAAGATGTAACCATTTTAAACATCCAGTCATCAAATGCAATCAAAATTTATCTCAAATTATGATATAAATAGTGAAATCAGTATGAAATTAAACTTTGGACAGTTAACAGTACTATAATTGCAAGTGTAGGCAAAGCTTATGTTTGAGTTTCAGTCCTTGACAGAGAGGATGGCGTCTAGGTTTGGGAGGGGGCGATGGCTAGAAGGTGTGGAGGTCCAGGAGATGGTGCTAGAGAGAGAGGAGGGAAGAGGCAAGGACAACAAACCGGGTGGCTTATGGGGTAGGTGATTTCTGGAGACAGAGGAGAGGAGGAAATGCTAATATAGTATGCTTTAGATGCACAAGAAGGGGGCATATGTCGGTGGTGTGCGACAATCCGATTGTCTGTTTGGCATGCGAGGGAAGGGGACACAGGAAGGACTCATGTAGAAGGGTGGGGTTTACAGTTCAGAATGGAAAGAAGCAACAAAGAAGACACGGAGTGACGGGGATGACTCCCCCACCACCGCCGGCGGTCATGGGACAGGCCTTTGAAGTTGAAATCCCTCATTCTGAAGACATCAAGGAGGCGGAGATTGTGATAAGGGACACCCTTATTGGAGAAATACTAACCGGAGCTTACTCACCAAAGAACATCCATTCCTTGGCTAGAACTCTATCTTTGTCCTCTAAGGGTTGGAAGGTAGCATACTTGGGGGGGCATCATTTTGTATTATTCGGCCTGGGCATGCTGGATGTGGAAGGACTTCATTTTTGCACAAGTGTTTTTGAAGGGATGCTTGTTCTTTGGCAGCTACTTTCGCCCTTTGACGGTGCATTACAGGATCGTCCCCATCAATGAGCAGAGAACAGATAGGGTATCATGGAAATATGGGGTATTCCACTTCATCTTAGGACCAGAGGAGTGGTGACTGGGGTACTGGTGGGGTTTGCTTCCCTGACAGAGAATGCTAGCGTTGGCCTCAGTGAGGGTGATGGCAGATCAATTAAGGTGGAGATATCGATCTTGAGAGGGGCCCCAATTCTGGATAAATTAATCCTTAGAAATGGAGGTAGCTCCTGGCTTCTCATACTGAAGCTTGTTGTGATGAAAGATAACAGGCATCAGTAGGGGTCTTCTAAAGTACAAGCGGAAATGAACACTATGCCAAATGCTGACAGTGAAGGTAATACTACGCAACCTGGCCAACCGGAGGCTAAGAAGAGGAAGGAGATACATGTGTCTGAAGTGTTGGAGGAAAACTTTTGCGAGATGGCTTACACACCTATGAACGAAGCCATGGTTCAAGAGGCTGGAGTGGGAAGGGAGTTGGTGATTAGCAATATTGGTTGACAGGTGATGAGAGCCTTATCATGAGCCATAACTAGCTCATTTTGACCTAGGAAAGAGAATAAGAGCTCCTACATAACCTAAAGAAGGGCTTAATTCAAGGAATAAGTGTTCTGAGAAGAAAACATGAAATAAAGGTTAAAACTGTAATTTTACCATTGCAGTACATAAACAGGATTTCTCAGAGGCAAAACATAGGTCAAATGGTTTGAATAAGATAAAAAGTGGGTTGGTTCAGTCAGAAATGGGTTTATGTGCAAACTAGGAATTAAATGACATCTGGTAACCTTAAAATAGACCCGCTTAATTCAACAGGGTTTTGGTCAGGATAAAAATCAACTAAACCCTCTAAAATTCATGGAAAAATATCCCCTAAGGTTTAGAACCTTCAATTTGACCTTTGGAACATAGTTTGACCTAGATTGGGGTCCTAGCTCATCAATTGACCTAATTTAGGTTTTTATGCAAAATGTCCAATCAAACGTGGTCAAACCTAAAATCCAACTTCACCATTGGATTCCATAGGTCCAAATTAGGTTTGTACTAAAATTTGGACCTAAGGGGAGGTCATCTTGACCTACTTTGCAAATTAGTATACCCAATTGCATTTTGACCCCGATCTTTTGAAAACCATTACATAAACCCCCTTAACTTCCTCGCCACTCTTACAAGCAGGTCCCTCCACCATTAATGGAGAGAAATCCTACTCCGGTGAGGAATAGAGAGGGAATACTCCCTGATTCCTCAGAGATCTCCCAGATTTGGAAGGGAGATTCTCTGAGAATTCCCTTCCATCTGAACTCAATCCTAATCCCTGACTTGCACCCAATCTCTCATGCGAACGGACGAGAGATTTGGGTCTCTTAACTGATTCCATCTCCGACGAGGATTCCCACGCTTGGAAGCTTGTCTTCCAAGCACAGGAGTCCCTGCCAGTGCATATAAATTGACCCCCAACTCCGGCCGCACCTCCTTAGCTCGACTTGGCCAGAATTCCACCTCGATTTCCTCTTCTTCACCTCCGGCCAAGTGCTCCAGCGAGCTCCAACGAGCCTCCCTCCTCTTTCTCGTCAGTCTGCCACAATACCAGTGGTAGAGCTGTCCTCCCCTTCCTCCTCCACGTCACGCAACACCCGCGCGAGCTTCCCTAGCTCCGTCATCACCGCCGTCTTCCTCCACTTGACGCCTTCTTCTCCGACGATAGCAGGTATTGCCAGCTGCCCTCTCGCCCCCTTCGTCTACTTAAATAGGTTAGAACTGTTCGTCTCTATCCCCTCTTTCATTTCCCTCATTCTATTGCACACAACACCCTTCAACCGTCACTGTCCACTGCCATCTTCCTCATCTCCGGCCACCCTCCGGTGAGATGCCTCCGTCACTCCGCACCACCACTTGTCTCGCCACCCATCTCACAATCTCTGCGTCACTCCACTGAACATCCTCCACTCATCCACAGACCCTCTACACCACCACAACCACCCCCTGACCTAACCCATCAATCCGGCCATAGAGCGACCTAGGGTCTCACACAACTAGGCCGCCCCGTGGCCTGCCACCTACCACCTCACCTTCATCGTGACACAGCGAAGGTGCTCCTATGGTCTGATAGAGCTGCAAGGCCCTTTCTATGTCATACAGGGTCCGAGCTCCAGCTGCCATTAGTGACGGCTCGAGGAGGTTGCAAGCTCGCTCCAGGCTGAAGTGCTTTAGGATTCCAGATCTAGCAGGTGTGGGGAGGTCTCGCAAAGTCAGTTGTTCCAACAAGTGGCGTTGCGAGGCCTGCAGCTGCTGTAATTGGAGGAATGATCTCCTTCGAGCACGTGGGCAAAAGCAGTGGAACATTAGTCCCACCTCGGTAAGCTGTGAGGTGTTTGCATAGTTTAAATTGAATTTATGATATTAGCTATTCACCTCGAGAACACATGGGGTGAGGTCCCTCACCTATACATGCACCTCGTCTGTGACTTCATCTCGCAGACCTGGTGACCCGACTTGACTATCCTCCTGACCACTCCTCGCGCACCACACCCACGCCGGTGCGCCTGGACCCGGGAACGACCCAATAACCCGGCTCTAGGGGAGTATACCCAAGAGAGATTCAGAGAGAGAGAGACACGCGGGTGTGGGTAGAGGGTAGGTTTTGCTCTCTTCGGTTTGTGCAGGGAAGGAGAAGAAGAAGTGAAGCAGACACTTAGTCGCAGAGGAAAAAGAGAAGGAAAGACAAGGCAGAAGGAAGAGGCGAAGCCAAAGAGAGGAGGAAGTCAGAGAGCTGAAGAAGAAGGAAGAAGAAAGAGAGAAAGGGAAAGACAAGGCTGAAGGAAGAAGAAAAAGAAGAAAAGCTGAGCCAAGCTAAAGAAGAAGAAGAAGAATCGCAGAGAAGAAAAGAAGGAGAAAGAAACTGCAGAAGAGAGGCAAGGCAGAAGACAGAGGAAAATAAGAAGGAAGAAGAAAGGCAAGAGCACTGCAGAGAAGAAAGAAGAAGCACATGACCAAAGAACAGAAGAAAAAGAGGAAAATCAGAAGAAGAAGCAGACAGAGAAGAAAGGAAACATTTTTTAAGACGTCTGATCCCATGATCAGACATCCAATTTCTCTATTTCTTGCCACATTTGAATCTTAAACTCTTGCATTATATTCTGACTTACGTTTTGAGTAATTCTAAGTGTTCAATTGCATTATTGAAATTAGTGAATAAATTCCATTTGCTCCCTATGTTCGACCTCGGATACTTAGGTTTTCGAATAATAAATTTTTATTTGTTGACAATGCTTGGTCACCTATACTATGATGCAACTAACTGTTAAAACACGATCAAGCTGCGTGAACAACAGGGGGAGGAGCCTGATACAAAAATCCGATCAACTCTCCTTCATGAAATCAGGGAGAGTGGAATACGTAGTGGGAGTTTCATTGAAAGGTAAACTTGTGCGTTCTCCATGTAAATTAAGGAAAAGAACTAATGGTGTTGGACAGGATCTCATGGAAAGAAAGCTGGTTGCCATTTTGAAAGTTGAGAAGAGGGCTATGGGAAAGTCGAGGAATTCCTATTCTAGGGGATGAAATTCCTCACGTGGAATGTGCATGGGTTGTGCAACGGAGTCCGAAGAGCATCCTTGGCTCGGTATCTCCGTGAGTGGGAAGTCAACTGTGCATTGCTACAAGAAACACATATAAAAGTAGGAGAATCTCTTTGGCAATCCCTTTTGCAAGGTGGTCAGGCTGACATCATAGCAGTGGATGTGCAGGGCAGGGCGGGAGGTTTGGCATTGGGGTGGAAAACTTCTAAATTGATGTTAAAAGAGGTTTGGAAGGGATAGTTTCACGTGTCATGCAAATTCCAATCAATAGGGGATAATCAAGATCTAATTATATCCTGTGTATATGGCCCCTGTGTGGATAATCTGAGGACTGATCTTTGGAATGAACTACGACAGATGGCAGAAAGAATTGGAGGGGTGCCTTGGCTTCTTGGTGGGACTTTAACTATGTACTCTTTGAGAATGACAGAGGGACTAGAAGAATGGACCAAGCATCACGTGGCTTCTAGATGCTGATCTCAAAGATGGGTTTGAATGACTACCCATTAGCAGGAGTGAATTTCACATGGAGGAGTGGTAATGGGTTGGCTTCAAAACTGGATAGGTTCTTTGGCAGGGTAGAGTTGATAGAGAGATTTCAGCTTTCATTGGTGATTGGAATGCCCCGGCCTTTTTTAGACCATACCCCACTGCTATGGGATAGTGGGGAGGGGTCTCATACCAATATGTACTTTAAGTTCAAGAAGTCTTGGCTTAAAGAGGAGGGTTTAGAGAAATGATCACCAGTTGGTGGAATTAGAAGTTGATTCATGGGTCGACAACTTGCAAGTTGGCTAGGAAACTGAGGGACTTGAAGTCTATGCTGAAGGAGTATAAGCAGATTGTTGATATAATGAGAAGTCAAAGAAGAACTGAAGCTCTTGCAAATCTACGCATATTGGATCAGAAAGAAGATGCTGGAAGGTTGAATGAGGCTGATATGGAGCAGAGAAAGCGATGTGAAGAGGTGATTCATGTTGAGGATGGGGTGAGAGAGATGGAGTGGAGGGAAAAATCTACACAGCTATGGCTAAAAGAGGGTGATGTGAACACAAAGTATTTTCATATGTCTACAAGTGCTAGAAGGAGGGTGAACCTCGTTTCACCACTGAAGAAAGACAAAACCACGATAACTTTTGAAGATGATATTTAGAGGGAAGTCATACGATATTTCAGGGAGGCCACCAGAGCTGCAGATAGGGGCTACTGGAGATTGGCAGCATCTGGTTTCTCTCGGGTGGGGGAGTAGGCAGCAATCAGGTTGACAGCTGACATAACAGTGCAGGAGGTGATAGAGGCTATGAATGGGTTGAATGCGGAAGGGTCACCAGGACCAGATGGATTTCAAGTGTTTTTTTACAAGGAGTTTTGGCAGGCAGTCAAAGGTGATGTCATGGAAGTCATTAAAGAATTCCAAGGTGGGAATTCTGGGGTGGAAAGAATAAACAAGTCGTATCTGTTCCTGCTTCCGAAAAGACATGGGGCTACGAAGCTATCAGAGTTTAGACCAATTGCCCTTTAGAATTCAATCTACCTAATCATTAGCAAAGTGTTGGCCAACCGGTTGAAGGGTGTTTTGTCAGATCTGGTCAGTCCTATACAATCGGCTTTTCTTCCCAATAGATCACTACAGCAGTCCATTGTAGCACAGGAGATGGTGGCAGGGTGAAGCAGGAGAAGTAAAGCGCATTTGTGGAAGGTAGATTTCAGTAGAGCCTATGACTCTATTGCATGGTCCTATCTATGGGAGATCTTTAGAAGAAGAGGCTTCCCTACAGTCTGGGTTCAATGGATGAAGAGATGTATTGTGACTTCTTCCTTTTCACCTCTAGTTAATGGAAGGTAGTGCAGGGTGTGGATACAACCACAATGTGGTGTGAGACAAGGGTGCCCACTGGCCCCTTTAATTTTTAATCTAGCAGTGGATACGTTGGCTCAATTTTCGTGTAGGTTAGCCAGTGCAGGCTTGGTGAAGGGTGACTCTTTATCAAATTCTAGGGTACTGGTGCTTGTCCTGCAATATGCTGACGACACGATCTTTTTGTGGAGGGGGGAGAGAAGCATAGATTTTATATACTATGGTCAACATTTTGGGGAGATCTCGGGCCTTAGATTAAATGGTTCGAAGTCTTCACTGGTCTGCTTTGGCATGGCTACACAGGATAAGGAAGCAATTAGTTCCATCCTACACACGCCTGAGACCACCCTGCCTATAAGATATTTGGGTCTACCCCTAAGAAGTGGGAAGTTAAAAAAAAGCAATTGGGCCAATTTATTCGAGAAAGTTTCAGCCAAGTTAGAAAATTAGAGCAGCAAATTTTTGTCTAAGGGGGGAATATTGATTCTTCTCAATTCGGTCATCACCTCCATCCCTATCTTCTTTTTTTCTATGTTTAGATCGCCGAAGGTGGTGTGGAAGAGGCTAGGCACAATGAGGAAGCGATTCTTTTGGAAAGGCACGAAGGCTGATGGGAGATTTTTGCACCCAATTAAGAGGTAGAAATTGTGCAAACATCGATCACAGGGTGGCCTAGGGGTGCGTTCCCTCAAAGAATTCAATGACGCACTCCTGCTGAAATGGGCAGTGAAATTATCCTCTGATGATGGGAAAATTTGGCAGCAACTGATCTAGGATGCTCATGGATCCTCGATTGTGCAGATTTGGTCCACTCCACCCCAATGCCCCTCTCCATTCTGGCATTTAGTCTAGAATGCGATACAAGACAATAGGACTAAATTCGACCCAGTTGTGGGTGACGACAGGAACTTCAAGTTCTAGACAGACTATTGGTCAGACTGGGGAAGGTTGTTTGAGGCTTTCCCGAGGGCATTTTCAATGGTAGCAAACAGCAGGAGCACCATCAGTGACTGTTGGGATGACAACTGTGGTAGATGGAACATTGCTGGTGCTGGATCGCGCTATGGGGGGCGCATGCAAGTTGAACAGGAGCGCCTGCTGTCTGAAATTGAAGCTTTCCAGCTGATGGGAGGGACAGACTCCTTCAGGAGAAAATGTGGCCTGTTTACCCCTGCCAAGGCATACAAAAATATGATAGCTAACTCTAACTTTGATCAGTTGGGGGAAGATAGGGAGTGTGCCATAATTTGGTCCTTGAATATTCCGCTGAAGATCAAAATTTTCTTGTGGTTATGTAGGCGCAATGGCCTGGTGACTGGTGATTTGAGAATAAGAAGGTTGGCGTGTCCCTCTCAAAAATGCCCATTGTGCAACCTCACATCAGATAGTAGGATACATTTATTTTCCTCTTGTCTCATGACGGATCAAGTTTGGAGGAAAAAGTTCGGGGAAGCTCTGCCCACATGGGAAGAATTATGGAGAAGAATTCTAACGAAAAGGGAGTGGCAAGTGAAGATGCTTGGAGTAATGTGGTGTATGTGGTGTGCTCAAAATGAGCGTTTGTTTAAAGGGAGTTCTATTAATTTTGGGAACGTGTGTTGGGAGTGTTGGAAATTTGTAAAGGAGTGGAGTGATTCATTGTAAGTTTTTTAAAAAGGAAATTTGAATAAAATGTTCCCGATCTGCTATCCTCATCGATAGCATTCCTTACTTTCTCAAAAAAAAAAAAAATAGTACTATAATCGCTGACAAAGAGTTTATACATGTTACACAAGGTCTTCAACTCAATTTATAGCTAACTAATGGTACATTAATGCTTATAAAATGATGATCTACATAGAACCATCTTAAAAACTCAGTTGAACTTCAGATAAGGTCAAGACTTCATCAAACACTTAGGCCAAATGTTAGTAGCCTCTACTAACTCTTCATGAACTGAATACTGTCCAAACCACTTTAAAACAAGCCAAGGTCTAATTTGTGTATTTTAAATCTTTCCAAACATTTGAAGGATACTTCTGTACCAATTCTATTCCAAAATTTTTACAAACTTTAAATCATCCAAAAAATACATTTAAAACTCAAGATTAAAACTCATTCCAAAGTCTCAGTCAAAAATAATAGTTGCATTGCTATATTGATGAAAGAAATCAATTAGAACAAAATGTAAGCCCAAGATATTGAATTAGTCACTCATATATGTCAGCTAATGAAATGACCTTCCCCAAGGGTTCCTCGGATTTCCTAGGTTTTTCTGAGGTGTTATGGAATTTTTAGCACCCCCAAACCTCGGTCAATTGGCTCCGTAGGGAAACTACAAGACTATGAGGCCAAACCTGCAATTTTCCCAAACCTACAACCCTACCCAATGCCCCCTTAAAAACCCCTTGTAATACCCACTCCCTCCACACATTTCGCTCGGGCGATGTGCCTTACTTCCACCTTTAGTGAGAAAGAGAAGGGAGTAAGAGAGGAGAGAGAGGGAGGAGTTGTGAGGGGGAGAGCTCACGACAAAGCTCCGATGACGTGAGGGTGTGAAGCAGTCATGACACGGTAGCCATGACAGGTTACGGAATGACAGAGTGAGTAGTAGCTTGCTAAGCGGGAGCATTAAGTAGTAGCTCGTAGCAAGGCCGGCAAGGCAAGATGGAGCTCTAGCTGTGTGTGGGCTCTAAGGGTGCTGCGTGAGGTCAAGGTCGCACTGCACGAGGCCGAGGTTGCGCTGCACGATGCTGAGGTCACCCTGCAGATGACACAACATAGGGGAGGAATATGTTTTCTATGCGAGAACAAGGAAGATGCTCGTTTCAAACGTCCAGGTGGGGTATCAGATGTCCGGAGTGGGCCTAGGACGGCCGAGACACCCGCTAGACGTCTGAGGAGGAGAGGTGGGGCATTCGAGCAGTATAAGATGTCTGAGGAGTGCCTCAAACATCTGATAAGAGGGATAGGCATGTTTTGGGTAGGTGGGCGACCGGTTCAGTTAGACCGAACTGACCTGGCCCAGTATAAGTGAACCAAGAAGGGTTCTTGGGTCGATTCAGGGCCCAAATGAGGTCCGATTTCCGCACGATAGGTATCGTTGGAAAGCTCTTGGAATTTCCCACTTGCTGGAATCATTTTTATACTATTCTAAACTATATTAGCACACTAAAATGGCGGACCATTGATTTGGTGTTGGCTTTGAGTCTGGGGCATGTGTTGGACTTGCAGGGACGTCCGGATTGGTTCCTCTTGCCCCCATACCTCCCGTACACCTAAGTAGAGTGGTCCTTCTTACTCTGGTGTGTTAGCTCCATTTCAAACACATGTTACAAGTAGCTAGTTAATCAATTCTTAAGATTCTGCAAATGTGACTAGTGAATGAAACAGATGATTGCATAGTCTTATAGACGAACACACATACGTGCATGCCCTAACTCTAAATTGATGGACTTTATGCTTGTTTTACATGTGAATAATGATTAATGCTTGTCGTGAGATAATGATAACCCTAATGGTTGAGATAAATACTTTTATTGTGATACATCTAATTGTCTATTCCATGTTGAGATTTAAATTATGAATGGAGGTGTATATTATTCGTTGATGCTTGGAACAAAATTAAAAGGATTATAACTGTATCTTAGTGATAACTAGAAAAAAAACTTATCCGCTATGGTGTGAAACTTTGATAATGATGGGATATTGCACCTACTGTGAGGCATAATACTTGGTTGGGTTCTGGTATAGGAGTGAGTTGGTCCTCAGGTACGCACATACCGAGGAGAGCTAATCACCCCTTGTGTAAGGAGAGGGCTAGCCTTTCCTTGAGTTGGGACCCAAGGTAGGAATGGCCTTCCTATACCAACTCTTGTTAGGCCCACAAGGCCAACTGGGATAGTTGGGCGAGGATATGTAGAATGATCGGGGGTGCGGTCCTTATTCTATTCTATGTTGCATGACTTAGAGCATACCTGTTAGTGGAAACGACTAACCATGTGCCAGTGTGGGGTAGGCCCCCGTGCATTTATCAAGCATGCCGCAGTCACCGCTATGTCGTGACTATAACCCCAAGGTGGTAGACTGGGTGTAGGACAAACACGGGGTGTTCTCTCAGCCAAGAGAGCACCACGTGCATGTTCTGCATCACAGGAAAACTGTAACAAGATCATTCCATTAGGGAACATGTGAACCAAGAGATAATCGGACCCTTTGTTAGAATAACCAGAATCACAAAACAACTAGAACCTAGAAATAGAAATAAAACATGAAAATGTTTGAAATGTTTATTGTTTCCTGAAATGTTTATTGCCTTCCTTTTAATTAAGTTGTGTTAGTTGTATGTACATTTGCCACTCTACTCAGCTTTTGTTGACATCTACTACTTGTGTCTAGGACAGGGAGGTGAGTAGTCAGTTCCATTGGTTACAGAGGGAGTGGGCCTAGTCGAGCTCAGCCTTAGTTGTTCCTTTTCCTTTTCGATGTACTGACTCTCCTTTCGTTATCATGATATCTATTTTGGAACTAGTAGTTCAGTTTCCGTCTTTCTATATGTTGTGATGGCTATGATGTAATCGTGCTAGTTCTCTTGCGAAACTATTTTTCAGCTATAGTCACTTTACAGATTTTGGTCTTTTATTCATTCTTCTAGATATACTACATGTGTGGAAATTAATACATTTTGATATATTTCCCGTTGGGTGACTGGGTATTGGGTTAATCGAGGCAATCCGACCTGGGTTCCATGTGGAGCCGATTTTGGTCGTAACAGCTAAACATAAGTAATCCTCTTGAAATCTTATTTACAGCATCAGAACCCTAATTGAATGAATGAATTTTTATATCAAATTGGGAACTATGCTCATAGGCCAAAAACTCCAAATTGTTACGACCCGGTTCCCGAATCCCTATAGGACTCGAGATCGGCTTGACTCGACTAATCCCAAGACCCAGCTGATGAGAGCCTCATCATGAGCCATAACTAGCTCATTTTGACCCAATAAAGAAGATAAAAGCTCCTACATAACCTAGAAGAAGGCTTAACTGAAGGAACAAGTGCTCTGAGAAGAAAACATGAAATAAAGGTTAAAACTGCAATTTTACCATTGCAGTACATAAACGGGATTTCTCAGAAGCAAAACATAGGTCAAATGGTCCAAATAAGATAAAAAGTGGGTTGAATTAATCAGAAATGGGTTTATGTGCAATCTAAGAATTAAATGACACTTGGTAACCCTAAAACAGACCCGCTTAAATTAACAAGGTTCCGGTCAGAATAAAAATCAAGCAAACCCTCTAAAAATCATAGAAAAACATCCTCTAGGGTTTAGAACACTTAATTTGGCCTTTGGAACCTAGTTTGACCTAGATTAGGGTCTTAGCTCTTCAATTAACCTAATTTGGGTTTTTACGCAAAATGTCCAGTCAAACGAGGTCAAACCTAAAATCCAACTTCACCATTGGATTCTTTAGGTCCAAATTAGGTTTGTACCAAAATTTGGACCTAAGGGGAGGTCATCTTGACCTTCTTTGCAAGTTAGTACACCCAAATCACAAATAGGTCCCTATCTTTTGAATATCCTTGCAGAGAGCCCCCTAGGTTCTTCTCCTTCTTTGCAAACCGGTCTTGCCGCCATTGCTAGGGCAGAACCGAGCTTCGACGAAGTTTCGAGAGAGAATGCTCTCTAATTCCTCAGAGATTCTCTCCCAGAAATGGAAGGGAGATTCTCTGAGGAATTCCCTTCCTTCTAAAGCCAATCAAATTCGCTGGCGTGAACCCAATCTCTCGTGCGAACGCACGAGAGATTTGGGTATCTTTCTTCCTGCCAACTCCGGCGAGCCGGATGACCTAATTGCGCATTTTTCACGCACTGATAGGAGCGGCCAGCACCTATAAAACACCCCCCGGACCCGGCCGCTCATCTTAAGCTTGATTTTGACGGAGATCCCCTCCAAATTTCTTCTCTCCCATCTCCGGCCAAACGACCCACAAGCTCCGGCGACCGCCTTCCCTCCTTCTCGTCACTCTGCTGCCATACCAGCAGCAGAGTCCTCTCCGCCTCTTCCTCCCGCGGCGCGCTGTACCCTGCGCGCAAGCTCCTGACCTCATCTTCGTCGCCGCTTCCTCCCCCAGGGTCTTTCTTCCCCGACGACGGCAGTCACGAGCCATCCTCTCCGCCGCCTCCCTTCCCTCCAGACAACCCCAGATACATTCTCCACCCTCTCCTCTCTCTTTTCCCCTTGTTATCTCCCTTGATCGACCTTCGACAGACGCTAACCACCTCCATCATCTTCGCCTCCGACCACACTCCGGCGAGCCGCCCACACCACTCCAGCCCTCCACACGGCTCGCCAACCACCTCGAAAGCTCCGCCTCACCTCTAGGAACACACTCCACCCTACCACTGCCACTCCAGCCCTCCACAATCACCCCCCGACCAACCCACCATCTCCGGCCACAGGTTGACCTAGGCACGCACGCCTAGGCCGACCTGCGGCCTGCAGCACTGCCCACCGCCTTCGCCGTGCCACGACGAAGGTCTCTAGCTATTCTGATTTGGCCGAGAGGCGTGTTTTGTGTATGACAGGGTTTGAGCCGCTGCCGCCATGGACGACCTCTGATGAAGCTCCCACGAAGCTCCAGGCACCCGGTCTTCAAGGCTACAGGTGCTGCATACTAGCGCGAGTGTCGCGAGGTGAACGAGTCCAGCCAAGGAGCGCTAGTAGAGCCAGCAGCTGCGGGGCAATCGCACGACGAGGCTTTTGCAGGCGCGCGTGAAGGCGAGACCAGATAGTCCCACATCGTGGGATTGCAACCCTCAGGTACCATATAAGTTGTTTTTGTGTTTTACTCTTATCGCCTCAGTAAGCAGAGGGGTGAGGTCCCTCACTGACCCCACCCGCCTCTTCCGCGGCCTGACCACGCGGACCTGGCAGATCCGACCCGACCTAGACCTACGCACTCCTCGCGCATCACACACCTGCAGGTGCGCCTAGTCCCGGGTACGATCTGACCCGATTAAGACTGTGGCTCTGGTAGAGCGGTTTGAGTGAATTACTTGAGAGAGAGAGACGCGCGGGTAGAGGGAGAAGGGTTAGGTTTTGCTCCTGTGCAGGCAGGCTGATCGCAGGAGAAGGACTTGGCCGCTGCAGAAGAAGGAAAAGCAAGCCAAAGAAGAAGAAGAAGGCAACGAAGAAAGGAGGAGCAAGACAGAAGAAGAAGAAAGAAAGAAGTCTTCGCAGGAGAAGAAGGAAAGCAGAAAGATTAGAAGTCTTCACAGAGAAGAAGAAGAAGGACAAGGGAAGATTGCAAAGAGATCAGAAAGGCAAAGCAGAAGAAGGAAGAGAGAAAGAAAGATCACATTTAAGACGTCTGATACATAAATCAGACGTCTAATTCTATTTTTTTACATCTTTTTTAAAACTCTTTGAATCAATTATATTTGCATTTAACAGTTGTATTCTTGGGTTTTACAAAGTACTGAGTTTGCTCCCTGTGTTCGACCTCGGATACTCTAGTTGTTCGAGTAATAAAATTATTTATATTTGTTTAAACGTTTTGTCGATTCTACTGCAACGTAATATGCCTTTAAATCCGCACAAAAACGTTGACAACATTTTGGCGCCGTTGCCGGGGAGCAACGGGCACTTTTAAAGCTTTTGAGTACAACTTTTCTATCTAATATCTGACTTAACTTCTCTTTTGTTGTGTTCAATCAGGGAAAGCAAAACAAAAAGGAAAGAATAGCAACTGCACAACAGACTGGAACAGGTAATCTCCATAAGCCCTCTCCCTTAACCCTCTCACAATCTAAAAAAAAAAAAAAGGAGAGAAATCAACTTAGGGCTACCTGTCTTATATTTAGTAACTCATCAAGTTGCCTGATTTTCATTTCAACATATTTTTGTCTGTCATCCAACTAAGGCAACTAGGGCTAAAACTTTCTTGATTGAGCCCTAGGTGCTAATTTCTAAGGCAACTAAATTGGACCCATTAGAGCCAAGTTAGGATTGCAAAGCTAGGATTTTTAGAGACACATCTTCTCTAAAACAAAGAAACAAACTTTCCAAAAAGAAGTGTGCCTAAACAGTGTTTGAAAAGATTTATACAAGAGGAACCCTAAGCAAATCAGGCTGATAATCCATTTGAACCATAAAAGGAAGGACCTAAAAGCTCTCAAAGGAACAAGAGGTGAAGTTGATCCCTCGAGTCAACCAACCTTAATATTAGGTCACTTTTTGCACTCAAAATACTTAAAAGTTCAAGTGGAACATTAAGCACCTTGATCTTAAAATAAAAAAGGTAGACTTAAGAGGTCAAGATCCCCATTCTGGTCTACCTGGAACCGCAGTGACAAGAGAGGTCGGGTGGGGGAAACCCTGTAACCCGTGGGGACGCTCTACCGTGTAGGGGTCTTTGCGGGACTCTCCCTCTCTGGCTGCCCAGGTATTTCTCAGGTGGACGATCTTCTGATCCAGGGGTCCATCTGCCCCGAACCTCTATAGTCACCCAACAATTCTTGGGTGTCTTGATTGGGTCCAGCACCTTCTAATCTCATCACATCTTCCGGTGCATGTTTGGTAGGAGGTCCTTAAGACCACCTTTAAGACCTCCTCTAGAAATTCATTCTCGCCGAGGCCAAGCCTCGACGCCCTTGTTTGTGCAGCAACCCCACCACATAAATCTTTCATCTGATTCAGACCCTGATTCTCCTTCTTCTCCCATCATGGCACAACCCATTGAAGAGGAGAATAACCTTGAACACCAAATTCAACGCTTGAACGATCTCTTTCAAAACTTTGTAAACCCACCACAGCGACCTATGATGCGAGATCACTATAATCCCGCTGCGGTGGCAATCGAACCTCGAGTACGAATCCCAATTGGAGGACCCGATTCTGATTTGAAGCCCAATATGATTCATGCCATACCAAAGTTCCGTGGGCTTAACTCTGAGGATCCATTCCAACACATTAAACAACTCAAGCATCTGGCCCAGACCTTCGGGTCAGATGTACAAAACCGGGATATCCTACTCATGAAAATGTTTTCGTTCTCCCTCTTGGACAAGGCCGCGCACTGGTATCAGACTCAGACCCGCCCGATCAACACTTAGGAGGAATTACAGTCCGAATTTTTGAAAAAATTCTTCCCTGTTGGCCGGACGAATGCCTTGCGCTACCAGATCACTCATTTCACTCAACAACAGGGAGAACCTCTTCACGAAGCTTAGGATCGATTCCTAGATCTCATGCGAAAGTGTCCCCATCACGGAGTTCCTAAGTGGGAACAAGTCCAGTCTTTTTACCAGGGACTCCGTGAGGATATTTGTCTAATCGTCAATGCAACATGTGGAGGAAACATCATGGGCCAACACGAGGACACGGTATGGGAGATTCTCGAAAACATGTGCGAGAACTCCATAAACAATGACTCCTTGGGCTTATTCGACAGGACGAATGCCCGCGCATCGACGAATCTAAGAGGGACACATGAGACGCATGACCTGTCCACTTCTATTGACCTGGAATTGATGGCCAGTCGGTTGGACAAGGTCTCTATCATAGAAAAGAAGGTGGACGAGCTAACTCGACATTTGCAGCAAGCCACCTCTGCACAAAACTCTTTTGCACGACCTCCTCTGGCAAGGGAAACAGTGCAAAACATCTATCACCAACCTGCCAAGGGGATGGGCCCCTATCCACCCCCGTCTACCTCCCAGACTGGAGTGACCTCCGATCCCTTCTACTCGAGTTGGGGGAACTCTGAACCCTCGTATTCTGACTTTCCTGAGGTTCCTCAGAACTGCGAGGACCTCAACGCCATCCAGAATGACCCATACTCCAATACCTACAACCCTGGATGGCGAAATCATCCTAACTTTCAGTGGGCGGGAAATTCTCAAAAACCACCCTATCAACCCCGCCCACAAGCTCCTCGTTCATATCAGCCGCCTCAGCCTCGGCCCAATCCCACCTACCAATCCAGGAAAAATCAGGATCAACTGACTCTTATCCTTCAAACGCTGGCTGACATTCAAAAGATGAATGCGGCAATGCAAAAACAGCACAAGGACGAGATCACAGAGTTTCGCAACCAACTGGCCCAGATGAAAAATTCTCGCCAACCTGGCACCCTTCCTTCGCAACCTCTGCCCAACCCAAATAATGTGCCGACCCAGAGGCACATTATGAATCCAAATCCAGGCCACGCACATTTGATTTATCAGGCCCCTGCTACTCCATCACCAGACGGGATGGAGGCTTCTACATCTTATGCAGAATTTCAGCAGCAGCCACCTCTCCTACCTAACCCAAACCAAAGTCAGGCTGGATTAAACTCTGTAACAACACGTAGTGGTAAAACAACACAAGACCCACATTATCTGAACCACTCCAAGCCTGATAATCGCCAAGACCCTAGGGTAGTCATCCAAGATACTACTGTCCCAGATCAAGAACCTGGACCTATCCTAGAGGAACCAGCTAGGATCCCATTTCCTGAGGCCTTGACCAAAGGAAAAATTTCTTCTCTCCCATCTCCGGCCAAACGACCCACAAGCTCCGGCGACCGCCTTCCCTCCTTCGTCACTCTGCTGCCATACCAGCAGCAGAGTCCTCTCCGCCTCTTCCTCCCGCGGCGCGCTGTACCCTGCGCGCAAGCTCCTGACCTCATCTTCGTCGCCGCTTCCTCCCCCAGGGTCTTTCTTCCCCGACGACGGCAGTCACGAGCCATCCTCTCCGCCGCCTCCCTTCCCTCCAGACAACCCCAGATACATTCTCCACCCTCTCCTCTCTCTTTTCCCCCTGTTATCTCCCTTGATCGACCTTCGACAGACGCTAACCACCTCCATCATCTTCGCCTCCGACCACACTCCGGCGAGCCGCCCACACCACTCCAGCCCTCCACACGGCTCGCCAACCACCTTGAAAGCTCCGCCTCACCTCTAGGAACACACTCCACCCTACCACTGCCACTCCAGCCCTCCACAATCACCCCCCGACCAACCCACCATCTCCGGCCACAGGTTGACCTAGGCACGCACGCCTAGGCCGACCTGCGGCCTGCAGCACTGCCCACCGCCTTCGCCGTGCCACGGCGAAGGTCTCTAGCTATTCTGATTTGGCCGAGAGGCGCGTTTTGTGTATGACAGGGTTTGAGCCGCTGCCGCCATGGACGACCTCTGATGAAGCTCCCACGAAGCTCCAGGCACCCGGTCTTCCAGGCTACAGGTGCTGCATACTAGCGCGAGTGTCGCGAGGTGAACGAGTCTAGCCAAGGAGCGCTAGCAGAGCCAGCAGCTGCGGGGCAATCGCACGACGAGGCTTCTGCAGGCGCGCGTGAAGGCGAGACCAGATAGTCCCACATCGTGGGATTGCAACCCTCAGGTACCATATAAGTTGTTTTTGTGTTTTACTCTTATCGCCTCAGTAAGCAGAGGGGTGAGGTCCCTCACTGACCCCACCCGCCTCTTCCGTGGCCTGACTACGCGGACCTGGCGGATCCGACCCGACCTAGACCTACGCACTCCTCGCGCATCACACACCTGCAGGTGCGCCTGGTCCCGGGCACGATCCGACCCGATTAAGACTGTGGCTCTGGTAGAGCGGTTTGAGTGAATTGCTTGAGAGAGAGAGAGACGCGCGGGTAGAGGGAGAAGGGTTAGGTTTTGCTCCTGTGCAAGCAGGCTGATCGCAGGAGAAGGACTTGGCCGCTGCAGAAGAAGGAAAAGCAAGCCAAAGAAGAAGAAGAAGGCAACGAAGAAAGGAGGAGCAAGACAGAAGAAGAAGAAAGAAAGAAGTCTTCGCAGGAGAAGAAGGAAAGCAGAAAGATTTGAAGTCTTCGCAGAGAAGAAGAAGAAGGACAAGGGAAGATTGCAAAGAGATCAGAAAGGCAAAGCAGAAGAAGGAAGAAAGAAAGAAAGATCACATTTAAGACGTCTGATACATAAATCAGACGTCTAATTCTATTTTTTTACATCTTTTTTAAAACTCTTTGAATCAATTATATTTGCATTTAACAGTTGTATTCTTGGGTTTTACAAAGTACTGAGTTTGCTCCCTGTGTTCGACCTCGGATACTCTAGTTGTTCGAGTAATAAAATTATTTATATTTGTTTAAACGTTTTGTCGGTTCTACTGCAACGTAATACGCCTTTAAATCCGCACAAAAACGTTGACAACACCAGCTGTCCAACAAGAAATAACCAAAAAGCAGGAAAATAAATCACATTCACTATGCTAAGTAACTAATAGTAACAGAGTATAAGAAGTAAAGGAAGTAAAAGCTGCTAACAGTACATATCACAACCACAATAGTAAAGTAGAACAAAGTATAGAAATAGGACGGTAAAACAGTCTAACTCACTAGCAACAAGGAAGTACAACAGCAACAGGAACTGCTGCTGCGCTCGATCGGGCCCAGCACCCTCTGCAGCCGGTGACTCGAGCTGCTCAACACCTGGACCTAAAAAGGGTTATGAGTAAACGGAGTCAGTAAACACTGAGTAGAGTGGTAACCAACTAACTAAAGCAGTAAAGGCAAATAGGTAAATTATCTTTTCCAATTATTTATTTTACAAGACATTCTTTTTCACCCATTGGTTTACTTTTTAGATCTCTTTCTTGATCTCGTATGTTCCTCATGGGAACGATCTTGATTGCAGTCTTTTCCAAATAGTAGAAGGCGCACCTAGTGCTCTACTAGTCGGGAGAGTCCCTCATGGTAATCCTACACCCAGTCAACCACCCCAGGGTCACTGTCTAGACATAGCAGTGACTACAGCATGCGCAATAAGTGCATGGGTATCTACCTCGCATTGGCACGCGGTTAGTCGTTTCCACTAGTGGGTACGCCCAAAGTACAGCACGGAACAGTATAGGACCTAGCCCCCTTAGTAACAGGGGTCTAGCCCCTCAGAACCAAATAGGGGTCTCGCCCCTCCACAGTCCACGCACCCTCATCTTACTACCCCAGTTTGACTAGAGGGCCAAAGAAAAAGTCGGTGTAGGTTGGCTAGCTTAACCCCGGGCCCCATGGGGTGGCTAGCTCCCTCCCTACACTAATAGCTCTCCCCTGTACTGTGTACGCGAGGGTCAACAGGAGTCGGCATAGAGTGGCCATTCCTAACCCACGGTCCTAACCCAAGGCTAGCTAGCTCCGCTCTACACTAAAAAAAAAGGATAGTCGCTCCCCCGTGGTACCAAGTGCTCAAGGGCCAACTCACTTCCCACTCACATTTCTAGATCCATTCCATTTATCCACAAGAGTTCTACTCCTAATTCCCTGTAGGGTTCATGCTTGTATTCACCATGTTGTTCCATACCAGGCTTCATCATTCACATTTCCATTCTCATATTATACACATGCAGCTCGTATTTCCACACTTAACATATGCAACAAGTTATATCACAGGTATTGCTAACTAGCACAGGCATTTCACATTTAACAGGCAGCTCGTATTTATTAATAGGCAACTATTTATATTTCTATTCATTCATTTATGACTGCAATCTTAAACACGCATACAAAAAGTGCAAGTACTTCTCGTCCTAGGATTCCTGCCACATCCTAGGTTTCTAGTTATCCAATTTCACATATACATTCATGTTTTATAATTAAAACAAGGGAAACCACTCTACCAGACAATTTGGGAGTACTGGGGGCTCGAACGGTAGGCTCACGTGCCTCTGCAGGCCTCGAACATGCAACAGATCGAAGTCCTATACCAAGGGACATACCACAACGGAAAGTTCAGAATAGTATATAAGGTTTTCTAACACGTAGAGGAACTCACAAGGAATCTAGGGATATCTTGTTTGCGTAAAATGAACCTCAAACAGACCCTAAATGGGTCAAAAACAGGACTGCAGACCTAAATCAGACTTCTGGCACAAGGTCCAGACGTCTTAAAAGTAACCAGAGTCTCACCTCAGGTTCCCTCGTCAACTTCAGACGTCCAGAACCCCTTCTTGACCATCTAGACCTAACTCCAGACATCTGACCTCTCCTCCGTCGTCTGGAAGTGCTTCCGGTCGTCTGGTAAGCTGTCCAGACTTCCGAAATGTGTGGGAGGGCGTGCCCCGTGCCTTCCCGAAGCTATCCTTGCACGCGACAGTCGAATCACCTATATTTAGCCATGCTATTCGAAGCTGCGGTGCTGTCTGCATGGCCGTAACTACAAGAGGAACATACCTTCACGGAACATTGCTTTCAGATGTCTGGTGTCGTCACCAAACGTCCAACCCGTCGTCTGGACGACATGCCAGATGTCTGATTCTGGGAAAAACCCAGAAACAGCCGACCTCCTGCTCCACTCGCCACGCGCAGCCGCAGCCTCTCCTCCCCATCTGTAGCTCCGGCTGCAGCATGGTGTTGGGGACGTCTCCCCCGACGTATTCCTCCTCCCGCACGTGCCACTACGGTGGTGCATCCTCCGACGAGGTCCCATGAGCTCGCGGACACAAGCTCTTCCTCCTCTCTTCGCATCGCCTGTCCTCGAAGTCGCTCGCTCTCACGCTCTCTCTCGCGCTCTCCCCTCTCACTGCAGTGGAGAGGAGGGAAGGAAGGTGGCTGTGGTGGAGTGGGGAAGAGAGGGATGGGGAAGAGGGGTCTTAAATAAGGGAGTGGCTAGGGTTCTGCGAGGGAGGAAGAAGAGAGAGAAGAGAGGAAAAAGGGTAGTCTGCGTGTTGCCAGCGTGCAGATGCGAAGCTACGTACAAATTTTCAATTTCTAGACATTTGGGAAGGGGTCCAAATGTCTGACCATACGTCTGACCGATAGTCCAGACATCTTAAAAGGCTCACAATAGAACGGGTCTTTACATCATAACAAACTTAAAGGAAGTTTCATTCCGAACTTGAGCTAGCTAGGGTGTGGAAAAGGAAATATATATACGCATAACAAACTTAAAGAGGACTGAAGCCGGTCCAAAAGGACGTACCCTCAAAAATGCTCCAGGTACCGCTCTCGCATCGTCGCCTCAGGCTCCCAGGTAGCCTCCTCCTACCGCTGGCTCCTCCACACGACCTTCACCGGGGGTACTTGCTTCCATCTCAAACTCTGGAAGACTCTGTCTAGTATCTGCACTAGTCTCTCAGGGTAGGTCAGGTCATCACCCACCTTGACACTCTCGTGGCTCAGAACGTGACTGGGATCGGCAACGTACTTCCTAAGGTTGGACATGTGGAACACGTCATGCACACCATAAAGCTGGGGAGGAAGGGCAAGCCGGTAAGCAATGGGTCCTGCCCACTCTAGGACCTCAAAGGGCCCCACAAACCTCGGCACGAGCTTCCCCTTCACCCTAAAACGTTGCAGGCCCTTCATGGGCGAAACACGAAGAAAGACGTGGTCCCCAACCTCGAACTATACCTCTTTGCGCTTCCGATCGGCATAACTCTTCTGTCTGCTCCTGATAGTGCGAAGTCGTCTGTGAATTTGCTCTATCACCTCCTGACTTTGTTTGATCAGCCTGGGGATAACCTCCCACTTGGTCCCCACCTCAACCCAACTCAAGGGCGCAATACACCTCCGTTCATACAGAGCCTCGTAGGGTGCCATGCCGATACTCGAATGATAGCTATTATTATATGCAAACTCTGCCAAGGGCAAGTGCTCCTCCCAAGGGCCCCTCCATTCTAGTACATAGGCATGTAAAAGTCCTCGAGTGTCTATATCGTGCGCTCTGACTGTCCATTCGACCGGGGGTGGTACAACGTACTGAACCTCAACCGTGTCCCTAAGGCCTACTGAAACTTAGCCCAAAACTGGGAAGTAAAACAGGTATCCTGGTCGAATACAATCTCACACGGAACTCCATGCAGATGTACCATGCCACGAATATGCCTTTCTGCCAACTGCGCTGGTCCCAAGGTGACTCGGATCCGCAAGAAATGTGCCATCTTCGTCAATCTGTCTACGATCACCCAGACTGCATCCTGTCTTCGCTGGGTAATGGGTAAGCCCACCACCAAGTCCATGGCGATGCTCTCCCACTTCCACTCTGGCATAGGAAGTGGCTGCAACAGCCCTGTAGGCCTCTAATGCTCGGCCTTCACCTGCTGGCACACCAAACATTACTGCACGAACTCACCTACATCCTGCTTCATCCCTCTCCACCAAAAGTCACGTCTCAAATCATGATACATCTTCGTGTTCCCGGGATGTATGGTGAACCGGGACCCATGCGCCTCAGTCAGGAGCTCTCTCAACAACTCCTCGTCCCTGGGAACGTACAAACATCCCCTCATGCGTAACACCTTGTCTGTAAAAGCGAAGTCTCCTGGGTCCCCTAACAGTACTCTATCTTACAACGACTGCAGGTACGGATCTGTCATCTATCCTGTGATGATGCAGTCTATCAACTCTGGTCTCGTCTACCGTGTCACCATCATTACCCCATAATGCCCCTGTAACTCTTGGGGTCACCAACTACCCAACTCCTCCAAAAGTCTCCAACTCTCTGCCTGTAAGCTGGCCAAGGGAGCGGGTGCCTTCCAGCTCAAGGCGTTAGCCACCACGTTGGCCTTCACCGGATGGTAGGAGATGCTGCAGTCATAGTCCTTCAGGAGCTCTAACCAACGTCTCTATCTCATGTTAAGCTCCTTCTGATTAAATAAGTACCTGAGGCTCTTATGATCCGTAAAAATCTCAAAGGTCTCACCGTAAAGGTAGTGCCTCCATGTCTTCAGCGCGAGGACAACAGCTGCCAGCTCTAAGTCATGGGTAGGGTAGCTATGCTCATGGGGCTTCAGTTGCTGCGAAGCATAAGTGACAACGTGACCCTACTGCATGAGCACACCCCTTAACCCCTGCAACGAAGCGTCCGTGTAGACCACAAAACTGCCACTGCTATCGGGGGTGGTAAGCACAGGAGCTGAAGTCAGCCTCTCCTTCAACTCTTGGAAACATGCCTCACAAGCATCTGTCCAAGCAAAGGGCACATCCTTCTGGGTCAACTGAGTCATAGGATGTGCAATCTGTGAGAAACCCTGATAAACCTCTGGTAGTAACCTGCTAGTCCCAAGAAACTGTATATCTCTGTCACTGTACGTGGTCTCTCCCACCTGAATACTGCCCCAACCTTGACTAGATCCATAGCCAAGCCATCTTCTGAAATCACATGGCCCAAGAAGGTCACCTACCTCAACCAAAACATGCACTTACTGTATTTGGCATACAGCCTGTGTCGTCTCAAAGTGTCTAGAACCACCCGCAAGTGTTGTCTATGCTGTGCCTGATCCTGCGAGTAAACGAGCACGTCATCAATAAATACCACCACAAACCGATCCAGATACGGTCTGAACACCTGGTTCATCAAATCCATGAAGTCAGCGGGGGCGTTGGTCAGCCCAAACGACATGACCAAAAACTCATAGAGTTCGTACCAGGTGAGGAAAGCTGTCTTGAAGACGTCGGTCTCCCTGATCCTCAACTGGTGGTAGCCTGATCTCAGATCTATCTCGGAGAAAACTGTGTCACCTTGTAACTAATCGAACAAATCATCGATCCTCGACAGCGGATACCTGTTCTTGATGGTGACCCTGTTCAGCTGTCTATAGTCAACACAAAGGCGCAGGGTACCATCCTTCTTCACGAATAACACTGGGGCTCCCCACGGGGATGCACTGGGCCTCACAAAGCCCTTCTCCAACAGGTCTTGCAGCTATGACTTGAGCTCTCGTAGCTCAAGTGGTGCCATCTGGTACGGTGTCGTAGAAATGGGGCTGGTCCCCGGTACCAGTGAGATCTCAAACTCGATCTCACGCTCAGGCGGTAGTCTTGGCAGCTCCTCTGGAAATACGTCGGGGTACTCTCTAACCACCGGGATGCTCTGAATGTTTGCCACGGGGTTGGGCTCTGCCACTACACAAGCTAGAAAGCCCTCACACCCCTGGCCCAAAAGTCTCACTACTCGAAGTGCAGAAATGCACCTGAAACATCCGTCCACTGGCTGCCCATGAAACTCGAACTACAAACAGCTGACCACTTGGACCTCCGATCACAAACGAATCCTCTAACAACACACAGTCCTGTCCCAAACTGATAGCAAAACTCGCAGCAACAAGCGAGTGTTGGTGCCGGAATCAAAAAGTACGTAAACTAATCTACCGAAAACTTTAACCATACTTGCCACCACTGAACTTGATACCCTGGCATCTCTGTGTGTTATGGCATTGATACGCTCCTCAGCTCTTGGTGTAGAAGAAGCAGCCACACTCTGCGTCGAACGGGTAGCCGCTGGCCAGTACCCTCCCAGCGACTACTATCCTCCCCCATGCGCCTGGGAGCCACGACCACCTGCTCGGCCTCCAACGCTCGATGCAAGGAGCATTTGCTGCGCTCCAGCCTTAGACGAGCAGTCCCTCCTGATGTGGCCCAACTGGCCACATTGGTAGCAGAGGGGAACTCTACTCCCTCCCTCAGTAGGTCCCTGCTGACGGCTAGGCGAGGGTCCAGTGCTGACAGTTGGCCCCTATCGGGGGCCCGCAAAGGCTATTGATGTTCCCGCAAAACGAGATGGCTCTCCCACAGGTGCCGCGTGCCTCCTCTCTTGTCGGCCCTGTGAGTACTCTGGCTAGTAGGGCCTCTTCCATCCATTGTCGGTGTCTCGTGCAGTCGAGTTGGTCTCCTCGTATGTCATAGCTGCCTCCATCACTCTCGAGAAGGTGGGCAGCTTTAGGGGTTTGACATACTCCTAAAAGGCAGGCCGGAGCCCCTCAGCGAATCTCCACAGGCGCTCCTCCTCAGTAGCTACAACTGTCACAGCAAAACATGATAGCTCCAGGAAGCGCGTGCGGTACGTGCTAAGAGTCATCGTCCCTTGGCGAAGAGTGTGGAACTCCCGCCTCCTCTAGTCCTGCCAAGTCTGCAGGAAGTACTGCTCATAGAAGAGGGTCACGAACTGGTCCCACGTCGGCTCTCCCCTGTCCTGGCCTCTGACTGCCCTCCACCACCTGTATGCCGCACTCTCTAGCTGGTACATGGCAAAGGCCACGCGGCACTCCGTAGGGGGGCGATGGGTGTCAAACACCTTCTCAATCTATTCTTGCCAGTCCTCTGCCTCAAACGAGTCCTCATCCCCCTTGAAGGAGGGGGGCTTCAGCTTTTGGAATTGTCCGAAAAGCTCGTAGTGCAGCTGCAGTGGGGGAACGGGCACGCCTCCAAGCAGGAAGGGCTCGTGCTCAGAAGTGTCAGAGTGCGGTGGGGGCGGTGGAGGACCACCCCCTCCCCCTTGTCCAGCACTGCATCGATCTCTCAACCCCATAGAGGACTCCCCCTCCACATCCCCAGGGGGAGGTGCCCATTGAGATGGGTGGAGCTCCTTTCATACTATGCCTCGTATCAACTGAGCGAGGTCCTGGGCCTGAACGCCTGGGAGAAGTGGCTAGTCAACTGGCACCTTAAGCTTGGCACGTCCGCCCTCCAACCTCATCCACAACCACGTCCACGGCCCACCTCAAGGACTCCACATCGAGGCATCCCCTGCAAGGAGACGCAGAAGACGGAACAAAAAGAAGTCAACTCTAATGGACTTCAGCAAAAGAACTCAGAACAGATGTCAAGCGGTACGTTGTGGTGGTTACTCAGTTACATGCATGTTAATTGGTTATTCTCAAGCTAGTTGGTTCATTTCTCGGGATGACTTTGCTCTGATACCATCTTGTTACGACCCGGTTCCCAAATCCCTACAGGACCCAAGACCGGCTCGACTTAACTAATCCCAAGTCCCAGTCGTCCAACAAGAAATAACCAAAAAGCAGGAAAATAAACCACATTCACTATGCTAAGTAACTAACAATAACAGAGTACAAGCAGTAAAGAAAGTAAAAGCTGCTAACAATACATATCACCACCACAACAGTAAAGTAGAACAATGTATAGAAATAGGACGGTAACAACAGTCTAACTCACTAGCAACAAGGAAGTACAACAGCAACAAGAACTAGTGCTGCACTCGATCGGGCCCAGCACCCTCTGCAGCCGGTGACTCGAGCTGCTCAACACCTGGACCTGAAAAGGGTTATGAATAAACGGAGTCAGTGAATGCTGAGTAGAGTGGTAACCAACTAACTAAAGCAGTAAAGGCTAACAGGTAAATTATCTTTTCCAATTATTTGTTTTACAAGCCATTCTTTTTCACCCATTGGTTTACTTTTCAGATCTCTTTCTTAATCTAGTATGTGCCTCATGAGAACGATCTTGATTGCATTCTTTTCTGAAGAGTAGAAGGTGCAAGTGGTGCTCTCCTAGTTGGGAGAGTTCCCCGTGGTAATCCTACACCCAGTCAACCACCCCGAGGTTACTGTCTAGACGTAGCGGTGATTACGACACGTGCAATAAGCACACGGGTAGCTACCCCACACTGGCACACGGTCAGTCGTTTCCGCTAGCGGGTACGCCCAAAGTACAGAATGGAACAGTATAGGACCTAGCCCTCTCAGTAACATGGATCTAGCCCCTCAGAACCAAACAGGGGTCTCGCCCCTCCACAGTCTACGCACCCTCATCTTACTACCCCAGTTTGACCAGAGGGCCAGAGAAAAAGTCGATGTAGGTTGGCTAGCTTAACCCCAGGTCCTGTGGGGTGGCTAGCTCTCTCCCTACACTAATAGCTCTCCCCAGTATTGTGTATGCGAGGGCCAACAGGAGTTGGTGTAGAGTGGTCATTCCTAACCCCAGGTCCCAACCCAAGGGCGGCTAGCTCCGCTCTACATTAAAAAAAAGGACAGTCGCTCCCCCTTGGTACCAAGTACTCAAGGGCCAACTCACTTTCCACTCACATTTCTAGATCCATTCCATTTATCCATAGGAGCTCTACTCCTAACTCCCCTTAGGGTTCATGCTTGTATTCACCATGTTGTTCCATACCAGGTTTCATCATTCACATTTCCATTCTCATATTATACACATGCAGCTCGTATTTCCACAATTAACATATGCAACAAGTTATATAACAGGTACTGCTAACTAGCACAGGCATTTCACATTTCACAGGCAGCTCGTATTTATTAACAGGCAGCTATTTACATTTCTATTCATTCATTTATGACTATAATTTTAAACACGCATACAAATAGTGCAAGAACTTCTCGTCTGAGGATTCATGCCACATCCTAGGTTCCTAGTTATCCAATTTCACATATGCATTCATGTTTATAATTAAAAAAAGGGAAACCACTCTATCAGACAATCCGAGATTATTGGGGGCTTGAACGACAGGCTCACGTGCCTCTGTAGGCCCCGAACACGCAACAGATCGAAGTCCTATACCAAGGGATATACCACAAGGGAAAGTTTAGAATAGTATATAAGGCTTTCTAACACATAAAGGAACTCACAAGGAATCCACAGATATCTTGTTTGCGTAAAACAGACCATAAACAGACCCTAAACAGGTCAAAAATAGGACTACATACCAAAATCAGACGTTTGACACAAGGTCCAAACGTCTTAAAAGTAACTAGAGTCTCACCTCAGGTTCCTTCATCAACTTTAGACGTCCGGAACCCCTTCTTGACCGTCTGGACCCAACTCCAGACATCCGACCTCTCCTCCAGTCATCTGGAAGTGCTTTCAGTCATCTGATAAGTTGTCCAGATGTCCAAAACGTGGGGGAGGACATGCCCCGCGCCTTCTCGAAGCTATCCCTGCACGCGACAGGAGAATCACCTATATTTAGCCATGCAGATCGAAGCTGCAGTGCGGCCTGCATGGCCGTAACCGCAAGAAGAACATACCTTCATGGAACACTACTTTCAGATGTCCGGTGTCGTCACCAGACGTCCAACCCATCATCTGGATGACACGCCAGATGTCTGATTCTAGGAAAAACCCAAAACCAGACCGACCTCCTGCTCCTCTCGCCACGCGTAGCAGTGGCCTCTCCCCCCCGTCTGCAACTCTGGCTGCAGCAAGGTGTTGGGGACATCTCCCCCGATGCATTCCTCCTCCTGCACGCGCCGCTCCGGTGGTGCGTCCTCCGGCGAGCTCCCACAAGCTCGCGGACACAAGCACTTCCTTTTCTCTTCACGCTGCCTCTCCTTCTAGTCGTTCACTAATGAGAACCTCATCATGAGCCCTAACTATTTTATTTTCGACCTAAAAAAAAGTGAATAAAAGCTCCTGCATAACCTAAAGGAAGGCCTAACTCAAGAGATTACTGATTTGGAAAGAAAACATGAAACAAAGGATAAAACTGCAATTTTACCAGTGCAGTTCATCAACAGGATTTTCTAGGGACTAAACATAGGTCACTTGGGCTTTATAAGAGGAAAAGTGGGATGGTCCAATCAGAAAAGGGTTATTGTGAAATTTAAGAATTAAATGATATTCTATAACCCTACAATAAACCTGCTTAATTTCACAAGGTTCCAGCCAGGATAAAAATCAACTAAACCCTGTAAAATTCATGGAAAAATATCCTCTAGGGTTTAGAACCTTCAATTTGGCCTTTAGAACCTATTTTGACCTAGATTGGGATCCGAGCTCAATATTTGACCTAATTTGGGTTTTTATAAAAAATTTCCAGTCAAACATGGTCAAACATAAAATCCAACTTCACCATTTGATTCCTTAAGTCCAAATTAGGTTTGTACCAAAATTTGGACCTAAGGGAAGGTCATCTTGACCTACTTTGCAAAAAAGTCCACCCAATTACATTTTAGCCCCTAACTTTTGAAAACCCTTGCAAAAACCCCCCCAACTTCTTCATCACTTTTTGCATTCTGGTCCTTCTACTATTACAGCAGAAGACCCATACCTCCGGCGAAGTTCCGAGGAGGGTTTCTCCTCGCTTCCCCAAGCATCTAATCCTTTACATGTGCCTATGAAAGAAACCCCAGGTCCAGCTGCTTCTTTCAAGTTTGTTTTGGCTTGAGATACCCTCTCAATTTCCTCCTTCCTCATCTCCAGTCAAATTCCTACAAGCTCCAGCGACCTCTCCTCCCTCCTCCAGTCGCTCTGCCACCATACCAGTGGCAGAGTCATCTCCGCCTCATTCTTTTGCGTCGCACCATACCTGCGCCTGCGTCTACCTCCCTCTCGTCGTCGTCGCCTCTCCATCTCAGGTCCTTCATCTTCGATGACGGTAGGTACGCGCCGTCCACCCCTCTACCTCACCTTTCATCCAGACACTCTCAGATAAGACCCCTTTCTCTTCTCTTCATTTTTCTCCTCTTTATTTCCCAAGACAACCACAGACCACCACCACCATCTCCACCTCCGGCCGACCACCGACGTAGGCACATCAATCATTCCACACACTCACACACCTCGCCAATTACCGCAGAAGCATCGCCACCTTCCACTGATCATCTTCCACCTCTCCATCGACCACCACACACACCCCAAGTGCCGACCGAACACATGCACTTCCACGGTCACAATCCGACCTAGGCATGCACGCCTAGGCCATTTTGCGGACAACCAACCCCCGCCTCACCTTCGTCGTGCCATGGAGAAGCTACATGTGTGCTCTAATGGGGCTGAAAGGCCGTGTTCAGTGATCGTAGGTTTTGACCCCATGCCACCATTGGAGTAGGAGCAAAGCTCGCTCGCAAGCTTGCTCCATGTTGCCCCGCTCCAGGAGATCGAGTCCGAGGTGCGTGGAAGCATTCCACGACTCTTTCTCACCTAACAATTAGAGGCATCCGCAACTACAGCTGCTTCAATTGGCTGGGCATCTTCCCTGCGGGCGTGAAGGAGTGGGTGGGACACTTTAGCCCCACCTCGGAAACATAGGTGAGCGGTAAGTCATTTATATTATTTTTGTGTTTTACGCTTATCGCCTCTAGTACACGTGGTGAGGTCCTTTCGCGCACTCACTGCCTCGTCCGCTCTTACTCCTCGGTGGACCTGGCTGACCTAACCCAATAACCCTACACTCATTGTGCATCACCCACACCGGTGCACCTGAACCCGAGTGCACTTGACTCGACCCGAATACCTGATTGGCTCTGGGAGAGCGATTCGAAAAGAGAAAAGAGAGAGAGCGTACGTGGGGGAGGGTAGGGGTAGGCTTTGCCCTGTGCTGTGCAGGGGAAGAAGAAAAAGAAGGAGGCAGCTACTGAAGAAGAAGAGGAGCAGCTGAAGACAGAAGAAAGAAGGTGAAGACGACGCACTGTAGCAGAGGAGCAGCAGAAGAAGAGAAGAAAAAGAAGAAGGTAGCTGGTGAAGGAGAAGAAAGAGAGAAGCAGGAGCAACTGAGGCAGTGGCTGAAGAAGATTGCAGAGGAAGAAGATAGGAAGGAGGAAAGCCAAGTGCAAGAAAAAGAAGACTACAGAGGCCAAGGAAGAAGAAGGAGGAGGCACAGCAGAGAAGAACAGAAGAATAAGAAGAAGCTAAAGAACAAGGAAAAGAGAAGCACAGCCGCAAAGAGAAAGAAGAAAGAAAGAGAATGGGCAAGCATTGTAGCAACCCAAGTTTAAGACGTCTGATTCACAAGGAAAGAGGACCTCAGAGAGAGAAAGGAGAACATTCAATTTTTTTTGCATATTTTTTCTCTTTAGCTCTCATGAATATTGAATTGCATTATTATTGAACATCATCTTTTGAGTAAAATTGAGAGTTGTGATTTTAGTTTCTGAAATACCAATTTGCTCCCTGAGTTCGACCTTGAATACTTTAGTTTTCGACTAAAATAAATTCTTATTTGTTTATACGACGATTTCATTTATACTACAAGGAATGTCTTTTTAAAAACCATGATCTCGTCGCGTAAACAATTTTTGGCACCGTTGTCGGGGAGCAACGGGCATTTTATAAGCTTTGATCACGTAAACCCGTAGTGGTAAAGCAACACAAGACCCACCTTATCCAAATCACTCCAAGCCTGGTAGTGATCCAAGCCCTAGGATAGTTATCCAGGATGTCCCTATCCTAGATCAAGAACCTGGGCCTATTCTAGAGGAACCAACCAAGGTTCCATTTCCCGAGGCCTTGACCAAGGGAAAAAGGATAACCAAACCCGTGGCTCCTGAGGAGAATCTAGTCAAGCTCTTTGAACAGGTCCAGATAAACATCCCTTTGATGGATGTAATCCACCACATACCGGTTTACACATGATTTTTGAAAGATGTGTGTACACCTAAGCGTAAGCTGTGAACCAAAAGTGGGAGTCTAATCATACTTTCTGAGCAAGCCAACTCTGTAATCTTGAGTAAACTCCCACCCAAGGCTAAAGACCCAGGCACTCCCCTGATTTCATGTAAAATTGGTGAAACCTAATTCGACAGAGCCTTGCTAGACCTAGGTGCCTCCATAAACCTAATGCCTACATCCCTCCTTAACCACCTTGAAGAGTCCAAGCTTAAACTGACAGAGGTGACATTGTAGTTAGCCGATCGATCCATCAAGTCACCTAAAGGAATACTCGAGGATGTCATTGTTAGGGTACGGGATTTCTACTTCTCGGTGGATTTTATAGTTCTAGATATGGATACACCTGAGAACCCAAGGGATACACCGATTATACTAGGGAGACCTTTTTTGGCCACTATTATGGCCAACATAAGCTGTAAGGAGGGCCAAATAGAATTGAAATTTGGGAACCAAACTCTAATGACTGAGATCTTTAAGGCCCAAAAAGGGATTACGTATGGTTTTATAGAACAAATATGTGATATCAAAGCCGTGGTTGATGAACCACATATCAAGGACAACCTGATTATCCCTGATCAACCATAAGATGATCAAAACCCGCAAAGAGAGGAGTTTGAACTTGATCTAGATACACCCATAACTCCTACCCTTATTCCCGACACATACCCTGAACCACCTGCTGTTGCTGATAATCTCATCCTGGAACTCAAGCCCCTTCTCGATCATCTAAAATATTTCTTTTTCGGTTCCAATCAGACGTTTCCTGTGATTATAAACTCCAGACTCACACCTGACTAGGAATCCCGTTTAATTACTGTTCTCCAGCAACATCGTAGAGCCATTGGATGGACTCTCGATGATTTGACTAGTATCATCCCCTCTTATTGCACACACCATATCTATTCCGAAGAGGGTGCACAACCTTCGCGAGAAGTGCAAAGACGTCTGAACCCTAATCTACAACAGGTCGTGGAAAAGGAGATCATTAAGTGGTTTGATGCTGGGATCATCTACCCGATCTCCGACAGTCGATGGGTGAGTCCAATCTAGGTTGTACCAAAGAAGGCAAGACTCACCACCATCACAACTGAAACCAGAGAGGTCTTATCGACCCATATAGCTAACTCATGGAGAGTCTGCACTAATTATAGAAGACTCATTTCCTCCACGAAGAAGGATCATTTCCCACTACCATTTATTGATTAGATCCTCGAAAAACTAGTAGGAAATAGGTTCTTCTGCTTTCTTGACGGGTACTCCGATTATAATCAAGTGGCAATCCATCCAAAGGACTAAGAAAAGACCACGTTCACCTACCCCTTCAGGATGTACGGGTTCCGAAGGGCGCCTTTTGGTCTCTGCAATGCACCCACGACTTTTCAGCGGTGCATTCTTGCCATATTCTTAGATATGGTAGGTGATTATCTGGAAGTCTTCATGGATGACTTTTCAGTATTTGGAGCATCATTTGACGATTGCCTCCAGCACTTGGTTCAAATACTCAGGCGATGCATTGACGTGAATCTGGTTCTTTCCTGGGAAAAGAGCCACGTCATGGTGCCTGAGGGAATCGTCCTAGGACATCTGATTTCGGAGAAAGGCATACAGGTCGATCAAGCTAAGGTTAACTTGATTTCCAAACTCCCTATGCCTAGCTCAATCAAGGACATCCAATCTTTTTTGGGGCACATCGATTTATCCTTGATTTTTCGAAAATCATGCACCCCCTGACCACCCTTCTCTCCAAGGATGTACCTTTCAAAATCTCCAAGGAATGCACTCAAGCATTTGAGATCCTTCGTGACCGAGTTCTTAAGCCCCATTCCTACAGTCCCTGATTGGTCTCAACCCTTTGAGATCATGTGCGATGCATCTGACTTCGCTGTATGAGCAATTTTGGGGTAGAAAATTGATGGGAAAGCCGTGGTCATTTACTATGCTAGTAAAACACTTGACGAGACTCAGTGTAACTACACTGTTACTGAGAAAGAGCTGCTAGCTATAGTATTTGCCCTTGAAAAATTCAGATCTTACCTCCTGGGTTCCCATGTTATTATCTACTCGGATCACATTGTTGTGAGGCATCTCCTTGCAAAGAAGGACGTGAAACCTCGATTAATCCAATGGATCTTGCTGTTGCAAGAATTTGACCTCGAGATTTGAGACAAAGTGGGAAGATAGAATGTGGTAGCTGATCACTTGTCCTGCCTTCCTTCTGAGATCATTGACCCTTCCAGACCCATCATGGAACACTTTCCTGATTAGCACCTCCTGACTATCAATACCGGGCTTCCATGGTTTGCTAACATAGTGAACTACTTGGCGTCACATCAGATCCCGTCTGATTGGCTGAAGGCCAAGAAGGACAAATTACGTTTTGATGCCAAGTATTACCTTTGGGAAGACCCATATTTATCCCACATTGGTGCTGATCAAATTATTCGACGGTGTGTCACGGAAGCGGAAATCAAAGACATACTCTCTTTCTGCCATGACCAGGCATGAGGTGGACATTTTTCAGGACACAAAACCACATAAAAAGTCCTCCAGTGTGGCTTTTACTGGCCCATAATTTTCAAGGATGCATACGATCATTGTATGGCATATCTCCGTTGCCAGACCTTAGGCAACATGAGCCATCGTGACATGATGCCTCTACAGCCGATTCTAGTATGCAAGATTTTTGACATTTGGGGGATTAATTTTATGGGATCCTTCCCCATCTCAGACGGCTTCGAATACATTTTACTCACTGTTGACTATGTATCCAAATGGATTGAAGCCATTTCGACCTGAACTAATGATCACAAAGTTGTTATCAAATTCATTCACCAAAACATCTTCTCACGGTTTAGGATTCCACATACAATAATTTCTATTAGAGGGACCTATTTCACAAATGCTCAGTTTAGGTCACTGATGACCAAATACGAGGTGTCGTACCAAATCTCTACTCCTTACCACCCCCAAACTAATGGTCTAACTGAGCTATCAAATTGGGAGATCAAGAAAATCCTTCAGTTTACTATTCGACCTGACAGGAAGGATTGGTCATTTAAGCTTCCAGAAGCTTTGTGGGCTTATAGGACCACCCACAAGACCCAATTAGGCATGTCATCTTTTAGACTAGTGTACGGGAAGGCGTGTCACCTCCCCGTCGAATTGGAACATAAAGCCTATTGGGCAGTACGAAACTGCAACTTAGATCTTTCTAAGGCTGGAACCCATAGAAAGCTTCAGATGAGCGAGATTGATGAATTACGCCACGATGCGTATGAAAACTCGCAAATCTACAAAGAGCAGGTTAAAGCCTTTTACGACAAGCACATATCTAGAAAGATCTTTCATCCTAGTCAAAAGTTCTACTCTTTGATGCCTGACTCGAACTATTCCCAGGAAAGCTATGATCTAAATGGATTGGACCATACTTACTCCGACGAATATTTGGAAATGGAGCCGTCGAGATCAGTCCACTCAACCACGATTCTGAACCCTTTGTCGTGAATGGCCAGAGACTCAAACCGTTTATTGACATGACCAATACAGAGTTGGCTGAGTCATCCCTTATCCTCCATTCTCCCTGAGCTCATTACGCCCAGCCAATGACGTAAAACTCAGTGCTTAACGGGAGGAAACCCATCATTCTTTGAAAAACCTGAAACCTTTCTTGACATTACTATGTTGAATTCATATTGCACTTTAGGGTTCATCCTTTCGAATAGCCGACTCCACCTCAGGTACCCGTACCCGAGTCTAGAAATCATCTGCAATAGTCACCTTGACCCGTTCGCTCACCCAACACCTATCCTAATGAATGAACTAAGCTGAATTCAAACCCACCTTATTTACAATGGGGACATTGCAAATCATCGGCGTGGGGGGGTATGAAAGTGCAAAATGTATGAAAACTCATATCAAGAAAAGGTTTCAACAAAAAAATCACATATCTTGAATAAAAAAAAAAATTGAGGAGAGAAAAATTGTGGTCTATACAAAACAAAAGGAGGAAAAAGAGAAAAATGACAAAAAAAAGGAGCACAAAATGGAAAAGAAAGAGAGTCATTAGCAAGAAATTAAGGGATTAACCGAAGATCTAGACCACATCAAGAAATGTAAAGAAAAGTGCTAAGGAGACACAAAAAGAGATTAGTAGGAACGCTGACCTTAGGCCTTTTTGGCTAGACTCTTAGTACCCGCTAAGATCTGGATAATCCTTAAGAGGTTGGGGAAAATGCGAAGCTTAAGTATTAGGTCTAAGGCTTAGGGAGTATTCGGCCTTGTTAACTAACCTTCGCTTTATGGAACTCGGTAACCTAAGCACCCCAATCCACACACAGTCTGGTTCAGTATGCATAACTATCAAAATCATGCAAAAGCATTTTAATGTTCTGAAAAAGTTGCCTAGATTAGGAGCGGTCGATCAACACAAGTTGATTTTGATGAGTTCCCGACGCGGAGAGGTGGAAAATTCCCCTCGAAGATGTGTAACAACATATCATCTCCTCGGTGCTTGTCTCTTGGGATATTTACATATCATACCAAGGGCATGTAAGCACTCTACTGCTTTAGACACCATGGGTGGCATTATCACGAAATGTCAATTGCCAGGGTCTGGATTCAGCCACGGATCGCCATGGGTGGGACTATCCCGAAATCTCGAAAACCAGGGTTTTGGGGGCTACCATGGGCGGTGCTATCACGAAGCATCGATTGCCAGGGACCTTTGAGGATTGATGATGGGGACAAGGAATCTGATATGCACTGTGTTGAGAAGCCAATCCAAAGCTAGAAATAAAAAGAAAAGAGAGAGAAAACTCTCCAAACAAATAAATCCTCTGTCTCTCTCTTACAAAAATGCACTGCAAACTGAACCTAGGCTAAAATATGTCTCAACCATGGGTGCTTTAACCACGGAGTCCAATGAACCTTAGGGTAGTTCCTGCGGGCCTTAAAAACCTTCGTGGAGGACCGACGCTAAAGCTGGTCAGGTCCGAATCTTGGTTGGTATTAAAGTACCTCTAGGCCTATTTTCGGCATTCTGACCTAATCACAGAAGAAAAAGAAGGAAAAGCACTTATCATAACTGGTAAAAGAAATTCATGGTCTAGAGTAGAAGCTAAAACCTGGAAATTTTGCTAAGGGACTAGCAAATGCTAGGCATGGGGATAAGATGAGAACCTCATCATGAGCCATAACTAGCTTTTTTTCAGCCTAAAAAAAAGTGAACAAAAGCTCCTGCATAACCTAAAGGAAGGCCTAACTCAAGAGATTACTGATCTGGAAAGAAAATATGAAATAAAGGGTAGAACTGCAATTTTACCAGTGCAGTTCATCAACGGGATTTTCCAGGGACTAAACATTGGTCAATTGGGCTTAATAAGAGGAAAAGTGGGATGGTTCAGTCAGAAAAGGGTTATTGTGAAATTTAACAATTAAATGACATTCTGTAACCCTAAAATAAACTCCTTAATTTCACAAGGTTTCAGTCAGGATAAAAATCAAATAAACCCTCTAAAATTCATGGAAAAATATTCCCTAGGGTTTAGAACCTTCAATTTGGCCTTTGGAGCATATTTTGACCTAGATTGGGGTCTGAGCTCGATATTTGACCTAATTTGGGTTTTTGTGTAAAATATCCAGCCAAACGTGGTCAAACCTAAAAGCCAACTTCACCATTGGATTCCTTAGGTCCAAATTAGGTTTGTACCAAAATTTGGACCTATGGGAAAGTCATCTTGACCTACTTTGCAAAAAAGTCCACCCAATTACATTTTAGCCCCTAAATTTTGAAAGCCCTTGTGAAAACCCCCTCAACTTCATCACTTTTTGCATTCCTCTCCCTCTGCCATTGCAGCAGAAGACCCATACCTCCGGTGAAGTTTCAAGGAGGATTTCTCCACTCTTCCCCAGGGAGTTGCTCTCAGATTTGAAAGGGGAGTCCTCTGAGAAATCTCCTACCGCCTGAGCAACTCCCCCATGCCCTGATTTGCACCGTACATCTCATGCGAACACTCGAGAGGTTTGGGTATCATACCCGTGATGACCTCCGGTGAGGATTTTTCTCACCTGCCAAGCATCTGACCCTTTGCTTGTGGCTATAAAAGAAACCCCAGGTCCAACTGCTTCTTCCAAGCATGTTTTGGCTTGAGATACCCTCTCAATTTCCTCCTTCCTCATCTCCAGTCAAACACCTGCAAGCTCTGACGACCTCTCCTCCCTCCTCCAGTCGCTCTGCCACCATACCAGTGGCATAGTCATCTCCACCTCATTCTTCCACGTCACGCCATACCTGCGCCCACGTCTACCTCCATCTCATCATCGCCACCTCTCCATCTCAGGGCCTTCGACTTCAGTAATGGTAGATATGCATCGTCTACCCCTCTACCTCCCCTTTCGTTTAGACACTCTCAGATAAGACCCCTTTCTCTTCTCTTCATTTTTCCCCTCTTTATTTCCCAAGACAACCCCGACAACCACAGACCACCACCATCGTCTCCACCTCCGACCGACCACCGGTAAAGGCGCATCCATCATTCCGCACACTCACACGCCTCGCCAACTACTATAGAAGCATCGCCACCCTCCACTGATCATCTTCCACCTCTCCATCGACCGCCACACACACCCCAAGTGCCCACCGAACACACACACTTCCACGGTCACAGTCTAACCTAGGCACGCATGCCTAGGCTATTCTGCGGCCAACCAACCCCCGCCTCACCTTCGTTGTGCCACAACAAAGCTACCTGTGTGCTCTAATGGGGCCGAAAGGCCGTGTTCAGTGATCGCAGGTTTTGACCCCCTGTCTCCATTGAAATAGGAGCAAAGCTCGCTTGCAAGCTCGATCCAGGTTGCCCCGCTCCAGGAGATCGAGTCCCAAGTGCGCTGAAGCATTCCACGACTCTTTCGCACCTAGCAATTAGAGGCATCCGCGACTGCAACTGCTTCAATTGGGCGGGCATCTTCCCTGTAGGCGTGAAGGAGTGGGTGGGACACTTTAGTCCCACCCTGGAAACACAGGTGAGTGGTAAGTCATTTATATTATTTTTGTGTTTTACGCTTATTGCCTCCAGTACACGGGATGAGGTCCCCTTGCCCACTCACCGCCTCGTCTGCTCTCACTCCTCAGCAGACCTGGCTGACCTGACCCAATAACCCTACACTCCTCGCACATCACCCACGCCGGTGTGCCTAAACCCAGGTGCGCTTGACCCGACCCGAATACCTGATTGGCTCTGGGAGAGCGATTCGAAGAGAGAAAAGAGAGAGAGTGTACGCAGGGGAGGGTAGGGGTAGGCTTTGCCCTGTGCTGTGTAGGGAAAGAAGAAAAAGGAGGCAACTGTTGAAGAAGAAGAGGAGCAGCTGAAGATAGAAGAAAGAAGGTGAAGACGAAGCATTGTAGTAGAGGAGCAGCAGAAGAAGAGAAGAAAAAGAAGAAGGTAGCTGGTGAAGGAGAAGAAAGAGAGAAGCAGGAGCGGCTGAGGCAGAGGCTAAAGAAGAAAGATAAGGCTGAAGAAGACTGTAGAGGAAGAAGACTGGAAGGAGGAAAGCCAAGTGCAAGAAAAAGAAGAAGAAGAAGACTGTAGAGGCCAAGGAAGAATAAGGAGGAGGCACAGTAGAGAAGAACAGAAGAAGAAGAAGCCAAAGAACAAGGAAAAGAGAAGCACAACCGCAAAGAGAAAAAAGAAAGAAACAGAAAGGGCAAGCACTGTAGCAATGCAAGTTTAAGACGTTTGATTCTAAATCAGAAGTCTAATTCACAAGGAAAGAGGACCTCAGAGAGATAAAGGAGAACATTCAATTTTTTTTGCATTTTTTTTCTCTTTAGCTCTCATGAATATTGAATTGCATTATTATTGAACATCATCTTTTGAGTAAAATTGAGAGTTGTGATTTTAGTTTCTGAAATACCAATTTGCTCTCTAAGTTCGACCTCGGATACTTTAGTTTTCGAGTAAAATAAATTCTTATTTGTTTATACGATGATTTCATTTATACTGCAACGAATGTCTTTTTTAAAATCATGATCTCGTCGCGTAAACACTTGCTCTTGTGCTCTCTCTCGCGCTCGCCCCTCTCGCTGCAATGGAGAGGAAGGAAGGAAGGTGGCTGTGGTGGAGTGGGGAAGAGAGGGAGGGGGGATAGGGGTCTGAAATAAGGGAGTGGCTAGGGTTCTGTGGGGGAGGAAGAAGAGAGAGAAGAGAGGAAAAAGGGCAGCCTGCACGCAGCCATCGCGCAAATGCGAAGCTACGTACAAATTTTCAATTTTCGGACATTTGGGAAGGGGTCTAGACGTCTGATCGATAGTCCAGACATCTTAAAAGGCTCAAAACAGAATGGGTCTTTACACAGATCAAGTTTAGGGCACGTAAATCCCAATTTTAGGCATCGAAAACATTCATAGAAGCATCTAGAACTCATCACGACCTCAGTCACAGCTCATCAAAACCTAAAACCCTAATTTGATCTACTTCCTTTCGATATAGATGGCGATGAGGTATAAAACAAAATCAGGTATTGAAATCACTTTCCAATCAATTCCAGATCTTCCGTAAGTTGTCTCAGACTTCATTCAGACTCCAATCTCCCACTTAAACACTTTGGAATTAAAATAAGATGTTGCCCTAGTGGGCAATTGATATGGATATGCTATAGTGATATGATCACTTAGGCATCCTGCACACCATTGATTGGTGTTTAGGATACCTTTGTGATCCTTTAGAAGTAATTAGGTCATCATGAAGGCCTTGATTCATTGCATTGAATCTTATTGGCCCTTGCTACCTAAACAATGAAGCAAACCAATTTCAACTGTCTAAATTAGGCGTGGATGAATCGTTTAATAAAAATTCAATGAAACCAGTTTGGATCAATCACATTAAACCCAATTAGTATCCTATTACCTTAATTCACACAATTGAATCAGATTAACACTGAATTGCATCTCAAATCCTCCGATCACACATAAAATACTAACATGATTAATCAATCAAATCCAATGAAATCAAAATCAGAGGAGAGCCATTGTGAATTCAAGGAATGAGTAAGAGGCCCTCAAAGTGAATCTAGCACACTTAAGCTTTAGAAGCTAGAGAGCTTCAGACCTTAAGCGACTTCTGATGGAGGAGGTGTTCAGATGATCAAAATAGTGAGAAGTTGATTGAAGATGATCGTGAAGTGAAAGGGGGAATTAATGGATCAAAATGGATGGGTGACTCATCCTTTCTGATCAAAATTGATCAAAGAGGGTGTATTGAAGGACATAGAACAAAGAAGGCCAATCTAAGCTATACTAAGCTAGTTATTAAAATTAAATGCTAAATCTATTTTGTCCTATCTAACTAATCTATTCTAAACTATGAAAGCAGTAAATCCTAAACTAAGTGGATGAATAGGACCTTGAAAGGATTTCAACTAGTGATTGTAATGATGAATAGGGAAGGAGAAGACTCCAGTGATGAGGAGCTTGCTATTGAGCTCCTAGGTTGTCCTCAAGCATTGCGTGAGCCTTAGTGAAAGGATGAGATGAGGAAGAAGTAATTGCTGCCTCTGTCGTAGGCGGCGGACGAAGAAGGTAGAGGAAGCTGGAATGGGAGGAAAGATCAACTCGAGGGGAGTAGTAGGGAGCTGGTAAGGGGCTCGCAAGTGAGTGTGGGCCTCCTTTTGTAGGCTTAAAGGGCTCAGGTGACTAGCATTCTCAGGTGAAGGGTCGTTAGGTAGGGATGGTGAAGATGGATGCTGTGAGGTGCACACTCAATTAGGATGAAATAACACCATTGGATCAAATTTAGAACTGAGCAGGAAAGAGATGGCACCGGTGCTAGGCAAGGGGAAAATGATCCACCATTCAATTAAGAGGGAAAGAATGGAAGGTCCTGGAGGGGTGAGTTCATCATGAAGAGTTGAAGAAGAACAGATGCTGCACTCAGGTCTTTTAGGCAATTTACAAGAATGCCCTTCAAGTGAAACACTAGGATATTTATGCAGTAGGTCTGTAAGTGGTATGTACTAAAACAAATAGGTCCTTGTAAGCTTACATATGAGTCCCTGACAACTTTTGAGTGAAGAAAATGTGAATTCTGTTTTGTATAAGAAGGACCTAAATAAAAACATCAAATACAAGGTCCTAATGATATCAGAATGCAATGAGATTTTTATGATGTGTGAATTGAACATATTAGAACATATTCTAACCTTTGATTTGTACTTTTAAACTCATTTTTGTGTTCAATAGGCATTCAGAGCATCCATTTACTTAATTAATAGAGAATCTCTCAAATATTACCTAATTATTCATTTTTAACACAGATTTGATGTTTTAGGTCATTTTAATTAATTCTCACACTTAATATATTTTTGATATTTATTTGATAGTGTTTACCTTAGTTTCTATCTTAACTTAGGCATTCTAGCTATGATGAGCCACACCTCAACACGAGGGCAGAAGAGGGCGACCGAAGTCGAGGTTGACGGCAAAAGGGGATGATGTCCTGTGGAGGTTGAGAGTGGTTGAAACCCTCAATAGTTTGAGGGGTTTTATTCGTGGAGGTATGGCAAAGCTCATGGAGTGGATGATGATGGTGGACGGTGAATGGAGCTTGCGGCTGTGTGTGGCCGGGCAGTCGCTAAATGCGAAGAAGGTGGCGCGAGTGTGGGTGATGGAGGCATTGATTCCTAGTTTCTAAGGGGTCTAATATACTCTATAGGAAGAAAGGGAGAGGGATTCTACCTAGAATTGACTATGGGGGCAAGATTGCATCCGACGTTGGCTGATCGGATGCGAGGAAGATGAGAGGTCCGACGAGGTAGATTGAAGCGATGGAGGGGCCGACTTTATGGCTGGTAGCTCGGCGACGAAGAGGCGAAGGCAACCGTGCCCAAGGTTGGTAGCGAGGGATGATGAGTAGGATGAACGGAGGAGCTTGAAGGTCTTAATAGGTTGGAGAGGAAGAACAGTGGGATGAACACATGCCAAAATTTGACAACCCAAGTTAGTGGGACGAGGTGGATCTTTATAGCTCCGCACTGCAAGAGAAGAACGTCGAAGAAGGCGTTGACAACTGGCTGAAATTGAAGGTCGTCGATGGAGGTGACGATAGCATTGATGGAGGTAGGGATCATGCACATTGAAGTTGCCAACGCACGAGAAATTGCATGTTGGACAATCAGTCCAAGTTTGGTGTGGATACTCGATCAACACCACGAGATTTTCATGGTCAAACGCATGGTCAATGGCTGGAGCTCTAGCCATGAGTGAAGAAGAAGGGCAGCTGATGAGGAAGATGGTCACAAGGGCCCTTGATGTAAACATGTTTAGATTACATAAAATGTCTATTTATGCACGTTCCTAAGCATAGAATTGCATTACATACTATAAATATTGCATAGCATGCATCATCTTGCATTTAGATTAGTTTGAATAAAATGGAGGTTAATTTTCTCCTTTTATGATCATGGACAAGGCAACTGTTTATTGGGACCTCGGATCGAAGATCCAACCGTATGGATCTCATCAGGGCGACGATTGGAGTTCAACGACTCCAAGATCGCCCTAATCGGATATTCGTAGCATCAGATAGAGATCGAGGAACCCTAGAAGATCAAGGGCCAAGATGGTGTTAATCTACACTTTAGAATACAAATCCAACTGCACGGATGGATTCGGATTGACGATCGCAGCCTAATGGTATGAAAATCGACTCAGTCCGATACTCGTGGCACCATCTATAGTACCTACAAGATGGATGGCCAAGATGGCACCACGTGGCGCCATCTCAGCCGCCTAACCTGCCTCATGCAACTGTAGAAGCCCTTAGTGCCAATGCTTCTCCACCGTTGGATCAAGATCAAATGGTTGCGAGGGACCCACGCTTAAGTTAAGCGCTCGACACAAACGCACCCACAACACATTGGTCGAGCACCTTAACTCAATGTTGAGGCATGGGATCGAGCTACGGGGTGCCTCAATTGGAGCAGGTGAGCAAGAGTAATCGATCGCACGATGGAGATCGAGTGGCTATGCATGCCCAATCGGATGAATGTGCGATCTGACGCGGTGAGGCGGCGCGAGATCTCACGCAGATGAGGCATGCGGATGAGGCAGGCAAGGAGCACTCTCAACCATTCGATCTCACGATCGAACGGCCGAGATTGGAAGAACGTGGATGAGCGTTAAGGCGCAAGGATGCCAGCGAGTGCGTGCAAGCCACCCACTGTAAAGACCCATTCTATTCTGATCCTTTTAAGACATCTGGACTGTCAGTCAGACGTCTGGTCAGACGTTTGGACCCCTTCCCAGATGTCTAGAAATTTAAAATTTTGTACGCAGCTTCATGTCTGCGTGCTGGCTACGCACAGACTACCTTCCTCCCTTTTCTCTCTCTTCTTTCTTTCCCATAGAACCCTAGTCGCTCCCTCTATATAACCCCTCTCCCCCCTCCTCTCTTCTCCACTCCACCGCCACCACCTTCCTTCTTCCTCTCCACTGCAGCAAGAGGGACAAGAACGAGAGAGGGCGTGAGAGAGAGGAGCGAGGAGGAGAGGAGATGTGAAGAGAGGAGGAGGAGCTTGAGCTCGCGAACTCGTGGCAGCTCACCAGAGGACACACGGCCGGAGCGGCACGTGCGGGAGAAAGAGCGCGTTGGGGGAGATGTCCCCAACACTCTGCTGCAGCCGGAGCTGCAGACGAGGAGGAGAGGCTGCAGCTGTGCGTGGCAAGGAGAGTAGGAGGTCGGTCTGGTTCTTGGTTTTTCCTAGAATCAGACATCTGGCGTGTTGTCCAGATGATGGGTTGGATGTCTGGTGACGACACTGGACGTCTGAAAGCAGAGTTTCGCGAAGGTACATTCCTCTTGTGGTTACGGCCATGCAGGCTACATTGTAAAGTCAATCTACATGACTAAAAGTGGGCGATTCGGTCTACTGCGTGCAGGGATAGCTTCGGGAAGGTGCGGGGCATGCCCTCCCACACGTTTTAGATGTCTGGGTAGCTTACCAGATGACCGGAAGCACTCCCAGATGACTAGGGGAGAGGTCGGATGTCTGGAGCTGGGTTTAGACGATCAAGTGGGGGTTCTGGACGACTGAAGTTGACACAAGAACTTGAGTTGAGACCCTAGTAACTTTTAAGACATCTAGACCTTGTGCCATACGTCTGATTTAGGTTTGCAGTTCTATTTTTGACCCGTTTAGGGTCCGTTTGAGGTCCATTTTATGCAAACAAGATACCGGTAGTTTCCTTGTGAGTTCCTCTATATGTTAGAAATCCTTATATATTATTCAGAACATTCATTGTGTTTCGTTCCTCGGTATAGGACCTCGCTCTGTTACGTGTTTAGGGCTTGCAAAGGCACATGAGTCTACTGTTAGACCCTCAGTACTCTCGGATCGTCTAGTAGAGTGGTTTCCCCCCTATTTTAATTATAAAAAATGAATGCATATGTGAAATTGGATAATTAGAAACCTAGAATGTAGCATGAATCCTAGGACGAGAAATACTTACACTGTTTGTATGAGTGTTTGAGATTGCATTCATAAATGAATGAATAGAATGGTACACAACTGCCTGTTAATAAATACGAGCTGCCTGTGGAATATGAAATGCATGTGCTAGTTAAACAGTTACCTGTGACATTACTTGTTGTATATGTTAAATTGTGGAAATACGAGCTGCATGTGTATAATACGAGAACGGAAATGTGAATGATGAAACCTGGTATGGAACAACATGGTGAATATGTGCATGAACTCTACGAGGAATTAGGAGTAGAGCTCCTGTGGATGAATAGAATGGATCTGGAAATGTGAGAGGGAAGTGTGCTGGCCCTTGAGTTTGTGGTACCAAGGAGAGCGACTGTCCCCTGTTTAGTGTAGAGCAGAGCTAGCTGCCCTTGGGTTGGGACCTGGGGTTAGGATTGGCCACTCTACACCAACCTTGTTGGCCCTCGCGTACACTGTACCGGGGAGAGCTACTAGTGTAGGGAGGGAGCTAGCCACCCCACGGGGCTTGATGTTCAACTAGCTACCCTACACCGACTTGTTAAGCCCACTGGGCAAACCGGGGTAGTCAGACGAGGGTGCACGGACTGTGGAGGGGCGAGACCCCTGTTTGGTTCTTAGGGGTGAGACCCCTGTTACTGAGAGGGCTAGGACCTATACTATTCCATGTTGTACTTGGGCATACCCGCTAGCAGAAATGACTGACCGCATGCTAGTGCGGGGTGGCTACCTGTGCGCTTATCCCGCGTGCCGTAGTCACCTCTACTTCTGTCAGTGACCTCGGGGTGGTTGACTGGGTGTAGGATCACCACGGGGGACTCTCTCGGCCAGGAGAGCACCACGTGTGCCTTCTACCCTTTGGAAAAGACTGCAATCAAGATCGTTTCCACGAGGAACATGTGAGATCAAGAAAAAGATCTGAAAGAAAACCAATGGGTGAAAAGAAATGACTTGTAAAATAAAACAATTGGAAAAGATAAATTTACCTGTTAGCCTTTACTACTTTAGTTAGTCGGTTACCACTCTACTTAGTGTTCGCTGACTCCATTTACTCATAACCCTTTTCAAGTCCAAGTGTTGAGCAGCTCGAGTTACCGGCTGCAGAGCGTGCTGGGCCTAGTCGAGCCAAGCAGTAGTTCCTATTTTTGTTGTACTTCCTTTTGCTAGTGAGTGAGACTGTTGTTACCATTTCTGTTTCTGTACCTTGTTCTACTTTACTATTGTGGTGGTGATATGTACTGTTAGCAGCTTTTATTTCCTTTACTACTTGTACTCTTTTAATGTTAGTTACTTTGCATAGTGAATGTGGTTTACTTTCCTGCTTTTTGGTTATTTCTTGTTGGACGACTGGGTCTTGGGATTAGTTGAGTCGAGCCTGTCTCTGATCTTGTAGGGATTCGGTAACCGGGTTGTAAAAAGATGGTATCAGAGCAAGGCCGTCTCGAGAAATGACCCAACTGGCTTGAGAATAGCCAATTCACATGCATGTAACTAGAGTAACCACCACAACGTACCACCTGACATCTGTTCTAAGTTTCTTCCGTTGAAGTTTGTTAGAGTTGACTTCATTTTATTCTATCTTCCACGTCTCCTTGTAGGAGATGCCTTGCCATGGAGTTCTTGAGGTGGGCCGTAGATGCGGTCGTGGACGAGGTCGGAGGGGCGGACGTGCCAAGCCCGAGATGCCAGTTGTCCCGCCACTTCTCCCAGGCGTTCAAGCCCAGGACCTCGTTTAGTTGATTCGAGACACAGTACGAGAGGAGCTCCACCCACCTCCACAGGTGCCTCTCCCTGGGGATGTGGAGGGGGAGTCCTCTGTGGAACCGAGAGACCGACGTAGCACAGGACGAGGGGGAGAGGGTGGTCCTCCACCACCTCCAACACACTCTGACTCTTCCGAGCATGAGCCCTCCCAGCCTAGAGGCGTGCCCGTTCCGCCACTATAGCTGCATTATGAGCTTTCTGGACAATTCCGAAAGCTGAAGGCCCCCTCCTTCAAGGGGGATGAGGACTCGTCTGAGGCAGAGGATTGGTTGGAGCAAATTGAGAAGGTGTTTGACACCCTTTTCCCCCCTGTGGAGTGTCGCATGGCCTTTGCCATGTACTAGTTGGAGAGTGTGACACACAGGTGGTGGAGGGCAGTCAGAGGCCAAGAGAGGGGAGAGCTGACGTGGGACCAGTTCGTGACCCTCTTTTGCGAGCAGTACTTCCCACAGACTTGGCAGGACTAAGGAGGTGGGAGTTCCACACTCTCCGCCAGGGGACAATGACTGTTAGCACATACCGCACACGCTTCCTGGAGCTGTCATGTTTTGCTGCGACAGCTACAGCTATGGAGGAGGAGTGCCTGTGGAGGTTCACTGAGGGGCTCCGACCTGCCATTCGAGGGTATGTCAAGCCCCTGAACCTGCCCACCTTCTCGAGAGTGGTGGAGGTAGCTATGACGTATGAGCAGACCAACTCAACCGCACGAGACATTGACAGTGGACGGAAGAGGCCCTACCAGCCAGAGTACTCACAGGGCCAACGAGAGAGGAGGCATGCAGCACCCTCGGGAGAGCCATCTCATTTTGCGGTGTCATCAATGGCCTTTGGGGGCCCCTGACAGGGGTCGGTTGTCAGCATTGGACCCCCACCCAGCCGTCAGCAGGGACCTACCGAGGGAGGGAGTCAAGTCCCTCTCTACTACCAGTGTGGCTAGTCGAGCCACATCAGGAGGGGCTGCCTATCTAGGACTAGAGCGCAGTAGATGCTCCTCGCACCGAGTGCGGGAGGTCGAGGAGGTGGTTGTGGTTCCTAAGCGTGTGGGGCAGGACCGCAGTCACAAGGAGGGTACCGGCCAGCGGCTACTCATCCGACGCAGAGTGTGGCTGCTTCTTTTGCACCGACAGTTGATGAGCGTATCAATGCCCTAACACACAAAGACGCCAGGGCATCAGGTTAAGTGGTGGCAGGTATGGTTACAGTTTCTGATAGATTAGTTTATGCACTTTTTGATTTCAGAGCCACACACTCATTTGTTGCTACGAGTTTTGCTGTCAGTTTGGGACAGGACTGCGTGTTGTTAGAGGATATGTTTGTGATCAGAGGTCCGGGTGGTCGGCTGTTTATAGCTGAGGAGGTCTACATAGACTGTGAGGTTAGTATTGGGGGACACGCATACCGTTTGAGCCCCTAATACCGATGGATTGTCTGGTAGAGTGGTTTCCCTCTTGTTTTAATTATAAAACATGAATGAATATGTGAAATTGGATAATTAGAAACCTAGGAGGTGGCATGAATCTTAGGATGAGAAATACTTGCACTGTTTGTATGCGTGTTTGAGATTGCAGTCATAAATGAAGGAATAGAATGATACACAACTGCTTGTTAATAAATACGTGCTGCCTATGGAATATGAAATGACTATGCTAGTTAAGCAGTTACCTGTGACATTACTTGTTGTATATGTTAAATTATGGAAATACTAGCTGCATGTGTATAATACGAGAATGGAAATGTGAATGATGAAACCTAGTATGGAACAACATGGTGAATATGAGCATGAACCCTATGGGGAATTAAGAGTAGAGCTCCTATGGATGAATAGAATGGATCTGGAAATGTGAGTGGGAAGTGTGCTGGCTAGTGAGTACGTGGTACCAAGGAGAGCAACTATCCCCTGTTTAGTATAGAGCAGAGCTAGCTGCCCTTGGGTTGGGACCCGGGGTTAGGATTGGCCACTCTACACCGACCTTGTTGGCCCTTATGTTCATTGTACCGGGGAGAGCTACTAGTATAGGGAGGGAGCTAGCCACCGCATGGGACCTTGGGTTCAGCTAGCCACCCTACACTGATTTGTTAGGCCCACTGGGCAAATCAGGGTAGTCAGACGACGGTGCGCAGACTGTGAACGGGCGAGACCCCTGTTTGGTTCCTAAGGGCAAGACCCCTGTTACTGAGAGGGCTAGGCCCTATACTGTTCAATGCTGTACTTGGGCATACCTGCTAGCGGAAATGACTGACCGCATGCCAGTGCGAGGTAGCTACCCGTGCACTTATCGCATGTACCATAGTCACCGCTACGTCTGTCAGTGACCTCGGGGTGATTGATTGAGTGTAGGATCACCATGGGGGACTCTCCTGGCTAGGGGAGCACCACGTGTGCCTTCTACTCTTCGGAAAAGACTGCAATCAAGATCGTTCCCACGATGAACATGCGAGATCAAGAAAGAGATCTGAAAGAAAACCAATGGGTGAAAAGAAATGACTTGTAAAATAAAATAATTGGAAAGGATAAATTTACCTGTTAGCCTTTAGTTAGTTGGTTACCACTCTACTTAGCGCTCGCTGACTCCATTTACTCATAACCCTTTTCAGGTCTACGTGTTGAGTAGCCTGAGTCATCAGCTGCAGAGGGTGCTGGGCCCAGTTGAGCCCAGCAGTAGTTCCTATCTTTGTTGTACTTCCTTTTTCTAGTGAGTTAGACTGTTGTTACCATTTCTATTTTTGTACCTTATTCTACTTTACTGTTGTGGTGGTGATATGTACTGTTAGCAGCTTTTATTTCCTTTACTGCTTATACTATTTTACTGTTAGTTACTTAGCATAGTGAATGTGGTTTACTTTCCTACTTTTTGGTTATTTCTTGTTGGACGACTGGATCTTGGGATTAGTCGAGTCGAGCCGGTCTTGGATCTCATATGGATTCGGGAACCGGGTTGTAACACCCACGAAGGCCACGTTCAGGTCCATCACTAAAGGTCTTGAATTAATGATTTTCAACATGTAATGACCAAATTGCCCTTACTCCTTATAACTATAAAAGGAGGCCCCCTCCATACGAAATTCTCATCCCTTCCTTCTCTTCTCTCCCTCTCCAAAGCTCAAAAGAAGCTTGTCCCACACCCAAGATGCTCCTCAAGAGATAAAGTCAATTTTTTGCCTCCATTTTGGAAGCGGATCCCATGACGACGATGACGTGCTGCCTTATTCTCGTTCTTCCTACCTCGACCTCCTTCCTACTCCGTTCCTCGTCTTCCAGGCGTTGTCCCATCTGGCTCGTCCTCCAAGCGATCGTGGAGGAGGATAACTTCTCTCTCCCATTCCTTTTTCTTGCTTTCTAGAGTAGAATTTTCCTACTTTGTAGTGTAATAGTTTTCCTACTTTCTAATGTAATTTCTCACTTACTTAATTGTATAAACATTTTGAAGTATCAAGTGAATGTTTTTCTCTCTCTTTCTCTCTTATTCTGATTGTTTATAGTGCTTCATTGTAATTACTCCGCTTTTTAACAAAAACACAAAAAAAATATAATTGCGAATTTAGATCAATGTAGCCTCCCTAAGTTTGACCTAGGATTTCTATTCCGGTATAAATTGTATTTGTTGAACCCGAGTTCTTCTCTTTCAAACTACAATGACAGGTTTTCAAAACCAAATTCGATAGCATAGTAACCCGTCGCTTCAACATTTTGGCATTGTTGCTGGGGAGGCAACGATTTCCGATCTTCTTTTTGCATTTCACTCAATTTATTGTCTTCTAACTTGCTTTCTCTTGTGTCTATTGTTTTATAGAGGCATCCATCAGGGAATCGTCAAGCGGTAGACCGGAGTAAAGTGCAGTTGAAGATGATTGTAAGTGCTCCCCATTCTTCCCCCTCCATAGATTTCATTTGTCACATTAAATTCAAATTCCAATTAACCTAGGTGTTTTCATAAATCCTAGGACTAGTTTGGTTGTCTGGATTTTCACTCACACTCATTCCACCCTCTCTTATATAAAAAAAACAAAAAGATCATTTTGTGGGGTAATTTTTAACAAACACACAACATACACCCACATTCAAGGCACTTAACCTACTTGATTTGCTTCTACTCAACCGGGTTCTGATCTGTGGAACTAGTACACACAAATCAACACATAATAGAGTAGAAGTCATTCTAGGTTAACCATTTTTGTGTGTCTAACCTAGTGGTGCAGTTGTGGCCAATTGTTTGAGTTGTTTGGGCCGCACCACTCAACCTAAAATCAACTCATCAAGTAGCTTCTTCTTAGGGTTTTCAATCTAAGTTCATACAAGGCACTCCACTTTATTTCTGGTTTTAAAGGAAAGCAGTCTTGACTCGTGCTTGAAAACTTGGTTTGCGTCAAACTTGATTGAAATCAACCTAATTCTAGACCCTAAAAGCTACTTAAGCAAGATTTGAACATTAAAATCTACGCATCACAAATAATCTTGCTTGAAAACCCTAGTTGTGCACGGAATTACACAATACTCAATCAATCATTAATGGCATAACCCATTTTAAGGGCCCATCACATTCCATAAGCACTACAATCCCAGGTCTCAATAAAATCGAGTAGATGTTGGCCTTAAGGATTGATTTGCTCTTTAGGGCCTAGTCTAAGATTGTTCATGATTAACCTACTTGTACTAATTAATCTGATGTCTAGCTAGGGGAGTAGCATCAAATGACTACGGCTGGGGGGTACACTAGGAACTGGAGGCGCAAGCCCAAGGAAGAACCTTTTCCCCAGTCCCTCCTTCTAACTGGTTGGATTGAGTAGACACAAGTAGAGTAAATCATTTATAATCATAAGGCGGGTTTTGGGAGTCTGTAGATCCTTAGGCTATCCCACTTAAGGACAGGCTTATTTTGTTGTGCTGCAAGGCCCTTAACCCGTAATCCTTCTGACCTTTTCCTAGTTTATGCTGGGAAGACGGTCATTGAATCCTCGATTGGAAGGACCACTAGAGTATTCTAGGAGGCGTAAATTGGATTTTGGTCAAATTTATCCCATGGCCGATCAACAGCCTCCTCTACTTCAGGATCCACAGGAGGAATTCCGAAGGTAGCTGGAACAAATGCAGAGAATGCAGGAATGGTTCCAGAGAATGCAGGGTGCTCAGCCCTTGAAGGATTTTTATGATCCTTCAAATTACGGGGAACATCCCGGTGTCTAGATTCCTGCTGAAGACGTAGATATCAAGCCCTAGGTGTTAAGCCTGATCAAACATTACCATGGGCTTGGCTCCGAAGACCCGTTTCAGCACTTGGAGGACTTGACCACTTTGCTCCAGACCACTAAGGCACGAAACATGAATGAGGAGCAAATGATCATGAGGCTCTTCCCCCACTCTCTTAGGGATAAAGCTGCTCATTGTTACAGGACTATAGGAAGATCAATTGCAACTTTGAATGAGTTAAAATCGGCCTTTCTGAAGAAATTCTTCCCTTTGGACGTACCAATGCTTTGAGATGAGCAATCACTACCTTTACCCAGTTGCCAGCAGAGTAGTTTCATGTGGCCTGGGAGCGATTTCAGGACCTATTGCAGAGGTGTCCACACTACGAGGTGCCGAAATGGCAACTCATGTAGATCTTCTATCATGGGTTAACTGAGAAACTTAGAAATCACGTGGACGCATCTTGCGGAGGCAATTTCCTCAACAAAGATGCAGATAGTGCACATGATTTGTTTGAGGAAATGAGTGAGAATTCAATCAATCATGCCTCCATGGATACTTTTAACTGGTCGCAGTAGCCCAGATCAAATGTTAATGAAGTCCATGACTCCCATTCATTTGATATGGAATTGATTTGTAACAAACTTGATAAGGTGGACTTGGTTGCTAAGAGAATGGAAGAGTGGATGGCTAGAAATTCAATGAACAACTCTCGATCCACTCAATCCCAGAATTAGGGATTCCATTCGTTGCGAGCTCCTTCTGGACGGGAGTTCGTGAATCAACTCGATGCGGCTCAACGTGTGAGTCAGCATTATTTGGAACCCCACAGGTTCCAAACTGGGGCCTTTGATCCCAATTTTTCTGATCCTTCCCTTTCTTTCTCTCCATCCTCACCCTATGAGGATGTCTGTGCTGTACAGGAGAACGTTAAATCCAACCCCTACTCTAATGCTTATAATCCGAGTTGGAGAAACCACCCTAACTTCTCCTTGAAAAACCCGGGGCAACAGACCCAATTCCTATCCAACAAATATGCTCCGCAATGACCAATGGATCAGGGTTATGTGTATACTCAGTTGCCCCCAAATCAGGTCAATCAGCCAGCTTGGAATGCCCGTCAACCTGTAGCATAGAAAAATTTGAACCGACAAATGATTGAGATGCAAGGATCCATGCTCCAGCTCATGTAGCAAATGAAAACCTTGCTGGACAACTTTCAAACCGAGCTCATAGCTAACTCTCATCAACCCGGATCTCTACCATCCTAACCTGTACCCAACCCATGAAATATCCTGAATCAGGGCAACCAAGCCTATGGGTACGGAAATCAGAGGGACCCACACGCACATGCTCAGGTGGTTGAGCAGGGTCCTTTCTCTTCTTCTACACATTAACAATTCTTAGCTAATCAAGCCCTCCAATCTTTCCTAATCCACCCCAAGACCCAAACTCTTATGCATCTGCAAATTCTGTTACCTTGAGGAGTGGTAAACAAACTCAGGATCCACAACCACACTATTCTGATTTACCGAATCCTGAAGAACCTGAGGAGAGAAAGGAGAATTCTGGAGAAGAAATCAAGGCTCAGGAACCTAATTCCAAAGATCTGAACCCTGTTCCTTTTCCTAAAGCTTTGATCAAATCAAGAAGAAGAAGTCTGTTGATAGCAATGAAGAGCTTCTGAATATTTTTAAGAATGTTGAGATCAATATCCCACTCCTCAACGCTATTAAGCATATGCCAGCTTACGTGAGATTTTTAAAGGATTTATGTATACAAAAGCGTAAGTTGAGAGAATCTATTCCGAGGAAGGTGGTACTCTCTCAGTAGCTAGTTCTGTTATCCTGCACCACCTCCCTCAGAGAAAGAGAGATCCAGGTGCTCCGTTGATTTCTTGTGTCATTGGATATTACACTTTCAATAGAGCACTTCTAGATCTGGGTGCATCCATCAACCTAATTCTGACTTCTCTTTACGAGAAGTTTGGATTAGGTGAACTTCGGCCGACTTCAATAGCACTGCAGTTAGCGGACTGTTTGGTCACAAATTCGCGAGGCATTATTGAAGATTTCATAGTTAAGGTCAAGAATTTCTATTTTCCTATAAATTTCCTTGTTCTTGACATGGATGTACCAGAAAATCTGAGGAACATGCCCATCATTCTGGGGCGTCCGTTCCTGGCTACAGCTAAGGCCAACATTAACTGTAAAATTGGTAACATGGAAATTGCCTTTGGGGATCAACGAATGAAATTGGATATTTTTAAGGCGATTAATAAATTTGAGAATTGTGGATTTATTGAGGAAGTTGAGGAGGATAATATGAACATTGAAACTTGTTTGATGGCTTCTGCAATTGAAAGTTCCTCCTTTGATGATGAATTGGACCCTCAACCCTCTATGGCATACCTGCCAATGTCTAAAGAGGTTATTGATTTTGTTCACTCTCAACCTCTTCCTCTTGATGAGTCATCAACATCTTCTTTACCTTCAATCATCAACCCGCCCCAGCTTGAACTGAAACCATTTCCTAGGATTTTGAAATATCAATTTTTAGGATCACAAAAGACTCTCCCTGTGATTATCAGTGCTAAATTAACAAAGGAGCAGGAGATTAAATTGATAAAGGTCCTGAAGGAACACAAGGAGGCAATTGGTTGGACCATTCATGACCTTAGGGGGATCGAGCCATCTTACTGCAATCATAGAATATTCTTGGAAGATGGATCCTGCCCTTCTCACCAGATGCAGAGGAGATTAAATCCAAATATGCGAGAAGTGGTCAGGAAGGAAATCATTAAGTGGCTCGATGCAAGAATTATTTATCCAATCTTTGATAATTCCTTGGTAAGTCTTGTGAAGATTGTTCCCAAGAAAGTCGGGATTATCGTTGTGACTAACGAGAGAGGAGAATCTGTCACAACTCATTCAGCTTCCTCTTAGAGGGTTTGTATTGATTACAAGAAGCTGAACACGACCACGAAAAAGGATCATTTCCCTCTGCCTCTCATTGATCAAATCTTGGAAAGATTAGCCAGGCAGAAGTACTTCTACTTTCTTGATGGCTACTCGGGATACAACCAAGTTCCTATCCATCCCGAGGATCAGGAAAAAACTACTTTCACTTGTCCCTACGGAACCTTTGCTTTCCGTAAGATGCCTTTCGATTTATGCAATGCACCTGCGACTTTTCAAAGGTGTATGTTAGCCATATTCTCCGACATGGTGGGAGAGTTTATGGAAGTCTTCATGGACTATTTCTCTATTTTTGGAGAATCGTTTGACTCTTGTCTGGCTACTCTAGAAATGATTCTTAAATGATGCATCAAAACATGATTGGTCCTTAGCTGGGAAAAGAGTCATTTCATGACACAAGAAGGCATCGTCTTGGGTCATGTAATCTCTAAATGGGGAATTGAAGTAGATAAAGCTAAGGTTGATGCTATCGCTAAACTTCCTCCTCCCACATCTGTTAAACAAATTCGATCATTTCTTGGTCATATGGGATTCTACAGAAGATTCATCGAGGATTTCTGGAAGGTTGCTCATCCTTTGAGCAATCTTCTCGCCAAAGAAACATTGTTTGTTTTCAGGGCCATCATCAGTGATGGTGGCACTCATTTTACTAATGCCCAGTTCCATAATTTGCTAGCTAAATACAGGGTTAATCACCGAATCTCCACACCTTACCATTCTCAGACGAATGGACAGGCCAAGATCTCCAATCGGGAGATCAAGAATATTCTACAGAAAATGATTAGGCCTGATCACAAGGATTGGACTCAAAAGCTTGAGGACGCTCTTTGGGCCTACTGCACGGCATATAAAACACCCATCGGCATGTCTCCATTTCATTTGGTGTATGGAAAGGCATGTCATTTACCCGTAGAGATTGAACATAGGGTATTTTGGGCAATCAAGCAATGCAATTTAGATCTGAGTTTAGCTAGGAAGACCAGGAAACTCCAACTATCGAAGTTGGATGAGCTTAGAAATGATGCATATGAGAATGCCAAGATCTACAAGGCTCGGACCAAAGCTCCACATGATCAATTGATTTCTTGAAAGAACTTTGAGCTGAACCAGAAGGTTTGGTTATCCGATTCTCGACTTAAGCTCTTTCCTGGCAAACTTAGATCAAAATGGAACGGCTTGTTCATTATCGACCAGATTTTTCCAAATGGAGTTGTCCAAATCTCCAACCCAAAGACGGGTAACACATTTAAAGTCAACGGTCAACGTCTGAAACCTGTTATTAACCATACTCTTCCAGAACTCGTATCAGACACAGTTGGGCTAGCCATATTGTGACTTCTTTGGTTGGACTTCGCCTAGCTGACGGCATTAAACTCAGCAGTTGTACATTTCACACAAAGTTGACTCGAGCTTCATATTCAGGTGATATCTTTCATACTCTACCCTTTCGTTCATGTCTTTTTTTCTCAATGTGGACATTGCATCAACTAGGCATGGGGGGTGGATTCATTTTGAATCATTTTGTCAGCTTTGTGAAATTCTTGTAAATTGTATTTCTCTTCTTATATATACATAAAAAAAAATTGAATTAGGAAGGAATACTTGGATAGTAGGAGTTTTCAATTTTAGAAGATATTACATTAGGATCTGAACACAAAGATCCTTCAGGTGTTTGGACTTAATCGGCCCGTGTATCCACTAAATGTGGATTTGTGTTTCTAGTCCTCGCCATCTTAATTCTATTGTAATTTGATTAAATAAGTTTAGGTGATAAGTGGCAGAACGGTGGCAGCAACTAGCTTTTCTTAAGTCGTTGTAGTACAGATAGTTATTGCCATCATTTGCTAATATTTGTTACTCGGAAAATACAGTTCTCCCGAGGTCGAACTCAGGGAGCAAGTCGTATTCTAGAGATATACATGTTCTATTACAAAAATAAAGAGAGAGAGAGAGATGAAAGTTTGGCTCTTCTTCTTCTCTTCTTTCTTCCTCTTTGTCTTCTCTTCTCTTTGGCTTTTGTTCTTCGTGTTCTTCCTCTATTTCTTGGTTGGACGATCCTGTCTTTTTCTTCTTTTGATTTTCTTTGTTTCTTCTTTTCTTGCCTCAGATCTTCCTCCCGTGCTCTTCTTCTTCTTTTCTTCTTCTTTGTCTTCTTCTTCTTCTTTCTGTTTCTTCACTTGGCTACTCTGTATTCCTTTCTTTCCTCTGCCTCGCCTTCCTTCTTCTTCTTTGCCTTCTCCTGTCTTCAAGACGTCGTCTGATTTGAAAATCAGACGACTTAAACCGCTTGTTGCTGCAGTGTCTCCCTTAGCTTCCTTCTTCACCTGTGCCTGCACGCTCAAGAATTCAGAGTGAGAGGGCAAAACCTACTCTACCCCCCTCTCCCCCGCGCGTCTCTTTCTCTCTAAGTTCGCTCTTAGGACAGCTCTCCCAGAGCAACTGGGTAAACAGGTACGAGTCGCGCCCGGGTCCAGGCCCACCGGCGTGCGGTGGTGGGCGAGGAGTGCAGGTCGGGTTAATCGGGTCGGGCCAGGTCCGCGGAGCATGATCACGGACGAGGCCGGGTCGGGTGAGAGGGACCTCACCCCGTGGTCAGGAGGCAGACAGCATAAGGCACTTTTTGCCTTTATGCACTCGCGCGCCTCTGAAAAGTTCTGAGGTGGGACTAAATGTCCCACCCCAATTGAGCGCCCGTCGCGGAGGGAGCAGTGGGCGATCGTGGCTTCACGCGCGGCCTTCGCCCCAACTGCGAACCTGGGACGTTTCGCGGAGACGCCCCATGCAACCTGGGAGTCGAACCTGGGCGAAGGTGTGCCTGCACCTGCAGGCGAAGGAGCTCTACCTGCTCAGTAATGGCGACGGCGGGCGAGTCACCTGGTCACAGAAGAACGGCCTTTCGGCCAAATCAGACAGGCGGGGGACCTTCACCGTGGCACGGCGAAGGTGGTCAGAGGGTCTGCAGGGGGCGTGGTGGAGCAAACAGATCGCCCTAGGTCAAACTGCGGGCGAAGAAGTGGGTGTGTTCGGTGGGTCTGCAAAGGGCGTTTGGTGGGCAGTGGAAGAGCGGAGGAGGATCAGGGTGAGGAGGCAGAGGTCATGCATTGGTCGGCGAGCCGTGTGGGGTGCTGGAGTGATGGGAGTGGTTCGCCGGAGTTTGGCCAAAGGTGGAGAAGGTGAGGGTGATCGGTGGGAAATAGGTGGCGACAGTAAGGGTTTTCAGTATAGAAAAGAAAGAGGGGAGGAAGAGGAGAAGTTCTACCTGCTAAGCTGGACGAGGAGGGGTTGGCCTAGGCGACAGTCGTATTGACTGTCGCCAGAGAAGAAATTGCCCAGAGGAAGGAGCGGCGGCGAGGAAGGGACCGGAGAGGCGCCAGCTGGGCACGGCGTGACGCGGAAAGATCGAGGGAAGGTAACCCTACTGCTGGTAGTGCGGCAGGGCGACGAGGAGGAGGAGGAGAGGCCGCCGGAGCAAGGGGGCGTCTGTCGGAGTGGGAAGGGAGGAATTTAGGGGGGGATGTCTCCGTCAGATCCGAGCTACCGAAAACGGCAGATGGCGGTGGCTTTTATAGAGGCGAAATCAGAGAGGATGGCGGAGGGAGACGACGTGCCTCCCTCGCTGGAGGATGGCCGGATCGCGACCCATACCTTCCGCGCGTTCACACGGAAGGTGTGGGCGATGGCAGAGATCGTGGTGGTGTCCCTGCGACAGCAGACGTCGCAGGGAACACCCCGTTGTCTTGGCAGGGGGTCGCCCTCACCCTGCGCGGCGCCATGCCTCGCCGGAGTATGGCGCTGCGCAGGGTTTTGCAGGGAGGACCAAAATGCAAAAAAATGATGAAGAATTAGGGGCCAAAATGCGAGGGCTTCAAAAGTTGAGGGTCAAAAAGTAATGGATGAGGATCAAAATGAAAAGTTGGTCAAGAAGGTTTCTTCTTAGGCCCAAGTTTTTATACATGACTAATTAGGACCTAAGGATTCTGATGGTGAATTTTTTTTCTAGATTAAACCTTGTTTAACTGGTCAATTTACGCAAAAACCCAAATTGAGTTGTTAATTGGGTATGGTTCTCAATGTAGGTCAAAATGGGTTCCTAAGGCCAAATTGAAAGACCTAAGCCCTAGAGATTATTTTTATATGAATTTTAGAGGGTTTATTTGATTTTTGCCTTTCCTTGAACCACGTGAATTGAAGTGGGTTTGTTTTAAGGGTTACAGGCTGTTATTTAATTCCTTGGAGTTGCTGTAGCCCTTATTGAGTCATTTCATCCCACTTTTCTTCTTATTAGGTTGTTTTGACCTATGTTTGGATCCTGAGTTACCCTATTTTCAGATCGGATTGGTGAAATTGCATTTTTACTCCTCAGTTTATGTTTTCTTTGCAAACTCAGAATCTCTCTGAGCCAGGCCTTTCTAAGGTTATGTAGGAGCTTTTATTCTCTGTATTAGGTCAAAATGAGCTAGTTATGGCTCATGATGAGGTTCTCATCATACCCCCATGCCTAGCTTTTGCTAGTCCCTTAGCAAAAACTTAAGGTTTCAACCCTTGTTCTAGACCAAGAAGTTCTTTAATAGCTTCAGATAAGTGCTTTTTCATTTAAACTTAGATTAGGTTAGAATGCTGACCATAAGCTTAAAAGGTACTCTAGTACCAATCAAGATCCAAATCTGTCTAGCCTCAGCCTCAGTCCTTAGCAAAGGTTTTTAAGACCCACAAGAACTAACCCAAGGTTTATTGGACTTTGTAGTTAAAGCACCCGTGCTTGAAATGATTTTAGCCCTGGTTCAGTTCGCAGTGCGCTTTGTAAGAGAGAGAGGTAGAAAATTTTTCTATTTTGGAGAGTTTTCTCTCTCTTTTTCTTTTTAATTCTAGCTTAGGATTGGCTTTTTAACACGGTCTGTATCAGATTCCTTGCCCCCATCATCAATCCTCAAGAGTTCCTGGCGATCGATGCTTCGAGATAGCACCGCCCATGGCAACCCCCAGAACCCTGGCTATTGAGATTTCGAGATAATCCCATCCATAGTGTTCCGTGGCCGCGTTCAGACCCTGGCAGTTGACACTTCGTGATAATGCCATCCATGGAATCTGAACCAGCAGGGTGCTTACATGCCCCCAGTAGGATATGTAAATATCCTAAGAGACAAGCACCGAGGAGATGATATTTTTTTACGCATCTTTGAGGGGATTTCCCACCTCTCTGCGCTGGGAACTCGTCCAAATCAACTTGTGTTAATCGGTCGCTCCTATTCTAGGTGTACTTTTCAGAATTTTTTTCAACGCTTCTGCGTGATTTTGATTTTTACGCTTGCTGAACCAGGCTGTGTGTGAGGTTAGGGTGCTTAGGTTACTGAGTCCCGTAAACCAGAAGTTAGTTAGCGAGGTCAAATACTCCCTAAGCTTTCGACCTAGTACTCAAGCTTTTCATTTTCCTCAACCTCTTGAGGATTGTCTAGATCTTAATGGGTACTAAGAGTCTATCAAGAATGCCTACGGTTTGCGTTCTTACTAATCTTACCAAGCACTTTTCATTTCTTTTCTTGAAAAATGGTCTAGACTAAGGTTAATTCCTTAGCTTCTTACTAATGACTATTACTCTTTTCTTTCATCTTTTTGTGCTCCTTTTCATTTTGTTTCTTTTCCTTCTCCTCAAAATTTCCTTTCTCCTCTTATTCTTTTTATTTTGAAAAATTTTTTAATTTTTATGGTGTTTTTGGCATATGCGAATTTTTGTTTAAAACCCCCTCTTTTTTTTTCTTTTTTTTTTCTACAAGTTTGCGCACTTATACCCCCCCATGCCTAAAACTTGCAATGTCCTCATTGTGATTTAGGGGTTTTTATTTACTTAATTTATTCCTTAAGACAGATATTTTTGTGAGTGAATGGGTCGGGATGAATTCTGCGGATGATTTCTAATCTCAGATGCAAGCATCTGAGGTGGAGTTGGCTGTCTTAAAGGGTGAACCTTAAGTGCACAATGGTGTCAGAAAAAAGGTTTTAGATTTTCAAGAAATGACGGGCTGCCTCCCGTTAAGCGCTGAGTTTTACGCCATCGGCTGGGCGCAGTAAGTTCAAGGGGAATAAAGGATGAGGGATGATTCAGCCGAATCAGTAGAAGTTACATCAATGAACGGTTTGAGTCTCTGACCGTTCACGATGAAAGGTTCGGAATCATGGCTGAGTGGACTGATTTCAATGGCTCCATTTCCAAAAACCTGTCGGACTAAATACGGTCTGACCCACTTGGACCTCAGTTTTCCCGGGAAAAGTTTGAGTCGGGCATCAAAGAGTAGGACCTTTTGACCAGGATGAAAGATCTTTCTCGAGATGTGCTTGTCGTGGAAGGCTTTAACCCGCTCCATGTAGATTCGCGAGTTCTCGTACGCGTTTAGGCGTAATTCATTGATCTCGCTGATTTGGAGTTTTCTGTGGGTTCCAGCCTTGGAAAGATCTAGATTACAGTTCCGTACTGCCCAATAGGCTTTATGCTCCAGTTCTACGGGAAGGTGACATGCCTTTCCGTACACCAGTCTAAAGGGAGACATGCCCAATTAGGTCTTGTGGGCGGTCTTATAGGCCCACAATGCTTCCGGAAGTCGGGACGACCAGTCCTTCCTGTCAGGCCGAACAGTGACTTGCAGGATTTTCTTGATCTCCCGATTTGATAGCTCAGCTAGACCATTTGTTTGGGGGTGGTAAGGAGTAGAGATTCGATGAGACACCCCAAATTTGGCCATCAGTGACCTAAACTGAGCATTTGTAAAATGGGTCCCCCCATCAGAGATAATAGCACGGGGAATCCTGAACCTTGAGAAAATGTTTTGATGTATGAACTTAAGAACAATCTTATGATTGCAAGTTCGGGTCGGTATGGCTTCAATCCATTTGGACACGTAGTCCACCGCAAGCAGAATGTACTCGAAACCATCCGAAACAGGAAAGGGGCCCATAAAATCAATCCCCCATACATCGAAGATTTCGCATACGAGAATCGGCTACAAAGGCATCATGTCACGATGGTTCATGTTGCCCAAAGTCTGGCAACGACTGCATGCCTTGCAGTGACTGTATGTGTCTTTGAAAAGTGTAGGCCAGTACAAGCCACACTGAAGGACTTTGGATGCGGTTTTATGCCCTGAGAAATGGCCACCGCATGCCTGGTCATGGCAGAAAGATATGATATTGCTGATTTCCTCTTTCGGGACGCATCTCCGAATAATTTGATCAGCACCTATGCGGAAAAGGTACGGGTCTTCCCAAATGTAATACTTGGAATCAGAACGCAATTTGTCTTTCTTGGCCTTTGGCCAATCAGACGGTGTCTGATGAGATACCAAGTAGTTTACTATATCAGCAAACCATGGAAGTCTAGTACCAACAGAAACCAGGTGCTCAATAGGAAAATGTTCCGTGATGGGTTCGGAAGGGTTGATGATCTCAGAAGGAAGACGGGACAGATGGTCGGCTACCACATTCTACCTTCCCGCCTTGTCGCGAATCTCAAGATCGAATTCTTGCAACAGCAAGATCCAACGGATTAGTCGGGGCTTCGCGTCCCTCTTGGCAAGGAGATGCCTTACAGCCGTGTGATCCGAGTAAATGATGACATGGGAACCCAGCAGATACGATCGAAATTTTTCAAGGGCAAATACTACGGCTAGCAGCTCTTTCTCCATAACTGTATAGTTACGCTGAGCCTCGTCAAGTGTCTTGCTAGCGTAGAGATGACCACGGGTTTCCTGTCAGCTTTTTATCCCAGGACTGCTCCTACAGCGAAGTCAGACGCATCGCACATGATCTCAAAGGGTTGAGACCAGTCAGGGGATTGTAGGATAGGTGCCTGGGTGACTCGGTCACGCAGGTTTTCAAAGGCTAGCATGCATTCCTTGGAGATTTCAAAAGGTACATCCTTAGAGAGAAGAGAAGTCAAGGGGCGCACGATTTTCAAGAAATCTGGAATGAAACGGCGGTAAAAACCGACGTGCCCTAAAAAGGAACGGATGTCCCTGATTGAGCTAGGTACAGGAAGGCGAGAAATCAGATCAACCTTAGCTCAATCCACCTGGATGCCTTTTTCCGAAATTGAGTGTCCCAGGATAATTCCCTCAGGCACCATGAAATGGCTCTTTTCCCAGGAAAGAACCAAGTTCACCTCAATGCATCGCCTGAGTATCTGGACCAAGTGTTGGAGGCAATCATCAAAAGATTCTCCAAAGACTGAAAAGTCATCCATGAAGACTTCCAGGAAATCACCTACCATATCTGAGAATATGGCAAGCATGCATCGCTGAAAAGTAGCGGGTGCATTGCAAAGACCGAAAGGCATCCTTCGGAAAGCATACGTTCCGAAGGGGCAGGTGAATGTGGTCTTTTCTTGGTCCTCAGGATGGATTGCCACCTGGTTATAACCGGGGTACCCGTCAAGAAAGCAGAAGAAACTATTTCCCGCTAGTTTCTCGAGAATTTGATCAATGAAGGGTAGTGGGAAATGATCCTTCTTCGTGGAGGAATTGAGTCGGCGGTAATCTATACAGACTCTCCACGCATTGGCTACTCAGGTAAGAATGATTTCTCCGGTTTCAGTCGTTATGGTGGTGAGTCCTGCCTTCTTAGGCACAACCTGAATTAGGCTCACCCAACGACTATCGGAGATCGGGTAGATGATCCCGGCATCTAACCACTTAATGATCTCCTTTTTCACGACCTCCTGCAGATTAGGGTTTAAACGTCTCTGCATTTCACGAGAAGGTCGCGTGCCCTCTTCTGAATAGATATGATGAGTACAATAAGAGGGGCTTATTCCAGTCAAATCATCGAGAGTCCACCCGATGGCTCTGCGATGTTGCTGGAGGACAGCAATCAGACGGGATTCCTGTTCGGGATTGAGGTTGGAATTGATAATCATAGGAAGGGTCTGATTGGAACCCAAAAAGATGTATTTCAAGTGAGCAGGAGGAGGCTTTAACTCAAGGATAGGGTTATCAGCAGCAGCGGGTGGTTCAGTGTAGATGTGAGGTTCAAGGGTAGGAGTTACTGGGTTGTGTATGTCTGGATTCGACTCCTCTGTTTGCGGGTCAAGATCTTTCTGTGATTAATGAGGCATAATCGAGTCATTCTGGAAGTGTGATTCATCAACCAAAGTCCTGACGTCACAAATCTGTTCGATGACACCGCAATTAATTCCTTGTTGGGCCTTAAATATATCAATTTTTAAGGTTTGATCTCCAAATTTAAGCTCTATTTGGCCCTCCTCACAGCTGATGTTGGCTCTAGCAGTAGCCAAGAAAGGTCTCCCTAGAATGATTGGTGTATCCCTAGGGTTTTTAGGCGCGTCCATATCTAAGACTATAAAGTCCACTGGGAAATAGAAATCCCGCACTCTTACGATAACATCCTCGAGAATCCCTTTTGGTGACTTTATAGATCGATCTGCTAATTGTAATGTCACCTCGGTTGGTTTTAGCTCAGATTCTTCTAGATGGTCAAGTAAGGATGTCGGTATCAGGTTTATGGATGCACCTAAGTCTAGCAAAGCTCTATCAAATTGGGTAGCACCTATCTTGCAGGAAATCAGGGGAGTACCAGGATCTTTTGCCTTGGGTGGGAGTTTACTGAGGATTACAGAGCTGGCTTGCTCTGACAGAACAATTGGGCTCCCACCCTTGGTTCGCGGCTTACGCTGGGGTGTACACACATTCTTTAAAAATCGTGCGTAAGCTGGTACGTGGCGGATTGCATCCATCAAGGGGATGTTTATGTGGACCTGCTCAAAGAGCTTGACCAGGTCCTCCTCAGGTGCCACGGGCTTGGTGGTCTTCTTTCCCTTGGTCAAGGCCTCAGGAAAAGGGATCTTGGTTGGTTCTTCTAGGAGAGGTCCTGGTTGTGGATCTGGGATAGGGGTGGGGACATCTTGGATTACTGTCCTAGGCTTGGGATCACTACCAGGCTTGGAGTGGTTCGGATGAGGTGGGTCTTGGGTTTCCTTACCACTACGGGTTGTTACGGAATTAAGTCCTGCCTGGTTTTGGTTGGGATTGGGTAAGATAGGTTGCTGCTGGTAACCTGCAAAAGAAGTGGAGGCCTCTATCCCGTCAGGTGAAGGAACAGAGGGGGCCTGATAGACCATATGGGCATGGCCCGGGTTTGGGTTCATAACATGCCGCTGGGTTGGCACGTTATTAGGATTAGGCAGAGGTTGGGAAGGAAGAGTACCTGGCTGGCGAGAGTTTGCCAACTGGGTCAATTGGTTTCGGACCTCTGTAAGTTCCTCCTTGTGTTGTTTCTGAATAGCCGCATTCGTTCTTTGAATGTCAGCCAGGGTCTGAAGGATAAGGGACATTTGATCTTGATTTGGCCCAGATGGATAAGTAGGGTTGGGCTGAGGCTGAGGCGGCTGGTAAGGACGAGGAGGTTGTGGGCGGGGTTGGAAGGATGGTCTTTGGGTTTGGGAATTTCCCACCCACTGAAAGTTAGGATGGTTACGCCATCCAGGATTATAGGTGTTGGAGAACGGGTCGTTCTGGATGGCGTTGAGGTCCTCGTAGGTCTGAGGAACCTCCAGAGAGTTAGAGAAAGAGGGAATGGAATTTCCCTGGCAGGTGTAGAAGGAATCGGAAGGACCTCCGGGCAAAGATTCGGATGATGGGTCCATCCTAGGAGAAGATCGATGGAGAATGTTTTGCACAGTTTCCCTTGTGGAAGGAGGCTGTGCGAAAGGGTTATGCGCAGAGGTGGCTCGTTGCAGATGCTGAGTCAGCTCATCCACCTTCTTTTTGATAATCGAGACCTTGTCCAATCGACTGGCCATTAACTCCAAGTCGACTGATGCAGACAGGCCCTGCGTCTCGTGTGCTCCCCTGAGATTCGTCGCTGCGCGGGTATTCGTCCTGTCGAATAATCCCATGGAGTCATTGTTGATGGAGTTCTAGCACATGTTTTCGAGAATCTCCCACACGGTGTCTTCATGTTGACCCATGATATTTCCTCCGCAGGTTGCATTGACGAAAAGACGGATGTCCTCACGGAGTCCCTGGTAAAAAGATTGGACTTGTTCCCATTTAGGAACTCCGTGATGGGGGCACTTTCTCATGAGATCCTGAAAACGATCCCATGCCTCATGGAGAGGTTCCCCTGTGTGTTGGGTGAAGTGTGTAATCTGATGGCACAAGGCGTTGGTCCGTCCAATAGGGAAGAACTCTTTTAGGAACTCGGACTGAAGTTCTTCCCAATTGTTGATCGGCCAGGTCTGAGTTTGGTACCAATGGGCGGCCTTGTCCATAAGAGAAAAGGAGAACATCTTCATGAGAAGAATATCCCGATTTTGTGTGTCTGACCCAAAAGTTTGGGCCAGACGCTTTAGTTGTTTGATGTGCTGGAAGGGATCTTCAGAATTAATCCCATGGAATTTAGGTATAGCATGAATCATATTGGGCTTCAATTCAGAATCAGGTCCTCCAATCGGGATTCTGACTCGAGGCTCGATGGCCACCGCAGCAGGATTATAATGGTCCTGCATCATGGGACACTGTGGTGGGTGTACAAAGTTTTGGAAGAGGTCGTTGAGTCGCTGGAGCTGGTGCTCCAGATTGTTTTCTTCCTCAACTGGCTGAGCCATGATGGGGGAAGAAGAAGAACTTGGTTCTGAATCAGAAGAGAATAATGTGAGGGGGTTGCTGCACAAACACGGGCATCGAGGCTTGGCCTTGACGAGAGTGAATTTCTAAAGGAGGTCTTAAGGGTGGTCTTAAGGACCTCCTACCGTACATGCACTGTTGGAAGAGATGAGTTTAGAAGGTGCTGGACCCAATCAAGACACCCAAAAATGTGTAGGGTGACTATAGAGGTGCGGGCCAGATGGACCCCTTGATCAGAAAGATCGACCACCTGAGAATTACCTGGGCAGCCAGAGAGGGTGAGTCCCGCGAAGACCCCTACACGGTAGAGCGTCCCCACAGGTTACAGGGTTTCCCCCACCCGACCTCTCTTGTCACTGCGGTTCCAGGTAGACCAGAATGGGGATCTTGACCTCTTAAGTCTACCAATTTTACTTCAAGAGCAAGGTGCTTAGGGTTCCACTTGAACTTTAGTCTTTTAAGTGCAAAGAGTGACCTAATTTGAAGGTTAGTTGACCCAAATGGTCAACTTTACCTGCTAGTTTTGCATATTAGGTCTTTGTCTTTTAGGGTTCAAGTGTTTAAAGAAACATATCTTATTTTAGGGTTTCTTTGGATAGGTATTTTCAATCAATGGTTTAGGCACACTTCTTTTGGATTTTCTTCATTCTTGATTTAAGTAGTGTGTCTCTAAAACCCTAATGTTGAATCTTATGTTGGCTCTATTTGGTCCAGTTAGTTCTTTGTTGGGTAATTAGGGCTCAAGCATGAATGTGTTAGCCCTTAAATACCCTTAATAGTGTGCAAGAATAATGGGTTGAAAACATGCAACTTTTTATGGTTTACTAAGTATAGAAGACAGGTTAGCCCTATATTGTTTGTTCTTTTCTTTTCTTCCTCTTTAGAATTTAGGGGTTGAGAGGATAGAAAATTACCTGTCCTCGGAGTGGTTGTCGCACGGTTGCTTGTCTTCTTGATTTCCTGTAACTGCACAAAAGAGAGGATATTATTAGAACTAAAAAAAAAAAGAATGTTTACCTCTAGAATAGCCGTTGCTCCCCAGCAACGACGCCAACTGGCATAACGGTAGCAGCAACTAGCTTTTCTTAAGTCGTAGTACAGATAGTTATTGCCATCATTTGCTAATATTTCTTACTCGGAAAATACAGTCTCCCGAGGTCGAACTCAGGGAGAAAGTCGTATTCTAGAGATATACATGTTCTATTACAAAAATAAAGAGAGAGAGAGATGAAAGTTTGGCTCTTCTTCTTCTCTTCTTTCTTCCTCTTTGTCTTCTCTTCTCTTTGGCTTTTGTTCTTCGTGTTCTTCCTCTATTTCTTGGCTGGACGATCCTGTCTTTTTCCTCTTTTGATTTTCTTTGTTTCTTCTTTTCTTGCCTCAGATCTTCCTCCTGTGCTCTTCTTCTTCTTTTCTTCTTCTTTGTCTTCTCTTCTTCTTGCTGTTTCTTCACTTGGCTGCTCTGTATTCCTTTCTTTCCTCTGCCTCGCCTCCCTTCTTCTTCTTTGCCTTCTCCTGTCTTCAGGACGTCATCTGATTTGAAAATCAGACGACTTAAACCGCTTGTTGCTACAGTGTCTCCCTTAGCTTCCTTCTTCACCTGTGCCTGCACGCTCAAGAATTCAGAGTCAGAGGGCAAAACCTATTCTACCCCCCTCTCCCCCGCGCGTCTCTTTCTCTCTAAGTTCGCTCTTAGGATAGCTCTCCCAGAGCAACCGGGTAATCGGGTACGAGTCGCGCCCGGGTCCAGGCCCACCGGCGTGCGGTGGTGGGCGAGGAGTGCAGGTCGGGTTAATCGGGTTGGGCCAGGTCCGCGAAGTGTGATCACGGACGAGGCCGGGTCGGGTGAGAGGGACCTCACCCCGTGGTCAGGAGGCAGACAGCGTAAGGGACTTTTTGCCTTTATGCGCTCGCGTGCCTCTGAAAAGTTTCGAGGTCGGACTAAATGTCCCACCCCAATTGAGCACCCGTCGCGGAGGGAGCAGCGAGCGATCGTGGCTTCACGCGCGGCCTTCGCCCCAACTGCAAACCTGGGACGTTTCGCGGAGACGCCCCGCGCAACCTGGGAGTCGAACCTGGGCGAAGGTGTGCCTGCACCTGCAGGCGAAGGAGCTCTGCCTGCTCAGTAATGGCGATGGCGGGCGAGTCACCTGGTCACAGAAGAACGGCCTTTCGGCCAAATCAGACAGGCGGGGGACCTTCGCCGTGGCACGGCGAAGGTGGTCAGAGGGTCTGCAGGGGGCGTGGTGGAGCAAACAGATCGCCCTAGGTCAAACTGCGGGCGAAGAAGTGGGTGTGTTCGGTGGGTCTGCAAAGGGCGTTTGGTGTGCAGTGGAAGGGCGGAGGAGGATCAGGGTGAGGAGGCAGAGGTTATGCACCGGTCGGCGAGCCGTGTGGGGTGCTGGAGCAATGGGAGTGGTTCGCCGGAGTTTGGCCGGAGGTGGAGAAGGTGAGGGTGATCGGTGGGAAATAGGTGGCGACAGTAAGGGTTTTCAGTATAGAAAAGAAAGAGGGGAGGAAGAGGAGAAGTTCTACCTGCTAAGCTGGACGAGGAGGGGTTGGCGCAGGCGACAGTCGTATCGACTGTCGCCAGAGAAGAAATTGCCCAGAGGAAGGAGCGGCGGCGAGGAAGGGACCGGAGAGGTGCCAGCTGGGTGCGGCGTGACGCGGAAATATCGAGGGAAGGTAACCCTGCCGCTGGTAGTGCGGCAGGGCGACGAGGAGGAGGAGGAGAGGCCGCCGGAGCAAGCGGGCGTCTGTCGGAGTGGGAAGGGAGGAATTTAGGGGGGGATGTCTCCGTCAGATCCGAGCTACCGAAAACGGTAGACGGCGGTGGCTTTTATAGAGGCGAAATCAGAGAGGAGGGCGGAGGGAGATGACGTGCCTCCCTCGCCGGAGAATGGTCGGATCGCGACCCATACCTTCCGCGCGTTCGCACGGAAGGTGTAGGCGATGGCAGAGATCGTGGAGGTGTCCCTGCGACAGCAGACGTCGCAGGAACACCCCGTTGTCTTGGCAAGGGGTCTCCCTCACCCTATGCTGTGCCATGCCTCGCCGGAGTATGACGCTGCGCAGGGTTTTGCAGGGAGGACCAAAATGCAAAAAAATGATGAAGAATTAGGGGCCAAAATGCGAGGGTTTCAAAAGTTGAGGGTCAAAAAGTAATGGATGAGGATCAAAATGAAAAGTTGGTCAAGAAGGTTTCTTCTTAGGCTCAAGTTTTTATACATGACTAATTAGGACATAAGGATTCTGATGGTGAATTTTATTTCTCGATTAAACCTTGTTTGACCGGTCAATTTACGCAAAAACCCAAATTGAGTTGTTAATTGGGCATGGTTCTCAATGTAGGTCAAAATGGGTTCCTAAGGCCAAATTGAAAGTCCTAAACCCTGGAGATTATTTTTATATGAATTTTAGAGGGTTTATTTGATTTTTACCTTGCCTTGAACCACGTGAATTGAAGTGGGTTTGTTTTTAGGGTTACAGGCTGTTATTTAATTCCTTGGAGTTACTGTAGCCCTTATTGAGTCATTTCATCCCACTTTTCTTCTTATTAGGTTGTTTTGACCTATGTTTGGACCCTGAGTTACCCTATTTTCAGATCGGATTGGTGAAATTACATTTTTACCCCTCAGTTTATGTTTTCTTTGCAAACTCAGAATCTCTCTGAGCCAAGCCTTTCTAAGGTTATGTAGGAGCTTTTATTCTCTGTATTAGGTCAAAATGAGCTAGTTATGGCTCATGATGAGGTTCTCATCAATAAGTACACGACTTATCAACGCACCCTCTGATTTGATGGAACTTTAAGTCTAAAGCATCTACACACTTTCTTTTCACTGACTTGTTGATTAGCGGCTTTAATGGAACTTGGGTAGCTAATAAACCTTCTAAGGTGATATGGCTGGCAAGTTATCGTGGGTAATAGCCCATAGGTAGGTTGTCCAAAGCCCAGTCACTGGACCATTCTATTTTTACTGCTATTAGGTAAATCTTTGACTAGGGAAGACACCTACTTAAAAAAAAAAAAAAGAAAGTCAAAAAGAAAAGGAGAAAAGAAAAAAAAAAGAAGAAAACAAAAGAAATAAGCCACACTTCACCGAACGAGTATGGCTGGTAAGTTGTCGGTGGCAACAGCTCATCGACCGATTGTCTAGAACCCAGCTCAAGAAATGCACTTTAAATTCCCAAAACACTTAGGAAGGAGTAGAGAAGTAGAACAAACCGGGGAGATATACACTAGATTCACCCTTGTCTTGTCTCCATAAAAATAAAAATAGGGAGAAAGCTACCGATTGTAAAGATACACCTTTAGGCAGAACTCTCTTTTTAAGGTCACCTAGAGGCGTAGAAACCCGAAGTCCGTTCTAATTGCTGATCAACGAGTCTATCACATTCACAATAAGATGCTTAGAACTTAGGGTTCTCATTAAGTCTTGGGAGAGTTGAATGACCGTAGAAAGCCACTCTTTAACCCTAAACTCAAAAATCCAAAAAAATTAAAAAAGAAGAAAAAGAGAAAAAGAAATTTTCCTTTGAATAAGGTGAGGGCTTGAGGCGGTCTGCATTTTGGCAAATACTCGGGTGCTGTTGCATCTTTGAAAGTTCAGGTCGTAAGTAAAAATTTTCTTAATGCTGAAAATAACTTATGCTCAAGTAATCCAACCTAAATCTTTCATAAATAGCATATAGTTTTTGCTGGGGACTAGCAAAAGATAGCTATGGGGGTGTGATGTAACTATGTTTAGATTACATAAAATGTCTATTTATGCATGTTCTTGAGCGTAGAATTGCATTACATACTACAAATATTGCATAGCATGCATCATCTTGTATTTAGATTAGTCTAAATAAAATGGAGGTTAAATGTCTCCTTTTGTGGTCAAGGACATGGCGACTATTTATCGAGGCCTCGAATCGAAGATCCAACCATACGGATCTGATTAGGGCGACAATTGGAGTTCAACGACTCCAAGATCGCCCTAATCGGATATCCGTAGCATCAGATAGATATCGAGGAACCCTAGAAGATCAAGGGCCAAGATGGTGTTAATCTGCACTTCAGACGACAAATCCGACCACACGGATGGATTTGGATCGACGATCGCAGCCTAATAACATGAAAATCAACTCAATTTGATACCCGTGGCACCATCTACATCACCTAGAAGATAGATGGCCAAGATGGCACCATGTGGCGCCATCTCAGCCGCCCAACCAGCCGCACACAACCGCTGAAGCCCTTAGCGCCAACGCTTCCCCACCGTTGGATCAAGATCCAACAGCTACGAGACGCCCGCACTTAAGTTAAGTGCTCGACACAAATGCACCCACAGTGCATTGGTCGAGCGCCTTAACTCCACGTTGAGGCTTGGGATCGAGCTGCGGGGCGCCTCAATTGGAGCGGGCGAGCGAGAGCAATCGACTGCATGATGGAGATCGAGCAGCTGTGTGCACCCAATCGACTGAACGTTCCGTCTGACGCGGCGAGGCAACGTGAGATCTCACGCGGATGAGGCGGGCAAGGAGCGCTCTCAGCCATTCGATCTCATGTTTGAACGGTCGAGATTGGAAGAATGTGGATGTGCGTTAAGGCATGGGGATGCGAGTGGGCGCGTGTGAGCCACCCACGAAGGCCACGTTCAAGGCTTTAGTGAAGGATTTATCCATCACTAAAGGTCCTGAATTGATGATTTTCAACATGTAATGACCAAATTGCCCTCATTCCTTGCAACTATAAAAGGAGACCCCCTCCATACGAAATTCTCATCCCTTCCTTCTCTTCTCTCCCTCTCCAAAGGTTAAGAGAAGGTTGTCCCACACCCGGGATGCTCCTCAAGAGATAAAGTCAATTTTTCATCCCCATTTCGGAAGCGGATCCCACGACGACAACGATGTGCTACCTCATTCTCATTCTTCCTGCCTTGACCTCCTTCTTCCCGCTCTATTCTTCGTCTTCCAGGCGTCGTCCCATCCGACTCGTCCTCCAAGCGATCGTCGAGGAGGATAACTTCTCTCTCCCATTCCTTCTTCCTGCTTTCTAGAGTAGAATTTTCCTGCTTTCTAGTGTAATAGTTTTCCTGCTTTCTAGTGTAATTTCTCATTTACTTACTTGTATAAACATTTTGAAGTATCAAGTGAATTTTTTCTTTCTCTCTCTCTTATTCTAATTGTTTATAGTGCTTCATTGTAATTACTCCTCTTTTTAAAAAAAACATGAAAAAAATATAATTGTGAATTTAGATCAACGTAGCCTCCCTGAGTTCGACCCGCGGTTTCTATTCCGATATAAATTGTATTTGTTGAACCCGAGTTCTTCGCTTTCAAACTGCAACAATAGATTTTCAAAACCAAATTTGATATCGTAGTAACCCATTGCTTCAATAGGCCTTTTGCAAGAATTTTTGATCGTTAAGGGGATCTTTGTAAGGAAATTAGAGATTGAACGAGAAAATTGCAAACTTGGTCAAGGTAGATTTTGATTGGACTCAAAATTTGGAGTTAACCTAATTGGGACCCAAGGAATCTCATGGTGATATCAATTTTTGGTTTTGATGAGGTTTTTTTGATCAATTTACTCTTTTCACCTACAATATATTAAATATTCTCCTAGGTCTCTATTTTAGGTCAAAATAAGTTCATTTTGTCAAATTGATTGTTCTAAACCTTAAATAATATTTTTTAATGATTTTTCGAAGGTTTAGATTTTACTTATTTCCATCAAAACCCTTTTAATTAAAATGAGGTTGAAATTAGAGGGTTTAATTAAGAAATATTCATCAATTTGAGTGGAAACCCTAAATTATTCAATATCAACCCACTTGTTGGTTATTTAAGCTTAGTTGACCTTTAATTAATCATAGGTTTAACCCTAAATTAATTTGCACTTGTAATACCCATTAAAACTATAGAATTAACCCAATTTTCATTCATTTCTCTTAATTAGGCCAAGATTGAATTATACCCTTTTAATAATTAATTAAGTGAATTTAACCTTATGGTTTAGCCAAATTGAGTTAGATATGGAGGATGATAGTGTTACCATCATGCTCCCATGCCTAACATTTTCTACTCTCTTAGCAAATTCTTAGAGTTCAGAAATGATTTTCAGATTAAGGGTATTTTTGACATTCAGCTTAAAAATAATTTGCAATAATTTAATTTGTTAATCCTGGTTAAATAGATAATAGTGCTCTTATGCCTAAGACTTTTGACAAATTGGTTCCTCAAGAAACTCAGATCTAACGGCTCCCTAATTTAATTTCACCTGATTCTTGATTTTTAAACATAGGGGCATACGATTTAGGTTGGTCTCAGTTTCATTCTTGGTTTCACTGTTATCAAGGTTTGAACACGTGTAGTGAGAGTGCATTGAGTTAAAGGATCTAAGTGTCGAATTAATAACCTATTGGACTTAGTCAGCTGCTCCCACATGAATTTGGCAACTTTCTAGCTTCCAATGGGATCAACCTTAGGGTTTATCTCCCAGTAAAAGAAAAATAAAATTATAGCAGCATTTTTTTTTGTCTCTCTCTTTTTTACTTTGTTGTGGGGTGCACGTGTGCGAGGCTTTTTGTGAACCATTTGGGGTGGTGAGGATAAGGACATTGCTTGCTAGGACTTACGCATGGAAGCCCCACCAAAATAAAAATTAAAATCCATGCACCTTATTAGGCAAGTGGCTCTCCATCTTTCAGGGTTGGCTGCTATAAAAAAATTATTTTCTAACTTTACCTAAGTTAGATATTTTATTAACTTGCTACTCGAGTCCTAGAACTCAATTCATGCACGTGAGGGTGTGTTCCGATTTTTTCAAACTCCTAGACCATAAGTGATAAAGAGGCCAGTTTAAACACTTGTGCCCCTTAGTCCAAGGGATCAAATTTTCCAACTTTGCATAGTAGGGTAAATTAAGCCATGCTTGATCAAGCACATGTGGCTCGAAAAATCTAAGGTCGAGGATATGGGTGTCCTGATACTAGATTAGAGCACAAACAACTTTGAATTTGACCAAGACTAGCAAATCAATCATTTAGTACATTCTTCTTCCTCTTGAAAAATTTTCAATTAAGCTAAAAAAGTTTCTCCCCTCCTTTCATCAAAGTTTTTTTTAATATATATATATATTCATTTTCCTCATTTTTACTTTTTTTTTTTGAGAACCCTTCAAAGATATTGAATTTTTAATCGATTACACTTTAATACCCCCATACCTAAGTTTTGCAATGCCCTCATTACAAATAAAATGAGTTAAAATTTAGCTTAGTTTATACTTTAGAATAGATTTATAAGGGTGGGTGGGCAGGTTAGAAATAACTGTTGCAGATGATTTCAAGCTCTAATATGAAGATTAGAGGTGGAGTCGTCTATTCTGAAAAATAAATCGTAAAGTGCAATAGAAGTGTTGTTGAAGAAGGATATCAAAGGGCTCAAGGCTTTTTATAGAAAACAATGGGTTGGCTCTCGTTAAGCACTAAGTTTACCGCTATTAGCTGGGAGCAATGGAACTCAAGTGGAATGGAGGTTAAACTATTCTTTAGCCAAGTTCGAATCAGTTAATTTAAAAAAAGGTTTTACTCTTTGACCATTTACAACAAAAGGATTAGAATCTTGGCTTGGTTCACTAATTTCAATAGCTCCATTTCTAAAGATCCTCCAGAATAGGAACGGTTCAGTCTATTTCGATCTTGGTTTGCCCGGGAAGTGCTTGAGTTTGGCATCAAGGAGAACTTTCCGACCAGGATAAAAAGTCTTTCGTGAAATGTGCTTATCATGAAGGGCCTTAATATGCTCCTCGTAGATATGTGAGTTCTCATATGCATCATTGCACAGTTCATTGATCTCACTCATTTGTAATCGATGGTAGATTTCGGCCTTCCTAAGATTGAAGTTACATTTCTATACTGCCTAGTAGACCGTATGCTCCAATTCTACAGGAAGGTGACATAACTTCCCATAAACCAGTCTGAATGGAGACATACCTAACTGGATATTATGGGCAATCCTATAAGCCCATAATGCTTCTGGAAGTCGAGTTGACCAATCTTTTCTATCAGGTCAAATGGTTACCTAAAGAATCTTTCTAATCTCCCGATTGGAGAGTTCGGCTAGTCCATTAGTTTGTAGGTGATATGGAGTCCAAATTCTGTGTGACACCCCATATTTCTTCAACAAGCATTGGAAGTACACATTACAAAGTGGGACCTACCATCACTGATGATGGCTTTAGGAACCCCAAATCTAGAAAAGATGTTCTCCTGAACGAAAAGGAGAGTAACCTTATGATCATTAGTTCTGGTGTGGATGGCTTCAATTGATTTTGAGACATAATCAACAGAGAGTAAGATATACTCGAAGCTGCTAGACCTAGGAAAAGGTTCCATAAAATCAATCCCCCAGATATCAAAAACTCACACAACAATTGGATTCAAGGGCATCATATTGCGAGTGCCCATGTTGTTGAGGGTTTGACAACAAATGCATGCCTTACAGTAGCTTTGTGCATCTTTGAATAGTGTGGGCACAAAGAAGCCACACTAGCGGAACTTCGTTGTGATTTTACTCCCAGAAAAATGGGCACTGTAGGCCTGGTCATGATAGAAAGATATAATATCATTGAATTCATAATCAGGAATGCATCTTCTAATTATTTGGTCATTGCTACTATGAAACAGATATGGATCTTCCTAGAAATAATAGTTGACGTTAGAAATTAGCCTGTCCCATCTGGTCTTGGCCCAATCAAATAGGACTTTCCCAATGACCAAGTAGTTCACGATGTCAACAAACCAGGGAAGTCCGTGAATAACCAAAAGATGTTCATCTAGAAAATGCTTGGTAGTAGGTTCGGATGGGTCAATGATCGAAGAAGGAAGATGGGATAAATGGTTAGCAACTACATTTTGCTTACCTACCTTATCATGTATCTTGAGGTTGAATTCTTGCAGGAGTAAGATCCATCTAATCAGCCTCGGTTTAGCACCCTTCTTCACTAGCAAGTGCCTCACAGCAGCGTGATCTGAGTATATAATAACATGGGATCCCAAGATGTATGATTTGAATTTCCCCACACCAAATACTACAGCCAACATCTCTTTCTCTATAATTGTGTAATTACACTGTGCCTCGTTTAGTGTCATGCAGGCGTAATATATTACCACTAGTTTTCCATTGAACTTTTGCCCAAGCGCCACTCCTATTGCGTAGTTATACACATCGCACGTGACCTCAAATGGATGAGTCCAGTCAAGAGCTTGTAAGATTGGAGATTGGGTTACTCGATTGCGTAAGATCTCAAATGCACAAACACACTCACTAGTCATTGATGTGAGAAAAGCGCAATTTGAAATTAGGATTTTTATCGTTGTAACGCGGAAATCAGATAGCTTTTAAATTTTATAAGATCGAGTACTTGGGAGAGTATTCGGGTCATCGCAAGGGAGATAGGACTACACTTTAAATACTCTTGCTTGATATTAGGAGTTCAACTTTCTTTTTGGGATATTTTGAATATAAGATTTCTTTGGATTTTGAAATAACAAGTGACAACCAAATAGTATGCGGGAAAAAGCTACACCTAACTGCTAAGCTAAAACCTTAGTGACAAGAATTTCCTTTTTCTAAGCTCACCCTAGATACATGAAGACCTGGAGTAATTAGAAAGAGGGTGTGAGTGCACTATGGTAAAAGCAAGAAAATGCGACAAAACTTAAAAGAAAAGCAACTTTGATTAAGGAGGAAAGTGTTATACAAGAAGACAAGTAGAGGAATGCTTCTACTCTAAAAAAAATGAAAATACAAACAAATAAAACATGAATTCTCCTGTGATGATGGTGAAGAGAAGAAGATTCTTGCTCCAAGCTTAGCTACTCTTGGGCTTGAAAAGAATCTCTCCAACTCCTTTGTTGTGCTCCTCCAGAGGTGTTGCTTTCTCCTTGGCAGGCCCTAGATGGGTGTGCCCATGCTCCTCCAAGGGCAGAAGAATTCCACCCAAAAGAACTCCTCCTAGGGTGGGCGTGCACCACCCTCTCGACCTCCTCCTGGATGTCCTCCTACCTGGCTTATCCTCTGGCTGGTGTGGGCACAAGAAAGAAGGGAAGAGGGGAAGGCATCAAAGGGATAGAGTGTCCCCTCAATCTTCTTCTTCTCCTTCTTCTCTTGGTCGTGGAGATAAGTGGAAGATGAAGGTGGAAATGTGGTAGATTAATGGTCGCCAAAGGTGTCTTTTTTTGGTGGTAGGGTAGGTTTTTCCATAGAAGTGGTAGGGGAAAGGTGTATTTAAGGATGGAAGGCTAAGATGGCTCCTAGGGGGTGGTTAGGAGATCCTAAGGCTAAGATTGATGGCACCAAAATGAAAGGTTACTTGGTGGTTGGCACCATCCTTAGAGGTAACTAGGGCTAAGGGGTTTGGTAAGGTGTGTTGTAGGGTTGAGATGAAGTTGTAGGGTGCAAGTCATGGGATGGAGAGCTAGGGTTTAATTGGCGCCACATGAGGGGGTGTGTTAGGTGGTGGTTTAGATGTGGTTAGGTTTATGTTGGCATCGACTCCAAGTTCTAGAAGATGGAGCAAAAAGGAAGGGCTATGATTTGGTCATAGGATTAGGTGTAGGGTTAAAATTTTGGTAGATGCTAGCGCCAACTTGTAGGGATGTGGGTAGGGTATTTTGGTGCCAACTTAGGGTGGTTAGGAGGTGGTTACGATGGTGGAAAGGTGCTTATCTTTGACACTAAGATGATTTTCTAGAAGGGGGATTAGGTGGATGGTGGAGATAGGTTTAAGGGAGATGGACGATGGTGACGTGAAGGAGTTTTGGAGGGAAAAGTTGGTGCCACTTTTATGGTGGCCCTTGGAGGTGGTGGTGTGAACGGGTGCATGATGTGGCACCAACTATAGGTGGAGTTAGGTATCTAGCTTAGGTGGAGCTAAGCTAAGCTAGCTTAGCTAGCTTAAGTAGTAGTGTAGTAGTGGAGGGAGCTAGGGTTTAGGGAAGGAGAGTTGAGGAAGAACTATCTGGAACTGCACTAGGGCTAGTGGCTGCTGAAAAGAATAGAAAGGAACTACCTTAGTTGGCTTAGTTTGCTAGCTCTTTGCTAGCTGCTAAGCTAAGTTAAAGTAAGCTGGCTTCTGCTAAATTATGCTGAGGTGAGTTGGGTCTGATCTTCCTGGAGATAACCTAGGTAGCTGGAGTAGCTAACTTAGGTTAAATGGCTTAGCTCAACTAGGTTGAGCTATGTGGAGTCTCTAGGAGCTGGACTTGAGCTGGTATGAGCTACTTGAGGTCATCTTCAGCTGACTTGAGTTGAGTGGAGCTGGAAGTAGCTAGACCTGAGCTGAGGTGGACTCTTGTCAACTTAGTTGAGCAAGCTAGAGCTCCCAGTGAACTGATTGGAGCTAAGAGGAGCTTGACTCAACTAAGTTGAGCTGGATCTGAGCTGACTTGAGCTAAGTTGAGCTAAGTTGAGCTACCCTGAGCTGCCACCTAGCTAAGATGAGCTAAATGGAGCTTAAGAGAGCTAACCCTAACCCAAGGGCTAGTACCCAGCTATGATGAGCTGGATTTAGCTAAGGTTCAGCTGAATTGAGCTTCCACTTCACCTGTTTCCTTTTTGAATGCTAGGGTTTTAGGGATTTGACTATCTATTCATCCCTAACACTCAAATAAATGTGTCAAAAATACACAAAATCATGCAATGCATGACTAATCTATCTGATACCTAAATGCGACACAAAAACTCATTTGCAGAGTTAAAATCCCAAAAGTTATGTTTGTTTTAGGGCATAAGAATGATGATAAACTGGAGTTTATCAGTCATCTCAAAGGGAGTGTCCTTTGAGAGAAGATTGGTCAGGGGGTGAGCAATCTTAGAGAAATTAGAAATAAAACATCAGTAACAATCGACGTGCCCCAGAGAAGATCAAATATCTTTGACCGAGGAAGGCAAAGGAAGTTTCGAAATTAGATTCACTTTTGCTTGGTCGACCAAGATACCCTGCTCAAATACAAGGTGTCCAAGATCGATGCCCTCAGGAACCATGAGGTGGCTTTTTTCCCAGGAAAGAACTAGGTTCAACTCAATGCATCACCAGAGGATCTGAACCAAGTGCTATAGGCAATCATTAAATGTTTGATCGAATTTCAAGAAGTCATCCATGAAGATTTCTAGGAATTTACCCACCATATCAGAGAATATGGCTAGCATGAACCGCTGAAAAGTCCTAAGTGCATTGCATAAGCCAAATGGCATCCTACGGAATGCATAAGTTCCATAGGGATAGGTAAAGGTGGTCTTCTCCTGATCTTCATGATGAATTTCCACTTGGTTATATCTAGAATAACCATCCAAAAAGTAGAAAAATCGCTTTCTTGCCAATTTCTCAAGCATCTGGTTGATAAATGAGAGGGGGAAATGGTCTTTCTTCATGGAGGTATTCAATTTTTGATAGTTTATATAGACTATCCATGAGTATGCAATCTGAGTTGGAATGGTTTCTCCAGATTCAGTGGTGATATCGATGAGTCCTACCTTTTTAGGCACAACTTGAATGGGACTCACCTAGTGGCTATTAGAGATGGGGTAGATAATACCTGCATTGAGTCACTTGATTATCTCCTTTTTCATGACCTCTTGGAGATTCGAGTTAAGTCTTCTCTATATCTCCCACGAAGGTCGATAGCCCTTTTCGATGTAGATTCGATGAGTGCAATATAAGGGACTTATTCCAGTCAAATCATCTAGAGTCCAACAATTACTCTACGATGTTGCTAGAGGATAGAAATCAATCTCGTTTCCTAATCAGGGGTAAGGCAAGAATTGATACTCACAGGAAATGCTTGGTTTGAACCCAAAAATGTGTACTTTTGATGGTCAAGGAGTGGTTTCAACTCCATAATGGGGTTATTAGCAAATGGATGGAGGTTCAAGTTGGCCTTAGAGGGAAGGGTGGGAACTAAGGATGGGTTTAAATCAGCTTTAGGTTCCCTAGTCTGGGAGTTGGGATTCTCTTGTGATTGGGCATTCCTCAGTAATTGAGTCCTCAATCAAAGAATGGATGTCGCACACTTCCTCAATTGCCCCACAATTTATTCCCTTCTGGGACTTAAATATATCAATCCTCAAATTTTTATCCCCAAATTTCAATTCTATCTAGCCCTCTTTATAGTTAATATTCGCCTTAGCAGTCGCTACGAAAGGTGTCCCTAAGATAATAGGTGTATCCTTAAGATTTTTAGGAGTATCCATATCCAAAATAATGAAATCCACTGGGAAATAGAAATCTTGAATCCTAACTAGTACATCCTCAAGAATTTCTCTTGGTGACTTAATCGATCTATCTACCAATTACAATGTCACCTAAGTTGGTTTCATCTCAGTTTCCTAAAAATGATCAAGTCGGATGGTGGGAATCAAGTTTATGGAAGCTCTTAAATCCAGTAAAGCTCGATCAAATTCTAAGTTCCCTATCTTACACAAGATTAAAGAAGTGCTAGGATCTTTCACTTTCTACGGGAGTTTACTCAAAATTATAGAGCTAGCTTGCTCTGACAACACAGTTGGACTCCTGTCTTTGTTTCTTGTCTTACACTTAAGTGTACATAAATCCTTCTGAAATCGTGCATAAGTCAGCATGTGGCAAATAGCATCCATCAAGCAGATACTAATCTTGGCTTGCTCAAAGAGCTTGACCAAGTGTGCATCAAGTGCCATAGGTTTGGGTTTCTTATTTCCTTTTGCCAAGGCCTTAGGAAATGGGATATCTCTAGGTTTTTCTAGGATGAGTTCAGGCTCTGGGTTTGAAATAGGCATGTCCTCAACTTCCATCCTTGATTTAGGATCAAAACTACTCGGACAAAGTTGACTAGGGCAGGGTGGGTCCTGAGTAGTCTTGCCACTATGGGTAGTGACAGCATTCAGACCTGCCTAATTATGATTTGGGATTGGCAGGATAGGAGGTTGCTGCTGATAACTCGAATATAGCAGCGGGAGGTGAAGAGGGGGCTTGATAAACATAACGTGCTTGGCCTTAGTTTGGGTTCACAACGCACCTCTGGTTTGGCATGTTGTTCGGGTTGGGTAAAGGCTGGGAAGGAAGTGTGAAGGTCCTGCAAATCATATGCGGTATACTAAAGGGGAGGGGTGAATAGTTTCACTTGATAATTTAAAAGTTTAACTATGAAGCAAATAAATTCAAGTGACAGAAATTCATACACGATTGCACCTGAATTTATAGTGGAAACCCTCTCAGCTAAAAGCCACTACCTAAGCCTCCTAACTTAAGATTTTCCTAACTAGTCAAACTAGATAATCCACTAATGTGCTAATTGAAACGAGGGTGGCACAACCTCTTACAAATTCCCTTCTCTTAATCACCTGAAGAGAAGCACAACAAGAATGGGTCTTCCCAAAACAACTTGTTACTTGAATCAAAGCAGTAGATAAAAGTAAATACAATGAAATCCTATGGAACCTCAATGGAAAATCAAATCGATATTTTCGTAGAGGCCATTTGATCAGAGTGCTTTTAAAAGTGTAGGAGCAAAGGTGTAGAAGCACTATAAAGAAAGCATGAGAACTCCTTTCTAGAGAAATTTCTTTCTTGATTGTGTGTGGAAAAAGGCTACTAATGTAGACACATCCACTTAGGTTAAAATGCCTATTTATGTATGTTCCTAGGCTTAGATATGCATTCCATATTATAAATATTGCATAGCATGCATCATTCTGCATTTAGAGTAGTTTGTGTATATGTTAGGTTAATTGTGCACTTTTATGGCTAAAAGAGGAGATTAAATTCAAGGTCTCGGATTGACAATCTGATCGTATGGATCTATTCAGGATGACGATTGGAGTCCAATGCCTACAAAATCGTCTAGATCGGAATCTTGTAGCACTGTATGTAGTCCGAAGAAGATCAATGGCCAAGGGGCAATGCAACATCCTTACTGGCTTCGGATGAAAAATCCAACCATATGGATGGATCCGAAGCGACAATTGCAGTCCAACAATGTGGAAATAATCTCAATCTGAGCATTGTAGCATCTTCTGCAAGCAAAGAAAGGTGGATGGTCTAGATGGTGCCATGTGGCACCATCTAGAGCACCCAGCATAGCTTGGTGTCCCTCCAAAGGCCTTCCAACATGTGATCTCAGTCGTTGGATGAAAATCCAATGGTTGAGAGTCCTCCTCCACTGCGTGCCTGTAACCGCTCTTCTTGACTAATGTGCTAGCATGGCACATTGGTTGAAGCATCCACTCCCAAAGGAGGGGCATGGGTTTGAAACCCATCGAGCCCCCCCTCCCTCGAATTGCTCAATTGGAGGCGACGCACGCTTGGCCAGCGCAACGCATCGCACATGCGCACGATGTCTGCTTGTGAAGCACGTGCCAGTGCAGCGCAGCGCACAACATAGCCATGCATGCGTGCTTGACAAGGCAGCGCGTAGCGTGCACCAGCAGCACCATGCGGATCTTTAGCGATAGCTTGGGCGGATCTTTAGCGACGACTGCGGATGTCACTAATTGTATATGAATGGAAAGCTTCTTTACCACCTATATAAACCCTCCTACACCTCCCATTTTTCCTTATCTCTACTTATGCTACTCCCACCTACTCTTGTTTATCTTATTTGCCACTCGACTCACCTCACCCAACCGCATAAATTAAAAAAAAGAAAAAAAAACTATCTGATTGTGGGATTTACTGAATGTTACACACATTAAACACCCACAACTCTTGACCTAAGGTGTACCACTCTACATTGATTCTACCACTTAACTAGAATCTGATCTCTGGATCCGGTACACCTTAATAGACAAATAAGTGAGTAGAATTTTGATTAGGTTAAACATTTTTGTGTGCCTTAATCAAGTGGTGCAACAGGCCAGTTGCTTGAACTGTTTGGGCTGCACCACTCAATCTAAAGCTAATCCATCAAGTTGCTTGCCACTTAGGGTTGATGTTTAGGGTGAACTAGGCACTCCACATTGTTTTTTATTTTTAAAGGAACATATCATCACCGGTGCTTGCAAAGCTTGGAGTGTTGTCCTGAACTTGATTGAATACACTTAAGATTAAACCCTAAAAGCTACTAAACAAGGTTAAACCCTAAAAGACACATCATCAAATAACCTTGTTTGCAAACCCTGGTTGTGCACGCACAGACATATTAACTGATCATTAAGCGCACAACCCATCTAAAGGGCCCATCACATTCCAAGAGCACAATCATCCCAAGCCTAATTAAAACTGAGTAGATGTTGGCCTTAAGGATCAACTCCCTCTTTAAGGCTCCAACTAAGATTTTTTTCAATTAATCTGCTTCTACTAGTCCATCTGATGTCTAGCTAGGGGAGTTGCATCAAACGACTATGGTTGGTGGGTATCAAAGGAACTAGAGGTGCAAGCCAAAGGAAGAACCTTCTCCCTAACAGCTCCCTCTAACTGGTTGGATTGACCAGATAGAAGTAGACCAAATTGTTTCTGTCATCTCAAGATGGGTTCTAAGAGTCTGTAGATCTATAAGCTAACCCACCTAAGGATAGGTTTGGTTGATTGTATTGCAAGGAAACTTTCTCTATTCTGTTTTCCCTCCTACTTCACCATGTATCCTTCCACACTGTACACACATTTCCAATCCTAACCTCCTACCACTACTTATCCTTAAGATGATTACTATCCCAACTCGACTTATGATTACCCATCCACTAGCCAGGATAACTTTGATTGGGGATATGAATCCGAACCTCAGTGTCCAGGGCATAACCCTGGACAACAAGACTATGATTATTATTTTTCTCATGCCTACAATGATTAGAGATCTCCACCCTTTGATGATCAACCTAACCCGATCTACAATCAAGAAGGATATGATGCTTATACCACCTACCCTCCCCAGGATTATACTGAATATAGGTCACCACCTATCTTTGAACAACCCGAAACAACCTACTATCAAGGAGGAACCCAAGAACCTCAATTTCTTGACTACCTTAGTTTTAACCCAAACCCACACAACCCTGAACCGAACCATTCGATTCAGGTGAACCTGGACCAAGATAGGGTGTTGGCTAACTTGAGGAACACCATACATTCTTTAGAAGCTCAACCAACACCTTGCACTAAAGCATTAAAGCCTATGATCAAAATGATTGATGAACTTAATAGTTCTTTATTGGATTGGCTCCAAGATAGTAAGGATAGGGGCTCGGGTGAGTTTTTACTTAGGAAGTTGTCAAGATTGAGGATGAGATTTGTTGTTGCCTTAGTACAATCTTGGGATGATTCCCAGGATGAACCCCCTTTAGGAGTGCCAATGTCAGAACTTGCTTAGGCACCTATCAGGGGGGACATTTTTTATGAAATCGAGGATGACCAAGTTGGTCTAATGCAACCCATTGAGGACAAATCAATTTTCTCACTCGAGATCCCTGAGCTAGGGAGCAAGGAAAAATATGTCTCTATAGACCAAGGAACAACATATGATTTTGAGACATATATAAATGAGGATCAAGAATTCTTTGATTGTGAGGGTAAAGAATCTGTAGGCAAGGTCTCACTTGAGCTCAAAGGAAATGGTTTTAGTGAGATAGACGGGTTTGAGGAATCTAATGAACTATTTGACAGCCCGATTACTGAGGATTATGATCCGATTGGGGCTGACATGGAGGATTTTGATCCTAATATAGTAGATGATCCAATTGGTAGCCCTAATCTTCAACCACACCCCAAAGAGCTAAATGATCATACTTTTGAGATCATGGTGCCTAAGACAATCCTTATTCAGCCACGATTTTTGAACTTAGGTGAATCATATGGGGTGAATGATATGCTAGAGGTCCTGGAACTCGAACACTTGATGCTAGAGGATAGGAATTTGGAAGTAATGATCTGGGAAGTTAAATCAGGGAAAATAAGAGTTTTGATCTAAGGGTTCCTATTGATTTAAAATCACCAACCTTCTACCAGGACCCTTATGATATCTTTACTGTGCAACCTAAGTACAGAATAATTGACTATCTTTCTGAGCAGAACTCTAAGTGGACACATGAATCTACTGAACCAGATCTACCCATTGTTTGCCACTTTAGCCTTGAGTTTCACACCACTAAACCGCAAGCCCAGCCCCGCAAACACAACATTCTCCGGTTCTAGGTGATTTTCACCCGGAACCTTAGAACTACTCGACCTTGGGGCATGGGTCTACACCATAACTTGGTCCACATCTATGGACATCTTCTACTAGCGGGTCTAAGGATCAATCTTTTAATTCTGATCCTGACTTGCACTTGTGAATTCCTAATTTCTTCTTTATTTGTATATTATGCCTAGCTAAAGGCAATAAACTTAGTACATGTGTATACTCCTTTCTCTCTACAGAGCTAACTGGATTTTTACGAAATTCAAGTGATATTCCATTTACTCTGCCCTTTTCATGTCTTTATTTTTACAATGAGGACATTGCATCATTTAGCCATGGGGGTTGGATACTTACTCCTGAATATATTTTGTTAGCTCCATGGAATTTTTTTATTTTCTTAAAAAAAAAGTATTAGGAGAAGAGAACTTAGGCATTAGGAGTTGTTAACTTTAGGAAATGATACTTTAGGACCTGGACACTTAGACTCTTCAGGTCTTCCAGCTTAATCAGCATGGGTGTCCACTCAAACGTGGTCTTGGTCTCGAGCCCTCAGCAAGTAATTTTATTCTAATTTGGCCAATAAATTGCGGTGATAAGTACACACGACTTATCAACCCACCCTCAAATTTGAGGGGACTTTAAGTCAAAGCATCTACACACTATTTGCACTGACTCACTTTTTGGTGGTTTTTTATGGAAATTAGGTAGCTAATGAACTTTCTAGGGTAGTATGGCTGGCAAGTTGTCATGGGTAATAACCCATTGGCCGGTTGTCCAAAGCCTAGCTACAGGACCATACTCATTCTACTACTTTTAGGTAAATCTTAGATCAGGGAAGCCACTTACTTAGAAAAAGAAAAAAATGATACTAAAAAATAAGAAGAAAAAAAAGCAAAATAGGAAAAGGAGAAAATTAAAAATAGAAAAATAAATCACATGAAGATGTTTTTTCTGTAGGGAGTCTCGAGGGGAGAATGTCGATCCCGGCGGCCGGCGGTTTAGGTGCGATGGCTGGTGGGGTTAGGGAGGGTGAGGGGTGGCATACTTGGAGGTTGAAAGGATGGAGGAAGGAACGGGGGAATTCTAATGCATACGGCCAAAGGGGGATGGTGGCAAGGTGGTCTGAGAGAAGAGGAACAAAGCCAACCGGCAAGACTGTTTGCTTCCAATGTCGATGGCAGGGACAATTGGCAGCCACCTGTCGATCTCCTGTGGTATGTCTAGGGTGTGGGGGATTCGGCCACAAAAGGGATTCGTGTAGGGGTTTGGGGAGGCAGATGTGTTATCGCCGTTTCCCACGCTCTAGAAATTTGAATTCCAGGGCTGGGTGGACGCCGCCTCCGCCCCCACTTCTACGCAACTCGGGAGGGCTTATGGCTGATGTGGAGGTTCCTATGACGGTGAGCATCAAGGCTGCAGAGATGGCTATGCGAGAAGCTCTGGTTGGGGAGGTTATGATTGGAAGACCGACGACAGAGAATGTCCACGCCCTGGTAACCTCTCTGTCCCTTTCGACTGATTCCTGGCAGATCTCTTTTCTGTCAAGTACACGTTTTGTGCTCTTTGGTTTTGGTGCGGGGGATGTTGAAAAATTGCGATTCCATACATCGTGTAACGATGGCGTCATGATAATCTGGAGGCTGGTTTCTCCTTTTGATGGAGCCCTGTCAGAGAGACCACCACAGAGTGGGAACTAGGTCTTGAAATCATGAGATTGTGGGACTTCCTCTGCATCTGAGGTCAAAGGAGGTTGTATCATCAATGATCTCAGGCTTTGCAACTGTGGCAGAAGACATGGTCGTTGGACTGCTTGAGGGGAATGGGCGTCTACTGAGTGTGAGGGTCGATGTCTTCATTATTGGCTCTATGCCTGATCGTCTGATTTTGAGATGTGGTGGAACTTCCTAGATGTTGAGGCTGAGGTTCCTGGTGGGGGATGTTGTAGCAAAGCAGCGTAAGTCATCTGAACCTACAACTGATGAGGAGGCAGTTGCACAGGAGTTGTACATGGATCATGGCGATAAATCCTTGGCTGCCGAGATGTGTAAGGACCTGTGTGATGGGGAGACGAGGATGCTTTAGAATGAAGAAATGGAGGAATTGGGCGGTGGAGAATTGGCAGGATAGTCGACCATGGTGGCAGGGGATGTGCTGTCATGTGGTAGGGAGACTCTAGAGTAGGGGAACCCTGATATGCAGCCTGAGTCTCTGAAGGGCAAATAGGTCTTGCAGGGGAAGGAAGATCCTGAATGTGAAGGGGGATCACGCACAAAGATCAATAGGGGGAGATCACCATACAGCCTTCGACAAAGAAAATCAAAGGCTATCATTTTGATGGATGAAGATGAAGTTGCCAAAGTTATGCAAGCGTGCAGTTGCCAGACCCTCAAGAGAGAGGGTTCCAATGAGGACTTATGAGAATCCTCACTTGGAACGTGCGTGGGTTGCGCGACAAATGACGGAGGGCATCTCTGATGAGATACTTGAGAGAATGGGGAATTGATTGTGCACTCATTCAAGAGACACACATTGAAAGTAATTCTGATAGACTTTGGTCCGACTTATTAGCTGCAGGGATGAATGAATGTGTACAGATTGATGCGCATGGGAGGTCGGGGGGCATTGCTATCTGGTGGAGGAAGAGGTGGGCTCAGTACTTGGAAGTTCACAAAGCTAGACATATGCTAACATGCAAGTTTCAGATTCAGCAGGGGTAGGAGTGTATCTGGATTACTGGGGTTTATGGACCTTGTACTGCTTTTGCCAGGCAGGAGCTGTGGGAGGAATGGTCCACAGTAGCTGAGTTGATGCAGGGGGAAATGTGGCTGACGGGACGAGATTTTAATTATGTTTTAACAGGGGCTAATAGGCCTATTGGCTGCACTAACAGATCGGCTATTGGATTTCAGATGACAATTCAGTCGCTATAGTTGAGTGAATATCCATCCTCTGGTGTGGAACTTACTTGGCGTAATGGTAACGGGCTGGCTTCTAGGCTTGAGAGATTTTTTGGGAATGTGGACATCCTTGTCAGATTGCAACTGTCGACTGTGAATGGGTTGAGCCGACCTTTCTCTGATCATAGCCCTTGGTATGGGACAGTGGGGAAGAAACTCTGGCTGGCACCTACTTCAAAATGAAAAGGTCATGGCTGACTGAACTGGGTTTTTTCCAGATGATCTATTCTTGGTGGAGAGCTAAAAAGGTACAGGGATCTGCTACTGTCAGATTATCAACTAAGCTGGTTGGATTGCGTGCGATCTTAAAAGAATATGGATCTACTGTTACCTTGGTGAGGGAACAAAGGAGAAGGGAAGCTCTGAGCAGAATGCAGGAGCTGGACTCCAAGGAAGCTGCTGGCACTCTATCTGAAGATGAACAGGCTGACAGGAAAATGTGGCAAGGTGTGGTACTGGATGAAGACCTTAAACAAGAAATCGATTGGAGGGAGAGATCCAGGCAGTTACGTCTTAAGGAGGGGGATGCCAATACGAAATTTTTCCACCTTGTAGCTAGTTCTTGGAGGTAGTTTAGCTTCATTTCCTCTATTCTTTGTGATGGACATAGGGTCATCTCTAATCAGGAGGTTAAATCTAAAGCCATCAAGTTCTTCAGGGAAGCTTCTCGGGCAACTAGGAGGGGGAAATGGAGAATGGCAGGAGACATTGGTCCCAGGGTGACAAGCGAACAAGCCGAGCAACTGACTGCACTAATTACAGAACAGGAAATTGTACAAGAAATCAGAGAATTAAATGCAAAAGGCTCCCCGGGCCTGGATGGAATACAAGTTTTCTTTTACAAAGAGATGTGGAGTGTGGTGTGTAAGGAGGTGATGGATGTTATCAGGGAATTTGAGGTGGGTAATGCTGGTTTCGAGAGGATTAATAAGTCATATCTTTTCCTCTTGCCTAAATCAATGGGAGCTGAACAATTTTCAGATTTCAGGCCGATTGCCCTTTCGAACTCTATCTATCTTATCATCAGAAAGTCTTGGCTAACAGGCTAAGAATTGTTCTACAAGACCTGATTCATCCAATACAGGCTGCTTTCTTGCCCAACAGATCACTTCAGGAGTCCTTTATTTTGGCCCAGGAAATGGTTAATGGCTGGCACCGGAGGAAATGCAAGGCCTTCCTATGGAAAGTAGATTTCCAGAAAGCCTATGACTCGATTTCCTGGCCGTATCTTTGGGAGGTGTTTAGAAGAAGAGGCTTCCCCTCCCTTTGGATTCAATGGATGAAATGCTATATCACCACTGCTTCATTCTCTCCTTTGATCAAGGGGAAGCCATGTGGAGCCTGGATCCAGCCTCAGCATGGGGTTAGACAAGGGTGTCCCCTGGCCCCACTGGTTTTTAACCTTGCAGTAGATTGGCTTGCAAGGTACACTTGCAAATTGGCAGAGGTGGGTATAATTAATGGGTACTCGTTATCAAACAGGAGACATTTGGCCCCCATTTTACAATATGCAGATGACACTGTGTTCTTTGTAGATGGGTCCAAGTCTGAGGCACATGCTTTGGGATTATCGGTGAAGATCTTTGGTGATATTTTAGGTCTATGTTTGAACAAAGACAAGTCTATTTTGATCTGTTTTGGTATGAATGAACAGGAGAAGACAGAATTGGAAGGTACATTGGGCTCACCCCGTACTAAATTGCCTCTGAGATACCTTGGATTACCTTTAAGGGCTACAAAGCTGAAAAAATCAGACTGGAATGTCCTGTTCGAGAAGGTGGCTAGTAAGCTAAAAGGGTGGAGTAGTAAATTCCTATCTAAGGGTGGGAGACTGATTTTGCTCAACTCGGTTATCACTGCCATACCAGTCTTTTACTTCAGCATATTTAAGGCCCCTAAATGCATCTGGAAGAGATTGGACATTATGAGGAAGAGGTTCTTCTGGAAAGGGGCAGGACACGAGGGCAGGTTCATGCAACCCATCAGATGGAACACTATCTGCAAACCAAAGGAGGCTAGGGGGTTGGGAATTAAAGCATTAAAAGAGTTCAATGAGGCCCTACTGCTGAAATGGGCCATCAGAATTTTGGATTGCAAGGAGGGGTTGATGGATGATCTGATCAGGGACAGCTATGGGGGATCCAATAGCTGTTTGCAAAGGCTTCAGCCGAAGAGGCCCTCCCCCTTTTAGCGATCTGTGATTTCTGCAATCACCTGCTACTGGCATCTGCTACAACCTAAGCTTGGAGATGGCAGATGTTTTAGCTTATGGAATGAGAGGTGGTCTGAATTGGGTCTGCTGAAAGAGACCTTCCCTAGGGTGTATGGGGCTGTTGCTAACAAAAATACCACAGTTAGCAGTCTGTGGTCCCTGGCTGAAGGTTGTTGGCAGCTGGAAGGGCTACAACAGTGCAGGTCGGGCACTCGACTATGGGAGGAGAAGCAAAAACTGATGGAGAAACTACAGCAGTTGTATCTTATGATAGATGTGAAGGACACATACTACTGGCAGGGTGTTTTCTCAGTGAAGCAGGCATATGAAAAAATTATTAGTTCTAACAATGATGTGGAATGAGATCTTATCGATAGAAAGATTTGGCTTTTGAGAATTCCTCTGAAGGTCCAGATTTTCCTGTGGCTTTGTAGACGGGAAGGGTTGATCACTAGCGATCTTAGGCACAGAAGGATGGGGATTGATCTGAATGCCTACCCTCTATGTGGATTACACTCTGATAGTGCAACACACATCTTCTCCTCTTGCTTGGTCACGGACAAAATCTAGAGGTTGGTGTGCTTAGAACCCCTCCCTCCCTGGGATGCTATGTGGCAGAGGTTCATCAACCCTGTTAGACCATTGGGGGCAATCGTTCTGTGGTGTGTGTGGAGGGCGCGGAATGATAAGCTGTTTCAGGGGAGACCGGTGAAATGTGAGAATGTTGTAAAGGAATCTTGGTCTCTCATACATAGTTGGGTAACTTTTTTGTAATACTCTTTTGATATGCAATACAATACCCTCCGGATTGCTATCGATTTACGATAGCATTCCTCACTGATTCAAAAAAAAAAAAAAATAAATAAATAAATCACACTTCACCGCATGAGTATGGTTGGCAAGTTGCCATGGGTAATAGCCCATTGGCCAGCTGTCCAGAGCCCAGCTCACAAAAATGCATAAATAATTCCCAAAACATTTAGGGAAGAAGCGGGGAAGTATAATAAATCGAGGAGATAAACATTGGGTTTGCCCTTGTGTTGACCCGATTAAAAAATAAAAAAAGTATGGAGAAAGCTACTGATCGGAAAGATAAACCTTTAGACGAAAACTCTTAGGGTCACCTAGGGTCGTGGAAACCTGAAGTCTATTTTAACGGCTACCTAGTGAGTCTATCACTCTTTCACAAGATGTATAGTACTTAGAGTCCTTTTCGAGTCTTAGGTGGGTCGGGTAGCTGTAATAAGTTATCCCGAAACTCTCAAACTCCAAAAGTAAAAAAAATTAGAAATGAAGAAAAAGCAAAAAAAAAATGCATCTTCCCTTTTCAAATAAGGCGAGGACTTGGGCGGTCTACATTTTGGCAGGCACCGGGGCATTGTCGAGTTTTCGTAGTTTAGGCCCTTAGTTGAAATTTCCTTTTGTAAATAAACAACTAATGCCTTAAGCAATCGAGCCCAAATTCTACTTTTATACATAGCATATAGTTTAATTTTGCTGGGGACTACTAAAAGATAGGCATGGGGGTATGATGTACACACATCCACTTAGGTTAAAATGCCTCTTTATGCATGTTCCTAGGCTTAGATATGCATTCCATGTTTCAAATATTGCATAGCTTGCCCATTATTCATTTAGAGTAATTTGTGTATAAGTTAGGTTAGTTGCATCCTTTTATGGCCAGGAGAGAAGGAGATTTAATTCAAGGCCTTAGATTGACACTATGATCATATGGATCTGATCAGGATAACGATCGAAGTCCAACACCTCCGAAATCATCTACATCAGAATCCCATAGCCCTGTATGCAATCCGAAGAAGATCAATGGCCAGGGGGCAATGCAACATTCTTACAGGCTTTAGATGAAAATTTTGACCGTATGGATGGATTCGGATTGAGAATCACAATCCAGCAAGTGGAAATCATCTCAATCTGAGCTCTGTAGCATCTTTTGCAAGCAAAGAAAGGTGGACGGTCCAGATGGTGCCACGTGGCACCATCCAGAGCACCGAACGTCTCCCGGCATCCCTCCAAAGGCCTTCCAACATGCGATCTCAACCGTTGGATGAAAATCCAACGGTTGAGAATCCTCCTCCACTGTGCACCCTCAGCCGCTCTTCTCAACTAATGCGCTACCGTAGCGCATTGGTTGAAGTGTCCACTCTTAAAGGAGGGGCACAGGTTCAAAACCCGCCGAGCCCCCCACAATTGCTCAATTGGAGGTGACACATGCATGCTAGTGCAACGCACCGCGCTAGCGCATGTGCGCGACACCGCATGTGAAGCACACACTAGCGCAGTGCACAGCACATGATAAGGCAGTGTGTAGCACACGCAAGCAGTGCTGCAAGAATCTTCAGCAATAGCTTGGGTGGATCTTTAGTGATGATTGCGGATGTCACTGATTTTATATGCGCGGAAAGCTTCTTCTCCAGCACCTATATAAACCCTCCTACACCTCCCATTTTTCCCTATCTCTACCTATGCTACTCCCACCTACTTTAGATCTTCAAGAAGCCTCCCAAGCGCCCAAGAGCTCTTTCCCAAGCTCCACGGCCCCCTATTAGTGTAGCATTCCCTTACTCCACCAAGCATTCAACCATACCCTCACCTCCTTCATAGGAGACCGCAGAGCCGTCCCCTTACCTCCATTCTGGTAGGCGATCACCTCGACCTCCTCATCACCATTCCCTCAGCCTGGTCAAGCGGCCCTCTACCCAAGTTCCTCCTACACCTCATCCCCGACGTCTAGCAGCTCATCTCCTCCATCCAAGTCACCACCAAGCGTCGTCGTCTCACCAGAAATCCACTTTGGGAGATTCCTTCTCATCTTCATTCTTTTATTATTTTGTTTAGCATATTTCTAATTAGTGTAATAAACAACTTTTTGATATATCAGATTTGCTTCATTTCTCGACTCTCTATCTTTTTATTTATCCTTGCCCAAATATTATTTTGGCTATTTCCTCATTACGAAAATACCAAAAAAAATCACAAAACCCCAAAAACATGGTAAATCAGCTACCAAGGTCATCTACTTATACTATAAAATCAACCTAGAAAGGAAGCTTTTCGAATCCATTTGGTCGATCAGTTAAGGTAGTTTGGTTGATCAAAATATCTTTTGGTTGGTCAAACTAGCTATTTAATCAACTACCTATTGGTCGATTAATTAAGCTAATTGATCGATTAAAGGTATCTTAATCAATTTCCTAGTTTGAATAATTTTGATCGATTAATTAAGTGATTGGTTGATCAAAGAGGTATAATCGATCATTTAATTAATTGGTTGATAAATTTACCTAAAAATGTGATTTTAGAAAATTACGTTTAGTGTGAAAAACAATTTGACGTTCCTTACCAATAATCTAGGCTCAAAGAAATATATGACTCAACGTAAGACTGCAGCGAGCTTTGCTTCTTTCCATGAGTCAATGAAAGAGTCCTAAAAGATTAATCTAGACAGGTAACATAATTTTGGTGCATCAAAACAGAGTCCTTTCTTATGACAACAAAATTATAATTATGTATAGAGAGATAGCTATAAAAGTGTATAAGAATTTAGACATGTAGAATATCCCCTCCCTTTTGTTTCGACAAAAAGTAACTAAGGCAGATACTTTTAATCTCAATTTCTCCCCCATAAAGACGTAATTGAAGTAGGAAATGTAATCATCTCAAATAATTTGATAGATATATGCATTTTAAATGTAAGCATGCAACTGAATTATATAAGCAACTCTAATATAAGCATATAACTAAAAGATAAATCAAGTCCATAATATAAGGTTATACAGACCAGAAATGAAAAAAGCTAGCTAGCTATGAAAAAGAGTCCACAATAGATATGAAAACTACTCTAAGGGTGCAACAAAGGCATCCATAGTACTCTAGAGATGCAAGGCCCATCGAGTCTGAAAGGCTTGAAGAGGAGAACTAACGGCCAAGACAAAGGCATCTCTCAGCATATGAGGATGGCGTCAGCTGCCTAACTGTTTGGTGAGGAGTGATCTGCTGATCTATCACTGCTGGAGGAGTGATGTAAACACATTTACACTACCTAAAATGTTTATTTTTTCATGTTCTTAAGCATAGGATTGCATTTCATGATATAAATATTGCATAACATGCATCGTCTTGCATTTAGAGTAGTTTGAATAAAATGGAGGTTAATTATCTCCTTTTATGTGCTTGGACAGGGTAAACATTTTATCGGGGCCTCGGATCAAAGATACAACTGTATGGATGTGATCAAGGCGACGATTGGAGTTCAACGACTCCAAGATCGCCCTAATTAGGCATCCGTAGCATCAGTTAGTGACCCGGGAACCCTAGAAGATCAAGGGCCAGGATGGTGAAAATCCGCACTTCAGATGACAAATCCGACCGCACAGATGAATTCGGATCGACAATCGCAGCCCAACAACGCAAAAATCGAATCAATTCGACATCCGTGGCACCATCTACAACTTCTAGAAGATGGACGGCCAAGATGGCGCCACGTGGTGCCATCTCGGCTGCCCAAATGGCCGCATGCAATCTCGGCAGTCTCCGCATCCACCTTTCCCCACTGTTGGATCAAGATCGAACGGCTGCAACGCGCCCGCGCTGAAGTCAGGTGCTCGACATAAACGCGACCCTAGCGCGTTGGTCAAGCGCTCTAACGAGAAGCGGGGACGTGCGTTCGAGCCTCGCCACGCTGAAATTGGACCGGTGGCGCGCCTCCGATCAACCGCACAATCGCGATCCAACGGCCGCGTGCGCTCAATCAGGATGATGCGCTCACGCACGCCCGCACGTAGCGCACGATCGCACGCGGGCGTGCGTGCAATGCAGCGGGTGAAGGCGCGACTTAAGCCATCCAATCTCACTATCGGACGGCTGAGGATCGTTGAACGTGAGTAGGCATTGCGCGCCCGAGCAGCTAAGCGGGCACGCGTGGGCACGAAAGCTATGCCCACATTTAGGGCTTTAGCAACGGTTTTATCCGTCACTAAAGATCCCTCATTTATTATGTTGAAGTTGTAATGTCCATTTTGCCCCCACTCCTTGCAACTATAAAAGGAGACCCCCTCCATACGAAATTCTCATTCCTTCCTTCTCTTCTCTACCCCTCCAAAGCTCAAGAGAAGCTTATCCCACACTCGGGATGCTTCTCGCGAGATAAAGTCCAAATTTTCGTCCCCCTTCGGAAGTGGATCCTGCGACGACGACGGCGTGCTGCTCCGTTTCCGTTCTTCTGCTTCGTCCTCCTTCGTCCTGCTTCGTTCTCCTTCATCCAGGTGTCGTCCCGTCCAGCTCGTTCTCCAAGCAACCGTCGAGGAGGATTTCTCTCTCCCTATTCTTTTTACTGCTTTCTAGTATAGATTTACTGCTTTCTAGTATAGTTTTGCTTGTCTTCCAAGCAATCGTCGAGGAGGACATTTCTCCCTCCATTCTTTTAATGCTTTCTAGAGTAAATTTATCTCTTTCTAGAGTAATTATTTTATGCTTTGTAGTTGTAAGAGTGAAATGAACAATCTCCTTAATGATAAATTCCTTGTTTATTCTACATCTCATTTTGATTTCTCTGTGTAATATTCTCTTTCTCTCTTACTCTCTCTCTCTTCTATTTATTGTAAATAATTAGATAGTTTTAAATTGAATTATTCCGTGACAAATAAAAAGAAACGCGTAGTTTTTAAATCAAACATCCACCTCCCTGTGTTAGACCCGGAATTTTCATTTCGGTATAAATTTTATTTGTTGAACACGAATTCTTTGCTTTCAAGCTACAACGACAGGTTTTCCAAAATCGAACATGTTAGCGTACCCATTCGTATACGTTCAACATTTTGGCGCCGTTGCCGGGGAGGCGATGATCTTTGATTTCTCTTCGCGTTTTGTAACTTACAAATCATTTATCTCACTTTTCTCCTTTCTTATTGTAATTGCAGGTACTCTTTTGAGACAAGCAAAAGCGGTAGATTAGAGTAAAGTGCTGTGGAAGGTTTTGTAAGTTACCCCCATTCTTTCCCCACCCATTAGATTTCATTCCACAACATAATAATTCAAACATCAATCAACCTAGGTGTTTTTATAAACTCTAAGGTTAGATTGTTTGTTGTTTGACACCCATACTCACCCCAACCCCCACATTAAAAAGAAAAAAGAAAAAATTAAAAAACAAAAAATCTCAAAGAGGTACACAACCTCATCTAATTTTCAAACTCAACCAGTAAACCTACCTCAGGAACTAGTACACACATTCAAACACATAATTGAGTAGAAATCAGATTAGGTAATCATTTGTGTGCCTAATTAAGTGGTGCATCAGGCCAATTGTTTGAGTTGTTTGGGCCGCACCACTTCAAATAAAATAAACTCATCAAGTAGCTGCCACTTAGGTTCAACTCTTAGGGATTTACCAGGAACTCCACATTCTTTTTAAACTTTAAAGAAAAACATCTTCACCTATGCTTGTAAAACTTGGTGTGCCAACGAAACTTGATTGAAAACACCTAAAGTTGAATCCTAAAAGCTACTAAGCAAGATTTGAACCTTAAAATTCACCACATCAAAAACAATCTTGCTTGAAAACCACCGGTTATGCACGCACACACAAATCAATAAATCATTAAGGGCACAACCCATTTAAAGGGTCCATCACATTCCAAAGCACATTCAAACCTAGCCCTAAATAAAATAGAGTAGACGTTGGCCTTAAGGATTGAACTCGCTATTCAGAACTCAGAACGAGATTATTTTCGATTAGTCTGTTTCTATTGTTCAATCTGATGTCTAGCTAGGGGAGCAGAGTCAAACGATCGCGGCTGGGGGGTACACTAGGAACTGGAGGCGCAAGCCGAAGGAAGAACCTTCTCCCCAGTCCCTCCTTATAATTGGTTGGATTGAACAGATGGAAGTAGATCAAATCGTTCCTTTATCTCAAGACGAGTTTTGAGAGTCTGTAGGTCTTTAGGTTAACCCATTTAAGGACAGGTTTGATTGTTTGTATTGCAAGGCACCTTTCTTCCTCCCGTGTCTCATGAATCCTTTCACATATTTCACGCATTCCCGCTCTTTCACTCCTGATGTGAATTATCCTCAACATGTCGATTATCCCAACTGCTATTGTAATCGACCATCAGTTAGTTGGGATAATTCGGATTGGGGATACAATTTAGGACCTCCGTGTTTAGGGTCTAACCCTGAACACTTTCATTCTGATTTCTATCCTTCTCACAGCTACATCGATTATAGATCGTCTTCCTTTCATGAACAGCCTAATACGATCTACAATCAAGAAGGATACACCGATCCTTACCCATCCTCTGATTTCACTACCTTTAGGTCATCACCATCTTTTCAACAATCTGAAATGACCTACTATCAAGAAGGGTATAACGAATCTCAATTTGTTAATTCCCCTACATTGAGCCCAAACCCGCCCAACCCTGAACCAACTCATTTGGTTCAGGTTAACCAGGTTCAAGATAAGGTTCTGGCTAACTTAAGGAATATCATTCAATCTTTAGAAGTTCAGCCAATACCTTGCATTGAGTGATTGGAGCCCCTAATTGAAATGATTGATGATTTAAACAAGTCTTTGTTGGATTGGCTCCAGGACGTTAAGGATAAGAACCCGGGTGAGTTTCTACTTGGGAAATTAGCGAAATTGAGGATGAGATTCGTGGTTGCTTTGATTCAATCTTGGAATGATTCCCAGGATGAACCCTCTTCAGGAAAGCCAATGACAGAACCCGCTCAGGCCCCTGTTGGGGGGGACATGTGTTACGAAGCTGACCAGATTGAATTAAAGCAACCAATTAAGGATGATCTGATTTCTTCACCTGAGATCCCTGAGTCGGGTTACGAGGAAACGTATGTCTCCTTGGAACAGAAAGTGACAAATGATTTTGGGACATACATTGATACGGATCCTGATTTCTTTGATGGTGAAGATTCAAGTTGCAAAGTCTCACGCGAGTTTTCTGAACATGATTTCTGTGAGACGATTGGGCCTGAGGAATCTGATAGATCATTTGATAGCCCAATAACTGAGGAAACTGATCTTAGGGCACACATTACGGATCCAGAATTACATTTTCTGGAGGATTCAATTCAATGCCCTAATTATCAGTTACACCCCGTTGAGCTTATCGATAATTCTGTTTCTGAGATAATTAGACCCAAGTCAATTCTGATTCTGCCACATCATTTAGACTTGGAGATTTCAGACGAGGTGATTAACATGCAAGAGGTCTTGGAATTTGATATGCTGAATGAGGAGGATAGGAGCTGGGAAGTTCTAATTTGGGAAGTTAACTTTGGAGGAAATGGTAGATTGAGTCGAAGGGTTTCTTTTAAACTGAAGCCATCAAATCAGAACCCTTAAGACATTTGTTTCGACGATGTCAAACTCAAGCACACATTCAATGATTATCCTTTTGAGCTTCAACTCTCTGTAACTCGACTTTTTGGTCTTGGGTTGCATCCTCATAAATCGCAGGCCCGACCCCGCTAGCATTCTGATTTTAGGTTTTGGGTAATTTTTATCCAAAACCTAAGATATTCTCGATTATGGGGAATGGGTCTGCACCACAATCTGGTCCACATCTATGGACCTCTGCTGACAGGTCAGAGGATTCCTCTATTCATTCTAATTCTGACCTGCACTTGTGATTTCTTCATTTCTTTTCTTTGTATAGTGTGCCTAGCTGAAGGCACTAAACTCAGCACATATACAGTTCTTTTTCATTTTCATCTCGAAGCGGACCTGACATTCACGCAATTCAGGTGCTTTCTACGCTTTTCCACTATGTTTCATGTCTTTTTAATATAATGAGGACATTGCATTAGATAGGCATGGGGGTGGATATTTATCTCTGAATTCATTCGTCAGCTTCGTAGATTTGTTTATTTTATTAAAAAAAAATTGGAATTAGGAAAGAGAATTTGGGTTTAAGAAAATTTTCAATCTTAGGAAATACTACATTAAGATCTGAACACAAAGACCCTTCAGGTCTTTGGACTTAATTAGCCTGTGTATCCACTAAAATGTGGATTTGTCTTTGATTCTTCGCCATCTTAATTCTATCGTAATTGGAATAAATAAGTTTGGGTGATAAGTACACGACTTATCAACCTGCCTTCTGATTTGAGGGAATTTTGAGTCTTAAGCATCTACACACTTTCTTTGCACTGACTCGTTGTTAGGTGATTTTAACGGAAATTGGGTAGCTAATGAACCTTCTAGGGTGATATGGCTGGCAAGTTATCGTGGGTAACAGCCCATAGGTAGGTTGTCCAGAGCCCAGTCATTGGATCTTTCTCTTTTTGCTGCCTCTAGGTAAATCTTAGACCAGGGAAGCCACCTACTTAAAAAAAAAAAAAAAATCAAAAAGAAAAGGAGAAAAGAACAAAAAGAAATAAGCCACACTTCGCCGCACGAGTATGGCTAGCAAGTTGTCGGTGGTAACAGCTCATCGACCGGTTGTCCAGAACCTAGCTCAGAAAATGCACTAAAAAATCCCAAAACACTTAGGAAGAAGCAGAGAAGTAGAATAAACTGGGGAGATATACACTGGATTCACCCTTGTGTTGACCCCATAAAAAATAAAAGTAGGGAGAAAGCTACCGGTTGTAAAGATACACCTTTAGGTAGAATTCTTTATGAGGTCACCTAGAGGAGTAGAAATCCGAAATCCGTTTTAATTGCCAGCCAGCGAGTCTGTCACAATCACAATAAGATGCTTAAAGCTTAGGGTTCTCATCAAATCTTGGGTGAGTTGAATGGCCGTAGAAAGTAAACCCTAAAATCTGAAAATCAAAAAAAAAAAAAAATTAGAAAAGAGTGAAAAGAGAAAAAGAAAATTTTCTTTGAATAAGGCGAGGACTTGAGGCGGTCTGCATTTTGGCTGATACCCGGGTGCTGTTGTGTCTTTGAAAGTTCAGTTCCTAAGTAGACAATTTTTTAATGATTGAAAATAACTCAGGTCCAAATAATCCAGCGTAATTCTTTTATAAATAGCATATAGTTTTTGCCAGGGACTAGCAAAAGATAGGCATGGGGGTATGATGTAAACACATTTACACCACTTAAAATGTCTATTTTTGCATGTTCTTAAGCATAGATTGCATTTCATGATATAAATATTGCATAAAATGCATCATATTGCATTTAGAGTAGTTTGAATAAAATGGAGGTTAATTGTCTCCTTTTACGTGCTTGGACAGGGAAAACATTTTATCGGGGCCTCGAATCAAAGATCCAACTGTACGGATGTGATCAGGGTGACGATTAGAGTTCAACGACTCCAAGATCGCCCTAATCAGGCATCCGTAGCATCAGTTAGTGACCCGGGAACCCTAGAAGATCAAGGGCCAGGATGGTGAAAATCCGCACTTCAGATGACATATCCGACCGCACGGATGAATTTGGATCGACAATCACAGCCCAACGACACAAAAATCGAATCAATCCGACATCCGTGGCACCATCAACAACTTCCAGAAGATGGACGGCCAAGATGGCACCACATGGTGCCATCTCGGCTGCCCAAACGGCCGCATGCAATCTCAACAGTCTCCGCATCTGCCTTTCCCCGCCGTTGGATCTTGCCATTGGAATAAGATCCAACGGCTGCGACGTGCCCGCGCTGAAGTCAGACGCTCGACATAAACGCGACCCTAGTACGTTGGTCGAGCGCTCTAACGCGAAGCGGGGACACGCGTTTGAGCCTCGCCACGCTGAAATTGGAGAGGTGGCGCACCTCCGATCGACCGCACGATCGCGATCCAACAGCCGCGCGTGCTCAATAAAGATGACGCGCTCATGCACGCCCACGCGTAACGCGCAATCGCATGCGGGCATGCTCGCAATGCAGCGGGTGAAGGCGCGACTTAAGCAGTCCGATCTCGCGATCGGACGGCTGAGGATCGTTGAACGTGAGTAGGCGTTGCATGCGCGAGCAGCTGAGCTGGCGCGCGTGGGTGCGGAAGCTACGCCCACATTGGGGGCTTTAGCGATGATTTTATCCGTCACTAAAGACCCTCATTTATTATTTTGAACTTGTAATGTCCATTTTGCCCCTACTCCTTGCAACTATAAAAGGAGACCCCCTCCATATGAAATTCTCATCCCTTCCTTCTCTTCTCTACCCCTCCAAAGCTCAAGAGAAGCTTGTCCCACACCCGGGATGCTTCTCGAGAGATAAAGTCCAAATTTTCGTCCCCCTTCGGAAGTGGATCCCACGACCACAACGGCGTGCTACTCCGTTCCCATTCTTCTGCTTCGTCCTCCTTTGTCTTGCTTCGTTCTCCTTCGTCCAGGCGTCGTCCCGTCCGGCTCATCCTCCAAGCAACCGTCGAAGAGGATTTCTCTCTCCCTATTCTTTTTACTGCTTTCTAGTATAGATTTTCTGCTTTCTAGTGTAGTTTTGCTCATCCTCCAAGCAATCGTCGAGGAGGACATTTCTCCCTCCATTCTTTGAATGCTTTCTAGAGTAAATTTATCTCTTTCTAGAGTAATTATTTTATGCTTTGTAGTTGTAAGAGTGAAATGAACAATCTCCTTAATGATAAATTCCTTGTTTATTCTACATCTCATTTTGATTTCTCTATGTAATATTCTCTTACTCTCTCTCTCTCTTCTATTTATTGTAAATAATTAGATAGTTTTAAATTGAATTATTCCGTGACAAATAAAAAGAAACGCATAGTTTTTAAATCAAACGTCCACCTCCCTGTGTTCGACCTAGAATTTTCATTTCGGTATAAATTTTATTTGTTGAACACGAATTCTTCGCTTTCAAGCTACAACAACAGGTTTTCCAAAATCGAACACGTTAGCATAGCCATTCGTATACGTTCAACAAGGAGAAAGTTCTGCAGATGGAGGAACTGTAGTAGAGTTGCGAGGTTGAGGAGGTCTGTGGTATTGCTGCTGTAGGCTATGAATAGACTCTCCAAGTTTATCCAAGAACTGTCCCTGTGAATTCAGGTACTCGGATACGTGGTGCCCATGCCTCATCATCATTGAGTTTGTCTCCCACTGCCTATGCATCATCAATGATATAATGTCTTGAATACTGTTGTAGTTTGTTGCATTGGAAATCATCATAGTTAGGAAGAGAATGAGTCGTAGCATAAAGATGAAAATCGATACGACATTTCAATTCATAAAGCTCAAGAAATCTGTGAATTTCGAGGTCATTAGTAGGGAGCAAGTGCATCAAATCAAATCACCAATCACAATAATCAGAGATAATAATGTAATTGAATCAAATAACTAAAATGATATTCAATTAAAAGCAAGAATGTGTATCAAGAGTAGGGACAAAAGAAATATAAATAGGGGTCTAAAATTGGTGGTTGAAACCACCAATTAAGCCCTACAATTAAGCATAATTCCCAAGGATCAATATCTCAATAGTAACGTCAACCACTTAGCCACGTTAGATCCAAGCACCAGATCAGAGCCGAATATTTCAAAAGTAACCCAAATCAGACTCAGATATGATGTTGAGACACATTAAGGAACAACCCAGATCACCTTAGAATTCTCCCAATTGTTGGGTGCAAATCTCGAGGTACTACAATGCAAAACCACCCTTCTCCCCCCTCAGAATTTTCTCTCTCTTTCTTCAGATCCGGGTCAAGGTATACGGGTAATCGAGTAATCGGGTAAGCGGACTAGGGACCAGACTAGCTAGCATGGATAACGGGTGAGGTGTGCGGGTCACATGCGTGGGGGGAGCCGACCCCCAATGTACTGGGTAGCCGAGTTATGCACGAGATTTCTAAAATATGCCTTCGCAAGCTTGTCTGTCCTTGATGTGGGACTAAAAGTCCCTGAGCCCTTCGTGTGAAACCATAAGTTGTTGAGGATGAAATTGCTGCTACTGCTTCGTCGCTTTCTTCGATTGGTGGTACAGATGCCCTTGCGAGGTGAGGCCAAGTCGAGTGGACATTGTATCAGGATGGATGGCAGCTAGAGAGAGGCAAACAACTTCGAGGAAGACGATGGCGACAGCGACGGAGCTTCGGTGGTGCCTGAAACTCAAGAAAACTATCGATGGGGCCCAATTAAATAGCTAGGAAGCTCCGACGTGAAGTGGCAGAGCATGTGGTGGTGGTGATTTGGTGTGTGTGCTGAAGGCAATCAACTGAAGTTAGAGATGGTGACGGTGAGGGGTAGTATTTGATCGGTCAAAATATGAACCAACTCCCTTAATTTCTTAAGGGCTTTTGGTCTGGGAGGTGAGACAAAGTCTATGGAAGTGGTGGCGTGTGGTTTGGTGCAGTGTGGCATCGACGCAAGCTCGTTAGAGCTCACACTGGACGTAGGGAAGACAGAGGGGGAGAGAGTGTATCGTGGCTTATCCTAGTAACTAAGGTCCTAGGGATGATCTAGAGAGAGAGGGAGTGGTTAAGGTGACTTAGGGAGTGAGACAGGGAAGGAGGCATCCGACGTTGATCAACGGGATGCGAGGAAGATGAGAGTGATAGCGAGAGAGAGCGGCGACGACGAAGGTGTTGAGAGCCTTTGCTATGACTGGCGAGAGTCGAAAGAAGTTGAGGAAGCAGGTGGACCAGCCAATTTGTTGGTTGGCTGACCTGAGGAAGGGGATGGAGATGATCATCAGAGCCAAAGATGTGGTTGGCCAGAGGAGGAGGAAGAGGGGTTCGTCCAATCAAGTCTTGGCTAATTTTGACTAGGAAAGTTTGTGGAGCTTTTATAGCTCTCAATTGTAAGCTCAAATTAGAAAGAAACCATGAATTGGGATCAAGGCTCTGATTCTGATATCTTTGAAGAGCTTGGCTTTGCTGGCGGCATCCTCTTCATGATAGGTGGCAAGTCATGGATTATTGGGAAGATGATTGACTGGCGATCAATCCCTCCAATTTTGGAGGGATTTGGTTGTGAGATTAGGGAGGAATCTCTGTCAAAGGTCGGTTGGGGTGGGTTTGATTCTGTTCAGACCTTCAATGGTGGCAGGAACATAGATGTGAAGACGATGACAAAGTTAGGGATCGAAATGCAATAAACTTGAAACCTAGGGGTTTAAATGTGAAGGATAAAGATTTTATGAACTAAAATGAAAACTATGTCAAGCTGAACTCTAATTGGGTCCAAATTTTGGTGTTAGCTTAATTCAGACCCAAGGAATCTAATGATGAACTTGGATTTGAGTTTTGACTATATTTGAATGGGTAAATTGCATAGGAGCCCAAATCACGGTAAATTCCCATCTAAAACTTTGTTCTAGGTGAAATGGGTTCAGATGGTCAAACCAATGGTACTAAACCTCTTAGAATATTTTTAAATGATTTTTAGGAGGTTTAGATTGATTTTATCATGATCATAACCTTTTCAATTTAACTGGGGTTGATAATTAGGGTTTTCAATACTATTTTCGCCCTCGAAATACGTGAAACCTTGATTCAGTCAGTGTAAACCCACTTTTTAGTCTTTTATGCTCATTTGACCTTTAATTAACCTTTGAGTAACCCTGTGGTTAATCTGCATTTGCGATGTGTTATTAAAATAATATTATTAACCTTATTTTCTTATCTTCTTCTCACATCAGATTAGAGTGGAATTATGGTCCTCAGATGATCAAATAGAAGCATTTATCTCTTGATTTTGGCTAATTTATGTTAGTTATGACAGATGATGGTGTTACCGTCATACCTCCATGCCTAACTTTTGCTAGTCCCTAGCAAAATCGTATGGACCAAACTAGATCTTTAAGCCAAATGTAACTGTCAAGATGCCTTACTAAGCCGCATCTTTAGAAATCAAATAAAAATACCAACAATAGGCCTAGATGTGCTCAAGTACCAGCCAAGAACCAGACCTGACCAGCCTCAGCCTTGGGTCTACTACGAAGGTTTCTAAGGCTTGCAAAAATTTCCTAGAGGTTCGTTGACCACAACGGTTAAAGTACCCGTGTGTAAACGTAGCAAGTCCAGGTTCAATTTGCCAGTGCATTTTTGGTAAGAGAGATGGAGAGGGATATTTATTTTTGCAGTTTTCTCTCCTTTCCTATTTACATTCCCGTAAATCCATTGGATTGGCCCTAAACATGGTCTATATCAGATTCCTTGTCCCCACCATCAATCGTCGGAGGGTCCTTGGCTTTCGATGCTTCGAAATAGCATCGCCTATGGCAACCCACAGAACCCTGGCTTTTGATGCTTCAGGATAGCACCACCCATGGCAACCCCCAAAACACTGGCTTTCGACACATTGTGATAGTGCCACCCATTGCATTTTGTGGCTAAATTTAGGCCATTGCAATCGACATTTCAGGATAATCCTGCCCATGGCACCTGAACTAGCGTAAGGTGCTTACATGCCCCTGGTAGGATATTTAGATATTCTAGAAGACAAGCACCGAGGTGATGATGTGTTATTACGCATCTTTGAGGGGTGTATTTTTCATTCCACCTCTCCACATCGGGAGCTTGCCCAATCAACTTGTGTCTTCGAGCCACTCCTAAGCCAGATCTTTGGGAAAACCTTTCTCAGAATAGAACACTTTTGGCATTATTCTTCATTAAGCTCACTGAACCAGACCGATGTGTGATTTTTGGGTGCTTAGGTTACCAAGTCTCGCAAACCATTGGGCAAGCAATAGGGCAGAATAATCCCTAAGCCTTAAACTTAATACATCAGCCTCGCACTTTCCTCAACCTCTTGAGGATTAGTCTGGATCTTAACAAATACGTGAGTGTTTAGACCTAGAATAGGCCCAAAAGGCCTAAGGTCGATATTCGTCACTAATCTTCTAAGTTTTAGTCTCTTCAGGTCATAATTCATCATCTGATCCAACCTAGAACTTAGGTAGGTTCCATACTAATTATAGGGACTATCACATTTCTTTCTCTTGTTTGCTCCTTTTTTTCTCTTTTCTTTTCTCCTTCCTCAATTTTTCAATTCAACTCTCAAAATTGTCCTCTCCTTTTCTTCATTTTTTTGAATGAAACCCTTCCATGAATTGGATTTCACAACGTTTTGCACTTTAATACCCCCCATGGCTAAGATTTGGAATGTCCTCATTGTAAATTAGGTGGGTTCGAGTTCAGCTTAGATTGTACGTTATAATAGGTTTGGTAGGTGGCGAATAGGTCAGGATGACTGTTGTGGATGACTTCAAGCTCTGATACAAGTATCAAAGGTGGCGTCGGCTATTGTAATAGACGAACCCTAAAGTTGAATATGATTTCAGTTTCGAGATAGGTCAGAAGGGTTTTGGGTTTTTCAAAATGACAGGTTGCCTCCTGTTAAGTGCTAAGTTTAACACCATCAGCTGGGCGAAATGTGGCTCAGGGAGAATGGAGATCAAAATATACTGCAGCCAGATTCAAATCAGTGACTTCAAGGAATGGTTTAAACCACTGACCGTTCACAACAAATAGTTCTGAGTCATGGTTGAGTTCACTGATTTTGATAGCTCCATTTTTGAAGATTTGTCGGACGAGAAAGGGTTCAATCCATTTTGATCTTAGATTTCCTGGGAAGAGTTTGAGCTTGGCATTAAAGAGAAGCACTTTCTGAATAGGTTGGAATGGTTTTCGCGATATGTGCCTATCATGGAAGGCTTTGACCCTCTCTTTGTAGATACACGAGTTCTTGTATGCATTATTACGTAACTCCTCGATCTTACTCATTTGCATCCGACGGTGGATTCCAGCCTTCATGAGGTCTAGATTGCACATTCCTACTACCCAGTAGGCTTTGTGCTCCATCTCTATGGGGAGATGACATGCCTTTTGTACACGAGCCTGAAGGGAGACATTCCTAGCTGGGTCATATGGCGGTCCTATAGGCCCACAAGGCTTCCAGAAGTCGGGTGGAGTAATCTTTCATATCAAGCCGAATAGTGACTTGAAAGATTTTCTTGATCTCCTGATTGGATAGCTTAGCCAATTCGTTGGTCTGGGGATGGTAAGGAGTCAAGATACAATGCGACACCCTGTACTTTTTCATCAGGGACTAGAAGTGCACATTCGCGAAATGAGACCCACCATCACTGATGATGGCCTTAGGAACCCAAATTTGGAAAAAATGTTCTCCTAAATGAACTGGAGAACAACTTTATGAGTATTCGTTCCGGTGGGAACGGCTTCGATCCATTTGAAGACATAGTTGACAGCAAGTAAGATGTACTCAAAGCCATTAGATCTTGGAAAAGGTCCCATAAAATCAATTCCCCATATGTCAAAGATCTTGCACATGATAATTAGATTCAAGGGCATCATATCACGCTAGCCTATGTTAATGAGGGTCAAACAACGGGCACATGCCCTACAGTAGGATTACGCGTCTTTGACCATTGTGAGCCAAAAGAATCCACACTGGAGGATCTTCGCTATGGTTTTACACCTGGAGTAATGGCTACTGCAAGCCTGTTCATGGTAGAACGAGATGACATGGTTTACCTGTTTGTCAGAAATGCATCTTCAGATTACTTGGTCATTACCGATGTGAAATTGATACAAATCTTCCCAAACATAGTAGTTGACATCGGAAATCAGCTTGTCTCACTAGGAGGTTGCCCAATCAGGTAGGACTTTCCTCGTACCAAGTAATTTACGATATAAGCGAACCAAGGAAGTCCATTAATGGCCAAGAGATGTTCAACCGGGAAATGCTCGGTGATAGGTCTAGAAGGGTCAATGATCGAAGAAGGAAGGCGAGACAAATGGTCAACTACCACGCTCTGCTTTTCTGCCTTGTCATGAATTTCGAGATCGAATTCTTACAAAAGAAAGATCCATCGAATTAATCTAGGTTTTTCATCCTTCTTCATAAGTAAGTGCCTCACTGCAGTGTGATCCGAGTAAATGATGACATGGGATCGTAGGAGGTATGATCTGAATTTCTCTAGACCAAATACTACAACTAGTGATGTTGACACATCTATGTCACATGGACTGTCTATTAATGCATGTTCCTAGGCGTATAATTGCACCATGCATTATAAATATTACATAACATGCATCATTCTGCATTTAGATTAGTTTGTACAAATTATTGTTAGGGTTTCGTCGAGTGTTAAGAAATGTATGCGTTGTAGTATAATCAACAAAATCTCAAAACAAGCATTTTAATTTGTTAACACAAATTCAGTAAATAGAGTCTGAGGTCATTCGCAGAGAGTAAATACATAACTCACACATTAATCTTCATTTAAAATAGATGAGCACAATCAATTGATCACAATAATAGATATTCAACAAATAAAACTAATCACATTAATATTCAATGTAATCTAATATCTCAAGAGATCATGAAATCAAAAAGGAAAGAGAATAAAAATAATGGTGATTTGAATCACCACTTATTCTTTTTAATTAAGCATGCATTCAATTGCTCAAATTATTTAACAGTAATCCTCAATCAAAATTCAATGTAAACTTAGGTTCTCAAATAACTCAACAGTACTCAGAATAATCCTCAATCAAATGTCAGGAGTGTAGCATCAAATGCCTTAACTGAGCACAAGCACAAGGCTCTTTAGAGAGCCTTCTTCTCAAGGCTTCAATGCCTTCTCAAGCCCTTCCTCAAGGCCTTCAAGCACAGAGCATGACCATTCTCTTCAGAGGCTAGTTGTTGCCTCTCTCTTCCTTTAGCACAGGGGTGAAGCAAAGGGTCATGTAGCAAAACCCTCCCCCCTCCTCTTACAGAAGTCTCTCGTCTCCTCTCTCTCAAACCTAGGCTTTATCGAGAATATGGTCGAGTATTCAAGTAGTGAATAGGGACCAGGATTATTCTCATGTGTCGAAGGAGAGGTATGCATAGGCAGGTGTAAGTGAAGCAGGGACATGACCCCCAGTGTCTTGGGCAAAGAGGTGAGAACACAATATCATCTTATACACTTGTAGGCGCCCTTCACTTTACATTATGGCACTAAAGTGCCAGCTTCCTTCGAGCAAGGCTGCTGCCGATGCTTCACTCGATTTTAGTTGCTGGTGTCTTCGTGTCTTCAATTGAGGACCTGGGAAGGGTCCTGGAGCTGGGTCGTAGTGTTTGGAGGTAGTAGCAGGGTCAAAGGTGCTCGGAGCACAGTAGTCGTGGTCGGGGAAAGACGGTGGCGATGATAGTGAATGGCAAAACTTGAGAATCAAAATATGGGCTTATAGGCCCTAATCAGTAGGTCCATTAGCATCAATGGAGAATGGAGAACGTGATGGCGGTGTTCGTTTGGCGTTTGGGTGCGTATTGTGGTCGGGCGAGGTCAAGGAAGGAGTTCGGAGGTGGGCATGTTCAGTGGTGCTCTGGAGTGGGTGAATGATGGAATTAAGTGAACGGTTTTGATCATGGAGATGAGGTGGAGTTTATGGGATTGGTAGTGGAGTGTTTAGTGGTCTGTGGTGGTGTGGAAGCCTCTTCAGAGCTCGGTCGGACGTGGAGAAGACAGAGGGATCAAGGGCGAGTTGTTGGTTGAAATAGAAAGGAAAGGAGCTAGGGAGATTAAGGAGGCAAAGAGGGAGAGGATAAGACCTATTTTACTGGATGAAAGGGGGAGGGAGGTTGCAGCTGTGATTGGCCAGTGCCGGAGATGACTAATCCTCCAGTGAGGGAACAAAGAGGAAGAAGGGGTTCTGGACACTCTTAATTTGGCTGTCGAGGAGCGGAAGGAGATGAAGACGATCCCTTTGCCTATGGTATGTGTTAGAGGGCGACGAAGGAGTTTGGAGTAGACTCACCAGAGCTGCGGCGAAGGCGGCCGGAGAGGGAAAATTGTGAAGAAATGTGGCTTGAACCGAGCTAAAGAGCTTGGTTTAGCAATGGGATGTCTTTTATAGAGCTCCAGCTAAGCTTTAGGCAAGGAAGCAAGCCCACAATGGCTTGTTCTTAATGCAAGAAACACCCACTGATCTCATGGGTTTGTTAGGGTAATTAGATGTGATTTGGGATCCAAGATTGGTCCCAATCAATTCTCCATGGTGTGAACTTCAATCCCACCAAATTTGGTGGGATTTGATGAAGATTCGAGTACGATTAGGAGTGGTCAAGCACCTCCTGCAGGCCGGTTGGCCTTCAATGGAAACAAGGACTTTTTCGTGAAGAACATAACAAAGTAAGTGACAAATCTGCAAGGATTTCAAAAGCTAGGGGACCAATTGAGAGAGAGTCTAGCTGAACTAAAATGCAAACTAGGTCAAGATGAACTCTAATTAGGCCCAAATTTTGGTACAAACCTAATTTAAACCCAAGGAATCTAATGATGAAGTCGGATTTGATGTTTGACGAAGTTTGACTAGGCAATCAGAAACCCAAATTAGTGTAGAAGTTTGTCTGTGACTTTGTTTAAGGTCCAAATAGGTTCCAAAGGTCAAATCAAGGGTACCAAGCCTCAAGGAATATTTTTCTATGAATTTTGGAAGATTTAGATGAATTTTATCATGACTAGAACCTTAATATTTTAAGCGTGTCTAAAATTAGGATTTCAGGAGCTGTATTGTTTCTCAGAATGCACGAAAGCTTGTTTCTATCTGTATAGACCCTCTTATTAGACTTTAGCGCTCATTAGACCTTAGATTAACCCCTGGAAACCCTGTGATTATTCTGCACTAAATATATGATGTTAAAACTGTAGAATTAATCTTATTTTAATGCATTCCTCTCAGAATTCATTTGTAGGGAATTACGACTCTCAGGTGATTATGTAGGAGCATTTGTCAATTGATTCTGATTAATTAAAGCTAGTTATGTCCCATGATGATGTTATCATCGTAAATTATAGGTTAATTTACCCTTTTTGTCACCAGAGGAGATGACAATATCATTTTGGGACCTCGGATTGAAGATCCAACCGTATAGATCAGATCAAGGTGACGATTAGAGTCCAACACCTCCGAGATCGCCCTGATCGAACCTCCGTAGCATTAGATGCAGTTTGAGAAAGATCAGAGGTCAAGGGTCAAGGTGGTGTAAATCCGTACGTCAAATGAAAAATCCAACCACACAGATGGCTTCTGATCGACGATTGCCGCCCAATAGTGCGAAAATCAGTTCAATCTGATAACTGTGGCACCATCTACAAGCACTGGAAAATGGACAACCCAAATAGTGCCATGTGGCGCCATCCGAGCCACCCACAGCCGTCGGCCTTCCTCTTCTCCATCTGCACCCCTCAATTTAAGTCATTGAATTTCCATCAAACGGTTGAGATCAAGCCAAGCTCATGCCCTTACATCTTCAAAGCATCCTTCATCACACGATCTGAGCCATCCATCAACGATCTAAAGGTCATGAGAGATCGACCCTTGGAGTGTCTTTAAGATAATCCATGGAGTAGCTCATTCGGCAAATGCCCTATCAAGAGCCAAGGATGCAGGTTCGACTCTATGCTAGCCTCCAATCCACAATGCTGGCGCTCATGCTTTTATTAGACCGTCTGATCGGCATCGAGCGGCGATGGTGAAGGCGACGTGGCATGATGAGTGTCACGCGATTAAGACACATGAGATCACACTCCATTGGATGTGTGGTCGGATGCATGCCTTCTCTGCAATGCGAGGAAGTAACTTTTAAGCCGTCTGATCACTCCATCGAACGACTGATCTTGATCCATATTATGCGACTCTCGGTTGCGCGCGAACGGCTGAAGTCAAGGCTCCAGATGATGTGGCACGACAGGAGGCCTTCGATCTTCACACGACTGTAGATGCATGTGTACCAACAGCAACATGCACCTTTAGTGACACTTATATATGTCACTAATGGTCACATATTTATTTTTAAGGCTTGAAAGACCCTATTGCCCCTAATTTTTGCACCTATAAAAGGGCCATCCCTACCACATATTTCACCATCCCTTCTATTCTCCTCTCACCTACTGCAAAGCTCTACGAGCTGGTCCTATACCCGAGATGCTCCATTAGAGCTAGAGTAAAATAATTTTCCCATCATCTCACCCCATTCATGGAGAATCCCGTTGTTGTCTTGTCACCACCATTTGGGAAGCAGATTCCCTTGCAATGTCACCCTGCTTCATTCTCCGTCCTCCAGCTCTGTTCTCCCTCATCTAGCATCTCATCCCCATCATCCAAGCACTTCGTTGATGCGGCTCGTCCTCCAAGCAGCCGTCGAGGAGGATTTTCTCATCCCTCTCTTTTTATCACTTTCTAGTGTAGATTTCCAGCATTCTAGTTGTAGGAAGTGGATGTAATAGACATGTGATTATGAAATATTGATTCTCTCTCTATTTGTCTCTTTCTTTATATTATTTTATATCTCTCTTCTATTGTTTATTATTTGAGTAGAATAGCTTGCACAGATTAATTTCAACTAGTCAATCTGCTTTGTAAAAAATAATTCCCAACACGATTTTTGATCAAACGTTCGCCTCCTTGTGTTCGACCTGGGAGTCACCAGAGTTTCAGTTATAAATTTTGTTTGATAGTGGATTTTCATGCAACTACAACGATGGGTTTTTAACTCAACCTTTAGTGTACGAAATATCGCTAATTAGTCAGCAACTCTTTCTTTGTAATTGTGTAATTGTGCTGAGCCTCATCTAGCATCTTGCTGGCGTAATATATTGATGTAACATGTTTACACTACTTAAGATGTCAATTTATGCATGTTCTTAAGCATAGGATTGCATTGCATGCTATAAATATTGCATAACATGCATCATCTTGCATTTAGAGTAGTTTAAATAAAATGGAGGTTAACTGTCGCCTTTTATGTGCTTGGACAAGGCAAACTTTTTATCGGGGCCTTGGATCGAAAATCCAACCGTACAGATATGATCAGGGCGACGATTGGAGTTCGACGTCTCCATGATCACCCTAATCAAACATCTGTAGCATCAGATAGAGACCGTGGAACCCTAGAAGATCAAGGGACAAGATGGTGTGAATCCACACTTCAAAAGACAAATCTGACCACACAGATGGATTAAGATCGTCGATCGTAGCCTAACGACACGAAAATCGACTCAATCCGACACCCGTGGCACCATCTACATCATCCAAAAGATGGACGGCCAAGATGGCACCACGTGGCGCCATCTCAACCGTCCAACTGGCCCTCAAGACCACCGCTGCTTTTCCAAAAAGAATTCGGCGCGAGATCTGGGCCATTGGATCTCGATCCAACGGCTGTGGATGCGGCGCCATAAATCGTTCACGCAACCTTCTCGACTGCATAGCGCAGCGAAGATGATGCTGCGGGCGAAGCAGAGGTCGCGGGGTCGAGCCCCCGGGAGCCTCAAATCAGGCATTGCCGAGCGGGCACGTGGAGCGTCGGATCGCGATCGAACGGTCACGCGAGCCTGATAGCGCCCACATGCTATTGCACGCGCGACGAAGATGCAGCATCGTACGCGGGCGGGCGTGCACTGAGGAGGCGGGCGTAGCATGATCTGAGCCATCCGATCTCACGATCAGACTGCTGAGGATGGCTGAACATGCGTGTGCGTTGAGTGTGCGGGCAAGCGAGCAGGCGTGCGCACGCCACCCACTCCTTGCAACTATAAAAGGAGACCCCCTCCACACGAAATTTTCATCCCTTCCTTCTCTTCTCTCCCTCTCCAAAGCTCAAGAGAAGCTTGTCCCACACCCGGGATGCTTCTCGTGAGATAAAGTCAATTTTTCGTCATCTTTCGGAAGCGGATCCTACGATGACGATGACGTGCTGCCCTGTTCCCATTCTTCCACTTCATCCTCCTTTGTCATGCTCCGTCCTCCTTCGTCCAGGCATCGTCCCGTCCGGCTCGTCCTCCAAGTGACAGTCGAGGAGGATATTTCTCTCTCTTCTTTTTTAGGCTTTCTAGAGTAGATTTACTACTTTCTAGTGTAATCATTTTCCCACTTTCTAGTGTAATGAACAATCATTCTGATGATGAAATTCCATGTTTATTCTACATCTCATTTTGGTTTTTGTTTGTAATATTCTCTCTCTCTCTTATTCTCTCTCTCTCTTCTATTTATTGTAGATAGTTAGATAGTTCTAATCTTTGAATTACTTCGTGACAAATAAAACAAATGCGTGTTTTTAAATCAAACGTCTGCCTCCCTGTGTTCGACCCGGGATTTTCAATTTCAGTATAAATTTTATTTGTTGAACACGAGCTCTTCTCTTTCATACTACCATGACAGGTTTTCAAAACAAAACTGTTAGCGTAGCAACCCGACGTTTAACATTGGGTGGATATTCATCTCTGAATTTATTCATCAGCTCCGTAGATTTGTTTTATTTTCTTTTATTAAAAAAAATTTGGAATTCGGAAAGAGAACTTGGGTTTAAGAAAATTTTCAATCTTAGGAAATACTACATTATGATTTGAACACAAAGACCCTTCAAGTCTTCAGACTTAATCAGCCTGTGTATCCACTAAAATGTGGATTTGCTTTTCGAGTCCTCGCCAATCTGAATTCTATTTTAATTGGAGTAAATAAGTTTGGGTGATAAGTACACGACTTATCAACCCACCCTCTGATTTGAGGGAACTTTAAGCGTAAACCATCTACACACTATTTTGTCACTGACTCGTTCTTCAGCGATTTTAACGGAAATTGGGTAGCTAGTGAACCTTCTAGGGTGATATGGCTGGCAAGTTATTGTGGTTAACAGCCCATAGGTAGGTTGTCCAGAGCCTAGTCACTGGACCTTTCTCTTTTTGTTGCCTGTAGGTAAATCTTAGACCAGGGAAGCCACCTACCTAAAAAGAGAAAAAGAAAATCAAAAAGAAAAGAAAAAGAAAAGGAGAAAAGAAAAAAAGAAATAAGCCACACTTCGCCGCACCAGTATGGCTGGCAAGTTGTCTGTGGTAACAGCTCATCGATCGGTTGTCCAAAACCCAGCTCAATAAATGCACTGAAAATTCCCAAAACACTTAGGAAGAAGCGGAAAAGTAGAATAAACTAGGGAGATATACATTGGATTCACCCTTGTGTTGACCCCGTAAAAAGAAAAGTGGGGAGAAAGCTATTGGTTGTAAAGATACACCTTTAGGCAGAATTCTTTTTTAGGTCACCTAGAGGCGTAGAAATCCGAAGTCTGTTTTAACCACCGGTCAACGAGTCTATCACATTCACAATAAAATGCTTAGAACTTAGGGTTCTCATCAAATCTTGGTTGAGTTGAATGGCCGTAGAAAGCCATTCTTAAACCCTAAAACATGAAAATCCAAAAAAAAAATAGAAAAAAGGAAAAAAGAGAAAAAGAAAATTTTTTTTGAATAAGGCGAGGGCTTGAGGCGGTCCGCATTTTGGCAGATACTTGGGCACTGTTGAGTCTTTGAAAGTTCAGATCCTAAGTAGACATTTTCTTAATGACTGAAAATAAACTCAAGCCCAAATAATCCAACCTGATTCTTTTATAAATAGTATATAGTTTTTGCTAGGGACTAGCAAAAGAAAGGCATGGGGGTATGATGTAAACACGTTTACACCACTTAAAATGTCTATTTTTGCATGTTCTTAAGCATAGATTGCATTTCATGATATAAATATTGCATAAAATGCATCATATTGCATTTAGAGTAGTTTGAATAAAATGGAGGTTAATTGTCTCCTTTTATGTGCTTGGACAGGGAAAACATTTTATCGGGGCCTCGAATCAAAGATCCAACTGTACGGATATGATCAGGGCGATGATTGGAGTTCAACGTCTCCAAGATCGCCCTAATCAAACATCTATAGCATCAGATAGAGACCGTGGAATCCTAGAAGATCAAGGGCCAAGATGGTGTGAATCCACACTTCAAATGACAAATCTGACCACATGGATGGATTAAGATAGACGATCGCAGCCTAACGGCACGAAAATCGACTCAATCCGACACCCGTGGCACCATCTACATCATCCAGAAGATGGACGGCCAAGATGGCGCCATGTGGCGCCATCTCAGCTGTCCAATCAGCCCTCAAGATCGTCGCTGCTTTTCCAAAGAGAATTCGATGCGCGATCTAGGCCGTTGGATCTCGATCCAACGGCTGTGGATGCAGCGCCTTAAATCGTTCGCACAACCTTCTCGACTGCGTAGTGCAGCGGAGACGATGCTGCGAGTAAAGCAGAGGTCGCAGGGTCAAGCCCCCGCGAGCCTCAAATCAGGCACGGGCGAGTGGGCGCGTGGAGAGTCGGATCGTGATCGAATGGTTGCGAGCGCCCGATAGCACCCATGTGCTATTGCACTCGCGGCGAAGACCCAGCATCGTACGCGGGCGAGTGCACGTTGAGGAGGCGGGCGTAGCGCGATCTGAGCCATCCGATCTTGAGATCGGATGGCTGAGGATGGCTGAACGTGCGCGTGCCTTGAGTACACGGGCAAGCGAGCAGGCACGCGCGCGTCGCCCACTACGCCCACGTTCAGACCTTTAGCGACAGTTTTATCCGTCACTAAAGGTCTTGAATTAATGTTTTAAAAGTTGTATTGACTAAATTGCCCCCACTCCTTGCAACTATAAAAGGAGACCCCCTCCACATGAAATTATCATCCTTTCCTTCTCTTCTCTCCCTCTCCAAAGCTCAAGAGAGGCTTGTCCCACACCTGGGATGCTTCTCGCAAGATAAAGTCAATTTTTCGTCCCCTTTCGGAAGTGGATCCTGTGACGACCACGATGTGCTGCCCTGTTCCCGTTCTTCTGCTTCGTCCTCCTTCGTCCTGCTCCATCCTACTTCGTCCAAGCGTCGTCCCGTCCAGCTCATCCTGCAAGCGACCGTCGAGGAGGATATTTCTCTCTCTTCTTTTTACTGCTTTCTAGAGTAGATTTACTGCTTTCTAGTGTAATCATTTTCCCGCTTTCTAGTGTAATGAACAATCTTTCTGATGGTGAAATTACATGTTTATTCTACATCTCATTTTGGTTTTTGTTTGTAATATTCTCTCTCTCTTATTCTCTCTCTCTTTCTTCTATTTATTGTAGATAGTTAGATAGTTCTAATCAATTGAATTACTTCGTGATAAATAAATCAAACGTGTGTTTTTAAATCAAACGTTCGCCTCCCTGTGTTCGACCCAAGATTTTCAATTCCGGTATAAATTTTATTTGTTGAACATGAGTTTTTGCGCTTTCAAACTACAATGACAGGTTTTCAAAACTAAGCACGTTAGCATAGCAACCCGACGTTTAACATATATAACCACCAATTTCCCGTCGATTTTCTGCCCCAGTACTACTACTGCATAGTCAGACACATCGCACATGATCTCGATGGGTTGAGACCAATCAGGGGATTGTAGGATTAGTACTTGGGTAACTCGGTCACATAGGATTTCGAATGTGTGAATGCACTCACTTGTCATCTCAAAAGGTGTGTCCTTTGAGAGAAGATTCATTAAGGGGCATGAGATCTTGGAAAAATCAGATATGAATCTGTGATAGAAACTGACATGCTCCAAAAATGATCTGATGTCTTTGATCAAGGAAGGTACAGGTAATTTGGAAATTAGATTCACCTTAGCTCGGTCAACTTGGATATTTTCTTAGAGACAAGGTGTCCAAGCATGATGCCCTTAGGAACCATAAAGTGGCTCCTTTCCCATAAGAGAACCAGGTTTACTTCAATGCAACTTCGGAGGATCTGGACCAGGTATAGGTGGCAATCATCGAAAGATTCATCGAAAATTGAGAAGTAATCCATGAAGACTTCAGGGTATTTACCTATCATATCAGAGAATATGGCTAGCATGCACCGTTGAAAGGTGGCAGGTGCATTGCATAGCCCAAATGGCATCCTATGGAATGCATAAGTACCGTAGGGCAGGTAAAGGTGGTTTTTTCATAATCTTTGGGAAGGATTGTGACTTGATTGTATCTGGAGTACCCATCTAGGAAGTAGAAAAATCGATTTCCCACTAGTTTTTCGAGATTCTAATCAATTAACCGGAGTGGGAAATCGATATTCTATGCAAACTCTCTACGAGTTCGCAATTTGAGTGGGGATGGTTTCTCCAAATTCGGTCGTAATCACGGTGAGCCCTACCGTTTTAGTCACAACTTGGATGGGGCTCACCCAACGGTTGTTAGAGATCAAATAGATGATTCTTTTGTTGAGCCACTTGATGATCTCCTTTTTCACAACCTCCTATAGATTCAGATTTAGTCTTCACTGCATTTCTTGAGATGGTCGTGAGCCCTCTTCAGTATAGATATAATGTGTGCAATAAGAGGGACTTATTCCTGTCAAATCATCTAGAGTCCATCCAATGGCTCTTTGATGCTGCTGGAGGATAGAAATTAGCTTTGTTTCTTGATCAGGAGAGAGTCAAGAGTTGATAATCACAGGAAACATTTGATTCGAACCCTTAAAGCCATAAGTTAGATGATCAGGGAGGGGCTTCAATTCAAGTACCGGGTTATCAGCAACTGGTGGAGGTTCAAGACTGGCCACAGAAGATAGGGTAGAAGCAAGGATAGATCTAGATCAGCTCCAGGCTTCTCGATCTGTGGGTCAAGATCTTCTTCTAGTTGAGGCTTTGGGAGAAGTAGGTTTTCCTCTGTAATCGAGTCCTCAACCAAGGAGCTGATGTCACAAAATTCTTCGATTGCCCTACAGTTTATTCCTTTTTGGGCCTTAAATATATCAATCCTTAGTGTTTTATTCTCGAATTTCAACTCAATCTAGCCCTCTCCACAATTGACATTTGAGATAGCAGTGGCCAGGAATGGTCTCCTTAAGATGGTTGGTATGACTCTCAGTTTTTCAGGAGTATCCATGACTAATACAATGAAGTCCACCGAGAAGTAGAAATCTCGTATCATAACTAGAACATCCTCGAGAACTCCTTTTGGTGACTTAATTGATTTGCCAGCCAGTTGTAGAGTCACCTCAGTTAGTTTGAGCTCGATTTCCTCGAAATGATCTAGTAGGGATGTGGGAATCAGATTTATGGAGGCTCCTAAATCCAATAAAGCTCAATAGAACTCTAGGTCGCCTATCTTACAAGAGATCAGAGAGGTGCCAGGATCTTTCACTTTCTGTGGGAGTTTGTTCAAGATTATAAAGCTGCCTTGCTCAGACAACACAATCGGACTCCCATCTTTATTTCGCGGCTTACACTTTGGTGTATAGAAGTCCTTCAAAAATTGTGCGTAAGCCAGTACATGGCGGATCGCATCCACCAAGGGAATGTTTATTTGGACTTGCTCAAAGATCTTGACTAAGTCCTCCTCAAGTGCCACGAGTTTGGGTTTCCTTTTTCTTTTGGTCAAGGCCTCGGGAAATGGAACCTTTGTTGGTTCCTCTAGGATTGGTTCAGGCTTTGGATCTGGGATAGGTGTGTCCTGGATGACCATCCTAGGGGTAGGCTCTGAATTACCAGGGCTAGAGTAGCTAGGATAAGGTGGATCCTGAGTCATTTTTCCACTACATGTAGTAATGACATCAATGAAATGCATTAAGTTAAATCATTCATTGTTGCATGTTTTACGACATCAATTTTAATTAGAAATATTGAATGTGAGTCCGATTGTCAAACACAAGGAGGTGTGAAATCGAATCAAATACTCACTTTAATGTCACCAATTACGTTGGTTTGTTCGCTTGCAAAAAGAATAGTGAAAGAGAGAGAGAGGAGAAAGTTAGAAATCCATTGATTGCTAAAAGAAGGGAGACTACTATTGTTGCTTAAAACATAGAATATTAGAATCTAAGATAAGATAACAAATCCTATTTTATAAGCACAAATGTCTAACAATAGAAACTAGAGGAATGCTTAATCAAACATAAACACTAAAGAAATTAGTAGTTAAAGGAGGAGGTGAGGCAGCCACGGCGATGGAGGGACTTCCGTTGGTGGCTCAACAACACTAAGGACTTGCTCTAAGCTCTAGAAGGTGGTAGGAACTCTTAGGTAGAAGATGCCCGAAAGTGGAGGAGGATGGGCCCTTTGATAATGGACGAAAAGGGCCAAAATCCGTCCTTAGTTCAACAGCAACATCCAAGCCGTCGCTTAAACTTTGCCTCAAATGATGCTGAAGACCAGCTCACGTGCACCCTTTGCACACGCGCTCTGCTATGTTGGCCCACACACTACGCGCACCGTGTCTGCACTGACCACATGTATACACTGCTGCCGTAGGAGCCTTACTCCGAGCACACGCGCAGCACATGCATTACATGTGCTACTGCTGCTTTTTGAGAGATTGGGGGGTGGCGGGGCTTGAATCTGCACCCCACCTTTGGGTGTGCTCTTGTCGACTGATGAAACACACCCACGAAGTTGTCACGAGGAGAAGCTTCTGAAGCATGGCACGGATGGCTTCTCACCCGTTGGATCAAGATCTAATGGCTAAGAATCGATGATGCAGATGAAGAGGAGCTGGTGGTGGGGCTACTGGCTGGTGTTAGGCAGCCTAGATGGCACCACGTGGCACCATCTAGGCTTTCCATCTTCTTTCCGTTGTAGAGGATGCCACGGTGCTCGAATCGAGATGATTTTTGCATTGCCGGACTATGATTGCCGCTCCGGATCCATCTGTATGGTCGAATTTTTCATCAGAAACCTGTAAGGATGTCGCATTACCTCTTGGCCATTGATCTTCCTTGAACTTGTTGTGGGAGCTATGAAGATCAGATTGAGGTAATTTTTGAGTACGTTGGACTCCGTTCATCGATCCGAATCCATCTGTATGGTCCGATTGCTCGTCTGAGACCTGTTTCAACGTGGACTTGTACACAAGGTCATTAAACATTGATTCTAAGCAATCTTAACGTAAAGTAATACAGAATGCATGCAATGCCCCCAAACGCACTATAATATGACATTAATGCACATGTGCCCTCAAATTTGACTCTAATTGATAATATTAACACTAATAATTGTAGAGTCATCATACCCCCATGCCCACCCCTTGCTAGTCCATAGCAAGGTTTAACCTAAATGCTATTTACAACCTAAATTAGGAATTGTTCACTCAGGTAGAAGTTGCTTGTCAACAGGAGGAAATTTCTACTAAGAACCTAACTCGTAGAGACTCAATAGTGCCCAGGTTGCTTGCCAAAATGCAGACCGCCCAAGTCCTCGCCTTATTCTAAATAGAAGCAACTATATGTTTTTTTCTTTTTTAACTTTTTTAATTTTTTTTGGATTTTTGGAGTTGAGGATTTCGGGGTAACTTTTTATGGCTACCCAACCCATGCAAGGCTTGAAAAGGACTCTAAGTACTGAGCCTCTTATTGTGAAAGTGATAGACTCACTCAACGAAAATTAAAACGGACTTTGGGTTTCTACTCCCCTAAGTGACCTAAAAGAGAAAATGTTGCCTAAAAGTGTATCTATCTGACCAGTAGCTTTCTCCCTACTTTTTTATTTTTGTAGGGTCAACACAAGGGCGAACCCAGTGTATATCTCCCCGGATTATGCTACTTCCCCACTTCTTCCTTAAGTGTTTTGGAATTCTTGTGCAATTTATGAGTTGGGATCTAGACAATCGGCCAATGGGCTGTTACCCATGACAACTTGCCAATCACATTCGTGTAGTGAAGTGTGGCTTACTTCTTTTTTTCTTTTCTCCTTTTCTATCTTCCTATTTCCTTTTTTCTTTATTTTTTAAGTAGGTGGCTTTCCTGATCTAAGATTTAACTAAAGGCAGTGGTAAAAGAGATTGGTCTTGTGGCTGGCCTCTGGACAACCAACCAACGAGCTGTTACCCACGACAAGTTGCCAGCCATACCACCCTGGAAGGTTCATTAGCTACCCAATTTCCATTAAAATCACCGATGAGTGACTCAGTGCAAAATGTGTGTAGATAGTTAGACTAAAAATCCCTCCAAATTAGAGGGCAGGTTCATAAGTCATATACTTATCACCCGACTTTTTCGACCTGATTAATATAAATTACGATGGCAAGGAATCGAGACTAAGTCCACATTTTAATGGACACTCGGACTGATTAAGTCCAAAGACCTAAAGAGTCTAAATGTTTATGTCCCTAACATATCATTTCCAAAAGTTGACAAGCTCCTAATACCTAAGTTTTATTTTCCTTTTTTTTTTCAATAAAAAGAAATAAAAATTAGTTCAAGATAACAATTTTTGTACTCAGATCAAGAGAATTACCACCCCCCATGCATATCTTAGATAATGTCCTCATTGAATTTAAATGTATACAAGGGGGCAAGGAAAGAAATAGCCTAAGTTGTAATTGTGTATCCGATCAGCTTGAAACCTCTAGGTTGCCTCCTAGGAAGCGCTAAGTTTACTGCCTCCAGTTGGACGTAGTTCTAGTTCAATGCTCAATGAGGGTTACAACTTCCTTCAGGGGAATCTGGCAAGAAAGTGTTTCAATCTTTGGCCATTAACTATAAAGGTTTTCCCAGTCTTAGGATTAACAATTTATATCGCCTCATTGGGATAAGGTTTGACCACTTGATATGGTCCCATCCACTTAGATCTCAGTTTCTCAAGAAAGCACTTAAGTCTTGCATCAAAAAGCTAGATTTGCTGATTCGGCTCGAAAGTTTTTCCATTAATGTGCTTGTCATGGGCAGCTTTCATCTTCTCCTAATAAAGTCGACTATTCTCATAAGTGTCCCAACGGATTTCCTCGAGCTTGGAGAGTTGGAGCTTCCTTTGAGTTCCAATTATCTGGGAATCCATATTGCACAGCTTAACGGCCCAGTATGCCCGATGCTCAAACTTAACTGGAAGGTGGCAAGCTTTGCCAAAGACTAATCGATATGGTGACATGCCTATCGAGGTCTTAAAAGTGGTCCTATATGCCCAAAGGGCATTATCCAATTGTGTGGACCAATCCTTCTAGTCAGGTCTCACAGTCTTTTGCAGAATATTCTTAATCTGCCTATTTGAGACCATAATTTGCCCATTCATTTTCAGGTGATACGAGGTGGCAATGCGGTGAGTGACCCCATATTTCTTAAGTAAGGCACGAAACTGGGCATTAATGAAGTGACTCCCACCATCGCTAATCATGGCATTAGGTATCCTAAATCGGGAAAAGATATTTTTCTTAACAAAGTCCATGATAGCCTTATGGTCACATTTTCGGGTAGGTACGGCTTCGATCAATTTTGAGATGTAGTCCACTGAGACTAATATATACTCAAAGCCATTTGATAGCGGGAGGGGACCCATGAAATCGATGCCCCAAACATTAAAAATTTCATTGATCAAAATGGGTTGTAGAGGCATCATATCTTTTCTGGTCATGGTCCCTAAGGTTTAGCATCTACTGCAAGTCTTTGCAAAGTTATATGAATCCTTGAATAGTGATGGCCAGTAAAAATTGGAATGCAAAACTTTTGCAGTCGTTTGCTTGCCAGAGAAGTGGTCACCACAGGCTTGATCATGACAAAAGGATAACATACTTTCAACTTCCCCTTTGGGGATACACCTCCTGATGATTTGATCAGCACAAAGTCTAAACAACATAGGATCATCCAAGAAATAATGTTTGGCCTCAACCAAGATCTTATCCTACTGCAGTCTAGACCAGCCGTGCGGAGTCTGCCCTACCACTAAATAATTAACTAAGTCAGCATACCAGGGTAGACTCTTTCCATGCACAGCTAGAATTTGTTCATCAAGAAATGTGTTAGTTAAGGGTAATGAGGGTCCAATGTGTTCTGGGTGAAGTCTGGATAAGTGGTCAGCTACAACATTCTTGGATCCAGCTTTGTTGCATATTTCCAGGTCAAATTCCTACAGAGATCCATATGATCAACCTGGGTTTAGCATCCCTTTTGGCTAACAAATGTCGAATAGCTGAGTGGTCAACGTAAATGATCACGAGGGATCCTAGAAGGTATGATCCAAACTTTTCCAATCCAAAAACTACAGCAAGCATCTCTTTTTCTGTGATGGTGTAATTCTGTTGATCCTCATCTAAGGTTTTGCTCGCGTAGTAGATCACCATGGGTTTCTTCTCTTGTTTTTGTCCTAGGACTGCCCCAATAGCAAAGTCTGATGCATCACACATTATCTCAAGGTCTTGGGACAAGTCTAAGGGTTGTAAAATGGGTGCAGGAGAGACTATATCCCTAAGGGTAGTGTAGGCCTTGATGCAATCAGGTGTCATGTCAAAGAGCACATCATTGGCTAAAATGTCAATGAAGGGTTTGGATAGTTTGGAAAAATCTTTTATAAGCCTTCTATAGAAGCCAACGTGTCCTTGGACGGATCTGATTTGCTTGACAGAGATAGGAGGTGGAAGTTTGGAAATTAAATCAACCTTAGCTCGGTCAACTTCTATGGCCCTATGTGAGACGATACGACCGAGGACAATCCCCTCTTGAACCATAAAATGGCTCTTTTCCTAGCTTAAAACTAGGTTGACCTCAATATATCGTTTCAGGATTTTTCCAGGTTACTAAGATAATGGTCGAATGAGTCTCCAAAAATAGAGAAATCATCCATAAAGACCTCCAAATATTCACCTACCATCTCTGAGAAGATGGCTAACATGCAATGCTGAAAGGTAGCAGGTGCGGTGCAAACGTGCCATACAGGCAAGTGAACATGGTCTTCTCTTGGTCCTCAAGTGCAATAGCAACCTGGTTATATCTTGAATATCCATCCAGGAAGCAAAAATATTTCCACCCTACCAGTCGTTCGAGAATCTAGTCAATGAATGGTAGGGGGAAATGGTCCTTTTTAGTGGCTTCATTAAGCTTCCTATAGTCAATACATACCCGCCATGCAGTGGTTGTGCAGGTGGGGATGGATTCACTCTGGTCATTTGTGACCACGGCGAGCCTGGCCTTCTTTGGTAACACTTGAGTAGGGCTCACCCAAGGGCTGTCGGAAATTGGGTGGATGATTTCTGCATCAAGCTACTTGATTATTTCCTTTTTAACGATGTCTTGTATATTCGGGTTTAGTCGCCTTTGCATCTGGAGAGAAGGTCGAGCCCGATCTTCCAAATAGTTCTTGTGAGTTAATAAGTAGGGCTAATTCCCCTTAAATCAGAAATTGTCCACCTAATTGCTGCCCGATGCTCAAAAAGAGTAGTAGTCAACCTAATTTCTTGGTCCCTAGTTGATAGGTCCATTTTAGTGGGCCAATTTAGTGCCTAAGCTCATCATTATTGAATTGAGAACTCGATCTTAAGCATGCATTTCACTGAAGAACCAATTAAGCTGTGTCTTGGGTGTTACAGCATTTTCCATACTGCAAGTACACATTAATGAATACCTCATCTATTGACATATTATTTTAAAGGGGTTGATTGAAGGGTCAATTGAGAATTGTCATCGTATTATGTAATTCCTCCAAGCATATTAACAAAGGAAGCAAGTAGGCATACATTTGTTGGCACTTGGTTTTGACAAATGTCATTAACAAAGGAAAGTGATGACTAATGCATCAAAGGAAAAAGAAAAAAATCCTAACATATTCTTTCCCAGAATTCCTTTTCCTCAAAATCAATCAAAGTCCACCACTTGCCTTTTCTTAATCCCACGTTAACACACACAAGGAAAGGTAAAAGGAAAAGAAAGAAAGAAGAAAAAGAGAAAGCACCTTCCTTATTCTCTCTCTCTCTCTCTCTCCCTCAACTCTCTCTTTTTAATTTGGAAATCTTCTCTGACTCTCTTGCAATCTATACATATGTAGGGAACTATGGCAGAGGGGGAATCATCTTCCTCCCTGAGGGAGGATGTCCTCCAACATCCTCTCCTCCCCTGCAAAAAACCACCAAGCATCTTCATCTCTTCTCCAACTTCTCCACCGTGTGCCATCATCACCACCAACGCCAAAATCACCACCATGTCTCGCCTCTGACAACCACCACCACGGTCGGTGGTGACAGCACAGACACCCACAACCACATCCGCCACTGTGTCTCTGACTTCACGACCGTGTGCCCAACTCTACCATTGAGAGCCACTGCGACTGCACCCCCGACCGCCACTGCGAGCCACCATCAAAACCTTCAACCGTGTGCCTGCTCCCCCAGCTAAGTCATCTGAGAACCCATCTCGGACGTTTGAAGATCACCACAGTGCTCCATCTTCATCTCCTTTTCCTTCTATTCTGGAACTCCACCAACATAACTCATCGCTCAACCTCAGCCACCTTCCTCTTCACAAGCAACAGGGCCCTCCATCCTCAACAGTGAGACCACCCTTGTCCACCGCATGCTACCTCCACCTGCGCATGCAGCACCACCGCCATCAGCTCATGCACGTGTACCCGTGCACACATGTCTCCAACCCCAGCAACCCCTCCTCTTCCTCTTCTTCTCAATCGATGGCAAATGGAGAGGAACCCCGAGTGGGAGTCCAACCACCTCCATGCAGCCACATCCACGGGTCTCGAAACTTCACACCATCGACACAAACGATCTCACCTCGACTTCACAAGCTCAGCCACTCCCTCGGACACACCAATAGCAGCCACGCCTGCCAACGAGCCATCGACACCGTCGCCGCTCCTCATCGTCCCCAGCGTCAACTCCAGCTGCCGTTCGGAGTGCCACCACCACCATCAGAAAGCTCTTGTCGCGCTCGACCTTCCTCGAGCTCCTCATCTTCCGTCGTTGCTCCCTCTTAGCACACACACAAGGGGAAGGAATCCCCTATTTTGGTTCACATTAATATTTACATCTAATTCCATTGCCAACTCCTTAAATTTGATTTTGAATATTTCATTGAGGTGAAATTACATCAGCACACTTATACTTTCTTATTATCATTCAGTGTATGCTTTTCATTTGTGATTGCATCAAATTGTGACTCAGATTTGCATCATTCCTCTCTCGTACGAATACTGTTGGAAATTACATGAGATGCCACTAATGATCACATCTTTTAATGAATATTTTATTGAGGAAAAACTGCACCCATAACCTTTCATTCTCTAGTTAGTATGTGCATCCTTCCTCTCATCTCATTTCACAAAAGATCTGGGCATAGATTCCATACTTGATTGGGCAGATATAAAGGGAAATATTCATGAATTTATTGCATCAATTCCTCCCTATGGATACAACCTAATCCACCATGGTTAGTTTTATTGATAAATATTTTTGTTCGGGTTTCTTTTCCACCACGAGATTTCACTGCGACAACATATTTTTCTGATACAACATCATCCGCAAAGTGAAAAACTTTTGATCAATTGGCGCCGTTGCTGGGGAGGTAACAGATGCAATAGATTCACCTAGTTTTTACTTATAATTATTCTAAGTTGCACAGTGATCTGACCAGTCGTTATCTTTTCTGTGCAAGGAATCTGACGAGGCGACAGACGCAGCAAAGCAACGGCATCGACCTTGAGCAATGTCCACACGCGGAGATGACGTAGGAGACCTAGATCCTGCTTTCACGAGGTATTCTCCTTCATCGTGAATTTTATTTCAATTTTGTCTTCTCACCCTTGTAGCAATTGGGGCTAATTTCTGGGGGTCTATCCTCACATTTTTTTTACCTACTAAGGACGCTATTCTTCTGAGTGCGTGATTCATTTTCTGTTTGCTTGCTCTAAAAACAAAAAGGAAAAAATATCGACCTGCCTGTTTAGGAGTTGCATGCCCTTAGGTGCATGCATTTAGGGGTGATTAAGCAGCATACTAGATCTCTTCTATGCACTACGTACACATTTGCACGAAGATTGCTGGAGATAGGTATACCTTTCTATCTTTGCATCTAGCTCCTGTTCATGCATTTGCATTTAGATTAAAATTCAAGACCATCAAACTGATTTAATTGACCTAATTCAGTGGTCACCTAACTGCAATTGGGACTGATAATCAGATTTGACCTTAAAACCAAATCACACTTAATTTGATTTAAAGGGACTTGTCTGCATTTTCAAAATCAAAAATGATTTGCGGTGTGATGCGCACTTCTGGCACTGAGAAAGCACATTAGGCACCGCACTAAGGCTCAATCCCTTAAGGATATAGGCACCAATATCTTTATCTATGCAGACTCTCCTATCTTGCTTTGTGGTGGTGGTACTATCTTTTGACTGAGTGTTTTGATACTTCATGGAGGGGGACACCCCTTAAAGGAACAAAAGGGTAGTTAAAAGGCACTGCTTACGCATCGCCTCAAAGGAAGGGTTCGCCCTACTTGCATCCCCTTGTTCGTCCTTGGAGTAACTTCTCACTTAATCACCTAAGAGTATCAACTAAGCAAGGTGTAAGTTCTAAGGCACACGAAGGTCGATTTAGGGCCCGTAATTGATTGTGAAAATTCTATGGCCACCAAGAAAGAACGTAAACGACCTCTGTTCTTCTCAAAGAGCTTGTCAGGGATCTCAAGTCACAGCTCCCTCTTATACCACTAAAGTAGGAATGGACGGGTGCAAACTTGACCCCATTTGACAACATTAAGGAGTAGGTTGGAGGTTAGCTCAACTCTGCTCGAAGAAAAAAAAGAGAGTCCCATTGCCTTGTGTTTGATTGGGGTGTGTTTTTCAAGTCGTGTTTTCAAATGGATTACAATAACTACTTCACTTCTTACTTTCACCCCAGAACATCAAATCCCAATCCCATGACCTGCAGTGATTGACCATCTGATGAACAATGGGATCCTTCCTACTCCTACTATAGGAACATTGGTCTGATTAATCCCCAAACTAGTGGTGATGAGCAGAACCTAGGAGAAGGGTATCCCAACCCTAGCTCTTCCATGACCATGCCCAACCTGCGCACCATTCATGATTTGTCTTATCGAGGTTGGACCAATACTCCTAGGCAACTTGAACCTGAGATTGACTATCCTCCTCAATTTGATGGTAGCCTCTCCTCTTTTATGATAGAAATGCAAAAGCAATAGGAAGAAATGATGGATTATATGGGAGAAATTTTGAGGAATAGTCAAAGATTAACTGAAGAGATTAGCCAGCTTAGCAATCCTCCTACAGTCAATTCTGATCCCTACTCTTATACCCCTGATTACCAAGATAATTTCAAGGAGAACAATGACAATAGGGATCCTGTTTGAGGAGTAGCTATCACTTACACGTCCCTCATGAGATATGCCCACCAGAAGGCAATCTTGGTGACCATCCACCTGATCTTCATTCGAAGGAGAAATTGGTCCCATTAGATGAACTCAACCCGACTGATAGTATCTTCGTTACATTTGATGAAATGGGTTGCAGTCAAATAGTCAACCAAGCTCCCAGTCTAAATCTTAAGGTGGAATCTATACCCCATTCTAGGGATCCCGAGCATATACCATACATTTCTAAGAACCTTGCATCACAATTAGAGCTCCTTAAGGATTGTGAGAAGTCTTGGATTCCAAATGAAAACACATTGGAAGAAAGTGCACCAACACCTGTCACTGACTTTTATGAGGATTCACAAATCCTAAACTCAAGTGACCATGAGAAAATTGAGATGGAATTAGCATAATTAGATCAATATAGGTCTCAGGGACACGAGGAGTTGATTTCTGAGGAAGCACTTAATCCTGATATGAAAGATTGTTCTAAGTCTTAGAGTCAAGAGGGACAAAATGTAGAAGTGGATGATGATGACCTTGAGGGGCCCGGACTCAGAGTATGGAGTGTCTCTAGGGGTGATTATGTGTTGTTCGTGGACTTACCCCTAGAGGATCTGACTGAAATAACCAAATCTGGATTCCTACATACCTTTGACTATCAATATCATCCTCTCAAACAGTTGGAAGAAATGGAAGCAATTACTACTCTTGAGGAAAGAATCTATACACCCCAAGAATAGGATCTTAGCATTGAACGAAAACCTAGGGATGTCATTATTGGGGACACTCACAACCTTATTGCTTCCAACCCACTACTACACGATAGTGAAATGAGCAACACCCTTGAGTGGATCAATTTGGATGACGAACATTTGGGCCCATTCCAGGACACGCACAACAATGATATGAAGCATGGAAGGCAATCAATACCTAAGGCTGCTTCTGATAACATTCAAGAACTGGAATGGATATTGGGGATGAATGCTGAACTTCTCACACCCTCTTTAACCCTTGTCCCTACACCACACCTGAGAGACTTACACTTCTGCAGAAACAGCTTCCTAAAATCTCTACTCATACTTTTGATTAACGGGGGAATATCCAGACCAATATACTCAGTGGTAGAGTGGCGAGTGTGGATCGCTGCTTTTCCATGTTAGCCCATCAGTCTCGGGGTATGCTTCTTCACACCCTCTGTTGCCCACACAAATCTACTTGAGGAGCCTTTGCCTCCTCGTCGCACACTCTCAGAGTCACTACTCATGTGTATTTTGTAAAACCTCCACAAATAGCTCAAGCGTACCCTCTTTTCACCTACTTCTGGTGAGTATTTTGCCTCACTATCCATCACCAGCTTGGCAACATCTTGGGTTACTTACTTGCAATGCTTGGTTGGTTACGTATCTTCTGTGGGTTTCCTTCTATGTCCCTTCCAGAACATGATTTATGAGCTATCCCAACTCCACCTTAGGTAATAATATCTTTCCTTGCATTTTGCTTTTCAATGAGGACATTGTCAGATTTAGGCATGGCAGGGTATAACCTGAGGTTATTCGTGGCATTTATACATATTCTACATGCAATTAGGCATCCATCTTGCATTAAAAAAAATAAAAAAAAAAACAAACAAAAAAAAACAAAAAAGAAAAAGAAGAGAAAGAAGGAAGGAGATGAAATTTTTTGAGCTAAATTTCAAATATATTAAAGAAAGACACAGAGAGAAAATGTGCAAAATTGTGCAGGTCCCAACAGTTGATTATGGAAGAGTTACCTAAGTTCTAGGCCAAAATAATTGAATAAATAAAGTTCTGAAGTGCTAGAGAAAAGGAGATAAGTGAGGGATACCGACTTTAGGCCTCATGGGTCTGTTCTAGGGCTTAAACACTTACGTATTTGTTAAGATCTAGACTATTCCTCAAGAGGTTGAGGGAGTTGTGAGGCTGATATATTAAGTCTAAGGCTTAAGGAGTATTCAGGACCGTTTCCTGCTCTTTGGTTTGCGGGACTTGGTAACCTAAGCACCCAAAGATCACACACGGGTCTGGTTCAGTGCGCATAACAAAGAATAATGCCAAAAATGTGTCTATTCTGAAAATGTTTTCCTGAAAAGTTGACTTAGGAGTAGCTCGAAGACACAAGTTGATTGGATGAGTTCTCAGCGTGGAGAGGAATATAAAATAATCCCCTCAAAGATGTGTTATAACATATCGTCTCCTCGATGCTTGTCTCCTAGGATATCTAAATATCGTACTAAGGGCACATAAGCATCTTGTTCTGGTTCAGATACCGTGGGTAGAATTATCCCAAAATGTCGATTGCCAAGGTCTGAATTTAGCTACAAAACACCATGGGCGACTCTATCTCGAAGTGTCGAAAGCCAAGGTTTTGGGGGTTGCCATGAGCGGTGCTACCCCGAAGCATTGATTGCCAGGGACCCTGCGAGGATTGATGGTGGGGACAAGGAATCCGATACAGATCGTGTTTAGGGCCAATCCAATGTTGAGTCTAGTAGAATTTAAAAAGAAAGAGAGAAAACTCTCGAAATAAGATTTCCCCCTCTCTCTCTTACTAAAAATGCACTAGAAAACTGAACCTAACCTTTCTACACATATGCACAGAAGCTTTAACCTCTAGGGTCAACGAACCTCTGGGAAATTTTTGTGGGCCTTAGAAACCTTCACAGCGGACCCAAGGCTGAGGCTGGTCAAGTCCGTATCTTGGCTGGTACTTGAGTACCTTTAGGCCTATAGTTGGTACCTTGATCTAGTCTCTAGAGGTGTGGCATGATAGGACATCCTAACGGTAAAGTCTAGCTTAGAGATTTGGTCTATTACGTATGATTTTGCTCGGGACTAGCAAAACTTAGGCATGGACGCATTTGATAGGTCCATTTTAGTGGACCAATTTAGTGCCTAAGCTCATCATTATTGAATTGAGAACATGATCTTAAGCTTGCATTTCACTGAAAAATCAGTTAAGCCTGTGTCTTGGGTGTTACAGCATTTTCCACGCTGCAAGTACACATTAATGAATACCTCGTCTATTGACATATTATTTTAAAGTGGTTGATTGAAGGGTCAATTGAGAATTGTCATCGTATTATCTAATTCCTCCAAGCATATTAACAAAGGAAGCTAGTGGACTTACATTTGTTGGCTCTTGGTTTTGACAAATGTCATTAAAAAAGGAAAGTGATGGCTAATGCATCAAAGGAAAAAGAAAAAAATACTAACATATTCTTTCCCAGAATTCCTTTTCCTCAAAATCAATCAAAGTCCACCACTTGCCTTTTCCTAATCCTACGTTAACACACGCAAGGAAAGTTAAAAAGAAAAGAAAGAAAGAAGAAAAGGAGAAATCACCTTCCTTACTCTCTCTCTCTCTCTCTCCCTCAAATCTCTCTTTTAATTTGGAAATCCTCTCTGACTCTCTTGCAATCTATACATATGCAGGGAACTATGATAGAGGGGGAATCATCTTCCTCCCTAAGGGAGGACATCCTCCAACATCCTCTCCTCCCCTACAGACAACCATCGGGCATCTTCATCTCTTCTCCAACTTCTCCACCTTGTGCCATCATCACCGCCAACGCCACAACCACCACAGCATCTCGCCTTCGACAACCACCACCGTGGTCAGTGGTGACAGCATCGACACCCACAACAACACTTGCCACTGTGTCTCCGACTTCACGGCCGTGTGCCCAACTCCACTACTACCAGCCACCACGACTACACCCACGACCGCCACTGTGAGCCACCATCAAGACCTTCAACTGCATGCCTGCTCCCCTAGTTAAGTAGTCTGGGAACCCATGCCGAATGTCTAAAGATCACCACCGTGCTCCATCTTCTTCTCCTTTTCCTTCTGTTCTGCAACTCCACCAACATAACTCACCGCTCAGCCTCAGCCACCTTCCTCTTCCCAAGCAATAGGGGCCTCCATCCTTGACTGCGAGACCACCCTTCTTCACCGCGTGCTTCCTCCACCTGCGTGTGCAGCACCACCGCCATCATCCTGTGCATGTGTACCCTTGCGCAAGCGTCTCCAGCCCCAGCAGCCCTTCCTCTTCGTCTTCTTCTTCTTCTCCATCGACGGCCAACAGAGAGGAACCCAAAGTGGGCTTCCAACCACCTTCATGCAGCCACGTCCACGGGCCTCGAAAATTCATGCCATCAACACCAATGATCTCGCCTCGACCTCATGAGCTCAGCCTCACCCTCGGACACGCCAACAGTAGCCATGCCCGCCGGTGAGCCTTCGGCACCTCCTCCACTTGTCCTCGTCACCGACATCGACTCCGGCCACCGTTCGAAGTGCCACCACCACCATCGGGAAGCTCTCATCGCGCTTGGCCATCCTCAAGCTCCTCATCCTCCACCATCGCTCCCTCTTTGTGCACGCACAAGGGGAAGGAATCCCCTAATTTGGGTCACATTAATATTTACAGCTAATGCCATTGCCAACTTCTTAAATTTGATTTTGAATATTTTATTGTGGTGAAGTTACATCAGCACACTTATACTTTCATGTTATCATTCAGTGCATATTTTCCACTTGTGATTGGATCAAATTGTGACTCAGATTTACATCATTCCTCTCTCGTACGAATACTGCTGGAAATTACATGAGATGCCAATAATGATCACATCTTTTAATGAATATTTTATTTAGAAAAAATTGCACCCATAACCTTACATTCTCTAGTTAGTATGTGCATCCTTCCTCTCATCTTGTTTCTGTTGGTGCTAGAGCACCACGATCATTTGTTTTGATGATAACAAAACACGTGTTATTTAACATTTGCAATTTGAGTCCTAGATTTCAGGTCAATTGCAAATGTGGACGTGTTTAGACGGAGTTCAAGCTCGCATCCAGGACGGATTGGAGGAGCTTAACGGAAAACAGAGGAGGTTCGCGTGGAGCGAAAGATTGGAGATGGAAGACAAGAAGAATAGGATAGATTCTTTTTTATCCTTTCATGTATCTCTTGTATTTATTTTCTTGCTCTTTATTTTCCTTAGACATTATGTTAAAGAGCCTCAAAGAACCCTAACAGTAGTCCTAGGAACACCTGCACAACCCTAGGATACGTAGGTTTTCTGTAGAACACTTAGAAAACCAATATAGGGTTAAAACTGACTTTCCAGACGTCTAATTCACGAATCAGACGTCTGATAAAGGATTTTAAGACGTCTGACTGTTGTTTCAGACGTCTGATAACTGTTAGGCTGGACATAGTTAGTTCTGTCTGATGAAATCAGACGTCCAGACCTTAGACCAGACGTCTTAGGAGACGTCTGATGACTTTGCCAGACGTCCAGTTAGTGGACCGTTGGCTGGCTCAAGAATATGACCGTTAGAGCCTTATCAGACGTCCATAGGACTTCACAGACGTCTGATAAATGACCGTTTTGCCTCGGCTGACCCAAAATCTCTTCTCAGAGATTTTCTAGCCGTTGCAACGTTTGGAAATCAATTCCCACGATAAAAGTAGGTTTCCAGACGTCCAGACTTAGTGCCAGACGTCCTCTATGTCGTCTGATGGACTTGTACAAAAACCCTGTTTAGATCTGATTCAAGTCAGGGAGAAACCCGCATAGAATCAGACGTCTGACCTTGGAATCAGACGTCTTAAAGTGGCCTTCCAGACGTCTGATGCCAGAGTTAGACGTCTGATAACCCTGTGAAGTGTAATCATTGTCCTGATTTCGGCCTAATTCTCTTGGGCTTTGCACCCAACGGCTATGGAAGCTTTTCCAAGCCTTCCAAAGCCTTCCTAAGGCCTCTATAAATAGAGGGGAACCTTTGTAACATACATATACTTAGAAAAAACACAAGACACACTTAAGCAACATACTTCCACTCTCTTGTGTCCAAGAAGCTCTTGCTCTCTAAGCTCAAGTTCTACATCTTGAGAGCATCCAACCGTTGCGCACCCGCTCTCCCGCCGTTGTCTACGAGAGCGAAGTTGCGCCGTCGCGTGGCTCACGCACCCGCGTCATCGTCGACGCACTCCTTGCAAAGGGGAGTTTCCTATTTCCTATAGAAGCTAGGTTTAATTATTTTGTTGGCTCTATAGGACTATTGTTTCTTTTATCTTTGTCTTTTGGTTGGGTATTCGCTTTGCGAATTCCCGTCTCCTTCGTGGGACAAAATCCTTCTCGTGGAGAGAAGGGGTTGAGGAACGCTACCCTCGTACTTGTAGCGTGGTTGTACTGAGGTTGAATCACCCTCGTTTTAAAGTGATTCGGTTAGTGGATTTGATCAACTAGGTTGATCGGAAAATCCTAACTCGAGAGGGTTAGGTGGTGGTTTTCACCCGGTTTGGGTTTCCACCTATAATTTCTTGTGTACTTGTGAGATTGCTTTTTATATTTTATTTCCGCAATTATTTTTACGTCACCCCTCCTGGTAGGGACGAAACTTCAATTGGTATCAGAGCAGGTCTCGCATTTTCGGCGTTACAAACCGGCGAGGATCTAAACATGGAGGGAAGCTGTTCCACAAGTAGGATTTCCGAGGGGCAGTCCACAACCCGTCCGCCCTACTTTGACGGGAACAGCTACAGCTACTGGAAGCTGAGGATGAAGACGTGGCTCCAAGCCACTGAATTCGAGGTATGGGGATGTTGCGAAACCCCATACGAGATCCCGAAGCGACCCCAAGGAGGATACTCGCAACAGCAGATTCGGGAACTCTCTCTCAACGCAAAAACAATGAACGCATTGTATTGCGCGCTCAGCTCGGAGGAGTTCAATAGAATCTCGCAATGCGCCACCGCATACGAGATCTGGCACACACTCGAGGTAACTCATGAAGGTACCTCTAAGGTAAAAACTTCTAAACTCAATTTACTTTCACAAGAATTTGAGGCTTTTTCTATGAAATCTGACGAAACTTTAAGTGAGATGAACACTAGGTTCACTCTCATAGTGAATAACTTGAAAGCTTTAGGAAAGACTTTCATCAAGGGGGAGCTTCAAGGGAAGCTTCTTCGTTCCCTTGGACCGGAATGGGAACAGAAAGTCACCGCCATCGAAGAGGCGAACGAAATGGAGGAGCTCAACATGGAAGATCTCCTAGGCAATCTGATGGCCTACGAGACTAAGTTGAAGCAAAAGAAGAAGGATACACCGGAGCCTAAACTAAAGAAGACTCTCGCCTTCAAAGCCGCGTCGGATAGCGAGGTAAGTTCCGACGACGAAGACTTTAGGATTTTACTTAAAAATTTTTCCAAGTTTTGTAGGGAATTAAAGAAAGAGAAAAAGGAGAAGAAAGAAAGCCCGAGACGTTGCTACCACTGCAACGGGAAAGGGCATATGCGACCAGAATGCCCTCTTCTCAAAAAGGAGAAGAAGAAGGAAAAGGAGAAGAAATCCAAGAAGAAGGCGTTCCAAGCCACTTGGGACGATTCTAGCTCGGAGGAAGAAGAAGAAAAGACCATAGAAGAAGAAACCGCTTGCTTCGGTTTCATGGCCAGAGGAAGCGACAGCGAAAGCGAAAGCGACTCAGACAACGAGGTAAATCTCGATCTTCAAGAAGCATTTAATGAACTTTTTGAGATTAGTAAATCACTTAGGGTAGAAAATAAAGGCATTAAAAAGAACCTTAGTTTTCTTAGAAATGAAAATGATAGGTTAGAAAAACAACTCAAGGACATAGAAACTAGTCCTAAGGATAATAACCTATTATTAGAAAATCAAGACCTCATCAATGAAAATAATAAATTGATTGAGGAAAATGATAGTCTAAAAATAGAAATTTCTGATTTAAAGACTAAGATGAATACTATAGAAAGAGAAATTGCATGTCTTAGGGAAAGCTCTAACAAACTAATCAACAAAGTAGATGATTTTTATAGCCCTAAGGTTGAGAAAGGATCTCCGTCAAGGAGACCCTCTAACAAATCCGGATCCAAGCCCACTTGGATACCGAAAAAAGAATTAGAATCTTGTTTTGTAGGGTTCAGGGATGACTACAACATAAAGGACTGGACCTACAAGCTCAAGGCTGGTCAACTTAAGTTGGGAGAACCAATGAGTAGACCAAGGAGGAGAAGAAGAAGACCGACGAGACGGCGAACAAACGACGGACCCGCCGCACGTCGACCACCAGATTGGAGACCGGCGCCGATGCCCGGGCCTCCAAGCTACGGATGGGAGCCCCATCCGATGTGGCATCCACCACCACCATTCGGGCCATTTTATTGGCCATGGTAGGTGAGGTAAAACCCTTTACCCTATCTTTTTATCAGTAGCATTTAGATAGGGGGAGTTAAAAATCTTACGAGCTAATTGTCAATTTTTAAGGGGGAGAAATAAGGTAGCTAAATTTCCTTTAGTAAGGGGGAGAAAAATAATAGCTATCTTGTTGTTACAAAAAGGGGAGAATATTACCTTTGTTAAGATAAATTCATAGAAGAGCATGTTTTAAGGGGGAGTTATAGGAAATTTAAAATCAAACCTTTTTGATAATGTCAAAAAGGGGGAGGATTTTTATGCATTATTATTTACGGTTTTGTCATCATCAAAAAGGGGGAGATTGTTGGTGCTAGAGCACCACGATCATTTGTTTTGATGATAACAAAGCACGTGTTATTTAACATTTGCAATTTGAGTCCTAGATTTCAGGTCAATTGCAAATGTGGACGTGTTTAGACGGAGTTCAAGCTCGCATCCAGGACGGATTGGAGGAGCTTAACGGAAAACAGAGGAGGTTCGCGTGGAGCAAAAGATTGGAGATGGAAGACAAGAAGAATAGGATAGATTCTTTTTTATCCTTTCATGTATCTCTTGTATTTATTTTCTTGCTCTTTATTTTCCTTAGACATTATGTTAAAGAGCCTCAAAGAACCCTAACAGTAGTCCTAGGAACACCTGCACAACCCTAGGATACGTAGGTTTTCTGTAGAACACTTAGAAAACCAATATAGGGTTAAAACTGACTTTCCAGACGTCTAATTCACGAATCAGACGTCTGATAAAGGATTTTAAGACGTCTGACTGTTGTTTCAGACGTCTGATAACTGTTAGGCTGGACATAGTTAGTTCTGTCTGATGAAATCAGACGTCCAGACCTTAGACCAGACGTCTTAGGAGACGTCTGATGACTTTGCCAGACGTCCAGTTAGTGGACCGTTGGCTGGCTCAAGAATATGACCGTTAGAGCCTTATCAGACGTCCATAGGACTTCACAGATGTCTGATAAATGACCGTTTTGCCTCGGCTGACCCAAAATCTCTTCTCAGAGATTTTCTAGCCGTTGCAACGTTTGGAAATCAATTCCCACGATAAAAGTAGGTTTCCAGACGTCCAGACTTAGTGCCAGACGTCCTCTATGTCGTCTGATGGACTTGTACAAAAACCCTGTTTAGATCTGATTCAAGTCAGGGAGAAACCCGCATAGAATCAGACGTCTGACCTTGGAATCAGACGTCTTAAAGTGGCCTTCCAGACGTCTGATGCCAGAGTTAGACGTCTGATAACCCTGTGAAGTGTAATCATTGTCCTGATTTCGGCCTGATTCTCTTGGGCTTTGCACCCAACGGCTATGGAAGCTTTTCCAAGCCTTCCAAAGCCTTCCTAAGGCCTCTATAAATAGAGGGGAACCTTTGTAACATACATATACTTAGAAAAAACACAAGACACACTTAAGCAACATACTTCCACTCTCTTGTGTCCAAGAAGCTCTTGCTCTCTAAGCTCAAGTTCTACATCTTGAGAGCATCCAACCGTTGCGCACCCGCTCTCCCGCCGTTGTCTACGAGAGCGAAGTTGCGCCGTCGCGTGGCTCACGCACCCGCGTCATCGTCGACGCACTCCTTGCAAAGGGGAGTTTCCTATTTCCTATAGAAGCTAGGTTTAATTATTTTGTTGGCTCTATAGGACTATTGTTTCTTTTATCTTTGTCTTTTGGTTGGGTATTCGCTTTGCGAATTCCCGTCTCCTTCGTGGGACAAAATCCTTCTCGTGGAGAGAAGGGGTTGAGGAACGCTACCCTCGTACTTGTAGCGTGGTTGTACTGAGGTTGAATCACCCTCGTTTTAAAGTGATTCGGTTAGTGGATTTGATCAACTAGGTTGATCGGAAAATCCTAACTCGAGAGGGTTAGGTGGTGGTTTTCACCCGGTTTGGGTTTCCACCTATAATTTCTTGTGTACTTGTGAGATTGCTTTTTATATTTTATTTCCGCAATTATTTTTACGTCACCCCTCCTGGTAGGGACGAAACTTCAGTTTCATAAAAGATTTGGGCACAGATTCCATACCTGATTGGGCAGATATAAAGGGAAATATTCGTAAATTTATTGCATCAATTCCTCCCTGTGGATATGACCTAATCAACCATGGTTACTTTTATTGATAAATATTTTTATTCGGGTTTCTTTTCCACCACGCAATTTCACGGTGACGACATATTTTTCTGATACAACATAATCTGCAAAGCGAAAAGCTCCCGATCACTAGTCAGGTGTGTATTGACAATCACAAGGAAGGTATGATTAGGTCCTAGGAAGACTAAAGGTTATTGGGTAAAGGTTTGAATTTAGGTGTAGTTGGTAGAATGTTTGATGGATAAGGGAAGGGAAGGAGTTGACTGACATCAATCTCCTTAAATGGATGTTGCCGGTGGTAATCAATTCTATAGAGTTCAATCTCGAAACATTGTGATGGGTCAGGGTAATCAACAGCTGGTCAAATCAGATGGTCCTCTAAAGAGCTTATAGTCAGGCACTCTTCCACCAAGGTTTCCACGAGATCGTATTCCTCGACCCAACCACAATCGAAAAATTTGGTTGCCTTGAAGATATCCAATTGCATCTTCCTATCTCCAAAGGCAATTTCCATGTGTCCCGTGTCACAATCAATGTTAGACTTGGTCGTAGCTAGAAAGGATCTGCCCAGGATGATGGGTGAGTTTTGTAGTTATTCGGGGACTTCCATGTCAAGGACCAAGAAGTCAACCGAGAAGTAGAAGTCCTTAACCCGAACAATTACATCTTCAACTACCCCCTTTAGTGTTTTCAGAGATCGATTGGCTAGTTGGATTGTCACAAGTGTGAGCTTTAATTCTCCAAACCCAAACTGGTGATAAAGGGTAGTTGGAATTAGGTTAATTGAAGCACCTAAGTCCAGGAGCTCTCTATCAAAGGTCATGTCACCAATATTAAATAAGATCAAAGGCACTCCGAGGTCAGTCCCCTCAAGAGGTAGGCTACTCGATATCACCAAACTCGCCTGCTCAGAAAGCACTACTGTCCTAGGTGCTTGGGTTCTTGGCTTACACTTACATGAGCAAACATCTTTCAAAAAGTTTGCGTAAGCCGAGATATGCTTGATTGCTTCGAGGAGAGGTATATTGATCTGTACTTGTTTGAAATTTTCTAACAAATCCTCATTCTCAGCCACGTTTTTCTTCTTCTTTACCTTATCCAAGGCTTCAAGGTATGGGATTTGTGTTTGAACTAGGTTAGATTCTTGATCCTTGGGTTCCTCCTGCTCATCCTCAAAATCAAGTATCTTAGGTAGTGGGGTCATAGGAGGGGTTAGCCATTTGGGGTCCTAGGTTTGAGTGCCACTTCTCAAGGTAACCACGTTGGCTGAGGCATTGGAACCAGGTTAGGTTCTTGAGAAGAAGAAGTGGAAAACCTATGGGGTGTCTGAGGGGCTTGTAGAATCATATGGGCCTGCCCCTAATTTGGTTGGAACCATTGAGGATTGTGGCCTCTGTTCATTACATTCCTAGGGTTCGGTTGTGTCCAATAGCTAGCTCAATTGTCCCTTCACTAAAGCCCTCTCCTCCTAATGTTTTTGATTCATATCATCCATCATTTTGATAAGAGTGTCCATTTGGTTTTGTTGTGTTGGAGCCACCCTATTTTGGTTATAAGATGGTCTAGCAGGTGGACCTTACTGATAGGAGGGAAGGTTTGGCATGGGTTGGTTCTAGAATTGGTTTGATTTTTGGTTCAAACAGGAAAAATTAGGGTGGTTGCGCCATCCAGGGTTGTAAGTGTTGGTGAAATGGTTAGGCTTAGAATATCTCTGGATGGCATGCGCATCTTCAAAGGTAGAAGATGCTGAAGGGGAGGGGAAAGAATAATTAGTGTTTGAGGGAGCAAAGGTCCCTCCCTGGAACATGGTCAGGGGTTGTTCCAGGTGCACTTGGTTCATAGACTGAACCTGGTTGTTATTGTGTGCTCCCTTCGCTAGGGAGAAGTTTTGAAATGGGGTCCAGGATTGGTTCAATAGCTCATCAATTTTCTTACCCACCAACTCAACCCGATCTAATTTCTTTACTATAATGTCCATGTCAACCATCCCAGAATTAGTTTGCACCTCATAAATCCCACCACGGGGTTGACTGAACCTATTAAATTGGGTCATGGAGGTATTATTAAGAGAGTTCTCACTCATTGACTAAAAGAGCTTGAACGTGCTTTCCTCATCCTTATTTAGAAAATTGCTCCACATGAGGTATCCACGAAATTCCTAAAGTTGTTGTCCAGACCATGGTAGAAAATCTGGGCCAATTACCACCTTGGAACCTTATGGTGTAGGCATTTCCTCAGTAATTCATTGAATCACTCCCACGCCTATGGAATTTCTCTCCACTTTGTAGGGTCAATGTAGTGATGGCTCTTCTAGGGGCATTAGTCTTTCCTATGGGAAAAAATTTCTTAAGAAAAGCATGCCCTAATTCCTCCCAAGTGGAGATGGGTCTCCCTAAGGTTCTAAGCCAATGAGAAGATTTGTCTCTCTGGGAGAATGAGAACATCTTGATTAAAACAATGTCGAAATGGATGTTCCTTGGTTTTACGGCCCGTGCAATCCGATCTAAGTCTTCCAGGTGTTGGAAAGGGTCTTCATTTGAGCTCCCTTGGAAATGGCTTTGAATCAAGCTAAGGACATTAGGTTTTATCTCAAAATCATCTCACCCTTCGGGGGCACTAAGGTATGGTTCAACATGGATAGCAGACGGATTGTAAAAATCACGGAGAGGCCTTGGTTGGCACTCAAGGGGTGGGGGTGGGTTAGGTGGGTTCAATGGGGGTTGCCCTTGAGGGTTTTGCCTTTGAGGATTCTGCAGTCGGTGTATGGCTTGCATGATGGTATAGATCTGTTGTTGCTGAAGTTGGTGGTTAGCTGTAATTTGAGCCTGAATCATGGCCATGGCATCGGGTTGAGGTTGATCCTCAACCTCCTCAACTCTTTGGTCGGCCATTTCCTCAGTCCTACCCCTTGAAAAATCAAGTCTCCTCCTAGTCACTTTATCTAAAGCAACCAATTCAGGATGAAGTGATTGCCTTCCATGCATACACTAGAGAAGAACAAGGAGTGATGCAAAATGAAACAGATGCGAGAATGGTGTGTGCACAACCAAGCAAACAAATCTAGGCCCTATAGTGTAGGCTTAGGTAACCTATGCTTCAGAAGTAAATTCTGACCACACGATGAATTTGGTGTTGTCCTTACTCTCGAAGGTGGTAAAGTTGGGAAGGCGAAGCAGGGGGAGCGTGTCTCGAAGGCCGTTAATTATGCTAAACCCTTGCTTACTTAAGTCATTTGACAAATGAGCCTCCCAACTTATCACCTTTTGGAGTAAGCAGACGTCACCAATTCGCAATGCGTTCAGGAAAAATATCCTGAAATGAACTCAATGAATCCTAGGGCCAACATCTACTCAAATTTAATTTAGGGCTAGGTCAGTGTTTGTGCTTAGGGATTAAGCGAAGGGCGTTAGGGGGGGTTGATGCCCTTAAAAATTCCAATTAAGCTGTGAACATAATCGGGTGCAAGAACCCAATGCCAAAATAAGTGTTCTTTATCAAGCAAGATTGTGATGAACGGCTTTTAGAGTTTGAACCTTGCTTTATTGGATTTTAGGATTCCACTTGTTTACAGATTCAATCAGGGCACAAAGATATTGTCACACGGTTGGTGAAGATTGATTTTCTTTAGGGCCTTTTGTGTGACTACGAAGTTAAAAGCTGATTGCACAGATTGACCTAAATTAGGCTACGACTTAGCATAAGTTAGGGTAATTCATGCATGCATAAGCATTGTCTACATCTTTACTGCTTTCCTTTAGCTATGCATGAAATAATGTTATAATGTGTTGATTAAGTGCATTATGTCAATTGTGGCAATAAGCTGATCTGGAGCAGGATCTGAAGCTAGATCAGGAATAACAGGAGTTGCAGCAGAGCTGGAGCAGAAGGCTTAGATTAAATATAGGAATAATGATGTAATGGAGTAAAAGGTTTGCTATTCTATTAAGTAGGAATAAAGTAGTAAAATGTTAAGAGTTGAGGTCTATCCTAGCCCTAGGTTAGCCTATAGACTTCCCCAAGCCTTAGCCACCCTTAGATTAGGTTACCACACCCTAGGAAGGCCTAAAACACTAGTTCCAACCCTTCTCTGGACGTCTAGATAAGTTATAGGATGTCCAGGACCCTTAGCCAACTCCCACACACCTTAAACCCACTTCTGCAGTGTTATTGGACGTCCAGACACTTTGTCAGACGTCCAATTTCTGCAGAATACTCAAAGCAGAATCCAAAATCCCTCCTGACTCTGATTGGACGTCCAGACAACAAGTTTGAACTTCTGATTTTTGAGTATAAGATGTCTGATTATATTATTACACGTCTGATACTGCTCTCCGGTTCCTATTTTGAGATTCAAGCCTTGATTTTGGATCTCTAGGTCCCTAAACCCAATTCCAACCCAATAGGAACCTAAATTAAGGTGCCCTAACCCTAGTACATCACCTCTAGACCTCCCTAAGGACCTAATTAGGTCCTCACTAAACCTAATTGACTTGGATCTTAGTCAATTCCATCAGCCTACTCAATTGGACTCATTGAGTCCAATTGAGCCCTGATCTCAGCACACACTATCCAATTGGACTCAGTGAGAGTCCAATTGACCTAGACCTAAATTAATTGAGTTGTTTTACTCTCAATTAAGTTTCCAAACACCCAATTAAACTTGTATTAAGTTTAATTGCACTTTACCTTAGTGAATTAGGGTTTATAACCCTAATTTGAGACATACCTTGACCTAAACCCACTAGAACCTAACCTAGTCAACCTAGCCACCTAAGTTTCGACCCACACACACCATCCACACGAAAATACCTAGCCTAGAGTTCTCTAGAACTCTCTACGATGTGTGGTTGCCTTGGTTGCCAAAATTAGCAACCAAGAGCCATTTAATTTTTAGATCCACATTTGGTGGATCTAAAAACCACCATCCACCCTCTCTCTCTCACTCTCCCACAAGCTCCCACCATAGGCCTCTCTAGAGAATTCCATAATTCTCTAGAGAGCTTCCCTTAGGTCTGTAAAAAGACCCAATGGGTGGCCATTTGCACCCATTCACATCCCTTGGCTTTATTGGCACCACTCACCTCATTAGCTCCATACACGCCCACCTTCACTTAGGTTAGCTACTCCACCTCCACGACCTCACCACCATCATGGAGGACATCATGCCGGGGTGCTGGATCAACCCTACCTCTCTCCAAGGGTCGACCTAAGCTACATTGGCCGCCCCTCATTCTTCTCCCAACCACTCCAAGGCCATCGGGGATCACCCATGAATGCCCTTTTCTCTTCTAGATTTAACTCATGCTCTTTATAATTTTACTATTTTTATTTACTACTTAGTAGTGTAGTCTTACTTCTTCCCCAATGATGCATGCGAAATCCCCCCATCGATTCTTGTATGTGATCATTTTCTAGTAGCTAGGTTTAATTTTCAAGCATTTATGTACAAGCTTTCCTCTAGATTCCTTGTGCAACAACTCCCCAATGAATGAATGGAAACACACTTTTATATATATATATATATATCTTTATGTGTTTGAAATCACCACGAGCTAAATGATTATCATTTTTGTGTGATTTAGGTGCCTGCTCTTTAACTGTTTATCTATTACGCACCAGCATGTCGTTTCCTGAGGATATTGAAAATTTAACAATAGATGCTTTCTCCATAACTAGTCACCACCTCACTAGAATCGTGCACACAGAAACTCACACGTTCACTTTCGTAATTTACTTGATGCATGTGCATGTGATCCGAGTTAATAACAGAAGTGGTGAAGTTTTTGTTAGGAGATTGGAAACCGGCGTGCATCTTTAAACGAAGTAGAGTAGTAAAAAGATCGATTTCAAAAGTGAAATCAATGCCTCCCAAAGACGTACAATCAGGACTCAAGTCTCATAATTTTTGTAAAATAATATCTTTGTTGGATCGTACTTCGCGACTATACTACGACATTTTTTTCTATCAAATACGCGATCTACGACATTCCAAACAAAAGCACCCTAGTGTGGAAGACCCAAATTTACATTTTTCTAAGAGGGGTCAATCTGTCTATAACCTCTAGATCAGTGTGCGAGTTTAGGAATTGAATCAGATCAAGCACTAATCTTTTTCAAATGCAGAAAAAGTCTTCAAAAGAAATGCATAGAATTTCAAGAACTTTCCAAAAATATGAGTCTCTTACAAATCCAAGCTATATGGAGTTTGCAACAATAGAAACAACCTATAGGTCTCCAGAAATCAGGACAACCTTGTGCACTTCCAATAGAGTATTTTTCATGGCCAAACAACAAAGAATATGGCTATGAAATTTTAGTTGGAGTTCACTCACTGAAAGGAGCACCTCTGAGATTTTTTTAAGAATTTTTAGAGGTGTTAAGGATCCTCTAATCATGTGCTCAACCCAAGTCCAGAAAATAGTGTTGCGAAATTAATGGGTTGAGAACTTAGTGGTGGTGTTTCCTTTGACAAACACAAGAGAGGGTTTTTTAGAGACAACCACTTAGATCATTTCCTTGGTCCAAAGATGAAAGGTTACCTTTAGATCATGGGAAGACAAGTGTTGCTTGATCTGAATCGAGGTTTTAAAAGTAATGCACTATAGTATAGCCGATAAATTGTGAAGAACAATTAAAATTTATAGCTCAAAAGAAATCCAAGGTCGAACATAGGGAGCAATAGGCAATTTAGTACTCAAGATTGCAATTCTAAGCACAATAGAACAATGTAATAAAAACTTTAAGCACAAATGATATAAATGAAAGAGTTAGAGTCAATGTAGCAAGAAGATTAGGGCAAAATGATGATTTAAATCACCAATTTACCCTATTAACAATATACTCAAATAATGCTACAGTATCAACCACATAATTTTCATGTCAACTTAAGTGTCTCAATAATGCAACAGTGACTCAGAACCAACAATAGAGGCAAAGGCCTCTGTTTTTCCTTCAGGCTTCAGTGAGAGACACAAGTACAGCACAGAGGCACAAAAACCTCTAAGAGACTAAGTGTTGAGAGCAGAGGCGCAAAGGGAAAAACCGCCCCCTCTCTTCCCTTCTCTTCTCTTCTCTTCTCTCTCAGATACCCGAGACTAATCGGGTCAGTAACTAGGTATATGGTCAGGGGTCCAAGTCCTTGGGTTGTAAGCACGGATGAGGGTGCGTAGGTGTGCAGGGGACCTCACCCCCGTGTGTCAAGGCAATAAAGCCTTGGCACAAAAATAATTTATCCTCTGCTTAAGGTGCGCCGCTCTAAGATGTGGGACTAAATCCCATAGCTCCTTCGTATGGTACCAGCTGCTGAAGATGTGGTCAATTGATGGTAAAGGAGTAGTCAAGGCTCCAAATCAAAAGCCTGGGCATCTTCCTGGAAGTCTTCCACTCTGCTTGGAGATGGAGCCTGGAATAGCTACCATGAGAATACTTGCTTTGAGCTCTTCGAAGGAGCTCTGTCAATGGAAATGGCGGCTGAATACCTAAAATGAAGAAAATGGCCTAATGGCCTCATTAGAATAGCTCAGTAGATGCGCATAGGTGCGGAGAAGGTGGTGGTGGCAGTGGCATGCTGTACAAGTGATTGAAAGTGGCTGGCGAAGGTGGAGAATGGTGACAGAAGTTGGGTTGTTCGGCAAGTCAAATAAGAGATCAAAACCCCAAATTTATTTGGGGATTTTGATCAGTGGAGCAAGGCGACGCTTGCTGACTTGGTGGCGGGTGAAGAGATGTTCCATAGCAGTTGGAATCTCTCGCTTGAGGTGCACCGGTGAGGTGGAAGATGGAGATGTGGACGGTGTAGGAGCAGTCGAAATGACAAAGTAGTATCATGGTGATGATGTGCGGAAGATATGGAGTCGAGGAGACTAAGTAGTGGTCAACAAGGGGTGGAGAAGGCACTGAGTCTGCTGTGGCCGACGCCGGAGACGAAGGTGCTTCAGTGGGAGAGAACGACTATGACGAAGGGGGAGGAAGCGCCTCGAGGGTATGTCGAGGTGCAGAAGAAGCTAGGGAGTCGAGACTGGCCAGTTATAGTCCATGACGGCTGATGAAGAAACTCGGAGAAAGGGGTCACTGAAGCGAGGTGGAGAGAGCCGAGGTGGAGAGGAAATAGGGCTAGATTTGGCTCAATTTCTTGCTTAGGAGTTGAGGAATGCCATGGGGAGTCTTTTATAGGCTTAGGGGAACTTGAAGAGTAGGAAACAAGCTTCAAAGCTTGCTTAGGATTCAAGAAGAATCTCATTGATTGCGTGGGTTTGCATGCACGAATCAGTTGGTTTTAGGAATTAGAATCGGTCCTAATAGGTTTTCCTATGTGTGAACAATCTCACCAAATTTGATGGGATTTCATTCCCATTTGAATGAGATTTGAGTCAGTCAAAGCCTACCTGGAGGTCGGTTGACCTCCAATGGTGGCAAGGACTGATTTAAGAAGTTGAAGAAGTTGGGGGGCTTTTTGCAAGGATTTCGAAAGCTGAGGGGTTATTTGAGAGAATAAGAGTTAGACTTGGACTAAAATGCAAACTAGGTCGAAATAATCTCATATTAGGCCCAAATTTTGCTACAACCCTAATTTGGATCCAAAGAATCTAATGGTGAAGTTGGATTTTGGTTTTGATCTAGTTTGACTGGGTAATTTATGTAAAAATCCAAATTAGGGTAATAGTCTGTCTGACTCTGTTTTGGGTCAAAATAGGTTCGATGGTCAATTCAAAGTTGCTAAACCCTAGAGAATATTTTTATATGAATTTTAGAAGGTTTATGTGAATTTTATCCTGATCAGAAGGTCAGTAGATTAAGTGGGTCTATTTTTAGGATTTCTGATGTCATTTAATTATTGAAATACGTGAAAACCCATTTCTATCTTCATGGATGCCCTTATTAGACTTAAATGAATATTTGACCTTTAGTATCCTTTGAAAAATCCCATGGTTATTCTGTATTTGTGGATTACTGGTAAAATTGCAGAAATAACCTTTTATTCCTCTTTTCTTCTCAAAACAACTCAACCTACCCAAGAAACCTTCTCACTGATATGTAGGAGCTTTTATAGACTTTATCAAATAAAATTAAGCTAGTTATGGCTCATGATGGTGTTCCCATCATACCCTTATGCCAAGCTTTTGCTAGTCCCTTAGAAAAATTCTATGAATCAAACCAGTTAGCTAGGTCGGATGTAACCATCAGGATGCCCTGCTAAGCTGCATCTCTTGGAATCAGATCTTAATACAAACAATAGGCCTAGAGGTACTCAAGTACCAGCCCAGATCCAGACTTGACTAGCTTTCGCCTCAATCTGCTGCGAAGGCTTCTAAGGCCCGCAAGAACAAACCTAAGGTTTGTTGGAACCAGCAGTTAAAGCACCCATGCTTGAAACATGGTTAGTCCAGGTTTAGTTTGCCAGTGCATTTGTAAGATAGATATAAGAGATTTTTATTTGTGGAGAGCTTTCCCTCTCTTTTCTTTTATACTTTTCCTTAGACCCATCCTCGGATTAGCCCTAAACACGTTCTATATCAGATTTCTTGTTCCCGTCATCAATCCTCGCAGGGTCCCTGGCAATCGATGCTTCAAAATAGCACCACCCATGCCAACCCCCAGAACCATGGCTTTCGACACTTCAGGATAGTGATGCCCATGGAGTTATGTAGCTAAATCCAAACCCTGGCAATCGAGATTTTGGGATAATCCTGCCCATGGCATTTGAACTAGCACAAGGTGCTTACGTGCCCCCGGTAGGATATTTAGATATCCTAGGAGACAAGCACCGAGGAGACGATATGTTATTGCGCATCTTCAAGGGGAATTTCCCTCCTCTCCATGTCGGGAACTCATCCAAATCAACTTGTGTTTTTGAGCTGCTCCTAATCTAGATCTTAGGACCATTTTCAGAACAAATTAAATGACCTTTGGCATGATTTTATTATTTAAAGTGCACTGAACCTGGCTGTGTGTGATTTAGGGTGCTTAACTTACCGAGTCCAGCAAACTAAAGGTCAGTTAACGAGGTCGAATACTTCCTAAGCCTTAGATCTAATACACAAGCTTTGCATTTTCCCCAACCTCTTGAGGATTAATCCGGATCTTGACAAGTACGTGAGTGTTTAAATCTCATAATAGATCCAAGAGGCCTAAGGTCGGTATTCGCCACTAATCCCTTAAGTTTTAATCTTCTAGGTCTTAATTCATCATTCAATCCAACCTAGAATTTAGGTAAGTTCCATATTATTTTGAAGGGACTCCATTTTTTTCTTTGTCTTTTTTCTCCTTTCTTTTCTTTTCAAATTTCCTTCCTCCTTTTTCTCATTTTTTCTCAAATGGATTTTCTTTTTCCTCAACCTCCATTTTTTTTTAAAATGAAATCCACTTTGTGAGATTTTATTTTCATAGCATTTTGCACTTTAATACCCCCTGTGCCAATGATTTGCAATGTCCTCATTGTAAATTAGGTGGGTTCGAGTTCAGCTGAGATCGTGCATTAGAATAGGTTCAAAGGGTGCTTGGGTGGATGGGTCACGGTGACTGTTGCGAATGATTTCAAGCTCTAATACATGTACCAGAGGTGGATTCAGTTGTTCGAATGGACGAACCCTAAAGTGCAATATGATTTCAGCGAAGAGATGTGTCAACAGGATTTCAGATTTTTTCAAAAGATGACGGGTTGCCTCCCATTAAGTGCTGAGTTTAATGCCATCAATCGGGAGTAATAAGCTCAAGGAGAATGAAGATCAAAGGATAATGCAGCAAAGTTCGCATCAGTTAGTTCGATGAACAGCTTGAGTCACTGGCCATTCACAATTAAAGGTTTAGAATTAAGGCTGGGTTGACTGATTTCAATGGCTCCATTTCTAAAGATTCGTCTCACCAAGAATGGCCTCATCCATTTAGATCTGAGTTTTCTTGGGAAAAGTTTTAGCTTGGCATCAAAGAGTAGGACCTTCTGACCGGGATGATAAGTTTTTCTAGATATGTGTTTTTCATGAAAAGCCTTCACCCACTCTTTGCAAATTCGTGAGTTCTCGTACGTGTCATTGGGTAGTTCCTCGATCTCGCTCATTTGAAGCTAATGGTGGGTTTCGACCTTAAGCAGATCTAGATTGCACTTCTGTACTGCCCAATAGGCTTTGTGCTCCATCTCGATGAGGAGGTGACATGCCTTCCCGTACACCAACCTGAACGGAGACATACATAATTGGGTCTTATGGGCAGTCCTATAAGCCCACAAAGCTTCCAGAAGTCAGGCCGACCAATCCTTCCTGTCAAGCCCAACAGTACCTGGAGGATTTTCTTGATCTCACGATTAGATAGTTTAGCCAATCCATTGGTTTGGGGGTGGTAAGGAGTTGAGATTCAATGTAACATCCCATACTTGGTCATTAGGGATTTGAACTGTGCATTTGTAAAATTGGTCCCTCCATTAGAGATAGTAGCACGTGGGACACCGAACAGAGAAAAGATGTGTTGATGAATGAACTTGATTACTACCTTATGATCATTGGTTCAGATCAAGATAGCTTCGATCCATTTAGACACGTAGTCTACAACGAGGAGAATGTATTCGAAGCTATCTGATTTAGGGAAGGGTCCCATGAAATCAATCCCCCATATATCGAAGATTTCGCATACGAGAATCGACTGTAAAGGCATCATATCGCGGTGGCTCATGTTGCCCAAGGTCAGGCAACGAGTGCATGCCTTATAGTAATCATGTGCGTCCTTGAAGATCATGGGCCAATAGAAGTCGCACTAGAGGACTTTAGCTGCAGTTTTATGTTCGAAGAAGTGTCCACCGCAGACCTGGTCATGGAAGAAGGATAGAATATCCTGAATTTCCACTTTCGAGATGCATCATCTGATGATCTGATCAGCACCAATGCGGAAGAGGTACAAATCTTCCCAGATGTAGTACTTGGCATCAGAAAGCAATTTGTCCTTGGCCTTCGACTAATCAGACAGGATCTGATGTGACGCTAAGTAGTTAACCAAATCAGCATACCAGGGAAGTCCTGCATCGATAGTCAGGAGGTGCTTATCAGGAAAGTGTTCTGTGATTGGTCTGAAAGGGTTGATGATATCAGAAGGAAGGCAAGACAAGTAATCAGCTACCACATTCTGTTTTCCCACCTTGTCACGAATCTTGAGGTCAAATTCTTGCAACAACAAGATCCAGCAGATTAGTTGAGGTTTCCCATCCTTCTTCACCAGGAGGTGCCTTACTACGATGTGATCTGAGTATATGATAACACGGGAACCCAAAAGATAGGATCAAAATTTTTCAAGGCCAAATACTATGGCTAGCAGCTCTTTCTCAGTAACTGTGTAGTTACACTAAGCCTCATTAAGTGTCTTGCTAGCGTAGTAGATGACCACGGGTTTCCTATCTATTTTCTGCCCAAGTACTACACCCACTGTGTAGTCAGATGCATTGGACATGATCTCAAAGGGTAGAGACCAGTCAGGGGATTGCAGGATTGGTGCTTGAGTAACTCGATCACACAGGCTCTCAAATGCATGAGTGAACTCCTTGGTAATTTCAAAAGGGACATCCTTTAAGAGAAGATTAGTTAGGGGGCATGCGATTTTCAAGTAATCAGGAATGAAACAACGGTAAAACCCAACGTGCCCCAGAAAAGAGCAGATGTCCTTTACCGAGATAGGCATGGGTAGTTTCGAAATCAAATTAGCCTTACCTCAATCAACCTAGATTCCTCTTTCAGAGACGAGGTGACCCAAGACAATTCCCTTAGGTACCATGAAGTGGATCTTTTCCCAGGATAGAACCAGATTCACATTGATGCAACGCCTGAGGATTTAGACCAAGTGCAGGAGGCAATCATCAAAAGATTCCCCAAATACTGAGAAGTCATCCATGAAGAGTTCAAGGTATTCACCTACCATGTCTGAGAATATGGCAAGCATGCACTGCTGAAAAGTGGTAGGTGCATTGCAGAGACCGAATGGCATCCTACAGAATGCATACATCCCAAAGGGGCAGGTGAAGGTAGTCTTTTCTTGGTCCTCAGGATGGATTGCCACCTGGTTATAACCGAAGTACCGGTCCAAGAAACAAAAGAATAGATTCCCTACCAATTTCTTGAGTATCTGATCAATAAATGGCAGTGGGAAATGATCCTTTTTCATGGAGGTATTTAGTCTTCGGTAATCAATATAGACTCTCCATGAGTTTGCGATGCAGGTCGGTATAGTCTCTCCGATTTTAGTAGTAATAATGGTGAGTCCCACCTTTTTGGGCACAACCTGAATTGGACTCACCTAACGACTGTTGGAGATCGGGTAGATGATCCCTGCATCTAACCACTTGATGATCTCCTTTTCCACAACATCCTGTAGGTTCGGATTCAGGCATCTCTGCATTTCACGGGATGGTCATGAGCCCTCTTCGGTGTAGATGTGATGCATGAATATGAGGGTCTAATGCTAGTTAGGTCAACGAGAGTCCACCCAATAGCTCTCCGATGCTGCTGGAGGACAGAAATCAAGCGGGTTTCCTGATTAGAGGTAAGGCGGGAATTGATGATCAAAAGAAACATTTGATTTAAACCCAGGAAGACATATTTGAGATGGTTAGGGAGGGGTTTCAACTCATGACTAGATTTTCAGCAGTAGCAGGTGGTTCAGGGTAAGGTTCTGGAGTAACGGTAGGAGCTAAAGGTATCTCTAAGTCTCATTCAGGCTCCTCTAAGTGTGGGGTTTGATCCTCTTGTGGTTGTTCATCAGAGATAAGCAGGTTTTCCTCGACACATGGGTCATCAATCACGGACTCGATGTCACAAATTTGTTCAATAACCCCATAATTAATATTTCCTTGGGCCTTAAAGATATCCATCTTTAGTGCCTTGCTCCCAAATTTTAACTCAATTTGGCCCTCCTCACAATTGATGTTGGCCTTAGCTGTGGCCAAAAAAGGTCTCCCCAAAATGATCAATGTGTTCTTCAAGTTCTCAGGAGCATCCATTTCTAAAACTATAAAGTCCACGGAGAAATAGAAATCGCATACCCTAACTATGACAACCTCAAGAATTCCTTTTGGTGACTTAATAGATCGATCAGCCAACTGCAATGTCACCTATGTCAGTTTTACCTCAGATTCTTCAAGGTGGTCAAGTAGGGATGTAGGCATTAGATATGGAGGCTCCTAGATCCAATAATGCATGGTCAAATTGAATATCACCGATTATACAAGAGATCAGAGGGGTACCGGGATCTTTTGCCTTAGGCAGGAGCTTACTCAGAATGATGGAGCTGGCTTGCTCCGTCAATACGATTGGGTTCCCACCTTTGGTTCATGGTTTACTCTTTGGTGTACATATATCTTGTAGGAATCTTGCGTAAGCCAGTACATGGCGTATCGCATCCATCAAAGGGATGTTTATTTGGACTTGCTCAAAGAGCTTGACCAGGTCCTCCTCAAGAGCCACGGGTTTGGTTTTCTTCTTTCCTTTGGTCAAGGCCTCAAGAAATGGAACCTTAGATGGTTCCTCTTGAATTGGCTCAGGCTCTTTATCAGGGATGGGTGTGTCCTGGATAACCAATCTGGTGTTATGGTCTATAGTCTCAAATGAGTTGTGGCTAGGAAAAGGTGGGTCCTGTGTTGCTTTGCCACTGCGAGTGGTGACGGAATTTAATCCTGCCTGATTCTGGTTTGGGCTAGGGAGGATAGGTGTCTACTGTTGAAATCCAGAATAAAAGGTTGAAGCATCCATCCCATCAGGGGATGGAGCAGAATGGGCCTGATAGACAAAGTTGGCTTGGCCTCAATTTGAATTCATAATGAGCCTCTGGTTTGGCACGTTATTTGGATTTGGAAGAAGCTAAGAAGGGAGTGCACCCCGCCGGCGAGCACTTGCTAGTTGGGCCAATTGATTGTGCAGCTCAGAAATCTCTTCTTTATGTTGTTTTTGCATGTCAACCAAAGTCTGGAGAATCAAAGATGTCTGATCTTCCTTAATTGGTCCAGATTGAAAATTTTGATTGGGCCTTGGTTGAGTGGGTTGATAGGGACATTGGTTTTGTGGTCAAGGTTGGAATTGATGTCTTGGATTTAGGTTATTTCCCAACCATGCAAAGTTTGGATGATTATGCCATCCAGGGTTGTAGGTATTAGAGAAGGGATTGTTCTAGATGGCGTGGAGATCCTCGCAGGTTTGAAGATCCCCAGAATAATCAGGGTACGAGGGTTCAGAGTTCCCCCAACTGTGGTAGGTTGCTCCAGAGTTGCCTCCGAAACCATAATCAGGCGAGGGTGGATACGCATCCATCCATGGAGAGTGGTAGATATTGTGTGCAGCTTCCCTACCTGAGGGCGGGTGTGTATATGTACTTTATGGTGTAGAGGTGGTCTTGTGTAAATGCCGAGTGATGTCGTCCACCTTCTTCTCAATGATGAAGACCTTATCCAATTGACTGCTACTAACTCCAAGTCAACGAATGCGGAAAGGCCTCGAGATTCGTGTACCCCCTATTATTTGTCAATGAGTGGGTGGATGTCCAGTCGTACACACCCAGTGATTCATTGTTCAGGGAGTTCTTGCACATGTTCTGGAGAATTCCCCAAATCTCATGTTCATGCTAACTAATGATGCTGCCACCGCAGGTTGCATTGACAAATAGCTTGATGTCATCATGGAGCCCGTGGTAAAAGGAATGGACTTGTTCCCACTTCGGGACTCCGTGATGGGGGCATTTGCACATGAGATCCAGAAAACGATCCCATGCCTTATGTAGAGATTCTCCTACTCCTTGGGAGAAGTGCGTGATTTGGTGCCGCATAGCGTTTGTATGACCAATGGGATAGAATTTTTGTGGGAAGGCGATTTGAAGTTCTTCCCATGTGTTGATCGCATGTGGATAAGTTTGAAACTAGTAGGCGGCTTTGTTAGCCAGAGAGAAGGAGAAGATCTATAAGAGCAAGCCATCTCGATTCTGCATGTCTGCCCCAAAGGTGTGGGCCAGATGCTTCAGATTCTTGATGTGTTCAAAAGGATCCTTGGAGTTCAAGCCATGGAATTTTGGAGTCATGTGAAGCATACTAGGCTTGAGCTCCACCTCGGGTCCTCCCACAAGGATATTGATTCGTGGTTCGATCTCCATTGTCGTAGGATTTTAGTGATCTTGCATTTGAGGATGCGGAGGTGGGTTGATGAAGGCATTGATCGGATCTCTAAAATCAAAGAATTGTTCTAGTTCAAAGTTAGGTCATTCTGGCTAATCCATGGTTGTGATTTGAGGTTCGAGCTTAGAATCTGAGGAAATGTCAATAGGATTAGGTTATTGTACAAACACGAAGGTCGAGGCTTGGCCTCGACGAGAGTGAATAACTAATGGAGGCCTTAAGGGTGGTCTTAAGGACCTCCTCCCAAACATGCACCGATGGAGAAGATGAGGGATAGAATATCAGACGGACCCAATCGAGGCACCCAAAAATTTTTAGATGACTATGGAGGTTCGGGGTGGATGATACCGTTGGATCAGAAAGTTGTCCACCAGACAATTACTTGGGCAGCCAAGAAGGGAGAGTCCCGCAAAGACCCCTACATGGTAGAGCATCCCCACGGGTTACAGGGTTTCCTCCACCCAACCTTCCTTGTCATTGAGGGTCCAGGTAGATCAGGATGGATAACTTGACCTCTTAAGTCTACCAATTTTAAGTTTAGATGAGGTGCTTATGATTCTACTTGAACTTTAAGATTTTTTTTGCAAGGTGACCTAATTTGAAGATTGGTTGACTGCACAAGGTGGGTCAACTTTACCTGATTTGTCCTTGATTATTAGGTCCCAACTTTTTAAGATTCAAGTGGATATTTAGAGCTTGATTTTAGGGTTTGCTTGATTAGGTCAATTCAAGCAAGGCTTGGGATGCACACAAGTTGGGAGAATATATTCTTGATTAAGGAAGTGGAGTCCTCAACCCTAGAATAGAAATCCTATTTTGGCTCTGATTGATCCAATTAGTTCCATCCAAATTTGGTACCTAGGGCTCAAGCAAGAAGCTGATACCCCTAGATACCTTAAACCCTAGGTAGGTGCAGAAATCAAGGTTAGGGTTTGTCTACAAAAGAATAAAATTAGGCAACTTGTGAGGATTGATTCTAAGAATGAAAAGCAAGTTGTCCCTAATTGATTTTCTTCCTTTTTATTTCTTCGCAGAATTAGGGGCTTTTAAGGAAAAAGGAAATGGAATTTACCTGCCCCTGTAGTGTTTGGTACGTGGCTAACTCTCCTCGATTGGATTCTTGCATAGATCACAACAAAAGAGATAGAGAAAGTTAGTATCAAATCAGAAATCGCAATCAAGAGATCAAACTGTGCGTTGCTCCCTAGCAACAGTGCCAAAATGTTGCTCGCTCTAAATCAGGGTTTTAAAAGTAATGCGCTATAGTATAGCTAATAAATCACGAAGAACACTTAAAATTTATAGCTCGAAAAAAATCCGAGGTCGAACTTAGGGAGCAATAGGCAATTTAGTACTCAAGATTGCAATTCTAAGCACAATATAACAATGTAATAGAAACTTTAAGCACAAATGATATAAATGAAGGAGTTAAAGTCAATGTAGCAAAAAGATTAGGGCAAAATGGTAATTTAAATCACCTATTTACCCTATTAACAATATACTCAAATAATGCTATAGTATCAACCACACAATTTCCACGTCAACTTAAGTGTCTCAAGAATGCAATAGTGACACAGAACCAACAACAGAGGCAAAGGACTCTCTTTTTCCTTCAGGCCTCAATGAGAGGCACAAGCACAACACAGAGGCATGAAAACCTCTCAGAGACTAAGTGTTGAGAGCAGAGGCGCAAAGGGAAAAACCCCCCTCGCTCTCTTTCCTTCTCTTCTCTTCTCTTCTCTCTCAGATACCCAAGACTAATCGGGTCAGTAACAGGGTATATGGTAAGGGGTCCATGTTTGTGGGCTGTGAGCATGGACGAGGGTGCGCAGGTGTGCAGGGGTCCTCACCCCCCATGTGTTGAGGCGATAAAGCCTTGGCACAAAAATAATTTATCCTCTGTTGAAGGTGCATCACTCTACGATGTGGGACTAAATTACACAGCTCCTTCATGTGTTACCAATTTCTAAAGATGTGGTCAATTGATCGTAAAGGAGCACTCAAAGCTCCAAATTGAAAGCCTAGATGTCTTCCTGGATGTATTCCGCTCTGCCTGGAGAAGGAGCTTGGAATAGCTACTGTGAAAATAGTTGCTTCTAGCTCTTCGAAGGAGCTTTGTCAATGGCGACGGTAGCCTAATACATGAAATGAAGAAAATGGCCTAATGGCCTCGCCAGAATAGCTCAGTAGATGTGCATAGCTGCGGTGAAGGTAGTGGTGGTGGTGGCGTGCTGTGCAAGTGGTTGGAACTAGCTAACGAAGGTGGAGAATGGTGACAGGAATTGGGTTGTTTGGCTGGGTGAATAAGAGATCAAAACCCCAAATTTATTTGGGGATTTTGATCAGTGGAGCGAGGCGACACTCGCTGACTTGGTGGCGAGCAAAGAGATGGTCTGTAGAGGCTGGAATGTCTCGTAGAAGGTACACCAACAAGGTGGATGACAGAGACGTGGATGGTGTAGGAACGATTGAAATAGCAAAGTAGTAGCATGGTGGTGATGTGTGGAAGATAAAGAGTTGAGGAGACTAAGTAGTGGTCGACGAGGGGTGGAGAAGGCACCGAGTCTAGTATGGCCGACGTAGGAGACGAAGGTGATCCAGTGGGAGAGAACGGCGATGACAAAGGGGGAGGAAGCGCCTCGGGGGCATGTCGAGGTGTGGAAGAAGCTGGGGAGTCGAGACCGGCTGGCTATAGTCCATGATGGCCAGTGAAGAAGCTAGGAGGAAGGGGTCGCTTGAGCGAGGTGGAGAGAGCCAAGGAGGAGAGGAAATAAGGTTAGATTTAGCTCAATTTCTCACTTAGGAGGTGAGGAATGCCATGAAGGGTCTTTTATAGGCTTAGGGGAACTTGAAGAGTAGGAAACAAGCTTCAAAGCTTGATTAGGATTCAAGAAGAATCCCACTGATTTCGTGGGTTCGCACGCATGAATCAGTGGGTTTTAGGAATTAGAATCGATCCAAATAGGTTTTCCTATGTGCGAAAATCAATCCCACCAAATTGGTGGGATTTGATTGCCATTTGCGTGGGATTTACGTTGGTCAAAGCCTACCGGGAGGTCGGTTGCCTCCAATGGTGGTAAGAACTGATTTGAGAAGAAGATGAAGAAGTTGAGGGGTTTTTTGCAAGGATTTCAAAAGTTGAGGGGTTATTTGAGATAATAAGAGTCAAACTTGGACTAAAATGCAAACTAGGTCGAAATAATTTCAGATAGGGCCCAAATTCTAGTATAAACCTAATTTCGATCCAAGAATCCAATTGTGAAGTTGGATTTTGGTTTTGACCTAGTTTACTAGGTAATTAATGCAAAAACCTAAATTAGCGCAGTAGTCTGTCTATGACTCTATTTTGGGTCAAAACAGGTTCTGATGGTCAATTCAAAGATGCTAAACTCTAGAGAATATATTTTTATGAATTTTAGAGGGTTTCTGTGAATTTTATCCTAACCAGAACATTAGTAGATTAAGTAGGTCTATTTTTAGGATTTCAAATGTCATTTAATTCTTGAAATACGTGAAAACTCATTTCTGTCTGCATGGATGCCCTTATTAACTTAAATGCATATTTGACCTTTAGTAACTCCTAAAAAACCCCGTGGTTATTCTGTATTTGTCGATTACTGGTAAAATTATAGAAATAACCTTTTATTCTTCTTTTCTTCTCAAAATAACTCAACCTGCCAAGGAGACCTTCTGACTGATATGTAGGAGCTTTTATTGACTTTATTAGATAAAGTTGACCTAGTTATGGCTCATGATGGTGTTCCCATCAACAAGATATCAAATCTTTGGGTTGATAGCGGTCTTCTCTTGTGCTTCCTTTGATCCAATCCGATCCACTCTCCTTCTATTGCCGATGCATGAGATTCCTGCAACCAATAAGAAGAGAGAAAGGCAAGTTAGATAACACAAGTATGAATAATTCCCATGGAATGAAAGTGAAAAAAAAAAAATCGTTGCCTCCCCGGCAATGGCATCAAAAATAGATGTCGACGAAACGCATTAGGTTAAATCATTCGTTCTAGCACATTTTACGACATGAATTTTAATTATAAATATCAGATGTGAGTTTAAGTGTCAAACAAAGGGAGACGTGAAATCGGATCAAATACTTGCTTTGATGTCACCAATTACATCAATTTGGTCACTTGCAAAAAGAATAGAGAAAGAGAGAGAGAGAGGAGGGGAGGGAGAGAGTTAGAAATCCATTGATTGCTAGACGAAGGTAGACTACTATTGTTGCTTAAAACATAGAATATTAGAATCTAAGACAAGATAACAAATTCAACTTTATAAGCACAAATGTCTAACAATAGAAACTAGAGGAATGCTTAATTAAACATAAGCACTAAAGAAATTAACAGCTAAAGGAGGAGGTGAGGCAGCCATGGTGGTGGAGGGACCTCCGTCAGTGGCTCAACAATCCTAAGGACTTGCTCTCAGCTATAGAAGGTGGTGGGAACTCTTAGGTAGAAGATGCCCAAAAGTGGAGGAGGATGGGTCCTTTTATAATGAAGGAAATGGGCCAAAATCCATCCTTAGGTCAACAGCAACATCTAGGCCATCGCTAAAACTTCACCTCAAACGTCGCTGAAGACCAACTTACGCGTGCCCATAGTGCATGGGGTCTGCTGCATTGGCCCACACGCTACGTGCACCATGTCTGCGCTGACCACGCACATATGCTGCTACTGGTGGTGCCTTGCACCATGCACGCACGTCGCGCATGTACTACGCATGCTGCTGCTACCGCTACCACTTCAATTGAGAGATTGGGGGGGTGGCTGGGCTCGAACCCATGCCCCTCCTTTAGGTGTGCTCTCGTCAACCGATGAGCCACACCCACGAAGTTGTCGTGAGGAGGAGCTTCTTAAGCATGACGCAGATGGTTTCTTAGGTGTTGGATCAAGATCAACAGCTAAGAATCAATAATGCAGACGAAGAGAAAGAAGTGGTGGGGCTGCTGGCCGGTGTTGGGTGGCTTAGATGGTGCCATGTGGCACGACCTGGATTGTCCATCTTCATTCTATTGTAGAGGATGCCACTGTGCTCGGATCGAGATGATTTCCACGTTGCCTGACTGCGATCGTCACTTTGGATCCATCCATACCATCGTATTTTCATCCACAACCTATAATGATGTCGCATTGCCCCTTAGCCATTGAACTTCCTCGAACTTGTTGTGGGAGCTACGGAGGTCGGATCGAGGTGGTTTTTGACTCCGTTGGACTCCATTCGTCTATCCGAATCCATCTATACGGTTTGATTGCTCATCTGATACCTATTTCGATATGGACTTGTACACAAGGTCATTAAACATTGATTCTAAGCAATCTTCACGTAAAGTAATGCAGAATGCATGTAATGCCCCTAAACCCATTATAATATGACATTAATGCACATGTGCCCTCAAAATTGACTCTAATTGATAAATTAACACTAATAATTGTAAAGTCATCAAGTAACAGTATTTAGGCAAACCTGGTTTGGGTTCAGAGTCGACAAAAGTGGTGGTTGCTGCTGGTATCCTGCATACGATGTGGAAGCTTCCATCTCACCAGATGATGGAGTAGAAGGGGCCTGATAGACATAGTGAGCCTAGCCCTGATTTGTGTTCATAATGTGCCTCTGGTTTGGCACGTTATTTGGATTCGCTAGAGGTTGGGAAGGGAGTGCACTATGCTGGTGAGTCCCAGCCATCTGTGCGAGTTGATTTCGAACCTCTGTGGTCTCTTCTTTGTTTTGTTTCTGCATAGCTGCATTTGTCTTCTGGATGTTAGTTGAGGTCTGCAAAATCAAGTTCAACTTATCTTCCCTAGTAGGGATGGATTGTTAATTCTATTTAGGCCTAGGCTGAGTGGGCTTATATGGTCGCGGAGCTTGTGGTTAGGGTTGGAATTGAGGTCTCGAGTTATGATTATTTCTCGACCACACGAAATTTGGATGATTGTGCGATCCTGGGTTATATGTGTTGGAAAATGGATCATCCTAGATGGTATGGAGATCCTCGCAGGTCCGAGGATCTCTAGAGTGATTAGAGTACGAGGGTTTAGAGTTCCCCCAACTAAAGTAGGAAGGTCCAGAATTTCCTCAGAAACTAGGATCAAATAGGGTTGGATATGTGTCCATCCCTTAATATGAATGGTGGTGAATGTTATGCACGACCTCCCTACTTGAGGGTGGTTATGCATACGTGTTTTACTACTCATAGGTGGCTCTCTATAAATGTCGAGTCAATTTTTTCACCTTCTTCTCTATGATGGGGACCTTATCCAGGCGACCGGCCACCAACTCCAAGTCGATGGATGAAGATAGGCTGCTTGTCTCATGTTCCCCCCGTGTGTTTGTCAATGTGCAGGTGGTCGTCCGGTCGAACGCCCCCATAGACTCTATGTTTATAGAGCCCTCACACATGTTCTCGAGAATCTCCTAAATAGTGTCTTCATGCTGACCCATGATGTTGCCACCACAGGTTGTATGGACAAATAACCTGATATCATCGCGGAGTCCCTAGTAAAAGGACTGGACTTGTTCCCATTTAGGAACTCCATGATGAGGGAATTTTCGCATGAGATCCAAAAAGCTATCCCATGCCTCATGGAGTGGTTCTCTTGCATTCTGCGTGAAATGCGTGATCTGGTGCCTCAAGGCATTGGTGTGACCAACTAGGAAGAATTTCTTCAGGAATTTAGATTGGAGCTCCTCCCATGTGTTGATCGGTCGAGTAAGGGTTTGATACCAATGGGCAACCTTATCCATAGGGGAAAGAAGATCTTCATGAGTAGGATGTCCCAATTCTGAAGAGGTGCCAAAGGTCTGGGCCAGTTGTTTGATGTGTTGGAAGGGATCTTCGGCATTTGTTCCATGGAATTTGGGGATTGCACTGATAAAATTCAGCTTTAATTCCGTAGCAGGTCCTCCAACTAGGATTTGCACCCTAGGTTCGATAGCTACTGCTGCAGGATCGTAATGATCTCGCATCTGTGGGTGCAGCGGGGGTTTCATGAATGCATGGAATAAATCCATGAGATTATGCACTTGATTTTGGATGTTAGGCACTTCACCTTCTTGATTCTCCATTGATGCATATGATGGAGAGCCGAGCTCGGATGTGGATGTATCTAAAGAGATCTCGATCTGATTGGACGGAGACATAAACAATTGGATCTGGGTTTGACCTCAACGAGAGTGAACTGCTAATGGATGCCTCAAGATTGGCCTTAAGGACCTCCTCCCATACATGCACTATCGTATCAGAGGAGGGACAAAATGTGTATTAGACTCAATCGAGGCACCAAACAAAGCTAGATGACTATGGAGGTTTGAGGCGGATGTTACCTCTAGATCAGAAACTCACCCACTTGAGAATTACTTGGATAGCCAGGAAGGGAGAGTCCAGCAAAGACCCCTACTCTGTAGAGCGTCACCACGGGTTACAGGGTTTCCCCACCTGACCTTCCTTGCCATTGAGATTCCAACTAGACCGGAATGAGTGAGCTTGACTCCTGAGTCTACCAATTTTAATCCTACTTGTGCCCTAAATTTCACTTGAATTTTGAAGTTGACTTGATTTGTGACCTAATTTGGAGGTTGGTTGATGCACAAAGTGAACTAAATTCACCTAACCTATCTTAAAGTTGAGGATGAGTTTGTGTCAAGAACCCAAAACACCCTAAATTGGTTTGTAAACAGATTATTAGGTCCCAAATTTTAATGATCGAAGAGATTGTTAGAAGCTTGATTTTAGGGTCCACTTGATTAGGTCAATTCAACCAAGGCTTGGATAACACACGATGTGGGAAATATATTTCCTTTAAATTAGGCAAGTGTATACTCTTGGAACCCTAATATGGAAACCCTAGATTGGCTTTATTTCCAAGTCCAATTCTTCCAAAAGTTGATACCTTGGGCTCAATCAAGAAGGTGAATAGCCTAAGGAACCTTACACCCCTAGTATGTACAAGTATCAGGATGGGGATCTCTAATCAAATCGAATCAAATCAGGAAACTTAGATGATGATTACTATGTAAATAACGCAAGTTGATCCTGATTGATTTCCTTTTCAATTTTTTCAAGAGATAAGGGGCTTAAAGAAGGAAATGGGATTACCTATGCCTGGTGTGGTTGCTTGTGCGGTCAATCTTCAAATTCACCTGCAACAACACAATAAATGAGATATAGCAAGTCATAATCAGATCAAAAAGTGTGATTAGTGAATGAAATGCACATTGCTCAATGGCAACGACGCCAAAGTTTGCGTCAAAAATCATTGTAGTTGGAAAATAATGCATAATATCTCCCCCTTTTTGTTTCAGCAAAAGTTAACTAAGGCAGATACTTTTAATCTTAATTTCTTCCCCTTAAAGAAGTAGTTGAAGCAGGAAATGTAATCATCTCAAATAATTTGACAGATATAAGCATTTTAAATGTAAGCATGTAACTGAATTCTATAAGCAACTCTAATATAATCATGTAACTAAAAGATAAATCAAGTCCACAATATAAGGTTATACAGACCAGAAATGAAAAGAGCTAGCTAACTATGAAAAGGAGTCCACAATAGATTTGAAAACTACTCTAAGAATGCAACCAAGGCATTCATAATGCTCTAGAGATCTATATCAAGCACAAGGTCCATCGAGTCTGAAAGGCCTAAAGAGGAGGACAGCATTGGCTGCCTAACTATTTGGCAAGGAGGAGTGATTTGCTGATCTGTCGCTACTGGAGGTGGAGGAACTGTAGTAGAGCGACGAGCATGAGGAGGCCCATGGTAATGCTGCTATAGGCTATGAATAGACTCTCCAAGTTTATCCAAGAACTATCCTTGAGCATTCAAGTACTCGGATACAGGGTACCCATGCCTCATCATTATTGAGTCTGTCTCTCACTGCCTATGCATCATCAATGATATCCCATTAGTAACATCCTGAATAATGATGTAGTTTGTTGCATCAAAAATCATCTTAGTTAGGAAAACAATGCGTCGTAGTATAGCAACAAAAATTAATACGACATTTAAATTTATAAAGCTCGAGGAATCCGTGAGTTCCGAGGTTATTTATAGGGAGCAAGTGTAACAAATCAATTCACCAATCACAATAATCAGAGATAATAATGCAAGTGAATCAAATAACTAAAATATTCAATTAAAAGCAAGAATGTGTCTCAAGAGTTAGGGACAAGAAAAATATAAATAGAGGCCTAAAAATGGTGGTTGAAACCATCAATTAAGCCCTAAAATTAAGCACAATTCCCAAGGATCAATATCTCAATAGTAACATCAACCACTTAGCCACTTCAGATCCAAGCACCAGATTTGAGTCGAATATTTCAACAGTTACCTAAATCAGATGTTAGATATAAGGCTCAGACGCCTTATGGAACAACCCAGATCACCTAGGAATTTTCCTAATCGTTGGGCACGAATCTCGAGGTGGTATAGTGCAAAACCACCCCCCTCCCCCCTTAAAATTTCCCCTTTCCCTTTAGTTAGATCCGAGTTAGGGTATACGCGTAGCTGTGTAATCTGGTAAGGGGACCAAGGACGATACCCACCGACATGGATAGCTGGTGAGGTGCGCGGGTCACATGTGTGGGGGGAGCCGATCCCCTGTGTACTAAGCAGCCAGGTTATGCATGATATTTCTAAAATACACCTTCACGAGCTTGTCGATCCCCGATGTGGGACTAAAAGTCCCTCAGCCCTTAGAGTGAAACTACAGGTGGTTGAGGATGAAATTGCTATTGCTGCTTCATTGCTTTCTTCGATTGGTCGTGCAGATGCCCTCGCAAGGTGAGCCTTCATGACGTTGTATAAAGATGGATTGTAGCTAGGGTGAGGCAGACGACTTCGAGGAAGACGACGGCTATAGCGAACCTTCGGTTGTCCTTGAAACTCAAGAAAAAGGTTGATGGGGACTAATTAATAGCTAGGAAGCTCCGATGTGAAGTGGCGGAGCGTGTGGTGGTGGTGATTTGGTGTGTGCATGTGCAAGGCAGTCGGCCGAAGTCGAAGATGGTGACAGTGAGTGGTGGTGTTCTTCTAGTCAAAATATGAACGAAAGCCCTCAATTTCTTAAGGGCTTTTGGTCTAGGAGGTGAGGCGGAGGTTATGGAAGTGGTGGCATGTGGTTTGGTGCAGTGTGCTACCAGCGCGAGCTCGTCGAAGCTCCTGTCGGACATAGGGAAGATGGAGGGGGAGTAATCTGTATTGTGGCTGATCCTAGCAATTATTGTCCTAGGGATGATCTAGAGAGGGAGAGGGAGTGGTTGAGGTGACTTAGGGAATGAGAGAGGGAAGGAGGTATCCTGCGTTGATAGGCTAGACGCGAGGAAGACGAGAGCAACAATGAGAGAGGGCAACGACGACAAAGGTGTTGAGGGCCTCTACTATGACCGGCGAGAGGTGGAAGAAGTCGAGGAAGATGGTGGATCAGCCAATTTGATGGTTGGACAGCCTGAGGAGGGGGACGAAGATGGTTGCCAGAGCCAAAGATGTGGTTGGACGGAGGAAGAGGAAGAGGGGTCTATCCAGTCAAGTCTTGGCTAATGTTGACTGGGGAAGTTCGTAGAGCTTTTATAGAGCTCAGTTGTGAGCTCAAATTAAGAAGAAACCATGAATTGAGATCAGGGCTTTGATTCTGAGATCTTTGAAGATCTTGGGTTCACTGGCGGCGTGCTCTTCATGATAGGTGGCAAGTCATGGATTAATGGGAAGAGGATCGACTAGCGATCCATCCCTCCAATTTTAGGGGGATTTGGTTACAAGATTAGGGAGGAATCCCTGGTCAAAGCTCGGTCGAAGTAGGTTTGATTCTGTTCAAACCTTCAATGGTGGCAGGGACCTAGATGCGAAGATGACGACAAATTTAAGGACTAGAATGCAATAAAGTCAAAACCTAAGGGTCTAAATGTCAAGGATAAAGATTTTAAGGACTAAAATGCAAGCTTGGTCAAGATGGACTTTGACTGGCGAGAAATTTTGGTGTTAACCTAACTTGGACCCAAGGAATCTAATGGTGAACTTTGATTTGAGTTTTGACCACGTTTGGTTAGGTAAATTGCACAAGAGCCCAAATCATAGCAAATTCCTATCTGAATCTGTATTTTAGGTCAAAATGGATTCATATGGTCAAACCAAAGATATCAAACCTCCTAGAATATTTTTCAATGATTTTTAGGAAATTTATATTGATTTTATCCTGACTATAACCTTTTCAATTTATGTGGGGTTTATAATTATGGTTTTCAATACTATTTTTGCCCTCGAAATGAGTGAAACCCTGATTCCATCAGTGTGAACCCACTTTCTAGTAGTTTATGCTCATTTAACCTTTAATGAACCCCTCAGTAAACCCATGGTTAATCTACATTTGCAATGTGTTGTTAAAATCGCATAACTAACCATGTTTTCTTGTTTTCTCACATCAAATGAGTGGAATTACAGTCCTCAAAATGATCAAGTAGAAGCATTTATCTCTTAATTCTGACTAATTTAAGTTAGTTATGATAGATGATGGTGTTACCATCATAGTCCCTACCTGAGAGTAGCATGGCTGGAAGACCCCATTCCTAGTCATAGAAGGAAGGAGCAGGTCAAATTGGAGGAGGGTAGGTATCTGTGAAATGCTCTAAGGCAGGAAGGCTAGAGGTACAACAGAAGAGGGCCCCTAAGTAGGAGGGTAGTCTTGCTCCTGTGGCAGCTACTGCTGGGGATCTGTATCCTTACCATGGCCTCCCTGAGCTTACTTCATTTTATCATATGTGTGCTTATCAAATATGGAGACACTCGTGATAAATTGTTTATGATTGATATACATTGGGACATGAAAATGTAGGAAAATGTGAGATAGGAGTACCCCAAACTGGAAGGAGTTGGTGGGTTTCTTATCCATCAAATAAAGAATCAAGTGGTTCCAGTTGAATCGCTTGTTCTTTAAGAAGGCATAGAGTGTGATAAGCATGATCCTGGGGCAGTTCTCAAAGGAGGTGGACTTCAATAGGAAATTCCACAAAAAGACACCATTCGAAAATCAAGGGAAACGACGGAAATACGGGGATTTGGCTGGGTGACCCAAATCATAGTGGGAGGGAGTAAGCAGAGTCTCTCTAATAGTGTCGCTTTGGGTCTGCTAGTGGAGCTTAAGAAAAGTGGGACTAACACTAGGACAACCAAGATTTCCATGAGGATATCGACATTCACTAAGACCTCTATCCCATAGACATTAGAGGTAAGCTCAATGTTGAACCCCTCAACTATATTTTTCAAATTCGCGTAAAATAGGTGACATGCCATGGGGTCACACCAGGAATGCTTCTATTTTTGGAACCAACATAAAAATTATGCTAAAAAACATGCAGAATCTGGTGATATGCAAATTTATTCTAAAGATTGGGAAAGGTCATCTCAAAATAGGGAAAATCAACAAGTCGACCAACATGTAGAGAAAGCTTAGCTAGTATGGAAAAATGCTCATGGGCAGCCTTGTTAATGAATAACGATCGAAGGTGCCATCACGTGAGGCAAAGGAGGAATGGTGTTGCATGTTTTGGGGCCATAATAGCAAAGAAAAAGCATGTTGGTTGGTCAAATAGAACGGTTTGGTCGACTAAAAGACGGATGGACTAAGTTTTGTAAATGACGATTTTTGGTCGATCAGACATGTTAAATGATTGATCAAAATGGGAAAAATGCTAAAAATCAGAGTCCACGGATTGATTTGCTCACATATACCAAAAATAGAGATAATCAAGCACACAAGATCTACACCAAGATAGTATATAACCATCTAAGCATAAGAAATCCAAAAGAGAAGGATTTGGAATGGGCTTAGGGGTATACCAAGATCATTTGGAATGATTGATCAAAAGGGAACTGGAGGGGGGAACGACCATGATGAGGTCATGGTGGCACTCGGTTGCGGCACGCAAGGTTATGGTGTTGTGTCAAGTGGTGTAAGGTGGTGCTCATGGCAGGGATGACCTTGCTAGGTGGTTGCGCAAGTGGAGAATGTCGGAGGGGGAAAATTGGAAGTTGATCTCGCGAGGAGGATTGGCATTGTTCGGTGGCGCTTGCTCGTTGGTCAGTGGCATCGGCGAGGAGGTGGAGGAGATAGCGTGAAGCTTTGGTTGGTGGTGTGTGGGTATTCAGTGGGGTAGGGATGTGTTTGGTGGGGTATAGTTGATGAAAAAAGATAAATAGTTGGTAAAGAAAGGGTGTTTTTATATTTTTTGAAGAGATTAAGTATGGTAAGAACATATAAGGTTGGTAATCAAGGTAATGGGCACGGATTAGGTGGGAAGAACCGAGATTAGAGGTGATTAGGAGCGAAACCGCGAAAGTGGATTTCATCCAGAACTGGTCGATCAAAACTAAATTTGATCGATCAGATAAGGTCCTTGGTTGAGCAAGGTCCAAAGGTTTGGAGGGAAATTTCCTGCCCAAATAAAATGGTCAATCAAACAACATTTTTGGTCGACCAAACTCCAAATTTTGAAGGGATAATTCCTGCCAAAAAAGTGGTCGATCAAAATGAGACGTTTGATCGTTCAAATTATTTTTTTTTCTCAAAATTAAAATTTTGATTATTCAACAGTACAAAACATATCAATCAAGATTTTTTAGTTAACTCTTTTAATCTAGATAGTCCTAGGGTACGACATATAAGGTTAAATCTATCTTTTGGCAAAGGTTTGGTGAAGATATCTGCTAAATGATTTTCTGCTTGAACAAACTCTAAATTTATTCTACCTTTTAGAACATAATCACTTAGAAAGTGATGCCTAACATCAATGTGTTTTGTTCTAGAGTATTGTACAGGGTTTCTGGATAGGTTAATGGCACTCGTATTGTCACAAAGTATTTTGTTGTTTTTATAAGATAGGCCAAAATCTTCTAGGGTTTGTTTCATCCACAATAGTTGTGAACAAACTAAAGATGCAGCCATATATTCAACCTTTGTTGTGGATAAGGAAACATTATTTTGTTTTCTAGAGAACCAAGAGACTAGTGAATTTCCAAAAAATTGACACGTTCCACTTGTACTCTTTCGGGCTATGAAACTACCTGCATAATCAGCATCACAAAAGGAGTAAAGATCTAATGTGGCTGACTTGGGATAGAAAAGTCCTAGATATGAGGTGTGTTTTAGGTATCTAAGTATTATTTTTACGGCATTTAGGTGTGTTTCTTTAGGGTCAACTTGAAAACGAGCATACAAACAAGTGCTAAACAGAACGTCAAGTCGACTAGCAATTAAATAAAGGAAGGATCCTATCATGCTTCTATATGACTTCTTATCTATAGACTTACCTGTTTCATCACTCTTGAGTTGTGTTGAAGCTGCCATAGGCATCTCTTTCAATCCCAGAAGACAATTGGTATATTTGAAGACCAGGAATGAATCGAAGTTCTCCCATCATGCATATTTTGAGCTAATCTTGCATAACCTTGGCAAACTCTTGGAATAAAAGATTATTAGTAGCTCCAAAAATGATGTCATCAACATAAATTTGAATTAATAATAGATCATTTTCTTTTTGTTTTGTAAAAAGAGTTGGATCTATTTTTTTAATTTTAAAACCATTTTCAATTAGATAGGTTTTTAGTTTGTCATACCAAGCTCTTGGATCTTGTTTTAAACCATATAAAGCTTTATGTAATTTATAGACATATTTTGGATAACAACATTTTCAAAATCGGGAGGTTGCTTAACCTAGACTTTCTCCTTGATAAATCCATTTAGAAATGCACTTTTGACATCTATGTGAAAGAGTTTGAACTCGATGTGGGCGGCAAAGGCTAACAGCATTCTGATGGATTCCAAGCGAGCTATTGGTGCATATGTCTCATCAAAATCAATTCCTTCTTCTTGATTATACCCTTGGGCCACAAGTCTAGCTTTATTTCAAATCACTTCTCTTGGTTCATTTAGCTTATTCCTAAAAACCCATTTGGTTCCTATGATGGCTTGAGAATTTGGTTTTGGAACAAGTTCCCATACTTGATTTCTCTTAGATTGATTCAATTCTTCTTCCATTGCAATAATCTAGCATTCATTAGAAAAGGAAACCTTAACATTTTTACATTTTAGCTAGGATATAAAGGATGAAAAGGCTAAGGTGTTGGTTGATGATCTGGTTTGAACTCCTTTAAATAGATCTCCTATTACTAATTCCTTTGGGTGATCCTTCATGTATAATATATCTTTTGGTATATCTTCTAAGATGTTTTCTTCAAGTATGTTTGAAGGATCTCCTAGGTTTTCATCATCATCAATGTGAGAAGATTATGACTGAGCTAAGGTTTCATCAAAAGATACATGTAGGGTTTACTCAACAACATAATTCTTCTTGTTATAAACTCTATAGGATTCACTTCTGGTTGAGTAACCTAAAAAGATTCCTTCTGAACTCTTAGCATCAAATTTATCAAGATTATCCTTTGTATCTGATGATAACGTCATCATCAGCTATATCTAGCTTTAATTAGTCAGAATCCATAGATAAATTCTCCTACATAACTGCCAGAAGATTGCAATTCACTACATATCCATTCTGAGAGATAAACATGAAAGCAAGGGTAAAACTGTAGTTTTAACAAAATATCCTAATTGCAGAGCAATCACAGGGTTTTTAGGAGTTAATTGAAGGTCAAATGCTCATAAATGTTTAATAAGTTGGTTTATGCAGAACAAAATGGGTTTTCACGAGTTTTGAGAATTAAATCACATCTAAAACCCTAAAAATAGATCTGCTTAATTCACTGAGGTTCTGGTCAAGATGAAAGTCATCTAAACATTCTAAAAATCATAGAAAAATATTCTCTAAGGTTTGGTATGCTTGATTTGACCATTGGAGCCTAATTTGACCTAAAATAGAGTCTCAAACAGATAGTTGCTTTAATTTGGGTTTCTACACAATTTACCCAATCAAACTTGGTTAAAACCTGAATCCGAATTCACCATCAAATTCCTTAGGTCAAAATTAGGTTTGTAACAAAATTTAGGCCCAATCATAGATCACCTTGACTAAGTTTGCATTTTGGTCCTGGCTGACTCTTTTCTCTCGCACACACAACCCTAACTTTTGAAACCTTTGCAAAAATAATCCTAACTTCATCATCTTCTTCACCAACAGGTCCCTGCCACCTTCAACTCCTAAACCCACTTCGTTGGCGACCTTCAATCAGGGATTACTCCCTGATTTCGTGGCCAAACCCTTCCAAAATTGGAAGGAAGATTCATGAGAGGATCCTCTATGATCTAAACCTATTCTTGGGCTCCAATTCTTTCCCAATCTCCCATGCGAATGCATGGGAGATGTGGGTATCCCACATGCGCAAGAAGCTCAGAGTTTCCAAGCTTGTTTCCAAGCTGGAACTCCATCCTAAGCCCTATAAAAGCATGCCCAATGCATGCCTTACCTCCTTAGCTAGGTTTAAGGCCACAAATCCCTCTTCTTCCTCTCCCATGGTCGGCTCTGACCTATGCTCCAGTGGCCCTCTCGATCTCTATCATCTACACCTCCAACAACCAAATTGGAAGCGTAGCAATCTTCCTCATTTTCCTCCGACAATGGCCAGCCAAAACCCCAGCATCTCCAACCATTTCCTCGTCGTTGTCTCTCTCCCTGGAGTATTCTCTTTCCACAGTGCCGGCTAATCAAAACAGGCACCTCTTTATTCCTTTCATCCCTTAAAGTAGGTAGTTAGGTCCTTTTATTCCTTAAGTTAATTCTCTTATCCAAAAATCCCAAAAACACCCCTCGACGTCGACGTTCGCCCTTCATCTTCCTTCGCTCTAGCCATCTCTTCGGCGAGGGCTTCCTGTCATTCCACCACACCACACACCTTGACGAAACCCTCTACAACTCGGCCTCATCACGCCCATCAAAACGGCTGATGTAAACATGTTTACATTACATAAGATGTCTATTTATGCATGTTCTTAAGTATAGAATTGCATTGCATACTACAAATATTACATAGCATTCATCATCTTGCATTTAGATTAGTTTGAATAAAATGGGGGTTAATTGTCTCCTTTTATGTTCAGGGACAGGGAAAATTTGTATCGAGGCCTCGGATCGAAGATCCAACCATAGAGATTTGATTAGGGCGACGATTGGAGTTCAACGACTCCATGATCACCCTAATCAGACATATGTAGCATCAGATAGAGATCGGGGAACCCTAGAAGATCAAGGGCCAAGATGGTGTGAATCCACATTTCAAATGACAAGTCCGACCGCACAGATGGATTCAGATCGATGATCGCAGCCTAACGATGCGAAAATCAACTCAATCTAACATCTGTGGCACCATCTACATCATCCAGAAGATGGACGGCCAAGATGCCACCACGTGGCACCATCTCGGCCGCTCAACCGGCTGCCCTCAACTTCTGAAGCTGCTAGCACCCATGCATCTCCGCCGTTGGATCAAGATCCAACGGCTAAGATTGCATCCCAACCGACGCACCCATTCTCTGAAGCTTCATCTGAAGAGCTGCCTTGACCGTTGGATCTCAATCCAATGGTCCTGATCGTGCGCACACAAAATCTTTCCATGACACAAACGCCGTTGTAGCACAGTGGGTGAGAGCGCTCAAGAGAACATGCGGCGCGCGTTCGATTCTTCGCGAGAGGCAGCTGAGGCGCAGCGAGCCGGCGTAATTGACCGCTCGAACTCGATCAAGCGGTCGCAAGCACCCAATAGCGCCCATGCGCTATTGCATGCTCATGCGTGACGCAACATCAGACGCAAGCGTTGCAGCTTGAAGAGGCACGGCGAGGGCACATCTCAGCAGTTCAATCTCACGATCGAACGATCGAGACTTGATGGACGTGGGCAGCGCAAAAGGTGAGCGGGCGGAACACGTCGCCTACGGCTGGGGCTTTAGCGACGATTTTATCCGTCACTAAAGACCCCTTATTTAATGTTTTGAAATTGTAAAGACTAAATTGCCCTCACTCCTTGCAACTATAAAAGGAGACCCCCTCCATATGAAATTGGCATCCCTTCCTTCTCTTCTCTCCCTCTCCAAAGCTCAAGAGAAGCTTGTCCCACACCTGGGATGCTTCTCAAGAGATAAAGTCAAATTTTCGCACCGCTTTAGGAAGCAGATCCCACGACGACAATGACGTACTGCTTCATTCCCATTCTTCCAACTTCGTCCTCCTTCTTCCTACTCCGTTCCGCTTCTTCCAAGCGTCATCCCATCCAGCTTGTCCTCCAAGCGATCGTCGAGGGGGATATCTCTCTCTGCATTCTTTTTACTGCTTTCTAGAGTAGATTTACTACTTTCTGGAGTAATAGATTTCCCACTTTCTAGTGTAATCATTTTCCATTTTATAGTCGTAATGAGTAGTGTAACGAACAATCTCTTTGATAATGAAATCCATGTTTATTCTACATCCCTTTTAGCTTTTGTTTGTAATATTCTCTCTCTTCTATTTATTGTAAATAGATAGAGAGTTTCCAATCATCTATTCTACTTCATGACAAATAAAACAAACGTGTATTTTTAAATCAAACGTCCGCCTCCCTGAGTTCGACTCAGGATTTCAATTCCAGTACAAATTTTATTTGTTGAACATGAGTTCTTCGCTTTCAAACTACAATGACAAGTTTTTCAAAACCAAACACGATAGCGTAGTAACCCGTAGCTTCAACAATGCCCATCTTTATTCACCTTCTCATCCACTCACGTGACCCCCCAAACAAACCCATCATCAACCACCTTCTCCATCACGGACAGACCACTCCATGCTCTCCCACAAGCCATGGACACCTCCATCACATTCCACAACCCGCGACAATCCTCTGGAGCCTTTTAATAAGGGATTTTAGCCTGTACTTTGTGTTTCAGGTCTTCCACTGGAGCTCCACCGCCGCGACGACCTCATCGGCCGTGTCTGTGGTGTTCTAACCACAAAGAGCTTAGGTGCTCACTCCAAGAGTTGCGTAATCAATCCAGGACCCTTCCCAAGTCGTTGATTGGGGATGCCAACCTCAGCTGCATGCTCAATTGGAGGCATCTTCATCTGTAGGCGCATGGGAGTAGAAGGGGTGGGGATAGTCCCACCTCAGAAACACAGATGGCACTGAAAGCATATAAATTGATTTTGTGATTGGGGCTTATCACCTCCAACCAAGAGGTGGGGTCCCACTACACCCTCACTCACAACCCGACCTAAACCCTCACTCCTCACTCATCACCCACTGTCGGTGAGCCTGGACTCGGGTACACGACCCGATTACCCGATTAATCCAAATTTCAGAGGAAGAGGAGGAAAGACTGAGGAGAGAGAGAGAGCGAGGGGTAGGGGGTTTTGCTCCTCTGTGAGTTGGCTGACACTTAGCCATGAGAGAAGACCCTTGTGCTCTCTAAAAGGAGAAGGAGAAGACTTGAGAAGGAAAGGAGGGAGCTGAAGAAGAGAAAAAGAAGCTCTTTACAAAGCACTGTAGCAACAACATTTACGTCATCTGATACATAGATCACTGTAGCATTCAAGTTACTATTGGGTTATTTGTGATGCATGCTTAGAGGGCTTCTATGGTGATCTAAATCACCATTTCTTGGGCTTCTCTCTACTTTTTGTCTTTAGATACATTATCTTCATTGAATCTTAATGTGATAGATTAGTATTCATTGAATATAATTATTATGCTCAATTTCTCGTGCTCATTTATTTATTAATCAAGATTGGTGTGTGAATTCCTATTCGGTCCTTGTGTTCGACCTCGAACTTTAAATTTGAGCTATAAATTGTATTTGTTTTCATGTGGTTTTGACTATACTGCAACGCATCTTTTTAAACATCAATCTCGTGCCATAAATAGTATTCTGTATAAAACATTTAGATCCAAATAACTTAAAATGGGAAATCCTAGGTTTTCTCCCATGATAAAGTTTAAGAGGTGTTTTGTTTAGGATCAGTCTGATCAGGGATCTATTTTGGATTTATCAAGAGGTGTTTATTGCCTTAGCCCAAAAATATCGAGGTAGCTTTGAGTTGCACAGCATTATGTAGGCACACTCTTGCAGGGTCCTATTTTTCCTCTCAATAACTCCATTTTGAGGTGCAACTCTAGGAAAAAGGAAATTCACAGAAGTCAAAAGAAGATTGATTTCTAATTCTCCACCATGATCACTTCTTATCCTAATGACTTCCAATCCTTTCTCATTTTGCAATCTCTTTACAAGTTTACTGAAGATATCAATCGTTAAATCCTTTCTTTTTAGGAAAGATACCCAGGTAAATCTTGAAAAGTCATCAATTATGGCAAGATAGTACCTACACCCACTCAAGCTTTTAGATTTGGTTGGTCCAAATAAGTCTATGTAAAGTAATTCTAGGCATTGAGAAGTGCTAACTATCCTTTTTGATTTAAAAGAGTTCTTTGTTTGTTTACCAATTTCATAAGAATCACAAACTTTGCTTTTCTTGAAATTGACTTTTGGCAAGCCTTGGACTAGCTCATGTTTCACAAGTTTACTAATATTTTTCATGTGAACATGTCCTAGTCATTTGTGCCAGAGTATTGCCTCATCGTCAGATGTGACTAGACATTCAAAGTTGTCACATTTGTCGAAGTTGACAATATAAATATCTTTATATCTACGACATTTAAGGAGGGTTTGCTTGGTTTGTTTGTATTTTATCTTACAACAAGTTGAGGTGAAACTAATTTTATAACCTTTGTCACATATTTGACTTACACTAAGAAAGTTATGTTTTAACCCTTTAACTAAATGTACATTATCAAAAGAGGCAGAAGAGTTTCCAACTTGGGCAATGCTAATAATATGGCCCTTATGGTTGTTCCCAAATGTAACTGTACCACCTTCCTGGCGGTTAAGTTGTAGGAACAGGCCTTCTACTCCTATCATGTGTTTTGAGTATCTGCTATCCATGATCCATCTTCTTTCTCCTTGGTCCTGTTATTTGTTTATGCTTGTGAGGACCATTGTTTCTTCTTACAGCTACATGCTTTCCACCTTTTTGTTGATAGATCCAGTCTGAGTACTTAATTAGGCTTTGTATGTTTCCTGAACAACTCATATTTCTGGGTTAATAAATTGACTCGAGTTTCTTTTACCTTGGAGGTACCTTCATGGGTGACTTCCAAGATGCTCCAAATCTCATGAGCTATTTTGCAGGCCAACATTCAGTTGAACTCTTCCTTTGAGAGTCCACAAAAGATTGTATTCATCTCTTTGGCATTGTTGGTCGCCAACTTCTTCTGGTCTGGAGTCACTACAACTCCTTCCTTGATCTCAGGGCATGTGTACTTTAAAGCATTGACATCCCAAACCTCAGAATCCATGGACTCCAGAAAGATCTGCATTCTAGCCTTCTAGTATCCATAGATTGTGCCGTCGAACAATGGAGGATGAACTACAGATTATCCCTCAGCATACATGTTAGTAGAGGACTTTGAAATCTTCTGGATGGGTATGGCTCTGATACCAAATGAAGGTCCTGCAGATTGATGAGTGGCTACTCATCATAGCTAAATATCTAAAGTTAAGCTAGAAACTAGGTTAAACAATGTCGAATTAACACATAAAAAGGGTTAAGTGTGGGAATCAAAGAAAAAGACCTAAAACATTAATTCTGTGTTAAAATTGCATAATTAGGTCATTAAATGAGATATTCTTGTGAAAATGGTTAAATGATGATCCAAGTGTAAATTGAACACACAAGTTTAAAAGTTCAAATCAAAAGTATATTTAACTTCTCCAAAGTTCAATTAAACTTATATAAAAACTTGAAGGCATTTGGACATCATTAAGGCCTTGAAATTGAAGATTTACATTTAGGTCCTTTATGCATTACATTCCATTCATTAGAAAACCTCCTAGGGCCTATTTGTAACTTGCGAGGACTTCTTTGTAAGCCCTAAAGGACCACTTTGTAACTATTCTCTATCACTTATGGGCTTTTGTGCAATTTTTATACCCCTTCGTAGAGGGGTATACCCTGCAATTGTCCCAATAGAAACCCAACACCTACTACAGCCTATGCGTGCACTGCAGCACATAAAGAACACGGGCATTTGGACCGTTGATCTCTCATCTAGCTTGATCTGTGGCTATCCATGATTCAAACCTTCACGTGATTCCATGCATGTGGTCACCACTACCCTCAGATCCCATCCAACAGCCAGTTTTTTATTTGGCAACTACGTGCACTCTCTCCTCTCATCCTCACCGCCCTTGCCATTTACACCTAATTTCACCCACACGGTGCCATGATTCACTGAAATCTCTACTTAAACACCCCCATGGTCACGCGTGCAAAGGATCGCTCCCTCCTACATTCTTAGCAGTCATTTCGTGCACTCCAGCCACCTCTCCCCACCAATCCCTAGTTTTCATAGCCACCGGCTGTGAATACTCTGACTTCTCTCCGACTCTCGTCATCGCTAGGGATGGCGTATGCCTGAGATCGATCCTGAACTCCACTAGAGAGTTTTCCCTCCGCTGGAGCCTCTTCCTCCTCCATTCTTCCTCCTTAGCCGCCAACTAAGGACCCACAGGTCCCATTCTTCCTTTAAGAGTAGTTTTAATGCTTTTTAGTTTAGCTGTAGCTTTAGTTAGATAAAATAGCAATTGAATTAGACTTAGAGTTAATGTTGATCTGCTATACGTACTGGTAGTTTAGCATTAGGAGTAGATTTAGATTAAATTCTCCCCCCCTCACCTCCTCTGATCATTTCAAATTAGAGGGAACGATTTCCCCAATCACTGATCACACTTTTCTCCCACAACATGTTTTCATATAATTTCTAATTCCCTCAATTTTATTTCGCAATTCACCCCTTCATTAGATCTAATTTCAGATCTGAATGGTTTTCAACCTCAGATCTGAAATTAGCATCAAAAACCATCTTAGGGGCTTCTCATTCATCCCACTTTGTTCACAAAAGCCCTTGATCTGAGCTGAAAATAGAATCAATTTGCCAGATTTTCTATGAATTCAGATTGTAAGGATTTTTAATCACTTGGGCTTTGAATGGTTTTTAATCGAGCAAACTGAGACACTCTGATTTGATTCACTGATTGGCTAGGAATCTGAGATGATTCTGATGTCAAAATTCATCTCAGATGAGCCATGTTTTGATCTTATTCTTTTTTAGGACTTGAATGCTTTTAATGCATGGTTGAGCCAATGAAGATCAACTTTGTTGATTTCAGACTCTACCTTGCATTCATAATACTTTTTAAGTTGCAATTCTGATTTTCAACCTAAGGAATTCTGAATATTCCTTAAGGTTTCAGAGTTTTGGGATTTAAGTTTTTGTATTAAATTGACTGATTTAATCCTTTCTACATGTTGTCTATAGCATTAGAAAGAGTTAGATCAGCAATTTTCTGATATGATTTGACGAGATTTTATCGACGAGGGATCTTGAGTCTGAGTTGTATCCCTAGTGATTTTTCTGTAATTTGTGAATTTAAACCCTTGTCAGATGGTGTTTATAGAATTTTTGTTTTGTGTTTTAAAATTCCTGAGTCATAGTAAATTGCTACAATTGCAGCTACATTCCCACTAAATCTAGCTAAGTAATTCCTGAAATAGTCATTTTGTATTCCTGGTCAGGTTCTTTCGAGTCTGATCTGGGGTATAAGTGATTAAATTAGGAGAGAGGTAGCTGAGTTTAGGTTCTTCCCTGCTACAGACTGATTTTTCTGATTGATGGATTAACTGCAGTAGCAGTTAGGCCATCTGGAATCAAGTCTGGTCTATAGCAGCTGTTGAACTACTGACATTTTAGTAGCTGCCTTGCTACTGATTTTTACTGCTGCTATTTTATTTTTGCCGCAGCAGATTCTGTTTGAAGATCCTGTGGACTGTAGGCTTAGGTTTGAGTCTGTTAGATAGTTTACCTATGTATAATGGTGTGTCTGAATTGCATACAAGCATTCATGTAAACTCAATGAATTTTTATGCTCATCTAGAATGCTTGTAATCTTGTTTTTAATCTTTTGTCAGCTAGTTTTTAAGATTAATTGTCCATCAAGTAAAATTAATTGAAATCCACATTTATTGGCATGCTAAATTTCTTATATCCTTTTCTATATCTTGTATACAATCTGTTGAGGCAGTTAACTGCTGGTCAAAAACTTATGTTCCATTCTAAAGCCTTAGGATACCTTAGAAAATCCTTTGAAAGGCTTAGAATGTGGTCACTTTGTAATTAAATAAAAACCATATAAAAAATTCAAAAAAATTAAATAAACCTATCTTGGTTGAGATCAGGTATTTTTCTAAGTTCATACCAAGTTTCATAGTATTCTGAACCCCCAGCTACGAAATTGGACGGCTGGAGCAGTAGATACCTATCAAAAGGGGGGAGGTATATGTTACTGAATTTTGTCATCACTTCGATTCCAGTATTCTTCTTCTCTATCCTTAAAGCCCCGAACTCAATCTGGAAAAAACTAGATGTGATGCGCAAAAGATTCTTCTGGAAAGGTGCCTCTCATCAAGGGGCTTTTTTTCAACCTTTGAAGTGGGACTCAATTTGCACGCCAAAAAAGATGGGAGGCATGGGGGTTAGATCCCTTAAGGAATTCAATGAAGTTTTGCTATTGAAGTGGGTTGTTCGATTGCTGCAGGGAGAAAAAAAAATCTGGATAGAAATTATTCGAGATAGCTATGGGACTGCCAATGATGAGAATAATCGTCTAAACCCCTGTAAACGTTCCCCCTTTTGGTCTTAAGTGGTGTGTGCCCTGAGGGACAATTGGAACTTTTTCAAAGCTGTATTAGGTGATGGGAAAAGCTTCAAGTTTTGGCTAGAAAGTTGGGTACATGGGGGGGTATTTAAAGATAGGTTCCCCCTTGCTTATGCAGCAGCTTCAGATAAAAATGCTGTGGTGTTCGATTATTGGGATATGGAATCTGAGCAATGGTCTTTCAATAATGTTAGGTGGAATAATCATGAAATAAGAACACGAATAGAGAATGAATGTCTCATGCAAGAACTTGCTGCCTTCAAACCCATGCCTCAGGAATATGACACATACAAATGGGAGGGTAAATTTTCTACTGCGGCTGCTTATGACAGATTGATAATGTCCTCCAGGATGGCAGAATCTAATGAGATGGGGAAGAAGCTATGGAATTTAAAAATACCATTGAGGATACAAATTTTTTTGTGGCTCTACAGAAGGGACGGCTTGATTACTGGAGATCTGAGACACAGGAGGATGGGTGCCCCCACCCAGTTTTGTCACCTATGTGGGATGCATAATGATTCTAGCATTCATATCTTTTCTTCATGTACGATCACTGATTATGTATGGAGGAGAGTTTGTAATGAGTCTCTACCCACATGGGAGAATCTGTGGCGTTGTCTTGTGGATGGGAACAAGCCATGTTTGCATATGGTGGCTGTGTTATGGGCTAGAAATGAGTGTGTTTCAGGAGACCATAGTGTATGTGGATAATATTATAAATTCTTGCTGGAGTCTCATACAACATTGGGGTTCGATCATGTAATTATTTCATCCTTATTAATAATAGCTCTCAAGGTTTGCTATCGGTGATACAATAGCATTCCTTTCTTTTTCAAAAAAAACATATTAGCTGACGATTCTGTATACCATGGAACTTAATAAAAGAAACTAAACATAAAAATACCAAAAATGCTCTCTTTTCCTCATCTATTTCTTTCGATCTCATTTCTTACCTCCATAAAAGATATAAAAATAATAAAAGGTGAAAAAACCTCAAAAATACCAAAAATCTATTGTATACTATGTATATAAATGTAAATAAAAGCTATATTGTAAGCATATAAATATCTATAGTGTAAACTATACATATATAAAGTATAAATAACTCACGTATATATTTTAGTATGTAAATTAAGTATTTAAGTTAGATTATACTGTATACATCTTAATTATATAACTATTTATTAATGAAACTAATTTATATGTACTAATAAGCTATATAAATTAATACACTCTACAAATAAGCATATTTAGTAATAATACTTTATATACGTATTTATATGTATATTATGAACATATTTAACCCTGTACCATAATTCAATTTTATATATAGAATAAATAATTAATTTATTAAGTTACTAGTTAAGTTATTAGATTAAATTAAAATAAATTAGTAATTTAAGTTAAAACTAAGCTAACTTATACTGCATATTTATACTACTGTATTTTAAGTAAATTAAGATAATTTAAGTATATTTATAATGTATTATACTATTTAAACTTAATTTATAAGTAAAACAATCCAAAATAGGCTATTTAAATATAAATAAAATCGAAATAAAACTTGTAAAATACCATAAAAATCATTATTAAATACTATAAGATATATACTAACTCTGTATAAGGTCAATTAGACCATATATTAACTAATTTATATGTAATTAAGGAATAAAACCTAAAATTAAGTGTGTATAAACTGTATACTTTATCGAATTAATTTATGTAGTAAATATAATTAAATTTATGAATTACCTGTACAATTAGATATTACTATGTAAATACTTTATTATCATATAATTTAATTTTATTTTATAATAAATTATGGCCTTTGAATTGAGGACCAAAATCTTTAATCTAATGCAGGCGTTGCTTATTTTCACTGCAGAACTGGTGCCTATTTAGTACCATATCATTAAAAGTGGACTGCTTTGAGCGGTATTTTACCCAAATGTGCATATGGATGTTCAGTCGTCATGGGCATCAGGCACTCGAAATAACCGAACATTATCTCTGACCATATGAGCATTCTGAGCATTGTATTGTGATGATTTGTGATACTGTGTGGGCCGGGGGTCGGATATTGTGTTAGGGCTTGATTAAGCATAAATTTGAGCATAGACTGTGATTAACCGACCTAATTAAGAAGTAGGGCTGCACTAAGTAGAGGTCTGGTCCCACCGGATCCTCGGGTGCTGTGTATCCCTTGAACGGTGCTACCCCCCAATTAAACACTAATTTTTGGATTAGTGAAGGTTGTAATAGGCTATGTATGGAAGACAAAAGAGAATAGAGAGTGAATTAAAAAAAAACGACTAAGTGTCGCTTATAGAAGAGAGAACATGAAAAATGGCTAAGTGTAAGAAGACACAGAGAAAAGAAGAAAAGAGAAGAAGAGAAAGTATAGTGCATACATATAATGTATAGTGTAAATATATATGTAAATGTAAATAAGTATATTGTAAATAATAAGTGTATGTATAGTATGTATATGAAGTATAGAAGTGTTTGAGTTATATATGAATATAAATAACCTCATAGCTTTACTGACAGAATAAATCATCACTATAGGTTAAATAAGTGTTGCTATAGACCCAAGTTTCTACTTTAAAGACTATACATAGTTTTTCTCAGGTTTAGCAACATTTGCATCTGTCACTGCAGCTCCTATATATGTTACCATATATGTTAGTATATTAAGTTAAGTAAGTATAGTATGTATTATTAGTTATTACTGTATATTTATGTTAGTATTAGTAATATGACTTATAAATAGATAGTATAGAGTATATTTATGTAGTGTTTGATGCTTGTTTGTAAATAGGCTTTTGCAAGCATTTTAATAAATTCTTTTATACATAATTAAGCTATCATTTTATTCATTGTTGATTCATTAATTCATCCATTCTTGATTATACATAAAATTGATCTTTTTGGAATTAAAGAGTAATATTGGACTTAGAGAGTGATGTATATCAACAATTGCCTCCTAGTGAATGACCTGGAATAAACCCATAAAATGGTTTGCACATCGATTATTTTTGGCGCCGTTGCCAAGGAGGCAACTCTTTATATGCCAAAATTACTCTTTAGTTCTTCATTTGTATATAATTTTTTGTTTTTGTTCATTCATACTCATTGTTTGTACATAATCATTCTTTTATTGATTAATTCTTTGCTGTATATACATTCTTTCCTTCCTTTACTAATCAATTGTTATTTTTCCACAACACTTGAGGAGTAGGAGTAGCATCACCTTCTAGGCGGAGGTTGTCTTCCTAGTGGACCCGCTGCGCTTCTGACCCAACATTCCGGTGGAGTTTTTCCCTCGGAGGAGCTGCAACATAGTAGTATTAGTAATAGATTAGAGTAGTATAGTTTAGTTTAGATTTAGGTATATCACATTGGACCGTTTGTTAAGCATAAGTTGTGAGAGCCTGTTCTCACACACTATTGTAATAATTGTGGACTCCCTCTAGACTCTTTCTCTATCATCTCTCTAACTCATCTCTCATCAACGTGGTTTTTCCATTTGTGGTTTTCCGTATCAATTTATTTCTTTTGTTTTTGTTTTTTGCATTATTCCAAAATCCAAAAAAAATTATAAAATCAAAAAAAGATTTCAAAAAATCTCATCCTTATCTAGCAGCAGCATATCTTTAGGCATCCATAGTTAGGTTGCATTCTACCTGCTAGATTTAAATTCCAAGTCAATTTGCATATTATAGACTTGCTGAAGTCAGGTACACATTTTCTTACCTTTCTAAACTCCTGCCATCCTTGCATTTGACTTAAATGTAAAAAAGACAATCTTTGTTTGAACAAGATTGAAAAGTGAGACGAGTAGCATAGAATACACATCTTAATCATTTGAATCAAATCAAAAGGAGATATAAAAATTTGATTGAAACCTTGACTGAGGTTTTTCACCAATCATTGTGTTGATTGCTATCGTGCACACAGCACGATCACATAAGATCCACTTACATAGGTTTTTACTTCATCTCCTTAAGCACACACAGGATTTGGATTCGCATGCCAATCTTATCTAGACTCCCAGTGGATTATAGAGGTCTGCACTTCGCTAGGTCTATCTTTAGGATGCGTACAATTGTTTGAAACATTTGTTTGCGTACTATTATTTTGCATAGCAACCTCTAGCAAAATTTGATTTCTTCTCTCCTGTTTGTTGATTAGTCTATTTGTGCTTGATAGAGATTGATTGGGATTTCTGATTTTTGTGAGATTGAGCTTGATTTATCCTTTCCATTGAGTTGTGGCTAATTTCTTAAAATTCACTTTCAAAAATCAACTCAATGGAAGGTAGGAGATCCAAGAACCCTGAGCTTGCACTCCCCTTGGGTGCTGATGCCCAAGTGTCTGCTTCCCCTTCTATGCCTTCCACATCCAACCTTGTACCTCCTAAACCTCAAACTCCTATCCACTACTCCACACATCATGAGGATGATCAAGATTCTGCACAATTCGAGGATTTCGAAGAACTTCCTCCACATCTTATTACACATCCTCCACCACCACCACCACCAAACCATAAGATCCAACCTCCACCATATCCTAATTTTCCTAATCCACCACCGGAGAGAGGACCTATGCCTCATCTTCAACACCTGTTTGAAACACAACTACAAATGAATACCCTTACCCAATAGGTGCAACAACTTGCACAAGTTGTTAATCTTCTAGCTAACCCCCAACCACAACCTCAACCTAGAAACCCTCAGGCACCACCTCAACCTCGTAGGTGCCAACTACGAGATTACTATAATCCCATAGTTTCCCAACCAATGCCTGTGGTATGTTATCTCAATGGGGGTCATGCTGCTGAACTAAAGCCAAACATCATAGCACTTATACCTACTTCCATGGCTTGCCTCTGAGGACCCTTTTCAACATTTAGAGGAACTGAAAAATCTTGCCCAAACCCTGGGTTCGCAAGGCCATGATCAACACACGCTTTTAATGAAAATGTTCTCCTTTTCATTAAAAGATAAAGCCGCCTTCTAGTTCAGAAACTTACACCAACTACACCTATAGACACGTGGGCTTCTTTGGTACATGAGTTCCTAAAGAAGTACTTTCCTGTAGGCCACACTAACGCTTTAAGGCATTCTATCACCACATTTACCCAGAATTCAGGAGAACAAATGCACAAGGCTTGGGAGAGATTCCACGACCTTCTTAGAAAGTGTCCACACCATGGTGTCCCACACTGGCAATAGGTCCAGATCTTCTATCATGGGCTCAATGATGACATACGAAATTTTGATGATGCCGCTTGTGGAGGCAATTTCCTGTGTTGGGATGACGACTCAGCCTTTGAGATCTTCGAAGGCATAGCCGAAAAATCTATTAATAATGCTTCGATGAGCATGTTTAATAAAAGGTCCGCAAGTTCCCACTCACATTTGGGGGTACACGAAGCCCAATCCAGCAATAAAGACTTAGAGTTAGTGGCTAGTCAGCTGGATAAGGTGGGCTTAATCAAGAAGAAAGTAGATGAAGTATGGAAATTTCTCTCTAAACCTTCATCATCTTCTTCTCAATCACCTACACAACACACTTCTTCTCAGTTTCCCATAAAGAGGGAAACTGTGAGTAACCTTTCTGTGACACAACTTGCACTACCAAACTATTCATTTCCATATCCTTCATCGGTTAGAGGAACCTTTGTTCCTCCTTACACTGACTTTCTTGCACCTTCTGGAGCTTCAGAGGAGCTCCATGCCATTCACAATGACCCGTTTGCACAGACCTATAACCCTAGATGGCGTAATCATCCAAATTTCTCATGGTCGAGAAATACACAGAGACCTCCTTATCAACAACCTTCTACACCACCACAGTACAACCCGATCTGAGCACCGCCTCCACAAACACACGGATATCCATCGCGTGCCTACCAGCAACCCCAACCCAGGCCTACCCAATACTCTCAACCTGGGCCTACACAAGATGACAAGTTGGGGTCTATCATGAAAGCCCTTTCTGATATGCAACAACAGAACATTGCTATGCAGTAGAGACTGGATGCAGCACTAGCTGAGATGAGAGCCTAGTATCGCACTTGATGGAATCCCATCAACCACATTCACTCCCATCTTAAGCAAAACCTAATCCGAGGAACATACCTGCCCAGAGGTATGTCCAGCCTAGACCTCCCCAAGGCCAAGCACATGTCACAACACAAGCCTTGATTTTGATCCATCCACACCTTATGCAGATCAGCAACCACCTCTTCTTCCCAACCCAAATTCATCTTCTTCATCTTTACTTGGCATTAACTGATTGAAGAGGTGGGAGCTGTTGATTCTTTCTAGATATAGTCCATTCCTATTTACTTAGACCTTGAGCCAAGTAATTCTGAGATGATTATGTTTTTCTACTTGGGCCTTGTACCAAGTATCTAATTTTGATTTATATCGTCTATGGAGCCGTTGAGATCACTGAGATTGACAAATCTGAACCTTTCACTACCAATGGACAAAGATTGAAACCTTTTATTGAGCCACATGATCTCAGACTTGTCAATTCTACCATTTCGCTCTACATTTCGAACTACCTACTGGGTTTACCCTAACTGAAGGCGTTAAACTTAGCACAAAAATCTATCATTGTATATAGCTATTTTCACCTTTCTTATTTTCACCGGTGTTGCATTAGGTGTCTACCTTTGCATTTTAAGCATACATTTCATTGTCACATTTGTCATGCATTTCACTTCCTAGCTCTACTTTCCACTCTGATCTTGTATCAAACTTGAAATCAACCACACAGAGATTGTTATCTCCTCATTCCGACTTCCTTCCATCACACAGTCTAGTATAGTGAAAAGCGAGCATGCATTTGCATCCACCTTAATCATTCAATGAGGACATTGCATCATTTAAGCAAGGAGGGTGTAAATGGTGAATCATCAACTAAAATGCAATTGTAGACACACCTATAGTATATATAGTATTATCAAAAATACCAAAATACCAAAAAAATTTCAAAATTTTGAAAAATTTTGAAAAAATTACATAGCCAAAAATACAAAAAAATGACAAAACAGAAAAACTTCAAAAATACAAAAAGGGACTTGAACTCTATTGTTGAGGGAGACCTCCATCTTAAGGAGAGAAAAGAATTTTAAAGAAATATAAGTGTTTAACTATGATCTTCTAGCTGAAAACAAAAATAGAATAAGTGTTTATGAACATTCAACCTTTGCTGGTTTGACTTTCGGTGCCACTGTAGCTTGACTCGTTCAAGCTTTGGCTTAATACACTTTAAGCTTTGACAAGATAAACCACAATCTCTCCTAACTTTAGGATGTATTCTTGTACCTGAGTCACCAGTACAAGATTCGATGGTTTGCTTTGACTTAGGAGTCTAAGTAACCTTGACTTACATGACATAGTGAAGGGAAAGACCTTGTGAATTTGAAATTCAACCCTAGTGTTCATTAGGGAATGTGGAGTCCTTACCTATGCGTGCAGGTAGACTCTTTGTGCTAGTCTTTAGCCTTGTGTCTAGGAGAAGCTCTTTCTACCAAAGAACTCACCCACCAAATAAGGTACACTCTACCAAATAAAGTTGTCAGAGACATACTGACAGAAAAAAAAATAAAGAAAAGTTCAACAAGAAAGTTCTTTCGACTAAGTCAAGTATGTTCTCTAAGTTCTGTAAATACAAAAATTCCACCAAAAATGTTTTAAGGGTTTAGTACAAAAACCCTGTTCCACCAAAAAATTTCTTTGAGCCACAAACACAATAAGTGTTGTGCTTTAGTATTCCTCGTTTCTTGAGAGTCAACCCGAAAACATGTGCTGAAGCTAGGACCAACCTGGACTTAAAAATAAGTGAAACCCCGGGATTGAGTTTCAAAATTCAACTGGTTAGTCTTGACTTATCACAAAGCACAACCATAACTTCTTAGCATTCTGAGTCTCTGTAAAACCTCCTGAGTCCTGGAATTCGACTGAAAGGTTTAAATATCAAGAGTCTTTGTTAGTCGAGAGATGGTCTATGTCATATCAGTCTTGAGTTCTGGTTAGTCGTCCAAAGCAAAAAGGTTCTCACAATGTCCAGACATAAACACAATTTGTTTATAAGAAAATCTTTCAGCTTAAAGATCATCTTCAAACACTTAACACTTTGAGAAAAAGTAAAGAAGTAAAGATATCTCATCACACTTACCTTGCTGATACTTAAATTGCTAAGCACTTTAATGTATTGTTTGCTAAGGGACTAGCAAAACCTAAGCATGGGGGTATGATGAGTGGCTACTCATCATAGCTGGATGGCTAAAGTTAAGCTAAAAATTAGGTCAAACAATGTCGAATTAACACATAAAAAGGATTAAGTGTGGGAATCAAAGAAAAAGACCTAAAACATTAATTCTGTGTTAAAATTGCATAATTAAGTCATTAAACATGATATTCTTGTGAAAAAGGTTAAATGATGATCCAAGTGTAAATTGAACACACAAGTTTAAAAGTTCAAATCAAAAGTATATTTAACTTCTCAAAAGTTCAATTAAGCTTATATAAAAACTTAAAGGCATTTGGACATCATTAAGGCCTTGAAATTGAAGATTTACAGTTAGGTCCTTTATGCATTACATTCCATTCAATAGAAAACCTCCTAGGACCTATTTGTAACTTACAGACACATCTTTGTAAGCCCTAAAGGACCACTCTATAACTATTCGCTATCACTTATGGGCTCTTGTGCAGTTTTAATACCCCTTCGCAGAGGGGTATACCTTGCAATTATCCCAATAGAAACCCAACACCTGCAGCAGCCTACGTGTGCACTATAGCATGCGAAGAACACGGGCCATTTGGACTATTGATCTCTTATCTAGCTTGATCTGTGGCTCTCCTTGATTCGAACCTTCGCACGATTCGGCGTGTGTGGTCACCACTACCCTCAGATCCCAACCAACAGTCAGTTTTTGATTTGTCAGCCACGCACACTCTCTCCTCTCATCCTCACCGCCCTTGCCATTTATGCCTAATTTCACCCATGCAGTGCCTTGATTCACTGAAATCTGTACTTAAACACCCCCATGGTCGCGTGCGCAAAGGATCGCTCCCTCCTACATTCTTAGCGGTCATTTCGTCCACTCCAGCCACCTCTCCCCATCAATCCCCAATTTTCATAGCCACCGGCTGTGAATACTCTGACTTCTCTCTGACTCTCATCGTTGCTAGGGATGACGTATGCCTGAGGTCGACCCTGAACTTCACTAAAGAGTTTTCCCTCCGCTGGAGCCTCTTCCTCCATTCTTCCTCCTTTGCCGTTGGCTAAGGACTCACAGGTTCCATTCTTCCTGTTAGAGTAGTTTTAATGCTTTTTAGTTTAGATGTAGCTTTAGTTTAATAGATTAGCAATAGAATTAGACTTAGAGTTAAAGTTGATTTGCTATGCGTACTGGTAGTTTAGCATTAAGGGTAGATTTAGATAAATTCCCTCCCCCATCACCTCCTCTGATCATTTTAGATTATAGGGGATGATTTCCCCCAATCACTGATCACACTTTTCTCCCTCGACATGTTTTCATATCGCTTCTAATTGCCTCGATTTTATTTCGCAATTCACCCCTTCATTAGATCTAATTTCAGATTTGAATGGTTTTCAACCTCAGATCTAAACTTAGCATCAAAAACCATCTTAGGGGCTTCTCATTCATCCCATTTTGTTCGCAAAAGCCCCTGATCTGAGCTGAAAATAGAATCAGTTTGCCAGATTTTCTATGAATTTAGATTGCAAGAATTTTTAATCATTTGGGCTTTGAATGGTTTTTAATTGAGCAAATTGAGACACTCTGATTTGATTCACTGATTGACTGGGAATCTGAGATGATTCTGATGTCAGAATTCATCTCAGATGAGCCATGTTTTGATCTGATTCTTTTTGAGGACTTGAATGCTTTTAATGCATGATTGAGCCAATGAAAATCAACTTTGTTGATTTGAGACTCTACCTTGTATTCATAAGTTATTTTTAAGTTGCAATTTTGATTTTCAACCTAAGGAATTTTCATTATTCCTTAACGTTTCAGAGTTCTGGGATTTAAGTTTTGTATTAAATTGGCTGATTTAATCCTTTCTAAATGTTATCTATACATTAGAAAGAGTTAGATCAGCAATTTTCTGATCTGATTTGATGAGATTTTATCGACAAGGGATCTTGATTTTGAGTTGCATTCCCGAGTGGTTTTTATGTGATTTATGAATTTAAACCCTTGTCAGATGGTGTTTATAGAATTTCTATTTTGTGTTTTTAAATTCCAGAGTCATAGTAAATTGCTGCAATTGCAACTACATTCCCACCAAATCTAGCTAAGTAATTCTTGAATCAATCATTTTGTATTTCTGGTCAGGTTCTTTCGAGTCTGATCTGGGGTATAAGTTATTGAATTATGAGAAAAGTAGCTGAGTTTAGGTTCTTCCCTACTGCTGACTGAGTTTTCTGACTAATGGATTAACTGCAGCAGTAGCTAAGAAATCTGGAATCAAGTCTGCTCTGTAGCATCTGTTGAACTACTGAAGTTTCAGCAGCTACCTTACTGCTGATTTTTGCTACTGCTGTTTTATTTTTGTTGCAGCAGATTTTGTTTGAAGATCCTATGGACTGTTGGCGTAGGTTTGAGTCTATTAGATAGTTGACCTGTGTATAATGGTGTGTCTGAATTGCATACAAGCATTCATATAAACTCAATGAATTTTTATGCTCATCTAGAATGCTTTTAATCTTATTTTTACTCTTTTGTCAGCTAGTTTTTAAGCTTAACTGTCCATCAAGTAAAATTAATTGAAATCCACATTGATTGGCATGCTAAATTGCTTGTATCTTTTTCTATATCTTGTATGGAGTCTATTGAGGCAGTTTACTCCCTGTCAAACACTTAGGTTCCATTCTAAAGCCTTAGGATACCTTAGAAAACCCTTTGAAAGGCTTAGAATGTGGTCACTTTGTAATTAAATAAAAAGCATATAAAAAATCCCAAAAAATAAAATAAACCTGTCTTGGTTGAGATCAGGTATTTTTCTAAGTTCATACCAAGTTTCATGGTATTCCGAACCTTCGGTTTGATAAAACTTACCAACCTACGATTTTGTATACCATGGAACTTAATAAAAGAAACTAAACATAAAATTACTAAAAACACTCTCTTTTCCTCATCTATTAATTTCCATCTCATCTCTTACCTCCATAAAAGATATAAAAACCATAAAAAGTGAAAAAACCTCAAAAATACCAAAAATCCATTGTATACTATGTATATAAATGTAAATATAAGCTATATTGTAAGCATATAAATATCTACAGTGTAAATTATACATATATGAAGTATAAATAACTTATGTATATATTGTAGTATGTAAATTAAGTATTTAAGTTAGATTATATTGTATATATCTTAATTATATAACTATTTATTAATGAAACTAATTTATATGTACTAATAAGCTATATAAATTAATACACTCATAAATAAGCATATTTAGCAATAATACTTTATATACTTATTTATATGTATATTATGAACATATTTAACCCTGTACCATAATTTAATTATATACATAGAATAAATAATTAATTTATTATGTTACTTGTTAAGTTATTAGATTAAATTAAACTAAATTAGTAATTTAAGTTAAAACTAAGCTAACTTATGCTGCATATTTATACTACTATATTTTAAGTAAATTAAGATAATTTAAGTATATTTATAATGTATTATACTATTTAAACTTAATTTATAAGTAAAACAGTCCAAAATAGGCTATTTAAATATAAATAAAATCGAAATAAAACTTGTAAAATATAATAAAAATCGTTATTAAATACTATAAGATATATACTAACTCTGTATAAGGTCAATTAAACCATATATTAACTAATTTATATGTAATTAAGGAATAAAACCTAAAATTAAGTATGTATAAACTGTATACTTTACCGAATTAATTTATATAGTAAATATAATTAAATTTCTAAATTAATTGTACAATTAGATATTACTATGTAAATAATTTATTATCATTTAATTTTATTTTATTTTATAATTTCCAAAAAATGACTAAATGTCGCTTACAGAAGAGGGAACACGAAAAATGGCTAAGTGTAAGAAGACAGAGTAAAAGAAGAAAAGAGAAGAAGAGACAAAGTATAGTATATACGTGTAATGTATGGTGTAAATATATATATAAATGTAAATAAGTATATTGTAAATAATAAGTATATGTATAGTATGTATAAGAAGTATAGAAGTGTTTGAGCTATATATGTATATAAATAACCTCATAGCTTTACTGACAGAATAAATCGTCACTATGGTTGTAATAAGTGTCGCTATAGACCCTAGTTTCTACTTTAAAGACTGTATATAGTTTTTCTGGGGTTTAGCAACGTTTGCATCTATCGCTGTAGCTCTTATATATGTTACTATATATGTTAGTATATTAAGTTAAGTATAGCATGTATTATTAGTTATTATTGTATATTTATGTAAGTATTAGTAATATGACTTATAAATAGATAGTATAGAGTATATTTATGTAGTGGTTGAGGCTTGTTTATAATTAGGTTTTTGCAAGCATTTTAATAGATTCTTTTGTGCATAATTAAGTTATCATTTCATTCATTGTTGATTCATTAATCCATCCATTCTTGATTGTACATAAAATTGATCTTTTTGGAATTAAAGAGTAATATTGGACTTAGAGAGTGATGTATATCAATAACTGCCTCCCAGTGAATGACTTGGAATAAACTAGTAAAAATTATATAAATTAAATAAAATGGTTGAGAAAATGGTTTGTATTTATGATACATACTGCAACGACGATAATTTTTTTATATGAACCATGATCGCACATCGATTATAGGTCTAATGTGGTATACTAGAGGGGAGGGGTGAATAGTATTTCTTGATAATTTAAAAATTTAACTATGAAGCAAATAAATTCAAGCCACAAAAATTCATACACGATATCACTTGAACTAATAGTGGAAACCCTCTCTGGTAGAAACCACAACTTAAGCCTCTATTATCGAACTAAAGTCGAGTTTTAAATATGCATCGTAGTACAGTGATTAAAGCAATGAAATCGCTTAAATTTGTATTCTCGAATGTGAGTCTGAGGTCATCTTAGGGAGAAAATTAATCACAATTAACCACTAATCAAGTAATATGATTTGAATATAAATAATGCACAAAAGCTTGATATAAAAGAAATATATGCTCAATTAATTGCAATATCAAAACTCCAAAAATAAAGAAAAGTGTTTATGAAACAAAAAATGTGGTTCGACTAAGCTCAACTCAACACTTAATGAGTTTCACAAGCTAATCAGACATCTAGAATAGGTTATCAGTCATCTTAAATGTGCACAAGACTCAATTTTGGCCTACAGCAAAATCAACCCACTCCCTGGGGCTAATAACCAAGCCACTCTCTCTAATCAGATCCAGAACTGGCTCTGACCTGCTCGGGCATGCATGGGCGGGTGAGAGCATGTGTAATGCATGCATATATGGGGACTTGACCCCCTAATTCTAATCAACAAATTAGGGGCAAGTTTCCTTATGAAGCCATTTCAAAATCAAATTCCCATGATGTGGGACTATCCTCCACAGTCTTCTTCATTCAGCTGTGAAGGAGGGTGTATCCAATTGATGCTCAATTCACCGTAGGATGGAAGATCCATGATCGAGATTTGTCCCTTAGATGTTTCTGCTCGGAACGAGGATGGTATCCTTATCGATAATTCGTGGGAGCAGTCGACTGGAGTTGGGGAAGAGGCCCTAATAAACACCAGTTTATCATCATTCTTATGCTCTAAAATAAACCTAGCTCTTAAGATTTTAACTCTGCAAATGGGTTTTTGGGTTGCATTTAGGAATCAATTAGGTTAGGCATGCATTGCATGTTTTGTTGTGTTTTTAACACGTTTATTTGAATATTTGGGATGAATAGATAGTTAGATCCCTAAAACCCTAGAACTCAAAAAGGCAATTGGTGAAGAGGAAGCTCATTCCAGCAGGGACTTAGCCATATCCAACTCATCATAGTTGGATACTAGCTCACTTGGGTTAGGGTTAGCTCCATTAAGCTCCATTCAGCTCATCTTAGCTGAATGGTAGCCCAGGGCAGCTCATCCTAGCTTACCCTATCTCAAATTAGCTCAAACCCTGCTCAACTTAGTTGAGTCTAGCTCACCTTAGCTCTAATCAGTTCACTGGGAGCTCTAGCTAGCTCAACTAAGTTGACAAGAGTCCACCTTAGCTCAAGTCCAGTTACTTCTAGCTCTGCTCAACTCAAGTCAATTGAAGATGACTTCAAATAGCCCAGGCCAACTCAAGTCCAGCTCCTAGGGACTCCACTTAGCTCAACCTAGTTGAGCTAAGCTATCTTAGCTACTCCAGCTAGCTAGGTCATCCCCGGGAAATTCAGACTTAGCTCACCTCAGCATAATTTAGCAGAAGCTAGCTCACTTTAGCCTGGCTTAGCAGCTAGCAAAGAACTTGCAAGCTAAGCCAACTAAAGTATCTCCCTGCATTTCCCTTTAGCAGCTACCAGCTCTAATTCAGCTGCAGACATTTATTCCTCAGCTCCTTTTCACTAAACCCTACCTCCAACCTACCTCCTCCTCTACTCACCTACTACCTAAGCTCTCCACTCCATGGCCGTCCACCATCCACCATAACCCCAACCTAAACCCTTAGAAAACTTCACCTTAACCCTACCTAAACCTAACCCTAAGCCACCATGGTTGGCGCCAAAAACACACCATAAGCACCACTTCAAAGTGGCACCAACCATGGCACCCTTTCCATCCCATAACCACCAACCTAACCACCCATAAACACCACCTTAACTCCCTTTTAGTTAATGACAAAAACACCCCCACATCCCTTCAAAGTTGGTGCCAACTTTAAACCCTATCACCACCATACACCTATCTCCAAAAAGCCATCTACACCCTACACCTAACCCCTTCTAGAACCTACCCCTTTTGGCGCCAAGAATAAATAACCCTCCACCACTATAACTACCTATTAACCTAACTAGAGTTGGCGCCAACACACTCTACCAACACCATCCAAAGTTGGCACCAACTCTCCCTTACACATCCAACCTTCATCTACTTACTTGACCCATCTTAACCCTTCATCCTAGGTGCCAAACTAACTCCCTTCTAGAACCTAGGGTTGACGCCACCCACCTCCTTAACCCAACCTCCAGACAACCCATAAGTTGGTGCCAACCAACCCTAGCCTTCCATCTCTTAACCACCACCATATAATTCAATCCTAGCCATATAACACACCTAACCAATCCCCAACCCTAGTTCCCATCTAGGGTTGGTGCCAACCACTAAGCACCCCTCTATTTTGTCGCCACCCATCATCAACCCTAGGATCTCCTAACCACCCCCTATGATCCATCCTAACCATTCATCCCTTAACTACACCTACATCCCTACCACTCCTATAAAAATACCTACCCTACCACCAAAAAATGGACACCTTTGGCTCCATTATTGTCACCCATTTCCACCTTCAATTCCACCATACCAATGGCCAAGAGATGAAGGAGAAGAAGATTAAGGGGACATTTTGTCCCCTTAGTGCCTTCCCCTCTTCCCTTATCTCTTGTGCCCCCACCAGCTAGACAACTAGACAAGGTGGCACACACCACCCTAGGAGAAGTCTTGTGGGTGGAGACCTTCCACCTTTTGAGGAGCAAGGGCAAGCCCACCGAGGGCTTGCCAAGGAAGACACCACTTGGAGGAGCTTTTGAAGGAAGGAGAAGAAGGAGAACTTCTTTTCAAGCCCAGGAGCAGCTGAGCTTGGAGCAAGAAGCCTCTCTTCTTCACCAATATCACCAAAAGGATTTGTGTTTTACCTTTTTTGTATTTTCATTTTAGAGTAGAAGCATTCTTCTACTTGTCTTTTTATAAAACATACTTCTACTTAATTAAATTTGCCTTCTCTTCAATTCTTGTTGCATCCTTATTAGTTATTGTTCTAGCAGTTTTCACTCCCTCTCTCTAGTTACTCTAGGTCTCCACATTCCTAGGGTGAGCTTAGAGAGAGGATTATCTTGTCACTTTAGTGTTAGCATTAGCAGTTTAGGTGTAATTGTTTTCCCACTCATAATTGCATAATCGCCCATTATTTAAAAACCCCAAAATCTTATATTCAAAATTCCCAAAAAGAAAGTTGATTTCCTTATTGTCAAGCGAGAGTTTTAATGTGCATTCCCGCCTCCTTGGACGACCTTAGATACCACCACTATCTAGATTTATAAATTGTAAAAGCAATTGCAAATTGGCATGTTACAATAATTTAAAAACCCTAATTACAAATCGCGCTTTTCATTGCATCAGGCCCACTCTAGCGAAGTACCTACATAAGGAAGCATGGGTTTTTGGCTCAAATCAGACCCATGATAAGGTCCAGCGCTACTCGCCAGACAGAAACCCGATAATTGCATACGAGGGTGGTCGTGCATGGCCATCGGTGAAGCTTCAAAGAAGATCCACCGGCGACAATGGTGGATGGTGTAAATGGATATAGGGTTTCAAATTAACATGGGAAAAAGGTTTGGGGATGTGAGGAGATCCTTTTTCCCATTTTAACTTAGTCTAAGGAAGGTAGAGGAGATGAGACGATGAGGGTGGTGGTGATGGCGGTTGTCGGAGAATAAGGAGGAGGAACAGTTGATGAATGGAGCCAAGAAGGTCCCTACACCTAATTGGAAAGGAGAGGAACAAAAGCCCTAAGGTAATTAAACTAATGGATGAAGGGAGAGGGGTCATCCAAGAGCACACTGGAGAGGAAGAAGGACAGAGATCAGAGCGATGAGGAGGAATTAGGGCTCAAGCTTCGTGTGAAGCTTCGTGGATGCATGGGAAGGCAAAGCCCACTACCTATTATATGTGGCAAAGGGCGAGGAAGAGGGAAGAAGCTCCAAGGTGGGTTTTTTCTTGCCGGTGAGGAAGAAGAGGGGGGTTTTCGATGAAATTCCACACGTCTTGCGCATGAAGGGGTTGAGACCTCTTTTTGGAAAATAACTTCATCTCAAACAAGTCAAGAGATGCATGTTTGGCATGCATTCTTGCCACTTTTTGAGCTTGACATTCTCGAGCTTCACTGGGGATGAAATCGATGATGAATGATCTCGAGAAGTGGCTCAATTGATTGGGAAAGATCTTAAGATCAATCCTACCAAATTTGGTGGGATTTGATTGAGATTTGAGTGCTCAATTTGTCAAATTAATCTCGTCGAGTTTGGGTTCTCCTCTTGCTGTAGTTGACACTCTTGGATGAAGAAGAAGATGATGGAAGAGGGATCTAAATGCAAGGAAAACCAAAACCTAGGGTCCTGGTTGAAATACAAACTAAAAACCCAGGATAAATGTGTAAAAATAGAAACCTATGGGCTAAAATGCAAACTAGGTCACGATGGACTCAAATTGGGCTCAAATTTTGGGGTTAACCTGATTTCAATCCAAGGAATCTATTGGCGATCATAGATTTGGATTTTGATGCAGTTTGGCTAGGTAATTTACATAAAGCCCAAAATAAAGCAAATTCCCACCTAAGTCCTTATTTTTGGTCAAAATGGGTTTCTTTGGTAAAAGTGAAGGTTATAAACCTCATATAATATTTTTAAATGATTTTTAGGAGGTTTATATTACATTTATTTCCACCAGAACTTGTTTATTTGAAGTAAGGCTGTAGTTAGGGTTTTTATTAGTAAAATAATCCTTGAAACGTGAAAAACCCTATTTCAGTTAGCTCAGGCATACTTCTTGGGAAATTAAAGTCATTTGACCTTATATTAAATATTGATTAACCCCTTAGTTAATATGCAATTGTGATTAGGTGTTAAAACAACATATTTAACTTGTTTCTCTTCTTCTCAAACCTAGCTAAGAATAGAATTATGATCTTCTGATGAATAATCTGGAGCATTTATCACTAGATTTTTACTAATTTGAACTAGTTATGATGGATGATGGTGTTACCTTAATTTTTGCATGCCTAACTTTTGCTAGTCCCTAGCAAAATCTTATGGAGCGAATCAGATCACTAGACCGGATTTTACCGTCAGGATGCCTGCTCGTGTCGCTTCCCTAAAAATTAGATTGGAATACCAACTATAGGCCTAGAGGTACTCAAGTACTAACCAAGACACAAACCTGACTAGCCTCAGCCTTGGGTTTGCAACAAAGGTTTCTAAGGCCGTAAAATCTACGCAGAGGTTCATTGACCCTAGCGGTTAAAGCACTCATGCATATGTGTAAAAACGTCTAGGTTGAACTTGCCAATGTATGTTTTTAGAAGAGAGATATATATATATTCGAGAGTTTGCTCTCCTTTATTTTTTGATTCCCCTAAATCCAACATTGGATTGGCTCCAAACACGGTCTATGTCAGATTCCTTGCCTCCATCATTAATCCTCGAAGGGTCCTTGGCAATTGATGCTTCCGAATAGCACCGTCCACGGCAACCCTCAGAACCTTGGCAATCGAGACTTCATGATATTGCTGCCCATGGCATTCTGTAGCTAAATCTAGGTCATAGCAATCGACATTTCAGGATAGTGCCACCCATGGCACTTGAACCAGCATAAGGAGCTTACATGCACCCACTAGGATATTTAGATATCCTAGGAGACAAGCATTGAGGAGATGATATGTTATAACTCATCCTTAAGGGGAGTATTTACTCCTCTCTGTGGTGGGAACTCATCCAATCAATTTTCAAGCTGCTCTTAAGTCACATTTTCAAGAAAATATTCTTTTCGTAGCAGAACACTTTATGGCATTTTTCTTCGTTAAGCTCACTGAACTAGACCAGTGTGTGAATTTTGGGTGCCTAGGTTACCAAGTCCCGCAAATCGAAGGTCAGACAATGAGATCAAATAATCCCTAAGCCTTGGACTTAGTGCATCAGCTTCACAACTCCCTTAACCTCTTAAGGAATAGTCCAAATCTTAACAAATACATAAGTGTTTAAGCCCAACACAAGCCTAAGAGGCTAAAAGTTGGTATCCCTCACTTTATCTCCTTTTCTCTAGCACTTTAGGACTTAGTTCATTATTTGATTCGGTCCAGAACTTAGATATTTTCCATAATAAACTACTAGGACTTCTGACGAAAGGAGAGTGGCAAGTGAAGATGGCTAGAGTAATGTGGTGTGTGTGGTGTGCTCGGAATGAGCGATTGTCTAAAGGGAGTTCTATAAATCTTGGGAACATGTTTAGGGAATGTTGGGGATTTGTAAAGGAGTGGAGTGATTCTTTATAATTCTTTTAAAGAAATGTGAATAAAATGTTCCCAATCTACTATCGTCATTGATAGCACTCCTCATTTAAAAAAAAAAAAAACTACTAGGACTAATATGATTTTTTTTTTTGCTCCTTTTTTGTCTAGATTTTCCTCCTGTTTTTCCTCCTTTATAAAAGTTTTTCAACTCAGCTCAAAAATTTTCCTCCCCTTCCCCTTCATTTGTTATTTTTTGTGAGAACCCTTCAAAAGAATTGAATTTCCAATTATTTTGTACTTTAATATCCCCCATGCCTAAGTTTTGCAATTCCCACATTGAATACTAGGTGGGTTCAAATTTTGCTTAGTGCAGAGTTTAGAACAAGGTCAAAGGGTAGGTGAACAAGTTGAGGATGACTGTTGCTAGTGATTTCAGGCTCTGACACAAGTGTTAGAGGTGGAGTCGACTGTTCTAAGGTTTAAAGCCTAAAGTTCATTAGGAATGTAGCTCAGAAAGAATCAGAAGGGTCTTGGGTTTTTTAAATGATGGGTTGCCTCCCGTTAAGCATTCAATTCAATGCTTTCAGCCGAGTAGAAGATTGTCAAGGAGAAGGGGTGATCAGATTGGAGGGATTTTATAGAACAAGCACCTTGATGATTAGCTAGGTTGGTGCTTGTTCAGATCAATTGGCTGATGATGTAGACCAAACCCATTCAATCTGGTGGGTTGAAAAATTAGAATCAATAAGTGTGGACCCCACCAGGTGCATTCTGACTCAAATAAATATAGAAATGAGAATTGAGGGTTTGGTTGTATTGGTTCAGCTAGGTCAGAGTAAGGATCCTCAAAGGATAATGGAGGGGTGAGGAATGTAGGAACCCTACTTATGGGATTAGGAGTAAGTGGTGGATGGCTATCAGTTTGATCAATGTCCCACTCATTGTCAAACTGTGGTGGTAAATCAGCTCCAATCGGATCGAAATGAGGTGATTCAGAGTAAAAATGGATTCCGGTGGAGTAATGTGGCAGGTGTCAATTTTTGAAAGGCTTTGGCTCTAGATTAGGCTGTATGGCTACTTTGAGCTCTAATCAATGAACTTTGAATCAAAATCAAAGAATGGGTCATGAACATCAAGGTTATAAATTAGCTCATAACCATCTAGAAACAAAGATTCTCCTGAATCAAAATATGGGTCAAGTTCAACATGGGAGAATCTATGAAAGAAACTTTCTGAACCTGACTCAAAATTGGGTTTTCCACCATAAGAAGAATCAAAGGTCTCGAAGTTCTCAACCTGACTTTGGTCTAACCTACATTCAGATTCCAAGTTAACAAGGATATCCTTATTAGGCATAGGCTCGATTTTAGGGCATCTAGGGTAGATCCAATTTAGTCTCAACTATCCAGGTTCCTCTGATTTTGTATCCTAAATCGATTTTGCTTTAAACAAATGAATCTGCTCTTCTGTGGAGTCTGAAGAGGTTTCATTATCAAACATAGGCTTAAAGTCATATCTTGAATCTGAGATTCGATCCTCGTCATATTGAGCCTCATGATGGTAACACCATAATCCATCATAACTAGCTTAAATTAGTTGAAATCCAGAGATAAATGCTCCTGAATAATTGCCTAATCACCATAATTCCACTCAAATCCATTTCGAGAAGAAAACAATAAAAAGGGTTACTTCTGTAGTTTAAACATCACATCATGAATGCAAAGTAACCATGGGGTCACCTAGGGTTTAATTGAAGGTCAATCAAGCATTGAAGTCCAAAGAATTGGTCCATATAGGCAGAAACGAGGTTTCATGTGTTTCGAGAATCAAATAATATGCAAAACACGAATTTCAGACCTGCTTGAATTGAAGAGGTTTTGGTCAGGATAAAATTCATATAAACCTCCAAAAATTCACAGGAAAATATTCTAAGAGGTTTGATACCCTTGGCTTGACCATCTAAACCTAATTTAACCTAGAATAGAGTAATAGACAGGATTTTACCCTAATTTGGGCTTCTATGCAAATTATCTAGTCAACCATGGTCAAAAATCAACTCCAACTTCACTATTAGATTCCTTAGGTCCAAATTAGGTTAGCACCAAAATTTGGGCCCAATCAGAGTCCATCTTGACCTAGTTTGCATTTCAGTCCCATAAATCTCTATTTCTCTCAATCAGACCCCTAGCTTTCGAAGTTTCTTGTAAATAGGTCCCTAAGTTCATTGTCATCTTTTCAATTATACCCCTACCACCATTTAAGCTTTGACGAGCATCTTCTCGCAACCTGCCGACCTTCAAACTTGGAAAACTCCTTGATTTCTCAATCAAACTCTCCCAAATTTGGAAGTAACAATCCCTAGGAGTCTCTATTGATTGAACCCAATTCCAGAGCCAAATCACAAACCAAAAGCTCTGGCAAACTCTCAAAATCTAGTGGGTTATCCTTGCAAATTTTGTGATGAATTCACACTGATTTAGGATGACTCAAGTCCTGATCAAGATCTTTATAAACTCCTCTAGGTCCTAAGGTGTTCTTTAGTCAAGTCTAGGCTCGAAAAGCTTCCTCCCTTCTTCCTCTGGCCAGCTCCATCTGCGACTCTGACAACCTCCACGCTAAGCTTTGTCCAACCTCTCGACAACCAAATTAAGAGTCTCTCCTTCCTCCCTACTCTCATCCGCGTCTAGTGCACATTAGCTAGCGTCGCCTACCCCTTTCCTCCTTACCGTCCTCATCACTGGAGCCTTCACCCCCTTCGGCACCGACCAATCAAAATCGGCACGAAACCCTTCCCTTTCATCCCATAGTTAGGCTTAGTTTCTTCCTTTCTATCCCTACCATAGATTCCACTCTCTACTACCTCAATTCAGCCGCTAATCGCCTCTCTCCCTCTCCATCTTCTCTGCCTCCAACAAAGGTTCGACGATCTTGTCCAGCCATGCCTCACCACGAAACACCAAACCACAACCACCCGTACCTTCATCTCATCTACATGAACAAAAGCCCCAATAAAATTGGGTGCTTTTGCCACTCCACAACCCTACTGGACAACCCATCGTTCCGCCATCTTCTCTGACATCGTCCGGCCACATCCAACCTGCATCCACCAAACAAACACCACCAGCGAACTCCTCGTACTCTAGCGACCCCTTATGGAAGTTTTAATTGGGGCATTTAGCTTATTTTCATATTATTAGGTTTTCGCCACCGCCGTCGTCTTCGTCACCATCGTCCGTCGAGCTCCGACCATCATCGACATCAACACCATGACTAGGCACTACGGAATCATCTCGCGAAGCTACTTGTAGCTTCACTCGAAGAATGAAGCAGAGAAGTTGCTTCAATTTGCCGTGAATGTCACCAGCTACGTCACATGAAGGAAAATAGGGGCATTAGCCCCACATCGGATAGCTATGATCGCAACATAGCATATAAAAGGAATTTGTCATAAGGACACTTCGCCTCTTCATAGGTGGTGAGGTCCCTGTACCATACACTCTCACTCCTCGCTCACTATTACCCCCGATGAGTCTAGACCCGATATTTGACCCGATTATCTGAATAGCTACCCCAATAGGAGAGATTCCGAGAAGGGTGGGGGGTGGTTTTGCACTGTGAGTATGCCTCAAGATGTGTTCCTTGTGTGCCAATACTTAGCATTTTGAGGCTTATGCTTGTTGAGCCATGTGCGTGCGCTTCTATAGTGTGCTGAGCCTTGGTCCTTCTAAGGCTCGATGAGATAAGGCGTCTATAGCACCTTGCCAACATCTGATTTAGACACTGTGGGGTTATTTGGCTGATGTATGGTTCAAGAATTGGTGATTCACTGTTGAAATATTGAATTGATTTGAGAATTGATGCATGTGCTTAAATGAGGAATTAATTGGTGATCTAAATCACCATTTTTAGGATTTTGATATTTGTTTTATCCCATTGTTATCTAAGATACATTTTGCTATCATTGAACAACAAATTGAGTAAATCTTTATTATCCATTGAAATATCTTATTGTGCTTATTGATTTAAATTGCAATTATTGTTGTGAATTCCATATTTTCTCCCTGCGAACGACCTCGGACTCATTCCTTGTTTTCGAGCACTTTATAAATTTTAAATGCTATATCGTTTTTGTTGACTATACTACAACGCACTTTTCTTAACATTCAACTCAAGCATTATAACATTTTTTGTGTCGTTGCTGGGGAGTAACATATAATTCACCACTAATCTTATCTCTCTTGATTCAACTGATTACTAACTTGCCCTATTTGCTTTGCTTTGATTTTGCGAGGTACTTTACGAGAAGATCTTCCCCACAATTAGCCACTCCAAGGGAAGGTAAAATTTCTTTTCTTCCTTAATCACCTCCTAATCTTAGGAAAGAGAAAAAGGAAACAAAATCAATTGGGATTCACTTGTCTTATATTCCTTGTAATTATCACTTAAAGGCATTTCATTTCCTGATTTGTGAAATTGATTTGATATCTGATTGAAGTGAGATAATTTTGATTAGAGATCCCCATCCTGATTTCTTGTACCTATTAGGGATTTATGCTTAAATTCTCGATATCTTGGACTACTCACATTCTTGTTTGAGTCTAAGGTGACATATTTGAGACCAAATTGGATTTGAGAATAGAGCCAATTAGGGTTTGTACATTAGGGTTTTGAAGTGTTAGCACACAATTGCCTCAAATAAAGGAAATTGATCTTCTCGCATTCATGTGCTACCTAAGCCCTTAATTTAACCGATCTATCCAAGTAAACCCTAAAAGTCAAGGTTCTAAATATACTTAAACCCTAAAATTTGGACCTAATAACCTGAGAATCAAATTTAGGGTGATTTTGGGTCTTGACCTAAATTTCATCCTCAACCTTAAGGCAGATCAGGTAAAGTTGGTCCACCCTGTGGACCAATCAACCTATAAATTAGGTCACAAATTGAATCAACTTCAAAATTAAGTGAAATTGAAGGGACAATTTAGGGATAAAATTGGTAGACTTAGGTCTCAATTCATACATTCTAGTCTACTTGGAACTGCAATGACAAGGAAGGTCAGGTGGGGGAAACCTTGTAACCTGTGGGGATGCTCTACCATGTACGGGTCTTTGCAAGACTCTACCTTCCTGGTTGCCAAAGTAATTCTCGGGTGTGTGGATTTTTGATTCAGTGTTATCATCCATCTCGAAGTAGCCTTAGTCATCTAAAAATATTTTTTGGGTGCCTTGATTGGGTCCAATTCACATCCAATCCCTCATATATTCTATAGTGCACATACATAGGAAAGGTCCCTAGGTTTGACCTAGAGGCCTCCATTAGAGGTGATCTTTTGGGGAAATCTGATATGATAGAATCAATTCAATCTGGAATTGAATTTGATTCTACACCTTGATCCACCACTTGATTTGAAAATGCAACCTAACAACATGGGAAAGATTTTAATAAAGCTAAATCCCTATGAGCATTAAGGAAAAAATGATCGAGGATGCCTTTAGACATAAGGAAGAATTTGACAGAACCTCAGATCCATTTAGTAGAGTTCAGGTTAATGTGTTAGAAACAACAAACCTCATTATGAACCATGCTGAAATGATGTTAACACAAATGATACATGGTTCAACCCGAGATGATCTTTTATTAGAATATAGTGAATTGTGGAAAATACACAATACTGAGTATATACAATGTTTGTCAAATCCACAACTTTCGAAGATACACCAGGGTCTCATTGAGAAGTGTGGGTATATGCTAAATACATTACACCAAGACATTGATCAGAGATACCCATATCAAAATTCAGAAATTGATGAGACATCTTGGAACAATTTTGAGGATCAATGTGATTTCCCAGAGCCCGGGTCTGAAAATTGAGGTTGTTATGGACCCCCAACCCAAATGGAATCCAATTTAAACTTTGTGTAGAATGACCTACCTGATCAAACTGTGGGTTGAGTGGATCCAGTTGCAAGTGTTCCCAATTTTGAACCAGCCATAGAGAGCCATGAAGCTAGTCCATCATGCCTTAATTTACCAAAAACCTATGATGAGCTTGAGTCAGAACCTCTCGAAGAAGTAATTCCGGCACCTTATCCTATTATGGGAATCATTAAGAGTGATTCTAACATCCCAATAGAACCATGTGCAGATTCTAGTGACCCAATTCCTACCCCTAATGTAGAATCTGGATCAGAGCCTATTTGGGATGATCATGAGGCCCAATGTGATGAGAACTAGATTGTAGATATGAATTATGATTTTGGGCTAGTATTTGATGATTATACCTCTCCAGACTCCTTAGAGGAACAAATTGATTTTTTGAAAGTCACACCAATTTACGATACAAAAATAGAGTTGGAAGAGTTGGAATTTGAATGGATCTACCCTAGGTGCCTAGAACCCAAGCCTATGCCTAATAAGGACACCTTTTTGAGCTTGGAATTTGAGACTAGGTTAGATCAAAGTCAAGTTGTTGATTCCATGCATCATGATTTATTCAGTGGTGGAAATCTTGATCCTAAATCAGGTTCAGAAACTAATTTTCGCAAATTCTCCGATGATTTCGAATCATACTTTGCTTTCAGAGAACCTTTGTTTACAGATGATTCCGAGCCAGTTTACAACCTCAGTATCCATGATCCATTCTTTAATTCTAATTATGAGGCCGATGATTTAGATCTCAAAGCAGCCACACCTCATACAGAGTCTCTCGAAGCTCGATCCCAACCCCGACCTACCACAGGAATCAACGTTTACTCTGACTCACCTCTCTCTAATCCGATTGCATGTGATTCACCTCCATCTTTTGATTGAGAATCGAACACTGATCAGGCTAACAATCACAACTTATCCTTCTCTGATCCCACCAGTAGGGTTCCTACATTTTCCACAAATCCATTTTCATTTGAGGACCCCTACTCTGATCAGACTGAACTGATTTAGCCAAACCTTAGATTTGCATTTCCATGCCTTTTCGAGCCACAAAGCATCTGGTGGGCTCCATATCTATTGAATCACATCCATCAACCCACCAGACTTATTGGGTTTGGTCTGCATCATCAGCCTGTTGACTTGAATAAGCACCTTGTTGGACCAACCAGGCTACTCATCATGGTGCTCATTCTACAAAATTCCTCCAGCCTGGCCACCCCTTCTCCTTGATGACCTTTTGCTCGACTAAAGACATTGAATTTAGAGCTTAATAGGATGCAACCCGTCATTCCAAAAATCTGAGACCCTTCTGACCATTCTTTTGAGCTGCACTCCTATTGCACTTTAAGGTTCAACTTTAGAACAATTGACTCCACCTTTGGTACCTGTATCAAAGCTAGAAATCATCCGCAATAGTCATCTTGATTCATGCATCCACCCTTTTACCTTGTTCTAATCCTTGAACCAAGCTGAATTCATACCCACCTAGTTTACAATGAGGACATTGCAAAACTTAGGCATGGGGGGTGTTCAAGTGCAAATCAAATGGAATTTCACTTCTTTGAGGGGTTCTCACAAAACAAATACATCAAAAGAAAAATGGAGAAAGGGGAGGAAAATTTTGAAGAATTGATTGAAAATCTTTCTTGAGGAGGAAAAGAGGAGGAAATACAGAATGCAAAAAGGAGCAAAAATCAGAAACAAAACTGATACTCATAACAATTGATTATGGGATCTACTTATGTTCTAGACTAAATCAAAACAAATATTAAGTCTTGAAGTGCGAGAGACAAGGAGATTAGTAAGAGTACTGATCTTAGGCCTCTTGGATCTATTTAGGGCTTAAACACTCACGTATTTGTTAAGATCCAGATCAATCCTCAAGAGGTTGAGGAAAGTGTGAGGTTGATGTATTAGATATAAGGCATAAGGATTATTTGGTCCCATTGCCTACCCTTTGGTTTGCGAGACTTGGTAACCTAAGGACCCAAAATCAAACATTAGTCTGGTTTAGTGCACTTAATGAAGAAATAATGTCGAAAGTGTTCTGCTCTGAAAAGCTGTCTCAAAGGTCTAGCTTAGGAGAAACTTGAAGACACAAGTTGATTGAATGAGTTCCCAGCACGAAGAGGTGGAGTACGATACTCCCCTCAAAGATGCATATGAACATATCGTCTCCTTGGTACTTGTCTCTTAGAATTTCGAAATATACTACCACAGGCATGTAAGCACCTTGTGCTGGTTCAGGTGCCATGGGTGGGATTATTGCAAAATGTCGATTTCCAGGGCTTGAATTTAACTATAGAATGCCATGGGCAGCACTATCCTGAAGCGTCGAAAGCCAGGTGTTCTGGGGGTTGCCATAGGCAGTGCTATCTCGAAGCATCGAAAGCCACAAGCCCATCGAGGATTGATGGTAGGGACAAGGATTCCGATACAGACCGTGTTTAGAACAAATCCAAGGCTGGATTTAGGGAAATAAAAAATAAAAAGAGAGAAAACTCTCAAAATGAAAAATCATTCTCTATCTCTCTTTTACCAATAATGCACTAGCAAACTAAACCTGGACTTGATACATTCTATGCACGGGTACTTTAACCGCTGGGGCCAACGAACCTCTAGGCAATTTTTGCGAGCGTTAGAAACCTTCGTGACAAACCCAGGTTGAAGCTGGCCAGGTTTGGATCTTGGCTAGTACTTGAGTACTTCTAAGCCTATTATTGGCTTTCTATTATAATTTCAAGATAGTGGCACAAATCAGGCATGGTCTAGAGATCTAATTCTTTCCACAAGATTTTGCCAGGGACTAGCAAAAGTAGGTGTAGGGGTATGATGGTAACACCATTATCCGTCATAACTAGCTTGAATTATTTGAAATCCAGAGATAAATGCTCTTGAATAATTGCCTGAGGACTATAATTCCACTCGAATCCATATCGAGAAGAAAACATTAAAAAGGGTTAATTCTACAGTTTTAACATCACATCATTAATGCAAAGTAACCACGGGATCACCTAGGGGTTAATTGAAAGTTAATTGAGCATTAAAATACAAAGAGTCGGTTAATACAGGCAGAAATGGGATTTCATACATTTTGAGAATCAAATCAATACACAAAATCCTAATTTCTGACCTGCTTTAATTGAAGAGGTTTTGGTTAATATAAAATCCATCAAAACCTCCTAAAATTCATAGAAACATATTTTAAGATGTTTGGTACCCTTGTTTTGACAATCTGAACCTAATTTAACCTAAAACAAAGTGACAGGTAGGATTTTGTCATAATTTGGACTTCTGCACAAATTACCTATTCAAACATGGTCAAAACTCAAATCCAACTACACCATTAGATTCCTTGGATCCAAATTAGGTTACTACCAAAATTTAGGCCCAATTAGAGTCCATGTTGACCTAGTTTGCATTTCAGTCCCTTAAATCTCTATTTCTCTCAACGGAACCCTAGCTTTCAAAATTTCTTGCAAATAGATCCCTAAGTATATCGTCATCTTTGTACTTATGCACCTACCTCCATTGAAGATTTAAAAAGCATCTTCCTGTGACTCGCCAACCTTTAAACTTGGAAAGCTCCTTGATTTCTCAATCTAACAGTCCCAAATTTGGAAGAAACAATCCCCAGGAGATCCTCTATCGACTGAACACAATTCCAAGGCCAAATCACAAGCCAAAAGCTCTAGAAAACTCTCAAAATCTAGTGGGCTTTCCTTGCAAATTTTGCAAGGAATCCATGCTGATTTAGGATGACTCAAGCCCTAATCAACATCTATATAACTCCTCTAGGTCCTAGGATGTTTTTTAGTTCAGTCTAGGCTCAAAAAGCCTCTTCCCTTCTTCCACCGGCCAGCTCCAACCATGACTCTGACAACCTCCACACTAAGATTCTTCTAGCCTCTCAACAGCCAAATTGAGATGCTCCCCTTCCTCCCCGCTCTCGTCCGTGCCTAGTGGACATTAGCTAGCGTCGCCTACCCTTTTCCTCCTCACCGTCCTCATCATTGGAGCCTTCATCCCCTCTGGCGCCAGCCAATCAAAGCCGACACAAAACCCTTCCCTTTCATCCCATAGTTAGGCATAGTTTCTTCCTCTCTCTCCATACCATAGATTCCACTCTCTACTACCTCAATTCAGCTCCTAATCGCCTCTCTCCCTCTTCATCGTCTCCGCCTCCAATGAAGGTCTGGTGATCTCGTTTGGCCACACCTCACCACGAAACACAAAACCAAGACCACTAGTACCTTCATCTCATTTCCACGAACAAAAACCCCAACAAAATTAAGTGCTTTGACTGCTCCACAACTCTGCCGGACAACCCATCGTTCCATCGTCTTCTCCAAAGTCGTTCGACCACGTTCGACCTCCATCCACCAAATAAACACCACCACCAAACTCCTCGTACTCCAGAGACCCCTTATGGATGTTCTAATGGGGGCGTTAACCTTGTTTTCATGTTGCGAGGTTTTCGTCACCACCATCATCTTCGTTGCCATTGTCTACCGAGCTCCAACCATCAACGACATGAACACCATGACTAGGCATTGTGGATCATCTTGCGAAGCTACTTGCAGCTTCACTCGAGGAATGAAGCAGAGTAGCTGCTTCAATTGGTCGTAAATGTTTCCAACTGTGTCACGCGAAGGAAAAAGGGGACATTAGTCCCACATCGGATAGCTACAACCACAACAAAGCATATAAAAGGAATTTTTCATAAGGGCACTTTGCCTCTTCACAGGGGGTGAGGCCCCCATGCTGCATTCTCTCTCACCCCTCACTCATCATTCACCCCTGGTGAGTTTAGACCCTATATTCGACCCGATTACCCGAATAGTGACCCAAATAGGAGAGATTCTAAGAAGGGTGGGGGGTGGTTTTGCACTGTGCGCATGCCTTGAGATGCATGCCTTGTGTGCCAATACTTAGCGTTTTGAGGCTTATGCATGGTGAGCCTTGTGTGTGCACTTCTGTGGTGTACTAAGCCTTGGTCCTTTTGTGGCTCGATGAGATAAGGCATCTGTAGCACCTTGCTGACGTCTGATTGAGACACTGTAGGGTTAGTTGGCTGATGTATGGTTTGAGAATTGGTGATTCAATTCATTGTTGAAATATGAAACTGTTTTGAGAATTGAAGCATGTGCTTAAATGAGGAATTAATTAGTGATCTAAATCACCATTTTTAGGGTTTTGATATTCTTTCTATCCCATTGTTACCTGAGATACATTTTGTTATCATTGAATATCAAATTGAGTAAAATTTATTATCCATTCAAATATCATATTGTGTTCATTGATTTAAATTGCAATTAGTATTGTCAATTCCATATTTGCTCCCTACGAACGACCTCATTCCTTGTTTTCGAGAACATTATAAATTTTAAATGCTGGATCATTTTTGTTGACTATACTATAATGAGCATTTCCTAAAACTCAACGAAAGCATATCAACACCTCGTAATTATCGCAAATAGGTTCAGATCTAGATTCTAGGTTAGGTATAGGAATTGGGCCACTAGAATCTTAATTTGGTGTGGGAATTGGCTTAGTTGGGGTGTTAGAACTATTCTCAAGGAATACCTTTCCAAGATAAGGTGCAAGAGTTACATCCTTGGGGAGTTCCAAATCATAGTCATCATTGGTATTTTGGAATTTTGTTTGAGATGGACCAACTTCAAAATTTTTGATAGCTGGTGCATAGTCGAGAACACTTGTAATGGAATTCGACCAACCCATGAATCATTCTGCACAAAATCGTTATCTGGTTCCATTTGGGTTGGCAATTCAGCATGAAAACCTCCATATTCAAACCCAGGCTCTGGGAAATCTTATTGATCCTCGAAATTATTCCAAGATTCATAATTGACTTCCATGTGGGGGTTTACATTTCTTTCGATAATTAATTGTTCCAGATGATCCAATAAATCCCCACATTGTGTAATGATATCCCGGTATTTTTCCCAAGGTGATGACTTTTACAAGTATTGTAAACCCTCATTTCTATGTAATCTTCTCATTGCAATGATTTGTTCTAAGAGGGTTTCTTGGGTTGAACCACATGCTATTTGTGTTGCAATCATTTGGATGTGGTCCATAATGAGGTTTGTCATTTTTGGTTCACTAACTTGAACTCTGTTGACGGGGGTTGAGGTTATGTAAAATTCCTCACTAGGTCTGATAACATCCTCATTCATATGATCTTTCAGACTCTTACGGGGTTTAGGGTTAGTGGCCATCTTTCCTAATCTGTCAGGTTCAATCTTGAAATCATGTGGTGGATCAGGATAAAGAATCAGATTCATGTCCAGATTTGAATTAATCAAATCAGATCATATTTCACCCAAAATAATCAGGCTTGACCCCGATTTGGATCAGATTCTAATGGAGGCCACTAGATCAGACCTAGGGACCTCTTCCTGTGTGTGTGCTAAAGAATAGATGAGGGGTTGGATATGAATTGGACCCAATCAAGGCACCCAAAAAGAAATGGATGACTATAGTAGTTCAATGTAGATGAACCACTGGATCAAAAATCCACACACCCGAGAATTACTTAGGCAGCTAGGAAGGGAGAGCCCTACAAAGAACCCTACATGGTAGAGCATCCCCATGGGTGGCAGGGTTTCCCCCACCTGACCTTCCTTGTCATTATGGTTACAAGGAGATCAGTATGTGCGAATTGAGCCCTTAAGTCTACCAATTTTAGACCTAATTGTGCCTTGAATTTCACCTAAATTAGAAGTTGATTCAGATTGTGACCTAATTTAAGGTTGGTTGATTCACCAAGTGAAGCAACTTCACCTGACCTGTTCAGGATGGGATTCTGGTCAAGTCACCCGAGCCACCCTATTGTGGTTCTCAACAGGTCATTAAGCCTTAAGTTTTATGATTCAAGTGAAGCTAGAGCCTTGATTTTAAGGTTTGATGGTTAGATCAGTTCAATTAATGGCCTAGGTGGCACACAAATGTAGGAAGATTTATTTTCATTTTTGACAAGCAAATGTGTACTAGCACTTGAAACACTAATGTAAAAACCCTAATTGGCTCTATTGCCAAGTCCAATTGATTCCAAAGATGGCACCTTGGACTCAATCAAGAAGGTGAATAGTTCAACCTGCTTTATGTCCCTAATATGTGCAAGAACCAAGATTGGGTGTCTGTAATCAAATATGAATCAATCAAATCTGATCTCAATCAATCAACATAAATCAAGATAAACTCTTGCCTTGAATGATGATTACTAGAAAAGTAAGGTAGAATTGACTCATAATTTCTGTTCTTTCCCATTTTGTCCTCTTAAGATAGAGAAGGGATTAGGGAAGAAGTTAGAATGACTAACCTAACTGACAAAGAGGTCTTCGCTTGATTAAAATGGTAATAATAAAAATAATACGTTGTCGTAATCGCATGTTGGAAATTCTCTCAATCAAAAATTAATTTAGTCTAACCAAGTGTGTTGGTTAGGTCATATCCACAGGGAGGACACAGACTTAGTAAAAACTTGCAAATGTTTCACATAGAATATTCACATGAAATTCCCATTTATGCTCAAAATGTCATACAAATTAGCACATGTAATATTGTTCACAAATCAAGGGATAAATAAGATATCAAATTCACATGAATTTTGCAAATGTACCAACAGTATTTCTAAGTTAAATGAGACATTTATCACCCTCTAAAATATTCATGGCACTTGTTTAAGAGAAAGAGAGAAAATAACAAGAGAATAGGAAGGAGCAAGAGAGCACAGCATGGGAAAGAGAGAGTGAGGGGCAAGAGAGCAAAACAGCCAGATAACATAAACTATTCAATTATAAAGGTTGGCAATGGCATTCATGTGTAATTTTTAATACCAAGCAAAATAGAGCATTTGCTCTTGCTCTTGGTAGCGTGCAGGAAGGAGCACCGACGGCTGGCTGACGCACGGTGGAGGTCGGCCAGATCTTCGTTGTCGCATTGGTGGTGGTGGCACATCTCGAGGCGGTTGGATGTGACCGGGTGGAGGGCACAATGCTGGTGGTGTGCAATGGTGTTGGTGGACGAGGAGCCGCTGGTTGATGGGGTGGTTGCAGGTGTGGGTGTGGTAGAGCTCGACAAAGAAGTTGGTATTGTCTGCGTCGAGGATGGTGGTCAGTGGTGGGGGCTATAAGAAGATGGTCGGCGATGGGTGATAACGCTACATTTTATGGTGATAATTCCGCCAATCGGTGTTTATCATAAGGATAATATGCATAAAGAACACACCATAAATGAGCATGGGAGCATTGCATGCATCGCACATTGAGATTGCTTATAATTCAATGTTAACAGCCATTTGTACAAGTACATGTCAAAACAGGCCTCAAATGAGTAATCAGACCACACGGATGGATTCAGAACGACGAACGGGGTCCAACGGACTCAAAATCAACCAAATCCGACATTTGGAGCTCCCTTAATTGGCCCAAAAAGTTCTGACCATTAATCTGATGATCAACGGCAACAAAGCTACAACATGGCTTAAGATCGGCGCATCAAGCCACCGTCCCGCTTCCTCCATGACGGAACTTGTTTTCACGCATTTGAAAGTCATCAGAAATCATAGTATAGTCGCACAAAAATGTTTGTCAAAAAATTAAGTTTGTAAAAATAATGAGACTTTGAGTCCCGGTTGTTTGTCTCTAGGAGGCGTTTGTTTTACTTTTGAAATCGATCTTATCCTGTTCTACTCTGTTTAAAAACGCACATCAGTTTCCAATCTCTTAATTAAAATTTCACCACTTCTGTTATGAACTCGGATTATGTGCACGTGCGTCAAATAAATTACGAAAGTGAACGTGTGAGTTTCTGTGTGCACAATTCTAGTGAGGTGGTGACTATTTACGGAGAAAGAGTCTATCGTTAGATTTTCATTATCCTTGGGAAACGACATGCTTGTTGCATAATGGATAGACAATTGAAAAGTAGGCAACTTAAATCATGCAAATATGATAGTAAACAATAAGCTCATTGTGACTTCATAACATGGAGACATATATATATATAACATTTTTCGTTCATTCTGTGAGAGAGTTGTTTGCAACAGAAACTATAGAGGAAAGCTTGTATATAAATGATTGGAATTTAAATCTATCTACCAGAAAATGATTGCATACAAGAATCAATGGGGGAATTTTGCATGCATCATTGAGGGGGGAGTTAAGACTACGCTACTAAGCAGTACTAAAGGTAGTAAAAATTATGGAGAGCATAAACTAAATCTAGCAGAATAAAGGGCTTTCAGGGGTGGTCCCCGATGGCCTTGGAGTAGTCGGGAGGAGAATGAGGGGCAGCCAATGTAGCTTAGGCCAACCCTTGGAGAGAGGGAGGAGTGATCCAACATCCCAGCATGATGTCCTCCATGGTGGTGGTGAGCTCGTGAAGGTGGAATGGCTAACCTAAGTGAAGGTGGGCATGCATGGAGCTAATGAGGTGAGTGGTGCCAATGGAAGCCAAGGGATGTGAATGGGGTCACTTGGCCGCCCATGGTGTCTTTTTATAGACCCAAGGGCTTCTCTCTAGAGAGGTGTGGAACTCTCTAGAGAGAGTCCAAGAGTGGCCGGTCATGTGGTTATGAGATCCAAAAATTATGGATCTCATTTTGAATACCCCTTGGTTGCTAAATTTGGCAACCAAGAGGTGGCGCCACTTCAAGAGAGTTCTAGAGAACTCTAGAGAAGTGTGTGTGCATGAATGGGTGTGTGTGTGTGTGGTCATGCTCTAGGTGTCTAAGTGGCTTAGGTTAGGTCCTAAAGGGTTTGGGTAGGTGTATTCCTTGAATTAGGGTTGCAATCCCTAATTGCTAAGGGGAAAATGCAATTAAACTTACCCTAAGTTTGATTGAATGAGTGTGAACCTAATTGAGAGTGAAATAACTCAAATAGGTGGGCTTAGGCCAATTGGACTCTCACCAAGTCTAATTGAACTTGCGTGGGTTGAGATCTAAGCTCAATTGGACTCAGTGAGCCCAATTGACTTAGGTGAAGGTAATTGACTTTGATCTAAGTCAATTGGATTTCTTGAGGACCTAATTAGGTCCTTAGGTAGGTCTAGAGGTGATGTACTAGGGTTAGGACACCTTAATTTAGGTTCCTATGGGGTTGGGATTAGGCCTAGGGAGCTAGAGATCCAAGATCAAGACTTGAATCTCAAAACAGGGACTGAAGACCAGTATCAGACGTCCAATAATGTGATCAGATGACTTATACTCAGAAATCAGAAGTCTAGACTTCAATTCTAGACGTCCAATCTGAGCTAGGGGAAATCAAGATTCTATTTTGGGTATTCTGCAGAAATTGGACATTTGACAAAGTGTCTAGACATCCAATAACACTGTAGAAGTGGGTTTGAGGTGTGCGAGAGATGGCTAAGGGTCCTGGACGTCCTATGACTTATCTGGACGTCCAGATAAGGGTTGGAACTAGGGTTTTAGGGCTTCCTAGGGTGTTGTGACCTAATCTAAGGGTGGCTAAGGCTTGGGGAAGTCTCTAGGCTTTCCTACGGCTAGGATGGACCTAAGCTCTTCACATTTTACTTCTTATTCCTACTTAATAGAATAGCAAACCTTAACTCCGTTACATCATTATTCCTACATCTAATCTAAGTCTTCTGCAACATCCGTTATTCCTGATCCAGCTTCAGATCCAGCTCCAGATCAGCTTATTCCCTACAATTGACATAATGTACTTAATTAGCACATTATAACATTATTTTATGCATAGCTAAAGTAAAGTAGTAAAGATGCAGATAATGCTTATGCATGCATGAATTACCCTAACTTATGCTAAGCCCTGGCCTAATTTAGGTCAATTAAGACCTATGATTGCTGCATAATCACTGCATTAGCCACAGGATGAACCTGAGCCGTCGGATCTTCGATCGGACGGCTGAGACCCGCGCACCACTCATAGCCTCTACCATCACCGAGCCTCCAAACGAAGATCCGACCGTTGGATCTCCAACCAACGATTGGCAGCAGCCGTGCGTGAACACCTCTCCGCGACCATCCGTGGGCAGCAGCGTAGCAGTCGATGCTCTCTCCACACAAACCCGACAAGAGGTCGAAACGCACCGCGCACCAAATCTGAGGTGAAGGTGCACGCGGGTGAAATTCGGCCAGTGATGCACGCGTGGGCGGTGGAGATCACGCTACATGGCACCCACAGACGCAGGCGATCAGGTGCACGCGCTCAGCAGGTGATCCGCAAGTGTGCCTCACGTGCAATCTCGGCCATTCGATCTTTGATCGGACGATCCACAGCAGGCACACATAGATCACAGAGATGAAGAAGAACAGGCGTGCGTTGGACTGGCGAATAGGGGGCCTTCACCAACATTTCGGGAGGGGTTTTACCGACGTTTCGAACGTCGCTAAAGCCCCTACTTAAATTAGAAACTCCTTCTTCCTATATAAACCCCCTCCAACTACCCATGTAGAGGAATTGAATACCCTTGCACTTCTTCTACCCCACTCCTAGTTTTCCTTAGCACCTGTTGTAATCGCCGGAGTCGATGAGCCGCTGATGGAGTCCTCCACCGCCATGGCCGCCTCGCCGTCTCCTTTCTATCTCTTTCTCTTCCTTTACTCTAGCTTTACTTTACTCTTGTTTAAGCATTTAGCTATTATTGTATTTGTGAAACTCGAGTTGCATGTTAAACATAGTATTGATGTTGTTTTCCATCTTGATTTAAGTGAATGCCATGACTTAAAAGACTCTAACCCTACTCTCTCTCTCTCTTTCTCTCTCTCTCACTCGCTTTTCTGCCCTGCATTTTCTCGTGCAAGCAGAAACCCGCCATTTCCATGACAGCTAAGTGACAGAAAAACCAGATTTCATGCCTCCCTGTGTACGACACTCGGACTCAAATTCATTTCTACATTTAAAATCGATGTTGCGAACATGAGCTACAATGACCTATTTAAACCAATACGTCCGATACATGTCATGAACTACAACTCAGAACATGCGAATTACCACCCCCCCATGCTTAAGTTGGATAATGTCCTCATTGACAAATAAATTGATGCAATGGGGGTTCAGAAAGAAATCACCTAAGTAATGCAGTATACCTGATCAGTCTGAATCTTCTGGGTTGCCTCCTAGGAAGCGCTGAGTTTAATGCCTCCAGCTGGGCGATGCTTCATGTCAGCCTTCATTGAGGGTGACAACCTCCTTTGGGGGAACCTGGGTAAGGAAGTGGTTCAATCTCTGACCATTTACCATGAAGGTGTGCCCAGTGTTCGGGTTTGCAATTTGAACTGCCCCATTTGAATAGGGTTTGACTACCCGATACGGCCTTGTCCACTTGGATCTAAGCTTCCTAGGAAATAGTTTGAGTCGAGCGTCAAAAAGGCACACTTGCTGGTTGTGCTCGAAGGTCTTTCTATGGATGAGTTGGTTGTGGATGTCTTTCATCTTTTCCTTGTAAAGCTGACTATTCTCAAAGGTGTCCCGATGAATTTAGTAGGTCTGAAACCCCATTGCACAAAAACTAACATGACTCGGATGCATTGGTTTAAATAGGTCATTGTAGCTCACGTTCGCAACATCTATTTTAAATGTAGAAATGGTTTGAGTGCGAGTGTCATACATAGGGAGGTGAGAAATCGGGTTTTTCTGTCACTTAGTTGTCACGGAAATGGCAAGTTTCTACTTGCATGAGAAAATGTGGGGGAGAAGAGCAAGTGAGAGAGAGTGAGTAGGGTTGAGTCTTTTAAGTCATGGCATTCACTTAAATCAAGATGGAAAATAACATCAATACTATATTTAACATGCAACTCGAGTTTTACAAATACAACAATAGCTAAATGCCTAAACAAGAGTAAAGTAAAGCTAGAGTAAAGAGAGAGAAAGAGAGAGAAAGGAGATGGCGAGGCAGCCACAACAGTGGAGGACTCTGTCAGCGGCTCGTCGACTCCGACGATTACAATAGGTGCTAAGGAAAACTAGGAGTGGGGTAGAAGAAGTGCAAGGATATTCAATGCCTCTACATGGGTAGTTGGAGGGGGTTTATATAGGAAGAAGGGGTTTCTAATTTCTCCCGAAATGTTGGTGAAGGCCCCCTATCTGCTGGTCCAACGCTTGCCTGTTCTTCTTCTTCTCTGTGATCCATGTGTGCCTGCTATGGACTGTCCGAGTGAAGATCAGACGGCCGAGATTGCACGTAGGGTGCACTTGCAAATCGCCTACTAAGTGCACGCGCTCGATCGCCAGCATCTGAGGGCGCCACGTAGCGTGATCTCCACCGCCTGCACGTGCATCGGCAGTCGAATTTCACCAGTGCATGCCTTTGCCTGAGATTTACTACGCTGTGCGTTTCGACCCTACGTCGAGTGTGCGAGGAGAGAGTGTCGACCACTGTGCTACTACCCCCGGATGGCCTATGAGAGGAGTTCGCGCATGGCTGCTGCTGACCGTTGGATGGAGATCCAATAGTTGGATCTTCGTTTGGAGGCTCAGTGCAAGTAGAGGCTACAAGTGGTGCACGGCTCTCAGCCATCCGATCTTCGATCGGACAGCTTAGATTCATCCTATGACTGATGGAGGAAGTGGGACAGTGACTTGTACGTGCCGATCTTATGCAATGTGGTAGCTTTGTGGACGTTGATCATCAGATCAACGGTCAGAACTTCTTGGGCCAATTGTGGGAGCTTCGGATGTTGGATTTGGTTGATTTTGAGTTCGTTGGACTCCATTCCTCATTTTGAATCCATCCGTGTGGTTTGATTGCTCATATAAGGCCTATTTTGACATGAACTTGTACAAATGGCTGTTAACATTGAATTATAAGCAATCTCAATGTGCAATGCATACAATGCTCCCATGCTCATTTATGGTGTGCTCTTTGTCCATATTATCCTTAAGATAAACCCCGATTGGCAGAATTATCACCATAAAATGTAGCGTTATTAGTGGGTTTGGGTTACTCTAGTGAAACAAAGGAAGGGAAGAAAAGAAAAACAGAGGAGGAGGGTATAGGCAGCGGTGATGAGTAATGGTGGTCTATACGTGGGTGAGTTGAGACTGAGGGCATTCTGGTGAGAGCGAGGGGAGGGAAGGACTACGGTGTTTCGGGAGAAGGTAGTGAGGAGGAGGTTGGGTTCCCGTTGGTGGGATAGCTAGTGCAGTGGTGGTGTAGGCAGGGATGGCCGAAGTTGGCTGTTGGGTGGTCTCCTCTTGAAGTTGCAGTCGTGGATGGGTTGTTGAGAGGAAGGTGCAATTGTGGATGGAGGATAGCAGCGAGTGTAGCCAATTGAGTTGTCGGCTGTTTAATGGCGATGGTGGGTTGCTGTTGTCTTTAAGGGTGAATGAAGCAGGTGGTGAAGGGTGGAGTTGGTGGTGTAATAGAGAAGAAGGAAGAAGAAGACAAGGGGGGGAGGAAAGGTGATGAAGTGAGAGGAAAAGGGTCAAGGGATGGTGTTGGGCACTTGTGGTAAGATGAAGGTTGTGGTGGTGTTTCATGCGCTGATGGAGGATAGGCACAGTGAGAGATGGAGGCATTCACACTGTCACCACGCACGCCGTAATGAAGGTGTGGTGAGGTTGCATATGCTTCAGGCATGGTGTTCGTCAGGGGTTGACAGTGCAAGTAGAGGTCCACAGTATCTGCTCTAGCCACGATGCCGGTGGAGGTGAGGGAGAAGGTGATTCCCCACATGGGGAGAGGATGGATCCCTTCCATGGCCCAACGCCTACTCTTTTATAGCTATTCCCCGATCCATTTCTTCGATTAGTTTTCTCCTCCAAAATCTCGGGCAACAATCTTGACGAGGATATTAAGGCAGTTGTTGGGAGGCGGTGCGTTGAGGATCGAGGGAGAAGCCCGGTTGACTATTGCAAGTGGTGGCAGCATCATTAGATATCCAGACTAAGTTCTGGACATCTTAAAAGTGAAATCTGGTTGCCCTTAAATTCCTGCAACCAAATAAATGCATACAATTATTTATAATACAAGATAAACTATGCAAATCTAAATTATAATGCATGCATTTATTTAATAATCAAATGCAAATATTAGTACACTCTAAAATGTAAGAACTTACCAACATAGGCTAAAAATTAGTCCACTAATGTGAACTCATAAATCACCCCCATGTCTAAATTTTGCTAGTCCCTAGCAAAACTAAAAAATGATGGAAGTGACCAAAGATTTCTGCTTTTCTTGTTACAAAAATTTAGAGATCTAGACAAATGTGTAAATGAAGTGATAATAGCTTAGGCAACGAATCCAAGTGAAAAGCCAACCTACATTTAAAGTTCATACTTATCCCTTGGCAAAATTCCTTATTGGGATAGGCAACTTGTTCCCTTGAGGATAAAATAGAAAATAATTTGTGATTTGACCCCAGCTTTTTGTCTTAGGAAGAAGATGTCTGAGTCAAATGAATTCATATTTGGTGTCTCACACTCATCTAGTACTACATGTAGTCTAGTACTGTAGACTCTAGATCTCTAGACAATCAAACAAGTCAACCCAGAGAAAAGTTAAAAAAACTATGCTCTCTTAGCATTCCTCTACGCTCCCTCTTTTTCCTTCTTTCCTTTCTAAGATCACAAATTTCACTAGATTTTGTAAATGTACTCAATATTTGGTGGCCTTACATGACATTCACACTTTAACTAGAGTCCTAATAACTCTATAACTAAGTCAGAATTCCTTAGCTAGTATCAAAAATACTAAAAAAAGTTAGGTATGGGTCATATTTGATGGATTGCAATGGATGTTTCTGTTGCCTCAATGGCATCGACACATGATGAAATCGACATGAAGACATAGCTAGAAACTTGAACATTTTTTTTCCATTCTTTTTCTATTTTTTCTTCATTTTTTTCGTTTTCTTTTCTTTCTTCCTATATATATTTTTTTCTTTTTTTTCTTTCTCTTTCTTTTTTCCCTTCTTTGTTTTTCATAACTACCAACAGAACACAACACAACTCAAATTTTTATTGATGAGGCATTATTGGAGATGATGATATTCAAGAGGATATTGTGTGGCTTATTTGGTGGAACTACCTACTCTCAGCACCAAGGAGGAATGGATAGGACAAGTGTATTTCTGATCATTGACATTACTACCCTCCTTCAACTAAGGAATCTGTGAAGGATGGTCGTAATCATCTATCATAGTCATAGTTTTATTAGAACTCAATCTTCATGTATCTGCCTTATTTGGTGACTCTCAAGAATTCACACATAATGTTTGCACGTAGGAACAGAGAGCGGAAACTATGCCTAACTCAGAGGTATCATCACCTGATTATCTAGAACTTAAGAGTCCTTGCACTAGTCTTAGTGCACCAGTAGACACTTTACTTTCACCTCACAAATGTTAGGTGGATCTTATAGAAGATAGTTTGCCTAACTCCCTTCTTACTGTCCAAGGGCTTAGAAAAAGAAGCAATGTTTCTCTAAAAATGTCTGTTGGTTTTCTTAAAAGATCTATTACCCAGTCTACGTGCAAGTGAAGTAAATGTACTAGATTCTAAATTAAGAAACAATTTAAGAAGAAAATATTTAATGAAAATTCCTTGATAAAAACTTTTTGCTAAGGCTAACCAATTCAACTCAGATTTTTTTTTTTTACTAATGCACCTAACCTAAATGCATGAATACTACCTAAAAAAAATGCAAAATGCACCCCCCATGCCTTAATTCTACAATGTCCTAATTGTAAAATTAAAACAGGGGGAGAAAGGAGGAAAATCACTTGATGAAGGCATTTTTCTAGACTTTGGGTTGCCTCCCAACAAGCACTGCATTTTCTATCGGTAGCTAGCTTATAGGGAACTAGTAAGTCTGGTTCCAAACAAAAAGAGCTAGGCCCTAAATATATGTGCAAAAGTGCAAGCCTAGAAAATAAGTAGCTGTGGATGTTGGCAAGCTGATGATATAACGTGATTCCAAATGCGTGCCAGAAGACATGAGAATAGAGAACCTCGTAAGCTACCTGGAGAGGTCTAGGAATAAAAGAAGGAACAAGAGAAGGGACCTCCCGAAATAGAATAAGTGGAGGATAACAATGATCCTCCAAAGTAGAAAGGGTTGTAAAAGATATATTTATAAGTATGTCAAACCCTTGAATGGCAAGAGTAAACATACAACCATCAATCCAAAATCGCCATACCACTCAGGGATGTACTACCTGAATATTCTCCCCAGAAAGAATGTATGTGAGTAGAGACCTGAGCTAAGGATTGGTTAGGGAGTGTAAGGGTTGTTTGTGGTGTTAAGAGGTAATGATTAAGTCCAATGAGGGCTTAGTTTGTGTCAAGTCCAGTTCCAACAATAATTCAGATTCTGTACTGTTCTCCTTAAAAGTTATTATGGAGAAATTCACGTCACCCTGCCTATCATTAATGATTTCCTCAAGAATGGGAGTCATATTTTTACCTTCAAGTATATCAGAATCAATGGTGGACTCTAAATAACATTCATTTAATGGCAAGGTCGAAGCAACTGAATCATTATCATCAATTTCATCCCTGAATTCTTTTGCTTTACTTAAGTTTTTGTCGAGGTGTATATGTGATTCACCAGTAAGGGGAGGAGTTGCTTTAGTATCCTCAATTACTTTTGAAGGTGGATCAGTCTCAATGTTATGGAGTAAGCCTATATCTCTCAATTCTTTGTTCTCCTCAGGGCATAAATCCTCAATCGATATGTAATGTCCCCGAGAGTCTCTCCTAGGCTTCTCAATCTTGTGTTCGTCCTCCTCCAACACCAACTTCATATCTTCCAGGTTTTGTGGATGATGATTTTCAAAATCAAAAGTAGGGAGGAAACCAAATTTCACCAAATCATTCATATCCTCGAGGGGTAAGTCCTCAAATAATACATAATCCCCTCGAGATTCACTCCAAACTCTAAGTCCAGTGGGTCATCCTCCTCCTCTAAAATAGACTATTTGTATCTCTAAGGCCAAAATTGATCCAATTCATCGAGATCTTGGTCCATTCACTTAGGGTTACCTATAAGTAAATCCTCAGAATGTTGTATGGTAGATGTTGGTTCCCTATGTGGAGGATTGGGATTAATCTCACTAAGGGTAGAATGGGGCTCCACCACATGATCAATCAAGGAAGTGGTATGAACAACTTGGCCTTCACCCGGGTCATCGGAATTCAACGATATGCTATCATTGGGGTCAAGGTCCTCAAGAGGTACCATCTTCCCTTTCTTTTGACTCCAATACAGCTCAGGTAGATAATTACTAAGATCGTTCTCCTCTAGTGGCCATGTCCCATGGGGAGAGTCAAAGTGATAGATACTCCTCAAAATGAGATCCCCGTTGTCATTGGTTTTCTCAAAACTAATTTGATGATCATGAGTGCAGTGGTAGGAATTAGAATCAATAGCAGGAGGGAGCTAAGCTGACTAATTTCCTCATTCAGCCATTGACTATTACTCAACATCTCTCCTATAGACTCCATTTCTTTTTGTTATTTTTGCATTTCTATCATAAAAAAGGAGAAGCTACTATCAGATTGGGGAGGATAGTCAATCTCAGGCTCAGGTTGCCTAAGAGTATTGGTCCAACCTCGATAAGAGAAATCCATCTCCTAGGCTCTGCTCAAAAGTGGGATTTATCATGCCAGTACTCCCAAAATGGGAATAAGAATAATCCCATGAATTGTCATTGTACCCCTTAAAGGAGGGATACATGTGGGGCATGGGATCATGGCTAAAATGATAGGAGTATGGGTAGTCCATTTCTTTTAAGCCAAACAGGTTTAACTCTCTTAGGACTTAGAAGAAAATAAATTAAAAATAGAAACTTCTTAGAGAGCTCTACCACTACCAAAACAAATGCAAATATAGTGGGAATATGTTTTTAGTATATTGTAGGTCTCCTCAATCCAACTCCACAGGTTAATCAAAGAATTCAAGTTAGTGCTCCTCATTCCCACTTAAGTGGTATAAGAGGTCAAGTGCACCTTGAGATCCTTAACTAGACCTACCTGAGGAAGGTTGAGACCAATAGAATTACAATAGGTGGCCAAACAAGTTTTACAAGAATTACGCTTCCTAGGCCGACCTTCGTTGCTGCCTACAACCCACTCGCAAGGGATAGAAGTCTCAAATCGAGCCCACTCACAAGGAACCGAACTAACTTGGTGGATAGGCTTGTTATTTCTGACTAACTTCCCTTGTGGTGCAAAGAGGAGAGGTAGAAATTTATCTAGTGACCTTATGTGTGTTGCGCATAGTGTCTAAGGTGTGCAACACATGTACACGTTTTGTATTTTGAAATCCCACAAACAAGTCCTTTTGCATGCAATTTAAAGTCACTGATGTTAATGTCCAACCTCTTAGCAATCCCAATTTCTTTTAAGGTGACCACTGAATTAATTGGATTCAAACACTTTGGTGGTCTTGGATTTAGGTCCAATGCTGATGCATGATAGGTATTTGATGCTAAAGAGAAGACGTACCTTACTCTAGATCTCTTCAATGCAAGATGTCTGCAATGTAGAAAGAAAAACTAAATGCTGCTCAAACAATCCTATATGATTGCCCTATAGATATGCAGCTTCTAGCAGGTAGCTCAAATTTTTTTTTTTTTATGATAAGCAAACAAACCTAATCTAATTTAGCTAGCTAACTGAGTAACATGCAGTTCAAAAAGCACAAATAAACCTATAATCTAAATAAAATGGGAACACACTCCTAAAAATACACTCCCACATACAAGAGTGATAAGTAATAAAAGCACTGGGAATAGGTTCCCAAAAATGCCCAACATGAGTTCACAAGATAGAAATTAAATGTTTAATGTCTATCTAGACTAATTTAAATCTAAAAGAACCAAGTAGGTCTACAGTCGCTAATCCTCCCTCCTTCATGCGTATGGGATCAAGGACTACGTGCTCATGAGATTATCCTCGAGATGGCAACATGGTCCACCATGGTGACGAGCGTCCACCTTGTGCTCCTCCTCCATCAGAACGTACCTTGCATGAAAGAATGATAGATCAAGGAATAGTAATAAACAGGGATCAATGCGAATAAAAAAATACTTGCGAGTTTACTAGTCCTGTTGCCTCCCCGGCAACGGTGCCATTTGACAGAGAAGTCTTCATTTGATTAAAATGATAACAATAAAAATAATACGTCATTATAATCGCATGGTGGAAATTCTCTCAATCAAAAATTAATTTAGTCTAACCACATGGGTTGGTTAGGTCTTATCCATAGGGAGGACACAGACTTAGTAAAAACTTGCAAATGTTTCACACAAAATATTTGCATGAAATTCCTATTTATGTTCAAAATGCCATACAAATTAGCACATGTAATAATGTTCACAAATCGTGGGATAAATAAGAGATCAAACTCACATCAATTTTGCAAATGTACCAACATTATTTCTAAGTTAAATGAGACATTTATTGCCCTCTAAAATATTCCTAGCACTTGTTTAAGAGAAAGATATAAAATAACAAGAGAATAGGAAGGAGCAAGAGAGCACTGCATGAGAAAGAGAGATAGTACGGGGCAAGAGAGCAAAACAACCAAATAACATAAACTATTCAATTATAAAGGTTGGCAATGGCATTCACATGTAATTTTTAATACCAAGCAAAACAAAGTATTTGCTCTCACTCTAGCTAGCATGCGAGAAGGAGCACCGGTAGCCGGCTGACACACGGTGGAGGTCAGCTAGATCTTGGCCATCGCGTTGGTGGTGGCAGCACGTCTCGAGGTGGTTGGATGTGACCGGGTGGAGGGAACGATGCCGGCGGTGTGCAATGGTGTTGGCGGATGAGGAGCCACTGGTTGATGGCGTGGTCATGAGCGTGGGTGCAGCTAAGCTCGAGGAGGACACTGGTAGTGTTTGTGTTGAAGATGGTGGTCGGTGGTGTGGCTGTGGGGAGATGGCCAACGGTTGGTGTGGGTTACTTTGGTGAAACAAAGGAAGGGGAAGAAGAGGAAAACAGAGGACGAGGGGATAGGCAGCGATGATGGGTAATGGTGGACTATGCATGGGTGTTGCGGTTGAGGGCGATATGGTGAGAATGTGGGGAGGGAAGGTGTACGGTGTTTAAGAAGAAAGCGATGAGGTGGAGGTTGAGTTCCTGTTGGTGCGATAGTGTGGTGGTGGTGTGGGCAGGGATGGCCAGAGTTGGCTGTTGGGTGGTCTCCTCTTGAAGTTGCAGTCATGGATGGGTTGTCGAGAGGAAGGCGCAGTCATGGAGGGAGGATAGTGTCGAGAGGAAGATGAGGGGCAGGGGAAGGAAAGGTGACGAAGTAAGAGGGAAAAGGTCAGGGGATGGTGTTGGGCACTTGTGGTGAGATGAAGCTTGTGGTGATGTTTCATGTAGTGATGGAGGATGAGAGTAGTGAGTGATGGAGGCATACATGTTGTCACCGTACATGCCGCAATGAAGGTGAGGCGACGTGCAGTACTCTTCAGCCATGGTGTTCGTTAAGGGTTTACAGTGCAGGCAGAGGTCCACAGTGTCAGCTTCAGCCACGGTGTCGATGGATATGTTACGATCCACAGGCAAACCCTCAGGGAGGCGGTGCATTGAGGAACAAGGGAGAAGCCAGTTGACAATGGAAAGTGGTGGCGGCATCATTAGACGTATAGACTAATTGTTCTAGATGTCTTAAAAGTGAAATTTGGTTGCCCTTAAATTCCTGCAACCAAATAAATACATATAATATTTAAAATACAAGCTAAATTATGAAAATCTAAATTATAATGCATGCAATTATTTAATAATTAAATGCAAATATTAGTACACTCTAAAATGTAAGAACTAATCAACTTTAGCTAAAAATTACTCCACTAATGTGGACTCATCACTACCTTAATGTGGTTTCTCAAGTGGACGATTGATGAGAACCTCATCATGAGCCATAACTAGCTCATTTTGACCCAATACAAAGGATAAAAGCTCCTACATAACTCAAGGAAAGGCTTAACTCAGAGAATTCTGAGTTTAAGGAGAAAACAAGTCATAAGGGGTAAAAATGCAATTTCACCAGTATAATCTGCATACAGGGTAATTCAGGGCCCAAACATAGGTCAAAGCAGCTTAATAAGAATAAAAGTGGGATGAAATGATCTAGCAAGGGCTATAGCAATTCCAAGAAACTAAATGATAAATCTGTAACCCTAAAACAACCCACTTCAATTCACAAGGTTCGAGGCAAAGTAAAAATAGAATAAACCCTCTAAAATTCATAGAAAAATAATCTCTAGGGTTTAGAACCTTCAATTTGGCCTTTAGAACCCATTTTGACCTACATTGAGAACCATGCCCAATTAATAACTTAATTTGGGTTTTTGCGCAAATTGACCGGTCAAACAAGGTTTAATATGAAAATGAAATTCACCATCAGATTCCTTAGGTCCTAATTAGTCATGTATAAAAACTTGAGCCTAAGAAGAAACCTCCTTGACCGACTTTACACTTTGGTCCTCATATATTTACTCTTTGGCCCTCAACTTTTGAACCCTCGCATTTTGGCCCCTAACTCTCCTTCGTTCTTTGCAATCAGGTCCCTCCTGCAAAACCTGCCAGCACCATGCTCCGGCGACCTTGCGCGGAGCATGGCGCCGCGCAGGGTGAGGTGGGGGACCTGGCAAGTAAACCGGGGGTGCCCTGCGTCGTCAGCCGTCGCAGGGACACCCACCTGGTCGTTGTAACCCACCATACCGGCCGTGCGAACGCACGGACGGTATGGGTTCTTGTTTCCGACCATCCTCCGGCGAGGGAGACACGTCGTCTCCCTCCGCCTTCCTCCCTGTTTGATCCCTATAAATACCCCCCGTTGCTCCACCGACCGGGTCAGCCTGGATCTGACGGAGAAAATCCCCAACTTTCTTCTCTTCTTCCTCCGGCAGACGCTCACCAGCTCCGGCGGTTTCCTCCCCCTCCACCTCTTCGCTCTGCCGCAATACCAGCAGCAGAGACTTCCTCCCCTGCTCTTCCCGCGCCACGCCGCACCCAGCTGGCGCCTCTCCGGCTCTCCGCTCGCTGCCGCCCCTTCCCCTGAGCATCGTCTTCTCCGGCGACAGTCGATACGACTGTCGCCCTGTTCCTCCCCCTTCGTCCCTGCAAGTAAGCTAGAGCTACTCCCCTTCTTCTCCTCTTTCCCCGCTTTCAATTTATTCAATTAAGCCCTCGACCGACCCTGACCACCTTCACCCCCTTCGCCTCCGACCACCCTCCGGCGAGCCGCTCTCATCACCTCAGCGACCCACACGGCTCGCCGACCACCGCAGGACCTCCGCCTCCTCACCCTGATCAACCTCCGCCCTGCCACTCCCCCCACATCACCCTCTGCAACCCCACCGAACAGATCCTGTTCCTCCCCCTTCGTCCCTGCAAGTAAGCTAGAGCTACTCCCCTTCTTCTCCTCTTTCTTTCCCCGCTTTCAATTTATTCAATTAAGCCCTCGACCGACCCTGACCACCTTCACCCCCTTCGCCTCCGACCACCCTCCGGCGAGCCGCTCTCATCACCTCAGCGACCCACACGGCTCGCCGACCACCGCAGGACCTCCGCCTCCTCACCCTGATCAACCTCCGCCCTGCCACTCCCCCCACATCACCCTCTGCAACCCCACCGAACAGACCCATCCTCCGACCCACAGTCCGACCTAGGGCAGCCCTTGCACGCCGCCCCGCGCCTCGCCACCACCCACACGAGCTTCGCCGCACCCTGGCGAAGCTCCTGGCACTTTCTGATTAGGCCGAGAGGCCGTTTTCTTGTGAACAGGCCACCCGACCTCCGCCGCCATTGACGCGCAGGAGGAACTGCTTCCGCCTGCAGCTACAGGTGCGCCACGCTCAGCGCCAAGCCCAGATTCAACTCCCAGGCCTTGCGAGGAGTTTTGGCAAAACACCAGGTTCGCAGCTAAGGAAGAAAGCTTCGCGTGACGCCGCCATCTCCTACTGAATTCCTCGCTGCGGGCGCGCAATTGAGGTGGGCCATTTAGTCCCACCTCGGAAACGCCTGAAGAGCCGCAGCGACATAAGATGCAAAAGTGCTGAAGGCTTACTGCCTCAGCACACGGGGTGAGGTCCCCTTCACCCGCCCGGTTACCCGGTCTCGTCCGCGCTCACGCCCCGCGGACCTGACCCGAACCGACCCGACCGACTTCATTTTGGCGCCGTTGCCGGGGAGCAACGGCTATTCTAGAGGTAAACATTCCTGTTTCTTTTAATTTCTGATAATCTCCTCTCTTTTGTGCAGCTACAGGAACTCAAGAAGACAAGCAACCACACGACAACCACTCCGAAGACAGGTAAATTTTTCCTCTCACTATTAACCCCTAAACTCTAAAGAGGAAGAAAAGAAAAGAACAAGCAATATAGGGCTAACCTGTCTTCCATACTTAGTAACCATAAAGAGTTGCATGTTTTCAACTCATCACTCCTGCACACTATTAAGGGTATTTAAGGGCTAACACATTCTTGCTTGAGCCCTAATTGCCCAACAAAGAGTTAAATGGACCAAGTAGAGCCAACATAAGGTCAAACATTAGGATTTCAGTAGAGACACACCCCTTAATCAAGAATTGAGGAAATCCAAAAGAGGTGTGCCCAAGCCATTGATTGAAAATAATTAACAAGAAAAATCCTAAACAATTGGCTCTCTCTTTAAACACTTGGACCCTAAAAGAAAGGACCCAAAAAGCTCTCAAAGAAAACAAGAGGTAAAGTTGACCCCTTTGGGTTAACCAACCTTAAATTAGGTCACTCTTTGCACTTAAAAAGACTAAAGTTCAAGTGAAACCTTAAGCACCCTGATCTTAAAATTGGTAGACTTAAGAGGTCAAGATCCCCATTCTGGTCTACCTGGAACCGCAGTGACAAGAGAGGTCGGGTGGGGGAAACCCTGTAACCCGTGGGGACGCTCTACCGTGTAGGGGTCTTCGCGGGACTCTCCCTCTCTGGCTACCCAGGTAATTCTCAGGTGGACGATCTTTCTGATCAAGGGGTCCATCTGCCCCGTACCTCTATAGTCACCCAACACCTTTTTTGGGTGCCTTGATTGGGTCCAGCACCTGCTAAACTTACCTCTTCCAACTGTGCATGTACGGAAGGAGGTCTCTAAGACCACCCTTAAGACCTCCTTTAGAAATTCGCTCTCGTCAAGGCCAAGCCTCGACGCCCGTGTTTTTGCAGCAACACCCTCACATTATTCTCTCTTCTGATTCAGAACCAAGTTCTTCTTCTTCCCCCATCATGGCTCAGCCAGTTGAGGAAGAAAATAATCTGGAACACCAGCTCCAGCGACTCAATGACCTCTTCCAAAACTTCGTGCACCCACCACAGCGTCCTATGATGCGGGACCACTACAATCCTGCTGCGGTGGCCATTGAGCCTCGAGTCAGAATCCCGACTGGAGGACCTGATTCCAAACTAAAGCCCAACATGATTCATTCTATACCTAAATTCCATGGGCTTAATTCTGAAGATCCCTTCCAGCACATCAAACAGCTAAAGCATCTGGCCCACACTTTTGGATCAGATGCGCAAAATCGGGATATTCTTCTCATGAAGATGTTCTCCTTTTCTCTTATGGACAAGGCCGCCCATTGGTATCAAACTCAGACCCGGCCGATCAACACTTGGGAAGAACTTCAATCCGAATTTTTGAAAAAGTTTTTTCCCGTTGGTCGGACCAACGCCTTGCGCCATCAGATTACACACTTCACTCAACAATCAGGAGAACCTCTCCATGAGGCATGGGATCGTTTTCAGGATCTCATGAGAAAGTGCCCCCATCACGGAGTTCCTAAACGGGAACAAGTCCAATCTTTTTACCAGGGACTCCGTGAGGACATCCGCCTTTTCGTCAATGCAACTTGCGGAGGAAACATCATGGGTCAACATGAAGACACCGTATGGGAGATTCTCGAAAACATGTGCGAGAACTCCATCAACAATGACTCCATGGGATTATTCGACAGGACGAATACCCGCGCAGCGACGAATCTTAAGGGAGCACATGAGACGCAGAGCCTGTCCGCATCAGTCGACCTGGAATTGATGGCCAGTCGATTGGACAAGGTCTCAATCATTGAAAAGAAGGTGGATGAGCTGACTCAGCACTTGCAGCGAGCCACCTCTGCGCGTAACTCCTTTGCACAACCTCCTTCCACACAGGAGACTGTGCAAAACATCCTCCACCGATCCTCCCCTGGGATGGATCCATATCCATCCCCATCTGATTCCTGGACTGGAAGATCATCCGATCCTTTCTACACCAGCCGGGGGAACTCCATTCCTCCTTTCCCTGATTCTCAGGAGGTTCCTCAGACCTGCGAGGACCTCAACGCCATCCAGAACGACCCATTCTCCAACACTTACAACCCTGGATGGCGAAACCATCCAAATTTTCACTGGGTGGGAAATTCCCAAACCCAAAGACCACCTTTTCAGTCCCGCCCACAGCCCTCTCATCACTACCAGCCGCCTCAGCCTCGGCCCAACCCTACTTATTCATCAGGGCCAAATCAAGATCAAATGTCCTTAATCCTTCAGACTCTGGCTGACATTCAAAAATCGAATGCGGCTATTCAAAAACAGCACAAGGACGAGCTTACTGAAGTAAAAACTCAACTGGCCCAGTTGGCAAATTCTCGCCAACCAGGCACACTCCCTTCCCAACCTCTTCCTAACCCAAATAACGTGCCAACCCAGAAGCGCGTTATGAATCCAAATTTAGGCCACGCCCAATGGATTTATCAGGCTCCTACTGCTCCATCTCCAGACGAGATGGAAGCCTCAACTTCTTATGCAGGATTTCAGCAGCAGCCACCCCTCCTACCAAACCCAAACCAAAATCAGGCCGGATTAAATTCTGTAACAACACGTAGTGGTAAGACAACTCAAGACCCGCATTATCCAAACCACTCCCAGCCTGATAACCATGACCCTAGGATAGTTATCCAAGGTACCGCTGTTCCAGATCCACAACCTGAACCTATCCTAGAAGAACCAACCAAGATCCCGTTTCCCGAGGCCTTGACCAAGGGAAAGAAGACCACCAAACCCGTGGCCCCTGAGGAGGACCTGGTCAAGCTCTTTGAGCAGGTCCACATAAACATCCCCTTGATGGATGCAATCCGCCACGTACCAGCTTACGCACGATTTCTAAAGAATTTATGTACACCCCAGCGTAAGCCGCGAACCAAGGGAGGGAGCCCAATTGTTCTGTCAGAGCAAGCCAGCTCTGTAATCCTTAGTAGACTCCCACCCAAGGCAAAAGATCCTGGAACTCCCCTGATTTCCTGTAAGATAGGTGGTACCCAATTTGATAGAGCATTGTTAGACTTGGGCGCATCCATAAACCTGATACCCACATCCTTACTTGACCATCTAGAGGAATCTGAGCTGAAACCAACCGAGGTGACATTACAATTAGCAGATCGATCTATAAAGTCACCAAAAGGGATTCTCGAGGATGTTATCGTGAGAGTGCGGGATTTCTATTTTCCAGTGGACTTCATAGTCTTAGATATGGATGCACCTGAGAACCCTAGGGATACACCAATCATTCTAGGGAGACCTTTCTTGGCTACTGCTAGAGCCAACATCAGCTGTGAGGAGGGCCAAATAGAGCTTAAGTTTGGAGATCAAACACTGAAAATTGATATATTTAAGGCCCAACAAGGAATTAATTGCGGCGTCATCGAGAAAATTTGTGACATCAAGACTTTGGTTGATGAATCACACCTCCAGAGTGACTCGATTGTGCCTCATCAACCACAGAAGGATCTTGACCCGCAAACAGAGGAGTTGAATCTAGATATGAACAACCCAGTAACTCCCACCCTTGAACCTCACACCTATACTGAACCACCCGCTGCTGCTGAAAACCCCATCCTCGAACTAAAACCCCTTCCTGCTCACTTAAAATACATCTTTTTGGGTTCTAATCAGACCCTTCCTGTGATCATCAATTCCAACCTCAGTCCTGAACAGGAAGCCCGTCTGATTGTTGTCCTCCAGCAACATCGCAGAGCCATCGGATGGACTCTCGATGATTTGACTGGAATAAGTCCCTCTTATTGTACTCATCATATCTATTCAGAAGAGGGCACACGACCTTCTCGTGAGATGCAGAGACGCTTAAACCCCAATCTGCAGGAGGTCGTGAAAAAGGAGATCATCAAGTGGTTAGATGCCGGGATCATCTACCCGATCTCCGATAGTCGTTGGGTGAGCCCAATTCAGGTCGTGCCCAAGAAGGCAGGACTCACCACTATAACGACTGAGACCGGAGAAATCATTCCTACCCGATTAGCCAACTCGTGGAGAGTCTGTATAGATTACCGTCGACTCAATTCCTCCACGAAGAAGGATCATTTCCCACTACCCTTCATTGATCAAATTCTCGAAAAACTAGCGGGAAATAGGTTCTTCTGCTTTCTTGACGGGTACTCCGGTTATAACCAGGTGGCAATCCATCCTGAGGACCAAGAAAAGACCACGTTCACCTGCCCTTTCGGAACATACGCTTTCCGAAGGATGCCTTTCGGTCTTTACAATGCACCCGCTACTTTTCAGCGATGCATGCTTGCCATATTCTCAGATATGGTAGGTGATTATCTGGAAGTCTTCATGGATGACTTTTCAGTTTTCGGAGCATCATTCGACGATTGCCTCCAACACTTGGTCCAGATACTCAGGCGGTGCATCGATGTGAATTTGGTTCTTTCCTGGGAAAAGAGCCATTTCATGGTGCCTGAGGGAATTGTCCTGGGACACTCAATTTCGAAAAAAGGTATCCAAGTGGATCGAGCTAAGGTTAATCTGATTTCTCACCTTCCTATGCCTAGCTCGATCAGGGACATCCGATCCTTTTTAGGGCATGTCGGTTTTTATCGACGATTTATCCCTGATTTTTCAAAAATCGCACGCCCCCTGACCACTCTTCTCTCCAAGGATGTTCCCTTCGAAATCTCCAAGGAATGCACTCAAGCATTTGAAATCTTGCGTGACCGAGTCACCCAAGCCCCGATCCTACAGTCCCCTGATTGGTCTCAACCCTTTGAGATCATGTGTGATGCATCCGACTTCGCTGTAGGAGCGGTTTTGGGGCAGAAAAATGACAAGAAACCTGTGGTCATTTACTACGCCAGCAAAACACTCGATGAGGCTCAGCGTAACTATACAGTTACTGAGAAAGAGCTGCTAGCTGTAGTATTTGCCCTTGAGAAGTTCAGATCGTACCTTCTGGGTTCCCATGTCATCATATACTCGGATCACACAGCTGTGAGGCATCTCCTTGCGAAGAAGGACGCGAAACCTCGATTAATCCGATGGATCTTGCTGTTGCAAGAATTTGACCTTGAGATTCGCGACAAAGCGGGAAAACAAAAAGTGGTAGCTGATCACTTGTCCCGTCTTCCTTCTGAAATAATTGACCCTTCCGGACCCATCACTGAGCATTTTCCCGATGAGCACCTGCTGACTATTGGTACTAGCCTTCCATGGTTTGCTAATATAGTAAATTACTTGGCATCCCATCAGATCCCGTCCGATTGGCCGAAGGCCAAGAAAGACAAATTACGCTCCGATGCCAAGTATTACATTTGGGAAGACCCGTACCTCTTCCGCATAGGTGCCGATCAGATCATCCGGAGATGTGTCCCGGAAGGGGAAGTTAACAATATCCTCTCTTTCTGCCATGACCAGGCATGCGGTGGCCATTTTGCCGGGCATAAAACCGCATCAAAAGCCCTCCAGTGCGGCTTTTACTGGCCCACACTGTTCAAAGACGCATACAGTCATTGCAGGGCATGCAGTCGTTGCCAGACTTTGGGCAACATGAGCCATCGCGACATGATGCCTATGCAACCGATTCTGGTATGCGAAATCTTTGATGTTTGGGGGATTGATTTTATGGGCCCCTTTCCTGTTTCGGATGGTTTCGAATACATTCTGTTGGCTGTGGACTACGTGTCCAAATGGATCGAAGCCATACCGACCCGAACCTGTGATCACAAAATCGTTCTCAAATTCATTCATCAACACATTTTCTCAAGGTTCGGGATTCCTCGTGCAATAATCTCTGATGGGGGGACCCATTTCACAAATGCTCAGTTTAGGTCACTGATGACCAAATACGGGGTGTCTCACCGAATCTCTACTCCTTACCTCCCCCAAACTAATGGTCTAGCTGAGCTGTCTAATCGGGAGATCAAGAAAATCCTGCAAGTCACTGTTCGACCTGACAGGAAGGACTGGTCGTCCCGACTTCCGGAAGCATTGTGGGCCTATAGGACCGCCCACAAGACCCAATTGGGCATGTCTCCCTTTAGATTGGTGTACGGAAAGGCATGCCACCTTCCCGTCGAACTGGAGCATAAAGCCTATTGGGCAGTACGGAACTGTAATCTGGATCTTTCCAAGGCTGGGACCCACAGAAAACTCCAAATCAGCGAGATCGATGAATTACGCATAGACGCGTACGAGAACTCGCAAATCTACAAGGAGCGGGTTAAAGCCTTCCACGACAAACACATCTCGAGAAAGATCTTTCATCCTGGTCAAAAGGTCCTACTCTTTGATGCCCGACTCAAACTCTTCCCAGGAAAACTGAGATCTAAGTGGGTCGGACCATATTTGGTCCGACAGGTTTTTGGAAATGGAGCAATCGAAATCAGTCCACTCAGCCACGATTCTGAACCTTTCATCGTGAACGGTCAGAGACTCAAGCCGTTCATTGATGTAACTTCTACTAATTTGGCTGAGGCATCTTATACCCTCCTTTCCCCTTGAGCTTATTGCGCCCAGCCGATGGCGTAAAACTCAGCGCTTAACGGGAGGCAGCCCGTCATTCTCTTTGAAAACCTGAAACTTGTTCTGACACCTTTCAGCACTCGAAGTTCACCCTTGTAGACAGCCGACCCCAACTCAGATGTTTGCATCTGGGATTTGAAATCGTCTGCAAAAATTCAACCCGACCCATTCACTCATCCAAATTTCTGTCTTAAGGAATGAACTAAGACCCCCTAGGTTACAATGAGGGCATTACAAATCTTAGGCATGGGGGGGTATGAAAGTGCAAAACTTGTAAGAAAAGGTTTCAAACAAAAAATTCACATATGCCAAAAACACCATAAAAATTAAAAAAAATTTTTCGAAAAAGAATAAGAGGAAAAGAGAAGAAAATTTTGCGAAGGAGAAAAGAAACAAAATGAAAAAGGAGCACAAAATTATGAGAAAAAGTGATAGTCATTAGTAAGGAACTAAGGAATTAACCTAAGTTCTAGACCTCATTCAAGAAAAGTGCACAATAAGATTAGTAAAGAATGCAAACCTTAGGCATTCTTGAATAGACTCTTAGTACCCATTAAGATCTGGACACTCCTCAAGAGGTTGAGGAAAATGAAAAGCTGAAGTATTAGGTCTAAGGCTTAGGGAGTATTCGGCCTCGTTAACTAATTTTTGGTTTACGGGACTCAGTAACCTAAGCACCCTAATCTCACACACAGCCTGGTTCAGTAAGCATAAGAATCAGAATCACGCAGAAGCGTCGCAAAAATCTGAAAAGAACACCTAGAATAGGAGCGGCAGATCAACACAAGTTGATTTGGACGAGTTCCCAACGCGGAGAGGCGGGAAATCCCCTCGAAGATGCGTAACAAAATATCATCTCCTCGGTGCTTGTCTCTTAGGATATTCACATATCCTACTGGGGGCATGTAAGCACTCTGCTGGTTCAGATTCCATGGATGGCATTATCTCGAAGTGTCAATTGCCAGGGTCTGGATTCGGCCACGGAATACCATGGATGGGATTATCTCGAAATCTCAATAGCCAGGGTTCCGGGGGTTGCCATGGGCGGTGCTATCTCGAAGCATCGATCGCCAGGAACCCTTGAGGATCGATGATGGGAGCAAGGAATCTGATACAGACCGTGTTGAAAAGCCAATCCTAGGCTAGAACTAAAAAGAGAAAGAGAGAGAAAACTCTCCAAACAGAAAAACTTTCTATCTCTCTCTTACAAAACGCACTGCGAACTGAGTCAGGGCTAAAATCATTTCAAGCACGGGTGCTTTAACCACGAAGTCCAATAAACCTTAGGTTAGTTCTTGTGGGCCTTAAAAACCTTTGCTAAAAGACTGAGGCTAAGGCTAGACAGATTTGGATCTTGATTGGTACTAGAGTACCTTTTAGGCCTATGGTCAGCATTCTAACCTAATCTATGCTCAAATAAAAAAGGCACTTATCTAAAACTATTAAAAACTTCATGGTCTAGAACAAGGGTTGAAACCTTAAGTTTTTGCTAAGGGACTAGCAAAAGCTAGGCATGGGGGTAAGATGAGAACCTCATCATGAGCCATAACTAGCTCATTTTGACCCAATACAAAGGATAAAAGCTCCTACATAACTCAAGGAAAGGCTTAACTCAGAGAATTCTGAGTTTAAGGAGAAAACAAGTCATAAGGGGTAAAAATGCAATTTCACCAGTATAATCTGCATACAGGGTAATTCAGGGCCCAAACATAGGTCAAAGCAGCTTAATAAGAATAAAAGTGGGATGAAATGATCTAGCAAGGGCTACAGCAATTCCAAGAAACTAAATGATAAATCTGTAACCCTAAAACAACCCACTTCAATTCACAAGGTTCGAGGCAAAGTAAAAATAGAATAAACCCTCTAAAATTCATAGAAAAATAATCTCTAGGGTTTAGAACCTTCAATTTGGCCTTTAGAACCCATTTTGACCTACATTGAGAACCATGCCCAATTAATAACTTAATTTGGGTTTTTGCGCAAATTGACCGGTCAAACAAGGTTTAATATGAAAATGAAATTCACCATCAGATTCCTTAGGTCCTAATTAGTCATGTATAAAAACTTGAGCCTAAGAAGAAACCTCCTTGACCGACTTTACACTTTGGTCCTCATATATTTACTCTTTGGCCCTCAACTTTTGAACCCTCGCATTTTGGCCCCTAACTCTCCTTCGTTCTTTGCAATCAGGTCCCTCCTGCAAAACCTGCCAGCACCATGCTCCGGCGACCTTGCGCGGAGCATGGCGCCGCGCAGGGTGAGGTGGGGGACCTGGCAAGTAAACCGGGGGTGCCCTGCGTCGTCAGCCGTCGCAGGGACACCCACCTGGTCGTTGTAACCCACCATACCGGCCGTGCGAACGCACGGACGGTATGGGTTCTTGTTTCCGACCATCCTCCGGCGAGGGAGACACGTCGTCTCCCTCCGCCTTCCTCCCTGTTTGATCCCTATAAATACCCCCCGTTGCTCCACCGACCGGGTCAGCCTGGATCTGACGGAGAAAATCCCCAACTTTCTTCTCTTCTTCCTCCGGCAGACGCTCACCAGCTCCGGCGGTTTCCTCCCCCTCCACCTCTTCGCTCTGCCGCAATACCAGCAGCAGAGACTTCCTCCCCTGCTCTTCCCGCGCCACGCCGCACCCAGCTGGCGCCTCTCCGGCTCTCCGCTCGCCGCCGCCCCTTCCCCTGAGCATCGTCTTCTCCGGCGACAGTCGATACGACTGTCGCCCTGTTCCTCCCCCTTCGTCCCTGCAAGTAAGCTAGAGCTACTCCCCTTCTTCTCCTCTTTCTTTCCCCGCTTTCAATTTATTCAATTAAGCCCTCGACCGACCCTGACCACCTTCACCCCCTTCGCCTCCGACCACCCTCCGGCGAGCCGCTCTCATCACCTCAGCGACCCACACGGCTCGCCGACCACCGCAGGACCTCCGCCTCCTCACCCTGATCAACCTCCGCCCTGCCACTCCCCCCACATCACCCTCTGCAACCCCGCCGAACAGACCCATCCTCCGACCCACAGTCCGACCTAGGGCAGCCCTCGCACGCCGCCCCGCGCCTCGCCACCACCCACACGAGCTTCGCCGCACCCTGGCGAAGCTCCTGGCACTTTCTGATTAGGCCGAGAGGCCGTTTTCTTATGAACAGGCCACCCGACCTCCGCCGCCATTGACGCGCAGGAGGAACTGCTTCCGCCTGCAGCTACAGGTGCGCCACGCTCAGCGCCAAGCCCAGATTCAACTCCCAGGCCTTGCGAGGAGTTTTGGCAAAACACCTGGTTCGCAGCTAAGGAAGAAAGCTTCGCGTGACGCCGCCATCTCCTGCTGAATTCCTCGCTGCGGGCGCGCAATTGAGGTGGGCCATTTAGTCCCACCTCGGAAACGCCTGAAGAGCCGCAGCGACATAAGATGCAAAAGTGCTGAAGGCTTACTGCCTCAGCACACGGGGTGAGGTCCCCTTCACCCGCCCGGTTACCCGGTCTCGTCCGCGCTCACGCCCCGCGGACCTGACCCGAACCGACCCGACCCGACTTAAGACTGACCTGCACTCCTCGCCCACCACGCACGCCGGTGGGCCTGGACCCGGGCCTGATCCGAACTCGGTTACCCGGTAGCTCTGGGAGAGCTTTCCCAAGAGTGGTTTCAGAGAGAAAGAGAGACGCGGGGGGGGAGGGTAGAGTGGGTTTTGCCTCTGACGAAAAACTCTGAAGTGTGCAGGCACAGGCGAAGAAGAAGACCCGCGGAAGAAGAAGGAAGCTAACTGTAGCAACAGGTAGTTAAGTCGTCTGATTTGGAAATCAGACGACGGCCTGAAGCAGCTAAGGAAGAAAGCTTCGCGTGACGTCCCTGGCTGAAAAAGAAAAGAAGAAGCTGACACTTAACCGCAGGGAGGAAAAACAAGAAGAAACTCTAAAGAAGAGGCTGAGCAAGGCAGAAGAAGAGGAAAGGCTGCAGAGAAGAAGTGCAGCAGAGCCAAGGAAGAAGAAACCTTCACAGAAGAGACTGCAGAAAAAGAAGAAGAGAGGCCAAGACAAAAACCAAGGAAGAAGAAGAAGGAGATCTGAAGAGGAGCATCACCTCTGCAGAACGAAGAAGAAGAAGAAGGAGATCTGAAGAAAGAAAGAAAAAAGAACATCACGAGGAGAAAACAAAGAGAACAACAAATTCTTTCCCTCTCTCTTTCTTTATTTTGTAAAAGAAACATGTATATCTCTAGAATACAACTTGCTCCCTGAGTTCGACCTCGGGAACTCTTTTATTTTCCGAGTAAAAAATTTATATATTTGAAATGTTGGTAATAACCGGCTTTACTACAACGTTATAACAAAACCAAAACCCGGTCATCAAACCAACCGACTTCAACGATCTTCTTTGAGAATTCACCTCGAAACAAGCAAACAAAGCAAGTTAGAAATCAAATCAGAGTGAACATGACTAGTGGTGAACTGCGCATTGCTCCTCAACAACAGCGCTAAAGTGTTATTGTGCTAAAGTTGAGTTTTAAATATGTGTCATAGTACAATGACTAAAGTGTCGAAAACCCTTAAATTTGTATTCTTCAATGTGAGTCTGAGGTCACTTAGGGAGCAAATTACTCATAATTAACCATTAATCAACTAATATGACTTGAATATAAATAAGGCACAAGAGCTTGATATAAAAAAAATATATGCTCAATTAATTGCAATATCAAAACTCCAAAAATAAAGATAAGTGTTTGAGCAACAAAAAATGTGATTCAACTAAGCTCAACTCAACACTTAATGAGTTTCACAAGCTAATCAAACGTCTAGAATAGGCTATTAGCCATCTTAAATGTGCACAAGACTCAATTTCAGTCCAAAGCAAAATCGACCCACTCCTTGGGCCTAATAACTAAGACTCTCTCTAATCAGATTTAGACTCTACTCAGACCCACCTAGGAGTGTGTCGGCGAGCGAGAGCGTGTGTAGTGTGGCATATATGGGGACCCAACCTCATGATTCTGAGCAATGAATTGGGAGTGGGCTTCCTTATGAAGGCATTTCAAAATTAAATTCCCACGATGTGGGACTATCCTCCATAGACTTCTTTGTTCAGCTGTGAAGGAGGGTGTGTCCAATCGATGCTCAATTCACTATGGCATGGAAGATCCACGGTGAAGATCTATCCTACAGATGATTCAACAAGGGTTGGATGGTTCTACACAAGGAATAGGTAATGCATGGACACATACTTTAAGCACCATAAATATGTGCAACGAATGTATTCAGTACTAAGTAGTGAGATAAATTAACATGTACATCGGCCTAGTAATTAAATTTATTACTAAACAAAACCACAAGCAAAGCCCTAGAAAAATATGCTATCACAAAATTGTTGGACGACCAAAGAGATTACTCAATTGCTCCCTAAATCACATCCATGACAAGCAATGACCTAACGAGACCCTTAATCTGCTCAGCTCGAAGGTTGAAGGAATAACTTTAACATCAGAAAAGTAAGGAGACTAAATGGGATAGTGGAAGGATCAGAAATTAAGATGAAAATTAAGTCAGAATATTGTGGAAAATATGGACTAGGAATACCATGTCACTATGCGACTGAGTACCCCATCTGCAATTCAATATGAACATATGTATGGCCCTTCTGGGTTATTTTATGATTAGTGGGGTGACCTTGCTCTGATACCATCTGTGATGACTCGAGTCCCACTAAGAGACTATTCGAGCATAAAATCGCATTTAAGATAGTATGTCATAGTATAGTGCAAAAATACATCAAAACAAATAAATATAATGAGATGGTGAGTCCCGGTCGAACTCAGGGAGGGAGAAAATGACTTTGATGTAAATACTGATTTAGAACTAACTAGAGCTAAAATAATCAGATATATATATGAAGAAAATTTGTTCAGATCAGATTGTTCAGACTAGAACTAGAACTAAAAAAATTTACTAGAACTACTGAGAATGAAAATAGCTATCTAATTCTACTAGAATAAGGGCACCATGGGTGGTCCTTGGTGGCCTTTGGAGTGGTTGAGGAGAGTAGCAACGATCCACTAAGGTGGTCTTGATGGATGCTTAAAAGTAAGTTGGAGCTTGAATGTGTCTAAAGATGTCTGGAGGGAGAGATGGAGGAAGAGATGCCTTCATATGGGGGCTCTAGGATCCTTTTTATAGCCAAACTAAGGGGCAAAGTAGGTATTTGGCCCTCCAAACAGTGCAACAGCCTTGGATCAATCAGATCCGTCGATCGGGTGATCAACGGATTGGATCATACTTCAAAAGAACCTTCCACGTGCCTGATACGCATGCAACTCTCCGAAATGCACCATGTGGTGCATGCACGACCGCCCGATCCACCGCCTCGTGCCTTTCATTGCGCATGCACGCGTTTAAATCCAACCATCCAATCTTATGATCGGAAGGCTTAAAAACACTCCTACACCGCCTTTAAGCACCCGTGGACATTGGGGAGTGGAATCGAGCGTGCATCTCTGCATTCACCCATCGCTTGATCCAACGCAGATAACGCACTACGCGTTCGCCTCCTCGCTTCCCATTGTCATTGCACGACCCAATTTCGTTCGCGCCTCACCGCCTCTTCAATTTCAAGCTCCATGTATTTCGAACAGTTGCCGCTCGATTGATTTCATGCGCATTGACCATTGCGCTATGTGTGCTTATGGTCACGCATTTGATTTCTCGTGTGTGCTACCATAGCTGTTGGATGAAGATCCAATGGCTGTGAGTGCTTCTTCCTTGATGAGGCATGGGTGAAGTGGCTATGTGGCGCTCTTGTGGTTGTTGGATGATGATCCAATGGTCCACAAGGCACGTGGAATTTCTTCAGTGGATGGGGTGGCAGCCCTGGGTGGCTATTATGGCACCACGTGGTGCCATTGCGGCCGTCCATCTTCTTTGCTTTGTAGATGGTGCTGTAGGGCTTTGATCGAGTTGATTTTTTGTCATTGGACTGTGATCGTTGATCTAGATCCATCCATGTGGTCGGATTTGGCATATGAGGCCTAAATTTTTGCTACCGTGCCTCTTGGCCTTTGCTCTTTAGTGGATTCCATAGGTTGCTATGGGCATCCGATCACGACAATCTCAAAAGTGTTGGACTCTTGTCGTCATTCTGAATAGATCCATGCAGTCAGATTTATCATCCGCAACCCTGAATTACCTGCAATTATTATTACCTCTCAATTAGAACATAATATAGCATTTTTATTTACAAATCTAACAGATCAACTATGATGCAAAATATGATGCCTATGCATGCATTATTCCTAAGTTATGCTAGGATTTAATTTAATTCAAGCAGATTAAGACCTATGATTGCTGCGAAATCAGCGACGAAACCCAGGTCGCCATGTGCTAACACCCAACACAACCGCCCACAAGATTGCAATCACCCAACACATAACCATAAAATATAAACATAGCCAAACAAACTAATCATATTGTATCAACTAATTGAACACAAATTTAATACTGACTAGAGGATTTACCACAAAACATAAGCATATAAGTCCAAGGAGATGCACAATCGAAATCACGTTACGAACTGCCAAGTATACCTGAGTACGAGACCCAAAAATATGTCAGTAAATGCCAAGTAGAGTAGAAACAACAATAGTAGAGTGAAACAGTAACTGAGAACAAGAGAAGATTGGTACTATAGCTTTAATTAATCCATTTATTAGACATCTTGTTCTCTAGTTCTGTTTTGCATATTGGAAGCTCAAATTATTATAGTCCACAATCTGTCAATCGATGTCTCAGGGCACGAGATGATTTTGTCAAACTTCCTACAATGTAAGACCAGCATAAGCCACCCTCCAAGCTGAGAAGATGACTTATACCCATCAAGTCACCACTCTCTGTCACCTTACGGTCATTGTGGAAAGGGGTGGTGGCTACATCAAATGGTGTGATCATGTGCTAGCTACACACGTTGAACCATAGATAGCCAATGACCCACCCACTGGCTTGTTGCATCACTTTCGTTGTAGTATAAGAAATGCGCATTGTAGTACAGCCAACAAAAGCGATATAGCATTTAAATTTGTAATCTTGAAAACAAAAGTGAGTCTGAGGTCGTTCGCAGGGAGTAAATGTGAAATTCATGCACTAATCACAATTAAAAACATTGACAAAGATATTCAATGTATAATCTACTTAAAAATATATTCAACAATAAGTCAAACTGTATCTCAGGAAATAATGAGATAAAAAGAATTAGAGAACTCTAAAAATGGTGATTTAAATAACCACATAAATCCCTCATTTAAGCACATATCTTAATATAATTAACCAATTCAATTTCTCAACAATATCTTGAACCACTTGCCACGTCAGCTAATCTCTCAATAAGTCCACAGTGCCTTTCAATCAAACGTCAAATCAAGGCTCAGATGCCTTAAATCTCTTCAAGTCTCAACACAAAGAACCAGTAGCCTCAAGCACAGAACAAGGAAAACTCAGAATTGCCTATGTGTTGGCATGCATCCTGAGGCACATGCATGCATCCTAATGCAAAACCACCCCCACCCTCTTCAGAATCTCTCCTCTTTAATCGGGTATACGATCATGAACAATATCGGGTAAACAAGTCGAGGTCCAAGCTCGCGTGCATGTGGGCATGGGCGAGGGTGCGTAGGCATGAGGGGACCTCACCCGTAGTGTCTGAGGCAAAGAGCCCAATGAGAAAATGCATTATATACTCATTTCGAAAAACAAAAGAGCACAATGTGGGACTAAAAGTCCCATTCTCTCTTCGTTACCTTCGCATGTGGCTGTAGTGATGAAGTTCCACAATTACTTTTACTGTTGTTGCTCTTTCTCGAATCCAAGGTCCAGAAGGCTTTGCGAGAAGATTCCACAGCCGCTGGTGGTTGAATCGAGGCCATTGGTCATCGGATGACAGTGGATAGAGGTGATGACAAAGCAAAATTCGGCGAGGACTTATTGACAAAAGCACAATTTAATAGCCTAAATTAGAGCATTCAATAGGGTTGCTGGAGGACGGCGAGTGTGTTGGTGATCGTAATTTGGTGTATAATGAAGTGAGGCAGCTAGACGAGGTTAGGGATGACCGCCGATGATGGGTTTATCTGGTGAAGAGGAGTGGTCAAAGCTTCCAATAAGTAGAGGGATTTGGTTGGTAAGGGCTGAGGAAGCTTTTGGCAGTAGTGGTTTGGTGTTTGATGGTCGGTAATGGCCGTGCGACCACGCTGAACGCACGACCGAAGTCAGGGAAGATGGAGGGGGAGAAGGTGGTGCGGTGGTCGAATTAGGAAGAGGAGGTAAGAGGGATCTAGAGAGGGAGAAGAGGTTGAACCTAAATTAGGGATGAAAGGGGAGAAATTGGGGTCGGCTATGATTGGCCAACGTCGGAGGAGACAAATTCTCCGTTGAGGGAGAATGGTGACGACGAAGGGGGAGATGGCTCCTGTTGTGGCTGGTGAGGAGCAAAGGCAAGGAAGAAGGAGGGCCATTTGATTTTTCCATCTAGTAGCAGGAGGAAGGTGGTTGAAGGTGCCTGGGGAAGGAAAAGAAGAGGAGTTTTGGCTGTAGACCTAACTGAGGAGAAGCCTGGAACCTTGGAGAGCTCAACATCGAGCTCTATTTGAGGAAAGAAGCCTGGTTGAGATATGATTTAGAATCAAGAAACCCCACACTTTTGTGAGTTTGCATGGTCTTTCTGCCTCGAATCAGGGTCTAAGATTGCGTTCAAATGACTCTTCAAGGTCTGAACTCCAATCCCACCACATTTGGTGGGATTTGGAGATGATTTGATGAGGATTAGCTTAAGTCAAAGTCGGTTGTGGGTCGTTTGACTCATCAATGGCAAAAGGGACCTAAACATAAAAAGATGAGAAAAGTAAGGCCCTATTTGCAAGGATTTTCGAAAGCTAGGGATCTGAGTGTAGGAAATAGAGGTTTTAGAGACTAAAGTGCAAACTAGGTCAAGATGGACTCTGATTGGGCTCTACTTTTGGTACTAACCTAATTTGGACCCAAGGAATCTAATGGTGAACTTGGATTTGAGTTTTGACCACTTTTTGCACTGACCACCTTGGGACGTCGTAACCCTGTTTCTGACCCTATTTCTGTCAGTGTTGACCCACTTTTTGGTCTTTAATGCACAATTGACCTTCAGTTAACCCTTGGATAACCCCGTGGTTATTCTGCATTTTTGATGTGATGTTAAAGTAGCAACACCGATTATTCCTGATCCAGCTTCAGATCCAGCTTATTACCTGTAATTGACATAATGCACCTAATCAGCACATTATAGCTTTATTTTATGCATAGCTAAAAGAAAGTAGTAAGAATGCAAGTAATGCTTATGCATGCGTGAATTACCCTAACTTATGCTAAGTCCTAGCCTAATTTAGGTCAATTAAGACGTATGATTGCTGCGCAACCATACCCCCATGCCTAAATTTTGCTAGTCCCTAGCAAATGCAAGACTAAATTATTCACAGCAAGGGTCCCTAAGGGATTGATTATTTTATCAAGTGTATGCCTAGAGATTTTTATCCTTTTTGTTTTCATCCTATGCTCTAGAAATCCAGACAATCGTGAAAGTGCAGCTATGTAGCTTTTGCAACGGATTCGAGTGAAAAACTAATTCACCTCTAAAGCTTGTACTTAACCCCTAGTAAAAATTCTAGTGGATAGATGGACTTCTTCCCTCGAGGTATTCAAGATATTCTATGAATTCACCCTAGCTTTAAGCTTAGGTAGAGAATCATAGAGGGAAAAGATTATATATTTGGTGGCTTACTCTCAACTGGTGCTACATAGAGATTAGTACTATAGAGTCTAGATTCCCAAATTATTAAGTAACTCAAATCAGAGAAAGACCAGAAAAACTATGCTCTTTTTTGGTTCCTTTGTATTCATTCTCTCTTACTCTCTCTGTTTTTTTTTTAGAGCTCACAATCTCACCAGATTCTCACGTATGATCTGTATTTGGTGGTTTCACTTGGCATTAACACTTTAATTGAGTTCCATAACCCTAACACTAAGTTAGAATTCCTTAGCCAGTATTCGGGTAGCTAAAAACACAGAAAGATAGGTTAAGGCCATATTTGGTGGATCTAAAATTTATTTGGTGGTATTACCTCAATGCAACTGAAATGAACACTGAATATTCACACACTCTTTTTCTTTGCTTTTTCTTCTTTTTCTAATTTTTTTCTTTTTCAATTTTTCTTTCTTTTTTTTTCTTTTTTTAAATTTTTTTTCTATGTATAATTTTCTTTTTTCAACACAACACAAGCTAGCATACATTCATGAACTTTATTAAGGAGGCATTATTAGGGATTGGTGGTACTCAAGAGACATTGAGTGGCTTATTTGGTTGAAGTGCCTACTCACGACATCAAGAGAGATGGATAGGATGGTGTATTTCTGACCTTGACATCAATACCCTCCTTCAGCTGAGGATTCCTTAAAGAATGGCCATAACCATCCACCTTAACCCTAGTTTTATGAAAGCTTGCTTTCCGCGTATTTGCCTTATTTGGTGGCTCTCAATATTTCGCACAAAAATGTATACGCAGGAACTGAGAGCGGAAACTATGCCTAATCTCTGAGTATCATCACCTAATTATCTAGGATTCCAGATTCCTTGCCCTAATCATAGAGCACCAATACACTCTACTCTCATCTCACACTATTTGGTGGATTTTTTGGAAGAAAATCTACCTGACTCCCAAAACACTGTCGAAGGGTTTAGGAGAAGAAGCACTGCTTCTTCTTGACAAACTAAAGATGTTTATCAGCCTTCACTGTGAATCCATTGCAAATTCTATGTGTGTGTGAAAAGTTGTACTGGATTCCATATTACAGGAATCAACTAGAGGATAAAATCCCTAATGCATTCTCTTAATAAAATAATCTTATTCATGACTGCAATATGTATATATGCCATAAACAAGTAACCTCTTATATTCATACTTCAAGAAATTTCCCTTTCAGGTTACATTCAACTTGACCCTAAATTTAGAACAAAGGGTGAGTGGGTGAGTCGGAAATGGCTGTTGCAGACAATTTTTAGCTCCAATGCGAGCATTGGAGGTAGAGTCGGTTGTTCTTTTATTTAGGGTCCTAAAGTACGTTTTACATGCAGCTTCGAGGTTTTTCTAATTGTTGGCATAAAAATTTTCAATTTTGTTGTATCTACCCCCCCATGCCTAAGTTTTTGCATGTCCTCATGCATGAATATAAAAGAAAATAAATAAAGCAGGGAGAGAATGAGTAGAAATCACCTGTAATTGCTCCTGAAATTATATATTCAGCACCGGCCAACCTGCCATTAAGTAGAAAGAAAATATGCATAAAGAAAAATATGCTATATATAAAAATGGTTATGTATAGTTGACGGTGGAATGTGGGATAGATGCTGAGTTTAATACCTCTAGCTGGGCGAGAATTCAATCACACATCCTCAATAAGATGAACGATCTCATCAGGTGGAGGAGGTTCCTAGACCAAAAATGGCTTGAGGCACTGGACATTTATCGTAGATATATGCCCAGATTTTGGGTCCCTGATCTGGACTGCCCCATTAGGATATGGATGAATCACAACATACGAGCTAGTCCACTTGGACTTGAGCTTCCCTGTGAAGAGTTTTAATCATGAATCGAACAACCAAACTTGCTGGTTGGGCATGAATGCTTTCCTCTAGATGTGGCGGTCATGAAAGGCCTTGGTCTTGTCCTTGTATATCAATGCATTCTCATAGGCCTCCCGCTGGATTTTTTTTAATTTGCTAAGCTGGAGTTTCCGTTCTTGACCTGCATTGAGGTCAAGATTACATTTTCACACTGCCCAAAAGGCGTGGTGTTTCAGCTCTACAAGAAGGTGACAGGCCTTGCCATATACCATACGATATGGTAACATTCTGAGTGGGGCCTTGTATGCGATCCGATATGCCTAGAGTGCAACAACTAATTTATTAGACCAGTCCTTACTGTCTAGCCTAACCCTCTTCTAGAGAATTAGCTTCATCTGACGGTTAGACACTTCAGCCTGCCCATTGGTCTATGGGTGATATGGTGATGTACCCTGTATTTCTTTAATAATGACTTGAAGTGGGCGTGGATGAAGTGGCTTCCCCCATCGCTAATCAGAGCGCGGGGTATTCCGAATCTCTCGAAGATGTACTGCCGTATGAAAGAAATGACGATCTTATGATCAGCCTGTCTCGTTGGGATGGCCTCGACCCACTTCAGGACATAGTCAATGGCTAGTAATATGTACTCGAAGCCATGCGAGTTTGGAAAAGGGCCCATAAAATCAATGCCCCAGACGTTGAACACTTCTACAACAATGATGAGTTGGAGTGGCATCATGTCTCTCTTGGTCATAGAACCAACCGACTGGCATCGTTTGCAGTGTTGGGCGTATTCATGTGTATCTTTGAAAATGGTTGGCCAGAAAAATCTCGACTGTAAAATTTTTGCAGCGGTTTTCTATCCCGAGAAATGACCACCACAAGCATCATTGTGGCAAAAAGATAACACATTGGGGATCTCAGAATCTGGGATGCATCTTCAAATAATCTAATCCGCTCCAATGCAGAAGAGCAGTGGGTCACCTGAGAGGTAGAATTTGGCCTCCGCAGTGAATTTGAGTTTCTGGTCCTTGAATAGGTCTGTGGGAATCTTGCCTGTGGCAAGGTAGTTCATGATATCCAAGTACCAGGGGAACCCAACAGAGTGAACTGCCAAAAGAGATTCATCTAGAAATTGGTCGTGGATAGGCGAGGAATAAGGAATGCGCCCTAGGTCCAATCTGGATAGGTGATCCACCACAACATTCTGCTTTCCGGCTTTGTCACGAATTTCAATATCAAATTCTTGCAATAGAAGGATCCATCTGATGAGCTAGGGTTTGGCATCCTTCTTTGCCAACAAATGCTAGAGGATGGAGTGGTCAGTGAAGATGATGACTTTGGACCCTAATAAATAAGATCTGAATTTCTCCAACCCGAATACTACTGCTAGCAGTTCTTTTCCGGTGACAGTATAATTGTGCTGAGCCTCATTCAGTGTTTTGCTAGCATAGTATATGACAAAAGGTTATTTTTCCCAACGCTGGCCTAAAACAGCACCGACAGCAAAGCCAGAAGCATTGCACATCATCTTGAAATCAAGCGACTAGTTAAGTGGTTAGAGAATTGAGGAATCACAAACAATGCTTCGTAAAGTCTCAAAGGCACTGAGACACGAGGTGTCAAATTCAAATGGGGCATCGGTGACAAGGAGATTCGTCAATGGTCGTGTAATTTTTGAGACATCACGTATAAATCTTCGATAGAAGCTGATGTGACCCAAGAATGATCTAATCTACTTGATCGAGCTTGGTGGCAGTAAGTGGGAAATAATCTCAGATTTAGCTCGATCGACCTCGAGTCCATTTTTAGAGATCCTGTGCCCTAGTACTATGCCATCCCTCACCATGAAATGGCTTTTCTCCCAGGAGAGTACTAGGTTTACCTCAATACACCGTTTCAAGATCTTGGTGAGGTTATCAAGACAAGATGCGAAATCATCTCCAAAAATGGAGAAGTCATCCATGAACACCTCCACATAGTCTCCAATCATGTCAGAGAAGATGGCCATCATACAACGCTGAAATGTTGCTGGTGCATTGCAGAGGCTAAAGGGCATCCGCTTGAAAGCGAATGTTCCAAATGGGCATGTGAATGTGGTCTTGTCTTGATCTTCCAGGCTAATTGCTACTTGATTATACCTGGAGTACCCATCCAAAAAGCAAAAGAAACTGCGTCCGGCTAAGCGTTCCAAGATCTAATCAATGAAAGGCAAAGGAAAGTGATCCTTCTGGGTAGCCATGTTCAGTTTCCTATAGTCGATGCAGACCAGCCAAGATGTAGCAGTGCGGGTCAGGATGGATTTGCCTTTTTCATTTTTCACTACGGTGAGTCCTGCTTTCTTGGGCACTATCTGGATCAGACTCACCCATTGGCTGTCAGAGATTGGGTATACAATACCTGCATCCAGCAATTTGATGATCTCCTTCTTAACAACCTCTAGCATATTCGGGTTAAGCCTTCTTTGAGGTTGTCTCAAAGGTTTCACCCCCTCATCCGTGTAAATGTGATGAGTGCAATACGAGGGGTGAATACTGCGGAGATCAGCAATGCTCCACCCTATAGTAGCCCTATGGTCTTGTAGCGTAGAAATCAATTGATGCACCTATTCTTGGGTTAAGTGGGCATTAATAATGACTGGGTATGTCTCACTTTCACCCAAAAACACATACTTAAGTGAGTCAGGTAAGGGCTTAAATTCAATCACGGGTGGGTCATAGTCAGAAATGGGAGTGGGAGGAGCAAACTCGAAGGTGGGAATCCGCTGATCCGCATGCATGTGAATTCCTGCTGATTCGCTCCCTATGAGATAATCGGTTGTGACTGCATTAACGACAAATCCGTTAGCTGTGGTCACGTCTTCCTGCAACAACAGGGGCGATTCAGTAGTGTGCGGATCAGGATAGCTAGATTCAGGGGTGCTGTGGTCAGATGCACACCCTAAACAGTCAGATCCTGGGGGAGATATGTGTAGTGCAGTGGTCTCAATCCCGTGTGGATCGAGGTCCAAGAACATTGATAGTGCAGACGAATGAGACATTGGGTTGTCACAAAGGAGCCCAATGTTACCATAGTAGGCCGAATCTTCATCTTCACCATCCTCCTCTATGCGATCTCAGTCAAAATTCCTTGATGCCTTGAATATGTCAAGTCGAAGTCGCTCATTACCTAGGGCTATCTCCATACACCCGGATGCACAATCGATGTTTGCTCGGGTTGTCGCTAAAAATGGGAGACCCAAAATGATTGGTGCATCTTGGAGATTAGGAGGAACCTCCATATCGAGAACGAAAAAATTGCGGGAAAGCAGAATCCCCGAACTTTTACGACCACATTCTCAACTACCCCCCACGGTGTTTTTACTGATCTATCAGCCATCTGAATCGTGACTGAGGTAGCCTTTAACTCCCCAAATCGAAATCGATCAAATACAACAGAGGGAGTTAGGTTGATGGATGAACCCAGATCTAGAAGGGCCCGATCAAATGGAGAATCCTGCAAGAAGCATGATATGAGTGGGGTACCAGGGTCTTTCCTTTTTGGCGATAAGTCAGCTAGAATCACGACACTAGCTTCTTTTGACAACACGGCCTGTCGTCCAATTCTAGGTTATCGCTTCGGGGTACAATAGTCCTTGAAGAACCTGGCGATAGTGGGGATGTGATCAATTGCTTCATGGAGGGGGACTTGAATATGTGCTTCCTTAAACATGGACTTCAGGTCCTCAAAAATTTCACGTGTCCTTTTTTCATACTACATTTCTCGTCAGAGCCTCAGGAAAAGGGATGGGAATCTCAGGGTCAAGTGGCCTCTTACCCTTATCTACCGCAGGTGGCTCTTGAGATGAAGGAGTCGAACCTACCTATGGCGAAGGGTGAGAAAAATCAAGACTCGCCTGCCTATGTGGTGGGTCGAATGTCTTCCTTTCGCTCCTCAAAGAGACAACATTTGCATCGGCTTGCTGTCCATGAGGTGGTGGGGGAGAGGAAGGGGCAAAGTATGCGAGATTCTGCAAAGGCGGCTAGCCTTGAGTGTAACCAGGTGGTGCAGGAGGCGCCTATAATATGGTGTGTGCCTGTCCTTGTGGTGCCTGAAACCTAGGTGGGGTGCCTTGGTTCTGCACATACCAAAGGTTCGGGACGGGTTGGGAGGACAAGGCTCCCTGAGTCCTATGCTCCTACAACTGTTGGTTTTGCATGTTCTGTATAGTCTGTATCTGGTCATCCATCGCCTTCATTATCTGCAAGCTATCCTATGTAGATTTCCTCATCAATTCTTGCAGCTCCTCTTTCAGTGCCTCTAAAGGGTCAGCTCGCTTTGGAGGGTGATTGGCAGCTTGGTGTAGCGGTTGGTATATAGAATGAGGTTGCTGCTGATGTGGGAATGGCTACTGCCTAGGGTATGTGTTTTGCGCATTCCCGTATTGCCTGGTCTGGTAGTGTGGATCTTGATGTGGTCACTGTGAATTACCTGACCAAGAGAAGTTCGGATGCTGGCACCAACTAGGGATATACGTCTCTGAATACAGGTTATTACACCCGTATCCTTCGATAGCACTGATGTCCTCGTAGGCCGAAGATGTCTGAGACGTATATCCATCAAGGGGATACTTATTATAATCTGAGGATGGTGCGTAACCCTGGTCGTATGGTGCTAGATCTGGATTGTTTACGGGATCCTGATATGCGGGATCTCGTAAATAAGGAGAAGATGCATCCCGAGTTAGTAGATTAACTTGAGCAGGCGGGCTCGACGTGCATAGGAGGGTCTTGGAGTGGTAGAGTTCAGGTCAGGTTGACCCTGACTAATTTGGTCAATCCTTTTCTCAATCAGGTTTATTCTATCTAGCTACTTGACGATGATATCCATGTCTGCTCGAATAGACTCGGTGTGAGCCTCATGGACACCAACCCACTGTTGACTAGGCCACTGGAACTGGTTCATGGATGCGGCATTCATCGAATTCTCTGCCAAAGATTCGAACAACTCAAATGCGTTGTTCTCGTCTTTCGCGAGGAAATTCCCTCCACTAGATGCATCGGCCAGATACCGATGTGTGTCATCCAACCCATGGTAAAAGATCTGAGCTAGGTGCCATCTAAGTATACCATGGTATGGGCATTTCTGTAGAAGGTCATGAAATCAGTCCCAGGCTTCATGCAACTTCTCCCCAGCTCCTTGGGGAAAAGTTGTGATTGCATGCCTCATCGCGTTTGTTCGACCGATTGGGAAGAACTTTTGCAAGAATTCACGTCGTAACTCCAGCCAGGTTCCAATTGGCTTCCCAATGGTCTTGAACCATTATGAAGCTTTGTCCCTTAGAGAAAATGGGAGAAGCTTCATTAGAACAATCCCAAGATCAATATTCCTGGGTCGAATCATTTCTGCGAGTCGACTTAGGTCCTCTAGGTGCTGGAACGGATCTTCGCTTGAGTTTCCATAAAAGTGAGTGCTGATCAAGCCTATCACATTGGGCTTGAGCTCAAACGCTTCTCCACCTGCAGGAATCCTGACTAAGGGTGCGACGATTAGTGGGGCTGGATCATAGAAATCTCGCAGTTGTTCTCCTCACGGTGGATGCTGCATTCTGTCAAGCACTGTCAAAATGCGGTCCATGCTCTGCCGATGTCGCTCCTCAGATTCAACTACCCGGGCTTCCAGACGAGCCATCGGGTCCAGATATCAATGTCCTGAACCGATCTAGGTCCAGGTCCAAGATTAGCCATTGCGGCTATGGGAGTAGAAGTGGGGGGAGAAGATGGTCCTGGCGAGGTGACTCGCCTCCTTGGTAGTGGCTCCCAAGGTCCAACCAGTTGAGGTCTAAGTGACCTCCTTCCTTTCATACGCCACCCAACCCCTAGGTTGGTGTAGCCAAGCTAGACAAGGCTAAGGCCCTGTCAATCAAATGGTCCTTATGATCTTGTGACCAGATTTCCCATTTTAAGTTCTAATTCCTGAAGAAAAATTTATCGTACAACCGACTGAAAGTGATTCCCGCCACTCGGCTAACCTAGCCAAGAGGTTGAAAGCACCCAGCAGTACGACAATGAATTCAGGCTTATTTCATGTTTTAGACTTATTTTTAGCCCATTTTTCTTCAGTTGGTGTTTTTGGTGAGTTGCCGACAAGGTGACCAAGCTCACCAGCTAAGTACTAGACTTGACTAAGTCTAGGTTAGCCCATTGTGGTCTCTAGATTGTAACCCTAAAGATGTAACCTAGGGTTCATGCAATTCTAGGGTTTTTTGTTCTTTTGTGTTGTTCTTCTTCAGCTGACCACAAAAAATACAATTCGTTCTTTGACAAAAATTGGAATCCAGTTAACTTGAAATTTGTTAAGTAGATTTATTTTTCAATTATATTTTCAGCGAATATTTTTTTGTAATTTTTACCATTTCAACCAAATTTGTAGAGATTTTTAAATGTTAGCAGGTCAGATTTGGAATTTTGACCCCTGGTCGAGTTTTAAAATTGAAACAGTATCAAATGACTTTCCAAATTTTGGGAAAAATATTAAAAATAAAGCCAATGAGATCAGCTTTCAAACCCCATAGTTTTTAGTCAAAACAGATTCGCGAATTGCTCGAAATTGCTTTTTGCATTTTGAAAAATCTCAAATCTAGGTCAATCTAACCCCCTTGCACTTCATGAATTTTTAAAAATTTTATACTTAGAATTTTTTCAAAAGAATGGTTTCATTTGAAAGATCCTTTGAAAATGAAGGTCTAACCCGAATTTCAGAATTTTTTGTTCACAAGTTTTTCAGTAATCAAAATTTTAAAGCAGACTTTAAAATCTTGTTGAAAATCAGAGAATGGTGGAGAAGCTTTTAAAAGGTGTTTGAGTTTAAAATTCAAACTTTCCACCAAAAAAATTTTTTTTTTTAATTTTGAATTTTTTTTTAAGAAGGATTTTTTTTTTCAAAGGATTTTCAAAAGTTTTTTTTTTTGCTTTTTTCAAAACTAACCTAGGATTCAAAAAGAAACCTAATCTAACTACCTATATTTTTTTTCATTTTTTTTTTCTTTTTCACGAGAATAAATAAGCTTTCTTTTTTTTTCAAATGAAATTGCTTGAAGTAAATCTAATCTAGGGTTCACAAAAAAAAACCTAACCTAAAGAAGGTGTGATGTGCACCTAAAAATTTTTCCACGCTCATTGTGTGCGTAGATCCCATTTTTCCTGTGTTGTTCTGCACATCCAAAAACAAAATAGAGGAAAATTTATCAGTGATAGTTCGAAAGATCGAAATAAAAAAAATGACATTGCCTCCCCGGCAACAACACCATTTAACAGAAGTCATTTTCGTGCATTTTAAAGTTGCCGGAAATCATAGTATAGTCATGCAAAAACATTCGTCAAAAAATGATTTTTGTAAAGATAACGAGACTTGAGTCCTGGTCGGTCGTCTCTGGAAGGCATTTATTCAAATCTGAAATCGATCTTTTCTAGCTCTACTTGCTTAAAATCGCATGGCGATTTATGGTTATTATGTATTTAAACATGACATGCTTAGTTGCAAGAATATCAAGAATTAAAAGCAGGCAAGTTTAATCACACAAAATATATTGCAATAGGCTCATGGTGATTCTCAACACATAGACATATATATACATAGAAAATTTTCTTTCATTCATACAGGAAGGTGTTTGCAACATGGAACTAGAGGAAAGCTTAAAATATAAATCTAACTAACAGAAAATTATCGCATACAGAAATCTATGGGGGGATTTTGTATGCATCATTGGGGGAGAATAAAGAGCTACACCACTAAGCAGTAATAAAACCATGTAAACATGAAAAACAAGGCTATTAATCTAGCAAAAATAAGGGCATTAGAAAGGGGTCTCCGATGGCCTTTGAGTGGTTGAGAGGAGGGGTGGCCAATGGTGCTTAGGCCGACCCTTGGAGAGAGGTTGGGGAGATGATCCAACATCTTGGCATGGAGATGGTGGCAGCCATGGAGCACAACTCGTGGAGGTGGAATGAATGTGAAGGTAGCTAACCTAAATGGAATGAATGCCAAGAATGGGATGGGTGCAAATGGCCACCCCTTAGGTCTTTTTATAGACCTAAGGGAAGCTCTCTAGAGAAGTGTGGAACTCTCTAGAGAGAGCCCCATAGGTGGCCGGCCAAGTGAGAAGGAGTGGTGGTTCTTAGATCCACCATTTGTGGATCTCAATTTGAATGGCTCTTGGTTGCTAATTTTGGCAACCAAGAGTGGAGCCACCTTTGGAAGAGAGTTCTAGAGAACTCTAGATGGGTGTGTGTGCATGAGTGGGTGTGTGTGTGTGAGTGCGTGTGGCCATGCCTTATGTGGCTAAGTGGTCTTGGTTAGGTCCTAAGGGGTTTAGGTAGGTATAGGCCTTAAATTAGGGTTGCAAACACTAATTGCTAAGGAGTTGAAATTAAACTTAACACAAGTTTAATTGAATGGTTGTAAACCTAATTGAGAGTGAAATAACTCAATTAGGTTGTGCTTAGGTCAATTGGACTCTCCCTGAGTCCAATTGGACTTGTGTGGGTTGAGATTTGAGCTCAATTGGACCCTATGAGTCCAATTGACTAGGCAATGGTAATTGACTATGATCTAAGTCAATTGGGTTTAGTGAGGACCTAATTAGGTCCTTAGGGAGGTCTAGAGGTGACGTACTAGGGTTAGGGCACCTTAATTTAGGTTCCTATGGGGTTGGAATTGGGTTTAAGGAGCTAGAGATCCAAGATCAAGACTTAAATCTCAAAACAAGAACTGGAGAGCAGTTCCAAATGTCCAAAAATAGAATCAGACGTCTTATACTCAAAAATTAGAAGTCCAGACTTGTTGTTTGGACGTCCAATCAGAGTCAGGAGGGATTTTGGTTTCTGTCTTGGGTATTCTGTAGAAATTGGATGTTTGACCAATTGTCTGGACGTCCAATAACACTACAAAAGTGGGTTTAAGGTGTGCGGGAGTTGGCTAAGGGTTCTGGACATCCCAAAATTCATCTGGACATCTAGATAAAGGTTGGAATTTCGATTTTAAGGTTTCCTAGGGTGTGGTGACCTAATCTAAGGGTGGCTAAGGCTTAGGGAGGTTTCTAGGCTTTCCTAAGGCTAGGATGGATCTAAGTTCTTTTCATTTTACTGCTTTATTCCTACTTAATAGAGTAGCATACCTTAACTCCCTTACATCATTATTTACTATATCTAATCTAAGTCTTCTGCTCCAGCCCTACTACAACACTGATTATCCCTGATCCAGCTTCAGATCCAGCTTATTACCTGTAATTGACATAATGCACCTAATCAGCACATTATAACATTATTTTATGCATAGCTAAAAGAAAGCAGTAAGGATGCAAGTAATGCTTATGCATGCGTGAATTAGCCTAATTTTGGTCAATTAAGACCTATGATTGCTACGCAATCAGTGTGTGTGACTAGGTAGGTGTGGCTAGGTGGTTTAGGTCGAGTCTTATAGGTTTAGGTAATTAGGTTTAGGTTGGCTCCTAGAATTAGGGTTATAAACCCTAATATTAAAGTGAATGTGCAATTAAACTTATCACAAGTTTAGTTGAATGGCTATGTATCTAATTGGGAGAGAAGATACCCAATTAGGTCAGGCTTGAGTCTATTGAACTCTCACTATGTCCAATTGGGCTTATGTTGGTTGAGATTTGAGCTCAATTGGACTTTATGAGTCCAATTGACTAGATGAGTGTGATTGACTTAGATCCAAGTCAATGTGGCTTAGTGAGAATCTAATTAGGTTCTTAGGAGGGTCTTAGGGTGGTGTACTAGGCTTAAGGCACCTTAATTTAGGTTCCCTAGGTTGTAGAATTGGGTTTAGGGGCTTAAGAAATCAAGACCCAAGCTTGATTTCAAAAAGAGTGATTGGAGATGGGTTCCAGACATCTAATTTAACAATATGACAATCTATACTTCAAAATCAGAAGTCTAGAACTTTGGTTTGGACGTCCAATGTTGAGTTAGGGAAGAGTTTAGGCTCTGTCTTGGAATTCTGTAGAAATTGGGCATCTGACACTTTGTTTGGACATTCAATTTTCTAGCAGAATTTGGTTCTAGGTCTGTGGTTTGTGTCTAAGGCCTCTGGACGTCTAGCAACCTACCTGGACATCCAGATATGGGCTAGAATGAGATTTTTGAGGTATCCTAGGATAAGGTGACCTAATCTAAGGGTGGCTCGGGTTTAGGATGGTCCCTAGGTTTAACCTAAGGGTAGGAAAGGTCATATGTTCTTCATAATTTAACTCTACATTAAAGTTTCTACTTAGTAGAGTAGAATATCTCTCCCTACATTATTTCTTCCTCTATATTCTAGGGCTTCTGCTGCAACTTACAGAACCCATTTCCGCACATTTTGAAAGTCATCAAAATCGTAGTATAGTTGCACAAAAACGTTCATCAAAAATAAGTTTGTAAAAATTATGAGACTTGAGTCCCGGTCATTCGCCTCTGGGAGGCATTTGCTTTACTCTAGAAATTGATCTTTTTGCCGCTCTACTTCATTTAAAAATGCACATCGGTTTCCAATCTCCTAATTAAGATTTCACCACTTCTGTTATGGACTCGGATTACATGCACGTGCGTCAAATAAATTACGAAGGTGAACGTGTGAGTTTCTATGCACACGATTCTAGTGAGGTGGTGACTATTTATGGAGAAAGCGTCTATCGTTAGATTTTCAATATCCTCGGGAAATGACATGCTTAGTTGCAAAATAGATAGACAATTAAATGCAGGCAACTTAAATCACGCAAATATGATAGCAACCAGTAAGCTCATTGTGATTTCATAACATGGAGACATATATATATAAAACATTTTTCATTCATTTAGCGGGAGAGTTGTTTGCAACAAAAATGATAGAGGAAAGCTTGCACATAAATGCTTGAAATGGAAATCTAGCTACCAGAAAATGACTGCATACAAGAATTAATGGGGGCATTTTGCATGCATCATTGGGGGAGAAGTAAGACTACATTATTAAGCAGTAATAAAAGCAATAAAATTATGAAGAGCATAAACTAAATCTAGCAGAATGGAAGGGCATTCAGGGGTGGTCCCCGATGGCCTTGGAATGGTCAGGAGGAGAATGAGGGGCTGCCAATAGAGCTTAGGCCAGCCCTTAGAGAGAGGTTGGGGAGATGATCCAGCTTCCTGGCATGGAGATGGTGGCCTCCATGGTGGTTCTCAACTCGTGGAGGTGGAGTGGAGATGGAAGTGGCTAGCCTAAGTGGAATGAATGCCAAGGAAGTGAATGGGTGCAAATGGCCACCCCTTAGGTCTTTTTATAGACCTAAGGGAAGCTCTCTAGAGAATTATGGAATTCTTGAGAGAGGCCTATGGTGGGAGCTCGTGGGAGAGTGACAGAGAGAGGATGGATAGTGGTTTTTAGATCCACCAAATGTGGATCTAAAAATTGAATGGCTCTTGGTTGCTAATTTTGGCAACCAAGGCAACAACACATGGTAGAGAGTTCTAAAGAACTCTAGGCTAGATATTTTCATGTGGATGGTGTGTGTGGGTCGAAACCTAGGTGGCTAGGTTGATTAGGTTAGGTTATAGTGGGTTTAGGTCAAGGTAGGTCTCAAATTAGGGTTGTAAACCCTAATTCACTAAGGTAAAGTGCAATTAAACTTAATACAAGTTTAATTGCGTGTGTGGAAACTTAATTGAGAGTAAAACAACTCAATTAATTTAGTTCTAGGTCAATTGGACTCTCACTGAGTCCAATTGGACAGTGTGTGTTGAGATCAAGGCTCAATTGGACTCAATGAGTCCAATTGAATAGGCTGATGGAATTGACTAAGATCCAAGTCAATTAGGTTTAGTGATGACCTAATTAGGTCCTTAGGGAGGTCTAGAGGTGATGTACTAGGGTTATGGCACCTTAATTAAGGTTCCTATGGGGTTGGAATTAGGTTTAGGGACCTAGAGATCCAAGATCAAGGCTTGAATCTCAAAACAGGAACTGGAGAGTAGTATCAAACGTCTAATAATAATGTTAGACGTCTTATACTCAAAAATCACAAGTCCAAACTTGTTGTCTGGACGTCCAATTAGAGTCAGGAGGGATTTTGGGTTTTATCTTGGGTATTCTGTAGAAATTGGACGTTTGACCAAGTGTCTGGACGTCCAATAACACTGCAGAAGTGGTTTTAGGGTGTGCGGGAGTTGGCTAAGGGTTCTGGACATCCTACAATTCATCTGGATGTCCAGATGAAGGTTGGAATTAGGGTTTTAAGGTTTCCTAGGGTGTAGTGACCTAATCTATGGGTGGCTAAGGCTTGGGGAAGTCTCTAGGCTATCCTAGGGTAAGGATGGACCTAAGTTCTTCACATTTTACTACTTTATTCCTACTTAATAGAATAGCAAACCTTAACTCCCTTACATCATTATTCCTACATCTAATCTAAGTCTTCTGCTCCAGCTCTCATGCAACACCCGTTATTCCTGATCCAGCTTCAGATCCTACTCTAGTCCAGCTCCAGATCTAGCTCCTGATCAGCTTATTGCCTGCAATCGACATAATGCACTTAATCAGCACATTATAGCATTTTTTTATGCTTAGCTAAAGCAAAGTAGTAAAGATGTAGATAATTCTTATGCATGCATGAATAATCCTAACTTATGCTAAGTTATAGCTTAATCTAGGTCAATTAAGACCTATGATTGCTACGCAATCACAACTCTAGCTTCTTCCCTGCTTCAGATCCAACTTCAGGCCATCTCCTAAGCTTCTTATTAACTACAATCCCAATAATGCACTAATCAGTACATTATAACATTATTTTATGCATATCTAAATAAAATAAGAAAGATGCAATGTATGCAGTTTATGCCTACATTACACTACAATTATGCTAAGTTACAACTTAATTTAAGTCATTTAAGTCCTATGATTGCTACACAATCACCTGCCTGCTACTTGTCCTCTCAGATTGTAAGGGGAACAAGAAGCTTGTTTCTTTGAGGAAGACACCACCTTAAAATGCAAACCTTCCAGGGCTTCAAAGGAGAACCCTTCTAACAAAACATCAGTCTCCTTGCCTTCACTACCCAACATTTGTTTGTTAGTGTCCCTAGGAGTGTCATTTGATTCCCTATCCATAGGCACAGGTTGCTCCACCTTACTTTCAACCTGCTCTGCAACTAAGGTCCCCTCTACTCCCATTTCTTGATCCTGTAAATCTGTAGCATGACAGTCTTTGCATTTTTTAGGTTCTGGCACATCTTCTTGCACATTGCGTTCCTCACGCTCAAGACCTTTTCTCTTAACCACTTCAACATATGTTCTTTTTGAATCCTATTTCATGTTCTCCCCTTTTTGAAATAGGATGCCCAACTTGAGAAGCATGAGCTGCCACCACATCGAAGAATCATCTTTTCTGGGATTGGTCCACCTCTTGTCATCCTCACATTAACAGTAATTGATATTCCATCACCTTCCTACAGTCCCACGAAAGATTCATCTGGGAGGACTGCAAAGTTTTCCACTACTTCTACCACCATTACAGCTGTGCGTAGGTACAAGGTAGTCCCCAGATCTCCAACTACCCTTTCCTCATCTCTGACCTTTAAGGAGGACACTCCTGTAGAGCCCCATCAAATTGTGAAACCAGTTTCCAAACAATAGACAAGTCTTCAAGCATGCTTGATTGAAAGCACAAATTCTCAACATTCGGCATTCTCAAACCAAATAGTAGAAACCTAGACATGGATAGAGTAGCTACCTTTCAACCCTATGAAGAAAGAGACAAGGATTGGATTATCCAATGAAATTGCTCAAGGGATGCCGCACCTCCTACCACTTCGCTTATCAGGGCACCTCGAAGAGCCATCTTGGCAGTTAGAATATCTTTTCTAAGAGGAATTTCGATATCCATTACCTACCCAAAACCTGTTGGAGGTGGTGGTGGCTGAAAACCTCGTTCAGGTTACAAAGATTGGAAATAAGGTTCTCTCCTCCTCCGTGACCCCAGCCTCATGCATGAGTCCCTTTTGTGACCTAATCCCCATAAGCAAGACATAGAGTCGACGACCTGCAGATCACCACCATGTGCCCTCACTATCTACATCTGTAGCAAACGACGTCCCCATTACCACCTCTCTTCACCTTCCATTGAAGGCCTCCCCCAGTTCTCGGTCTAGTAGCATGGAAGGTTTCTCAATCCAGGTGCTCGCGACGCCACCTCCTAGATCTCCATATCGTCTAGCCATCCTCAAACCCGATCTCTCCTTCGCCCAACCTTGCTCTCCCTCTCACCTCCGCCATTTTTCCCCTATTCTAAGTGATTCATAATTTATTTAATTCATGAACATCGCCTAATAATTTGTTGTTAACTTCTTTTAATCTAGCAGTTAACTATATCAATTTAATTATTCACATTCGAAGTCAACAACCTCATTTATATCATCCATATTTTCTTTTATTTTTTTGAAACAGTGAGGAAAGCTATCGTAAAACGATAGTGATCCGAAGGGCAATATATTTCAAAACAAACAAAACATTACAAAATAGATCCCCAATTGTGTATGAGGGACCAGCACTCATTTACAATTTTCTCACATTTAACCAGTCTCTCCTGAAAAAACTGTTCATTTCGCGCCCTCCGCACACACCACAAGGTGGCAGCCATACACCTGTACGGCCATCCAGGAGTATCGAACCTCTGGCAAAGGGAATCCTAGGTGGGAAGAGGTTCCAGACAAATCGTTCTCCAAAGCTTGTTTGTGACCAGGCAAGAGGAAAAAATATGCGACGCACTGTCAGTGTGTAAACCACATAGATGACAAGCATTCAAAGTAGTCCCCATTCTTCTGTGTCTAAGATCACTAGTGATCAAGCCTTCCCGTCTGCAAAGCCATAAGAAAATTTAAACCTTCAAGGGAATTTTCAATAGCCATATTTTCATGTCAATTGGATTACTCTCCATTTCACTGTTTGATCTAATGATCTTCTCATAGGCTTGCTGCACTGAAAAGACCCCATTCCAGCCATAAGTATCTGCCACATTCGGCCTAGGACGCATCTGCTGCAGTGCAGTCATCAGATTCTACCTATCCTCCCATAATCGAGTGCCAGATCTACATTGTTCTTGACCTTCCAGCCTCCAGAATCCCTTTGCAGCAGACCACAGACTGCTAACCTTGGCCTCCTTATCTGCAGCAGCAGCATATGCCCTCGAGTATGCATCTTTTAGAATCCCCAAACCTGACCAATGCTCATTCCACAGACTGAAATCACTACCATCTCCAACTCTAGGCTGTAGCAAATTCCAATTGTTGCTGATTGCAAGGGTAACTGATCGCCAAAAAGGGGAAGGCTTCACTGGTTGTAGCCTGTTCAGTGCACTATTAGACCCACCATAGCTATCTTTGATTAGGTCTGTCACTAATCATCCTTGCAGTCCAAGATCTTGATGGCCCACTTAATCAGGAGGGCTTCATTGAACTCCTTAAGCGCCTTAATCCCCATACCACCTATCTCCTTTGGCCTGCAAATCTTATCCCATCTGATGGGTTGCATAAAACCACCCTCATGGCCAGCTCCTTTCCAAAAAAATCTTCTCCTCATAACATCCAAACGCTTCCAAATAGACTTCAGGGCCTTAAAGATGCTAAAATAAAAGACCAGGATGGATGTTATGACAGAATTAAGGAGGATTAATCTCCCACCCTTTGACAAAAATTTACTACTCCATCCTTTCAACTTGCCAGAGACCTTATCAAACAAGATATTCCAATCATTTTTCTTCAGCTTTGTAGCTCTCAATGGCAGTCTAAGGTACCTCATTGGTAGCTTAGCTCGAGGTGAACCCAATGTATTCTCCAACTCCTTCTGCTCTTGCTCGTTCATCCCAAAACATATTAGAGTAGACTTTTCCTTGTTCAATTTCAGGCCTGAAATGTCCCCAAAGATATTTACCAAAAGCCCTAGAGCATGTGCAACAGGATTGGTCCCTTCCACAAAGAAGACCGTGTAATTTGCATATTGCAAAATGGGGGCAAAGGTTCTCCTGTTGGATAGTGAATACCCTCTGAGGACCCCTACCTCTGCCAATCTGCATGCATACCTTGCAAGCCCATCCACTGCAAGGTTAAAGATCAAGGGGGCTAGAAGGCATCCTTGTCTAACCGCACGCTAAGGTTGAATCCAAGCTCCGCCTGGCTTCCCATTGATCAATGGAGAAGAGGAGGCAGTTGTGATACAATGTTTCATCCATTGGATCCACACAGGAGGGAAACCTCTCCTTTTAAATACCTCCTAGAGATAAGACCAGGAAATCGAATCATATGCCTTTTGAAAGTCAACTTTCCACATGAATGCCTTGCACTTCCTCCTGTGTCATCCACTCACCATTTCTTGAGCCAAAATGAAGGATTCTTGGAGTGATCTATTAGGCAAGAAAGCAGACTGCACTGGATGGATTAGGCTCTGAAGAACAGTTCTCAACTGATTTGCTAATATCTTGCTCACTACAAGATAGATGGAATTTGATAGTGAGATCGGCCTAAAGTCTGAAAACTTCTCTACTCCCAATGACTTTGGCAGTAACAAGAGATATGATTTGTTGATCTTTTCAAAGCCAGCATTTCCCTTCTCAAACTCTATAATGACTTCCATCACCTCCTTGCCCACCACATTCCACATCTCTCTATAAAAGAATACTTGTATTCCATCAGGGCCTGGGGAACCTTCCATATTAAGCTCTTTAATTGCTTGTAGGGTCTCATGTTCAGAGATGGCTGCCGTCAGTTGAGAAGCTTGTATCCTCCATTTCCCCCTCTTAATTGCCCGAGAGGCATCCCTATAGTATTTGATAGCCTCTGACCTTATTTCCTGAATGGAAGAGATCTTGTGTCCATCTTTGAGAATAGAAGAGATAAAGTTTGCATGCCTCCTAGAGCTAGCTGCAAGATGGAAGAATTTCGTGTTGGCATCTCCCTCCTTAAGCTACAATTGTCTTGATCTCTCCCTCCAATCAATCTCCTGTGTAAGATCCTCTTCCAATATCACACCCTACCACATCTTCCTATCTAACAGTTCCTCCTCTGATAAAGGACCTGCTGCTTCGTTAGAATCCAGCTCCTGAATGTTACTCAAAGCCTCTATCCTCCTTTGTTGCCTTAAAGTGTTCACGGTAGCACTATACTCTTTCAAGATTATGCGGAAAGCAACCAGCTTGGATGCCAATCTGACAGTAGCAGAGCCCTCCACCTTTTTAGCTTGCCACCATGAACTGATCATCTGATAAAACCCCGATTCATTCAGCCATGATCTTCTAAGCTTGAAGTATGAACCGACTTGGATCTCTTCCCCACTATCCCAAACCAGAGGGGTGTGATCAGAGAAGGGTCGGTCCAAGCCAGTAATAGTCGATAGCTAAAATCTTTCAAGGATGTTCACATTCCCAAAAAATCTGTCAATTTTGGATAGCAACCCATTCCCATTGCACCAAGTAAATTCAACACCAGAAGAAGGGTACTCATTCAGTTCAAGAGATTGAACCACCAGCTAAAAGCCAATAGCTGAGCTGTTTGTGTCACCAATAGGCCTGTCTGCCCCTGTTAGCACACAGTTGAAGTCACCTCCTGTCAACCATGCTTCCCCCTGCACCAGTTCAGCCGCAGCCACCCAATCCTCCCACAACTCCTGCCTAGTAGAGGCAACACAGGGGCCATACACCCCAGTAACCCAGATAAAGTCATGCCCCTCGTGAGTTTGGAATTTGCAAGTCAGAAGGTGTCTGGCCCTATGAACTTCCAGACATTGTGCCCAAACCTTTCTCCACCAAATAGTGATGCCCCCCGATCTACCATGCGCATCAACCTTCACACATTCATTCGCCCCCACAGCCAATAAGTCACTCCATAGTTTATCAGAGTCATTCTCAATGTGCGTCTCTTGAATGATCGCACACTCAATCCCCCACTCTCTCAAGTACCTCATCAGAGAAGCCATCCGGCTTTTGTCGCGTAGCCCACGCACACTCCAAGTGAGGATTCCCATCTATCCTCGCGAGAACCCTCCCCCCTGAGGTTCTGACACTTGCAAACCTGCATAATCTTTGCAATCTTGTCTTCATCTGGCAGTAGGTCAGCCTTTGATTTCCTCTACCTAAGGCTATAAGGTGATCTGCCCTTAACAGATTTAGAACAAGATCCACCATCAAATTTAAGATCCTCCATCTCTTGCAGATTCTACTGATCCTTCAGGGAGTTAAGCTGAGTCTCTTGTACCCCCTGCCCCACAACATCCTCAACGTCTGGCAACTCACTCCCTGCCACCACAGACGTTGGCCTTGATGCTTCCATCCTAATCGATTCCTCCTTCTCTTCAGCCATTATCTCCCCCCTTTCCCCTAAATGATGGTCCTTGCATTTTTTGACAGAGGGGGATTCTTCAACGGGAACCCTACACACATCCTGCGCAACCGCCTCTTCAGCAACTTCAGATTCAGACGACTTATCTTGCTTCGCTACAGTGTCACCCACCGTGAACCTCAGCTGCAGTAGCCATGAACTTCCACCACATCTCAAAATCAATCTATCAGGGATCGAACCAACTTTAAACACATCTACCATCACATTAAGCGAACTCCCATCGCCCTCCAACAGTCCTACAACCGCATCTTCTGCCATTAAGGCAAACCTTGATATCATGGATACCACGACCTCCTTCGACCTCAGATGTAAAGGTAACCCCTTGATCTCAAGTTTCCCCAACCTGGATCCCACTCTCTGGGGCAACCTCTCCGGCAGGGCTCCATCAAAGGGAGAAACCAATCTCCAGATCACTGTTAGACCATCATTGCAGGACGTTTGAAATCACAACCTCTCAACATCCATCATCCCCAACCCAAACAGGACAAAATGTGTAGGTGACAGAAAGGCAGACTGCCAGGAATTGGTCGAAGGGGAAAGAGAGCTTACTAGATTGCATACGTTCTCCGACGTCGTTCTCCCAGTCATAACCTCTCTGATCAGCGCTCCACGTAATATCAACTCTTCCGCTTTGATGTTCTCTGTCATAGGGACCTCCATGTCAGCCGTATGCCCCCTAAAGGTATGGGGGGATGGGGGTGGTGGTGGCGTCTGCTGAGCCCTAGAATTCAAAATTTCAGAGCACGGGAAACGATGGCCTTCATCTGCCCATCAAGAACCCTGCAGGAATCTCGCTTGTGACCAAATCCCCTGCATTCTAAACACAAAATGGGAGATCGGCAAGTAGCCGCCATATGGCCCCGTCACCGGCACCGAAAGCACACAATCCGTCCGTTCTCCCTTGCACCCCCTCATATTTAATATTCTAGTACCCAGGGTAGTGAGAAACACGCAAATGGGTCCGATCCCAGCAAGAGGTAAGAACACACACTAAACAGTGTAATATGCAAAGAAAATCACCATGTACACAAATTCTACAGAAAAGAGAGAGGTACTCTACCTAACATCGTCAGGGGGTCATGACAACTTTGTGAGAACAGTTCGGAGACTCCCAACACCACACATGACCCCTAAATCTATGCCTCTAAAATTGAAGTAGAATCTACCTAATCCAACCATACGGATGTGTCCATCACGCTCAAGAACCCCAAGATCAACTTTTGGATCGCCTAATTTCGATCTCGGAGACCCTCGATCTAAGCAAAATAAATTTAACCGTCAAATATTAACCTACAATCCATTCACAAGGACCAAAATGAAATATTAAAAAGTTATTATGTTAAAAAGTAATTTTTCTAACCCCTCAATCCTTCTTCCTCTTCATTCTTTCTTTTCCGCTTCTCCTTCTCTTCGCCTGCAACAACCCATCACGTACTTACCTCCGACATCCCTCGCAAAACCTCCAGCGACCTTCCCTACACCAGTCGTTCACCGACCACGACAACCTATTCCTATCTCTCGTCGTCTTTGATCTTCTCTCCCCCTTCCTCACTCTCTCCTTCCACTCGCATAGCAATGCATTGCCACCTCCTCACCGACGCTCTACCTCCCGCCGACCACGGCATCCACCCCCTTATCCTCGTCGTGCCCTATCATGCCCCACCAATCCCCCTGTGGCCACCATCGTCGGTCGACCATGTCCTGAATCTCCTCCACGTGCATCCTGCCATGGGTACAATAACTTATCATGTCCTCCTCTCCCCGGGCATGTCATTGTTCACGTGCCATGCACTGTCATGAACCTCTCATCGGTCATCCACCCTGACCACGATCGGGCATTGCTGTCCTTACCAATCGTCAGGGTCCCTCCACCGGCCCTCTTCTTTCTCTCCATCTCTCTCTCTCACTCTCTCTTTCTCTTCTTCTCTCTTTATTTCTCCCTGTCTCTCTCACTTTCTCTCTTTCTAATCCTATTTATAAGATCTCTTATCCTATTTATATATATTCCCACATAACCAAAAGCAAAACCCCATTTATCCCACAAATAAATAACTAATAATCAATTTATTTGCCAACTCCCTCTATGTAGATTTATTTATACATATAAATATATTATGTATATATATATTTGTAATGGAGAACTCATGTCACAGGGTCAAACGAGCTCCAATTTCAATGAAACATGTATCGCCAGAATCATCATGAGATAAAGAATCTGATAATATTTACGGATTTCTAAATGTAGATCATTTGCAAAATACAATCCCTAAGGCAGATCGTGCACGAGTTTGCCCGCAGTTTACACATGTTTCACACACCTAAGGTCCGATCGCTAGATAGAACATATCGTAGCAATCCTCATGACACCAGAAAGCTAATAGTACCTTTTGGTCGTCAATACTAGATCCATATCACAAAAATGGAAAACAGGTAGGTTTTCAAGCTAGCTATGTGATTTTAATTTGTACGAACTCTAATTGGCATGCGAAAAGCATCAATGGGTTCGTCTTAACCTGCTTAAGTCTGAATGACTCAAAAATTCAGGTTCAGGTCTTTACAGAGGGCGAGGAAGAGGGAAGAAGAATCTCCAAGGTGGGTTGTTTTCTACCAGCGAGGAAGAAGAGGGTGGTTTCCAACGAAATTCCTCACACCTTGCTCATGAAGGGGTTGAGACCTCTTTATCGAAGAGGACTTCCTCTCAAACAAGTCAAGAGATGCATGTTTGGCATGCATTCTTTCCGCTTTTTGAGCTCGACATTCTCGAGCTTTGTAGCCAATGAAATGGGTGATGAATGATCTCAAGAAGTGGATCAATTGATTGGAAAAGATCTCAAGATCAATCCCACCAAAGTTGGTGGGATTTGATTGAGATTTGAGTGCTCAATTTGTCAAATCAATCTTGCCAAGTTTGGGTTCTCCTCTTGCTATAGTTGCCATTCTTGGATGAAGAAGAAGATGATGGAAGAGGGATCTGAGTGTAAGAAAAACCAAAAGCTACGGGTCTGGTTGAAATGCAAATCAGAAGCCCAGGGATAAATGTGTAATAAGTAGAAACCTATGGGCTAAAATGCAAACTAGGTCAAGATGGATTTAGATTGGGCTCAAATTTTGGGGTTAACTTAATTTGGACCCAAGGAATCTAATAATGACCTTGGATTTTTGTTTTGATGTAGTTTGACTAGGTAACTTACACAGAAGCCCAAAATAAAGCAAATTCTTGCCTAAGTCTTTGCTTTTGGTAAAAATGGGTTCCTTTGGTCAAAAAGAAGGTTCCAAACCTCATACAATATTTTTAAATGATTTTTAGGAGGTTTAAATTACATTTATTTAACCATAACCATTTATTTGAAGTGAGGTTTTAGTTAGGGTTTTTATTAATAAAATAATCCTCAAAATGCAAAAAAACCCTATTTTAGTCAGCTCAAGCCTACTTGTTGGGAAATTAAGTTCATTTGACCTTAGATTAAACTCTGATTAATCCCTTAGTTAATATGCAATTTTGATTAGGTGTTAAAATAGCATATTTAACTTGTTTTCTCTTCTTCTCAAATCTATATCAGGATAGAATTATGATCTTCTGATGAATAATTAAGAGCATTTATCACTGCATTTTGACTAATTTGAGCTAGCTATGATGGATGATGGTGCTACCATCAGCCTCCTAGCTTAGGATTTTCCTGACTAGTCAAGCTAGTCAATCCACTAATGCACCACTTGAAATGAGGGTGGCATAATCTCTTACAAATTCCCTTTTCTTAATCACCTAAGGAGAAGCACAACAAGAATGGGTCTACCAAAAATAACTTGGGACCCGAATCAAAGCAATAGATAAAAGTAAATACAATGAAATCCTATAGAACCTCAATCGAAAATCAAATTGATATTTTCGTAGAGGCCTTTTGATCGGAGTGCTTTTGAAAGCATACGAGTAGAAGTGCAGAAGCACTACAGAGAAAGCATGAGAGCTCTTTTTATAGAGATTTTTCTTTCCTGTGTGTGGAAAAATGCTACCAAGGTCTTCTATTTATACTAAACATCGACCATGAAAGGAATTTTTTCAAATCCATTGGGTCAATCAATTAAGGTAATTTGGTCGATCAAAATATCTTTTAGTCAGTCAAACTAATTATTTGATCAATCACCTATTGGTCAATTAATTAAGCTAATTCATCGATTAAAGGTATCTTAATCAACTTCCTAATTTGAATAATTTTGATCGATTAACTAAGTGATTGGTCAATGAAAGAGGTTTGGTCAATCAATTTACCTAAAAGCTTGATTTTAGAAAATTACATTTAGTATGAAAATAATTTAAGGTTCCTTACAATTAATCTAGACTTAAAGAAATTTAGAAGGCTCAACGGAAGATTGCGACGAGCTTTGCTCCTTTCCATGAGTTAATGAAAGAGTCTTGAAATATTAGTCTAGAAAAATAAAATAATTTTGGTGCATTAAACCGAAGGCACTAACAAAGTGCATCAGGCTGGCAAGTCCCAGCCATCTGTGTGAGCTGGTTATGCACCTTTCCCATCTCCGCATTATGTTGAATCTGCATGGTAGCATTGGTCTTCTGCATCTCAGTAAGGGTCTATAGAATCATGCTCATCTTATCTTCCATGTTAGCCCTAGATTGAAAGTTCAGGTTGGGCTTAGTATGAGCAGGCTGATATGAGTGCGGATTCTTTGGTCAGGGCTGGTATTGAGGTTTAGTGTTGTGATTATTCCCCGACCAGGAGAAATTAGGATGATTACGCCATCCAAGGTTGTAGGAATTGGAATAAGGATCATTCTGGATGGCATGGAGCTCCTCACAGGGTAAGAAATTTCAGAATAATTAGAAAATTGAGGTTCAGAGATCCCCCAACTGGAATAAGAGGGTTCAGAGTTTCCTCCTAAGCCTAGGTCAGAAGTGGGTGGATAAGTATCCATAGCAGAGTAAGAGTGGTGGTGAATACTATGCATGCCTTTTTTGTTGTGAGCAGACATGAATACGTGCTTTGCTAAGAAGAAGTGACCTTCTGGAGCAGACGAGTCAAATCGTCCAATTTCTTCTCAATTATAGAGACTTATCCAATCGATTGGGCACTAATTCTAGATCAACAGAAGAGGATAGGTCTTGAGCCTCCTGTGCTCCTCGTGTGTTCGTCACTGCGTGGGTAGTTGTTCGATCAAACATACCTAGAGACTCATTGTTTATAGAGTTCTCACACATATTCTCGAGAATCTCCCAAATGGTGTCCTCATCTTTACCTATGAAGTTACCTCCACAGGTTGCATTGACGAAAAGTCAGATATCCTCATGGAGTCCCTAGTAAAAAGATTGGACATGTTCCTATTTTGGAACTCCATGCTAAGGGCACTTCTACATGAGATCTTGAAATCGATCCCACGCCTCATGAAGAGGTTCCTATACATTTTGCGTGAAATGCATGATTTGGTGCCTCAGGATGTTAGTATGCCCTAATGGGAAGAATTTCTTAAGAAATTCAACCTGTAATTCATCCCATGTATTGATCAGGTCAGGAACCGATACTAGTAGATAGCCTTATCCTTCAAAGAGAAGGGAAACATCTTCATGAGCAGGGTGGTCCAGTTTTGAACATTTGGCCCAAGGGTCTAAGCTAAATGTTTCCCCTCCTGGATATGTTGGAATGGGTCTTCAAAACCCAATCCATGGAAATAGGGGTTTAAGCCAATAATATTTGGCTTCAGTTCAATATCAGGTCCCCCAGTCAAAATTTGCACCCTGGGCTCAATAGGAATAATTGCGACATTATAATGATCCCGCAATTGTGGATGTTGTCAGGGGTTAGCCAGTGCATTAATCAGGTCAGTAAGAGTCTACAACTGGTTCTAAAGATGTTGGATATCACCTGCCCTTCTTGACCTAGGTTCTCCATGGAATTTGAATCAGAGGATGGATAACCTGGTTCAGATAAAGATGGATCAGAAGAGATGTTGACTGGATCAAAAGAGGACCCAAACAAGTTAGTCGGAGTTTGGCTCCAACAAGAATGAACCACTAACGGAGGCCTTAAGGTAGGTCTTAAGGACCTCCTCCCGTGCATGCACTAGAGAATTAGGTGAGGACTAGATGTGTATCATACCCAATCAAGGCACCCAATTCAATTGGATGACTATGGTAGGTTTGAGGCAAATGAACCTCTAGATTAGAAACTAACCCACCCCGAGAATTACTTAGGTATCCAAGAAAGGAGATTCCTCCCTACATGGTAGAGCATCCCTACGAGTTACAGGGTTTTCCCTACTCGACTTTCCTTATCACTGCGGGCCCAAGTAGAACAAAAATGTGTGAGTTAGGCCCTAAGTCTACCAATTTTAGACCTCATATGTGCATGTACCTTGAGTTGTCACTTCATTTATAAATTAATTTCAATTTGTGACCTAATTTATAGGTTGATTGGCTCACAATGTTAACCAACTTCACTTGACCTATCCTATAGATAGGAAGATGAAATTTAGGTTAATTCACCCGAACCATCCTATTTTTGTTTACAAACATGTTATTAAGTCTCAATTTTAGGGTTCAAGTTATCTTAGAGCCTGGATTTTAGGGTTTAGGTAATTAGATCAATTCAACCAAGGGTTTGGGTAGTACACAATGTGGGTAAATGTTTCCTTTTATAATTGGCAAGTGTGCTCTAGCACTTCAAAACCCTAGAATTCAAAACCCTAATTAGCTCTTGGTGAAATCCAATTTAATTCAATTTAGTGTGCATCTTGGACTCAATCAAAAAGGTACTAGTCCAAGTATGTTAATCAAATCAAGCACAAGTCCCTACTAGGCATAGGAATGACGGTTTGGGTGTGTTTAATTCCAATCCTCTCCAACCACAATTAATCCATAGAAAATAATCAAGAATATCTTGCCACAAATGATTATATCTATGTAAATAAGGCAAGGTTGCAATCCTAGCTTTATATATATATATATAAACAAGGAAAAAGGGAGATAAAAGAACAAGTATGAAAATTACCTTGCCCCTAGCGTGATTGATCCGAGTAGACTTTAGCTTCTACTTTTTTGTATCTTCTCTTCTCGATTCGGTACAAATGTAGAGACTCAAAACAACCAAACAGAGATAAGTGGGTTAGAGATTAAATGAAATAAAAGGGGATAAAGAGAAAATATTCACAACGATAGTGGCAAGCACATGTTGCTCCCTGACAACAAGGCCAAAAAGTGATGTATGCGAAATGATCTTTGTTAGAAACCGCATCGTAGTATAGTCGAATCATGCAAATCGACTTTTAAATTTGCAATTCTTGAAATTAAAATCTGAGGTCGTCTCACGGAGAAAATGAATTACACGAATACCACCATCATGGTTTTGTAGAATTTTAAGCAAATAAACTTGATACGATTAGTTTAATTCTCCAAAGTCTGAATCTAGTTCAAAAAAATGTCATCATTAGCCACTCTATTTCACTAATATAATTGAGAAAATTACATTTCAATTATTTACTACTCAATAACGAATAATCAAATGTGAATGTGTTAAACATCAAATAATTGATATCAATAAAGTTTACACAAGATTTGGGATGGATACTTATCCATACGTGTTCGCGAATAAGCGACCCTCACTCGTACGTGTCCTTTCGCCCTAATGCATCAATGCTTGCACCCTCGACTATGTGCTCGCAAGTGTGTTGACCTTATGGCTGTTGGTACTAAAGCACCATGATCGTTTATTTTGATGATAATAAAACACGTATCTTTTAACATTTGCTTTTGAGTCCTAGTTTTCAGGTCAAATTGCAAATGGAGACGTGGTTAGATGGAGTTCGAGCTCACATCCATGGCGGATTGGAGGAGCTTGATGGAGAACAAAGGAGCTTCACGAGGAGCGATAGCTTGAAGAAGGAAGGAGATGAAGAATAGGATAGATTTCCTCTCCTTTGTACTATGTATTTTTGTCTCTTTTGTTGCTCTTTATTTCTTAGATTCATGTTAAAGAGCCCCAAAGAACCCTAACAGTAGTCCTAGGAACACTTGCACAACCCTAGGATACGTAGGTTTTCTATAGAGATCTTAGAAATCCAAAATAGGGTTCAGACAGCCTTATCAGACATCTAATCTGAAAATCAGATGTCTGATAATGACTTTTAAGATGTCTGACTGTTGACTCAGACGTCTGATAATATTTAGGTTGGACTTTCTTAGTTCTGTCTGATGAAATCAGATGTCCATACCATAGTCCAGATGTCTTAGCAGACGTTTAATGCCTTTGCCAGACATCGAATTAGTGGAACATTGGCTGCATTAGTAAACATTGAGAAAATGACCGTTAGCCTCGTATCAGATGTCTGTAGAGGATCCCAAACATCTGATACATGACCATTTTGCCTCAACTAACCCAAAATCTCTTCTCAAAGATTTTCTAGCCGTTGCACTCCCTTGGGAATCCATTTCCGCAGAAAAGTAGGTTTCCAGATGTCCAGACTTGGTGCCAGACATCCTGTATGTCGTCTGATGGACTTTCACTAGAACCCTGTTGCGATCTGATTCAAGTTAGGAAGGAAACCTACCTAAAATCAGACGTCTGACTTTGTTCCCAGATGTCTCAAACGAGTTTTCCAGATGTCTGATGCTAGGACCAGACGTCTGATAACCCTGTCAGAGTCATGATTGATCCTGATTTCGACTTGATTCTCTTGGAGGTTGTACCCAACGGCTATGGAAGCCTTCCAAGGCCTTCCAAAGCCTTCCTAAGGCCTCTATGAATAGAGGAGAACCCTTGCCATTCAAATATACACCAAGCAACACACTTGCATATCATTTTGTGTCTTTTGATCCTAAGAAGAAAGCTCTTGCTCTCCAAGCCTACTTCTACATCTAAAGAGCTTCAATCCAATTGCGCACCCGCTCTCCCGCCGTAGTTCACGAGAGCGCCATTGTGCCATTGCGTAGTTCACGCATCCATGTCGTCGATGCACTTTCAAGCAAAGGGAAGCATCCTAACACCTATAGAAGCTAAGTTTAAGAATTGTTTTGTTGGCTCTATAGGACTATTCTTGTATTTGTTACTTTGTTATTTGGTTGGGTATTCGCATTGCAAATTCCCGTCTCCTTCGTGAGACAAAATCCTTCTTGTGAAGAGAAGGGGTTTGAGGCACACTACCATAGTTCAAAGTAGTGTTGTTGTAAGAGGTTTAATCACCCTCATTTAAGTGATTCAGTTAGTGGATTTGATCAACTTGGTTGATTGACAAGTCCTAACTTGAGATGGTTAGGTGGTGGTTTTCACCCGGTTTGGGTTTCCACCTAAAAATACTTGTGCCTATGGTGTGATTGTTATTTTGTGAGATTGTTATATTTTTAATTCCGCATTTTTTACGTCACGCTGATCTCACCCCCTCCGAGTAAGGGAATCTAAAATTGGTATCAGAGCAAGTTCTTGCAAGATCGGAGTAACACCCAGCAAGAAGATCATGGAGGGAAGCAGCTCCTCAAGTAGGATTTCCGAGGGGCAGTCTACGACCCGTCCACCATTCTTCGACGGGAGCAACTACCCCTACTGGAAGCTTCGGATGAAGACTTGGTTGCAAGCCAATGACTTCATGATTTGGGCCAAATGCAAGACGCCGTTTGACATCCCGGAGAAACCTATGGGTGGTTACTCGCAACAACAAATCTGGGAGCTGTCTCTAAATGTAAAAATAATGAACGCATTGTGTTACGCTTTGAGTCTAGAGGAGTTCAACAGAATATTGCAATGTACCACCACATATGAAATTTGGCACACACTCGAGGTAACTCATGAAGGTACCTCTAAGGTAAAAACTTCTAAACTCAATTTACTTTCACAAGAATTTGAGTCTTTTTCCATGAAATCTAATGAATCTTTGAGTGAGATGAACACTAGGTTCACTCTGATAGCGAATAATCTTAGGGCATTAGGAAAGTCTTTCATCAAGGGGGAGCTTTAAGGGAAGCTTCTTCGTTCCCTTGGATCGGAATGGGAGCAGAAGGTCACCGCCATCGAGGAGGCGAACAAGATGGAGGAGCTCAACATGGAAGACCTCCTAGGCAATCTAATGGCCTACAAGACAAAGTTAAAGCAAAAGAAGAAAGATACACCGAAGCCAAAATCGATGAAGACCCTCGCCTTCAGAGTTGCGTCAAATAGCAAGGTAAGTTTCGATGACGAAGACTTTAAGTTTTTACTTAAAAAGTTTTCCAAGTTTTGTAGGGAGTCAAAGAAAGAAAAGAAGGAGAAGAAGGAAAAAGAGAGCCCGAGACATTGCTACCATTGCAACGAGAAAGGACATCTATAACCAGAGTGCCCTCTTCTCAAAAAGGAGAAGAAGAAAAAAAATGAGAAGTCTAAGAAGAAGGCGTTCCAAGCAACTTGGGATGACTCAAGCTTGAAGGAAGAAGAAGGGAATCCCCAGGAAGAAATCACCTGCATGTGCTCCATGGCAATAGAGGGTGACAGTGAAAGCGACTCTGACAATGAGGTACATCCAAATTTATAAGATGCTTTCAATGAATTATTTGATCTTAGTAAATCACTTAAGGTAGAAAATAAAAATATTAAAAGGAATCTTAGTTTTCTTAAAAGTGAAAATGAAAGATTAGAAATAAAACTCAAGGATCTAGAAGCTAGTCCTAAGGAAAATAACTTGTTATTAAAAAATAAAGATTTAATCAATGAAAATACTAAATTGATTGAGGAAAATTCTAGTCTAAAATTAGAAATTTCTGATTTAAAGACTAAGATGAATATTATAGAAAAAGAAATTACATGTCTTAGGGAAAATTCCAACAAATTAATTAGCAAAATAGATAATTTGCATAGCCCTAAGATTGAGAAAGGATCTCCGTCAAGGAGACCCGCTAACAGATCCGGATCCAAGCTCACTTGGATACAGAAGAAAAAATTGGAATCTTATTTTGTAGGTTTCAAAGGTGACTATAATACAAGAGATTGGACCTACAAGCTCAAGAGCGGTCAACTCAAGTTGGGAGGACCAAAGAGTAGACTAAGAAGAAGGACAAGAAGACCGACGAGATGATGAACAATCGAACAACCTGCCACACGTCGTCCGCCAGATTGGAGACCGCTGTCGATGCTCGGGCCTCCAAGCTACGGATGGGAGCCCCATCCGATGTGGCATCCACCACCTCCATTTGGGCCATTCTATTGCCCATGGTAGGTGAGGTAAAACCCTTTACCCTATCCTTTTATCATTAGCATATAGATAGGGGGAGTTAAAATTATGAGCTAATTGTCAATCATTAAGGGGGAGATGTAAGTTAGTTATATTCCTTTTAGAAAGGGGGAGAAAAATAATAGCTATCTTGTTACAAAAAAAAAGGTGACATTACTCTTGTTAAAAGAAATTCAACCCATTTATAGAAGAGCATGTTTTAAGGGGGAGTTATAGAAAATTTAAAATTGATTAAACCTTTTTGATAATGTCAAAAAGGGGGAGGATTTTATGCTTTATTATTTACGATTTTGTCATCATCAAAAAGGGGGAGATTGTTGGTGCTAGAGCACCACGAACATTTATTTTGGTGATAACAAAACACGTGTCTTTTAACATTTGCTTTTGAGTCCTAGTTTTCAGGTCAAATTGCAAATGGAGACGTGGTTAGATGGAGTTCGAGCTCACATCAATGGCGGATTGGAGGAGCTTGATGGAGAACAAAGGAGCTTCGCAAGGAGCGATAGCTTAAAGAAGGAAGGAGATGAAGAATATGATAGATTTCCTTTCCTTTGTACTATGTATTTTTGTCTCTTTTGTTGCTCTTTATTTCTTAGATTCATATTAAAGAGCCTCAAAGAACCCTAATAGTAGTCCTAGGAACACTTGCGCAACCCTAGGATAATTAGGTTTTCTATAGAGATCTTAGAAAATCAAAATAGGGTTCAGACAGCCTTATCAGACGTCTAATCTGAAAATCAGACATCTGATAATGACTTTTAGGATGTCTGACTGTTGACTCAGACATCTGATAACATTTAGGCTGGACTTAGTTAGTTCTATTTGATGAAATCAGACGTCCATATCATAGTCCAAACATCTTAGCAGACATTTGATGCCATTGCTAGACGTCCAATTAGTGGAACGTTGGCTGCCTTAGTAAACATTGAGAAAATGACCGTTAGCCTAGTATCAGACGTCCATAGAGGACCCCAGACGTCTGATACATGAATGTTTTGCTTCGGCTGACCCAAAATCTCTTCTCAGAGATTTTCCAGCCATTGAACTCCCTTGGGAATCCATTTCCACAAAAAAGTAGGTTTCCAGGTGTCCAGACTTAGTGCCAGACGTCCTGTATGTCGTCTGATGGACTTTCACTAGAACCCTGTTTCGATCTGATTCAAGTCAGGAAGGAAACCCACCTAAAAACAGACGTCTAACTTTGTTCCTAGATGTCTTAAGCGAGTTTTCCAGACATCTGATGCCAGGAGTAGACGTCTGATAACCCTGTCAGAGTCATGACTAATCCTGATTTCGACTTGATTCACTTGGAGGTTGTACCCAACGGCTATGGAAGCCTTCCAAGGCCTTCCAAAGCCTTCCTAGGGCCTCTATAAATAGAGGAGAACCCTTGCCATTCAAATATACACCAAGCAACACACTTTCATATCATTTTGTGTCTTTTGATCCTAAGAAGAAAGCTCTTACTCTCCAAGCCTACTTCTACATCTAGAGAGCTCCAATCCAATTGCGTACCCACTCTCCTGCCGTAGTTCATGAGAGCACCATTTTCCCATTGCGTAGTTCACGCATCCGTGTCGTTGATGCACTTCCAACCAAAGGGAAGCATCCTAACACCTATAGAAGCTAAGTTTAAGAATTGTTTTGTTGGCTCTATAGGACTATTCTTGTATTTGTTACTTTGTTATTTGGTTGGGTATTCACGTTGTGAATTCCTGTCTCCTTTGTGAGACAATCCTTCTTGTGAAGAGGAGTTTGAGGCACACTACCCTCGTTCAAAGTAGTGTTGTTGTAAGAGGTTGAATCACCCTCGTTTAAGTGATTCAGTTAGTGGATTTGATCAACTTGGTTGATCGGAAAATCCTAACTTCAGAGGGTTAGGTGGTGGTTTTCACCCGGTTTGAGTTTCCACCTAAAAATACTTGTACCTATTGTGTGATTGTTATTTTGTAAGATTGTTATATTTTTAATTTCGCATTTTTTACGTCACACTGATCTCACCCCCTCCGAGTAAGAGAATCTACAATGGTGCCATAAACTTGTAGGTGTTAGCACCTTTATCCACGCATCGAATGGCACTCTCTCGCACTCTTAATTCAGTGCCCAACCCCATATGTGCCTTCTATGCGAGGGGCACTATGCTTCTATGCATTTCGTGAGTGCCTTGCATGTGGGGTGGCAACGGTGAAGTGAGAGAGAGGGATTCTCTCTTCTCCCTTTTTCCTTTCTTCCTTGGGATCTAGCCACCATAGGGAGTTTATGTGGAGGATTACGAACCATAAACCCCTATTTATAAGCTTAGGTTAACACTAACTATGTTTATGGTGGACAAAAGACTAAAATACCCCTTTCCTCTTAGTCCATCAACCTTATAGCCTCGTAAAGCATATTTCTCACGTAACATTTTCTACAGGTCTTTGACTTTTATGAAATTGGTCTCATTGGAAAGCTCTCGATGAGAGAAATCCAATGATAGGACATAAGACACACTTTGGAGAATGTTTGATCGATAGTTGACCAAAAGCATGATTTTTTTTCACATTTTGCAAGGCATTTTGATTCACCCCAACCTCAATTGGCATCAATGAGTCTGATACAATGCAAATGTCTCTAAGAAGATTTGAGTCTATACTCGGCAATGATGGTCCTTCGGACTCTCGATTTTGATTTCCGTACACTTATGACCTTGATAAATGTATTTCAAGCATAATTTAAGCTACACAACTCAAATTTCCATGAAATAAGATTCATTAGAGGGCTAACGATGAAAGGAAACCAATGGTAGCAAAAATGAATCCTTTCGTGTAATTTTACCTAAGGTTTGACCATAATTGACCAATGATAAATGTACATTTAATAGCTATTACATGCCCAATTTTGCTTAGCCTTATCACATTCGTGTCATTATATTATCGCATTTCATGCATCTAGGTCATGCATACATATTTAGTGTAATGAGTGTTTTAATAACATTAATTTATGTGTTTTTACTTGTAAGAATAAAATGGAGCTAAGAAAAAAGATAAGAGAAGAAAGTAGGATAGGACAAAGGGACACATGACATCTGTATATCCTCTGTACAGCCTAAACCCTAAGACAACCTACTCGAATTCTAGCCTTGTTCTAAGCCTCCTAATGACCTTATCTAGCCATTTCCTCATCACCCATCACTCTTCATCCAAGGGCCATTAAAAACCAACTTAATTTTAGCAATAAATACCTATTCCATCTATACCTTACACCTTCCATTCAATGGCTTAGAGTGATAACCTATGTTTAGACATCAACCACCTATCATAGCCAACCAAAAATAGGACTCATATCTACACCCTCCATCTCCCAAACATTGGCCCATACACATCCACCTTCCTTGGCCTGCCATAATTAGCCCCATCCACTCCCTTAAATTACATCCTAAGGGTACTTTTGAACCTTATAAACTTTCCTAATCCTAGCCTTTGATTGAAACCAAACTACATCTGAACCATCCACATTAACACTAATCCAGGAGCCTCCCTAAGGATTAATCCTAGATTGACACTTTTTTGCACCTCACTATCCCTCCACTTCTATAAATACACTAGACTAACTCAAATTTAAGATCATCTCTTCCTCTTCCATCCCTTTTCTACGTGTTGCATCCTAAAACCTATATCTCGAGTTGTTTTGAAGTGTCTAGTGGCGTTCAGACTTGTAGACATGCATCAGGTTCGATGTAGGTACGAAAACCTCATAAAAATGTGAAGAAACACATATTTTTGGGCAACCATTGGTCAACCCTTATCAAAATGGATTTCTCTCATCACAAGCTTTCCAGCAATGCTTGTTTCACATGAATCGGAGTTATGTAGCTTAAGTTATGACCAAAACAAGTCAATTAGGGCCTACTTTTAAAAGGAATCAAACCTAGGGGTAATTTTGATATTTTTCCCACCAATCCTAAACCTAAGCCTAATATTGGGTCTATGAAAAGGGCTCCTTGGAGTTGGAGCCATCATTGCATCCTTAGTGTCTCCAAAGTCTAAGAGGAAGAGAGGAAAGAAGTAGAAAATCAATTAGGTTTTCTTAATTAAGAAAGTTAGGGACCTAATCGTAGATTTGAGAAACCTAGGCTTCCCTCCACAATTTTAGTGGAGACAGTGGCAGCGGCGAGCACAGGCTGACGACGGTGAGCATGGGCTGATGGCGGCGAACGCAGGCTGATAAAAATTATGTTGTAATATAGTTGAAAACATGCTTAATCAACCTTTAAATTTATAATCATGAAATTAAAATCCAAGATCCTTCACTGGGAGAAAATATGTGAGGAATTACCACTACCTAAATTTTTGCAAAATTTTAACTTAGGAACTAGGTACAATTAATTTGATCTTCATATTCAATAGTTCTAGTTCAATAAAATTAGGAAAAGATTTACTAGGCTTCTCTTTTTCTTCTCAGAAAATGACTTAATTAAGCCTAGTGGGGAGCCTTTCCTTATGAGAATAGAATTCTAAATAATAACCGCGCAAGCCTTACAATCCACCAATGTGGAACTAAATATGTAAGCAAATCAATAAGAATTTAATTACGTGATTTAACAATTGGGGATCTTTTTTGATTACTTAATGCTTAATTAAATGAAATAAAAATTATATTGATTAAGCACTAAATAATTCAAATAATGTTTGAACAAAGTAATCTCCCAATATTCAATAGTTGAGATAATTCATCAATTTAGCAAAAGAAACTACCAATTAGTCCTTGGAAATTAAGAAGTTATTAGTTTTCATGCATTTTGGTCCCTAAAATCTTGCAAGTAGGTCCCTATAAATTTCCTTTTCTCTCAAATAGATCCCTACAGCCAAATGGAGCTTATGCTCCTCTTCTTTATCGAGGAAGGCTTTGATGAGGATCAAGGGGAGCTCCCCCAACCATCCCCATATATCACAAAATGGTTTAAATGCTTTACACTTGTCTCCTGAAGCTTGTTGCAAAGCTTCAAGGCTTAGGGTGACCGAATCTCCTGCTGATAGTCACAATATGATCCCTATACTAGCATGAATCTTCTCACGAAGCTTGGATGCTTGAGGGAGACCGGTGGGGATTGCTGATGTTGGAGAAGCTGGCGATGGCAATTGATGTCATCATGGTGAGTGAGTGGGTTTCAACCTCGGGTAAATGGCTGAGGAGCTCCATCGGACTTCGGTGAAGGTGGTCATGGTGGTGAATTGGCGTAGGGTAGGCGGTGGAGGATTGTCAAAGTTGAGAGTGGCGGATGAGGAGGTTGTATGGTAGAGTAACCCAGTGGGCAATCACCTCAATTTCTTGAGGATTTTTGCTCACTGGGTCGTGGTGGAGCTTTTGGAGTGGTTGGCAACTGGCAAGAGTCTGTGGAGTTAGGTGGAAATGGTTGCTAGGGGCCAACCGGCCTTGGGGAAGATGGTGAGGTGACGAATGGATTTGAGGAAAAATGCTACGTCTAAATGGCTTAAGATACTCTATAGGAGGAAAGGGAGAAAGAGAGCTACCTAGGAGTGGACAAGGAAGGCAGAGCACGTCCGGCGTTGGCCAACCCACTGCAAGGAAGATGAGGATTTCGGTGAGGAGGTTGGAGCAAAGAAGAGGTCAGAGAGGTCAGCATCTATTGCTAGAAGCTCGATGATGAAGTGGGGAAGTAAACTATGGACTTGGTTGGCGACGAGAAGCAGCGACGAAATAGAATAGAGGAGCTCCAAGGTCTCATTGTCAGCGACACTGGGGAGGAGGAAGAAAAGCATAGGGACGTGCCTAGACTTAAGGTAGATCGCTGGTGATGTCTTGAAGGCTAGATCGCGTGTAGAATTTGACGCTGATCCATCCTTCCAGGTTTGAAGAGGTTTCTTGATCGGAGCCATGAGATTTTTGCAGTCAAAGGGAGGTTGTCAGTAGGATTCCAACCATCCGCAAAGGAAAAGATCAAGTGAAGAAGATGGGTGTAGTGGTATTTTTGAAAGAAAAATTGAAACATATGGGTGTTTTTCAAAAAAAATTAGAAACTAAAGGAGTAAATTGCAAACTTGGTTCAAATGGAATATGATTGGGCTCAAAATTTAGGGTTAACCTAATTAGGATCCAAGGAATCTCATGGTCACAGAAATTTTGGGTTTGATGATGTTATATTGGTAAAATTGCATTTTAACCCAAAATGTAATATATATTAACCTTGGTCTTCGTTTTAGGTTGAATTAAGCTCTTTTTGTAAAATTGATTGTTCTATACCATAGGGAATATTTTTCAATGATTTTTAGAAGGTTTAGATTACATTTATTTTGATTAGAACCCTTTGAATTTAGATGATGATAGAATTAGTATTTTAAAATGCAAATAGCTTTACTTGCCTAGGGAAACCCTAAGTTGGTTCATGTATGCTCACTTATTAGACTTTTAAGCTTAATTGACGTGCAATTAAGCATAGATTTACCCCTAAACAAATCTGCACTTATATTTTTCTACTAAAACAACAAAATTAACCCATTTCAAAGCAATTCCTCCCGATTTAGTCATGATTGAATTATACCCTTTTATATATCATGAATTTAACCTTGGGAATTAGTAAATTTAAGTTAAATAAAGATATAACGGTGTTACCATCACAGGTCATTGGATACGATGGTGGGGTGCAGATTCACGCCATGTGTCACATGCAAGAGGGTTCACAGTTGCGCTTGTGCGAAGGGCAAGCAGGCGCGATTATTACATTGCTAAGGCATGGAAATCCGATGGTGGGAAGTGAGGTGTGGTATTAGGCAATCTGTGCGCGGGGCACATGGACAAATAAGAGCACGACCCATGGTGTGCTCATGGTTTGCATGTATTGGTTGACTAGTTCGCTTGAACCTGTTGGTTCAATGACCCCCTTGCATGATTTCGAGTGGTTCGAGTCCTTCTCAACCACAAAATTAAACAAATAAAGAACCGTTGGAATCATATCTACGCGTACTACGCTTTGGTATACATTATTTTCATTTTTTACCATAATTTTTGGTGTGAAAAATCAGATACGTGTCTAAGTGATTTGAACCTTATTCTTGGTGGTCTTGGCTCAGGAAGGCTTCCCAGTGTGTGCACAGATCATGTGGAGTATTTGACACGCATCCTAGAACCTTTAGCACATGATCCATAGTCACCGTGACTCTCCAATGATTGTTCGTTGCGAAATGAGTAAAAATATTTCTACATTATCATTGTAGTTTTGAATCGTGTCGAAGCAAAATAAATTTATAAATCAGAAATAGTAAGTCCTGAGTCCTTTGCAGGGAGGCAAAATAAGATTCTCAAAACCTTTCATATTAACTAATTTAACCTAATGAAAGCATATAAAGAGAGACAAGATGTTCATTGAATCAACTTTCTATTGCTACCAATAGAAAGTTCTAAACTATGAATCAAAGCAAATATACTAAAGAGTAAAGAGAGAGATAGACATAGATGAAGAGCGAAGCCACTTGAGGGATGCTTGTCTGAAGTGCTGCAACACTTCAGATCCAGGTTATTGAAAAGGTCAGAGAGAGATTCTGCAGAGAGAGGAGCCAGAGATGTGTGTAGGGGGAATTGCCTCTCAAATGGGGGCTCTGGAGCTCTTTTTTTAGCTAAAACGAGGGGCAAAGCAGGTATTTTGGCCCCCAAAATCGTGCAACACCCTTGGATTAATTAGATCCCTCGATCGGGAGATTGACGGATCAAATCTCACCTCAAAAGGTAATCCATCACGCCTTCATTGTGTGGACCACACTAGCATGCGACATGTGGTGCCTCCACAACCTCTCGATCTGTCGCCTCCTCGTGCACGCTCACATTTGATTTCAGCCGTCCGATCTTAAGATGTGGGCCATACCAACTCTCAACCCACGTATATCGACGAATCCAACCGCATGTCCATTCGTGTGTCCGCTGCATCGCCTCATATGTCATGCCATCGCGCGCTATGCGGCCCACCGCTCGCCCCTCAATGGCCATTGCACGGCTCAATTACATTCGTGCACACTACCTCGTCAATTTTACACTCCGCATGATTCAAACCCGCGCTATTCGCTTTTACATGATGGAGGTGACTGCTGTGTTGCGGTCGCTCTTGTGTCGTGGTTTTGGTTTTGTGTGCGACTACCCTCAACCATTGGATGACGATCCAACGGCTAAGGTGAACACCTCTTTGATGAAGGTGACGTGGCTTCATCGTGGCCATTGGATGATGATCCAATGACCTATGTTTTGTGCTTCAACAGTTAAAGGCGTGGAGGTGGGCCATTGGGATGGTGCCACGTGGCACCATCCTAACCGTCCATCTTCCTGGCTTTGTAGTTGGTACTACAGGGCTCCAATTGAGTTGATTTTTGTGCCGTTGGATTGCGATTTTTGATCAGGGTCCATCCATGTGGTCGGATTTGGTATCAGAGGTTTGGATTTATGCTATCTTGTCCCTTGACCTCTGATCTTCCACTCACTGAATGTGATGCTATGGAAGTCCGATCAAAACGATTCTAGAAGCATTGGACTCCAATCATCATCCTGATCAAATCCGTACGGTTAGATTTATCATCCGCAGCCCTAAATAATCTGCAATTGATATCACCTCTCACTTAGAGCATAAAATAGCATTATTATTTATAGAGCTAACAAATCAACTATGATGCAAAATATGATGCTCATGCATGCATTATTCCTAAGTTAATCTAGGATCTAACTTAATTCAGGTAGATTACGTCCTATGATTGCTACGCAATCAGTGACATTTGGTAGAATAGTATATGTAAAGCCCCAACCCGATTTGTCAAGTCATTTCAGACTTAAGTAGGTTACGATGAACCCACCGATGCTTTCCATGTGTTAATTGGGGGTTGCGCAAATTAAAATATACAATTAGATTAGAAACCCACTTGTTTTTTGTTTTGTGACTTGGACCTTGGATCTACGTCCGAAAGTACTATTATCTTTCTAGTGCCATGAGGATTTCTACGATATGTTTTGTGCAATGATCGAACTACGGATGTGCAAAATGTGTGTGAACTACGGGCACACTCATGCGTGACCCGCCTTAGGGATCACATTTTACAAACGACCTCCATTTAGAAACACGTAAATATTATTGAATTCCTTGTCTCATAACAATTTCGGTGATATGTGTTTCACCAAAATCAGAGCTCGTTTGACCCTATCACAAGAGTGCTTTATTTATAAAACATAAATCTACGTAAAGAGAGTTTAATAAATTATTTGATAATTAATAAATAATAATACTAATATTATTTCAGGGGATACTTGATTTTTTTTTTTTTTACAACGAGGTGGGGAATGGCCATGGAACAAAAACATGGGCAGAAAATGAACGTCTTCTGTAGGAACTTGCTGCTTTCAAACCTACGCCTGAGTGTGACACATACAAATGGGATGGGGCTTTCTCCTTAGTGGCTGCCTATGATAAACTCATCATTTCTTCCAGGATGGCAGAGGTTGATGAGATTGGGAAGAAGCTATGGAAATTGAAGGTACCACTGAAGGTATAAATTTTTTTGTGGTTATGCAGAAGAGATGGCCTGATAATGGGAGATTTGAGGCATAGGAGAATGGGCGCCCCCGCTCATTTTTGCTATTTGTGTGGGATGCATAATGACTCCAGTCTTCATATTTTTTCCACTTGCATGATTATAGATTGCATTTGGAGGAAGGTGTGCAGGGAAACTATTCCCATGTGGGAGAGCCTTTGGAGCTCCTTCTTGAGGGTGAATAAACCATCTTTGCCCATGGTGGCAGTATTATGGTCGATGTGGAGAGTTAGAAATGAGAGCTTGTTTCAGGAGAGACCAGTGAATGTGGATAATATTGTAAACAATTACTGGAATCATATACATCAATAAAAGCTCTCCCGAATTGCTATTGGCGATTTGATAGCACTCCTTTTTAGTTCAAAAAAAAAATGCAAAATTTGGTCAATTAAAGAGAACCTATATTGAGAAATACAAATGGACGAATGAAAAGGTGATTGAACACTGTAATGAGCTCAAAATTACAAATCAATGGTTGAATTAATTTCTAAAAAGTTCAAATTATATGCCATAAATGTTTCATTAAGACTTGACTTCATTTGGACCTTGAAAACCATGTTTCACATCTAGGTTCCTCTAAGCATATCATAACCTATTCATTTTTTTCTTACAAAAGTCGTCAGGGACTTCCTTGCACTAAAAACTATCACTTTTGGGTTTAACGTATAAATATTCTACCAGTTCATGGAGGGTTTCCCTTGCAAAAAGTCCAAATGACCTACAGCTGCTATGCTTGCTTAGCGAAGACACAAACATCCTCAGCCGTTTATTCACCTTTAATCTGATCTAACGGCTGAACCTACTCCAACCTGCTGGTGGTAGTGCTCATAGGTTCCCAGCTTCACCTAGATCTCATGTAATGACCAATATTCAATTTGATCCCCTTTGTTCCCTCAGATCCCTCACCAACCATTGATGACCAACGACTTTAATTCACCTACACTACCTAGTGCACCTCAACTCCTACTACCTATATAGGACCTCCTTGGCAACCATGACACGAATCAGCTCCCTCTCCCCAAGCTACTTGATGGTAACACCATCATCCTTTGTATCTAGATCAATTTGGCTAAATTCTAAGGTTAAATTCACCAATTAATCATTGAAAGGGTATAACTTAAGGATATCAAGAATTGGGGGGCATGCATAAAAATTGCTTATTAATGGAAAAATACTAGTGCAGATTAGCTCATGGGTAAACCTACACTTAATTGAAGTACAACTAAGCTCAAATTCCCAATAAGTGGGTTTGCATTGATTGATTTAGGGTTTCCCTCAAATAAAAGCCAATTTATAATTAATAAAAACCTAATTTCAGCCTCACTTTAATTCAAAGGGTTGTGATGGAAATAAATGTAATCTATACCTTCTAAAAATCATTGAAAAATATTCTATAAGGTTTAGAATAATCAATTTAACAAAATGAACCTAATTTGACCTAAAATAGAGACCAAGGGTAATGTTTATTATTTTTTGGGTTAAAATGCAATTTGGCCAGTCTAACATCATCAAAACCCAACATTGACTTCACCATGAGATTCCTTAGGTCCAAATTAGGTTACCCCCAAATTTTGAACCCAATCAGATTCCATCTTGACCAAGTTTACAATTTATCCTCTTAGTTTCTTATGTTTGCAAAATTCCCCTTAGTTTCTATTTCTCTGTCAAATATGCCCCTACAACCATCTTCTTCACTTGATCTATGCCTTCATCTCTGGCGAAGCACCAGCCATTGACCACGCCTTTGATTGCAAAGATCTCATGGTGTTGGTTGAAGAATCACACCAAAGCTGGAAGGAACCATTAGCAAATAATTCTGTGTGCGATGGCATCATCAATGCATAGCCAGTTGCAGCCGAGATGCTCACCAAATCAACTCCACCATCTCTTAACAACCATCAATGGTGACCCGCTATTCTCATCACAATCCTTGCTAGACTTCATATATAAAGCTTTGCCGTGCAACATTGATTTTTTTCGAGATTTGGGGCGTGATCCTACCCTTCTTCGCTATGACCATTGTCATCTCTGGCCCCAGCAGCTCCTCTGATCTCTTCCACTATGCACCCTCCATGTAAAAGAGCAGCACCATCATCTTCCTTGCCTGGATTCAACCCTTGTCAGGACAACAGGGTCTCTTAGGCCCCTTCCTCGCCATCGGTCTTCTTTCTCTAACCCTCCATCATCTTCTCTCTGACCAACCACTACTGGATGTTCTCGGACCCCCTCCTGCTCCTTCCCCACTACCGGTGAGAGCTCCAACAAAGCTCTCTATTGGTCTCCACACAACCACTCCACCCCATAACCACTGCTCCACCTTCGCCAGACCTCGATGAGCAAAATCCCTCAAGAAATTGAGGCGATTGCTTACTGAGGCACCTTGTCGGACTATGCCTCCCTCCACCATCTTCTTCAAGTTCAATAGAACATTTTAGGTCACTCTACACCAAGACAACACTGTCACCACCTTTGCCAAGATCCGACAAAGGTTTTTAGGTATTTAACGTGGCTCGAGAGGGCTTCATCTTCCATATATGGTTTTAGTTAGCTAATTTCCAAGGATAAATGCTCCTTATTAATCATAAAAAGGACATAATTCAATTTTGTCCTGAATTTGAGAAGCAAATGAGAATTAAGTTAATTCTATTATTTTAACAAGTATTTACAAATGCAGATTAACTAAGGGGTGAACCTATACCTAATGAAAGGTCAAATGAACTTAAAGACACAAAAAGCAGGCTTGAACTGATTGAATGAGGGTTTTCTGAAGGTTAATTTATGAATAAAAAACCTATTTATAGCCTCAGTTCAAATGGGAACATTCACTTTTATAAAATCAATCCATTTTGACCAAAAATAGAGACTAAGGCAGGAAATTGATACATTTTGGGTTAAAGTGTAAATTGCATAGTCAAACTTCATTAAACCCAAATTTGAGTTGACCATTCAATTCCTTAGATCTAAATTAGGTTACCCCTAAATTTTGAGCCCAATTAGAGTCCATCTTGACCAAGTTTGCATTTTACTCCATCAGTCTTTGACTATTGCAAAAACCTCCTACGTTTTGAATATTTTTGCATATAGGTCCTTGGCTAATGTCATGTTGACATCAGCGAACTGTCTTCTTCCCAAATTTGGCATCAGAATAACCCAAAGAGCATGAGACTTACAAGAGGATTTAATTGAGCAAATCTCAATAAAATCCCACCAAATTTGGTGGGATTGATCACCAGATCATGCCCTATTAGGCAAGAAAGATCTTAAGCTGCAATGTGGAGTGAATCTCCTCCATTTGACCGAGAATCACAAGACCCAAAATTGACAAAATTCTCAAGAAAATATTGCAAATTTGGAATTAATTGATGCAGAATTCTCCTATATTTAAAGGCCTCAACATTTCCAAGCACAAAGGGGTGCTCAATTTTGAATGGATTCCTCTCTTTTTTCCTCTCCTCACTGGCGACATTGAAGCACCTCAGAGTAAGCTCACCCCACATCGTCACTCTCTACCATGTGCAATAGATATAGGGTTTCCTCTCTCTTTCCTTCTACGAAGCTTCATGCGAAGGTTTGTGCCTCAATTCCACCTCCTATGCTCCGATGACCTCACCTTCTTCCTTCTCTCTGATGCACCTCTAGAAAGCATTTCCCTCTTCCTTTCATCCAATTAGTTTAGGGCTTCTACTCCTTAACCCTCTAATTAGAGATCTCGAGCTTTAGAGCTCCGTTCATAGACTCTAATGGATGGCTTTTTCTTTCTTCTTCCCTCCTTCTAACTTCCTAGGTTGGTAGTAGTACTAATATTCCCCTTTCATTGGCTTTCACTTTTGGATTGGGAGGAGAGTCTCTCTGATTTGTCTATTCCCCAAACTCCCTTGAGATGAAACCAAGGGGTGGACTTGATTTCGCTGATATTTCCCTCCTCACTATGCTGGGAAGGCAAACCTTGTAGTATGCTCAGCTGTCACTTGGCTTGAAAAGCTTTCTGCCTGGACTAGGTGAAGCTTATTCTGATTCTTTTTTTAGGGTTGGAGTGGAAACTGACCTACTTCAATGCTCACAATAGGTAGTTCCTCCTCCTTTCGGATCTTAATAATCCTACTCGCACTACCTGGTATACATCATACCTCATTTCCCAAACCCCGGAAACCCAATCTAGGGTTACAAAGTGAAGCTGATTATAAGAATAAGGGAATTCATATTCAAATACCGGTAATATCTATTATACATTTGGTTACTTCATTTCTATTTGTGAAAATCAAAACTATGAAATATTAATCAAAGCTTTCATGCCGAAGTTGAACTTCCCATAGGTAAGCATAGGGGGTTGAATGGCATTATTGAACAATGGATACCAATCTGGTACTTAGTATCGGCAATGAGTTTGAAAAGGAAAGGGTGAAATTGAGATTCCCAAGGAACCATAGCATATATGTTTGGAACATATTCCATTTGGATTCGAACAGATTCCACCCTAAGTGTGAAAAAGCACTCTCTCCTTTTCTATACATCTGCCATTTCTCAATGCATTTCTTTCATTTTTAAAGTATTTCTCCATTTTTTCCTATTTCCGGATGGTAAAAGAGATTTCTCAGGACATGGAGTGTGAATGAAACGCATGTTTGAATGGAAACAGAGATACTAATGCAAGTTCTTCCCTTTGGAATCAGATAGAAGATTCCTATCACCATCGCCAATGACCACCTCCACCGTCATTGCCTCACCTCCTCCATCTTCCCCTCAACCAATTGACCTGGTGATGATGATGTCATCATCAGCCATATCTAGCTTTAATTAGTCATAATCCATTGATAAATGCTCCTACATAACCACCGAAAGAGCCATAATTCATTGCATATCCTTTTTGAGAGATAAACATTAAAATAGGGGTAAATATGTAGTTTTAACATAATATGCTAATTGCAAAACAATCATTGGTTTTCCCAGGATTTAAATGAAGGTTAAATGGTCATAAATGTCTAATAAGTGGGTTTGTGTAGAAAAAATCGATTTTCACGCATTTTGAGAATTAATGGACATTTGAACCCCTAAAAATAGAATCGCTTAATTAACTGAGGTTCTAGTCAGGATAAAATTCACCTAAACCTTCTAAAAATCATAGAAAAATATTCCCTAAGGTTTGGTACCTTTGATTTGACCATTGGAACCTATTTTGACCTAAAACAAAGTCTCAGACAAATAGTTGCCCTAATTTAGGTTTCTATGCAAATTACCTAGTCAAACTTGGTCAAAACCTAAATTCGAATTCACCATCAAATTCCTTTGGTCCAAATTAGGTTTGTACCAAAATTTGGGCCCAATTAGAGATCATCTTGACCTAGTTTATATTTTGGTTCAATCTGACTCTTTCTCTCTCGTTTATGCCCTTAACTTTCGAAATATTTGCATAAAGCGCCCCAGCTTTGTCATCATCTTCACACAAAAGTCCCTATTGCCATTGAGGTTAGACCCGACCTCCAAGCAACATTGACTAACCTAAATCCTACTCTAATGGCAATCAAATCCCACCAAAATTGGTAGGATTGATGTTCACACATAAGCAAACAATATGGGATCAATTTGGAGGCCCAAGTCTCCATAGATTGCTCGTGCGAATGCACAAAAATCATGGGTTCTTTTCCTTTAAGCCCAAGCCATGGAATCCCTCTTTCCTAATCCAGAGCTCTCCCTGAAGCTCTATAAAGATAGGCCGTACACAACCTTACCTCCTTAGCTTGGTTTAGACTGGTTCTCCACCTTCTTCTCCTCTTCCCTGCCAATCCCTCCGCAAGCTTCGATGAGCTTCTTGTTCTACATTCTTCGTCGGCTATCACAGACTATAGCCGGCCAGTTGCTCCTCTTCAAGCTCCTCCGCCGCTCGCAATACCAACGAGCATCGCCTAAGCCTCCTCATCATCGTCGCTTCTCCCATCGGAGTCTTCACCTTCCATGGCATCGGCCATACCACAACTAGCGCCATTCCCCCCTTTTGTCCAATTAGAATAGGTTAGATAGGTTTCTTTAGATCTTAGGTTAATTTCCCATCTTCAAAACCCAAAATCCCCTCGACGCTGACGTATGCCATCATTTCCCTCCTCTCCGGCCGCACCTCCAACGAGGACCTCCGCTCGCTACACAACTCCAGCTGCCTCACCACCTACTACACAACCTCTGCCACATCCACCCACACAAAACCCCCATATTTATTTCACCGTCCATGCTCCCACGACCTCCATCAAACAACCCACCATTCGCACTCCATCTCCGCCTCCGTCCAACCACATCACGCACTCTCACGCCACAAAACCACCACTCACACACTTGCTGTGGTCCGACGATGGTTATGGGCTATTTTAATATGGCTATGAGGCCATATTTGTAATTCTTAGGTCTTTCATCGAAGCTCCGCTGCCGCATCATCGTCTTTGACTTGTTCTTAGCCGTGCGGCCTTGTTCTTCATCAAGAACCCCTCCAAGTCATGCAGGTGTATCCTAGGTTCACCTCCAGGTCTTTGATTTGAGCATCCATTAGCTGCAGCCACCCAATTAAGTGGAAGCATCTTTGCAGTAGCACACAAGAAAAGGGACGTGGATATAGTCCCACATCGTGGGATTAGGAAGCACTACAGCCGGATAAATTGATTTTCTGATTTGGGTTGTTTGCCTCAGACACTTGGGGGTAAGGTCCCCGCTCAGCCATGCACTCGACTCGACATAACCTATACACTCCTCCGTTGTGACACCCACGCACGCAGCCTTAGACCCGATTACGCATACCCGTATTTTCGATTACCCAGATATTTGAGAGAAAAGGAGGAAAGAAAGAAAGAGAGAGCAGGGGAGGGGTGGGTTTTGCTCTTCGGAAAAAAGTCACGACACTTGGTCACTGGGAAGGAAAGAAGAGAAGAGGAGAGCTAAAGGCAGACGAAGAAGGTGAAGATCTAAGAAGAGAGACAACATAAGAAGAAGATCAGAAAGAAGGCACTGTAGCAAGCGACATTTAAGTCGTCTAACTTAATATTTAGATGTTTGATCACTGTTCATTTATTTAACATGATTGAATAATTGATATATATGTGCTTAGACTAATAATTGGTGATCTAAATCACCATTATTTTATCATAGACATCTTTTTGCCTCAATAAACTCTTGAAATACTTATGTATTCATTGAACATCTAATGTGATAGATTAGCATTCATTGAATATCATTATTCTTGGTTTATTTCTGTGCTCATTTATATTTTAATTGAAGATTAGCATGTGAATTCCTATTTGTTCCCTGTGTTCAACCTTAGAATTCATTTAGATATTCGAGTTATAAATTTTATTTGTTGACAAGCGATTTCAGCTATACTATAACACAACGATTTTAAAACATCGATTTTGCCCCATCAACACCTGGGAAAAAGCTTCCCCTCACCCTCGTTGAGCTTTTGCCCAAGTCAATTTGCTTCCACATTGCCTCCATCACTATTTGCCATCACTACAAATGAAGCTTCTTCAAGCTTCACCACCACCACCTTCTGTCCACTCCGATGCCTAATAGACTTAGGGCTTCACTATAGTGTGCTTCGCTGGAGCTTGTGGTGTTTCTAATTGCGGCTAAGAGGCCCATATTCAAGCATGTAGGTCGCGATCGGAGTAGCTTCTTTCTCCAATGACAGCCATGACATCTGGCAACCTGATCAAGTGCGTTTTACCTTCATCAGCTGTGGAAGCATCATGACATCAAGCCTTGATTGTGATTTAAAGTCCAACAGTCAATCAGCGAGGACCACCACCAGTAGCTTGACATGAAGCAACGAAGAAGAAGGTGGGACATTTAGTCCCACCTCGTGTATCTGTGGATCTTTAAAGCATCACAAAAGGAAAAGCACACCATATCCGTTGCTTAGTATTGATGGTACAATTCTAAACACAGTTAATTAAGATTATTAGTTTTAATTAATCACGTAAAGATTGGACTTAGGTTAACTTGAATCATTAGGTTGTTGTCATTAATTGCAGTATAAGGTCAAGCTAACCTGACATTCTATATTTAATTTCATTTAACTAGTTGAGTCCACGTCATTCACCGGAAAGCATAATTTGTAATTTAATTCACCATTGTTATTATTTAAGCTAATTACTTTATTAATTACAGAATATGTTAAGCTCATGAATAATTGCTCAAGAATTCATTGATTAAAACTTGCAACTATTCCATTAATAAGAGGAGTGTACACGAAAGATTTTCAATGAATAACAAAAGTAGAGGTATGATTACTACAAATGTTACATGATGTATGGCATGAAATAAATTACAATGAATACAAAATGCCTTTTATAACAAAATAAAGCTCAGATATGCCATCTCTCAGCCTTCAGCCTTTAATCAGACATCTAATGAGAAAATTAGATAACTTAAAATTTAAAATCAGACTTCCACTTATAGCATCAGACATCTGTCTCCTCTCTTATTTTCTCTTTATTTAATTCTTCTCTTTCTCTTCCTTTGATTTCTCAATTCTCTCATTTTTCCTTCTTTAATCTCTCTAATCTCTTTTTATTCACTCTGTCTTAATTTCTTTTTTCTTTAGTTTCTTCTTTACCTCTCTTTCTTCTCTCAAGTTATCTCTCCTTTAACCACTCTTCTTTAACTTCTCGCCTTAGCTCCTCTCGTCCATCTCTTCTTTTTTTATTTTTACTATGCAACTTGTTCCACACTTAGCCATTTTCTTGACTAAAACCCACTCTCTCTTTACTTAACAAAAATTTTGTTAAGTGGGTGGCTTGGGCCTTTGGGGATACGCAGCACTTGCAAGGGTGTGTCCTAACCCTACTAAGCCCAAGCCTAGTTTTCACAAGGTGGATTTTTATCCAATTTAACCATGCACAGTACTGGGCCCAATCAGGCCCACACGCTCATGCTCACCCGGACCCATGCACACACAGGTGTGCGCACACACGCACATGCACGTGCGTCGCACGTGCTCAATGAGATCAGAATGGTTATATGGATTAGGTGCACCCAGTGCTTGATGACTGAAGTGCTGGGTTCACCTTTTTGTATTATACCAAAGTGCAACACCTTCAACTCTCGAGGTGGAACTTTTGTAGCTAGTTCTTCTTCGTGCAATTGCATCTGCAGGTAGATCCTCAAGGATTATTTCCAATTGACATAGAAGGCCAAATCGAGCAAACAAGGGCTCGATCAAAATCTCTTGACCTTAACTTTCCAATTTGATCACCAATTTGGTGATTGGATCACTTTTGATCCGATGATTCAGAGGAAGAACATGGCTATCTTGGCATGCCTAGAATGAACTCTTAGAGGGGAATTTTAGGTCAAACAACCTGCAGAGAGGTTAATACCTCTCTATTGAGGGTCTAGAATTTTTCAGAGAAGTATTCCGCAAGGATTGAGATAGGTTATTAGCTCAGAATGAGATATAGAAGGCTCAGAAGCTTCAGAGCCTCGATCTCAAGTTTAGAGCTCTGATTTCAGAGTTCAATCAGCCAATAGAGAGATAAAAGTCTCGATAAGTAACTCAAACAATTTAGTGCATTGAAAATAACTATTCTGAACAAAGATTAACTTCAAATCTTGATGAAAACCTCAAGAACAGCTTTAGGTTTCAGTTTGAACCCAAACTGTACCAAAGATGTAATTCATCTTAAATCTCAAAAAAACTTACTCAAATTAGTCTTAAGCAACTTTAAATCCAATCAGAAACTTAACTAACCCATTTAATTAGAGATTCAAGCTTAATTTCCTCAAATCAAATTCAGGTTTGACCAAAATTAAGTGAAGAGTTGACTTTTAAATCCTGAGCTTTATACATCAAATTAAGGACCTAGATAAGTCTAATTCAACCTCAGAAAGTTGTTCAACACCTCAAATTAGGGTTTCCAGCACTCAACAAGTGCTCTCAGGTCTTACCGCCTGAGATCAAAAGGTGTTGTGTTCGATAGATCAACTTAGGGGTTCTAAGATCCAAGTGATACCTAGGGTAGATTCTCTGAAGTCTACACACACTTAAGAACCAATTTCTTGGTTCTAAATTTCAAGTATAATGCTTCTCCAACTCCACCGGAGTTGGGGAAGACGATGACCATCGGATGGAATTATTTGGTAAGAAACAAATCTAATCAGTGTCTTTTGATCTTTATCTCATAAAGATTCGATTTGGAGCTTCTCAGATACTTTAGAAGGTTAAGGTTCAAAATTCAACTTGCTGGAGTTCGCCAGAGCTCCAGTGAGTGCCATTCTTAATTGACAGAGAGTGAATCTTCATGAATCAGTCAAAGAATATCATAACTATACTCTTGAGGTCACTAGGAACCTCAAGAGCTCATCAATTATAGCAATTGATAACCTGAAGCGCAAATTTCTCAAGATATCCAATGAGTCACGTCTTGAGTTCACTTGAACTCAAGAGCTTCCCTCTCAATAAATTAAGTGAGGGGAAATGAGCAAGAGGATGAGGCAATGGTGCAAAAGTGATTAATTAAATGAATTAACTCCTCTGAGCTCGCCATTAGCAACAACTTAGAGGTTGAAGGTGAAATTTAGGCATTTCGTATATAATGAACTATTGATCTAATTGAAGGGTAAATTGAGGTCCTTGTGATATAAGGAAGTGATGGAGGACCTCTGATGTATGTGAGATAGGACTAGGACCTTTGCCATAGATAGCGAAGGTCCTCAATTGAAGGTGAAGTGGTTTAGGTGTGTAGGTGGCTAATTAAATGAGGAAGGTGGAAAGTGATCGTGGCAAGGTGAGGAGTATGAGCAAGTGGATAAAAGCATGAATCAAAGTCTTGTGAGGCCGAATTTAGCCTCATTGGAGTAGGGGAAGAAAAAGTTGCAGATAGGCTTACACTAAGCTAATTAACTACCTAAGTAACTAAATCTAATCTCGACAAAAAAAATAAGCTAATCTACGATTTACCTGGACGAAGGGGAAAGAAGATCTCCGTCGATGGTGTGTAACAGAGGAAGAAATCCAACAAATTCAAATCAAACTCCGGTGAGGTCTGAAGAGGAGTAGCGAGGGACATGGGGCGTGTAGGAGCCTTGTCATGACTCCTAGGGGGAGGAACAGATGAGAAGAGACAAGATCCTTCGGTGGAGGTGCTCCGAAAAGGTGGAAATGGGTTGCCAGATGAGAATAATAGCCTATTGTTGTGTTCAGTGTGGGGAAGAGGGATAGGGAGCCGATAATGGAAATTGGAGGTCTCATGGTCTATTTATATGTAGAGGAGGTGCTTCTAGGAGATGTACCTAGACAAAATATGGTCTAGGTGCACTGTACTCACCAACGTCGTCTTCAACGCTAGTGAGCTTCTTCACCTGTCCTAAATAGGATTTGAGGAAGATCCAAACCATCGGATAAAGAGATGGAGGTGAGTGGATGGTTGACAACCATGGCGAAGGAGTTCTAACAATGGATTGACGGTGATCGAGGAGTACGATCACCAGACTTCCTCATCCATCCATGGAGAGGATGAAGATGAATAAAACGATGGAGAATTATTCACAGGGGCATTTTTGTAAATAGACAAGGTCCTATTTGTAAATAAGAAGGACTCCTTGAAATAAAAGCTAAGAACCTAAATGTAAATAGAGAGTTTCAAGGCTTATTTTAATTTATTTATTTTTCAACTTTTTATATATGATTATAAATTATGTAAATATTATATTTATGCCTTGAAATATGTTTTTTCCCTTTTCAGCTATATTTATTTAAATGATTAATTTAAAGAGGTTAATTAAGTACTTGGGTCATAATATTAATTAAGTTAAATAAAATACCTTTTATGTAGCTAATTATTATTATTCTGAGTCCAAATTATTAATTAAATTATTAATATGATTAATTGATATTTAATTTAGCATTTTTAACTTATTCTGAAGGTCCTTAGTAATTTAACCCCTATAGTATAATTAACCCTATTTAAGTGTATACTTAGTTTTAATTAACTAGGGAAACTAGTTAATTAAAGATAGTTAGGAGCTATGATGAGTCTCTCATCATATCCCCAAGCAAAGGTTTTGCTAGTTTCTAGCAAAATTAACTAAGATATATGATGATTTAAGCACTACGGTGGTTAAATAATTATAATTAATTCTATAATAGAGGAATGCTTAGGTCAGAATTTTTTTAATATATTTTTTTAATTTTTATATTTTAAATAAATATCCATAAATAGATAGAGCATTAGCAGGAATCCACTTACTATGGACTCAAAACCATAAATACTTTTTAGAAAGACGTATTCATAAAAATAGAATCTCAACGGAAATTTCTTTTAAATCAAAACATTGAAAATCCATTTATTCTCTGTATCCACTCTAAACTTTAAAATCAAAGTCAAGATGAATAAGGTAACATGACTCAAAGACTGGAAGTTAAATTCTAACTCAAAAATTCAACAGACAGGTTAATCCTTATGCTTGTGAAATCCAATTTTTACCTACCTAAGCTTTTGCAAATTAACTAGACACCCTTTATTAACCAAATTTAGAGAAGAGAAAATTCCCTAGACCAACTAACCTACAGCATCAACGACAGACTTCTAGACCTAGGGTTTTGTCATTCTATCTCCTTTAGGCCTTAATCACTAGTCTCTAAAACCCAATTTCTTAGGCTTCACTGCCTAATGCAAAGGTTCAGTAGCTATGATTTTAAAGCATCCGTGCCCATAAGTAGACTCATCCTGAAGGCATCCGAAGTTACAAAAATACAAATTTTAAGGCATCAATTTCCAATCGAGGTTATTCTAATTCAAGGCTTTGGCTTGGCCTTACTCAGATTTGGTTGCTTTCTCCTCACCATTTTTCTATCTTGAGGTCAATACTCTAGGTGTATATCTCTCCGGTGGACCACTAGGTCTCTTATTCCTATATTTTATCTCCATATTTTTTTTAATCCATTTTCTATAGGATAAAACACCCCTATGTAGCGAGGTGTTTTTATTGATGAAGGGGTAGCATCCATTTGTAACAAGATGCTTTATTTGGTGAATAAAAACTACATAAGCATCCATTTATAGCGAGATGCTTAACTGCAGGGTGTATATAATTTACATTTTTTTTTCAATAATTTATTTTTCTTCTCCTTCGCATTTTTCTTACTAAATTAATACTCTAAATCCTTTTTCTAGGTGAGTGGCATATTCTTTACCCTTTCAAGAGCCACCCCATGGAAATCCTTAGACTAAAGAGGATTTAGAATCGATCTCTTAACCTCTATGTCGCGGTCTTAGATGCCAAGAAGACATTTCTAATGTGTGTGAATTTTGGACACTTAGGTTACTTAGCTCTCAAACCAGAGTGTGGATAGCAAAGCTTTCATTCTCAGGTCCCTTAAACCATTAGTATCAACCCGCAGGATCAGTCAAGACATAACTCACCAAGTCTAGCCGAATGTCCTCGATTGATTAAGCTAACTATAGCCCATTAGACCTTATGGCTAAGAATTCTACCAACTCTTTACTTAATCAACTCTAGGTATCTAGTCGCTTTACTCAACTTGGTGGTAAAAATAGATATTCATAAATCAAAAGGATCTAACCTAGTCTTATTGACCAAAAAGTTACAATTTAACTCCAAAATTTAAGTCTTGTATAAAGCTTAATATATCTTAGTTACTTTCTTTCAGAATCAAGAGTAGGAAAAATAGATCCTATAGGGATTCAGACTCTGACTTGAGAAAAATCCCATTCAAAATTCGCAAACAAATACGTGTTTTGAAAAGGTATTCAAGTAAAAGTCCAAAGTAAGGATTCAATGCTCTTACTAATATACACTATTTACAATTTTAATATATATATTTTTGAGTTTTGACCTTAAAAAGAAAATTAAGCTCTTTAATTACTATTACAAATATTTAAATATGTTTTTTTTTATATTCTTCTTCAATTCTTCTTTGAAATGAATGTAATGTAATCCCCATATTTATTATTTTCTATCATTTTATATTTTTATTTTTTCTCTTTTATTATTTTTATGATTTATCAATTTTCAAACTTTTATGCATTTTTCAAAATTTTTTACATTTTTAGGTATTTCACATTTTTTATCTTTTATCTACAAATACACTTAAGAGTATTTAGATTTCACTTCACACCCTCCCAAGCCAAAATTTTACAATGTCCTCATTGTAAGAAGGGTGAAAAAGACTACATTTCACTTAGTATAGGGTGATGGAAGGAGTCGTAAAAAGGAGATCAAAGATCTCTGTGTGGACGATTTCAAGTTGATCTAAGTGAAAAGTAGGATAATAAGGAAGTGACAGATATGGTACAGACTCAAATGTATAGGTAGATGAAACTGTGGAAAATAAGAAATAGCTACGTACAAAAGTGTGAGTGCTAGGTTTTACACCTTCAACTAGGCGTAAACCCTAGAGAGTTGCTGGAGCGTATAACAATCTCCAGCAAGACCTAGGACATGTGTTTCAGGATAAGGTTTAAGGCATTCACCAATGACTTTGAAGGGTTGATTCTTGTTGGGTTCGGTGATTTCCATAGCTCTATTGTCGAAGAATCTAGTGACATCAAATGGTCCTGTCCATTTGGATCTAAGTTTATCAGGGAAGAGTTTCAATCAGGTATCAAAGAGCAACACCTTCTGACCAGGTGCGAAAGATTTGCACGAAATGTGCTTGTCATGGAAGGCTTTCAATTTTTCCTTATACAGCTTAGAACTCTCATAGGAATCATGTCAGAGTTCCTCAAGTTTACTAATTGCAACCGACGATGATCATTAGCCTTCGCGAGGTCAAGATTAAAGGCTTTAATTTCCCAATAGGCCTTGCGTTCAATTTCTACGGGATGATGACAGAATTTCCCGTAAACAAGTCTGTATGGTGACTTGCCTACGGGTGTCATTTGGGCAATCCTATAAGCCCACAAAGCCTCATCTAAACGGGAAAACCAATCCTTCCTATCAGGTCAGATTGTCATTTGAAGAATCTTTTTGATCTCCCGGTTAGAGACCTCAGTTTACCCGTTAGTTTGGGGATATGATAAGGTGTGGTGATACGATGTGTGACCCCATATTTTCTAAGTAGATTCCTAAACTGGGCATTATTGAAATGGGATCCACCATTAGAAATGATAGCACGTGGTACCCCAAAACAAGAGATAATATAACTCTAAATAAAAGGAATGACAACTCTATGATCATTTGTGTGTATGGGTATGGCTTCGATCCAACGAGAAACATAATCGACAATGAGTAAAATGTACTCGAAGCAAGAAGAAGATGGGGGCCCATAAAATCTATGCCACAGATATCAAAGATATCATAGACAACAATTGGGTTCAGAGGCATCATGTCTTTGCATGACATGCTACCAAGAGTTTGGCAGTGACTGCATGCCTGACAATAAGTCTGTGAATCCTTAAAAAGAGTGGGCCAATAAAACCTACACTGCAAAACTTTTGTAGTGGTCTTACGATTAGAAAAATGATCGCCACAAGCCTGGTCATTGATAAGCTCATATTTGTAAGCTAATTAAATGTTTAAATGCCTAAACATTAAGGTAGCACATCTATTTATTAAGTGCGCATTAGGATGTAAATAGATTAATTATATTTTTGATTTAATTACATAATTCATGCATTGCATTCATAATTAAAGGCATTTGTAATTGACTTTGAATGACATGTAATTAGGTGCATTACATGCATTGTTTTAATTAACATAGAACTTAAGGATTTGTGCATAAATAATCCTACTATTTTATTTTATTAATCTTCTTCCGCAGGTAATCGCTCCACTTCCTCATCCTGCACCCATTCAATCTTCACAGCTGCCAGCATTCACTCGACGGAAAGAGTGGATCTCCTCCCGCATGTTTGGATTTCAAATCCTTGTAGCCATAGCTACAAAAGAGGAGGAATGGTTGCTATTCATAGGATGCCATCATCCCACTTCACCACCGTGTAGAGCTTAGGGCTCTTCCATTCCATACTATGAGCCTCTACTGCGGCGAGAGCTCCACCACTGTGGACGTGCTAGGTGATAGCCCTCACCGTCGAATGTAGAGCCTCGCACCACCGTGCTTCATTATTGCCATCATTGTGCCTCAACCTCCACCAACTTCATCACCATGTGTTAGCCACTATACATCTTCTTCATTCTTCCTCTTCCTCTGTTTCAACCCACCAAACCCAACATAACCCATCACCTCCGCTTGCCCAAGCAGCTTCCCACGCATACGCACAGCCCGCGTGACTGCCCTCCAGCTCCACCGCACGTAGGCAAGCGCACTCCCTTGCTGCGCTTCCTCGCCATTCCCACTCACACATCGCCTGTAGCAGCAACACCTACGGCTACACCCTCCAGCTTCCCCACGTGCACCTGCACGGCCCACACGTCCTCGGCGCGCGTGTTGCCCTTAAGCAGCTCCATGCTATGCACAGAAGCAGCAGGTCAACACACGACCACCGGCCTCGTCACCAGTGAGCGCCCACTGCTAGCCACCTTTGGCCACACCTCCTACTCCATGGCGAAGGCCTCGCTCTAGCCGACCTTTTCCCAAACCAACTCCTCGAACAAACCTATCTCCCATGCATGAGGAGGAGAGAAGAAGAATCCCTTTCTTTGGTTGGCATTATAATTTATGGGAATTGCCATTGTCAAAAGTCATTTTACTGTTCTCTTAGATTAATTAAATTGAGGTGAAATTACAGCTTTATGTTTATTCTTCTATATAATTGTTAAACCCATATGATTAATCTCAATATGCATTACATTTAAATTTGAATTACATTTTAGTATGTATGCAAGTGAAAAGTAAATGATATACCCCTGCTCATGAACTATTTTCTTACGTGAAAATTACGTCAACAACCATTGACTTATCCATAAATTTAAGGTCTACATTCAGAGTAACGTATGCATTGTTTGATTTGACGAATATTTCTGCGAACTCGATTTCTACCTAGTTGTGATTTTAATAGGCCTCTGCCTCCCTGTGGACACGACATGCTCTTCTCGAGTGGTTAATTTTTATTATTTTGATTAGCATTTTTCCACCACTTGCATACTACAACAAGACATTCTTTATACGAAACAATGAAAGCGAAAATCGACTTATCAAATGGCATCATTACCAGGAGGCAACAAGGTTAATTAAATCGCCTTCATTCATTTGTTCACATTGATTTAAATTTTGAATCATATTTAACTCTGGATCTTTTTATTCTGGCATAAATGCAATGTTCTGCGACACACATTCTACGACTTGCCATCACACCAGCCATCGTGAGAGGTGTCTCTTAACATCACCAGAGGAGAAATTGTTCGAGCCATTTTGCAAGGAAGTAGATTGCTAGGAGGGGAATGATGAGGACATGACGATCATCTTCGCACATTTAGTCTCTGATTTGATTGGAGTAGGATTATGACTTTAGACTTAATTTTCCTTGCACATATTGGTTTGAGACCCTTGTTCTGGGGTATAGTTGAGGGGTTCGTTCCCCGACTTTCTTTTAGGCCCGTGCTAGGTAACTTTTCGGGAGCCTGTTCCCTTTTCTTTAGATCTAGGTTTTCTTTTGTGGATTGATTTTATTTTTCTTGATTGTGCATAAGCAAAAGAAAATAACAAAAACATGAGCTGCCTGCCTTAGGATGACCATTAGGCGTGAATGAGCAGCCTCTAGATTTATTTTGCTTACATTTGCATGCATCTTGAATTGCTGAGTGCTGGAGGAAAGGTACGTCATCTATATTGTTCACGCATGTGCATTTGGATTTAATTGCAAGACCACCTAATTGAATTGGAAAGATCTAACAAGTGGTCACATATTTTATTGAAAAAGGACTTTAAGTTAAGGAGGAACACTAAAAACCAAGGACCTAAATTTCAAACTTGGCGTGCGATTCAAAATTCAAAATCTTTTATGGTGTATGCACACTTATATCTCTTACACCACGGCACATGTTTAGACACTCCTTAGGTTTCGAATCGCTAGGACTAGAGCCTCCTATTACTGGGGTCTAAAGTGACCCAAACTTTAGTTCAGAGGTGAAGTTGCCTCCAAACCTTGTGAATTGAGGGTAGTTAAGAAGCACCACGAAAGCAATGCTTCAAAGGAAGGGCTTGACCCTACTTGCATCCCTCTTTGCCATGTTTGGTGGTGACTAAACTTTTTGGGCTTTAGGGAGGATCACTTAAGTGTTAGTTAGATCTTCATAGGCGTATCGTAGGTCAACAAGTAGGCACGTAACTATTTAGATAACTTGATTTGTCACCTACAAGTGGACTTAAAATCTCAAAAGCCTAACTAATTAAAGACCTAAAAAGTCCTCTGATTTGTGTTTGCTTGGGGAATCTGATTATGATGTGAGTTAGAATGAACCACGTTAACTTTCATCCTTTCACATCTTGGTCACATCCTTACCCCCACTCTGTGATCTTTGATCCCATACGTCAAGATGGTCCATCCTTTGATGGGCATAATGATAATCATTGGGATCCGTTTTACTCCTATTATAGGAGTATTGGCCTGGTTAAGCCCCAAATCAGTGAGCAAAACCTAGGAGCGAGATTTGCCTTGCCCAATATCCTACACACCATAGGAACACCCAACCCACCCTCCTTGATTGATTATAATGGTTGGACAGACTATCCTAGGTACTATAAGCCTGAGCCTAACTTCTCTCCTGATAGAAATGATGACCTCTCCTTCTTGAAGATGGAAATACAGAAAATGCAAGATGAAATGATTGAATTATTAGGAGAATCTTCGAGAGCAAGCCAAAAAGAAAAAGAAGCCATTAGCCACCCAATCTACCCCATTGAGGATGAAGTGCTCCCCTTTATGCTAGATGCATCTCTCGTGGGAGAGCCACACCCTAAGTTGGAGGGAAATTTTGGGGATTATGTAAGGGAGAATAGCTACTTTTCGAGGATTGATTTGAAACCTCCCCGCTAGATGACACTTCCTTGAGAGGTCCATGCCTTAAGTGGGAGGAGGTTATGTATGAAAGTAGCTATGCATTGGAGGAAGAAAGGTGGCAACCCAAGGAAGATGATGATCAGGTTGAGTATCCACCTGGATTATATTGGAGTCAAAAGAAGGGAATGATGGTACCATTAGAAAACCTCGACCCAGATGATAGTATTTTCGTAACATTTGATGAACTGGGCCGAAGTCAAGTTGTTAATCCCGCCCTACCTTCTAATCATGAGATGGAACTCAAGCCCACCCTTAGGGAACCTAACACCGAAGAAATTCACCTATCTGAGGATTCTAATGTTACCAGTGTAAGCCATTTACCCCAGATAGAGTGCCCTAGGGGATCTGCTGAGATTTTAGATGATTCTAGATCTCGGGTATATGATGAATCGTATGATGAGGAGAAGGATGAATTATATGAGGAACCTACATTCAAGATTTGGAGTGACACTAAAGGTGATTATGTCTTATTTGAAGAATTAGCCTTTGAGGATGTCACAAAGTTGACCGAAATAGGTTTCCTTAGCACACCCATTGATGATATCCCTCCTCATGATGAAATAATGGAAAATTTGGAAGCAACTTCTAAGATTTATGTGGATTCACATATAGACTCCGGGGAGGATTTGAGTAAAGAATAAGAACCCGGGGATGACATTGATAGGATAATCCCTAGATCTGTTGCTTCCAACCTACCTTCATTTGATTTGAAGTCACCCTCTAATTCACCTATGTCTGAAGGTGAAATTTTGACTCCTGATGAAGTGCAGGAAGATACTTGTGATAGTACAAGGGATGTTAAGGATGCGATTGAGGAATTAGGAAGAGTGTTAGGGATGGACACCAAGCCAATTAAACCCAACTTAGATCTTATGGCCATCCCGCAACCTCAAAACCTGGACACCATAGACAATCCTTGGCTTAGAGATCTGCTCACTTTTATTTTGATCGGGGGGCTTAATAGACCAATATCTCTTGTAATGGGGTACCGAGTATGGATTGATGCTTTCTATGGTCAGTCCATTACCCTGGGGGTTTATTTTTGCACCATTCCTTCCCCATCTCTATTGGAGGATCCTTGCCATCCTCCCCCTACCCCTTTAGAGGCTGCTATTCCAGTTTATCTTTTAGAACCTCCTTTGGTAACCTGGGAAAATTTCATTCCCATCTTGGTTGGGCGAGCATTTGCTATTGAGATTCATCATCAGCATGCCAACATCATAGGTTACCTGTTTTCTAGGCTAGCATTACTTTGCTCATTTTTAGGGCTTATTTTTGTGATCCTTCAACCTGATTTGCAGGTTCTTTGGCTACTCGACTGCTAAAAAAAGAACAGCAACCCATCTTTGACCCAGGTAATATCCTTCTATGCAATGGGGACATTGTAGATTTTAGGCATGGGGGGGTGTACTTGGGGATATACATAGCATTTATACATAGTGCATTCATGCATTTAGTTAAAGCATTCTACATTGCATGCATTTGCATTGAAAAAAGAAAAAATAAAAAATAAAAAACATAAAAAAGAAATAATTTGCATTGAGCTTAACTGGCTGGGCCCTGCATTCTTAGGCAGACCAGAGCTTTAGGTTAGACTAAGTTGACTCTAGGTGTCTGAATTTAGAAGCTAAGTTGAGATACTAGTTTTAGACCCTTAGGGTCCTTTGTGGACTTAAAAACTTAAGTAGGAGTTAAGTTGTGGACCATTCCACAAGAGATTGAGGAAGGAAAGCTAGGGATTGAGTTAAAGGTTGGGTAGTACCTGATGCCTTTTTCTACCTTTTGGTTTACGGGTCCTCGTAACCTAAGCATCCACAATTCACACACACTTGGTCTTGTGTAAATAGTGATCACCCTAATTCATTTCTTAAAGAAAAGTTGGTTCACTAAGTTTTGACTTAGGAGAAGCTTGAAAACACAATTTGATTGGAAGAGTTCCTACCGCAGGAGAGGTGGAGTACATGCTGACCTTGAGGATGTGATGATAACACGTCACCTCCTTGGTGCTTGTCTTTGATGATGTCCATCCTACTGGGGGCATGTAAGCACATTGTGCGATTCAGGTACCATGGGCGGCCCTATCTCGAAGTGCTGATTGCCACAAGCCTGAATTTGCTTAAGAAATCCATGGGCAATACTATCTCAAAGTGTCGATTGCCAAGAGTTCTTGGGGTCACTATGGACGATGCTATCTCAAAGCATCGAAAGCCAAGCACCCTTTGAGGTTCGATGATGGGAATAATGAATCCAACACAGACTGCGTTGATGGCTAATCCAAGGTAGACTTAGAGGAATCAAACAAAAATATATATATTACAAAAAAAAAATTACTCTCTTTCTAGGTTCGCAATCATACCAACCTCAAATAGCTTAGACCAATGCACATGCACGGATGCTTTAATCTTTGGGACAAATAAACCCTAGGGTAGAGTTAGAAATTAGGGAAGCCTGTGCCTGCAACTCGTCTTTAGCCGACCTAGTCTGTAACTTAGCAACTACTTGGGAACTTTGGGTCTAAAGTATGAAATTAACATGTTTCTAAAAGAAGACCGATTGAGTTGTGGTGTAGAAACTTCCTCTATAGTTTTATTATTTCGTCGTAGTATAGTATAGAGGGAGGTGATTACCAGTTTAATACAATTTGTTACTCGGAAATAAAGAGTTCCCGAGGTCGAACTCAGGGAGCAAGTTGTATTCTAGGGGTACAAGTTTCTTTTACAAAAATAAAGAAAGAGAGAGAGAGAATTTGTTGGCTTTTCTTCTTTTCTCTTTGCTTCTCCTCTTCTTCCTTCTCAGATCTTCTGCTCTCTTCCTTTGTTCTTCTTCTTTATCTGCAGTGGTGATGTTCTTCTTCTTCTTTCAGCTGTTTCTGCTCTTCCTTTTTCTTCTGCAGAGCGGTCCTATTCTTCTTCTTTTTCTTTCTTTCTTCTTTTCTTTTCCTTTCTTCAGATCTTCTTCTCGTGCTCTTCATCTTTCAGTTCTTCCCTTGGCCTCTCTGTGTTCTCCTCTGCCTCGCCTTCCTTCTGCCTTCTTTGCCTTCAGGACGTCATCTGATTTTCCAATCAGACGACTTAAACCGCCGCTGCTACAGTACCGCTCGGTGATCCTCCGTCCTTCAGCCTTCGTCTTCTTCCACGGTTCCTCTTCACCTGTGCCTGCACACTTACACAGCTTGATCAGAGAGGGGCAAAACCTACCTCTAACCTCCCCCCGCGTCTCTCTCTCACAGAAACCGCTCTTAGGAAAGCTCTCCTAGAGCTGCCGGGTTGCCGGGTACGGGTCGCGCCCGGGTCCAGGCCCACCGGCGTGCGTGGTGGGCGAGGAGTGCAGGTTAGTCTAAGTCGGGTCGGGCCAGGTCCGCGGGGCGTGAGCGCGGACGAGACCGGGTAACCGGGCGGGTGAAGGGGACCTCACCCCGTGTGCTGAGGCAATAAGCCTCCAGCACTTTTTCGCTTTATACCGCTGCGTTCCTTCAGAGCCTTCCGAGGTGGGACTAAATGTCCCACCCCAATTTCGCGCCTGCGCGGAGGAAGCAACTGGTAATCGCAGCGTTACGCGAGACCTTCGCGCGAGGGCTTCGACTCGACTGCAGCCTAGTACTTCGCGAAGGCGCCTTGCGCTGTCTGGGAGCGTAACCTGGGCGTGACGCACCTGGGGCAGCAGGTGAAGAAGCTGCTTCGCTTCAACAATGGCGGCGACGAGCGCAGGTACCTGCCCACAGGAAAACGGCCTCTCGGTCCAATCAGAAACGCGGAGGACCTTCGCCGTGGCACGGCGAAGGTGGTCGGGGGGTGTGCAAGCGGCGGGGCGGAGCCTAAGGGCTGCCCTAGGTCGGACTGTGGGTCGGGAGATGGGTTTGTTCGGTGGAGTTGCAGAGCGTGATTTGGGGGAAGTGGAGGGGCGGAAATGGATCAGGGTGAGGAGGCGGAGATTATGTGCAGGTCGACGAGCCGTGTGGGATGCTAGAGTGATGGGAGCGGCTCGCTGGAGGATGGCCGGAGGCGGAGAAGGTGAGGGTGATTGGTCGGAATCGTGGGCGACAGTAGATGTTTAAAGTGAGGAAAAGGAAGAGGGGAGGAAGAGGAGTAGTTCTACCTACTTAGCAGGACGAGGAGGGGTCGGAGCGGGTGACAGTCGTATCGACTGTCGCCGGAGAAGAAGATGCCCGGGGGAAGGGGCGGCGGCGAGCAGAGGGCCGGAGAGGCGCCAGCTGGGTGCGGCGTGGCGCGGGAAGAGAAGGGGAAGAAGTCTCTGCTGCTGGTATTGCGGCAGAGCGAAGAGGAGGAGGAGGAAGAACCGCCGGAGCTGGTGGGCGTCTGCCGGAGTGAGAAGAGAGGAAAGTTGGGGGTTTTCTCCGTCAGATCCGAGCTGGGAAGAACGGTGGAGCGACGGGGGTATTTATAGGGACCGAATCAGGGAGGAAGGCGGAGGGAGATGATGTGTCTCCCTCGCCGGAGGACGCCGGAGATGGAAACCCATACCGTCCGTGCGTTCGCACGGCCGGTATGGTGGGTTACAGCGACCAGGGGGGTGTCCCTGCGACGGCTGACGACGCAGGGCACCCCTGGTTTACTTGCCAGACTCTCCCCCTCACCCTGCGCGGCGCCATGCTCCGCGCAAGGTCGCCGGAGCATGGTGCTGGCAGGTTTTGCAGGGAGGACCTGAACGCAAAGAACGAAGGAGAGTTAGGGGCCAAAATGCGAGGGTTCAAAAGTTGAGGGCCAAAAAGTAAATATATGAGGACCAAAGTGTAAAGTTGGTCAAGAAAGTTTCTTCTTAGGCTCAAGTTTTTATACATGACTAATTAGGACCTAAGGAATCTGATGGTGAATTTTATTTCTAGATTAAACCTTGTTTGACTGGTCAATTTACGCAAAAACCCAAATTAAGTTATTAATTGGGTATGGTTCTCAATGTAGGTCAAGATGGGTTCCTAAGGTCAAATTGAAGGTTCTAAACCCTAGAGATTATTTTTCTATGAATTTTAGAGGGTTTATTCCATTTTTTCTTTGCCTTGAACCTCGTGAATTGAAGTGGGTTTGTTTTAGGGTTACAGATTATCATTTAGTTCCTTGGAATTGCTGTAGCCCTTGCCAGATCATCTCATCCCACTTTTATTCTTATTAGGTTGCTTTGACCTATGTTTGGACCCTGAATTACCCTGTATGCAGATTATACTGGTAAAATTGCATTTTTACCCCTTATGACTTGTTTTCTCCTTAAACTCAGAATTCTCTGAGTTAAGCCTTTCCTTGAGTTATGTAGGAGGTTTTATCCTTTGTATTGGGTCAAAATGAGCTAGTTATGGCTCATGATGAGGTTCTCATCATACCCCCATGCCTAGCTTTTGCTAGTCCCTTAGCAAAAACTTAAGGTTTCAACCCTTGTTCTAGACCATGAAGTTCTTAATAGCTTTAGATAAGTGCTTTTTCATTTGAGCTCAGATTAGGTTAGAATGCTGACCATAGGCCTAAAAGGTACTCTAGTACCAATCAAGATCCAAATCTATCTAGCCTTAGCCTCAGCCCTTAGCAAAGGTTTTTAAGGCCCACAAGAACTAACCTAAGGTTTATTGGACTTTGTGGTTAAAGCACCCGTGCTTGAAATGATTTTAGCCCTGGCTCAGTTCGCAGTGCGTTTTGTAAGAGAGAGATAGAAAGTTATTTTGTTTGGAGAGTTTTCTCTCTCTTTTTTTTTTTTTTTAGTTCTAGCCTAGGATTGGCTTTTCAACACGGTCTGTATCAGATTCCTTGCTCCCATCATCAATCCTCAAGGGTTCCTGGCGATCGATGCTTTTAGATAGCACCGCCCATGGCAACCCCCGGAACCCTGGCTATTGAGATTTCGAGATAATCCCATCCATGGTGTTCCGTGGCTGAATTCAGACCCTGGCAATTGACACTTTGAGATAATGCCATCCATGGAATCTGAACCAGCAGAGTGCTTACATGCCCCCAGTAGGATATGTAAATATCCTAAGAGACAAGCACCGAGGAGATGATATTTTGTTACGCATCTTCGAGGGGATTTCCCGTCTCTCCGCGCTGGGAACTCGTCCAAATCAACTTGTGTTGATCGGCCGCTCCTATTCTAGGTGTTCTTTTCAGAATTTTGCAACGCTTCTGCGTGATTCAGATTTTTTACGCTTACTGAACCAGGCTGTGTGTGAGGTTAGGGTGCTTAGGTTACTGAGTCCCGTAAACCAAAAATTAGTTAACGAGACCAAATACTTCCTAAGCCTTAGACCTAATACTTCAGCTTTTCATTTTCCTCAACCTCTTGAGGAGTGTCCAGATCTTAATGGGTACTAAGAGTCTATTCAAGAATGCCTAAGGTTTGCATTCTTACTAATCTCATTGTGCACTTTTCAGTTATTTTCTTGAATGAGGTCTAGAACTTAGGTTAATTCCTTAGTTCCTTACTAATGACTATCACTTTTTTCTCATAATTTTGCGCTCCTTTTTCATTTTGTTTCTTTTCTCCTTCTCCTTCACAAAATTTCCTTCTCCTCTCTTATTCTTTTTCGAAAATTTTTAATTTTTATGGTGTTTTTGGCATATGTGAATTTTTTTGTTTGAAACCTTTTCTTACCAGTTTTGCACTTTCATACCCCCCCATGCCTAAGATTTGCAATGTCCTCATTGTAACCTAGGGGATTTTTATTTAGCTTAGTTCATTCCTTAAGACAGAAATTTGGATGCGTGAATGGGTCGGGTTGAATTTTTGCGGACGATTTCTAATCCCAGATGCAAGCATCTGAGGTGGGGTCGGCTGTCTACAAGGGTGAACCTTAAGTGCAAAAAGGTGTCAGAAAAAGTTTTGGATTTTTAGGAAAATGACGGGTTGCCTCCCGTTAAGCGCTGAGTTTTACGCCATCGGCTGGGCCCAATAAGCTCAAGGGGAATGGAGGATATAAGATGCTTCAGCCAAATCAGTAGAAGTTACATCAATGAACGGCTTGAGTCTCTGACCGTTCATGATGAAAGGTTCAGAATCGTGGCTGAGTGGACTGATTTTGATTGCTCCATTTCCAAAAACCTGTCGGACCAAATATGGTCCGACCCACTTGGATCTTAGTTTTCCTGGGAAGAGTTTTAGTCGGGCATCAAAGAGTAGGACCTTCTGACCAGGATGAAAGATCTTTCTCGAGATGTGTTTGTCGTGGAAGGCTTTAACCCGCTCCTTGTAGATTTGTGAGTTCTCGTACGCGTCTAGGCGTAATTCATCGATCTCGCTGATTTGGAGTTTTCTGTGGGTCCCAGCCTTGGAAAGATCTAGATTACAGTTCCGTACTGCCCAATAGGCTTTATGCTCCAGTTCTACGGGAAGGTGGCATGCCTTTCCGTACACCAGTCTAAAGGGAGACATGCCCAATTGGGTCTTGTGGGCGGTCCTATAGGCCCACAATGCTTCCGGAAGTCGGGACGACCAGTCCTTCCTGTCAGGTCGAACAGTGACTTGCAGGATTTTCTTGATCTCCTGATTAGACAGCTCAGCTAGACCATTAGTTTGGGGGTGGTAAGGAGTAGAGATTCGGTGAGACACCCCGTATTTGGTCATCAGTGACCTAAACTGAGCATTTGTGAAATGGGTCCCCCCATCAGAGATTATTGCACGAGGAATCCCGAACCTTGAGAAAATGTTTTGATGAATGAATTTGAGAACGATTTTGTGATCATAGGTTCGGGTCGGTATGGCTTCGATCCATTTGGACACGTAGTCCACAGCCAACAGAATGTATTCGAAACCATCCGAAACAGGAAAGGGGCCCATAAAATCAATCCCCCAAACATCAAAGATTTCGCATACTAGAATCGGTTGCATAGGCATCATGTCGTGATGGCTCATGTTGCCCAAAGTCTGGCAATGACTGCATGCCTTGCAGTGATTGTATGCGTCTTTGAACAGTGTGGGCCAGTAAAAGCTGCACTGGAGGACTTTTGATGCGATTTTATGCCCGGCGAAATGGCCACCGCATGCCTGGTCATGGCAGAAAGAGAGGATATTGTTGAATTCCTCTTCCGGGACACATCTCCGGATGATCTGATCGGCACCTATGCGGAAGAGGTACGGGTCTTCCCAAATGTAATACTTGGCATCGGAGCGTAATTTGTCCTACTTGGCCTTTGGCCAATCGGACGGGATCTGATGAGATGCCAAGTAATTTACTACATTAGCAAACCATGGAAGGCTAGGACCAATAGTCAGCAGGTGCTCATCGGGAAAATGTTCAGTGATGGGTCCGGAAGGGTCAATTATTTCAGAAGGAAGACGGGACAAGTGATCAGCTACCACATTTTGCTTTCCCGCTTTGTTGCGAATCTCAAGGTCAAATTCTTGCAACAGCAAGATCCATCGGATTAATCAAGGTTTCGCGTCCTTCTTTGCAAGGAGATGCCTCACAGCTGTGTGATCCGAGTATATGATGACATGGGAACCCAGAAGGTACGATCTGAATTTTTCTAGGGCAAATACTACAGCTAGCAGCTCTTTCTCAGTAACCGTATAGTTACGCTGAGCCTCATCGAGTGTTTTGCTGGCGTAGTAAATGACCACAGGCTTCCCGTCAATTTTCTGCCCCAAAACCGCTCCTACAGCGAAGTCGGATGCATCGCACATGATCTCAAAGGGTTGAGACCAATCAGGGGACTGTAGGATCGGGGCTTGGGTGACTCGATCACGCAGGATTTCAAATGCTTGAGTGCATTCCTTGGAAATTTCGAAAGGAACATCCTTGGAGAGAAGAGTGGTTAGGGGGTGTGCGATTTTTGAAAAATCAGGGATAAATCGTCGATAAAAACCGACATGCCCTAAAAAGGAACGGATGTCCCTGATCGAGCTAGGCATAGGAAGGTGAGAAATCAGATTAATCTTAGCTCGATCCACTTGGATACCTTTTTCCGAAATTGAGTGTCCCAGGACAATTCCCTCAGGCACCATGAAATGGCTCTTTTCCCAGGAAAGAACCAAATTCACATCGATGCACCGCCTGAGTATCTGGACCAAGTGCTGGAGGCAATCGTCGAATGATGCTCCGAAAACTGAAAAGTCATCCATGAAGACTTCCAGATAATCACCTACCATATCTGAGAATATGGCAAGCATGCATCGCTGAAAAGTAGTGGGTGCATTGCAAAGACCGAAAGGCATCCTTCGGAAAGCGTATGTTCCGAAGGGGCAGGTGAACGTGGTCTTTTTCTTGGTCCTCAGGATGGATTGCCACCTGGTTATAACCGGAGTACCCGTCAAGAAAGTAGAAGAACCTATTTCCCGCAAGTTTTTCGAGAATTTGATCAATGAAGGGTAGTGGGAAATGATCCTTCTTTGTGGAGGAATTGAGTCGGCGGTAATCTATACAGACTCTCCACGAGTTGGCTAATCGGGTAGGAATGATTTCTCCGGTCTCAGTCGTTATAGTGGTGAGTCCTGCCTTCTTGGGCACAACCTAAATTGGGGCTCACCCAACGACTATCGGAGATCGGGTAGATGATTCCGGCATCTAACCACTTGATGATCTCCTTTTTCACGACCACCTGCAGATTGGGGTTTAAGCGTCTCTGCATTTCACGAGAAGGTCGTGTGCCCTCTTCTGAATAGATATGATGAGTATAATAAGAGGGACTTATTCCAGTCAAATCATCGAGAGTCCACCCGATGGCTCTGCGATGTTGCTGGAGGACAACAATCAGATGGGATTCCCTTTCAGGACTGAGGTTGGAATTGATAATCACAGGAAGGGTCTGATTAGAACCCAAAAAGATGTATTTCAAATGAGCAGGAAGGGGTTTCAGTTCGAGGATGGGGTTATCAGCAGCAGCGGGTGGTTCAGTATAGATGTGAGGTTCAAGGGTGGGAGTTACTGGGTTATTCATATCTGGATTCGACTCCTCTGTTTGCGGGTCAAGATCCTTCTGTGGTTGATGAGGCATAATCGAGTCATTCTGGAAGTGTGATTTCATCAACCAAGGTCCTGATGTCACAAATTTGTTCGATGACGCCGCAATTAATTCCTTGTTGGGCCTTAAAATATATCAATTTTCAGTGTTTGATCTCCAAACTTAAGCTCTGTTTGGCCCTCCTCACAGCTGACGTTGGCTCTAGCAGTAGCCAAGAAAGGTCTCCCTAGAATGATTGGTGTATCCCTAGGGTTCTCAGGTGCGTCCATATCTAGGACTATAAAGTCCACTGGGAAATAGAAATCCTGCACTCTTACGATAACATCCTCGAGAATCCCTTTTGGTGACTTTATAGATCTATCTGCTAATTGTAATGTCACCTCGGTTGGTTTTAGCTCAGATTCTTCTAGATGGTCAAGTAAGGATGTGGGTATCAGGTTTATGGATGCACCCAAGTCTAACAATGCTCTATCAAATTGGGTACCACCTATCTTGCAGGAAAATCAGGGGAGTACCAGGATCTTTTGCCTTAGGTGGGAGTCTACTGAGGATTACAGAGCTGGCTTGCTCTGACAGAACAATTGGGCTCCCTCCCTTGGTTCGCGGCTTACGCTGGGGTGTACATATATTCTTTAGAAATTGTGCGTAAGCTGGTACGTGGCGGATTGCATCCATCAAGGGGATGTTTATGTGGACCTGCTCAAAGAGCTTGACCAGGTCCTCCTCAGGGGCCACGGGTTTGGTGGTCTTCTTTCCCTTGGTCAAGGCCTCGGGAAACGGGATCTTGGTTGGTTCTTCTAGGATAGGTCCAGGTTGTGGATCTGGGACAGTGGTATCTTGGATAACTATCCTAGGGTCATGGTTATCAGGCTTGGAGTGGTTTGGATAATGCGGGTCTTGAGTTGTTTTACCACTACGTGTTGTTACAGAATTTAATCCGGCCTGATTTTGGTTTGGGTTTTGTAAGAGGGGTGGCTGCTGCTGAAATCCCGCAAAAGAAGTTGAAGCTTCCATCTCGTCTGGAGATGGAGCAGTAGGGGCCTGATAAATCCATTGTGCGTGGCCTAAATTTGGATTCATAACGCGCTTCTGGGTTGGCACGTTATTCGGGTTAGGAAGAGGTTGGGAAGGGAGTGTGCCTGGCTGGCGAGAATTTGCCAACTGGGCCAGTTGAGTTTTAACCTCTGTAAGTTCGTCCTTATGCTGTTTTTGAATAGCCGCATTCGTTCTTTGAATGTCAGCCAGAGTCTGAAGGATTAGGGACATTTGATCCTGATTTGGCCCTGATGGATAAGTAGGGTTGGGCCGAGGCTGAGGCGGCTGGTAATGACGAGAGGGTTGTGGGCGGGACTGAAAAGGTGGTCTTTGGGTTTGGGAATTGCCCGCCCACTGAAAATTGGGATGGTTTCGCCATCCAGGGTTGTAAGTGTTGGAGAATGGGTCGTTCTGGATGGCGTTGAGGTCCTCGCAGGTCTGAGGAACCTCTTGAGAATCAGGGAAAGGGGGAATGGAGTTCCCCGGGCTGGTGTACAAAGGATCGGATGATCCTCCGATCCGAGAATCAGATGGGGATGGATATGGATCCATCCTAGGGGAAGATCGGTGAAGGATGTTTTGCACAGTCTCCTGTGTGGGAGGAGGTTGTGCAAAGGAGTTACGCGCGGAGGTGGCTCGCTGCAAGTGCTGAGTCAGCTCATCCACCTTCTTCTCAATGATTGAGACCTTGTCCAGTCGACTGGCCATTAATTCCAGGTCGACTGATGCGGACAGGCCCTGCGTCTCATGTGCTCCCTTAAGATTCGTCGCTGCGCGGGTATTCGTCCTGTCGAATAATCCCATGGAGTCATTGTTGATGGAGTTCTCGTACATGTTTTCGAGAATCTCCCATACGGTGTCTTCATGTTGACCCATGATGTTTCCTCCGCAAGTTGCATTGACGAAAAGGCGGATGTCCTCACGGAGTCCCTGGTAAAAAGATTGGACTTGTTCCCATTTAGGAACTCCGTGATGGGGGCACTTTCTCATGAGATCCTGAAAACGATCCCATGCCTCATGGAGAGGTTCTCCTGATTGTTGAGTGAAGTGTGTAATCTGATGGCGCAAGGCGTTGGTCCGACCAACGGGAAAAAACTTTTTCAAAAACTCGGATTGAAGTTCTTCCCAAGTGTTGATCGGCCGGGTCTGAGTTTGATACCAATGGACGGCCTTGTCCATAAGAGAAAAGGAGAACATCTTCAAGAGAAGAATATCCCGATTTTGCGCATCTGATCCAAAAGTGTGGGCCAGATGCTTTAGCTGTTTGATGTGCTGGAAGGGATCTTCAGAATTAAGCCCATGGAATTTAGGTATAGCATGGATCATGTTGGGCTTTAATTCAGAATCAGGTCCTCCAGTCGGGATTCTGACTCGAGGCTCAATGGCCACCGCAGCAGGATTGTAGTGGTCCCGCATCATAGGACGCTGTGGTGGGTGCACGAAGTTTTGGAAGAGGTCATTGAGTCGCTGGAGCTGGTGTTCCAGATTATTTTCTTCCTCAACTGGCTGAGCCATGATGGGGGAAGAAGAAGAACTTGGTTCTGAATCAGAAGAGAGAATAATGTGAGGGTGTTGCTGCACAAACACGGGCGTCGAGGCTTGGCCTTGACGAGAGCGAATTTCTAAAGGAGGTCTTAAGGGTGGTCTTAAGGACCTCCTTCCGTACATGCACTGTTGGAAGAGGTAAGTTTAGAAGGTGCTGGACCCAATCAAGACACCCACAAATGTGTTGGGTGACTATAGAGGTCCGGGGCAGATGGACCCCTTGATCAGAAAGATCGTCCACCTGAGAATTACCTGGGCAGCCAGAGAAGGAGAGTCCCGCGAAGACCCCTACACGGTAGAGCGTCCCCACGGGTTACAGGGTTTCCCCCACCCGACCTCTCTTGTCACTGCGGTTCCAGGTAGACCAGAATGGGGATCTTGACCTCTTAAGTCTACCAATTTTTATTTTAAGATCAGGGTGCTTAAGGTTTCACTTGAACTTTAGTCTTTTAAGTGCAAAGAGTGACCTAATTTAAGGTTGGTTGACCCAAGGGGTCAACTTTACCTCTTGTTTTCTTTGAGAGCTTTTAGGTCCTGTCTTTTAGGGTTCAAGTGTTTAGAGAGCCAATTGTTTTAGGTTTTCTTTGAATAGGTATTTTCAGACAAGGGCTTGGGCACACTTCATTTGGTTTTCTCAATTCTTGCTTAAGGAGTGTGTCTCTAAATCCCTAGTGTTGGATTCTAGGTTGGCTCTACTTGGTCCAGTTAATTCTTTGTTGGGTAATTAGGGCTCAAGCAAGAATGTGTTAGCCCTTAAATACCCTTAATAGTGTGCAGGAGTAATGAGTTGAAAACATGCAACTCTTTATGGTTACTAAGTATGGAAGACAGGTTAGCCCTATATTGCTTATTCTTTTCTTTTCTTCCTCTTTAGAGTTTAGGGGTTAATAGCAAGAGGAAAAAAATTTTACCTGTCCTCGGAGTGGTTGTCATGCGGTTGCTTGTTTTCTTGATTTCCTGTAGCTGCACAAAAGAGAGGAGATTATCAGAAACTAAAAAGAAACAGGAATGTTTACCTCTAGAATAGCCGTTGCTCCCCGGCAACGGCGCCAAAAACTGGTGTAGAAACTTCCTCTATAGTTTTATTATTTCGTCGTAGTATAGTATAGAGGGAGGTGATTACCAGTTTAATACAATTTGTTACTCGGAAATAAAGAGTTCCCGAGGTCGAACTCAGGGAGCAAGTTGTTTTCTAGGGGTACAAGTTTCTTTTACAAAAATAAAGAAAGAGAGAGAGAGAATTTGTTGGCTTTTCTTCTTTTCTCTTTGCTTCTCCTCTTCTTCCTTCTTAGATCTTCTGCTCTCTTCCTTTGTTCTTCTTCTTTATCTGCAGTGGCGATGTTCTTCTTCTTCTTTCAGCTGTTTCTGCTCTTTCTTTTTCTTCTGCAGAGCGATCCTGTTCTTCTTCTTTTTCTTTCTTTCTTCTTTTCTTTTCCTTTCTTCAGATCTTCTTCTCGTGCTCTTCTTCTTTCAGTTCTTCCCTTGGCCTCTCTGTGTTCTCCTCTGCCTCGCCTTCCTTCTGCCTTCTTTGCCTTCAGGACGTCGTCTGATTTTCCAATCAGACGACTTAAACCGCCGCTGCTACAGTACCGCTCGGTGATCCTCCTTCCTTCAGCCTTCGTCTTCTTCCACGGTTCCTCTTCACCTGTGCCTGCACACTTACACAGCTTGATCAGAGAGGGGCAAAACCTACCTCTAACCTCCCCCCGCGTCTCTCTCTCACAGAAACCGCTCATAGGAAAGCTCTCCCAGAGCTGCCGGGTTGCCGGGTACGGGTCGCGCCCGGGTCCAGGCCCACCGGCGTGCGTGGTGGGCGAGGAGTGCAGGTCAGTCTAAGTCGGGTCGGGCCAGGTCCGCGGGGCGTGAGTGCGGTCGAGACCGGGTAACCGGGCGGGTGAAGGGGACCTCACCCCGTGTGCTGAGGCAATAAGCCTCCAGCACTTTTTCGCTTTATACCGCTGCGTTCCTTCAGAGCCTTCCGAGGTGGGACTAAATGTCCCACCCCAATTTCGCGCCTGCGCGGAGGAAGCAGCTGGTAATCGCAGCGTTACGCGAGACCTTCGCGCGAGGGCTTCAACTCGACTGCAGCTTGGTACTTCGCGAAGGCGCCTTGCGCTGTCTGGGAGCGTAACCTGGGCGTGACGCACCTGGGGCAGCAGGTGAAGAAGCTGCTTCGCTTCAACAATGGCGGCGACGAGCGCAGGTACCTGCCCACAGGAAAATGGCCTCTCGGCCCAATCAGAAACGCGGAGGACCTTCGCCGTGGCACAGCGAAGGTGGTCGGGGGGTGTGCAGGCGGCGGGGCGGAGCCTAAGGGCTGCCCTAGGTCGGACTGTGGGTCGGGAGATGGGTTTGTTCGGTGGAGTTGCAGAGGGTGATTTGGGGGAAGTGGAGGGGCGGAAATGGATCAGGGTGAGGAGGCGGAGATTATGTGCAGGTCGGCGAGCCGTGTGGGATGCTGGAGTGATGGGAGCGGCTCGCCGGAGGATGGCCGGAGGCGGAGAAGGTGAGGGTGATTGGTCGGAATCGTGGGCGACAATAGATGTTTAAAGTGAGGAAAAGGAAGAGGGGAGGAAGAGGAGGAGTTCTACCTACTTAGCAGGACGAGGAGGGGCCGGAGCGGGCGACAGTCGTATCGACTGTCGCCGGAGAAGAAGATGCCCGGGGGAAGGGGCGGCGGCGAGCAGAGGGCCGGAGAGGCGCCAGCTGGGTGCGGCATGGCGCGGGAAGAGCAGGGGAAGAAGTCTCTGCTGCTGGTATTGCGGCAGAGCGAAGAGGAGGAGGAGGAAGAACCGCCGGAGCTGGTGGGCGTCTGCCGGAGTGAGAAGAGAGGAAAGTTGGGGGTTTTCTCCGTCAGATCCGAGCTGGGAAGAACGGTGGAGCGACGGGGGTATTTATAGGGACCGAATCAGGGAGGAAGGCGGAGGGAGACGACGTGTCTCCCTCGTCGGAGGACGCCGGAGATGGAAACCCATACCGTCCGTGCGTTCGCAAGGCCGGTATGGTGGGTTACAGCGACCAGGGGGTGTCCCTGCGATGGCTGACGACGCAGGGCACCCCCAGTTTACTTGCCAGACTCTCCCCCTCACCCTGCGCGGCGCCATGCTCCGCGCAAGGTCGCCAGAGCATGGTGCTGGCAGGTTTTGCAGGGAGGACCTAAATGCAAAGAACGAAGGAGAGTTAGGGGCCAAAATGCGAGGGTTCAAAAGTTGAGGGCCAAAAAGTAAATATATGAGGACCAAAGTGTAAAGTTGGTCAAGAAGGTTTCTTCTTAGGCTCAAGTTTTTATACATTACTAATTAGGACCTAAGGAATCTGATGGTGAATTTTATTTGTAGATTAAACCTTGTTTGACTGGTCAATTTACGTAAAAACCCAAATTAAGTTATTAATTGGGTATGGTTCTCAATGTAGGTCAAGATGGGTTCCTAAGGTCAAATTGAAGGTTCTAAACCATAGAGATTATTTTTCTATGAATTTTAGAGGGTTTATTCCATTTTTTCTTTACCTTGAACCTCGTGAATTGAAGTGGGTTTGTTTTAGGGTTACAGATTATCATTTAGTTCCTTGGAATTGCTGTAGCCCTTGCCAGATCATCTCATCCCACTTTTATTCTTATTAGGTTGCTTTGACCTATGTTTGGACCCTGAATTACCCTGTATGCAGATTATACTGGTAAAATTTCATTTTTACCCCTTATGACTTGTTTTCTCCTTAAACTCAGAATTCTCTGAGTTAAGCCTTTCCTTGAGTTATGTAGGAGGTTTTATCCTTTGTATTGGGTCAAAATGAGCTAGTTATGGCTCATGATGAGGTTCTCATCAAGTTGGCTACTCTACTTGGAGTGCTAGGTTAGTGCATGGATTTGGTAGGGATTAGCAAAAAGTAGGCATGGGGGCATTTGATAAGCTCATATTTGTGAGCTAATTAAATGTCTAAATACCAAAACATTAAGGTAGCACATCTATTTATTTGTCATGCATTGGGATGTAAATAGATTAATTTATATTTTTGATTTAATTACATAATTTATGCATTGCATTCATAATTAAAAGCATTTGGAATTGACTTAGAATGACAAGCAATTAGCTGCATTACTTGCATTATTTTAATTAACATAGAACTTAAGGATTTGTGCATAAATAATCCAAATATTTTATTTTATTAATCTTCTCCTTCCGTAGGTAACCGCTCCACTTCCTCCTCCTGCACCCATTCAATCTCCACAGTTGCCAACATTCACTTGACAGAAAGAATGGATCTCCTCCCGCATGTTTGGATTTCAAATCCTTGTAGCCACAGCTACAAAAGAGGAGGAATGGCTACTATTCATAGGAGGCCATCATCCCACTTCACCACCGTGTAGAGCTCAGAGCTCTTCCATTCCATACTGTGGGCCTCTACCGCAGTGAGAGCACCGCCACTGTGGACGTGCTAGGTGACAGCCTGCACCGTTGTTTGCAGAGCCTCGCACCACCGTGCTTCGTTATTGCCATCATTGTGCCTCAACCTCCACCAACTTCATCACCATGTGTTTGCCACTATTCACCTTCCTCTTCATTCTTCCTCTTCCTCTGTTTCAACCCACCAAACCCAACATAAACCATCACCTCTGCCTGCACGAGCAGCTTCCTACGCATACGCACAACTCGCACGACTGCCCTCCAGCTCCACCGCGCGTAGGCAAGCGCATGCCCTCGCTGCACTTCCTCTCCACTCCCACGCACACACCGCCCACAGCAGCAGCAGCGTGCACGCCCCCTTGCTGCACCTTCGCCACGCCCGCAGCAGCAGCACCTACAGCTGCACCCTCCTGCTTCCCCGTGTGCAGCCGCACAGCCTGCGCGCGCCCACGCTTCCTCCACACGCGTGCAGCCCTTCAGCACCTCCACGCCGTGCACAGAAGCAGTAGGCCGACGCATGACCGCTGGCCTCCCCGCTAATGAGCGCCCACCACTGGCCACCTCTGGCCACACCTCCTATGCCATTGCGAAGGCCTCGCTTTGGCCAACCTTTTCCCAGAGCAGCTCCTCGAACGAATCTCTCTCTCATATGCGAGGAGGAGAGAGGAAGAACCCCCTGTTTTGGTTTGTATTATAATTTACGGGAATTTCCATTGTCAAAAGTCATTTTACTGATTTCTTGGATTAATTAAATTATGGTGAAATTACAGCTTTATGCTTTTTCTTCTATATAATTGTTAAACCCTTATGATTCATCTCAATATGCATTACATTTAAATTTGAATTACATTTTAGTATGCATGCAAGTGAAAAGTACATGATATAGCCTTGCTCATAAACTATTTTCTTACGTGAAAATTACGTCAACAACCCTTGACTTCTCCATAAATTTAAGGCTTACATTCAGAGTGACATATGCATTGTTTGATTTGATGAATATTTCTACGAACTCAATTTCTACCTACCTGTGATTTTAATAGGCCTCTACCTCCCTATGGACACGATCCTCTCTTCTCGAGTGGTTAATTTTTATTATTTTGATTAGCGATTTTCCACCACTTGCATACTACAATAAGACATTCTTTATGCGAAACAACGAAAGTGAAAACCAACTTATCAGTCATGACAAGAATGAAAGGATAGAGTCAATCTCAGAAGATGAAACACAATGCCTGATAATTTGATGATTGCAGAGTTGAAATAGATACGGATCTTCCCAAAAATAGTATTTGGCTTCTGATTTGAGTCGTGATTTGCGACTCCCATCCCAGTCAGGTGGGAATTGATGTGTAACCAAATAATTAACAATGTTAGCATACCAAGGAAGATCAAAAGATATAGTCAAAAGATGTTCATTAGGGAAGTGTTCGGTGACTGGAGGAGATGTCTCTATATTCTCAGAAGGAAGCCAGGAAAGGTGGTCGGCAATGACATTCTACCGTCCCACCTTATCATGTATTTCTAGGTCAAATTCTTGCAAAAGCAAGATCCATCTTATCAACCTAGGTTTCATGTCCTTCTTCGATAGAAGGTGTTTGAGTGCAAAGTGATCAGAGTACACAATGATTCGAGACCCAAGCATATAAGATCTAAACTTTTCCAATCCAAATTCTATCGCTAGCAACTCCTTCTCAATAACAGTATAATTCCTTTGTGCATCATTTAGTGTCTTGCTAGCATAGTAAATCACTACGGGATTCTTCTCAATTTTTTATCCTAATACAGCTCTTACTTCGTAATTAGATGCATCACACGTGATTTCGAAAGGTAGATTCCAATTAGGAGGTTGCAGAATAGGAGCTTGTGTAACTCTATCTCTCAAAGTTTCAAATGTAGATAGACACTCCTCATTCATCTCAAAAATCATGTCTTTCGTGAGGAGATTCGTGAGTGATCAGGAAATTGATGAAAGCCTCATCATGAGCCCTAACTAGCTCATTTTGACCTAAGAAAGAAAATAAAAGCTCCTACATAACCTAAAGAACGACCTAATTCAAGGAATAAGTGTTCTGAGAAGAAAACATGAAATAAAGGTTAAAACTGTAATTTTCCATCATAGTACATAAACGGAATTTCTTAGAGGCTAAACATATGCCAAATGGTCATAATATGACAAAAAGTGGGTTGGTTTAGTCAGAAATGGGTTCATATGCAGTCTAGGAATTAAATGACATCTTGTAACCCTAAAACAAACCCGCTTAATTCTACAAGGTTCTGGATAGGATAAAAATCAAATAATCCCTCTAAAATTCATGGGAAAATATCCCCAAGGGCTTAGAACCTTCAATTTGGCCTTTGGAACCTGTTTTGACCAAAATTGGGGTCTTAGCTCATTAATTGACCTAATTTGGGTTTTTGTGCAAAATGTCTAGTCAAACGTGGTCAAACCTAAAATCCAACTTCACCATTGGATTCCTTAGGTCAAAATTATATTTTTACCAAAATTTGGACCTAAGGGGAGGTCATCTTGACCTACTTTGCAAAATAGTACATCTAATTACATTTTGGCCCCTATCCTTTGAAAACCAATGCACAGACCCCACTAACTTCCTCGCCACACATACAATTAGGTCCCTCCATCATTAAAGTGGAGGAATCCTACTCTAGCGAGGAATGGAGGGGGAGTACTCCCTGATTCCTCAGAGATCTCCCAGATTTGGAAGGGAGATTCCCTTAGAAATTCCCTTCCATCAGAGCGTGGTCCTAATCTCTGATTCACACCCAATCTCTTGTGCGAACGCACGAGAGATTTGGGTCTCCAAAGATTTCCATCTCTGGCGAGGAATCTTGTGCTTGGAAGCTTGTCTTCCAAGCATAAGAGTCCCATCCAGTGACTATAAAAGCACTACCACCATCAGCCGCATCTCTTCAGCTCGACTTGGCCGGAGAATCACCCCAATTTCATCTTCTCCTCTAGTCAAGAATCCAGCGATCTCTAGCAAGCCCTCCTCCTCTTTCTCATCACTCTGCCACAATACTAGTGGCAGAGCCGCCTTCACCACCTTCCTCAACCTCGTGCAACACCAATGCGTGCACCTCTAGCCCCGTCGTCGTCACCGCTCTTCCTCCACTGGACATCGTCTTCTCCGGCAGTAGCAAGTACAGCCAGCCGCCTCCTCTCCCCCTTCGTCCACTTAGCTAGGTTATAATTACTCCTCTCTATCCCCTCTTCAATTCCCCTCCTTCTATTTCCCCTTTTCGACCCCTCGCAGCCACTGTCCACCACCATCTTCTCCATCTCCGGCCACCCACCGGCGAGGTGCTTCCACCGCTCCGCACCTCCACATGCCTCGCCAGACATCTCACCACCTCTACCATCATCCACTGATCACCTTCTGCCCATCCATCGACCGCCAACACCTCCCTAAACGCCCCCTACCAAACCCATAAGCACGACTACAGGGTGACCTAGGCACGCACGCCTAGGTCACCCCACGATCTGCCACCCACTGTCTCACCTTCGCCAAGACATGGTGAAGCTCCTCATGTGTTTTAATGGGGTCGCAAGGCTGTATTCATGAACTTCAGGTTGACACCCCCTTCCGCCATTGACGCTAAAGCAATTAGCTTGCAGTAGCGCTCCAGGTCACGTGCTCCAGGCATCAGAGTCCCAGGTGAAGCGGATTGGTGTCGCAAACTCATACAGCCAGGAAATTGGCTTAGTGAGTGACCTATCAATAGCAATCAAAGAAGACACCTTGCGGGCGTGAACGCAGAAGTAGGTGGGAAATTTAGTCCCACCTCATAAATGCAAGAGAGCGGTGAGCACCTTAAATTGGATTTGTGCCTTCTTCTCATCGCCTCAAGTAACATAGGGGTGAGGTCCCCCGCCCTCACTCTCTCACGCCTCATCCGCAACCCGTGCCCCCATAGACCTGGCACCTGACCTGATTACCTAGACCTAGCACTCCTCGCGCATCACACCCACGCTGGTGCACCTGGACCCGGGCATGCGAAACTCGACCCGGTTACCCGGCTCTGGGAGAGCGTACCTAAGAGAGAAATAGAGAGAGAGATATGGGAGAGGGTAGGGGATAGGTTTTGCTTCTGTGTGCATGCGTAAGGAAGAAGAAGGAAGAGGAAGGCGCAGCTTGGAGCTAAGGCAAGGTGAAAGCTAAGCAGGGAAGGAAGGACTTAGCCGAAGGAAGGAAGGAGAGGAAAGGCAGAAGAAGAAAGAAGCACTGTAGCAGAGGTGCAGCTGAAGAAGAAAGAAGAAAGAAAGAAATCAAAGAGTAGAAGAAGACTCAGAGGAAGAAGAAGGAGAAAGGCACTGTGCAAGAGAAGAAAGGGAAGGAAGAAAGGCAAAGGCAAAAGATCCAAAGAAGACGGAAGGATGAAAGAAATCAAGAGCTGCAGATGGTCAAAGTCAGAGAAGAATAGAAGAGCTAAGGAAAGAGGAACGTCAGAGAAAGAAAGAAAGAAGAAGAAAAGAAAGAAGAGAAAGCAGAAAGAAGGAAATGAGAGCCATCATTTAAGATGTCTGATTATAGAATTAGACGTCCAATTCTAATCTTTTGCTATATTTCAATTCCTAAACTCTTGCATTTATACTCTGAATTAGGTTTTGAGTAACTCTAAGTGTTCAATTACATTGATTGAGATTAGTGAACAGATTCCATTTGCTCCCTGTGTTCGACCTTGGATACTGAGGTTTTCGAGTAATAAATTCTTATTTGTTTTCGAGTCAATTTCATCTACACTACAATGCGACATCTTTTTAAAACCACGATCTATCCTCGTCAACATTTTGGCACCGTTGTTGGGAAGCAATGCACAATTTATCACTAATCTCTACATTCTTTTTGATCATATTGAACACTAACTTGCCCTACTTTTCTTTGTTGTGATTTTGCAAGGTATTTCACAAGGAAACCTCCCACGCAAATCAGCCACTCCAGGGTAGGTAATCTCTCTCCTTCCCTAAAATCCATCTCCTAATCTATGAAAGACAAAAGGAAGAAATTAATTTAGGAATCAATTGCCTTCTTTCTATAGTAATCACCATCTTTAAGGCAAGAGTTTCCTGATTTTGTGAAATTTTTGAAATCTTATTGAAGTTGGAGCAATTTTTAGAAGCCAACAAATTCCTGTGCCTAATAGAAATCACGCTTAATCTCTGCGGACAACACATTTCTTGTTTCTAAGTCCAAGGAGAACTTTTGAGAAGAAAAGAGGATTGGAAATGGAACCAACTTAGGGTTTCAACAGTAGGGTTTTTGGAGTGCTAGTCACACATGCTTGTTTAAAAGGAATAAACCCACCCGCATTTGTGTCTACCCAAGCCCTTGATTGAAGAGATCTAAACAAGACAAACCCTAAAAATCAAGCTCTAAAATCACTTGAATCTTGAAATCTTGGACCTAATAAATTGGAAGTTAATCAGGGTGATCTCTAGATCCCAAGCCAAGAATCATTCTGCCATCCTTAGGACTGGTCAGGTGAAGTTGACCCCTTCGGTCAACCAACCTCCAAATTAGGTCACAAAACCAAAACATCTAAAGTTCAAGTGAGAACCCTAAAGCACCTTTGAAATAAAAGTGGTAGACTTAAGAGGTCAAGGTCCCCATTCTAGTCTACCTAGAATCTCAGTGACAAGAGAGGTCGGGTGGGGGAAACCCTATAACCAGTGGGGATGCTCTACCGTGTAGGGGTCATTGCGGGACTCTCCTTCTCTGGCTGCCTAGGTAATTCTCAAGTGGAAGACCTTCTGATCCGGGGCTATCATCTGCCCTGAACCTCCATAGTCATCCAAACATCTTTTGGGTGCCTCGATTGGGTCAAAAACATCTCCAGTCCCTTTTCTCTTTAGAGTACACACATAAAACTTCAGTGGGACTCTTTATTCAGATCTAATCGCTTCATAACTTGATTCTACATCTTGAGGAAAACTCTGATTCTACATCTTGATTCCACTACTTGATCCAAATATGCAACCAAACCACTTAGGACTACCATTCAGGAAACCTGAATCCCAGAGATCCATGAGAGATAGGATGATTGAGGATGCCCTGAGATTCTATGAAAAAGAAGACAAAACCTCAACACCAGTAGAAAACATTCAGGTTGATGTCCCAACAACCACAACCTTCATCATAACCTATATCCAAGTGTTATTAGCAGAAGCCACAAAAGGGTCAACCCGAGACATGCTCATCACAGGATACATTAAGATAGAAAAATTACACAATATTAAATACCTTCAATGCATAACAAATCCTCTACTTTGGGAACAACACCAAGATGATCTTGAAAAATGGGAGGAAATGATGAGATGATTGAAATAAATTATCGATCAGAAATACCCGTACATGCCAGATGATGAACCATCTTGGAATAATATCGAGGATCAATTTGATTTCCTAGATCTCGGGTTTGAGGCACAGAATGGTTGTGGATTCCCAACCCAGATGGAGTACAATGTGCCTGATAATGAAGAAGGTTGGGAAGTTCCAATGGCAGAACACAATGTTGAGTTAACCCTAGACCATGAATCACCAGGCTTAGAATTCCAAAACTCCTACAATAAGGGAAGTAGAACTGAACCTCCTGAAGGTGTAAATTCCGCCCCTTTTTCTGATAAGGTGACCCTCGAAGGTTATTCGGACCTAGATTCTAGTGATTCAACCCACATCCTAAGCCCATAATCTAGATCTGAAACCTATTGGGAAGATTTCGAGGCCCCATATGAGAAAGAACAAATTTTCAATGAAGAATATGACTTTGGGCCTCTATTTGATGAATATCTCTCACCAACATCCTCAGAGAAACCAATCAATTTTTTAGAAGTAATGCCAATTTACGATACAGGAATTGAGGAATTGGACGAGTGGGGTTTCAATTGGGTCTGTCCTACCAGCTTGGAACCTGAGCCTCTACCAGATAAGGACACATTTTTAAGCTCAGAATTGACATTCAGGCTAGACCCCGTCAGGCTGCTGAATCTACAGCATATGATTTATTCTATGGTGGAACTCATGATCGTGAATCTCATTCAGATTTTGATTTTTGCAAACTCTCCGATGATTTCGAATCTGACAATAACATTAGAGAAAATCTACTTCCTAATTATAACAAGCCAATCTACGACCTTAGCTCACATGACTCATTCTCTAACTCTGATTCTGAGGTCTCGGTTCCCGAGATCACTGATTTCAGTTCAGGTTCCAGTGACATGGAATCATTTCTTTTCGATGCTCAGGAATTAGAACTAGAAAATGACAAGAGTGATTGCAACCCAGAATACGAATCCTTTCTTGACTCCAATGTCCAGTATCCCATAGACACTCTCTAGGCAATAACTTTTGATTTTGAAAGTTACTATGAGGACTCTCTACATGAGACCACCTGTCATTCCTTTCTAGAAGAGCCCTTATACACAATTCTCATTGAAGCCACCTCTTCCACACATACTGAACCAATCAAAACCCATTCTCAACCCCAACCCACAACCGGACTCAATTTCTATTCTGATTCACCTCTTACTGAGCCGTTTGCAGATGATTCAACTCCATATCTATACTAGGCATCAGACATTGATCAGACTGAAAAATATGCTCCATTCTTTGATCTCCCCTGTAGGGTTTCCACACCATCCACTAATCATTTTTTGGAACCCTACTCTGACCAGGCTGATTCGACTCAGCCTAAACCCGAGTTTGCACTTCCATATCCATCCGAGCCACATTGCATATGGTGGGTTCCGCATCTGTTGTTCTACATCTAGCAATCCAACAGACTAATTGGGTTTGGGCTACATCATTAGCCTGTTGATCTTAACAAGCACCTGGTTGGACCAACCAGGATCTTAATCAAGGTGCTTGTTTTACAAAAATCCACTGATTTAACCACTCCCTCTCCATCCCATGTTTCGCTCGGCTAAAGGCGTTAAATTTAGCGCTTAATGGGAGGCAACCCGTCTGATTATCTGTCTGTACTCCACATCTATTGCACCTTGAGTTCAGCATTAAACAGTCGATCCCACCTCTGGTACATGTATCAGAGCTTGAAATCATTCGCATCAGTCACCTCCTGACCCATTCACCCACCTGATGTATCCTGTTCTAAGTCCTTGAACCCAATACTGTTTCACACCCTCCATTTTTAATGAGGATATTGCAAAACTTAGGCATGAGTGGTGGTAAAGTGCATACATACAGAACCAAGAAAAGTCAGAAGGATTCTCACAAAAAATTCACATATGTCAAAAACACAAAGAGGAACTTGAAAAAATTATGAAAAAGAACAAAAAAATGGAGGGAGGAAATTTTGTGAGCCACATAATCATGAGGAGGAGAAAAAGAGCAAAATGACAAAAAGGAGCACAAAATGAAAAAGAAAAAGAGATAGTCATTAGTAAGAGATTAAGGAATTAACCAAAGTTCTAGACCACATCAAGAAGATAAAGAATGAAAAAAAAAGTGCTAGTGAGACAAAAAGAGATTAGCAGGAACGCTGATCTTAGGCCTTTTGGGGTTGACCCTTAGGCTTAAAAATTCACGTATCCGCTAAGATCTGGATAATCCTCAAGAGGTTGGGGAAAATGCGAAGCTTAAGTATTAGGTCTAAGGCTTAGGGAGTATTCAACCTTGTTAACTGACCTTCGATTTGAGGGATTCGATAACCTAAGCACCCCAACCCACACACAATCTGGTTCAGTGTGCATAACTATCAAAATCACACAAAAGCATTTTAATGTTCTGAAAAAAATCGCCTAGATTAGGAGCAGCCGATCAACACAAGTTGATTTGTACGAGTTCCCAATGCAGAGAGGCGGGAAATTCCCCTCGAAGATGCGTAACATATCATCTCCTCGGTGCTTGTCACTTAGGATATTTAAATATCCTACCGGGGGCATGTAAGCACTCTACTAGTTCAGATACCATGGACGGCATTATCACGAAATGTCAATTGCCAGGGTCTGAATTTAGCCATGGAACGCCATGGGCAGGATTATCTCGAAATCTCAAAAGGCAAGGTTCTGGGGGTTGCCATGGGTGGTGCTATCACGAAGCATCGATTGCTAGAGACCCTTGAGGATTGATGATAGGGATGAGGAATCTGATACAGACTATGTTGAGAAGCCAATGCAAAGCTAGAAATAAATAGAAAAGAGAGAGAAAACTCTCCAAAAAAATAAATCTTCTATCTCTCTCTTACAAAAATGCACTACAAACTAAACCAAGGCTAAAAATGTCTCAAGCACGGGTGCTTTAACCGTGGAGTTCAACAAATCCTAGGATAGTTCCTATGGGCCTTAAAAACCTTCATGGAGGACTGAGGCTAAAGCTAGTCAAGTCCGGATTTTGGTTGGTACTTGAGTACCTGTAGGCCTATTGTCGGCATTCTGACCTAATCACAAAAGAAAAAGAAAAGCACTTATCATAACTGGTGACAGAAACTCAGGGTCTAGAATAGAAGTTAAAACCTTGAAATTTTGCTAAGGGACTAGCAAAATCTAGGCATGGGGGTATGATGAGAGCCTCATCATGAGTCCTAACTAGCTCATTTTGACCTAAGAAAGTGAACAAAAGCTTCTACATAACCTAGAGAAGGGCCTAATTCAAGGAATAAGTGTTCTGAGAAGAAAACATGAAATAAAGGTTAAAACTGCAAGCTTACCATCGCAGTACGTCAACGGGATTTCTCAAAGGCTAAACAAAAGTCAAATGGTCTGAATAAGATAAAAGGTGGGTTGGTTTAGTCAGAAATGGGTTCATGTGCAGTCTAAGAATTAAATGACATCTTCTAACCCTAAAACAGATCCGTTTAATTCCAAAAGGTTATGGATAGGATAAAAATCAACTAAGCCCTCTAAAATTCATGGAAAAATTTCCCCAAGGGCTTAGAACCTTCAATTTGGCCTTTGGAACCTGTTTTGGCCAAAATTGGGGTCTTAGCTCATTAATTGACCTAATTTGGGTTTTTGTGAAAATTGTCCAGTCAAACGTAGTCAAACCTAAAATACAACTTCACCATTGGATTCCTTAGGTTCAAATTAGGTTTGTATCAAAATTTTGACCTAAGGGAAGGTCATCTTGACCTACTTTGCAAAATAGTACACCTAATTACATTTCGACCCCTATCTTTTGAAATTGATTGCACATACCCCCCTAACTTCCTCACCACTCTTAAAATTAGGTCCCTCCACCATTAAAGTGGAGGAATCCTACTCCGACGAGGAATGGAGGGGGAGTACTCCCTGATTCCTCAGAGATCTCCTCCCAGATTTGGAAGGGAGATTCTCTTAGGAATTCCCTTCCATCTGAGCTTGGTCCTAATCTCTGATTCGCACCCAATCTCTCCTGCGAACGCACGAGAGATCTGGGTCTCCAACGGTTTCCATCTCTAGTGAGGTCTCTTGTGCTTGGAAGCTTGTCTTCCAAGCATAAGAGTCCCTGCCAACGACTATAAAAGCACCACCACCTCCGACCGCATCTCTTCAGCTCGACTTGGCTGGAGACGTCTTCTCCTCCAGTCAGGAGTCCAGCGAGCCCTCCTCCTCTTTCTCGTCACTCTGCCACAATACTAGTGGCAGAGCCACCTTCACCACCTTCCTCCGCGTCGTGCAACACTAATGTGCACGCCTCTAGCCCCGTTGTCGTCACCGCTCTTCCTCCACTGGACATCGTCTTCTCCAACGGCAATAGGTACTGCTAGCCGCCTCCTCTCCCCCTTCGTCCACTTAGCTAGGTTAGAATTACTCCTCTCTATCCCCTCTTTCTATTTCCCCTTTTCAACCTCTCGCAGCCACTATCCACCGCCATCTTCTCCATCTCCAGTAGCCCACCGGCGAGGTGCTTCCACCGCTCCGCACCTCCACACACCTCGCCAGACATCTCACCACCTCCGCCATCGTCCACTGATCACCTTCCGCCGATCTATCGACCGCCAACACCTCCCTAAATGCCTCCCGATCAAACCCATAAGCACAGCTATAGGGTAACCTAGGCATGCACGCCTAGGCCGCCCCATGGCCTGCCACCCACCGTCTCACCTTCACCAAGACACGGCGAAGCTCCTCATGTGTTTTAATGGGGCCACAAGGCTGTATTCATGATCTTCAGATCGACACCCCCTTCGGCCATTGGCGTTGAAGCAAGGAGCTTGCAGCAGTGCTCCAAGTCGCATGCTCCAGACGTCAGAGTCCCAGGTGAAGCGGATTGGTGTCACGAACTCATACATCCAGGAAATTGGCTTAGTGAGTGACCTATCAGCAGCAATCGAAGAAGACACCTTGCGGGTGTGAACTCAGAAGCAGGTGGGACATTTAGTCCCACCTCGTAAACGCAAGAGAGTGGTGAGCACCTTAAATTGGATTTGTGCTTTCTTCTCATCACCTCAAGTAACACAGGGGTGAGGTCCCTCACCCTCACTTCCTCACGCCTCGTCTGCGACCCCTGCCACCGCGAACCTGGCACCCGACCCGATTACCTAGACCTAGAACTCCTCGTGCATCACACCCACGCTGGTGCACCTGGACCCGGGCGCCCAAAACTCAACCCAATTACTCGGCTCTAGGAGAGCGTACGTAAGAGAGAAATAGAGAGAGAGAGATGTGGGGGAGGGTAGGGGATAGGTTTTGTTTCTGTGTGCATGCGCAAGGAAGAAGAAGGGAGAGGAAGGCGTAGCTTGAAGCTAAGGCAAGGTGAAAGCTAAGTAGGGAAGGAAGGACTTAGCCGAAGGAAGGAAGGAGAAGAAAGGCAGAAGCCAAGGGAAGGAGAAGCACTGTAGCAGAGGTGCAGCTGAAGAAGAAAGAAGAAAGAAAGAAATCAAAGAGAGTAGAAGAAGATTGCAGAGGAAGAAGGAGAAAGGCACTGTGCAAGAGAAGATAGGGAAGGAAGAAAGGCAAAGGAATAAGATCCAAAGAAGAAGGAAGGAAGAAAGAAATCAAGAGCTGCAAATGGCCAAAGTTAGAGAAGAATAGAAGAGCTAAGGAAAGAGGAACGTCAGAGAAAGAAAGAAAGAAGAAGAAAAGAAAGAAGAGAAAGCAAAAAGAAGGAAATGAGAGCCATCATTTAAGACGTCAGATTATAGAATCAGACGTCCAATTCTAATCTTTTTCTATATTTCAATTCCTAAACTCTTGCATTTATACTCTAAATTAGGTTTTGAGTAACTTTAAGTGTTCAATTACATTGATTAAGATTAGTGTATAGATTCCATTTGGTCCCTGTGTTCAACCTCGGATACTTAGGTTTTCGAGTAATAAATTCTTATTTGTTTTTGAGGCAATTTCATCTATACTACAACACATCTTTTTAAAACCACGATCTAGCCTCGTCAACATCAATCTTTGAAAAATCAAGTATAAATCTTCTATAAAATCGAACATGCCTGAGAAAAGATCAGATGCCCTTGTTCGAGTCAGGAATTGGTACATTTGAGATCTGATTGATCTTAGCTCAATCTACTTGGATACCTCATTCAGATACGAGATGGCCAAGTACAATGCCCTCTGGAACCATAAAATGGCTCTTCTCCTAGTTGAGGATAAGATTCACTTCAATACAACATTTTAAGATCTTTGACAAATTATCCAGACAAATATCAAAAGTCTCCCCAAAGATTGAAAAATCATCCATAAATACCTCCATATATTCACCTACTATCTCGGTAAAAATGGCTAGCATGCACTTTTGAAAAGTCACAGGTGCACTACAATGCTCAAATGGCATCCTTCGGAAAGCAAAGGTTCCAAAGGGGCAGGTGAATGTTGTTTTCTCTTGATCTTCAAGGTGGATTGCAACTTGATTATATCTAGAGTAACCATCCAAAAAGTAGAACTTATTACCAACAAGTTTCTCAAGGATTTGATTACTGAATGGTAGAGGAAAATGTTCCTTCTTTGTAACCATGTTGAGTCTGCGATAGTCAATGCAAACTCAGCATGAATTCACAATTCGTGTGGGAATGGTTTCTCTAGATTCAGTCTTGATTATGGTGAGTCCTGCCTTTTTAGGTACCACTTGAATTGGAGTCACCCAAGGGCTATCAGATATAGGATAAATGATGTCAGCATCTAGCCACTTGATGATTTCTTTTTTTATGACCACCTTAAGATTCAGATTTAGTCGCCGCTATGCTTCATGGGAAGGTCATGCCCCATCTTAAATAAAGATGCGATGAGTACATTAATTGGGTCTAATCCCAGTGAGATTGTGTAGAGTCCACCTGATTGCCTTCTTATGATCTCGTAAAATCGTGATCACTTTTGATTCTTGAGATTCAGAACGATGTGAATTGATGATTACTGGATATGTTTGATCAGGTTTGAGATAGACGTATTTAAGTGTGTCAGGCAATGGTTTAAGTTCAATCTTTGGATTAGAATCAACAACAAACTCTGGGATGGGATTTTCCACTGCAAAGAGGGATAGAGATGAGTCATGTGATTCAACGTCTGGATCGAGTAGAGATTCTGATAGTGGGTTTTCGTCCTGAGGGTAAATGATATCAAAAGAAGGGTCTTCTTGTTCTAAGGAACTAGGCTAATCCTCAAGAGTAGAAATTAATTTAATCTCCTCAATCCACTTGCAATCTAATCCTCGAGAAGCCCTAAATATATCAAGTTTAAGTGTCTTCTCCCTAAACTTTAACTCTATCTTTCCATATTCACAACTTATGTTGGCCTTTACAGTGGCCAAAAAGGGTCTCCCTAAAATAATTGGGGTATCTGTAATGTGTTCGAGTACTTCCATATCAACTACAATAAAATCCACTGGGAAGTAGAAGTTCCACACTCTAACTATGATATCTTCCAAAATTCCTTTTGGTGACTTAATAGATCTATCCGATAGTTGCAAAGGCACATTGGTAGGCTTAAGGTTTTCTATCTCAAAGTGTTCTACCAAGGAAGATGGAATAAGATTGATGGATGCTACTAAATCAAGGAGGGCTTTATCAAAGCACTGGTCCCCAATTATACAGGAAATAAATGGAGATCCTGGATCTTTCTTTCTCAAAGGAAGCGTACTCGAAATAACTGAGGTCACATGCTCAGAGAGTACCACAGTGCTCCCTTTCTTTGGCTTACGCTTAGGAGTACACAAATCTTTTAGAAATTTTGCATAAGTCGGGATGTGTTTAATAGCATCTAGGAATGGGATGTTAATGTGAACCTATTCAAAAATCTTAATCGAATCTTCATCTAATGTAACAGGCTTTTATTGTTTCCTAGATTTCTTCAATGCTTCTGGGAATGGGACTTGGATATCCTGTTCTACTGAGGGGTTACCCTGATCACAAAATTAGCAGGAATTGCGGGATTAGGTGAATCACCTCTCATGGGTGTAGAAACATGAGCTGTTCTAGATGTACTAGGGTCTTGGGATTGCAAACGTGGATCTATGGGGTCCCTAGTGGAAGTCCCACAGTGAGTTGTAACAAGTTAATACCAGCATGTGAGGAAGTAGGGGAAGATGTAGATGCTTGATTCTGGAAAGATGGATTCGGTAGCAAAGATTGATTTGAAAATGATTGTTGAGATGCAGATACTCATATTCGGGAAGTGCAGAGGGTGGGTTTTGATTCAGATTCAGGGAACTTGATTCACAAAGTGGGCTTGTCCTTAAGTCGAATGTTGACCTCCTGGGTTATACCTATGGATTTGGATATTTCTAGGGTTTAGAGCTAGCTGGGATGGAAGGGCCCCTAGCTGATGAGACATAGCTAATTGTGTGATTTGGGCCCTAAGGTTAGCCAATTTTGTCGAACAATGTCGTTGGACTCCAGGGAGAGCTTCAACATTCTGACGCTAGTTCTCAATTACAGCTCACAAAATCTGATTGAGCTACCTATCTCTATTTGGCCTTGAGTAGTTCTGCATACTTGCGTGAACGGGCCTCGCATTTGGTTGCTGAAATGGCAATGTAGGCGAGTTTTGTCAAGTCTAATTTGAATATGGTGGTCTCTGGTTTTGATCAAACCAAGAGAAATTGGGGTAGCTACGCCATCTAGGATTATAGGTGTTTGAATATGGGTTTGATCTTGTAGTGTATCCCTAAATGACGTGAAAATTATAAGGATTTGGCATGTTTTCCACAAAAGAAGGTAGTGGGGAAAGAGATGGAAATGATGGGACAAAGGTCCCTCCTTGGGTTGGTGAATGAGTAGGGGGAAACCTAAGGAAGAAGGATCTCTAGAATCCATATTATTCACAAATTCCCTCCCGCAAGAATTTACGAAATAGGTAAACACGTGAGATTTTTCATAGCAAGTAGAGGTGTAAGAGTCTTCATCGTGTTTCGGACCTTGCTGAGATGCTTCGCTACGATGTCGACCTTGTCTAGTTTCTCAGCTATAATCTCTAAATATGTTGAACTGGACGAGTTCTTGAACTTGTGAATGCCCTTATGATGCAAGTTTTGATGCGGAGTTTGGTACGTGTTTCCTGACGTGAATTGTGACATGGATGCATTATTGATCGAGTTTACCATCCCTTCAAACAATTCTGAGTTGGATTCTTTGTTGTAGTTTAGAAAATTCCCTCCACAAGAGGCATCGACCAGACTGCGAATGCCCTCTTTCAATCCATAATAGAAAATGTTAATGAGTTGCCAATGAGGGATGTTGTGATGTGGGCATTTCCTTTGTAATTCATGAAAGCACTCCTACGCTTCATGAATTGGTTCTCCTTGGTTTTGAGTGAAGGCCGTGATTGCTCACCTAAGGGCATTGGTGTGACCTATAGGAAAGAATTTCTTCAAAAAGGTAGATTCGAGTTCATCCCAAATCAAGATAGGTCGTACGATGGTGCAGTACTGATGAGTTGATTCTCACTTAACAGGATGATAATTAAAATGATTTGTCGTTTGTATTTTTAAGTGGTAGAAAATCGACTAATCAAAGTATTGAATTAAAATAAACCACTTGAGATAAGAGCGAATCGTATCTACAGTGAGGCAATGGCCTATTAAAATTTACTACTATTTAAACCCAATGCTCACTATTGACTTCTAAAAATCAAGCCAAAATCCCCTTTAGATTAGGTCATCAATGTCTAAATATGCTGGAATGGTAGTTATGAAGAATAAAAGGAATGTGCTCATAAATGTGCCACAATAGAATATCCAATAAATTAAAAATCCTCTCCCCATAATTGCATAACATGTAATTATTAATTAAATGTAAAACAGAGCACTTTGCGAGCTCTCCACGCACTGAGGAAGCGATGGATGGAGGTGAGGAGCTCGCCAAATGACAAGCCGTCTGAGCTGCTTCCAATGGTGATGGTGGCGCAGCAAATGGTTTCCAGAGTCGATAGCAGCGAGGAGGAGTCGGTGGTGGGTTGCTGCTGTTGAAGACGAGGGAGAGGTGGCGATGGTTGCTTGCTGCTAGAGGAGAGCACAAAGAGGAGAGGGGTGTGCATGTAGCTGGGGATGCATGCTGGAGTGTAGTGCGTGTGTGCGGCTGGGGCTCAGGTAGGTGGTGGTGAGTGCAGTGACCCTGCTAAGCGCAGCGCAATAACGATGGTCGGCACCCACACGTGAGGAGAAGGTGTTGTGAGAGGAGGTGAAATGGCACAGGCCGCGCATGCTGCGCTACTACACGCGGAAGCATACTGCTGGCCGCGCATGGAAAGGGAGACGCGGGCGTGCATGGTGGTGTAGCGGAGGGGCGGTGGTCGCGCACAGGTTGGAGGTGCAACAGGAGCAGGTGGTGCACGGTTGAGGAGATGGTGGCGCACAGCAGCTACGGGTGTGGTAAGAGGGGCGCAGGCATGCTGCTGGCTATGCACGGGAGGTGAGCGCACGCGAGAAGGATGGAAGTGGCACGCTGCATACGTGTGAAGGAGGTAGTTGTTGGTGATGGTTGTGGTGGGTTTCATTGAAGTGAAGGAGAAACAGAGGAAGAGGAAGAATGAAGAAGAAGGAGATGGAGAGTGATGAGGTGTGGAGATGGGAAGGGGAGGGGTGCGAGGTTCTCTTGGCGTTGGAGGAGTAGGTGGTTGCATAAGGCGTTGTTGGGTTGTTAGGGAAGGTGATGAAGGTGGAAGCATGGTGGTGCGAGGCTCTGCAGACGACGATGCGGGCTATCACCTGACACGTCCATGGTGGCGGAGCTATCACCAGGGTAGAGGCCCACAGTGTGGAATGGATGAGCTCCAAGGTCTGCACGGTGGTGGAGTGGGATGATGACCTCCGGAGCCAAGTCGATGGAGATCTCTTCTTATGCTGCACGAAGGTCAAGAGGGAGATGGAGCGTCGCATGTCGATCATCAATGCAAGATCTGCATTCACAACCATGACATCGATAATGAAGGTGGCCCTGCAGCTGTTGAAAGAAGAAAAGTTAATAAAATAAAACAATAAATCAAGGGTTATTTATCTATAAGACCTTAGAAGAAATGTTAAATAAAAACTCTACATGTAATGCAACCTATTTTAATGCATGATATTCTAAATTAATTCTAAATGATATTATCAATGCATGTAATGCATGAAATGCATGAAATAGGTAATTTTATGTTACCCTATTTACATATCACTGTATTTTACATAAATGTACATGTTAACTTAATGTCCAGGCATTAAAATACATAAATAGCCCACAAATGTGGGCTCATCAGGTACCAATAGGCGGCTTTTTCTTTGAGGCTAAAGGAGAACAACTTCATGAGTAGGATTTCCCAATTTCAATTTCGAGGTCTAAGAGTTTGAGATAGATTTTTGAGATCTTCAATGTGCTGGAATGGATCCTCGAATACATACCTGTGAAGTGTGGGATTAGACCTATAATGTTTGGCTTTAACTCTGGGTCATTTTCCCTAATGGGAATCCTAACACTATGCTCTACTTGAGCATTAGATGGATTGTAATAATCACAGAGTAGAGGCCTAGGGCGAGGTGGAGGAGGAGAAAAATTAGGGGGATCAGGACTCGCCTTAGGTCGAGGAGGAGGACGGGCCTGTAGATTCTGAAGATTCTGAAGAGCAACCGACAATAGATTAATTTGACGATTCTGCTCGAGCATCTGCAAATTCTGGTTCAGGAGTGCCTCATGGATATCAAAAGGCAACATCTTCCCCTGACTAGAAGAAGGGATCTAGGGATTCAGGTTCTGCAGTTGATCCGTAGAATCAAATGCAGAAAATGCGGAGAAATCAGACGGTAAAATTGGTTGCTGCAGTGCAACAGACTTAGGTAGACCTGTCAAAGGAGATATGAGAGGATGCTTCAGAGATCACCTCCCATGCATAAAACTCATAAAATGTGTAAAGGCACACTCACACCACTGCGTGAAATAGCGGCAAGCAAAACCTGTAAAAAGTGCAAAAAGTAGGTTTTTCTTCTTTTCAAAGGAAAAGATCCTAAGAATACATGTAAAATATATAGGGATGCAAACAAGTAATATATCAATCCAAAATACTCATCCTATACATGTCTATGTATGTACGTATCCTAAAGTTCAAAGGTCTAAGGACTTGGATCGAGACCGCTCACTACTGGCTCCTTAGGGCTCTAGTAGTAAGACAGACTTGTTGATCTTCGACCAAAGCTCTAAGAGGTGCAAAGAGGAGAGATAGAAGTATAAGACTCATGTCACTCTAGTGATCGTGCTGTGTGCATGATAGCATGCAACAGACGTGTTTGATAAAAAACCGCATGAATCTACAAAAAGATATATGTCACAAGTTTTTAAAATTCCACTTTTTAGTTAATTCCTTTCAAAATGATAGAAAGTAGCAACAAATGACCGCATTTTATATCTTTTCAAACATTTATATGGTCTTTCTTATAGTCAAAAGACAAGGATCTATGTGGGTCTTTGTTCGCATGTTTCTTTTCCCACTGATGTGAGATCAAAAATCCCGAGTCAGATCGTTAGATACTAGTAGGTATATGAACTCCTAAGAGTGTATGACTAATGATATGTTGCTGCTAGTCAGGAAAGATGTATTTTCACTATTTTTTATATTTTATAACTAAGATGCAACAAACAATCTAATCTAAAGACTAAGGAAAGAAATTCTCACAATGGGCATATACAGCGAATATGCGAGAAAAATATGAAACAGAAAACCCACCTTTCCCCTAAGTGAAGATATCCCTGAAAGAAAAAAACAAAACAAAAACAAAAACTAGTTAGAAAGAAACTATTTACAAAGTTAATAATTAAAAATGATAATGGCATATAAAATTTATAGTTAGCTCCCTGACAAGGGCGCCATTAAAATGATGGTACAATTCTCAACACAGTTAATTAAATTTATTAGTCTTAATTAATCGTGAAAAGATTAGACTTAGGTTAACTTGAATCATTAGGCTGTTGTCGTTAATTGTAGTATAGGGTCAAGTTAACCTAACATTTTAGGTATAATTTCATTTAACTAGTTGAGTCCAGGCTATTCATTGGGAGGAATAATTTGTAATTTAATTTACCATTTTTATTATTTAAACTAATTACTTTAATAATTATAGAATATGTTAAGCTCATGAATAATTGCTCAAGAATTCATCGATTAAAACTTGCAACTATTCCATTAATAAGAGAAGTGTACATGAAAGATTTTCAATGAATAATGAAAGTACATGAATGATTATTACAAATGTTACAAGATGTAAGGCATAAAATAAATACAATGAATACAAAATGCCTTTTATAACAAAATAAACTTCAAATATGCCATCTCTCAGCCTTCAGCCTTTAATCAGATGTCTAATGAGAAAATTAGACAACTTAAAAATTAAAATCAGACTTCCACTTATAGCATCAGACATCTGTCTCCTCTCTTCTTTTCTCTTTATTTAATTCTTCTCTTCCTCTTTCTTTGATTTCTCAATTCTCTCATTTCTCCTTCTTTAATTCTCTCTAATCTCTTTTTATTCACTCTATCTTAATTTCTTTCTTCTATAGTTTCTTCTTTACCTCTCTTCCTTCTCTCAAGTTATCTCTCCTTTAACTTCTTGCCTTAGCTCCTTTTGTTCATCTCTTCTTCTTTTATTTTTACTATGCAACTTATTCCACACTTAGCCATTTTCTTGACTCAAACCCACTCTCTCTTTACTTAACAAAAATTTTGTTAAGTGGGTGGCTAGGGCTTTTCGGGGATAGATAGCACTCGCAAGGGTGCATCCAAACCCTACTAAGCCCAAGCCTAGTTTTCATAAGGTGGATTTTTATCCAATTTAACCATGCGCAGTACTGGGCCTAATCAGGCCCACATACTTACGCCCACCCAGACCCACACACACAGAGGTGTGCTCACACATGCACATCACATGCACCGCACGTGCTCAATGAGATCAGAATGGTCAGATGGATTAGGTGCACCCAGCGCTTAACAATTGAAGCGCTAGGTTCACCTTTTCGTATTATACCAAAGCATGGCACCTTCAACTCTTGAGGTGGGACTTTCCTAGTCGATTCTTCTTCATGCAGCTTTGTCTGCAGGCAGATCTTCAAGGACTAATTTTGATTGACACAAAAGGTCAAATCAACCAAACAAGGGCTCAATCGAAAGCTCTTGACCGTAACTTTCCAATTTGATCACCAATTGGGTGATTGGATCACTTTTGATTCGATGATTCAAAGGAAGAACATGGCTGTCTCGCCATGCCTGGAATGAGCTCTCAGAGAGGAATTTCAGGTCAAACAACCTTTAAAGAGGTTATTACCTCTCTATTGTGGGTCTGGAATGCTTCAGAGAAGTATTCCGCAAGGATTGAGATACGTTATGAGCTCAGAAAGAGCAATAGAAGGCTCAGAAGCTGTAGAGCTTCGATCTCAAGTTTAGAGCTCTGATTTCAGAGTTCAATCAGGTCATCAAAGAGATAAAAGTCTCGAGAAGTAACTCAGATCAATTCAGTGCATTGAAAATCATTGTTCTGGGCAAAGATTAACTTCAACTCTTGACAAAAACATTAAGAATAGCTTTGGGTTCCAGTTTGAACCCAAACTATACAGATGATGTAATTCACCTTGAATCTTAATAAAACTTACTCAAATCAGCCTTAAACAATTTTAAATCGAATCAGGAACTTAACTAACCCATTTAATTAGAGATTCAAGCTTAATTTCCTCAAATCGAATTTTGGTTTGACCAAAATTAAGTAAAGAGTTGACTTTTAAATCCCGAGATTTATAGATCAAATTAAGGACCTAGATAAGTCTAATTAAACCTCAGAAAGTTGTTCAACATCTCAAATTAGGGTTTTCAGCACTCAGCAAGTGTTCTCAGGTCTCGCCACTTGAGCTCGAAAGGTGCTGTGTTTGACAGATCAGCTCAGAGGTTCTAAGATCCAAGTGACACCTAGGATAGATTCTCTGTAGTCTATACATGCTTAAGAACCTATTTCCTAGTTCTAAACCTCAAGTATAATGCTTCTCCAACTCCTCCGAAGTTAAGGAAGACAAGACCATCAGATGGAATTATTTGGTAAAACACAAATCTAATTAGTGTCTTTTGATCTTTATCTCATAAAGATTTGATTTGGAGCTTCTTAGATACTTTAGAAGGCTGAGGTTCAAAATTCAACTCATCGGAGTTCGTCGGAGCTCCAGTGAATGTTGTTCTTAATTGACAGAGAGTGAATCTTCATGAATCAGTCAAAGAAGATCATAACTATACTCCTAAGGTCACCATGAACCTCAAGAGCTCATCAAGTATAGCAATTGATGATTTGAAGTGTAGATTTATAAGATATGTAGTGAATCGCGTCTTGAGTTCACTTGAACTCAAGAGCTTCCCTCCCACTCAATTGAGTGAGGGGAAACGAGCAAGAGGATGAGGTGATGGCATAGAATTGATTAATTAGATGGATTAACTCCTTTGAGCTCGCCATTGGCAAAGCTTAGAGGTTGAAGGTGAATTTAAGCATTTCGTATATAATGAACTATTAATCAAATTAAAGGGTAAATTGAGGTCCTTGTGATATAAGGAAGTGACGGAGGACCTCTGATGTATGTGAGATAGGACTGGGATCTTCTCCATAGATAGTGAAGGTCCTCAGTTGAAGGTGATGTGGTTTAAGTGTGTAGGTGGCTAATTAAATGAGGAAGAAGGTGGAAAGTGATCATGGTGAGGTAAGGAGTATGAACAAGTGGATAAAAGCATTAATCAAAGTCCTGTGAGACCGGATTTAGGCTCATTAGAGTCAGGGAAGAAAGTTGCAGATAGGTTTACACTAAGCTAATTAACTACTTAACTAACTAAATCTAATCTAGACAAAAAACTAAGCTAATCTACGATTACTTGGACGAAGGGGAAAGAAGATCTCCGTCGATGGCGCGTAATGGAGGAAGACAATCGAGGAAGTTAGATAAAACTCCGGTGAGGTTTGAAGCTGAGTAGCGAGAGAGATGGGGCACACAGGAGCCCTGTCACGACTCCTAGGAGGAAGAATAGATGAGAAGCAACAAGCTCCTCCGGTGGAGGTGCTTCGAAGAGGTAGAAATGGGTCACCGAAAGAGACGAATAGCCTATTATCATGCTCAGTGTGGGGAAGAGGGATAGGAAGCTGACTATAGAAATCGGAGGCCTCATGGTCTATTTATGGGTGGAGGAGGTGGTTTTGGGGGATGTACCTGGATGAAATAAGGTCTAGGTGCATTGTACTCACTGACATCGTCTCTAATGCTGGTGAGCTTCTTCGCCTGTCCTAAATAGGATTTGAGGAAGATCCAAACCATTGGATAAAGAGATGGTGGTGAGCGGAAGGTAGACAACCATGGTGAGGGAGTTTTGACAATGGATTGACGGTGATCGGGGAGTACGGTCACCGGACTTCCTCGTCCATCCATGGAGAGGATGAAGATGAAGAAGATGGTGGAGAAGTGTTCACAGGGTTGTTTGTGTAAATAGAGAAGGATCTATTTGTAAATTAAAAGAACTCTCTTGAAATAAAAGTTAAGGACCTAAACATAAATAGAGTTTCAAGGCTTATTTTAATTTATTTATTTTTCAACTTTTTATATATAATTATAAATTGGGTAAATATTATATTTATTCCTTGAAATTACATTTTTACCCTTTTTAGCTATATTTATTAAATGATTAATTTAAATTAGTTAATTAAGTAATTAAGTCATAATATTAACTAAGATAAAATACTTTTTATGCAGCTAATTATTATTATTTGAGTTCAAATTAATAATTAAATTATTAATAAGCTTAATTGATATTTAATTTTGCATTTTTAACTTATTTTGAAGGTCGTTAGTAATTTAACCCTTATAGTATATTTAACCCTGTATTAAGTGTATTCTTTTTTTTTTTGAAACTATTAGGAAAGCTATCGTGAAACGATAGCAATCCAGAGGGCATTTATTTCATACTAAACAAATAAAACACAGAGGATAGTTATATATTGGATCCCCATCTATGTATGAGGGACCAGCACTCATTTACAATTAGCTCACACCGAACTGGTCTCTCCTGAAATAACTTTTCATTTCTCGCCCTCCACACACACCACAGGGTAGCGGCCATACACCTGTATGGTCGTCCAGGTGTAGTAAACCTCTGCTAAAGGGATTCCCAAGTAGGTAGAGGTTCCTGACATATTTTCCTCCATAACTTGTCTATGACCAAACATGAGGAAAAAATATGAGACACACTGTTTGTGTGTAATCCACATAGATAACAGGCACTTAACGTTGTCCCCATTCTTTTGTGTCTAAAGTTACCCGTGATCAAGCCTTCCCTAGTGCAAAGCCATAGGAAAATTTGCACTTTCAGTGGAAACTTCAATAGCCATATTTTCTTATCAATCGGGTCACTCTCCACATTTGTGTTTGACCTGATAATCTTTTCATAAGCCTGCTGCACTGTATACTTCCCATTCCAGCCATATGTATCAACCACGCCCTGTCTTGGATAGATCTGCTGCAATGTAGATAGCAGATTTTGCCTATTCTCCCACTGCCGTATACCTATTCTGCAGGAATCAGATCCTTCAAGCCTCCAGCAGTTCCCTGAATCAGACCGCAGGCTGCTAACAGGGGCTTCTTTCTCTTCAGCTGCTGCATGTGCTCTTGGATAGGCATCTCTTAGAATCCCCATAGTTGACCACTGCTCATTCCACAAACTAAAATCACGACCATCTCCAAGCTTGGGCTGCATCAAATGCCCATTGGTTTTAATTGCTAGGATGATCGATCTCCAAAAAGGGGATGGTTTGATTGGATGTAACCTCTTCAGTGCGCTGTTGGATCCACCATTTCAATCTCTGATCAGGTCTGTCCAGATTTCTTCCTTGCCCTCAAAGATCTTGATCGCCCATTTGATCAGAAGAGCCTCATTGAATTCCTTAAGCGCCTTAATCCCTAGTCCACCCATTTCCTTTGGCCAGCAGATCTATTCCCACTTCAAAGGCTGCATGAACCTTCCCTCATGTCTAGCCACTTTCCAAAAGAATTTCTTCCACATTACATCTAACCATTTCCAAATAGATTTCGGGGCTTTAAAGATGCTAAAATAGAACACTGGGATAGAGGTTATCACTGTATTTAGGAGAATGAGCCTCCCACCCTTTGACAAAAATTTACTGCTCCACCCTTCCAGTTTAACAGAAATCTTGTCGAAAAGAACATTCCAATCATTCTTCTTCATTTTCGCATATCGTAATGGTAGCCCCAGGTATTTAATTGGCAACTTAGACCAAGGTGTACCCAATGTAGCCGCTAGTGTGTTTTGTTCCTGATCGTTCATGCCAAAACATATCAATGTAGACTTTTCCCTATTCAATTTCAGACCCGAGATGTCTCCAAAAATCTTCACCATATGCCCTAACGCATGGGCAGCAGGAGTGGACCCTTCCATAAAGAAAATCGTGCCGTCTGCATATTGTAAAATAGGAGCCAAAGTCCTCCTGTTCAAAAGTGAATATCCTCTAATGACACCCACCTCTGTCATTTTACATGCATATCTTGCGAGCCCATCAACTGTAAGATTAAAAATCAAGGGGGCTAGAGGACATCCTTGTATGACCCCACATTGAGGTTGAATCCAAGCACCACATAGTTTCCCATTGATCAGTGGGGAGAAGGAAGTAGTTGTGATACATCGCTTCATCCACTGGGTCCATGTGGGGGGGAAACCTCTCCGTTTGAAAACCTCCCAAATGTATGGCCAAAAAATCGAGTCGTAGGCCTTTTGAAGTTCACTTTCCACATGAATGCCTTACATTTCCTTCTGTGCCATCCACTCACCATTTCTTGGGCCAAAATGAAAGATTCTTGTAGGGATCTGTTGGGTAGAAAAGTAGATTGTACAGGATGGATCAAACTTTGTAGAACAGTTCTCAATTGTATTAAGTGTATTCTTAGTTAATTAACTAAGGAAACTAGTTAATTAAGGATAGTTAGGAGCCATGATAAGTCTCGCATCAAGTATCAGGGGGTTGGGTCCCCACATCTATATGCACATGCACATGCTCACCCACACACACACTGGCAGATCTGACCTAGTTTTGGATTCGAGAAGAGAGGGGCTTTTGGCTGAGGCTTTGCCCAAGGAGAAGTGGGTGGGCCAGTTTTGCGATTTGGGTTAAGGCTTATTTGAATTTCAAACATATTTTTTTTGCCGTAGCATTGTCTTTTTATTTTGAGTTTTATTGTGACGTTAATTGAGTAATTAATTTCTTTTGCATTAAACTCTTATGCTTTATATTATATTCAATTGATTAGTGGTATTTATGTGATTTCTTGCTCCCTAAGGCAACCTCAGAACTCACATTTCGAGATTATAAATTTTTAAATGTCTATTTTGCTCTAATCGCTATATTAAAACGTGTATTTTAAACCTCGATGAAAGCAAACGAACATTGTGCTTGTCCAATTTCAGGTCAACATCCCCCTCCTCTGACATCAATATGCATCTTCGATGAGCTTCAAGCTCTGAATCTTCGTGAAAAGTTTCATGCACACATGAGTACTTTTAGCATTCAGCAAGTGATTTCGACATCCACAAAAGCTTCTCCCCACCTTCCATCGGCATCTTCCACAACAGAGAAGGAAGCTTGCCTCAACTGATATATTAGGGATCTATGTGCAAAGAATTTCATTTTTTGAGGGTCTTTTTATCATTTTTCTTGAACCAATAAGTACTAATTTGCAAATATTATTTCTAAAGTGGTTTTATTACAATACGTGAATCCAATTTCTATTGTTTAAATACTCCCTAATCCATGCTTAATTAGTTGAATTGAGTCATTAAGTTTTAATTAGTGTGGATTTAGCTCCAATAAGTATGTCACTCAATTTCGAATTTCACATAATTCCTACCTTGCGATTAGTCCCACTGATTGCAAAGCAATCATGGGTTCTAATCAACCTAAATAATGTCTGAACCTAGCTTAATTTGTGGATATTGCACTAATATCTTGCATATCCTGCATTGCATCAATTTATTTAGAATAAGATGAGATATCCTGCTATTTAATGGTTTCTATTGCTATTTGCAGATAATAAAGTGATCCAAGATGAAGGAGATAGTGGATTAAAGCAATAAAGGAAGAAGAAGATTGATTTAGACAAGGGGAGTGAGGAGGATAGCCTTATCCCTACTCTTAGAAACCCTAGGGTAGCCTTCTCAAACCCAAAACCACCTCCATTAGGACACCTTAGCCTTAAAATCGAAACATCGATAGAACTATCCATGTTTTTATCCACTCTATCCCTCTCCCAAACACTTAGGAACCAAAACCCACCTTAGAAAACCTAAAATCCACTCTCAGCACCTTTTAGGACGTCCAGACATCTGGCTGGACGTCTCATTTCTGCAAAATATCAATCCAGGAAGCCAAAACACATACTGGCACAGAAATGGATGTCCAATTTACTATCTAGATGTCTAATTTCAGAGTATAAGACATCTGACCAGTCTTCTGGATGTCTGATACTATTCTTTAGTTCCTGATTTTGGTGCTAGAAGCCTGATCTTGACTATTTTGACCAAGAAACCCCACTAGACACCCTAGGAAACCTAATTAGAGACCTCCTAAGCCTAATCCACTATCCATAGCCCCACTTGTCCTATCCCTAACCCAATTGAACCATCTCATACTTAATTGGGTGCACCTACAGTTGATTCGGTGCACCTGAACCCAATTAGATCCACCCAGGATCTAATTAACTCATATCTATTAGGTTTACCTAAGCCTAAACACACACACACATCCAATTAGACTTGACCTAGACCCAATTAGGTTCACTCCTTTCCAATTAGACTCATGTTGAACGATTACGAAGCTACGCTAACGTGTTCGGTTTTGGAAAACCTGTCGTTGTAGTTCGAAAGCGAAGGATTCGTGTTCAACAAATAAAATTTATACCGAAATTAAAATTCTGGGTCGAACACAGGGAGGCGGACGTTTGATTTAAAAACTTCGCGTTTCGTTTTTATTTTGTCACGAAGAAATTCAATTTAAACTATCTAAGTATCTACAACAAAATGGAAGAGAGAGAGAGAGTAAGAGAGAGAGAGAGAATACTACACATGGAAATCAAAATGAGATGTAGAATAGACAAGGAATTTATCATAAAAGAGATCGTTCGTTACAACTAGAAAGCATAAAGCGATTACTCTAGAAAGCAGTAAATCTATATTAGAAAGCAGTAAAAAGAGTAGGGAGAGAGAATCCTCCTCGACGGTCGCTTGGAGGACGAGCCGGACGGGACGACGCCTGGACGAAGGAGAACGAAGCGGGATGAAGGAGGACGAAGCAGAAGAACGGGAACGAAGCAGCACGCCGTTGTCGTCGCGGGATCCACTTCCGAAGGGGGACGAAAATTTGGACTTTATCTCGCGAGAAGCATCCCGGGTGTGGGACAAGCTTCTCTTGAGCTTTGGAGAGGTAGAGAGGAGAAGGAAGGGATGAAAATTTCATATGGAGGGGGCCTCCTTTTATAGTTGCAAGGAGTGGGGGCAAAATGGACATTACACTTCCAAAACAATAAATGAGGGGTCTTTAGTGACGGATAAATCCGTCGCTAAAGCCCTCAACGTGGGCGTAGCCTCCGCGCCCACGCGCGCCCGCTCGGCTGCCCGCGCGTAACGCCTATGCACGTCCGCGAAATCTCAGCCGTCCGATCGCGAGATCGGACGGCTTAAAATCGCGCCTTCACCGTTGCCGCCTGCCTGCCTGCGCGTGCGATCGCGCGTTCACGCGCGCGTCCAATCGCGCGTCGGCGTTATCGGGCGCGCGCGACCGCTGGATCGCGATCGTGCGGTCAATTGGAGCGCACCCGCTCGCCTCAGAAATTGCTTGGCGAGGCTCGAACATGCGCCAGCGCCTCGCGATAAGGCGCTGGACCGCTGCGTTGCCTCGCCCAAATGCGTCCACAGCCGTTGGATTGAGATCCAACGGCGAAGAGGGGATGGGTGCGCGGTCTTCATAGAGTGTAGCCGGCCGTTTGGGCGGCCGAGATGGTGCCACATGGCGCCATCTTGGCCGTCCATCTTCTGGAAGTTGTAGATGGTGCCACGGATGTCGGATTGACTCGATTTTTGTGTCGTTGGGCTATGATCGTCGATCCGAATTCATCCGTGTGGTCGGATTTGCCATCTGAAGTGCGGATTTACACCATCCTGGCCCTTGATCTTCTAGGGTTCCCCGGTCTCTATCTGATGCTACGGATGCCTGATTAGGGCGATCTTGGAGTCGTTGAACTCCAATCGTCGCCCTGATCACATCCATACGGTTGGATCTTTGATCCGAGGCCCTGATTAAATGTTTGCCCTGTCCGAGCACATAAAAGGAGACAATTAACCTCCATTTTATTCAAACTACTCTAAATGCAAGATGATGCATGTTATGCAATATTTATATTATGAAATGCAATCCTATGCTTAAGAACATGCATAAATAGACATTTTAAGTAGTGTAAATGTGTTTACATCATACCCCCATGCCTATCTTTTGCCAGTCCCTAGCAAAAACTATATGCTATTTATAAAAGAATTAGGTTAGATTATTTAGACCTGAGTTATTTTCAATCATTAAGAAATTATCTACTTAAGAACTGAACTTTCAAAGACACAACAGTGCCCGGGTATCAGCCAAAATGCAGACTGCCTCAAGCCTCGCCTTATTCAAAGAAAAATTTCTTTTTCTCTTTTTACTCTTTTCTAATTTTTCTTTTTTTGGATTTTCAAATTTTAGGGTTTAAGAGTGGATTTCTACGGCCATTCAACTCACCCAAGATTTGATGAGAACCCTAAGTTTTAAGCATCTTATTATGATTGTGATAGACTCGTTGACCGGCAATTAGAACGGACTTCGGATTTCTACGCCTCTAGGTGACCTCAAAAAGAATTCTGCCTAAAGGTGTATCTTTACAACCGGTAGCTTTCTCCCTACTTTTATTTTTTTTAACGGGGTCAACACAAGGGTGAATCCAGTGTATATCTCCCCGGTTTATTCTACTTCTCCGCTTCTTCCTAAGTGTTTTGGGAATTTTTAGTGCATTTTCTGAGCTGGGTTCTGGACAACCGGTCGATGAGCTGTTACCACCGACAACTTGCCAGCCATACTCGTGCGGCGAAGTGTGGCTTATTTCTTTTTGTTCTTTTCTCCTTTTTGATTTTTTTTTTCTTTTGTTTTTTTTTTTTAAGTAGGTGGCTTCCCTGGTCTAAGATTTACCTAAAGGTAGCAAAAAGAGAAAGGTCCAGTGACTGGGCTCTGGACAACCTACCTATGGGCTGTTACCCACGATAACTTGCCAGCCATATCACCCTAGAAGGTTCATTAGCTACCCAATTTCCGTTAAAATCGCCAAACAACGAGTCAGTGCAAAGAAAGTGTGTAGATGCTTAAAACTCAAAATTCCCTTAAATCAGAGGGCGGGTTGACAAGTCGTGTACTTATCACCCAAACTTATTTATTCCAATTATAATAAAATTCAGGTTGGCGAGAACTCGAAAAACAAATCCACATTTTAGTGGATAGATAGGCTGATTAAGTCCAAAGACCTGAAGGGTCTTTGTGTTCAAACCATAATATAGTATTTCTTAAGATCGAAAATTTTCTTAAACCCAAATTCTCTTTCCTAATTTTGATTTTTTTTTTTTTATAAAACAAATCTACGGAGCTGACGAATGAATTCAAAGATAAATATCCACCCCCCCATGCCTATCTAATGCAATGTCCTCATTATATTAAAAAGACATAAAACAGAGTGGAAAAGCGTAGAAAGCACCTGAATTGCGTGGATATCGGGTCCGCTCCGAGATGAAAATGAAAAAGAACTGTATATGTGCTGAGTTTAGTGCCTTCAGCTAGGCACACTATACAAAGAAAAGAAATGAAGAATTCTTAAGTGCAGGTCAAAATTAGAATAAACAGAAGAATCCTCCGACCTGTCAACAGAGGTCCACAGATGTGGACCAGATTGTGGTGCAGACCCATCCCCCATAATCGAGAATATCTTAGGTTCTGGATAAAAATTACCCAAAACCTAAAATCAGAATGCAAGCAGGGTCGGGCCTGCGATTTGTGAGGATGCAACCCAAGGCCAAAATGTCAGGTTACAGAGAATTGAAGCTCAAACGGATAATCGTTAAATGTGTGCTTGAGTTTGACATCCTCGAAACAAATGTCGTAAGGGTTCTGATTTGATGGTTTCAGCTTAAAAGGAACCCTTCGACTCAATCTTCCATTTCCTCCAAAATTGACTTCCCAAATCAGAATTTCCCAGCTCCTATCCTACTCATTCGGCATATCAAATTCCATGACCTCTTGTATATTCATCACCCCGTCTGAAATCTCCAAGTCTAGATGATGTGGCAAAATCAAAATTGACTTGGGTCTAATTATCTCAAAATTAGAATCATCAATAAGCTCAACAGGGTGTAACTGATAATCAGGGCATTGAACTGATTCTTCCAGAAAATGCGATTTTGGATCCGTAATGTGTGCCCTAATAAGATCAGTTTCCTCAGTTATTGGGCTACCAAATGATCTATCAGATTCCTCAGGCCCAATCGTCTCACAAAAATCGTGTTCTGAAAACTCGTGTGAGACTTCGCAACTTGAATCTTCACCATCAAAGAAATCAGGATCCGTATCAATGTATGTCCCAAAATCAGTTGTCACTTTGTGTTCCCAGGAGACATACGTTTTCTCGTAACCTGGCTGAGGGATCTCAGGTGAAGAAATCAGATCATCCTTAATTGGTTGCTTTAATTCAATCTGGTCAGCCTCGTAATACGTGTTCCCCCCAACAGGTGCCTGAGCGGGTTCTGTCTTTGGATTTCATGAAGAGGGTTCATCCTGGGAATCATCCCAAGATTGAACTAAAGCAACCACAAACCTCATCCTCAATTTCTCTAATTTCCCAAGTAGAAACTCACCCGGGTTCTTATCATTAACGTCCTGGAGCCAATCCAACAAAGACTTGTTTAAATCATCAATCATTTCAATCAAGGGCTCCAATCTCTCAATGCAAGGTATTGGCTGAACTTCTAAAGATTGTATGATATCTCTCAAGTTAGCCAGAACCTTATCTTGAACCTGATTAACCTGAACCAAATGAGTTGGTTCAGGATTGGGCGGGTTTGACATCAAAGCAGAGGAATTAACGAATTGAGATTCGTTATACCCTTCCTGAAAATAGGTCATTTCAGAATGTTCAAAGGATGGTGATGACCTAAAGGCAGTGAAATCAGAGGATGGGTAAGGATCGGTGTATCCTTCTTGATTGTAGATCATATTAGGTTGTTCATGAAAGGAGGACGATCTATAATCGATGTAGCTCTGAGAAGGATAGAAATCAGAATCAAAGTGTTCAGGGTTAGACCCTAAACACGGAGGTCTAGAATTGTATCCCCAATCCGAATTATCCCAACTAACCGATGGTTGATTACAATACGAGTCGGGATAATCGTCATGTTGTGGATAATTCATGACAGGAGTGAAAGAGCGGGAATGCGTGAAATATGTGGAAGGATTCATGAGACACGGGAGGAAGAAACGTGCCCTGCAATACAAACAATCAAACCTGTCCTTAAATGGGTTAGCCTACGGACCTACAGACTCCCAAAACCCGTCTTGAGATAAAGGAACGATTTGATCTACTTCCGTATGTTCAATCCAACCAGTTAGAAGGAGGGACTGGGGAGAAGGTTCTTCCTTCGGCTTGCGCCTCCGGTTCCTAGTGTACCCCCCAGCCGCGATCGTTTGACTCTGCTCCCCTAGCTAGACATCAGATTGAACAGTAGAAACAGACTAATCGAAAATAATCTCGTTCTGAGTTCTGAAGAGCGAGTCCAATCCTCAAGGCCAACGTCTACTCTATTTTATTTAGGGCTAGGTTTGAATGTGCTTTGGAATGTGATGGGCCCTTTAAATGGGTTGTGCCCTTAATGATTGATTGCTTTGTGTGTACGTGCACAACCAATTGTTTTCAAGCAAGATTATTTTTTTGATGTGGTGAATTTTAAGGTTCAAATCTTGCTTAGTAGCTTTTAGGATTCAACTTTAGGTGTTTTCAATCAAGTTTCATTGGCACACTAGGTTTTGCAAGCACAGGTGAAGATATTTTCCTTTAAAGTTTAAAAAGAATGTGGAGTGCCTGGTAAATCCCCAAGAGTTGAACCTAATTGCCAGCTACTTGATGAGTTGATTTTATTTGAAGTGGTGCAGCCCAAACAACTCAAACAACTGGCCTGATGCACCACTTAATTAGGCACACAAATGATTACCTAATCTGATTTCTACTCGATTATGTGTTTGGATGTGTGTACCGGCTCCTAAGATCGGTTTACCGATTGAGTTAGAAAATCAGATGAGGTTGTGTACCTCAGTGAGATTTTTTTTATTTTTTTCTTTTTTTTTTTAATGTGGGGGTTGGAGTGAGTATGGATGTCAAACAACAAAACAATCTGACCTTAGAGTTTATAAGAACACCTAGGTTGATTGATGTTTGAATTATTATATGATGAAATGAAATCTAATGGGTGGGAGGTGGGGGATAACTTACAAAACTTTCCACAGCACTTTACTCCGATCTACCACTTTTGCCTGTCTCAAAAGAGTACCTGCAATTACAATAAGAAAGGAAAAAAAGTGAGGTAAATGATTTGTAAGTTACAAAATGCGAAGAGAAATCAAAGAGCGTTGCCTCCCCGGCAATGGCGCCAAAATGTTGAACGATTACGAAGCTATGCTAACGTGTTCGATTTTGGAAAACCTGTCGTTGTAGTTCGAAAGCGAAGGATTCGTATTCAACAAATAAAATTTATACCGAAATTAAAATTCCTGGTCGAACACAGGGAGGCGGACGTTTGATTTAAAAACTTCACGTTTCGTTTTTATTTTGTCACGAAGAAATTCAATTTAAACTATCTAAGTATCTACAACAAAATAGAAGAGAGAGAGAGAGAGTAAGAGAGAGAGAGAGAGAATACTACACATGGAAATCAAAATGAGATGTAGAATAGACAAGGAATTTATCATAAAAGAGATCGTTCGTTACAACTAGAAAGCATAAAGCGATTACTCTAGAAAGCAGTAAATCTATATTAGAAAGCAGTAAAAAGAGTAGGGAGAGAGAATCCTCCTCGACGGTCGCTTGGAGGACGAGCCGGACGGGACGACGCCTGGACGAAGGAGAACGAAGCGGGACGAAGGAGGACGAAATAGAAGAACGGGAACGAAGCAGCACGCCGTCGTCGTCGCGGGATCCACTTCCGAAGGGGGACGAAAATTTGGACTTTATCTCGCGAGAAGCATCCCGGGTGTGGGACAAGCTTCTCTTGAGCTTTGGAGAGGTAGAGAGGAGAAGGAAGGGATGAAAATTTCGTATGGAGGGGGTCTCCTTTTATAGTTGCAAGGAGTGGGGGCAAAATGGACATTACACTTCCAAAACAATAAATGAGGGGTCTTTAGTGACGGATAAATCCGTCGCTAAAGCCCTCAACGTGGGCGTAGCCTCCGCACCCACGCGCGCCCGCTTGGCTGCCCGCGCGTAACGCCTACGCACGTCCGCGAAATCTCAGCCGTCCGATCGCGAGATCGGACGGCTTAAAATCGCGCCTTCACCGCTGCCGCCAGCCCGCCTGCACGTGCGATCGCGCGTTCACGCGCGCGTCCAATCGCGCGTCGGCGCTATCGGGCGCGCGCGGCCGCTGGATCGCGATCGTGCGGTCAATTGGAGCGCACCCGCTCGCCTCAGAAATTGCTTGGCGAGGCTCGAACGTGCGCCAGCGCCTCGTGATAAGGCGCTGGACCGCTACGCTGCCTCGCCCAAATGGTCGCGCAGATGCTTTTAACACGATGCGTCCACAGCCGTTGGATTGAGATCCAACGACGGAGAGGGGATGGGTGCGCGGTCTTCATAGAGTGTAGGCGGCCGTTTGGGCGGCCGAGATGGTGCCACGTGGCGCCATCTTGGCCGTCCATCTTCTGGAAGTTGTAGATGGTGCCACGGATGTCGGATTGACTCGATTTTTGTGTCGTTGGGCTGCGATCGTCGATCCGAATTCATCCGTGTGGTCGGATTTGCCATCTGAAGTGCGGATTTACACCATCCTGGCCCTTGATCTTCTAGGGTTCCCCGGTCTCTATCTGATGCTACGGATGCCTGATTAGGGCGATCTTGGAGTCGTTGAACTCCAATCGCCGCCCTGATCACATCCATACGGTTGGATCTTTGATCCGAGGCCCCGATTAAATGTTTGCCCTGTCCAAGCACATAAAAGGAGACAATTAACCTCCATTTTATTCAAACTACTCTAAATGCAAGATGATGCATGTTATGCAATATTTATATTATGAAATGCAATCCTATGCTTAAGAACATGCATAAATAGACATTTTAAGTAGTGTAAATGTGTTTACATCAACTCACCTAAGCCTAATTAGGTCCACACCAACTTATTGTAGTTTAACCCAGCCTAGATTCACCAAACCCACAACCCTACTCTACACTACTAGAAAAAGCTATTTTACTGTCAGTTACTTGTCGTCAGTTTTCCAAGCGACGGCAAAAATTTTTTGCCGTCGCTTATTTATATAAGCAATGATGAATACATTATTAAAACTAACCCCCTCCACTCTTGAAAAGAAGCAATATGTAATAAATATTTGTCGTCATTTATTGTAAGAAGCGACTACAAAAATGCAGATAAAATTTACCTGCGGAGGCCACCAAAATTTGGTCACGAGGATTGGGATAAAGTTAGACATTTGCCATCGCTTTGTAATAAAACTAACAGCAAATGTCTATCAATCTACCTCACAGAGCCCCCTCCTCACCCTACACATCGCACAAACCCTCCTCCTCGTCAGCCCATAGCCCCTCCTCGTCACCGTCCCTCCTCGATCGCTGCCTCTCCTCGTCGTCGCCCCTCCTCGATCACTGGCAGCTGTAATTGATCGTCCCTCATTGTCCTCCTCCCTAGGTAACTCCTCCTCACTTCCCTCCTCCTCATCATCTTCCTCCTCCTTGTCCACACCCCCTCCTCTTCCTCCTCCCTATAGCCCTCCTCATTGTCATCTTCCTCTTCCTCGTCCACGCCCCCTCCTCTTCCTCCTCCCTGTAGCGCTCCTCCTCGTCTTCCTCCTCCTCCTTGCCCCTCCCCTCTTCCTACTCCTACTCTTCCTACTCCTCCTCTTCCTTGCCACCATCCTCTTCCTCCTCCTCGCCGCTCTCCTCCTCCTCCTCCCTACCCCCCTCCTATCAACCCCTCGACCACCACCACCACCACCTATCTTCCAGCACTGCTCACTATCACCACCACCCTCTACCTCTCCACCTCCTCATCCTCCTCCTGTCCCCCTCCGCCTCTCCTCCTCCTCCTCCTCCAATCCTCCTCCCTACCCTCCTCCTCCTCCTCCTCCCCACCCCCTGCAGAGAATGTTGCTGCAGAGTGATATGTTTATGGGTGTGTGGTTGTGTTAATGACAAAATGGATATTGAGCATTGTTGGCTAATCTAGAGAAGGTTGCTGGAAGCACATTGTTGTTGTTTTTGAATGAATTTGTAGGTATGCTACGTAGGATATGGTTGGATTTGTAGAATGCCTTCAATGAAACCCAGGATATGGTTGTTTTTGAATGAATTTTTAGATATGCTATGTAAGATAGGTCTCCTTTTCCTAGCCACCCCACCCCCTCCACCTCCTCCTGTTGCGCCAACACCTCCTTGCCACCAACTCCTCCTCTCCTACTCGTCTCTTGCTACCCTCCTACTTGCCAACAATGTTCCTTAAGGTAAATGTGTTATCACCCTTTGTATTGCTTTGAATTTGATATTTGAAGCTTTACCTCTTTATTTGGATTTTATTTTAGTGGCTTTGACTAGTACAACAAATTTAGCTTTAGGAAGTGCAAAGCTATATGCATTTAGTCTTCATATCATGAGAGCATCTATCCAAATTGATTAGGAAATTTCCATGGTTAAAGGTGATTCAAGGTCCATGTCACTGATACCTTTTGTGATATTATTGCTGATACTTGGTCTTTGTAAATTCAAAGATCAAAGGGAAAACTAAAGTTACAAACTTCAGTAAGAATAGGCCATATGACATAATGTGCGCTTTCTCCAATTTTTGTTGACATCTAGGTTTGAGTTTCTGAATAATCTCATGCACTTTCTCCAACAAAAATCATACCACATGACATAATGTGCTCTCCCTTCTCCAATTTTTATTGTCGTTGGATGGTCACAAGATGGATATCTTTAAATTATATGTACAGATTATGCAAAATTAATCAATGATTATACAATCTATCATCGTATGGCCAAAATCAAGAATGTTGAATACATCTGTTAGATAATCAAGGTTTGGCGACCACTTTTGTGATGTTCCTAGAGGCTCCATGTCTTGCAGATATGGCCCTTGGATGGATCCCAATCTAGTCATCTCACTTGGACCCCACCGATGTCAAGTAATATTTGACTATTTTCTTAAGCCTTCTTTAATTGTAATGCAACTATCACACTTGCCTTGCTGAATATGATGGTCTGATATCATGCAGCATGATTCAAACTACTGGATGATATGCATAGCTTTGTGATATGATCTCTCTGGTGATGCTGTAAAGGGATGGTAACTTCATTGCAAGTTTAGAGGAGAGCACAAGGGTATAGGTTGATTTCAATTTTTCTTACCAAACTTTAAAAAGGTCATATTTCTTAACAAAATATACAATCATGTATGAATGTTGTTCATTATTTAGAATGCTGTTCATTATTTTCTTACTTTATCTTATGGCTTCTTTTGTGCAGGTATGACATAAAGTTGAACAATGATATGCTTGCAGAAGAGAAGCACCTGCCAATGTAAGTTCTACCTATCTATGTGGAATGCTTCTTATTTTCAATATTGTATATTTTATACTACATTGACAGTAATTTAGAGATATTATGTTACCGTGTTCTATATTTTGCATTAATCTCTATAAAATCGAAAATGTTGTTTCCTTATTTGTTTTTCCCCCAGGAAGAAAGTTGAAATCCTGTGGTTTCAACCTTTCAACCTTATAACAAAGAAATAGTTTATCCAAACTTATTTATCCACCATGTGAGGAAGAGAGAGATGCGTGTTTTGGTTCCTTTTTTTTCTTTTCCCTTCTATTCTCTAAAATCTTATGAAAAAAAAAATGCTAGGCTCCTACAGCCAAAAAAAAAAGGGATTGAAGTAATTCAAATCCAGTAGATTTCACCACCAACCATCTCATCCTATTTTAAGTTCATACCATTGAAATCTATTTACATAAAAATCCCTAAGCATATGCTCATATCTCAATATGATCCCCAAATAGTACGATGTCTCAACATTGTCCCTAATCTCTGTAATTCTATCAAGGTCGTCCCTTCGGTGTTATAATAGTAACATTTGAAGTTGGTCTAGATATCACAACACATTTTGAAGCTGGTATTAACCAAAATTTAGATTGCAAATTCAGACTTTTTTAGTCATTCTTCGTCATACCTATGCACTCTTATCATCTTGTCATTATACTTCTCTCTTAGCTGATTATTTACATTCTCATCAACCAGTTTAGAATGAGGGCAAAGTGATAAACAAATAGCTAACAAGGCATGCATCTACTCATTTTTCTTGAGAATCTGTTCATACTGTGGCTTGTTTCGGTGATATTATTTGGCCTTCAGAATATAAATAAGGATCTTATTGAATTCATGTATTACGTCACAGTACCTTTACAGAATCCTAAACACAAATAACTGAAATTAATTAACCCTTGTGAAAACCCAGAGAAAATCTTTTACGTGGATGATTCTTTGTATGCATTGTACATATGTAATGTGAGCTTCTTGTATGCCAATCATGCAGAAGGTTTAATGCAAGAGTATCTAGCAACATTGAAAGGTCCTACTTCAAAAGGTTCTTCTTTGAGGTAGATGTTTTTCTAGTGTAAACTAAGGCCCCTGAAGTTGTTCTTGTAGATAAATCTCTATTTCATTTTTTTGGTAATGTTTCTTCATAAACATGGAATGTGTTGAATTAAAGAAATCTTTATCAAGAATATTAAATATCTGAGTTGGTTTCTTTTCTTAATTGTTTATTTCCACTTAGTGATATGGAATATTCTTGTAATTATCATGGGCCTTCAAGATGGTGGGTACGAGAACTAAATGCCTGTGTTAGGGTGAGTTAAGAGCATCGAGTTTTTTGATTCATGTGTTTGGAAAGTGGGGTGTACCCACTAATTGCTGTGGTATGAGTGCATAGGTCTTCATTTTAGGTACAGGATTTTGGAAAATATTGAGAAAAAAGGGAAAACTCTACTGGATTTTCGGCAGGTTTCGGTCCCTTAGTTTTATGCATTTTCCCTCTTGTACCCTTGGTTTCTCATGTGGGATAATTGGCCATCAATCTTATTTGCAATGGCAGTTGGAGTGGTGCTGAGCATTGGAAAGCTGAAAACCTTGGAGTGGCTTGTGTTTTTGGGGTCTCGCGAGGCATACTGAAAGCTTATTATGACTATAAAATGATTCATTCTAGCTGGTTTAGGGAGCATGGTGTTTGTTAAGAATGGAAACGGCATTTTGATGGGCTAACCAACTGATTGGTTATAGATTGTTCGTTCTTAGATATTAACGAGGGGCTCTACCACTGAGCCATCCCTTTGTGGCGACTAGTTATCCCGACTAGTTATCCCTTTTGCTTTCTATAAAATGTGTTGCATTTGATTCACGTGAATATCAGCTTGCAATTTACACCTTGTTATTTTTTCTTGTAACATTGACAAATCCATTTTGATTGCTTTTGGTAGGAAAATGGTCTCCTTCATGTCCCCAAAGGGCAAGGCCAGAATCCCCAGGCATAAATGTTTTTTGATCCAAACATGGCTACGGATATGATGAAGAATAATCTATCAATGGTCATACCACAGGCTAGTAAATTTTTTGACTGGTCAATGTTTATCCTTTTCTAAATGTGATTACTCATCATATTTGACTATTTTCCCTTAGACACTTACTTTTGCTTAGGTAAACTTTTTCTTTTCAGGCTTCGTGGAAGGCAAGTAGCAATCTTGTATCTTCTTTTTCTTTGTTTTTCATTTCTTTTCATTTCTTATCTTTTTTATAAAGAAAAGCTGCATCTTACAAGCTTCTACATATCCATTTATATTCTCAGAATATATGTACATAGGAGTTGAGATGCGTGACATTGTTTTGATAGTTAAATATAGCGGAGTCATCTAAGTTTATTTCATTTCCAATGTTCTAATTATCTCCTCCTTTTAGGAAAATTGCTATGCAACCTGTCCACCTATTAGGGTATGACTTTTCAAAAGAAAGGAGGTTTGAGATGTTGCATCTTTTAGAGGATTGTTAGGATCATTTGCTTGTATCATTTTTGGTGTATATTAGGCTTTTTATTATGTGAATTCTAGAAGGAACCAACTTGTTATAGTCAATTACAATGTTTGATTACCCTTTCAACATTTAATTATATACTGTACTTTTGAGATCCACCATATAGTTAAGCTTTGTTATTTCTTTTGAGCTCCTTACTTTCGTATGTAATTCCTTTATATATAGAATTTTCAGAAAGTCATATTTTTCTTAAGATTGTATAAGGATCCTAATTTTTTTTTTTTGGAAATAGTGAGGAAAGCTATCGTTAGCCGATAGCAATCCGGAGGGTACTATATTTCAAATCAAACAAAACATTACAAAATAAATCCCCAACTGTGTATGAGGGACCAGCACTCATTTACAATTTTCTCACATCTAACCGGCCTCTCCTGAAAAAACTTTTCATTTCACGCCCTCCACACACACCACAGGGTGGCAACCATACATCTATATGGCCGCCCAGAAGTGTCGAACCTCTGCCAAAGAGAGTCCTAGGTAGGTAGAGGTTACTGGCAAATCTTCCTCCAAATCTTGTCTGTGACTAGGCATGAAGAAAAAATATGTGACACACTGTCAGTGTGTAATCCACAGAGATGACAGGCATTCAACGTAGTCCCCATTCTTTTGTGTCTAAGATTGCTAGTGATCAAGCCTTCTTGCCTGCATAGCCACAAGAAAATTTGAACCTTCAAAGGGATCTTCAATAGCCATATTTTCCTATCAATTGGATCACTCTCCATATCTATGTTTGATTTGATGATCCTCTCATAGGCCTGCTGCACTGAAAAAACCCCATTCCAGCCATAGGTATCAGCTATACTCTGTCTAGGATGCATCTGCTGCAGTGCAGCCAACATATTCTTCCTATCCTCCCAGAGCCGAGTGCCTGGTCTGCATTGCTCATGACCTTCCAGCCTCCAGTACCCCTCTGCAGCAGACCACAAACTGTTGACAGTGGCCTCCTTATCTGTAGCTACTGCATATGCCCTTGGATATGCCTCTTTTAGTATCCCCAAACCTGACCACTTGTTGTAAACACATTTACACTACTTAAGATGTCTATTTATGCATGTTCTTAAGCATAGGATTGCATTTCATGATATAAATATTGCATAACTTGCATCATCTTGCACTTAGATTAGTTTGAATAAAATGGAGGTTAATTGTCTCCTTTTATGTGCTTGGATAGGGCAAACATTTTATCAGGACCTCGGATCAAAGATCCAACCATATGGATGTGATCAGGGCGACGATTGGAGTTCAACGACTCTAAGATTGCCCTAATCAGGCATCTGTAGCATCAGAAAGTGATTGGGGAACCCTAGAAGATCAAGGGCCAGGATGGTGTAAATCCGCACTTCAAATGACAAATTCGACTGCACGGATGAATTCGGATCGACGATCGCAGCCCAACGGTGCAAAAATCGAGTCAATCCGACATCTGTGACACCATCTACAACATACAGAAGATGGATGGCCAAGATGGCACCACGTGGCGCCATCTCAGCCACCCAAATAGCCGCATACATTCTCTGAAGACCCCGTACTCACTCCCTCTCCACCGTTGGATCTCGATCCAACGGCTGTGGGCAGCCGCGCCTAAAAGAGCCCGCTCGACCATCCGCGCCTCGTAGCGCAGCGGTCGAGTGTGCTTGCGCGAGCTGCAGCCGCGGGTTCGAACCGCAGCGAAGGGGAGAAAGGCACGAGCGTGCGGGCGATGGCGGGCGTTGGATCGTCATCGAACGACTGTCTGCGCTCAATTGAGATCACGCGCTATTGCACGCGCGATGTCACGCGGCATCGCACGCGCCGGGCGAGCACACAGCAGTGGGCGATCACGCATCTTAAACCGTCCGATCGCTGAGAATTAAAGAACGTGCGTGGGCGTTGAGAAAGGGCGCAACTGAGGAGGCGCGCTTGGGCGCGGGTGCTACACCCACGTTGGGGCTTTAGTGACGGATTTATCTGACACTAAAGACCCCTTATTTATTATTTTAAAGATGTAATGACCATTTTTCCCCCACTCCTTGCAAATATAAAAGGAGACCCCCTCCATACAAAATTCTCATCCCTTCCTTCTCCTCTCTACCTCTCCAAAGCTCAAGAGAAGCTTGTCCCACACCCGGGATGCTTCTCGCGAGATAAAGTCCAAATTTTCGTCCCCCTTCAGAAGTGGATCCCGCGACGACGACGGCGTGCTGCTCCATTCCCGTTCTTCTGCTTCATCCTGCTTCGTCCTCCTTCCTCCAGGCGTCATCCCATTCGGCTCGTCCTCCAAGCGACCATCGAGGAGGATTTCTCTCTCCCTATTCTTTTTACTGCTTTCTAGTATAGATTTACTACTTTCTAGAGTAGTTTTGCTCATCCTCCAAGCGATCGTCGAGGAGGACATTTCTCCCTCCATTTTTTTAATGCTTTCTAGAGTAAATTTATCGCTTTGTAGTGCAATTGTGTTATGCTTTCTAGTTGTAATGAATACTCTCTTTAATGATAAATTCTCTATTTATTCTACATCTCATTTTTTATTTCTACGTGTAATATTCTCTCTCTCTCTTACTCTCTCTCTCTTTCTTCTATTTATTATAAATAATTAGATAGTTTTAAATTGAATTACTTCGTGATAAATAAAAAGAAACGCGTAGTTTTTGAATCAAAGGTCCGCCTCTCTGTGTTCGACCCGAAATTTCAGTTTCGGTATAAATTTTATTTGTTGAACACGAGTTCTTCGCTTTCAAGCTACAATGACAGGTTTTCCAAAAACCAAACATGTTAGCGTAGAAATTCGATACGTTCAACATTTTGGCACCGTTGCCGAGGAGGCAACGATCTTTGATTTCTCTTCGCGTTTTGTAACTTACAAATCATTTACCTCACTTCTCTCCTTTCTTATTGTGATTGCAAGTACTCTTTCGAGACAAGCAACAGTGGTAGATTGGAGTAAAGTGCTGTGGAAGGTTCTGTGAGTTATTCCCCACCTCCCAACCATTAGATTTCATTCCACAACATAATAAGTCAAACATCAATCAACCTAGGTGTTTTTATAAACTCTAAGGTTAGATTGTCTGTTGTTTGACACCCATACTCACCCCAACCCCCACATTAGAAAAGAAAAATTAAAAAAAAAATCTCACAGAGGTACACAACCTCATCTGATTTTCAAACTCAACCGGTAAACCGATCTTAGGAGCTGGTACACACATTCAAACACATAATTGAGTAGAAATTAGATTAGGTAATCATTTGTGTGCCTAATTAAGTGGTGCATCAGGCCAATTGTTTGAGTTGATTGGGCCGCACCACTTCAAATAAAATAAACTCATCAAGTAGCTACCAATTAGGTTCAACTCTTAGGGATTTACCAGGCACTCCACATTCTTTTAAGCTTTAAAGGAAAACATCTTCACCTGTGCTTGCAAAACCTGGTGTGCCAACGAAACCTGTTTGAAAACACCTAAAGTTGAATCCTAAAAGCTACTAAGCAAGATTTGAACCTTAAAATTCACCACATCAAAAATAATCTTGCTTGAAAACCACTGATTGTGCACGCACACACAAATCAATCAATCATTAAGGGCACAACACATTTAAAGGGCCCATCACATTCTAAAGCACATTCAAACCTAGCCCTAAATAAAACAGAGTAGGCGTTGGCCTTAAGGATTGGACTCACTCTTCAAAACCCAGAACGAGATTATTTTTGATTAGTCTATTTCTACTGTTCAATTTGATGTCTAGCTAGGGGAGATGAATCAAATGATCACGGCTGGAGGGTACACTAGGATCTGGAGGTGCAAGCAAAGAAAGAACCTTCTCCCCAGTCCCTCCTTCTAACTGGTTGGATTGAACAGACGGAAGTAGATAAAATCGTTTCTTTATCTTAAGACAGGTTTTGGGAGTCTGTAGGTTAACCCAATTAAGGACAAGTTTGATTGTTTGTATTGCAGGGCGCCTTTCTTCCTCTCGTGTCTCATGAATCCTTCTACATATTTCACGCATTCCTGCTCTTTCCCTCCTGTTGTGAATTATCCTCAACATGACGATTATCCCGACTCGTACTATAATCAACCATCAGTTAGTTGGGATAATTCGGATTGGGGATACAACTTCGGACCTCTGTGTTTAGGGTCTAACCCTGAACACTTTGATTGTGATTTCTATTCTTCTCAAAGCTACATCGATTATAGATCGTCTTCCATTCATGAACAACCTAATACGATCTACAATCAAGAAGGATACATCGATCCTTACCCATCCTCTGATTTCACTACCTTTAGGTCATCACCATCTTTTGAACAATCTGAAATGACCTGTTATCAGGAAGGGTATAACGAATCTCAATTCGTTAATTCCTCTGCATTGATGTCAAACTTGCCTAATCCTGAACCAACTCATTTGGTTCAGGTTAATCAGGTTCAAGATAAGTGGCGTAGCTGACTTCCTCTATAGTTTTATTATTCCGTCGTAGTATAGTATAGAGGGAGGTGATTACCAGTTTAATACAATTTGTTACTCGGAAATAAAGAGTTCCCAAGGTCGAACTCAGGGAGCAAGTTGTATTCTAGGGGTACAAGTTTCTTTTACAAAAATAAAGAAAGAGAAAGAGAGAGAATTTGTTAGCTTCTTTCTTCTTCTCTTCTTTTCTCTTTGCCTATCTTCTTCTGCTTGGCTCTTCTGCTTTATCTGCAGCAGTAGTGATGCTTTTCTTCTTCTTTCAGTTCTTGTTTCTGCTCGTCTCTTTCTTTTTCTTCTCCCTTGCGGTCCTGTTCTTCTTCTTCTTTCTTTCTTCTTTTCCTTTCTTCAGACCTTCTTCTTCTCGTGCTCTTCTTCTTCTTTCAGTTCTTGTCTTGGCCTCTCTGCGTTCTCCTCTGCCTCGCCTTCCTTCTCCTTCTTTGCCTTCAGGACGTCGTCTGATTTTCCAATCAGACGACTTAAACCGCAGCTGCTACGTGCCGCTCGGTGATCCTCCTTCCTTCAGCTTTCGTCTTCTTCCACGGTTCTTCTTCACCTGTGCCTGCACACTTACACAGCTTGATCAGAGAGGGGCAAAACCTATCTCTACCCTCCCCCGCGTCTCTCTCTCACAGAATCCGCTCATGGGATAGCTCTCCCAGAGCTGCCGGGTAGCCGGGTACGGGTCGCGCCCGGGTCTAGGCCCACCGGCATGCGTGGTGGGCGAGGAGTGCAGGTCAGTCTAAGTCGGGTCGAGCCAGGTCCGCGGGGCATGAGCGCGGACGAGACCGGGTAACCGGGCGGGTGAAGGGGACCTCACCCCGTGTGCTGAGGCAATAAGCCTCCAGCACTTTTTCGCTTTATACCGCTGCGTTCCTTCAGAGCCTTCCGAGGTGGGACTAAATGTCCCACCCCAATTTTGCGCCTGCGCGGAGGAAGCAGTCGGTAATCGCAGCGTTACGCGAGACCTTCGCGCGAGGGCTTCGACTCGACTGCAGCCTGGTGCTTCGCGAAGGCACCTTGCGCTGTCTGGGAGCATAACCTGGGCGTGACTCACCTGGGGCAGCAGGTGAAGAAGCTGCTTTGCTTCAACAATGGCGGCGACGAGCGCAGGTACCTGCCCACAGAAAAATGACCTCTCGGCCCAATCAGAAACGCGGAGGACCTTCGCTGTGGCACGGCGAAGGTGGTCGGGGGGTGTGCAGGCGGCGGGGCGGAGCCTAAGGGCTGCCCTAAGTCGGACTGTGGGTCGGGAGATGGGTTTGTTCGGTGGAGTTGCAGGGGGTGATTTGGGGGAAGTGGAGGGGCGGAAATGGATCAGGGTGAGGAGGCGGAGATTATGTGCAGGTCGGCGAGCCGTGTGGGATGCTGGAGTGATGGGAGCGGCTCGCCGGAGGATGGCCGGAGGCGGAGAAGGTGAGGGTGATTGGTCGGAATCGAGGGCGACAGTAGATGTTTAAAGTGAGGAAAAGGAAGAGGGGAGGAAGAGGAGGAGTTCTACCTACTTAGCAGGACGAGGAGGGGCCGGAGCGGGCGACAGTCGTATCGACTGTCGCCGGAGAAGAAGATGCCCGGGGGAAGGGGCGGCGGCGAGCAGAGGGCCGGAGAGGCGCCAGCTGGGTGCGGCGTGGCGCGGGAAGAGCAGGGGAAGAAGTCTCTGCTGCTGGTATTGCGGCAGAGCGAAGAGGAGGAGGAGGAAGAACCGCCGGAGCTGGTGGGCGTCTGCCGGAGTGAGAAGAGAGGAAAGTTGGGGGTTTTCTCCGTCAGATCCAAGCTGGGAAGAACGGTGGAGTGACGGGGGTATTTATAGGGACCGAATCAGGGAGGAAGGCGGAGGGAGACGACGTGTCTCCCTCGCCGGAGGACGCCGGAGATGGAAACCCATACCGTCCGTGCGTTCGCACGGCCGGTATGGTGGGTTACAGCGACCAGGGGGTGTCCCTGCGACGGCTGACGACGCAGGGCACCCCCGGTTTACTTGCCAGACTCTCCCCCTCACCCTACGCGGCGCCATGCTCCGCGCAAGGTCGCCGGAGCATGGTGCTGGCAGGTTTTGCAGGGAGGACCTGAACGCAAAGAACGAAGGAGAGTTAGGGGCCAAAATGCGAGGGTTCAAAAGTTGAGGGCCAAAAAGTAAATATATGAGGACCAAAGTGTAAAGTTGGTCAAGAAGGTTTCTTCTTAGGCTCAAGTTTTTATACATGACTAATTAGGACCTAAGGAATCTGATGGTGAATTTTATTTCTAGATTAAACCTTGTTTGACTAGTCAATTTACGCAAAAACCTAAATTAAGTTATTAATTGGGTATGGTTCTCAATGTAGGTCAAGATGGGTTCCTAAGGTCAAATTGAAGGTTCTAAACCCTAGAGATTATTTTTCTTTGAATTTTAGAGGGTTTATTCCATTTTTTCTTTGCCTTGAACCTCGTGAATTGAAGTGGGTTTGTTTTAGGGTTACAGATTATCATTTAGTTCCTTGGAATTGCTGTAGCCCTTGCCAGATCATCTCATCCCACTTTTATTCTTATTAGGTTGCTTTGACCTATGTTTGGACCCTGAATTACCCTGTATGCAGATTATACTGGTAAAATTGCATTTTTACCCCTTATGACTTGTTTTCTCCTTAAACTCAGAATTCTCTGAGTTAAGCCTTTCCTTGAGTTATGTAGGAGCTTTTATCCTTTGTATTGGGTCAAAATGAGCTAGTTATGGCTCATGATGAGGTTCTCATCAATAAGGTTCTAGCTAACTTGAGGAATATCATTCAATCTTTAGAAGTTCAGCCAATACCTTGCATTAAGAGATTGGAGCCCCTGATTGAAATGATTGCTGATTTAAACAAGTCTTTGTTGGATTGGCTCCAGGATGTTAAGGATAAGAACCCGGGTGAGTTTTTACTTGCGAAATTAGCGAAATTGAGGATGAGATTCGTGGTTTCTTTGATTCAATCTTGGGGTGATTCCCAGGATGAACCCTCTTCAGGAAAGCCAATGACAGAACCCGCTCAGGCACTTGTTGGGGGGACACGTGTTACGAGGCTGACCAGATTGAATTAAAGCAACCAATTAAGGAAGATCTGATTTCTTCACCTGAGATCCCTGAGCCAGGTTACGAGGAAACGTATGTCTCCTTGGAACAGAAAGTGACAAAAGATTTTGGGACATACATTGATATGTATCCTGATTTCTTTGATGGTGAAGATTCAAGTTGCGAAGTCTCACGCGAGTTTTCTGAACACGATTTCTGTGAGACAATTGGGCCTGAGGAATCTAATAGATCATTTGATAGCCTAATAACTGAGGAAACTGATCTTATTAGGGCACACATTACGGATCCAGAATCGCATTTTCTGGAGGAATCAATTCAATGCCCTGATTATCAGTTACACCCCGTTGAGCTTATCGATAACTCTATTTCTGAGATAATTAGACCCAAGTCAATTCTAATTCTGCCACATCATTTAGACTTGGAGATTTCAGATGGGGTAATTAATATACAAGAGGTCCTGGAATTTGATATGCTAAATGAGGAGGATAGGAGCTGGGAAGTTCTGATTGGGAAGTTAATTTTGGAGGAAATGGAAGATTGAGTCAAAGGGTTCCTTTTAAGCTGAAACCATCAAATCAAAACCCTTACGACATTTGTTTCGAGGATGTCAAACTCAAGCACACATTCAACGATTATCCTTTTGAGCTTTAATTCTCTATAACCTGACTTTTTGGTCTTGGGTTGCATCGTCATAAATCACAGGCCCGACCCCGCTTGCATTTTGATTTTAGGTTTTGGGTAATTTTTATCCAGAACCTAAGATATTCTCGATTATGGGGGATGGGTCTGCACCACAATCTGGTCCACATCTATGGACCTCTGTTGACAGGTCGGAGGATTCTTCTGTTTATTCTGATTCTGACCTGCACTTGTGAATTCTTCATTTCTTTTCTTTGTATAGTGTTCCTAGCTGAAGGCACTAAACTCAGCACATATATAGTTCTTTTTAGTTTTCATCTTGGAGTGGACCTGACATTCACGCAATTTAGGTGCTTTCTATGCTTTTTCACTCTGTTTTATGTCTTTTTAATACAATGAGGACATTACATTAGATAGGCATAGGGGTGGATATTTATCTCTGAATTCATTCGTTAGCTCCGTAGATTTATTTTATTTTCTTTTATAAAAAAAAAATCAGAATTACGAAAGATAATTTGGGTTTAAGAAAATTTTCAATCTTAGGAAATACTACATTATGATTTGAACACAAAGATCCTTCAGGTCTTTGGACTTAATCAGCCCGTGTATCCACTAAAATGTGGATTTGTTTTTCGAGTTCTCGCCAACTTGAATTTTATTGGAGTAAATAAGTTTGGGTGATAAGTACACGACTTATCAACCTGCCCTTTGATTTGAGGGAATTTTGAGTCTTAAGCATCTACACACTTTCTTTGCACTGACTCATTGTTCGGCGATTTTAACGGAAATTGGGTAGCTAATGAACCTTCTAGGGTGATATGGCTGGCAAGTTATCGTGGGTAACAGCCCATAGGTAGGTTGTTCAGAGCCCAGTCACCGGATCTTTCTCTTTTTGCTACCTTTAGGTAAATCTTAAACCAGGGAAGCCACCTATTTAAAAAAAAGAAAAAAAAATCAAAAAGAAAAGGAGAAAAGAACAAAAAGAAATAAGCCACACTTCGCCGCACGAGTATGGCTAGCAAGTTGTCGGTGGTAACAACTCAGCCGGTTGTCCAGAACCCAGCTCAGTAAATGCACTAAAGAAATTCCCAGAACACTTAGGAAGAAGCGGAGAAGTAGAATAAACCGAGGAGATATACACTAGATTCACCCTTGTGTTGACCCCATAAAAAAAAATAAAAGTAGGGAGAAAGCTACCGATTGTAAAGATACACTTTTAGGCAGAATTCTTTTTGAAGTCACCTAGAGGCGTAGAAATCCAAAGTCCGTTTTAACTGCCTATCAACGAGTCTATCACAATCACAATAAGATGCTTAAAACTTAGGGTTCTCATCAAATCTTGGGTGAGTTGAATGGTCGTAGAAAGCCACTCTTAAACCCTAAAATTTGAAAATAAAAAAAATTAGAAAAAAAAGAAAAAAAGTGAAAAAAGAAAATTTTCTTTGAATACGGCGAGGGCTTGAGGCGGTCTGCATTTTGGCTGATACTCGGGCGCTATTGTGTCTTTGAAAGCTCAGCTCCTAAGTAGACAATTTCTTAATAATTGAAAATAACTCATGCAGAAACAATCCAACCTAATTCTTTTATAAATAACATATAATTTTTGCTAGGGACTAGCAAAAGATAGGCATGGGGTATGATGTAAACACATTTACACTACTTAAGATGTCTATTTATGCATGTTCTTAAGCATAGGATTGCATTTCATGATATAAATATTGCATAACATGCATCATCTTGCATTTAGATTAGTTTGAATAAAATGGAGGTTAATTGTCTCTCCTTTTATGTGCTTGGACAGGGCAAATATTTTATCGGGGCCTCGGATCAAAGATCCAACCGTATGGATGTGATCAGGGCGACGATTGGAGTTCAACGACTCTAAGATTTCCCTAATCAGGCATCTGTAGCATAAGAAAGTGACTGGGGAACCCTAGAAGATCAAGGGCCAGGATGGTGTAAATCGACACTTCAAATGACAAATCCGATAGCATGGATGAATTCGGATCGACGATCGCAGCCCAACGGCGTAAAAATCGAGTCAATCCGACATCCGTGGCACCATCTACAACATACAGAAGATGGACGGCCAAGATGGCTCCATGTGGTGCCATCTCGGTCGCCCAAACGGCCGCATACATTCTCTGAACACCACACACCTGCTCCCTCTCCACTGTGGATCTCGATCCAACGGCTGTCGGCGACCGCGCCTAAAAATGCCCGCTTGACCATCCGTGCCTCGTAGCGCAACGGTCGAGCGCGCTTGCGCGAGCTACAGCCACGGGTTCGAACTGCAGCAAAGGGGAGAAAGGCGCAGGCGTGCGGGCGATGGCGGGTGTTGGATCGTCATCAGACGGCCGTCTGCGCTCAATTGAGATCATGCGCTATTGCACGTGCGGCATCGCATGCGCCGGGCGAGTGCGCAGCAACAGGCGATCAGGCATCTTAAGCCGTCCGATCTCGCGATTGGACGGCTGAGAATTAAAGAACGTGCACGGGCGTTGAGAAAGGGTGCAGCTGAGGAGGCACACATGGGCGCGGGTGCTGCGCCCACGTTTGGGCTTTAGTGAAGGATTTATCCCTCACTAAAGACCCCTCATTTATTATTTTAAAGATGTAATGACCATTTGCCCCCACTCCTTGCAACTATAAAGGGAGACCCCCTCCATACGAAATTCTCACCCCTTCCTTCTCCTCTCTACCTCTCCAAAGCTCAAGAGAAGCTTGTCCCACACCCAGGATGCTTCTCGCGAGATAAAGTCCAAATTTTCATCCCCCTTCCAAAGTGGATCCCACGACGACGACAGCGTGCTGCTCCGTTCCCATTCTTCTGCTTCGTCCTCCTTCGTCCTGCTTCATCCTTCGTCCAGGAGTTGTCCCGTCCGGCTCTTCCTCCAAGCGACCATCGAGGAGGATTTCTCTCTCCATATTCTTTTTACTGCTTTCTAGTATAGATTTACTACTTTCTAGAATAGTTCTGCTCATCCTCCAAGCAATCGTCGAGGAGGACATTTCTCCCTCCATTCTTTTAATGCTTTCTAGAGTAAATTTATCGCTTTGTAGTGCAATTGTGTTATGCTTTCTAGTTGTAATGAACACTCTCTTTAATGATAAATTCTCTGTTTATTTTACATCTCATTTTTTATTTCTATCTGTAATATTCTCTCTCTCTCTTTCTTCTATTTATTATAAATAAGTAGATAGTTTCAAATTGAATTATTTCATGACAAATAAAAAGAAACGCGTAGTTTTTAAATCAAACATCCGCCTCCCTGTGTTCGACCCGAAATTTCAATTTCAATAAAAATTTTATTTGTTGAACATGAGTTCTTCGCTTTCAAGCTACAACGACAAGTTTTCCAAAAACCAAACACGTTAGCGTAGCAATTCGATACGTTCAACACCACTGCTCATTCCACAGACTGAAATCATAACATCTCTAAGCCTAGGTTGCAGCAGATGCTAGTTGCTTCTAACTGCAAGAGTAACATATCGCCAAAAAGGGGATGGTTTCACTGGTTGTAGCCTCTTCAATGCACTATTAGAACCACCATAACTATCTTTGATTAAGTCTGTCATTATATCATCCTTACAGTCCAAAATCTTGATGGCCCACTTGATCGAGAGAGCTTCATTGAACTCCTTGAGCACCTTAATCCCCATACCACCTATCTCCTTCGGCCTGCAAATCTTTTCCCATCTGATGGGCTGCATAAAACCTCCCTCATGGCCAGCACCTTTCCAAAAAAATCTCCTCTGCATAACATCCAATCATTTCCAAATAGATTTTGGGGCCTTAAAGATGTTGAAATAAAAGACCGAGATGGATGTTATGACCGAGTTAAGGAGGATTAATCTCCCACCCTTTGATAACAATTTACTACTCCATCCTTTCAACTTGCCAGAAACTTTATCAAACAAAATATTCCAATCATTTTTCTTTAGCTTTGCAGCTCTCAATGGAAGTCCTAGGTACTTCATTGGTAACTTAGCTCGAGGTGAACCCAAAGTAGTCTCCAGCTCCTTCTGTTCCTGCTCATTCATGCCAAAGCATATCAGAGTAGACTTTTCCTTGCTCAATTTCAGGCCTGAAATGTCCCCAAAGATCTTAACCATAAGCCCCAAAGCATGTGTAGCAGGATTGGTCCCTTCCATAAAGAAGACCGTGTCATCTGCATATTGCAAAATGGGAGCCAAGGTTCTCCTATTGGACAGTGAATACCCTCTGAAGACCCCCACCTCTGCCAATCTGCATGCATATCTTGCAAGCCCATCCACTGCAAGGTTAAAGATCAAGGGGGCTAGAGGACATCCTTGTCTAACCCCATGTTGAGGTTGAATCCAAGCACCACATGGCTTCCCATTGATCAACGGAGAAAAGGAGGCAGTTGTGATACAATGTTTCATCCACTGGATCCATAGAGGAGGGAATCCTCTCCTTTTAAATACCTCCCAGATGTAAGACCAAGAAATCGAATCATATGCCTTTTGGAAGTCAACTTTCCACATGAATGCCTTGCACTTCCTTCTGTGCCATCCACTCACCATTTCTTGAGCCAAAATGAAGGATTCTTGGAGTGATCTATTGGGCAAGAAAGCAGACTGCACAGGGTGGATTAGGCTCTGAAGAACAGTTCTCAGTCGATTTGCTAATATCTTGCTCACTACAAGGTAGATAGAATTTGATAGTGAGATCGGCCTGAAGTCAGAAAACTTTTCTGCTCCCAATGTCTTTGGCAGTAGGAAGAGATATGATTTGTTGATCTTATCAAAGCCAGCATTTCCCTTCTCAAACTCTCTCATGACTTCCATAACATCATTGCCCACCACACTCCACATTTCTCTATAAATGAATACTTGTATCCCATCAGGGCCTGGGGAACCTTCCATATTAAGTTCTTTGATTGCCTGCAGGGTCTCTTATTCAGAGATGGCTGCTGTCAGTTGAGAAGCCTATTTGCTTGTCACACCAGGTGCATCATTCCCTGCCATTCTCCATTCCCCTCTCTTAATTGCCCAAGAGGCTCCCCTATAGTATTTGATAGCTTCAGATCTTATCTCCTTAGTGGAATAGATCCTATGTCCATCTTTGATAATAGAAGAGATATAGTTTGCACGCCTCCTATAGCTAGCCGCAAGATGGAAGAATTTCATGTTGGCATCTCCCTCCTTAAGCCACAATTGTCTTGATCTCTCCCTCCAATCAATCTCCTATTTGAGATCCACTTCCATTATCACAACCTGCCACATTTTCCTATCTGCAAGTTCCTCCTCTGATAGAAGACCTGCTGCTTCCTTAGAGTCCAATTCCTGGATGTTACTCAGTCTCTACCCACCTTTGATGTGTTAAAGTGTTCACGATAGCACCATACTCTTTCAAGATTGTGCGCAAGGCTGCCAGCTTGGATGCTAATCTGATAGTAGCAGAATCCTCCACCTTTTTAGTTTGCCACAATGAACTGATCATCTGATGGAACCCCGGTTCATTTAGCCATGATCTTCTAAGTTTGAAGTATGAGCCAACTTGGATCTCTTCCCCACTATCCCAAACCAAAGGGGTATGCTCGGAGAAAGGTCGGTCCAAGCCAGCAACACTCGACAGTTGGAATTTTTCAAGGATGTTCACATTCCCAAAAAATCTGTCAATTTTGGAAAGCAACCCATTACCATTGCACCAAGTAAATTCAACTGAAGAGGGGTACTCATTCAGTTCAAGAGATTGAACCACCAGTTGGAAACCAATAGTTGAGCTGTTTGTGTCACCAAAAGGCTTGTCTGCCCCTGTCAGCACACAGTTGAAATCACCTCCTGTCATTCAGGCTTCCCCTTGCACCAATTCAGCCGCAACCGCCCAATCCTCCCATAATTCCTGCCTTGCAGATGCAACACAAGGGCCATACACACCAGTAACACAAATAGTGTCATGCCCCTAGTCAGTTAGGAATTTACAAGTCAGTAAGTGTCTGGCCTTGTGAACTTCCAGACAGTGTGCCCAAGCCTTTCTCCACCAAATAGCAATGCCCCCCGATCTACCATGTGCATTAACTTTCACACATTCATTCACCCTCGTAGCCAATAAGTCACTCCATAGTCTATTAGAGTCATTCTCAATGTGCGTCTCTTGAATGATCGCACACTCAATCCCCCACTCTCTCAAGTATCTCATTTATGAAGCCCTCCGGCTCTTATCGCACAACCCGTGCACATTCCAAGTGAGGATTCTCATCTATCCTCACGAGATCCCTCCCCCCTGTGGTTTTGACATTTGCATACTGAAGGTGGTCAGGGTCGGTCGAGGGCTTAATTGACTAAATTGAAAGCGGGGAAAGAAAGAGGAGAAGAAGGGGAGTAGCTCTAGCTTACTTGCAGGGACGAAAGGGGAGGAACAGGGCGACAGTCGTATCGACTATCGCCGGAGAAGACGATGCTCAGGGAAAGGGGCGGCGGCGAGCAGAGAGCCGGAGAGGCGCCAGCTGGGTGCGGCGTGGCGCGGGAAGAGCAGGGGAGGAAGTCTCTGCTGCTGGTATTGCGGCAGAGCGAAGAGGTGGAGGGGGAGGAAACCGCCGGAGCTGGTGAGCGTCTGCCGGAGGAAGAAGAGAAGAAAGTTGGGGATTTTCTCCGTCAGATCCAGGCTGCCCTGGTCGGTGGAGCAGCGGGGGGTATTTATAGGGAGCAAACAGGGAGGAAGGTGGAGGGAGACGACGTGTCTCCCTCGCCGGAGGATGGTCGGAAACAAGAACCCATACCGTCCGTGCGTTCGCACGGCCGGTATGGTGGGTTACGATGACCAGGGGGGTGTCCCTGCGACGGCTGACAACGCAGGGCACCCCCGGTTTACTTGCCAGGTCCCCCACCTCACCCTGCGCGGCGCCATGCTCCGCGCAAGGTCGCCGGAGCATGGTGCTGGCAGGTTTTGCAGGAGGGACCTGGTTGCAAAGAACGAAGGAGAGTTAGGGGCCAAAATGCGAGGGTTCAAAAGTTGAGGGCCAAAGAGTAAATATATGAGGACCAAAGTGTAAAGTCGGTCAAGGAGGTTTCTTCTTAGGCTCAAGTTTTTATACATGACTAATTAGGACCTAAGGAATCTGATGATGAATTTCATTTCCATATTAAACCTTGTTTGACTGGTCAATTTGCGCAAAAACCCAAATTAAGTTATTAATTGGGCATGGTTCTCAATGTAGGTCAAAATGGGTTCTAAAGGCCAAATTGAAGGTTCTAAACCCTAGAGATTATTTTTCTATGAATTTTAGAGGGTTTATTCTATTTTTACTTTGCCTCGAACCTTGTGAATTGAAGTGGGTTGTTTTAGGGTTACAGATTATCATTTGGTTTCTTGGAGGTGCTGTAGCCCTTGCTAGATCATTTCATCCCACTTTTATTCTTATTAAGCTGCTTTGACCTATGTTTGGGCCCTGAATTACCCTGTATGCAGATTATACTGGTAAAATTGCACTTTTACCCCTTATGACTTGTTTTCTTCTTAAACTCAGAATTCTCTGAGTTAAGCCTTTCCTTGAGTTATGTAGGAGCTTTTATCCTTTGTATTGGGTCAAAATGAGCTAGTTATGGCTCATGATGAGGTTCTCATCACATACCTGCATAAGCTCTGCAACCTTGTCTTCATCCAGCAGTAGGTCAGCCTTTGATTTCCTCTACCTGAGATTATAAGGTGATCTACCCTTAGCAGATTTAGAGCAAGATCCGACACCAAAATTGAGACCCTCCACCTCTTGCAGATTCTGCTAGTACTTCAGGGAGTCAGGCATAGTCTCTTGTACCCCCTGCACCTCATTATCCTCAACATCTGGCAACACACTCCCTAATTCCTCAAATGCTGGCCTTGTCACTTCCATCCCAACTGATTCCTCCTTCTCTTTAGCCATTATCTCTCCCCTTTCCCCCAAGTGATGGTCCTTGCATTTTTTGATAGAGGGAGCCTCTTTAGGAGAAGCCCTACACCCATCCTACGCAACCACCTCTTCAATGATTTCAGAATCAGATGACTTATCTTGCCTCATAACAGTGTCACCCACCATGAACCTCAGCAGCAGCAACCATGAACTACCACCACATCTTAAAATCAATCTGTCAGGGACTGAACCTGCTTTAAACACATCGACCATCACATTCAGTGATTGCCCATCACCCTCCAGCAGTCCTACAACCGCATCTTCTTCCATTGAGGAAAAACAAGATATCATGGATGCCACAACCTCCTTCGACCTCAAGTGTAAAGGTAACCCCTTGATCTAAAGTCTCCCCGACCAGGATCGCAATCTCTGGGGCGGCCTCTCCGGCAGGGCTCCATCAAAGGGAGAAACCAATCTCTAGATCATCGTTAGGCCTTCATTGAAGGACGTTTGAAATCGCAGTCTTTCGACATCCATCATCCCCAATCCAAACAGCACAAAACGTGTTGGGGACAGAGAAGCGAACTGCCAGGAATTAGTCAATGGGGAAAGAGAGCTTACCAGATTACGCAAGTTCTCCGGCGTCTGTCTCCCTGTCATAACCTCTCCGATCAGTGCCCCTCGCAATATCAGCTCTGCCGCTCTGATGTTCTCTATCATAGGGACCTCCACGTAATCGTATGCCCCGCAAAATTATGGGGGGATGGTGGTGGCGGTGGCATCGACTGGACCCTAGTATTCAAAATTTCAAAGTGGAGGAAAAGGTGGCCTTTCATCTGCCCATCAAGAACTCTACACGAATCCCGCTTGTGACCAAATCCACCACATTCTAGACACACAACAGGAGATCGGTAGATAGCCACCATATGGCCCCATCGTCGGCACCGGAAGCACACGATCCTTCTGTTCTCCCTTGCGCTCCCTCTATCAGTCCACCTCGCCTCCATCACCGTTTTATCATGTATTTCAAATTCTCTCCTCTCCTTCTGCCTCCATGTCCTCGACCTCCAAGTAGTCCATCCCTCGTAATCCCTAATTCTACTAGTCGCCGCCCTGAGATCACCTGTTGCTGCCCCGAGACCACCTGAGATCGGCTATTGCCGCCCCATCGTCGCCATAAGGATCCTAATTTTAAGAATTAAAAAAATACCTTTACCTTTGTCATCGATTCTTGCAATAACCGATGCCAGTAGAAGGTACTTTTTTTTAACAAAGGTGACTATTCGTAAAGAAACTTACCTTTTTTTGTTGTCGCTTTCTATAATAACCGATGACAAAAAAAGTTAGTTTTTTGAAGATGAAAGGTTTTTGCCATCGCTTATTAGAGAAAGCGATGACAAAAAGGTAAGTTTCTTTGCGAATGAAAGCTTTTTGCCACTTATTACAAAAAGCGACGCCAAAAATATTTTTTCGTCACTTGTACAAGCGACGACGTTATCTTTTAAATGATGGCAAAACTCAAAAAATGGCACGTTAACGCAGGAAAAAGTAGCGTAACAACGCCATCACTTTTTTAATAAGGGATGGGAAAAAGATCCAATCTGTCCGCTAGATGAATGATATTTCGATGTCGAATGTTCCTTGTAACTGACGAGAAAAAGAAACAGCGATGCAACTTATGCCGTCACTAATTGGCATTGGTTAAAATGGATTTGCCGTCGATTTTCAACCGATGGCAAAAGTAAAACTTCTTGTAGTGCTACGAAAATTATACCCACACATAAACACACTTTCCTAAATCCCACTTTCCCATTCTAGCCCTCATTAGTTGGTCACCAACCAAGATCCTACATTGGTGGCACTTGCTATTTTTGGAGCCACCAAAAGTGGTGACCCATTTGAATTGGAGAGGCCTTCCCATAAAAGCCAAAAAATAGATAGTACGCCCATTCATTCCCATTTTCTATTCTCTCCGCCTCTCACTTGCGATAGCCTCCCTTCCACCCTCCAAATCCCAAAGCCATCCACCACTCTCTCCTCCAAAGGGTGCTCCTTCTCCTCCAAGGCTCCATGGACGGCCATAGAGAAGCTTCTCCACAACTTCTCAAGGGCAGCTTGGAAGAAGAAGGGATCTCCACCTTCTCTTCTTCTCTTGCAAGTGCTACCTTCTCATCCTAGAGAGGACGCCCCCCATCTTCTTCTCTTCTTGGATGACCATGAAGGCTCACTCATAGCCTCTTGTGGTCAGCCATCTCTTTTGGTAGGCATGTAGACGAGTTTGTATACCCACAGTCTAGCTTACAGCCTCACACAAGGCTGATGGCCTTAGTGTCACTTTCCAAGGTGAGGGATTTTCTCTATTTATATGCTTTCTAGTGTAGATGTGTTGACATTTTTATGCATAAATAATATTGTGTGATCATTGTTCTTTGATTAATTATCTTTGTCATCATGCGACTTAGGTTTGTCACACCATGCACGGCCACCATTGCTTCATTTAGATGCACGTAGTCACTTAGGTTTTTGCTAGCATATCTAGATCTAGGTTTCAGTTCGCTTTTCAAAATAAAAATCAAAAACACAAAAAAAGCACAAAATATAAAAAGACCAAAAATATTAGGTTAGATTAGATTTTGGTTAGAAAAGTTGATCCAAATCTCGACTCATTTTCACGCCTCCCAAAGACGAACAATCAAGACTCAAGTTCTAAAAAGAAAAGAAATCTATCCAAGTCTCGTATTTTAGAAATATTTTTGTTTTGATTGAATTTTGCACTATACTACGACATAACGATGATTTTCATATTTGAAAATGTGAAAATCTAGGTCGAACAAATGGCGCCATTGCCGGGGAGGCAACGTGCGACTTTGGATTTGGATTTGCTTAACTTTGGTTTGTTTTGATTTTAGGCCAAGAACGAAGAGGATCCATGCACACATCGACCTGTGGTGAAGACCATAAGTACTTTTCTTCATCCTCCATTTTTTTGCTTTCTTAGGTAAAAAAAAAAATTCAAGTTCAAATTTTCGAATTTGAATTTATATAAAAAAAATTTCTTTCCTTGGTGTGTGTTTTAACTTGGAAACTATTTAAACACACCAAAAGTCAGATTTGGAAATCCGGCTAGCAAATATTGATGATTTTCAAAAATTTATTTCCATCAAATTAGCGGTCCAAAAATCTTGAGATTTGGTTTGGTCTTAGGGTTTCAAACAAGAGCAATCTTTTATTTGGAAAAATTCGCATTGTACAAATTTTTAAAATTCGCACAGTGGAAGAGGATTAGAATAGTCTGCACTCTGATTTTATATAACTTTAAACACTAATTCTGATTTCTACATAAATCAAATCTCCTTGAAATTTGTGGGGTTAGAAATCCACTGAAACCTAGTTGTTTCTAAATATTTTGAAGAATTTTTTGATTTCATTTGATACTGTTTCAAACTGAATTACTCGCAGGGGGTCCATTTGGCTTGTTTGACCCCTTGACACTAAATTATTCACAAAAAATTGTAGGAAATAGTAAAAACCTTCAAAAAAATATTCCCTGAATGCATTATTGAAAAAGGAATATCTTTGTCAAATTTCATCTAATTTAGATTCCTTTATTGATTTGGGGAGTGATTTCAAGCCAGAATAAGGTCTGACTACAGATTCTTAGAGGAGCATATGCCCTAGGACATACAACTTTAGGGTTTAAATTTTTCTAGAGAACTAAACTGACTTGACTCAATTTAGTTGCCTAGTAGGTGAGGTTGATTTCTTGATTGACTCCCCTCGTCTACTTGAAGTAAACTGATCTACATTTCAACTTAGCAACCACTTAGGTCTATTTAACTTAGTAGTGGTGCATAAGGACCATTGTTTTCTCTGATTAGGTTGCACCACTTCTACCTTATTGAACTTAAAAGCATCATATAGACTTATCTGATATTAGGGTTTCCACATTAAGGTAGAGCACATTTGCATTCCCTACTTAAAGGAAATTCATAAAACAAATTGGGACTTGCAAAACCTATTGTGTACTTCACTACAACCTTGTTTGAATTGACTTAAATAAGGAAACCCTAAAAGAAATTAACACAAGCACTTGAACCATAAAAGCCACTACTCCAATTGAAGCTTGTATTGCAAACCCCTTGTCTGTGCACTTCACACTACTAAATCTAATTTTAAGAGCAACACCCCAAAATGCCTAATCACATTCCAAGAGCACTCTAAGCCCAAGCCTTAAACTAAGTAGACGTGCCCTAGGCAGGACTAAATTACTTGGTAACTGATATGTAATTGGGTAAAAATCAAGGCCTTGTCTATTTGGACCAACTGGTGACAAGAAAGGTCGGTGCGATAACCGCGTTAACCTCTAGTAGTGTCTGACTGGTCGATCTTTCGCTTTTAAGTCGTTTGTAGTTTAATGTGGTGGAAAAATCGACTAATCAATTTTTAACAAGAAATAACCACTCGCAGAGGAGCGGGTCGTATCCACAGGGAGGCAATAACGTATTAAAATTCGCGCCACTTAAAAATGTTTGTTCGTAGTCAATTTGGACAAGAACCAAGCCAAGATTGCCTTTAGATTAAGGTTTAAGCAAGAAACAATGCTGAAATGGCAATTATGAGAAATTATAGGATATTTTCCGCAATGCAGAGTTAATAAAATATGATTAAAATTTGGCAATGGCAGAAAATGTAAATTTTAACTAAAGGTTTCCTGTAGCAAAACAGGGGAATTTTTCCCCGTTGTCCTGCGCGACGAGGAGCCGATGGCTGGGCGCGGGAAGCTCGGAGGAGGTCCCTTGGATCAAGGGCTTCGAATCGGTGGTGGCGGCGAGTCGCGCGGCAGTCGGAGGTGGCCGGACGAGCTCCGGCGGAGGTGCTGTAGCCGGCAGCTTGCGCAGCCTGTTGGCGTGAAGTCCGCCGCCTGCTGTTGCTGCGGGGGTGGCTGCTGCCGCTGCCGTGGGCACTGCTGCGGCTGGCGTGGCAGGTGGTCTGCAGGCGCGTGGAGATGGCTGCGATGGTCTGCAGGCGCGGTTGATGGTGGGCGCGGGTGTGCTGCAGGCTGATGGGCACGGGGAAGGTGGCGTGGGCTGATCTGCAGGCGTGCGCAGGTCTGCAGCCGGTGAGCGGTGGAGGGTGCAGGCGGTCTGGTGGCCAGTTGGAGAGTGCAGGCTGAGGAAGTGGAGGTGAGCGGGTAACTTCAGACGTCTGGGAAATTTCCTAGACGTCTTAAGTTACTGAGAGGGTGGCTGATCAGTAGCTCGGTGGTGGTGGTCTGTGACGACGGCGAGGAAGATGCACGCTAAGGTGCTCACGGTGATGCGGCGAGCTCCGGATGGCGGTGTGGCCTGTCACACCACACGCCCACGGTGCTGGAGACTCGTCGCCACAGTAGAGGCCGGCAGTGTGGAGTGGAAGAGAGAGGTTCTCTCTGCACAGTGGTGGGTCGGTGGCGGAGGCCTCCCTAGCTCGGCTACCTCCTTGCTCCTTCTGTAGTGGCCTGAACAAGTTTGAAATCAGCCGCCGACCAGATCCACCACATCCGCTCCCCCTTGAATGGCTTCATCACTGCAGCAGCCGGGCGTTGGAGCGGCACCCAACCGTTCTGAAAGAAGAAGAATAAAGAAAATAATGTTAAAATATTTGGGTTATTTATGTATAGACCCTCAACTTCTATGTTAATGAAAACAATATACCAAATTGGTTATCTAATTAGATGAATGCTATTCTAAGCTAATTCTAAATGCACTTAAGATATGAATGCAATGTATGGATTATGTAATTAGATTAAAACTATGAATTAATCTATTTACATCCTAATTTATACTAAATAAATGTTAGAATTAACCTAATGTGTAGGCACTTAAATACTTAAATAGCCCACAACTATGGGCTAATCAAATGCCCCCATGCCTAGTTTTTGCTAGTCCCTAGCAAAATTAAGCGAAACATCGCACTCCAAGTAGACTAGTCAACTCACTTAGTCTTCCTTCAGAAGCATATTAAGTTCAGGCTCTAGACCCAAGGTTCCTAAGTAGTTGCTAAGTTACAGACTAGGTCGGCTAAAGATGAGTTGCAGGCACAAGTTTCCCTGATTTCTGACTCTACCCTAAAGTTTATTAATCCCTGAGATTAAAGCATCCGTGCTTTTGCATTGGTCCGAGTTATTTGAGTTAAAGGATTTTTTTTTTAATATATATACTTTTTTTTTTGTTTGATTCTTCTAAGTCTAACCTCAAATCAGCTATCAACATGGTCTGTGTCAGATTCATTGTCCCCATTACCATACCTCGAAGGGTGCCTGGCTTTCGATGCTTCGAGATAGCACCGCCCATAACGACCCCAAGAACTCCTGGCAATCGGCACTTCGAGATAGTATCGCCTATGGATTTCTTAAGCGAATTCAGGCCTATGGCAATCGGCACTTCGAGATAGGGCTGCCTATGGTACCTGAACCGCGCAATGCGCTTACATGCCCCCAGTAGGATGGATATCCTAAGAGACAAGCGCCGAGGAGGTAATATGTTACCATCGCATCCTCAAGGTGAGTATTTACTCCACCTCTCCTGCGGCGGGAACTCTTCCAATCAAAATGTGTTTTCAAGCCTCTCTTAAGTCAAAACTAAGAGAACCAAATCTCTTTTCAGAAAGACGAAAATTAAGTTGATTACCAGACCAAGTGTGTGAAATTTGGATGCTTGGGTTACAAGGACCCGTAAACCAAAAGGTAGAATAAGACTCCTGGTACTACCCCACCTTTTAACTCAAACCCTAGCTTCCCTTCCTCAACCTCTTGAAGAATGGTCCGCAACTTAACTCCTACTTAAGTTTTTAAGTCCACAAAGGACCCTAAAGGTCTAAAGCTAGTAGCTTATTTAGCTTCTAAAGTTTGACCCTAGAATTAATTTAGTTTACGCTAGAGTTCTGATTTGCTTAAGAATGCAGGACTTAGCCAGTTAAGCTCAAAACTTTTTTTTTTTTTATATGTACAAATGTATGCAATTATGCTATGTATATCCCCAAGTACACCCCCCCATGCCTAAAATCTGCAATGTCCTCATTGCATAGAAGGATATTACCTGGGTCAAAGCTAGGCTGAATAGCCGAAGAACCTGCAAATCAGGTTCAAGAATTGCAGAAATAGGCCCTAAAAATGAGAAAAGCAAAGTTGGCCTAGAAAATAGGTAACCTAGGATGTTGGCGAGCTGATGATGAATCCCGATAGCAAATGCTCGCCCAACTAAAGTGGGAATGAAATCTTCCCAGGTCACCAGAAGAGGTTCTAAAGGATAAACAGTTAAAATAACCTCCAAAGGGGTAGGGGTAGGATGACAAGGATCCTCCAAAAAGAATGGGGAAGGAATGGTATAGAGATAAACCCCCAGGGTAATGGATTGACTAAAGAAATCATCAATCCATACCCGATACTCCATTACAGAAAATATTGGTCTGTTAAGCGCCCTAGTCAGAACAAAAATGAGCAATTCTCTAAGGCAAGGATCTTCTAGGGTGTCCAAGTTACGAGGTTGTGGGATGGCCATAAGATCTAGGTTGGGTTTAATTAGCTTGGTGTCCATCCCAAACACTCTTTCTAAATCCTCAATTTCATCCCTAGCATTCCTTGCACCATCACGTGGATCTTCCTGCTCTTCATCAGGAGTCACAATTTCGCTTTCAGATATAAGCGAATCAGAGGGTGACTTCGAAGTGAATGAAGGCAGGTTGGAAGCAACAGATCTAGGGATTATCCTATCAATGTCATCCCCGGGTTTTCGTTCTTTACTCAAATCTTCCCCGGAGTCTATATGTGAATCCACATAAATCTTAGAAATTGCTTCCACATTTTCCATCATTTTATCATGAGGAGAAATATCATCAATGGGTGTGCCAAGGAAACCTAATTTGGTCAAATTTGTGACATCCTCAGGGGTTAACTCTTCAAATAAGACATAATCACCCTTAGTGTCACTCCAAATCTTGAATGTAGGTTCCTCATATAATTCGTCTTCCTCCTCATCACACAATTCATCATGTACCTGAGGTCTAGAATCATTTAATATCTCAGAAGATCCCCTAGGGTGCTCTATCTGAGGTAAATTATTTACATTGGTTACATCAGACTCCTCAGATAGGTCAATTTCTTTAGGGTTAGGTTCCCTAAGGGTGGGTTTGAGTTCCATATCGTGATCAGAAGGGAGGGTAGGATTAACAACTTGACTTTGACCCACTTCATCAAATGTCACGAAAATACTACCATCTGGGTCGAGGTCTTCCAATGGTACCATCATTCCCTTCTTTTGACTCCAATATAATTCAGGTGGATACTCAACCTTATCATCATCTTCCTCGGGTTGCCACCTTTCTTCATCCAATGCATAGCTACTTTCATGTGTATTTTCCTCCCACCTAAAGTGTAGATCTCTCAAGGAAGTGTCATCTAATGGGGAGGTTTCAAAATCGATCCTCGAAAAGTAGCTATTCTCCCCAGAATTTCCCTTCAACTTAAAGTGTAGCTTTCCCACGGGAGATGCATCTATTGTAGAGGGGTGTACGTCATAGTCAATGGGGCAGATTGGGTGGCTAATTTCATCTCTTTCTTGTTGGCCTGCTCTCAAAGATTCTCCTAACAATTCACTCATTTCATTTTGCATTTTCTGTATTTCCATCTTCAAAGAGGAGAGGTCATTTCTATCATAAAAGAAGTCAGGCTCAGGCTTATAGTACCCAGGAGTGTTTGTCCAACCATTATAAGTTTTCAGGGAGGGTGGGTTGGGTATTTCTTTGGTATGTGGGATATTGGGCAAAGCAAATCCCGCTCCTGAGTTCTGCTCACTAATTTGGGGCTTAACTAGGCCAATACTCCTATAATAGGAGTAAAACGGATCCCAATGATTGTCATTATGTCCATCAAGGAATGGACCATCTCAGCGTCTGGGATCGAAGGATGCAGAGTGGGGGTGAGGGTGTGGGCAAGATGTGAAAGGATGAAAATCAATGTGGTCCATTCTAACTCACACTTCAATCAGAATTCCCCAAGCAAGACACAATTCAAAAAGGACCTTTTAGGTCTTTCCCAATTTAGGCTTTTGATTTTAAGTCAGATTGCAGGTGACAATACAATTTGTTCAATCAATTTACGCGCCTATTGTCGACCTACGGCTCGCCTAAAAAGACCTAGTTGGAGCTTAGGTGTTCTTCCCTAAATCTCAAATGGTCAAGTAAATCCAAAGATGGAAGATCGAGGGATGCAAGTAGGCCTAAGCCTTCCTTTGAAGCTGTGCTTTCGCGGTGCTCCTCAACTACCCCCAAAAATCCATGACAGGGTATCCCCCTCTTTGGATTTACAAAACCTTTGATCTCAAGTTCCGAACACTTCAGAATCCAACGAAAGGAGGGCTCTTGTCCTAGTATTTCCAAACCTAAGGAGTGTCTAGAAGCGTGCCGTGGTGCAAGTGAAATAAGTGTGCATACACCGTAAAAGATTTTGAACTTGAATCGCACGCCAAGTTTGAAAATGAAATCCTTGGTTTTTAAAATGTCCTTCCTTTAATTAGTCCTTTTTCTAAAAAAAATGTGACCACTTGTTAGATTTATTCAGTACAGATTAGGTGGTCTTCGCATTAAATCCCAAATGCAATGCGTGATCAAAAATAGGATGCAAAGTAAGAGAATGCGTACCTTGCCTCCAGCGATCTTCGATGCAAAAATGCACGCAATGCAGAAAAGCAAATCTAGAGGCTGCTCATACAGACCTAAATGGTTCGTCCTAGGGCAGGCAGCTTCTAGCAGGCAGCTCATTTTTTTCTTTTTCTATTTTTTTTTTAGAACTACTTATGTACAAGCAAATAAAAGAAATAATAAAAAAAAACCTAAATCTAAAGAAAAGGGAACAGGCTCCCAAAAATTACCCAACACGGGTCCAAAACAAAATCGGGGAACAAACCCCTCAAAATTTACCCCAGAACAAGGGTTTCAAACTAACTGTAATGAAAAATTAAGTCTACAATCTTAATTCTATTCTAATTAAACTAATGACTAAATGGTGTCCGTCGCGTCCTCGTCCTTCTCCTTCGTTTAAAAATGGCTTGCCCAATTCTCGTCTGGCGACGTCAAGGGTCGCCTCTCACACTGGCTGATTCTTGCACAAATTTTCTCGCACAGAAAAGAAAATAATGAATGGTCAAATCTCTATGCAATTGACAAATAATCAAAATAAAATTAGGCAAAATTATTGCGTCTGTTGCCTCCCCGACAACGGCGTCATTTGACTGATCAATCTTTCGCTTTTAAGTCGTTTGTAGTTTAATGTGGTGGAAAAATCGACTAATCAATTTTTAACAAGAAATAACCACTCGCAGAGGAGCGGGTCGTATCCACAGGGAGGCAATAACGTATTAAAATTCGCGCCACTTAAAAATGTTTGTTCGTAGTCAATTTGGACAAGAACCAAGCCAAGATTGCCTTTAGATTAAGGTTTAAGCAAGAAACAATGCTGAAATGGCAATTATGAGAAATTATAGGATATTTTCCGCAATGCAGAGTTAATAAAATATGATTAAAATTTGGCAATGGCAGAAAATGTAAATTTTAACTAAAGGTTTCCTGTAGCAAAACAGGGGAATTTTTCCCCGTTGTCCTGCGCGACGAGGAGCCGATGGCTGGGCGCGGGAAGCTCGGAGGAGGTCCCTTGGATCAAGGGCTTCGAATCGGTGGTGGCGGCGAGTCGCACGGCAGTCGGAGGTGGCCGGACGAGCTCCGGCGGAGGTGCTGTAGCCGGCAGCTTGCGCAGCCTGTTGGCGTGAAGTCCGCTGCCTGCTGCTGCTGCGGGGGTGGCTGCTGCCGCTGCCATGGGCACTACTGCGGCTGGCGTGGCAGGTGGTCTGCAGGCACGTGGAGATGGCTGCGGTGGTCTGCAGGCGTGGTTGATGGTGGGCGCGGGTGTGCTGCAAGCTGATGGCCACGGGGAAGGTGGCGTGGGCTGATCTGCAGGCATGCGCAGGTCTGCAGCCGGTGAGTGGTGGAGGGTGCAGGCGGTCTGGTGGCCGGTTGGAGAGTGCAGGCTGAGGAAGTGGAGGTGAGCGGGTAACTTCAGACTTCTGGGAAATTTCCCAGACGTCTTAAGTTACTGAGAGGGTGGCTGATCAGTAGCTCGGTGGTGGTGGTCTGCGACGACGACGAGGAAGATGCACGCTAAGGTTCTCACGGTGATGCGGCGAGCTCCGGATGGTGGTGTGGCCTGTCACACCACACGCCCACGGTGCTGGAGACTCGTCGCCACAGTAGAGGCCGGCAGTGTGGAGTGGAAGAGAGAGGTTCTCTCTGCACAGTGGTGGGTCGGTGGCGGAGGCCTCCCTAGCTCGGCTACCTCCCTGCTCCTTCTGTAGTGGCCTGAACAAGTTTGAAATCAGCCGCCGACCAGATCCACCACATCCGCTCCCCCTTGAATGGCTTCATCACTGCAGCAGCCGGGCGTTGGAGCGGCACCCAACCATTCTGAAAGAAGAAGAATAAAGAAAATAATGTTAAAATATTTGGGTTATTTATGTATAGACCCTCAACTTCTATGTTAATGAAAATAATATACCTAATTGGTTATCTAATTAGATGAATGCTATTCTAAGCTAATTCTAAATGCACTTAAGATATGAATGCAATGTATGGATTATGTAATTAGATTAAAACTATGAATTAATCTATTTACATCCTAATTTATACTAAATAAATGTTAGAATTAACCTAATGTGTAGGCACTTAAATACTTAAATAGCCCACAACTATGGGCTAATCAGTGTCCCGCTATGCAGGGTGTCCTAGGGTGTCCTACCATTCTAGCCAGCCAAGTAATTCAAAGGTTGGTTTAACCCAGTTCCATTTCAGGATACCAGGTTTAGATCCATTTAGGGTATACTATTTAGGGCTATCTTGTTTGCTTGATTTGGGGCTTTCTCTCATCTTTCTTCCTAGGCCTTTACCTTATTTCCACTAGCCCCTTGTAGCTAGTTGAGTCTTCCTGAGGAAGACTATCTCGTATCTCTATTCACTTCTTTTCTCAAATAGCCATGAACCCATATCATTCTTTTGACACTCAGGGTTCTCCACCTCCCAATGCAACCATGATTTCGACTCCCCCTGGTTAGGAGACTCATCCTCAGCACCTGGATATGATTATCCATATCCCCCAGCTTATTTAGAACCTAAACCTCATGGATCTGACCCTTATCTAGATCAGAACTAATTGAAAGCCATAGTTACTGAATTCCAGGAGTATAACAAGGACTATACAGATCAATGTGCCAAGCTCCTGGAGCAAATTAGACAATCCCAAGCACAATCTCAATCTTATTACTCCTACCAGGAACAAGAGACTAAGAATAACTAGCCTAGTGGGTCTAGTCACTCATATTTTGGATCCACTAGCTACTCTACTGACTCATGCAACACTGGGGAGGCACCCTAGACTCTGCCAACCAAGAAGGCACCTTTGGACCTAATCCATGATTTTGGTAGATCATTTGAGGAATGCACCATTTCTGATACATCTATACCTGATAATATATTACTAAAGAATTGGAATAATGGATCACAAGTACAGGACCACACATCAGGTTCTCAATCAACTCCCTCTATCGTCAGCCCCACTCAGGGTGATACACCTTTTGATTCATATCCGGATTTGTATAACCCTAAGTGAAGAGACAATCCTGATCTTTCATGGCCACCATAGAGACCAACTCAGACTCAGGATCAATCTAAGCCAGCCCAATACTCCACTCAATCCACTTTAGGGTAGCCATCTAGTCCAACCCAACCCACAACCACTCTTGAGGATATCATGAACATGTTGTTGGACTTTGACAAGAAAAATGAAGAAAGGTTGACTAAGCTGGAAAATCAAGTGAAATCTCAAGGGGATCAAATCAAGAGACTTCAAGAATCATTCTATCCCTGAATGCACACTCCTCTTCATTCCCATTCTTTACCTATTCTTCCAACCCCTCCTACAATCTATCATATGTGCCAGTGTGCAAGGGCCAACTCTTTGGCCCCTAAAAGAAAGAGGAAAGTTAAGATCCCACCCAAACGATCTGATTCGGCTCAACCAAAAGTCATAAGACCAAACCCGCATCCAGCACTGACTCTGACTCTAGGGACAAAAAGAAGAAAAAGGCTCCTGAAGTTGATTTGACTTATTTACCCTTTCTTGGGGCCTTAAAGAAAGAGTCACAAGAAAAGAAAAAGACCTGCACACCTAAAGAGGTGGTTCTATCTGCCAACATAAGTGCATATGTTTCTGGCACTCTACCACCCAAAAAGACAAACCCTAGAAAACCTTTCATATCTTGTGCCATCAAAGGATTCACCTTCAATAGAGCCCTTGTGGATCTAGGGTCTTCCATCAGCTTGATTCCTACTGCCCTTTTTGACCGCACCTGACTTGGAGATCTGCACCACACACCTATCACCATTAGAATGGCAGATGGCTCCATCAAAACACCTAAGGGGGTAGTTCAGGATGTCATCATTAAAGTGTAAGGTCTTAGCTTTTCGGTTGATTTTATTGTTTTGGACATGGATATACCAGAAAAGCTAAGTAATTCACCCATCATTCTAGGTCGCCCTTTCTTGGCTATAGCCAATGCACAAATTGACTGTTACTCAAGATGTATGGAAATGAGTAACAGTAATGAGAAGATTCACTTTGATATTTATTCAGTCGCTAAGAAAAAGAAGTCAGGGTATTTTCTGGATGACATGGAAAGTGATTCAGAGGATAATTCGGAAGAAACCATGGCAATTGACACCTGGGTAGAACCACATGACCCGAATCAACAATCCACTAGATCACATAAGTCACCCTTAATACTGGATCAAATCATTGATACTATGGTTGACTATCTTGATCAACCTAGCCCAATTCAAACCCCTGCCCCTTGCAATGAATCCCAGATTACTCAATTGATCAAAATGATTCATGAAATCAAAGAAGCTAATGCAAGTGAATATGATGATATAAGAAAGGAGCTTCATAGAATTTGGGATGAGCAACAAAAATCAGAAATGTTTGAATTTGGGTCAGGTGTGCCACAACAGAATTGTGCTTTTGAGGTGGTCATGCAGGATTCTGTTGATCAAACACCCGAGGTGGATGATATTGAAGTTCCTATAGAAGTAAAGGAAGGAGATTTATTCGAGAATCTCGATCTTGATTTAAAGCCTGAATACCAATCATTTCATTTTGAGGAACCAAGCATTAAGGGACCTAAATGCGATTTTGTTGTATTTGAGAATACCCATGGAGACATTGATGAATTAACTCAAATGATCACATACACGGAGCAACAAACTCAAAATGACTTTAATGACTCCTCAATCAATGATTCAGCCCATTCCACTTTCATCGAGGGACTCACTACTGAATCTAATGCCCAATTTCATCTAACTATGAAGGTAGAAATATTCCCTTATGAAATAGATATTCAAGAAATTGAAAGATTATTGGGGATTACATATGATGATTTATCGGAGGAAGCTAAAAATTTTGGGGAATCATGTGATAATTCAGAATTAGAATTGAAAATTTTTGAAGAGATAAAAGAAGATGATACCCAAACATCTTTGGTAGAGACAGAAACTGATCACTAGATTGCTGGATCGCATTTGTAGCCCGCTGTTGGCGAATGAGACTAAAATTCTCATCATTTTACTTGCCATTCTCAATACTGTATTGACATATCCTTTTTGAGTTTACGCCCAACTTGAGGTGTTAATCTTAGCACATATATATAGCATATTTTATTTGGCATATTCTCCTGCATATTTATTTTACTTCTTAGGTGTTGGAATAAGTGGAATGAAAAATTCAAAATCTATTCCAGGTGATTTCTACCCATTTACTCCCTATCTTAATTTATTTTTCATTATATTCATGCATGAGGACATGCAAGAAAGTAGGCATGGTGGGGTAGTACTTGTAAATTGAAATTTTTTCTGCCAATACCTAGGAAAATCCTTTCGTACATCATGCTAATTGCACTTTAGGGTCCTTAAATTAAGAACAACTGACTCCACCTCCAATGTTCGCATTGGAGCTAGAAATCATCAGCAACAACCACTTCCAACTCATCTGCTCACCTTTTTATTCTAAAATTAGGGACGAGCTGAATATAACCCGAATTAGGAAAATTTTCGAAGTGCAACTTTGAAAGGTTACAAATAGCATTTATATATATATTACATTCATGAATAAGATTTTTATCAAGAGAATGCATTAGGGATTTTATCCTCTAGTTGATTCCTACAATCTGAAATCTAGTATAACCCATAGTAGAATTTGTAATGGATTCATGGTGAAAACTGATAAACGTCTTTAGTCTGTTGAGAAGTAGTACTTCTTTTCCTAAACCCCTAGACAGTGTTTTGGGAGTCAGGCAAATTTTCTAAAAATCTACCAAATAATGTGAGATGAGAGTAGAGAGTACTGGTGCTCTAAGATTAGTGTAAAGAATCTGGAATTCTGGATAATTACGTAATGATACTCAGAGAATAGGCATAGTTTCCACTCTTGGTTCCTGTGTATACATTTTGTGTGAAATTTTGAGAGCCACCAAATAAGGCAAATACGCGGAGAGTGAGTTTTCATAAAACTAGGGCTAAGGTGGATGGTTACAACCATTCTTTACAGAATCCTCGACTGAAGGAGGGTACTGATATCAAGGTCAGAAATACACCATCCTATCCGTCTTGCTCGATGCCATGAGTAGGCACTTCCACCAAATAAGCCACTCAATGTCTCTTGAGTACTACCAATCCCTAATAATGCCTCCTCAATAAAATTCATGAATGTATGGCTAGATTGTGTTGCATTGAAAAAAAAATTATACATATGAAAAAAATTTTGAGAAAAATGAAAAACAAAATGAAAAAAACAGAAAAAGAAAAAAAAGGGATTTTAGAAAAAAAAAAAGAAAAAGAGTTTGTGAATATTTATTACTTATTTCAGTTGCATTGAGACAATACCACCAAATAAAATTGCGATCCACCAAATATGGCCTTAACCTAACTTTTCTGTGTTTTTGACCACTCAAATACTGGCTGAGGAATTTTGACTTAGAGTTAGGGTTATGGGAACTCAATTAAAGTGTTAATGCCAAGTGAGACCACAAAATATGGATCAAATGTGAGAATCTCGTGAGATTGTGAGCTCTAAGAAAAAGAAAAGAAATGAAAAAAAAAGAAAAAATAAAGAAAAGAGAAAGAGAGATTGAATACAAAGGAACCAAAGAGCATAGTTTTTCTCATCTTTCTCTGAGTTGAGTTACTTAATAATTTGGGAATCTAGATTCTATAGTACTAATCTCCATGTAGTAACAATTGAGAGTGAGCTACCAAATAAACAACCATTTCCGTCTGACATCCCCTACCTAAGCTTAAAGCCGTGGCAGAATTCATAGAATATTTTGCACACTCTGAGGGAAGAAGTTTGCCTACCCTGCTAGAATTTTACTAGGGGTTAAGTACAGGCTTTAGAGGTAAATCAGGCTTTTCACTCAAGTTCGTTGCAAAAGATACATAGTTGCACTTTCACGTATCTGGATTTTTAGATTTCTGGATGAAACAAAAGGAGAGAAATCTTTAGTCAAACTCTTTGATGAAAAGAATAAGCAGTCCTTTAGGGATCAAACTTATAAATAACTTAGTCATGCATTTGCTAGTGACTAGCAAAGTTTAGGCATGGGGGTATGATTGCACAGTAATCATGGGTCCCAATCAACCTAAATAATGTTTGAACCTAGCTTAATTTGTGGATATTGTACTCATATCTTGCATATCATGCATTGCATCAGTTTATCTAGAAGATGAGATATCCTGCTATTTAATGGTTTTATTGCTATTTGCAGATAATAAAGTGATCTAGGATGCAAAAGATAGTGGAATAAAGCAATAAAGGAAGAAGAAGAAGATTGATTCAGACAAGAGAAGTGAGGAGGATAGCCTTATCCCAACCCATAGAAACCCTTGGACAGCCTTCTCAAACCCAAAACCACCTCCATTAGGACACCTTAGCCTCAAAACCCAAACATGGATAGCACTATCCATGTTCTTATCCACCCTATCCCACTCCCAAACATTTAGGAACCAAAACCCACCTTAGAAAACCTAAAACCCACTCTCAGCACCTTTTAGGACGTCCAAACATTTGGCTGGATGTCCGATTTCTGCATAATATAAATCCAAGAAATAAAACTCATACTGACACAGAATTGGACATCCAATTTACTATCCAGACATCTAATTTTAGAGTATAAGACATCTGACCACTCTTCTGGACATTTGATACTATTCTCTGGTTCCTAATTTTGGTGCTAGAAGCCTGATCATGCCTATTTTGACCTAGAAACCCCACCAGACACCCTAGCAAACCTAATTGGAGACCTCCTAAACCTAGTCCACTATCCATGGCCCCACTTATCCTATCCCTAACCCAATTGAACCATCTCATACCTAATTGGGTGCACCTGAACCCAATTAGATCCACCCAAGATCTAATTAACTCATACCTATTAGGTTTACCTAAGCCTAAACACACACACATCCAATTAGACTTGACCTAGACCCAATTAGGTTCACTCCTTTCCAATTAGACTCACCTAATCCTAATTAGGTCCACACCCACTTAATGTAGGTTAACCCAACCTAGATTCACCAAACCCACAACCCTACTCTATGAAAATTATACCCACACATACACACACTTTCCCAAATCCCACTTTCCCATTATAGCCCTCATTAGTTGGTCACCAACCTAGATCCTACATTGGTGGCACTTGCTATTTTGGGAGCCACCAAAAGTGGCGACGCATTTGAATTGGAGAGGCCTTCCCATAAAAGCCATAAAAAAGAGAGAGCACACCCATTCATTCCCATTTTCCATTCTCTCCACCTATCACTTGCGACACCCTCCCTTCCACCCTCCAAATCCCAAGGTTGTCCACCACTCTCTCCTCCAAAGGGTGCTCCTTCTCCTCAAAGGCTTCATGGACGGCCATAGAGAAGCTTCTCCACAACTTCTCAAGGGCAACTAGGAAGAAGAAGGGATCTCCACCCTCTCTTCTTCTCTTGGGCATGCTACCTTCTCATCCTAGAGAGGACGCCCCCCATCTTCTTCTCTTCTTGGACAACCATGAAGGCTCACCCATAGCCTCTTGTGGTCGGCCATCTCTTTTGATAGGTTTGTAGATGGGTTTGTATACCCACAGTCTACCCTACACGCTCACATAAGGCCGATGGCCCTAGTGGCACTTTCTGGCGTGAGGGATTTTCTTTATTTATATGCTTTCTAGTGTAGATGTGTTGACATTTTTATGCATAAATAATATTATATGATCATCGTTCTATGATTGATTGTCTTTGTCTTCATGCGACTTAAGTTTGTCGCACCATGCGCGGCCACCATGGTCTCCTTTAGATGCATGTAGTCACTTAGGTTTCTACTAGCATATCTAGATCTAGGTTTCAATTCGCTTTTCAAAATAAAAATCAAAAACACAAAAAAAAGCACAAAATATAAAAAGACCAAAAATATTAGGTTAGATTAGATTTAGGTTAGAAAAGCCGATCCAAATCTCGACTCGTTTTCACGCCTCCCAGAGATGAATGACCAGGACTCAAGTTCTAAAAAGAAAAGAAATCTATCCAAGTCTCATATTTTAGAAATATTTTTGTTTTGATCAGATTTCGCACTATACTACGACATAACAACGATTTTCATATTCGAAAGTGCAAAAATCCAGGTTGAACACCTACCTCATGGGATATTGTTCTCTCACAACACTTTATTAAGAAGTGCATCCCTTATCCAGTCAGCCTAATAGGGATGGGCTCCCCCTACACATATATAAGTGCCTGAATATATATTGGCCCACTAGGGTGAGAGAGAAAGAGAGGCCAGTTCTGAATTAGGTTGGACTATTGCTTGACCCATGTTGACCCCTTTTTGGTGTAGAGGAGAATAAAAGAAAGGAGCGCAAGACTTAGACAAAAGAATAAAGAGGGTGAAAACGAAGAAAAAGAGAGAAGCAAGACTTAGTGAGAGAATAGAAAGAATGAGTGTGCGAACAAGGAAAGGAAACAAGAGAAGAAATTGAAATAAAAAAATCAAACGTAGACATTTAGTCCCACATTGTGAGATTGTGAATGTCTTGTGCGCAATATAAGGATTAGCATCCTATGGTTAATTAGCCTAAATAAGGAGGGATACCAATATGCGCATATATAAGCCCATTCTATATTGCCTATATTGAGAGATAGAGAAGATAGGCTCACTGAGGGGTGGCCCATTAGTGTGAGGTTGGGCCCAGGGTAGACGATCGATTTTGCAATAAGAAGGTCTAGTTAGTCTTGAATTGCAAAAATACTCTAAGTGCCTTTGGTTTGAGTAGAAACAATTTTTTTGAACATATTACACATCTATATATTTTTGGAACTCAATATCACATCTTTGTTTTTGAGTTTGATTTCTATTTTACTAGTATATTTCTTTTATATCAAACTCCTGAGCTTCACATATTGTAAATAATTAGATAGTGGATTTCACACAATCATTTGCTCTCTACGAACAATTTCGAACTTCCATTCGAGATTTATAAATTTTAAGTATTGATTTCGCTCTAGTTGATTATACTACGATGCATTTTTAACCTTCGACTCTAGTGGTATCAAGACTAGTCACTTGTCCACACTTCCAGTTCCTTCTTCTCTTCATTCACAGTCTGTAACAGAGGCTGCATCCTCTTCCTCACTTCATCCATGTCGCTACGCATCACATAACTCCCGAAGACATCCCCGAGCTCCCTTTGATCTAGAGCTTCCATCGTTAGAAGCCTCTCTTCCCCCTTCATCGTTACAGCCACTAGCTGTGGTCTTCTTGAGGTCCCCTTAATCCTGTTGCTTAGATCTATTATTTTTTGTAGTATAGTGTAGATTAGATAGATAGATTAGAGTAGAATTCATCTCTTAATTTCATTAGTTGAAGCATAGATTAGTGTAATTGTGTTCTCTTTTCTCCCTCCGTCAATCCACCCACTCTGAGCAATCCTGATTAGAGAGGTTAATCCACTCATCCATACTGATCCATAAGCCTTCCTCTACATTTCATGATCACATTCTAGTATTTTCTTCACCATTTTAATCATTAGACCACTCCCTCCTGTTGGAACCTAGTTCCACTTCTCTTTAATGTTTTGGAGTTAACAAAACTGTTTTAAATCTAATGAGTTTATGAAGTGTTATTTACAGCAAATCATAGGATTTAGGAAGTATGGATGATAACAAGGAAGAAGTGTGGATGTCATAAAGAATAAAGATTGTTTTTATGCATTGTAATTTAGATTTTTATATGTCTCCTAACAGGAAAATTTGATTTAGGAGTTAAAATCAAAATAGAGATAATTAGGTATCAAACTCACGTTGAATCATTCATTTGAAAAATCAAAATTGTTTCTTCGACATATTAATCATGTATTAGCATATAAATAGCACCAAGATTGATTGATAGAATTTATTCAAGGTACTTGTTGCAAGTATTAGTACTGTTCATAAGTACCGATACATGCTAGGCATAGGTTTGGGTCCTAGTCCCAAACTATGAACAAGTACCAATACTCATAATGAGTACCAGTACCAAGTGCTCATAGTTTGTAGATAAGGGTAGTGCCTGGACCTTACAAGTACCGGTACTAAGCACCAGTATCGGTACATGTAGGTCACAATTTTTAACTTGTCTCAAACCTGTGAGTCACAAGTACCAATATTTATTATGAGTACTGGTACCTAGTGACTTAGTTGGTACTCAACTGTAAGCACTGAGTACCGGTACCTATGATGAGTACGGGTACCCAGGCTATGTTGGGCTGGCAACTGGATATCTTTGAGTAGCCAATACTGGTGCCACAACTTTAATACCAGTACCAACTAACCGTTGTGCCTAATCTGAATGAATATTTAGCAATTAATCCTATCTCAGATCTTCCCATTTTTCCCCCAATGGCTAGTAATCATAGGGGAGGTGTTTAATGGACTATAAAAATACCTTTTGTGTGCAATTTGCACATAACACAAGAATCAAAATTCTCCTTGCTCCAGATTTTACATTTCTCATTTCTAGCTGCAAGGGTGATAGGCTTGTTGCATCTTTCCTTCAAGAAGATCCTCATCTTGCAACAAGATCTTTTGGAAAATCTGCTCTTCCTCATAAAATCCTTTTTACGCTTTAATTTTTTTGTTAGATTGATATATCAAATATCTTCTAAGCTAATTCTTGTTGGAGACTTAGGAATCAAGTTGTAAGCTAATTTGTTTCTTGCTTATACTTGTAATTTTTTGCTTTTATCTGATCTTGTAATTGTGTTGAGGTAACTCATTAATTACCTCAGTTTATACTAAATTGATTCCCTCTAGGTTGAGGGAATCAGGTTAAAAATCCTAAGTCGAGAGACTTAGGTAGTTGAGTACCCATGTGAGAGGAACCACTATATATTTGGTGTACTATTTTTGTGGTTTGTTATATTTGTAATATTTGTTTCCCACACTATTCATCCCCCCTTCTAGTGTGCTTGTGCCCTTTAGATCCTACATGTGGTATCAGAGCGGGTTGTAGGAAAATGTAACAGCTTAACCTACAATGGCAACATCAACAAAGCCCATTGAAGGACAGTCATCTACTCGTCCTCCCTTTTATGATAGGACGGACTATGGGTACTGGAAGAGGAGGATGCAAGTCTTCTTCAAGGCGATGGATGAGGAGTCATGGACCCTCATTCAAGAAAAGTACTCAGATCCAGAGCCACGAGTAGAGTGGATGGTGGATCAGAAGAAAAAGATCATGAGTAATGCGAAGGCGATGAACGCACTATATTATGCATTATCAAAGGAGGAATTCAACCATATCTCAGCTTTCGAGTCCGCATATGAGACATGGAACACGCAACAAGTCACCTACAAAGGTACTAACAAGGTAAAAGAAACATGCATATCTATTCTAACAGAAGGCTATGAGTGTTTCAGGGTGGAGAAAGGTAAAACCATCAAGGCGATGTACACATGGTTTGGGGATATGGTCAACCCATGAAGAATTTAGGAGTGAAATTCACTGAAGAATAACTTGTAAGAAAGATCTTGAGATCTCTTACAAGAGACTGGTCTCCAAAGTCAACAGCAATCCAAGAGGCAAAAGACCTTTTAGTCCTTTCTCTTGATGATTTGATTGGAAGCGTTATGGCTTATGAGATCTAAATGGAGAAGATGAAGAAAAATGAGGAGAAATCAGTAAGTAAGAAGAAAGAGCTTGCTTTCAAAGCTCTAAAGGAAGACTTAGATCTCGATGACTCTAACTCCAACGAAGAAGAAGAGCTTGCTCTTCTAACAAGAAGATTTCAACAATTCATTCGAAAGCAAGGTAAAAGAGTAAATAAATTTTCAAATGATATTGTTTGTTTTGAATGCAAGGAAAGGGGACACGTATGAAAAGATTATCCAATGATCAAGAAGAAAAGGAAGAAAAGAAGAATGACAAAGAAGTTGATCATAAGAAGAAGATCTCAAGAAAGGCGTATAAAGAGACTTGGGATGACAGTGATTCCGACAGGGAATCCTCCTCTAAAGAATCCCAGGAAAATGAAGTTGCCCATCTGTGTTTGATGGCAAAAGACAATAGCTCAGAAAATGAGGTAGATTCTGAAATAAGTTTTAATGAATTATTTCAAGTAGATGAAGATTTGTATTATAAAGCTAGGTTAATTAAAAAAGATAATAACTATAAGACCTTGGAAATAGAAAATTCTTGCTTAGAAATAAAGTTAGATATGTCAAAAGATACTAATTCACAATTACATGCAATGATAGTAGAATTAGAGGATATTTATGAGCATTTTGAGGGAACCTTAAATAATCTTAAAACAACTACTAGATTGAATACTGAATTTTGTAATGCATTAAAAGTAAATTTTCATGGTAGAAAGAACACACAAAATAAATCACATGCACCTAGGTATTCATGGAATTACCAAAAGGTCAAAATTCCCAAGAATTATAAATCCAACACAAAAGTGATCTATAAATCTAAGGATTTGAAGGGAACTAACCATTAAGGACCCAAAAGAAAATGGGTAGCTAAATCAGATTTATTAAATTATTTTGTAGGTTAAGAAAGATAAGTGGATCTTAGACAGTGGGTGTTCCAAGTACATGATGAGACATTCCAACCTCTTTGTCAAAGAGATGAGAATTCAAGATGGACACGTCAAGTTGGGCGATAACAAATGTTGTTGCATTATTGGTGAAGGTACAATAGGTAATTCATCTAAGCAGGTACGAAATATACTTTTAGTAGAGAATTTAAAACATAACCTGCTTAGTGTTATTCAAATATGTGATAATGGTTGTGATGTATTATTTACAAAAACTGGATTTAAAATTCTAAAAGAAGGAACTAATACAATTTTATTTGAAGGTTTTAGATATGAAAATATTTATGCTCTTCATTTTTCACAAGAGAAATTTATGAAATGTCTGCTTGCCACTCATATTGAAGTGGATTTATGGCACCGTAGGCTCAGTCACATAAATCACAAACACTAAAATAAGCTAGCCAAAAAATGAGTTAGTAAGGGGCCTACCCAAACTAACTTATAAAAAAGATTTATTGTGCAAATCCTGTGAACTCGAAAAAATGCACAAGGCTTCTTTTAAGCCAAAAGACTTAGTTTCAACAACACGTCCTTTAGAGCCGTTACACCTTTATCTATTTGGGCCAACATAATATGAGAGACTAAATGGATCAAAATTTTACCTAGTTATTGTTGATGACTTCTCAAGGTTCACTTGGGTCATCCTCTTGAAACATAAGGATGACTCATTTCACTCTTTCCTAAGTCTTGCTCAAAGACTTCAAAAGGAAAAATCATCTTCAATTCTTAAAATTAGGACTAATCATGGGGGTGAATTTGAAAATGAAAAATTTTCTTATTTTTGCATCAATTCTGGCATATCCCATGAATTTTCATTCCCTCGGGCACTGTCACTACCCGGTCCCAAATCCCTATAGGACCTGAGACTGGCTCGCTTCGGTTTATCCAAAGATCCAGTCGCCCAACAAGAAATAACCAAGTAACATTCAACACACCACAACTACACAAGTATAATAACTAAGAAAAAGAAAATTTACAACAGGGGAACAGTGTAATTACAGCCATCACATTAAAGAGTACATGTAACAGAATACAAGCTATAAAAACTCACTATTAAGCAGTAGAACTAAAGCTAGGCTCGACTAGGCCCAGCATCCTCAGCAGCCGGTGTCTTGGGCTACTCAACTCCCTAACCTGTATAGAATTTATTTAACTAGAGTCAACAATTGCTGAGTAGAGTGGTGGCTAAAAAGTAACATGCATTTAACAAGTAGTTAAATTTTTTTTTTCCATTTTCCATTTATATTATGTGCTTACTCAAAGATCTCTAATCGGGATTTGTTAATTAATCTTCTTGTTCCCTATTGGAATGTTTTTCCTTGCAGCTTCTCGTGACATAGGATGCCCACATGGCACTCTCCTGGCCAGGGGAGTCCCATCATGGTAGTCCTATACCCGGTCTACCACCCTGAGGTCACGGTCATGACGTAGCGGTGACTACGGCACACGTGATAAGCACGTGCCCTGCACTGGCACGCGGTCAGTCGTTTCCGCTAGCGGTACGCCTCAACGTATAGTGAGGAACAGTATAGGGCCTTGCCACCTCAGAACAGAACAGGGGTCATGCCCCTCCTCAGTCTGCGTACCCTCGTTCGACTACCTCGGTTTGCCCAACAGGCTGACGAGAGTTGGTGTAGGGTGGCCATACCTAGCCTCGAGCACCCTGGGGCGGATAGCTCCCCCCTACACTAAGTAGCTCACCTCGGTACTACGTACACGAGGGCCAGTAAGAGTCGTCGTAGAGTGGCCAAACCTACCCCGGGTCCCAACCCAAGGGCGGCAAGCTCCCCTCTACACGACAAGGGATAGTTGCTCTCTTCGGTACTACGTACACGAAGATCAGCTTACTTCCCTTAACAGCTATCCATAGGCAGCAAAAGCCCAGAACCATCTGGTTCTTCAAAGTACGATGTTTTTGTTTACATTCCCCATGGGGTTCGTACAGGAATTTCTTTATCACATCCGGGTTGGATTGTTCGAAACAACAGTTCAATTTCCATTTTATTATAGTAGGGGTCCATTTTAGGTAACAACAGGTAGCTTTTGATTACTTAATCATTCACATGCAGTTTCTTCTAACCCTAGTACTCATGCCAAGACCTAGGGTTCAAGAATTTATTCTCGAATATACATTCATTCCTTCCTAGGGTTCATCTCAAGTCCTAGGATTACTTACTCGCATGTATTAAATTAGAGATTTAAGGTTGTAACCACTCTACCTAGGTAACTGGGTGGAATGGGGGCTCGTACAATGGCTCCCAATGTCTCCACAGGTCTCATATACCCAACGGACTAGAGACCTAAAACATGGATTAATGGGTCAAAAGGTTTAGAAAGATATAAACAAGGTATCAATATACAGAGAAACCCATATGGAAAATAGAGACAATTCATTTACGGAAAAACAATAATAATAGGGCCTTACATGACCCAAAACACGCTATCAGACGAAAATCAGACATCTAGGAAAGGTCCCAGACGTCTTAAAATAGTTCTCAGGGATACCTCTCTTGGTGTTCCACTATCAGACGTCTAGAACTCGCTGCAGACGTCCGAGGACTTTGTCAGATGTCTGGGGGTGCTTCCAGACATCTGAAACTGCCTCGGCTACGCTCTCGCCCTCTGACACATACTTACGTTGTCAGGACTTGTCAGAGGAAAAGTACAAAAAGTAGATCTCTACCAGACGTCTTGCTCTACCTTCGGACATCCGATAAGACATCTGGGTGTCTGCTTGGTCTTCTGATTCCGCGAAGAAAGGATTCCGTGGATCCGCTCTTGGCTCCCCTTGCCTGCAGGTGCTGCAGCGGAATAGCGCTGCGTCCTCCATTCTCACGCTCCCTCTTCCTCGGGTGCTTCGCTCTCACCCCGCTCTCACTCGCTCGTAGCTATGGGATGGCAACGAAGAGGAGGGGGGAGGGGTATATAAAGGGAGAGGAGGTGAGGGGAACGGAGAAGCGAGCATGGCATGGAGTGGCGTCGCAGAAGAAGGCACGGTGAGGCATGGTGAGGGAGGAAGTATGGCACTCGTACGTTCCGCGTTAAAGCATTTTCAGACATCTGGTAAATATCCCAGACATCCGGACAAACGTCTGGTAAACATCCCAGATGTCTGGAAAGACGTCTAGTGAACATCCCAGACGTTTTAAATGGCCAAAGGTGTGGTGGGTCATTTCAATATAACAAACTTAAAGGAAGTTTTGTCCCCGAAACTTGAACCGACTAGAGTGCGGAAAAAAAATATAACGTAGCAGTGTATAACAAACTTAAAGAGGACTGATGTAGGTTAGAAGAGTCATACCTTCAAAGAGTTCTGGGCACTGCTCTCGCATCACCGACTCAGGCTCCTAAGTTGCCTCCTCGTACTACTGGCTTTTCCACAGGACTTTCACCAGGGGTACTTCCTTCCGCCTCAACCTCCGAATGGCTCAGTCTAGTATCTGTACTGGTCTTTCGAGATAGGTCAGGTCATCTCCCACTTCGATGCTCTCGTGGCTAAGGACATGGCTAGGGTCGGCAATGTATCTTATGAGGTTGGACACATGAAATACGTCATGCACTCTAGAAAGCTGGGGAGGATGGGCAAGCTGGTAAGCGACCGGTCCTACCCGCTCTTAGACCTCAAAGGGTCCCACATATCTCGGTGCAAGCTTCCCTCTCATCCCAAACTACTGTAAGCCTTTCATCGGTGAAACACGAAGAAAAGTGTGATCTCCAACCTCAAATTGTACCTCCCTATGCTTTAGATCGACGTAACTCTTTTGCCTGCTCCGGACAGTACGTAGTCATCGATGGATTGCTCGATCACCTCCTGACTCTGGCGTATCAGACGAGGGCCGACCTCCCATTTGGTCCCCACCTCTACCCAACTCAAGGGGGTCGTACATTTCCTCCTGTACATAGCTTCATATGGTGGCATGCCGATGCTCGAGTGGTAACTATTGTTGTATGCGAATTCTGCCAACATCAAATGCTCCTCCCAGGAGCCTCTCCAGTCCAATGTGCAAGCGCGTAGAAGGTCCTCAAGGGTCTGAATGGTGCGCTATGACTGTCCGTTTGTCTAGGGGTGATAGGCTATACTGAATTTCAGACAAGTCCCCAAGGCTCGCTGAAATTCTGCCCAAAACTGGGAAGTGAAATGAGTATCCCTGTCTAAAATAATTTCGTGGGGAACCCCATGGAAATGTACTATGTCTCTGATGTATCTCTCTGCCAACTGTACTGGTCCATAAGTGACTCGAATTGGCAGAAATCGTGCCATCTTCATTAATCTATCCATAACCACCAAGACTGCATTGTGCCCTCTCTGTGTCACTGGTAACCCCACTATCAGATCCATAGTTACACTTTCCCACTTCCATTCTAGAATGGGAAGTGACTGCAATGGCCCTGTAGGCCTCTGATGCTCGGCCTTTACCTGCTGGCATACCAGACATTGCTGGACGAAAAGGCCAACATCCTGCTTCATGCCTCTCCACCAAAAATCACGCCGTAAGTCGTGATACATTTTTGTATTCCCGGGATGTATAGTAAATCTAGATCCATGAGCCTTGGTCAAGAGCTCTCTCAACAGCTCCTCATTTCTAGGAATGCACAAATGTCCCCTCATATGTAGAACCCCGTCGGTGAAAGAGAATTCTCCTAGATTCCCTGGCAGAACTCGATCTTGCTATGCCCGTAGATATGATTCCGTCATTTGCTTAACCATGATGTGATCCACCAGCTCTGGTCGTGTCTGCCTCATGACTGTCACTGCCCCAAAATACCCATGTGTCTCCTAGAGTCACCAGCTGCTCAACTCCTACATGAGCCTCCAACTTTGTGCTTGTAAGCAAGCCAAGTGGGTGGGTGCCTTTTGACTCAAGGCGTCAGCCACCACATTGGCCTTTCCTGGGTGGTAGGAGATGCTGCAATCGTAGTCTTTCAGGAGTTCCAACCAGCGTCTCTACCTCATATTGAGCTCCTTCTGGTCAAATAGGTATTTGTGGCTCTTATGGTCAATGAAAATCTCGAACGTTTCTCCGTACAAATAGTGCCTCCAGGACTTCAATGCTAGGACGACTGCTCTGATGCCATCTTGTCACGACCCGATCCCAAATCCCTACAGGACCTGAGACTGGCTCGCTTCGATTTATCCCAAGATCTAGTCGCCCAAGAAGAAATAACCAAGTAACATTCAACACACCACAACTACACAAGTACAGTAACTAAGCAAAAGAAAATTTACAACAGGGGAACAGTGTAATTACAGCCATCACATTAAAGAGTACATATAACAGAATACAAGCTATAAAAACTCACTATTAAGCAATAGAACTAAAGCTAGGCTCGACTAGGCCTAGCATCCTCAGCAGCTGGTGGCTCGAGCTGCTCAACTCCCTGACCTGTACAGAATTTATTTAACCAAAGTCAACAATTGCTGAGTAGAGTGGTGGCTAAAAAGTAACATAGAGTGGCCAAACCCACCCCGGGTCCCAACCCAAGGGTGGCAAGCTCCCCTCTACACCACAAGGGATAGTTGCTCTCTTCGGTACTACGTACACGAAGGTTAGCTTACTTCCCTTAACAGCTGTCCATAGGCAGCAAAAGCCCAGAACCATCTGGTTCTTCGAGGTACGATGTTTTTGTTTACAATCCTCGTGGGGTTTGTACATGAATTTCTTTATCACATCTGGGTTGGAATGTTCGGAACAATAGTTCAATTTCCATTTTATTACAGTAGGGGTCCATTTTAGCTAACAACAGGCAGCTCTTGATTACTCAATCATTCACATGCAGTTTCTTCTAACCCTAGTGTTTATGCCAAGACCTAGGGTTCAAGAATTTATTCTCGAATATATGTTCATTCCTTCCTAGGGTTCATCTCAAGTCCTAGGATTACTTACTCGCTTGTATTAAATTAGAGATTTAAGGTTGTAACCACTCTACCTGGGTAACCGGGTGGAATGGGGGCTCGTACAGTGGCTCCCGGTGTCTCCATAGGTCCCGTATACCTGACAAACCGGAGACCTAAAACATGGATTGATGGGCCAAAAGGTTCAGAAAGATATAAACAAGGTATCAGTATATAGAGAAACTCGTATGGAAAACAGAGACAGTTCATTTGCAAAAAAATGATAATAATAGGCCCTTACACTGCCCAAAACACGCTATCAGATGGAAATCATACGTCTGGGAAAGGTCCCAGATGTCTTAAAATAGTTCTTAGGGATACCTCTCTTGGTGTTCCGCTATCAGACGTCTAGAACTCGCTGCAGACATCCCAGGACATTGTCAGACGTCTGGGGGTGCTTCCGGATGTCTGAAACTGCCTCGGCTACACTCCCACCCTCTGACACATACATACGCTGTCAAGAATTGTCAGAGAGGAAAAGTACGGAAAGTAGATCTCTACCAGATGTCTTGCTCTACCTTCGGACGTCTGATAAGACATCTGGGTGTCTCCCCGGCCGTCTGATTCCACGAAGAAAGGATTCCGCGGATCCGCTCTTGGCTCCCCTTGCCTGCAGGTGCTGCAGCGGAACGGTGCTACGCCCTCCACTCTCACACTCCCTCTCGCTCAGGTGCTCCGCTCTCACCCTACTCTCACTCGCTCGCAACTATGGGGTGGCAAAGAAGAGGAGGGGGGAGGGGTATATAAAGGGAGAGGAGGTGAGGGGAACGGAGAGGCGAGCATGGAGCGGAGTGGCATCGCAGGAGAAGGCACGGTGAGCCACGGTGAGGGAGGAAGCATGGCGCTCATACGTTCCACGCTAAAGCATTTTTAGATGTCTGGTAAACATCCCAGACATCTGGACAGACATCTAGTGAACATCCCAGATGTCTTAAATGGCCAAATGGGTGGTGGGTCGTTTTAGGCACCATCTCAAAATGGTGTTATAGAGCACAAGAATCGCACTCTACAAGAATGCACCCGAACTTTGTTCTTGGAGTCTGGGCTTCAAAAATATTTCTGGGCTAAAGCGTTAATACGGCCTATTATGTTCTTAATAGAACTCTTTTAAGGCCTATTATTAAGAAAACTCCATATGAGCTATATTATGAGAAGTCTCCTAGGATTTCATATTTTACTGTATTTAGAAGTTGATGTTATTTATTAAACACCTGAGATCGACTTGATAAGTTTGATGCTAAAGGTAATGAAGGCATCTTTATTGGCTATTCAACCAGAAGCAAAGCTTATCGAGTCTTTAACAAAAGGACTTTTGTTGTAGAGGAATCCCTGCATGTTTCATTTGATGAAACAACTTTAGGAGAACTAGAACCAAATCAACTAGAGTCTGATGATGAGGATACCCCCTTCATCGATGTATCAAAAATGGAAGATACATGAAATGTACATGATCTTCCAAAAGAATGGGTACACCACAAGGATCACCATCAAGATCAAACTATAGGTGATATTGAACAAGGTGTAAAAACTCGATCTCATTTTAGGGCTGACTTTATCCTTAATGCCTTTGTTTCTCAACTTGAACCCAAGAAAGTTGATGAGGCATTAAAGGATGAGTCTTGGGTTGTAGCTATGCCGGAGGAGCTACTCCAATTTACAAGGAACAAATGTATGGGACTTGGTAACCACTCTTAAGGGTAATTCCATTATTGGAACTAAGTGGGTGTTCCAAAATAAATTGGATGAATCTGGTATAGTAATCAAGAATAAGGCCAGACTCGTAGCTCAAGGCTATAACCAATAGGAAGGAATTGACTTTGATGAGTCATTTGCTCTTGTTGATCGCTTGGAGTCCATTCGGATGCTACTTGCCTTTGCAAGTGCAAAGGGCTTCAAGTTATTTCAAATGGATATCAAGAGCGTTTTTCTTAATGGCTATATTAAGGAAGAAGTTTATGTTCATCAGCCTCCTGGGTTCGAGGACCCAACACACCCAAAGCATGTATTCAAGCTCCATAAGGCATTATATGGACTTAAACAAGCTCCTAAGGCCCTGGTATGATAGACTTAGGTCCTTCCTTCTCCAGCATGGATATTGAATTGGAGTTGTTGATTCAACTCTTTTTGTAAAGGAAGAAGGAAATGACACCCTGTTGGTTCAAATATACATTGACGATATTATATTTGGATCAACCAAGGAGTCCCTGTGTCAGCATTTTTGTGAGACTATGAAAACTAAGTTCGAAATGAGTATGATGGGTGAACTCAGATTCCTTTTAGGCCTCCAAATCCAACAATTAGACATAGGTATCTACATTAGTCAAACAAAGTATATTCTTGAAATTCTGAAGAAGTTTGACTTGGCAAATGTAAATGGAAAAGAGACTCCAATTGCTCTATCTACTTCTCCTGGTGAAGATTTATCCGACAAGAAGGTAAATGAAAAGAAATACTAGGGTATGATAGGTTACTACTATACCTTATAACCACTAGACCTAATATTCTTGTTGCTACATGTTTATGTGTGAGATTCTAATCTAAACCCAAGGAATCTCATTTAAACACAGTAAAAAAAATATTTAGATACCTAAATAGCACAAGATATCTTGGTCTCTTTTATCATAAAGCACAGACCTTAGACTTATTATAGTGATGCAGATTATGCAGGGAGTCAGATAGACTAAAATAACACTAGTAGCACTTGTCATTTTATTGGAGAATCTCTGGTCTCGTGGTTCTCTAAAAAATATGCATGTGTCTCACTTTCTACGACCAAAGCAAAATATATCGCTACTTTACTTGCTTGCTCTCAGGTCATTTGGATGAGATAGACTTTGTCAGATTTTGGATTATTTCTTATGCAATCTAAAATTTTATGTAATAGTACAAGTGCAATTAATTTATCTAAAAATCTAATACATCATTCACGTAACAAGCACATAGATGTTCGACATCATTTTCTTAGAGATAATGTGTTTCAAAGTGCCATTCAGTTAGAATTCATAAATACACAAAACCAATTGGTAGACATTTTTAGAAAACCTCTTGCAATAGAGAGATTCTGCTTTATAAGAAGAAAATTGGGGCTTTGTTCAATTAAAAAAATTCAATATTAAAAGATTGATTGCCTTATAACTTGTTTGTAATTTAAAAAATCCCTAAGGGCCTAACTACAATTTACTCACTTTTGTCAAAAAGGGGTATACTATAATATTTTCATACTTATGAAAATATCAGAGTGTTGTTTGCAATATGGCTGACTAACTTAGAATATTGATTATATTATTCTTCAATACCTAAGTTGTTCATTTGCATTTTTGTCAACCACTTATGAGGTCACGTGACTTGCACATGACCCATCCCATATAAAAGAGGGCAAGTGCAAACACTTGCCTCATTTTGTACTCTTCAACCCTACTTCACATTCTCTTCAAGGGGTCCTCCATACCCTAGCCAAAAGGAAGGATCACCTCCTCCAAGTCTCTACTCAAGGATTCAAGGTATTCTATTCTTCTCTTAGTAGATCTTGTTCATCCTAGACCTTGTTTTCTTATTCCACAAACACTACCTACTGCTGTTTACCATTTTTCGTCGGGTACCAACTGGTACCGGTACCCATCATCGGTACCGATACTTATTGGGTGCAACAGAGCCTACTATTGACAGCAAGTACTGGTACTTATGATCTATACTAGTACTCTCTCGATTTTCTAGTTGGAACTGGAACCAACCAATACCCGTACTCACGACCAGTATCAGTATACGCAAGCTTATGTGTGTTTTTTTATGCACACATGAAAGGAAATATTCTTGCTTTCTTATTGTTTTTCCTACTCTATTTATTGTATGTTTATAGATGACACCTAAATCCAAAAGTAAGGGAAAGGCACCTCAAGATGCATTTCACAAATTTTGCATCAATGAGGATGCAAAATCCAAGTTTGATTGGTATAAGAGCCTTAAGCTTCATCATTGCAGACTTGTTGAGTGGAAAGACTTTTCATTACACCTTTTTAATTTCACTACTCATCTATCTAAACAACATCTAATGCACTTCTTTGATGGGTCATTTTTTGCTGATGTTCCCGGACTCTATCCTAACATTAATTGTCTATATTTTGCAAATCTCCAAGAATAAGACAATAGAGGTCATCTAGTCTTAATCTCAAAAATTTTTGGTCAAAAGGTAACAATCACACCAAAATTCTTGTCTACCATAACACAATGTCTGAATGAAGGTCATGCCTTCAATACCCTTAAGGAAAAATTCACTTCTTCACAAATTCTAAAACACTTTTGCTCCCTAATTGTCAGGGAAAAGCTTTGGTTGCACCTAACATGACCTTATTTGCAAGAGTCTTATTCAGAATTTTAGCATAGAATTTAAGGGCCAAATATTCAGGATTCCATGAAATTCCATCGATATTTTACCCTTAATCTATGCTATTATCACAAGTTTTCCTATTAATTAGAACACGGTATTTATCCATTTCCTAAGACCTCATTACCGTGCTTCAGCTCTACCTCTTGATATTCTTGTATCTCATATACTTATCAAGAGTAGAATTTATCTCTCAAACATTACTCCACTTAGAAAAGTGGTCTAGTTAAAGTGGTCCACACTCCAGAAAATGGGAGTAAAGCCTGCTAGAGAGGAATCATCGAGTGATGATGAAGAAGATCAAGTTGATCCAAATGCTCAATCTTCTCATCAAGTCCCTGACTCATCTTCAACATTTGTTCCAATGACCTATCCTTATCCCGAAGCTGAAATGCCTTGGGTAAACTTGTCTCTTGTACCTGGATTCGACCCCAATATAATTAACACCTTCAACTATATAGGTCAAAATCTTACCAATCTTAACTTTGGTATTCATCACATGGAACACAAGTTCCATGAACTTTCATTTTCTGTTGAGTCCTCCCATTTTGCTTCTTCCACTCAACATCCTAAGCAACAAAAGCATATTCAACCAAAAGCACCCAAAGAATACAGTGAGAGATGGCAAAATCATTTTCAAGACCCGTCTCATGTTTCCTCTCCAATGACGGAAGAAGAACCTATCCTTCATGATGATGAAGATGATGAAGAAGAAAATAATGATGATGATGAAGAAATCTCATATGATGAAGGTGAAGAAGATGAAGAAACTGAAAATGAAGAAGAAGACGAAGATGAAGAAGAAGTTGATGATGATTATGACGACGATGATGATAGTGGAGATGATAGTGGACATGTTCAAAAATATATCAGGAAACGAGCTCAAAATTAGTTCAAATTATGTTTTGTTGTATAAGACAATTTATTTTTGTTTGTTTGTTATGTTGTATGTCATTTAAATCTATTGCTTGACTTTTATGAGCTTGATATTGATTAAATGCTTCTTTTCTACATAATTTACCAATGCTTGATTTTTCTCTATGCATATTGTTATCCTTTTGTTTGATTGCCAAAAATGGGGAGAAATGGAAAATACTTCATATTTAAAATAAGGAAGCTTAGTTTGAGGGGGAGGTTTCTCTCCTAATGGAATTTTTTGTATTCCTTCTCTGATGAGGTTTTTATAATTTTAAATATGGGTATTTCTTTTATTTTGTCAACACCAAAAAGGTGGAGATTGTTGGAACCTAGTTCCACTTCTCTTTTATATTTTGGTGTCAACAAAACTGTTTTAAATCTAATGAGTTTATAAAGTATTATTTATAGGAAATCATAGGATTTAGAAAGTATGGATGATAACAAGGAAGAAGTGTGGATGTCATGAAAAATAAAGATTGCTTTTATGTGTTGTAATTTAGATTTTTATATGTCTCCTAACAAGAAAAATTGATTTAGGAGGTAAAATCAAAATAGAGATAATTAGGTATCAAACTCATGTTTAATCAACCATTTGAAAAATCAAAATCATTTCTTTGACATATTAATTGTGTATTAGTGTTCAAATAGCACCAAGATTGATTAATAGAATTTATTCAAGGTACTTGTGGCAAGTACTAGTACTGTTCATAAGTATTGGTACATGCTAGGCACAAGTTTGGGTCCTAGTCCCAAACTGTGAACAATAAATATCAGTACTCACCATGAGTACCAGTACCAGGTGCTCATAGTTTGTAGACAGGGGTAGTGCCTAGACCTTACAAGTACTGGTACTAATCACTAGTACCGATACATGTAAGTCTAAGTTTTAACTTGTCTCAAACCTGTGAGTCACAAGTACCGATACTTATCATGAGTACCAATACCTAGTGACTTAGTTGGTACTTAACTATAAACACTGAGTAACAGTACTCAGGCTCTGTTGGGTTGGCTGCTGGATATCTGTGAGTAGCCAATACCGGTACCACAACTTTAGTATCAGTACCAACTAATCATTGTGCCTGATCTGAATGGCTATTTAGCAATTAATCCTATCTCTAATCTTCCTATTTTTCCCCCAACAGTTAGTAATCGTAGGGGAGGTGTTTAGTGGCCTATAAAAACACCTTTTGTGTGCCATTTGCACATAACACAAGAATCAAAATTCTCCTTGCTCCAAATTTTACATTTCTCATTTCTAGCTACAAGGGTGATAGGATTGTTGCATCTTTCCTTCAAGAAGTTCTTCATCTTGCAACAAGATCTTTTGGTGAATTTGCTCTTCCTTGTAAAATTGTTTTTACACTTTAGTGTTTTTTGCTAGATTGATATATCAAATATCTTCTAAGCTAATTCTTGTTAGAGACATAGGAATCAAGTTGTAAGCTAATTTGTTTCTTGCTTGTACCTGTAATTTTCTACTTTTATCTGATCTTGTAATTGGGTTGAGGTAACTCCTTAATTACCTCAATTTATATTAAATTGATTCCCTCTAGGTTGAGGGAATCAAGTTAAAAATCCTAAGTCGGGAGACTTAGGTAGTGGAGTACCCATGTGAGGGGAACCACTATATATTTGGTGTACCATTTTTGTGGTTTGTTTTATTTGCAATATTGTTTACCACACTATTCATCCCCCCTTCTAGTGTGCTTGTGCCCTTTAGATCCTACACCTCCATCAGAGCAGCTATGAGGTCAGAAGCTCAATAGCACTCAGATCTCATAGCATGCCTAATCATCAGAGGTCTCTCCCACACACTTCACTAGATCACAAGGGTCCTCCCCTGTGTTACGAACGCGTGCCCCAGACGTATTTTAAGACGTCTGGGATCACATCCAGACGTCTGACCAGACGTCTGGGATCGTTTCCAGACGTCTGTAAAATAGTTATTTTTCGCACGAGAGATTCATCTGCGCGCCTGTGCGCGCAGACCCGCGATTCCTCTCTCTCTCTCTTTTTCGCTCTCTCTCTGTGGCTGCAGACCTGCCGCACTCTCTCTCCCTCCTCCTCGCGCGGCCTTAAAAGGCCACGCCTCCCCTCCTGTCGTCTCCACCGTCCCCTTCCTCTTCTCCTTCCTGTGCGCGAGAGCGAGCGAGCGCAAGGGCGGAGGTGCGGCGTGCGAGGGTGGAGCTCTGCCATGAGGGCGTGCTCGCCGGAGCGGCTTGGCCAGCCGACGGAGGGCGCAGGAGGCGCGGAATGACGTGGAGAGGGACCTGCTGCGGTCTGAGCAGCTGATGCGCGAGGTGCGACGCGGGCGGCGTCGCGAGCGGAGGCCGAGTGGTGCCCTGTTCTGGAAAAATTTCCAGAATCAGACGTCTGGGTTGATAGCCAGACGGCGAGGGAGACGTTTGGAAGATCATACCGACGTCTGAAGGGTGAGTATTCCGCTTTCTTCTTCCTTCCTGTCGACTGACCCTACTGAGGGAGGGAGTTGGCTGTGCGCAGGCTCGCTGATTCGCCATCCTTTAAGAATCAGACATCTGGAAGTTTTACCAGACGGCTGGAGAGACCTCCAGACGTCCGGGGTGACCATAGGACGTCTGGGAGATAGGCCAGACGTCCCCTCAGACTTCTGGACGTCTGGGAAACCACGCTGAGCAGGTAATTCTCTGATACCATCTTGTAACGACCCGGTTCCCGAGTCCCTACGAGACACGAGAACCGGACCGACTCGACTAATCCCAAGACCTAGTTGTCCAACGAGGAAGTAACCAAAAGAGCAGAAAAATAAACCCCATTCAGCATGAATATAAGTGCAGATCCTAGACCGAGCCGTCCGCAGTTTGAGACGAAAGCAAGTACCCCTGGTAAAGGTTTTGTGGAGGAGCCAGCGGTACGAGGAGGCTACCTGGGAGCCTGAGGTGGCAATGCGGGAGCGGTACCCGGAGCTTTTCGCGGGTACGTCTTTTCGGATCGGCTTCGGTCCTCTTTGAGTTTGTTATGGTTATTTGGACATCTTTTCCCCGCACCCTAGCTGGCGCAAGTTTCAGGGACGAAACTTCCTTTGAGTTTGTTATATTGTTACGAACGCGTGCCCCAGACGTATTTTAAGACGTCTGACCAGACGTCTGCGATCGTTTCCAGACGTCTGTAAAATAGTTACTTTTCGCACGAGAGATTCGTCTGCGCGCCTGTGCGCGCATACCCGCGATTCCTCTCTCTCTCTCTTTTTCCCTCTCTCTCTACGGCTGCAGACCTGCCGCGCTCTCTCTCCCTCCTCGCGCGGCCTTAAAAGGCCACGCCTCCCCTCCTGTCGTCTCCACCGTCCCCTTCCTCTTCTCCTTCCTGTGCGCGAGAGCGAGGGCGGCAGCGGCAGCCGCAGTGAGCGCGGAGGAGGTGCGGCGTGCGAGGGTGGATCTCTGCCGTGAGGGCGAGCTCATCGGAGCGGCTTGGCCGGCCGACGGAGGGCGCAGGAGGTGCAGAACGACACGGAGAGGGACCTGCTGCGGTCTGAGCAGTAGACGCGCGAGGTGCGACGTGGGCGGCGTCGCGAGCGGAGGCCGAGTGGTGCCCTGTTCTGGAAAAATTTCCAGAATCAGACATCTGGGTTGATAGCCAGACGGCGAGGGAGACGTCTGGAAGATCATACAGACGTCTGAAGGGTGAGTATTCCGCTTTCTTCTTCCTTCCTGTCGACTGACCCTACTGAGGGAGGGAGTTGGCTGTGCGCAGGCTCGCTGATTCGCCATCCTTTAAGAATCAGACATCTGGAAGTTTTACCAGACGGCTGGAGCGACCTCCAGACGTCCGGGGTGACCATAGGACGTCTGGGAGATATGCCAGACATCCCCTCAAACTTCTGGACGTCTGGGAAACCACGCTGAGCAGGTAATTCTCTGATCCACTTTTTAAGACGTCTGGAAGAAGTTCCAGATGTCTGATTTTACACGGTGTCGTCATTTTTGACCCGTTTAGGGCTCGTTCGGGTTCCGTTTTCCGCGATTCGAGTTGCGTTCTTTTCAGAATTAATTCCTGTACCCATCTACAGTAGCTATACACTGTTTTGAGACTTTCCTTGTGTTTGATCCTTGTGATAGGACCTCGTTCAGTTGCAGTCTTGGGAGTCGCGGAGGCACGCGGATTCCCGATCACGCCCCCATTACTCCCGTTGTACCTGGTAGAGTGGCTTTAAGTTATTAATAAAATCTGTTAAATTATGAAACCATAAATAGAACCTCGGACATTGCATGAACCCTAGGAATGAGAAATAGATGGAATGATAGCTCCTAGGTGTTGCATGAATCCTAGGACTGGAAAACTAGATTGTATGATAGATCCTAGGATATGGCATGAATCCTAGGATGGGAAAACTAGTGGAATGTATAATACCGCAGTCTTGGAAAATGGAAAGAGATATAAAGCTGCCTGTAATTTGAATTAACAACTGCCTGTTGTGAATAGATAACGTGGTCGAGAACATGGATTGTAAGAATGTGAAACTGGAAAGTGAAACCTGGATGTGTGAGTAAAAAGGATGGAACCCTACGGGGAAGTAGGAGTAGAACTCCTGGAAAGTGAATGGAATAGTTTTGGGGAAGTGAGCTGGCCCTTGAGTACGGAGTACCAAGGAGAGCGACTGTTCCCCTGTTTAGTGCAGAGCGGAGCCAGCCGCCCCAGGGAGCCGGGGTTAGGACTGGCCACTCTGTACCGACTTGCTGGCCCTCGCGTACGTAGTATCGAGGAGAGCTACTAGTGTAGGGAGGTACTAGCTACCCCACGGGCCCCGGGGTTCTGCTAGCCTCCCACACCAACTTGTTAGGCCCGCTGGGGCAAACCAGGGTAGTCAGGCGAGGGTGCGCGGACTGTGGAGGGGCAAGGCCCCGATTTGGTTACTGTGGAGGGGTTGGACCCCTGTTACTGAGAGGGCTCTGCCCTAGACTAGTTCCGTGCTGTGCTTTGGGCTCACCTGTTAACGGAAACGACTGACCGCGTGCCAGTACGGGTTAGCTACCTGTGCGTTTATCGCGCTTGCCGTAGTCACCGTTACGTCTGTCAGTGACCTTGGGGTGGTTGACTGAGGGTAGGATCACCACGGGGGACTCTCCTGGCCAGGAGAGCACCACGTGCTACTTCTACTTTTTGGAAAAGACTGCAATCAAGATCGTTCCCACGAGGAACATTCGAGATCAAGTAAAAGATCTGAGAAATAAATGAAACAGTGAGACAATTGAAAGATGTAAATAAAGAAAGTAATAGAACATAACAGCTACTGTACACTCTACTGTTGTCTTTAGTTTTAGTTGCCACCCTACTCAGCGTTTTGCTGACGTGTTACACTCGTTACCTTTTTCAGGACCAGGTGTTGAGCTGCCAGGGTCAGCGGCTGCAGAGGATGCTGGGCCGAGTAGGGTCCAGTAGAGTTACTACTGTCTTTTGTACCTCTTTGTTTTCGTTATAGTGAGTAGTTCTTGTTTCCGCTGTACTTTTCTTTACCTGCAGTTCATGTTATATGATAAATGTTGTTCTACTGTTGTGGTGGTATATACTGCAGTAGTTTCTTTCCTTACTGCTGTACTTCCTTACTGTTAGTTATATTCATGCTGAATGGGGTTTATTTTACTGCTCTTTTGGTTACTTCCTCGTTGGACAACTAGGTCTTGGGATTAGTCGAGTCGGTCCGGTTCTCATGTCTCGTAGGGACTCGAGAATCGGGTCGTTACACCCTGGTTTGAATTGTACATAATTCAATCAATTGTGCATGATTTGGTTTTCTACGTTGATCGCTAGAATTCATAATCAATCGAGTTAGAATCAGATTTAATTGATCAAATTGAATTGGATTGATTACGATTGTTTTAAGCTATTCTAATTTGATTTTCATCGATTATCGAGCTCCCGCCCAAATTTCAGTTTTAAGTACTGTTCTTAGTGTTCATAGTGGTAGCAAGGGCTATAGATTTTTGATGCATGGATTTGATGCCCTTTCGATGACTTAATGGGTTTTAGAGGATCGCATTATATCCCTAAAATCAATCAATGTTGTGTGGGGATCTTAAGTGATCATTTCACCTTGGTGATCTTAGATCAAAAGCCCAAGTGTGTGACAACACAATTCAATTTCAAATGAGATTTGAGAGACATGATTGAATATTTTCAAATGATTTTTGAAATGCCTAATTTGTTCTATCTTCTTCACACTATCAATGGCGCAAGAGGTAGATCAATTAGGGTTCCTAGGGCTCATCAAGCTTTGATCTGATATGTGTGGAGTTCCAGGGTGTTTAATGAACATTTGTGACACTTGAGGTTGGTTTTTAATTGGTTTGAATTTGTTCTGAGATTTTTGGCCTTAAAGCCCAGGTTCCAGTTTGATCTGGAGACCTGATGCTTCAATTAGGGTTCTGATGTTTGAGCGAAGTGTTAAGATGGTTTTCAATGACTTGAGAGCATGTTAGAATGTTATTAGTGAGGTTTTAAGCTTTAAAACACATTTGAGAAGCTTTTGATAGTAGTTGTAGTTATATTCTGAACAAGATTCTAAATAAGCTTTGAATGGGTCTTATAGTGGATTTTAAATGGTTTTTGAACGATTTACATTTATGATGATTTTTCTAAAAGAGATTTGATCTAGATCTAACTCCTCTAATATTAAAAATAGTCTTGGAATGATCAAATCAGGCCATAAAATGGCTTGATTCTTCATTTGGATAGTAAACAGCAGCTGAAGGACTTCTGAGAATGGTTGAGTGTTGATATGATGTTCTAATATAGTTCCACCCTTATTTTGAAGATTAAATTAGTTTATATATATGATTTAATGTTAGAACATTACATGTTTGAAGTGTAAACTACTTTGAGAAGTGTTGTAAGAATTTTTTATAGCTATTAGGAGTCCTTATCAACAAATTGATGGCTCAAAACTATCAAAATAGTGTTTTAATGTTGATTTCAATGCTTATATAATGATTTTGAGTTTGATTCTAATGTTTATTAGTTACTGGAAGTTCATTATGTTAAAATCTATGTTTCCAGTATTTTTGAGGAATTTTTAGGGCTTGCAATAATTTTCTAATCTTTATTTAGCCCATTTCAAACTTTAATGCAATAATTAGGGTGAAAATTAGATAATTAGTGTAAATAAATAAATAAAAAGTGTAGTGAGTGAGATTAGAGTATGTTAGACTTTTGTGAGGTTTTAGATTCAACTCTACGTGTGTCTTGACTGTAGAAAATGCCAGTAGAAGTTTATAACTCTCCTTAAGTTAGAAATAAAAGAAGAAAATCAAAAATCCAAAAAAAGCTCTCTTCATTCACTTTCCTTACATTCATTCCATTGTTTTCTACACAAAATTCAAAACAAAAGAGAAAATAAAAAACTCTCAAAGAATAAAATTCTAAAAATATTCATGTATATATTGTATATAGTTGTAAATAACTCTAAGTTATTAATGTATATTAATTAATTTACCTCAACTTATGTTAGTAAGTTAGCTATTTAAGAAGCTAATTTATAATGTATACTTGTAACCTACATTCTAACTTAATTTTATCCTATTTATAACCTAAGCTATAATGTATAGTAGTATACTTATAATGTAAAGCTATTTATATGTATAATTTGTATATAACTTATGTATATATGTATAACATGCATGTACATTAGTAAAAATAACTAATTAACTTAAAACCCTTAACTACATTATTTAGTATGTAAATTAACCTATTTGTATCATAATTTAGTAGTGTATATAAGTTTATATAAGTTGCTTAAGCTTAATATGTACATAATTAACACCTAACTTAAATATATATTAGGAATTGTAAAGAAATTAATTAAAAATGTGGAATAAATAGTTCTATGCATTAATTAACTTATTGTAACCTTAATTTATAATTATCATTATTAATTGGTCCATAATTAGATGCTTAATCCTCTAATCAGAATTCAGCACAAAAGAGGCACTTGATTAGTGCCACATCGTGGAAACGAGAGGCGCGGATGTTGTATTTAAGTAAACATCTTCGTGGACTTATTGCCAGATCGGAGGTGGGCTCCCCAGAGACCTTAAGTTCTGAGCATTATGTGTGTGCGTGTCTATGGGCTTGTTGGGTCTGAGTTGAAGTTGAAATGGATTAAGGCACGTAAGTGTGTGGCCCATTGTGGGTGGCCTGGCCATTACATGTGGGTGTTGAGTTCTATAAAGGACCATTCCTTTTGGGCTGAAAGAGGAGTTAAGAAGAGTTTGAGCTGTGCTTACAGGTTTAATAAGAGGATTAATGAGAGTGATTAAGAGTTTAATTGATTAATGGAAGGAGATTAGAGGGCTTAGGATGGAATGTGTACTGATAAGAAAAGCCTTAAGAGTAGAAAAGAGGTCATACGTAATGAAAAGAAGGAAAGAAGAGAAGTGAAATAGAGTTAAGAAGAGAAGAGCCAAATAGAGAAGAAGAAAAGAAGCAAAGAGTGACTTGTATATATAATTAAAATGCAAATGTTAGGTTTAATCTGTTTCTTTTTGCCTTATATTGTACATAATTTTTTAGACATTTTGTATAGTAATCTTCTTCTTATTCTTTTTGCATGATCTTGTATATAGCTAGTTTAGTTTGTAAATAAGTAGACATTTGTATATTCTCACTTGTATAATTATAAAGCTTCAAAGTGTAAATAATCTAAACTAAGTCAAATTCATGTTCTTATGCCTTTTGATTTGTACTAATATTCTTTAAGGCATTGAATGAACAAATGTCAAATATAACACTAACTTCTATTTATTTAACTAACATGTATATAATTGAATTAGCTTGTTCAAATGTACGTAGTTGTGTAGATTCTAGATAATTCATTTGTAAATATCCTTTATATTTTTGGAATGAAAGATTGATTTTGGATCTTAGAGAGTGATGTATATTAATATCTGCCTCCTTGTGAACGACCTGGACTAAACTAGCAAAAATGTATATAAATAATATGACATCAAATTAGATTGAGACATGATAATACAAACATGACTTGTGACATTAAATAAAATCCTAGAATTAACCGCAATCCAATTTCCATCATCACTACCTACCTAGAAAAATGAGTGCCGAAAAAGGAGAAATAAAACAAAAAAATAAAGAAGTACGAGGAAGAAAAAGAAAATAAGAAGAAGAATAAAAACATAAAAATGTGTGTCTAAATAATCAAAAAATACAAAAAGAGTGAGCTTTAGTAATAAGAGGCCAAACAGCTCACCTAGGGAGACATACATTAGGTTTGGTGCCCTTATGCTGACCTTAGGATAGAAAAGGGTAGGGAGAAAGCTACCAGTTCTTGGTAAGGCAGATCCGAAAATGGGGTCCAACAAAGTGAAAAGATAATCTAATAGCCTTAGTGAAAACCTATAGTTCAATATGGTTTCCCAATTGATGAGTCACCTTTTAACACATTCTAGATTCTTAAAACCAAGCTCCATTAATGGTTGTCCCTTAGGTTAACCATTCCTCTACCTCCACACTCATTAGTTTAGATGTTCCCTTAGGTTTCCATTTCCTACTTTCTTCCTACCTTCTCAAGGGCAAGAAGATTGGGTGGAGTTTCTACCACCACCACTCGGTGGCTTCTGCACCGACTCCAACTCTCTGACTATTCTACTTCAATCTTGTCTCTATTTTTAGGTTTTCCTTTTAGTTGTAGCTACTTGTTTTTTATGTTTTCTTCTTGGCCATAGTTTTTTTATTTACTTGTAATCAACTCTTGCCTTGGTTAATGAAAAATGCTTTTTTCAAAAAAAAAGAAAAAAAACCAAAACTTGTGTTTCTTCGTTTTTGAGCTATGCTAACTTGATTTGCACTTGATCAATGTCGACAAGTTTTTCTCGAGATGTTTAATCTAAAATCAAGTTGAATTTGGATTTTGGGTCATAACATAAAGTGGGAAGGAGGAAGGCAAGAGGGGAAAGGGAGATGACAAAGTAAAAACTTGTAGTGTGGGACATGGGTACTATTGGGTAATATCTATACTTTTAATACTGAACCTGGATTAAATCAAATCAAGTTGGACCATTGAGAGTAGCTTGGTTGGATTGAATGATAGCATCATCAATCCTTTAAAGTGAATTAGACTAACTTGATGAGAGTAATGTGGTTGAAACTCTTTGAACCATGCATATCCTTTATGTGTGTGTGCATTTTACACACCTGAACACAAGAACACTACATCAATTTGTGTAGGTAGCCAAATACATATGAGAGAAATGTGGAAATTTATAATTAGAATTAATATGATGTGCATACTTTGTTATGGTTTTTATTACATTTTATGAACAATAAAATATAAGAATCATGACAAATAATTGTATTAAATTTTTTGATTCATGATTTCACATGCTTTTGATCATCGCTTAAATTTTCTTTATCTTCATGATCATAAAACTAGACCATCACCCCATTGTGTATAAATGAACATATTACAAACAAAGAAAATTCATCTATATCTCAAGCAAACATACCTTCAAAACTTGAAAGTTTAATGAAATAAAGATTGTTAGGAATCATCTATGACAAGATCAATAAATTCCCCTCCCTAGATGAAGGTGCCATTTCAACTTTGAACAAACCAATAAAACCAAACTAGTAATTAAACCAGTTAAACCAACGGTCATACCAAAAAATGCATCAATTGGGCCAAATCACTATAAATTGGATGAACAGACTAGCCCTTATTTTGTTTACTAGTCTGACTGGTTGGACTGGCTAGTTCGATCTAATTTGCAAAGTACCAGGTAATACATATCTGGTGAATGGAAGGGGTAGGCATAAATGTAACTATGTATTGGGTATTTAATAAGAATTGGAAAAGGATGGGATGAAGCATGATAGAGACTAAGGAAATAAATATATATGTATAACATATATGCATATAATGTGTGCATGCATATATTAATGTATGTATGTATGTATGTGTATTTGTATATATGTAGGGTAAAATGGAGTCGCCCTAGTAGGTGACAATTTTCAACAATCAAAATATTGCAAAAAATTGATTTAGTTTGATGTGAAGGACAAAAGCCTCCAATTCAATTGAAATTTGAAACAATCCCTAAAGTTTCATGGTGATCAGTGATCCATAGACAAAGTTAAAAGCATGAGAGGTAGCCAATTGGCTCCCTTTTACGGGTAGACTCATTTTACCAATATACATATCAATTAAATTCAGTTTGAAAAAAATTTTTAATCATAAAATTGATAGCTAAATTGAAAAACTAGTTTGGTCAATTCATAGAATCGAGAATGTACCAAATCTTCTAAAAATTAGACTTTTCATTTAAGTTCAATTCAATTTTCTACTCTAGTTCGATTTTTGGTTTTTTCTTCACTAGCGGTACACCTCACGCATAAGTAAATCTTAGTTTGGAATATATTTCAATTAATCATTCAATATTTGATCATTACCTAGATTAAATCAACATCTAGGATCCTACATAAGTAGCGTTGGGCATCTAGAGTCCCTTCATAAGCATATTTGATCTCTTGTACTCGATTGCTCTTTAAAACATCTCAATATTCCTTGATCTCATTCCTTGTCCTCCATGTCATAGCTAGCTATAGGGTCAAATAGTTGCTCATAAGGTCTCATACATGATGTTGTAGCTAGCTACATAATGATAGTAATAATAGTTTTCCTAGTTAAATTGAACATTATAAATTTGATTGATTTAGCCTAGAGGGCATTGCATCCTTCTAGTTGTGGCTACTTGTTAACCTTCATAATAGGTTGGCTGCATTTGGAACCTCCCAGCTGGTTCCATGAATGGCTAGTTATGGCTCCCCATAACTGGACATAGTTGTAACTAGAGACATATATAGAGGCTAAAATTGATCCAAATCATTTTAAATGTATTTATTTATGCATCCAAATGAGTCCTAACATATTTCCTAAAACTCCACAAAATCTAATGAATCAAGTCAAAACTTCACTTTTTTTATAACCTTTCGATGATTCATGTAAATAATTGTTTCCATCCAATAAGACTTGGGAAGAGGTTATGTTATGTTACGACCTAAGCCCCCACCCTAGTAGAAGCTCGAGTCAATTTCCTAAACTCGCAAGATCTGGTCGTCCAACATATAAACATAGAATAATTTAATTGCACACTACGCATCACATCACATACATAATGATAAAAGAAGAAATAACTAAACTGTGTAGTATCAAGAAAAATCAATCATACCCATTATCATCACAGGTACACAATTGAAGAAAGCAAAATTGAAGGTACTGCTGAGTGAATAGAACTAAAGTACTACTAAAGAAAACTTGAACTGGAGCACTATCACAACTACCACAACTATGGTGCTGTACTCAAGCTGGCACTGTCAACTCTTGCAGTTGCAGAATTTGACTATAGCATGCTAAAACTTAACTGCGAGTCCATGGGAAATGTCAGCAAAAGTTAAGTAGACTGGTAGAAACAACAAGAAAGAAAAATAGGAATTAGAGTAACTGCAGAAGGCAAGGAAAGTAGGTACTAGTCTCATTTATTTTGATTTCCCAATTATTAATTGCATTTATCTGTGTCTTCTCATGTTTGGGTTGTTAACTTGTCCAAATCAATTCCCTTGGAAGGCTCGTGGAGATCTCATTGTGGTATCCTAAACAGAGTTGATACAATACATTATATTGGTGAGAGGATGGCTAGCACTTGCTCTATTACCTAGTTAATCGCCCTAGGGTCCCAACCTAGGTGACATGATGACTACGACCCGTGTGATACACATGAGAAGAGCTACCCCACAATGGCACAAAACCAACCATCTCCACTACAAGGTACGAAAGTAAACAACACCAAATCCTTACATCAGTAACATGTGCCCACTGCACAGCTAGCCGGTTGTCTAAACAACCTAACCAAAAGTCATAAAGAGGCTAGCTCACTGCTTGAGCTAGTCTCTACCTTTAAACAGATATAGTCGATTAGGCCATTGATACAATGTATAGCCGACCATACCCTTGATACCACGCATAAGACTGACTTTTTAACTATCCTCGCAAGTTTAATCTCACCAACTAGTTTCCATTCACACTTTCCATCATTCATTTCATTATATGAGGGAACATATAGTTTTCATTTCATCCTCAATTTTAGATCTATTTAATCTCATGCATGAATTCATGATACTTCTGAATGCACAATAGGCATTCTCAACCAACTATTTCATGGAATGATTTATTATGCTAAGTAGGTATACAATTCATAACTTATATTTTGTTAAACATGGGCTCGTACTCATTTTTTTCATCAATCCAGTCATAACCGATTAGTTTGTCCAACCATCATTTATAACAAAAATTCCTACTATCAGTTTAGTTATTCAAGTACCCAGATATATAGACAAATATTATCTAAGCAAGACTCAATACTCAGCAAGAGGAAATAGAAACATTTAATGAAATAAGTATTTGACCAAAATAGATTATTCAATACACATCTAATGGTAACACCATCATGAGCCATAACTAGCTTTATTTAGTCATAATCAATTGATAAATGCTCCTACATAATCATCTGAGAGCCATAATTCCATACAAAGCCAGTTTGAGAAGAAAATATTAAATTAGGGTTAATTCTACAGTTTTAACATCACATCAAGAATGTAGAGTAACCACGGGGTTTATCAGGGGTTAATCTAAGGTCAAATGAGCATTAAATTCTAATAAGTAGGTCCATACAGATAGAAATGTGGTTTCACACATTTTGAGAATCAATACAGCACACAAAATCTTAATTTTAGACCTGCTTAAATTACAGAGGTTTCGATCAAGATAAATTCATCTAAGCCTTCTAATTCATATAAAAATATTCCTTGAGGTTTGGTATCCTTGGTTTGACCATTTGAACCTATTTTGACCTTAAACTGACTCACAAATAGATTTCTGCCCTAATTTGGGTTTCTACACAAATTGCCCAGTTAAAGTTGGTCAAAACTAATATCTGACTTCACTATTAGATTCCTTGGGTTCAAATAGGTTAGTACCAAAATTTGGGCCCAATCAGAGTCTATCTTAACTGAGTTTGCTTTTCAGTCCATTTAAAACTCTATTTCTTACAATCAACCCCTCAACTTTCAAAATATTTGCATCAGGGCCCTAACTTTGTCATCATTTTTGCAAAGATGTCCCTACTACCATTAGTGTGAATAAAGCTCCTCCGTCGAGATTCGAGCGAGGTTTTCTCGCTCAATACTTAGCCAAACCCTTCCAAAATTTGAAGTGAGAATCCTTAAGAGATCCTCTATTGATTGGATTAGGTCTTAGACCTTGATTTGCTCCAAAAAGCTCATGCGAACACTCACAATCTCAAGGATCTTCTTCTCTGAGTTTTCAAGCTTGCCAAGCTTCATACCATGTTTGGAATACCCCCTAAGGCCTTTAAAAGGATCCCTCGCACGATACCATGCTCCTTAGCTCGATTTTTGGCCTCAACTCTTCAAAACTTCTCTCTCCAGCCACCTCCACCGCAGCTTCGGCGATGCCCTTCCCTCTGGCTTCTTTTCCCGCTGCCACATACCATAGGCACCAGGATTGTCTGCCACTCATGCTCCTCGCCAGCCATAGCAGGAGCTCCCAGGCCCCCTTCTTCCTCGCTGTTCCTTCATCGAAGGCTTCACCATCTTCAGCACCAGTTAATCAAAGCCAATGCCTCCCTCGCACCCTTCATCCTTAATTAGGTTCTGAATCTCCCTCTCTCTAAGTGGTTTAGATTAGGACCCTTCTTATCTCAATTCAACCGACAATCCACTACCTCCCACTCCGCTCTAGTGAAGCTCTGGTAAAGCCTCTCACACTCCACAGTCCAGCAAACTCCACGTGACAACCCCCAAAACCTTTGCCGTGCTTCCACCATCAAAACCCCTCTTCCTATTTCACATTCGACCCACTTAAAACTCCCACCGGAAAACCCATCCTCCACACAACCTCCTCAACTCTGCCAGATCACCACATGCCCCATACAACATAAGGACACCGCCACCACCTTCACCATCCTCCGACAATCCTCCTGAGCTCTTTAATTGGGACTTTTGAGCCCATGTTCATCTTTTTAGGTCTCGTCGTCGCTCGTCGACATCATCATCGTCTCCACCTCTGACCACCTTACTCTGACCTACTCCTGCCTTGCTACCATGCCCAGGTGCTACGAGTTCACCTCAGGAGCATATCTTCACTAGTAATTGAAGGCACCAGCAGCGGCACCATCTTCAATTCAAGCAACACCAGTTGCTGCTATGTGCGATGAGAGGAGGGTGGGACATAGTCCCACCTTGGAAGTGAAAGAACTGCTTGTGTGATACAAAAGGAATTTGTGCGGTAACCCTTTCACCCATGGAACTAGGGGATTGGGTCCCCCACGCACATGCTTGAGCATGCCTCGCCGAAGATCCACGCACATGGTTCTAGCCACTTTTCATGACCCGATAACCTGCCTGTATAACTGATTAACCTCGGGTCTAAGAGAGAAAGAGGAGAGATTTGTGAGAAGGAGGGGGAGGGTTTGCTACGCGGATAAGTGCCTTGGGGTGTGTGCTGAAGAAGAGGCTTTAACAGTTAGCCTTTGAGAGAATTGGCTCTTATGCTACGTTTGAGGAAGAGAAGGCCTTGAGAGGCTATTTTCTTTGTGTGCTAAAGGGAGAGGCTCTAATACTTAGCCTCTGAGAAGGTTGGCTCTATCTTGTGAAGGCTTAAAGAAGGAGAGCCTTGTGCGTCTACTGTTGTACTTGCCTTAGCTTCTGTTGAGGCTTTGAGCTTCATTCTACTGGTGCTGTTGAAACATTTAAATAGCTAAGTTAATTTGGATTAATTGATTTAGAATACTGTTGAGAAATTTAAATAATTTGATACTGATTATATGCTTAATTAGAAGGATAAAAATGGTGATCTAAATCACCACTTTTGGATTTCTTCCATTCTTTTTGCCCCTGCTATTTCATGAGATACATTGATTTATGTTTGAATGCTAATCTGACCAATTTATGCATTAAATATCTTCTATCTAATGCTCAATTTACTGTGTTCAATTATTCTAAATAGAGATTAGTGTGTGAATTCCATATTTGCTCCCTACGAATGACCTTGGACTCCAATTAGATTCTGAGTTTACAAATTTAAGTATTTTGTGCAATCTTGTCAACTATACTACGTCATATATCTTAAACAAAGATGATTTCACGTAAACATTTTAGTACCGTTGCTGGAGAGCAACACAATTCACATTAGTATTATCTTTCTTGATTTATTTGAGCACTAATTAACTTGCCCTATTTATTTTGCTTGTGATTTTGTGAGGTACATCATGAAGAAACCTTCCACGCAATCAACCACTCCAAGGGCAGGTAAACTCTCTCTTCTTCCCTAATCAATCTCCTAATCTTGGGAAAGAGAAAAGGAAACAAAATCATTTAGGATTCATCTGTCTTATTTTCTTAGTAATTATCACTCAAAGGCAAAGTTTTCTGATTTGCAAAATTAACTTGATATCTGATTGAAGTGAGATGATTTGATTAGAATTCTTTATCCTGATTTCCTATACCTATTAGGGATTTACGCTTAAATTTTAAGCATCTTGGACTACTCACTTTCTTGTTTGAGTCGAAGGTGTTACATTTGAGATTAAATTGAACTTGAAATAGAGCCAATTAGGGTTTCTATTTTAGGGTTTTGAAGTGTCAGTACACATTTTCCTAGATTAAAAAAAATTGATCTTCATGTATTTGTGTGCTACCTAAGCTCTTGGTTGAAAAAGATCTATTCAAGGAAAACCCTAAAAATCAAAGGCTCTAATTTCACTTGAATTCTAAAAATTTGGACCTAATAACCTGAGAGTCAATTCAGGGTGATCTTTGGGTCTTGGCCCAAAATTCATCCTCCATCTTTAGGGAAGGTCAAGTGAAGTTGGTCTACTTTGTGGGCCAATCAACCTCCAAATTAGGTCACAAATTGAATCAACTTCTAATCAAGTGAATGCAAGGTACAAATTAGGACTAAAATTGGTAGAGTTAAGGTCTCAATTCATATATTCTGATCTACTTCGAACCGCAGTGATAAGGAAGGTCAGGTGGGGGAAACCCTGTAACCTGTGGGGACGCTCTACCATGTAGGGGTCTTTGCGGGGCTCTCCCTTCCTGGCTGCCAAGTACTTCTCGAGTGTGTGGATTTTTGATTCATAGGTATCATCCACCTCGAAATAGCCTTAGTCATCCAAAAATCGTTGGGTGCCTTGATTGGGTCTAATTCATATCCAATCCCTCATCTATTCTTTAGAGCACATACACAGGAAAGGTCCCTAGGTTTCTGACTTAGAGGCCTCCACTAGAGTTGATCTTCCTGGGGATTTTTGATTTGATCTGATTAATTCAATCTGAACTTGAATTTGCTTCTATATCTTGATCCACCACCTGATTTGAAAATGCAACATGACAATTTAGGAAGAATATTTAGGAAACTTGAATCCCAAATGAGCATAAAAGAAAAGATGATTGAGGATGCTCTTAGACATCATGATGTGTATTACAAAACCTATGATCCATCTAGGCACATACAGGTTAATGTTTCAAAAATAACAACCCATATTATGAATCATGTTGCAATGATTTTGACACAAATGATACATGGTTCAACCTGGGATGATCTCTTATTAGAATATATTGAATTGAGGAAATTACATAGCAATGAGTATCTACAATGTTGGTCAAATCCCCCACTAATGCAGAAACACCAAGGTCTCATGGAGAAACGTGGAAAATTGTTGAATATGGTGTATGAAGCTATCAATCAAAAATACCCATACATCCCCTCAGAAATTGATGCGAAACCTTGGAGCAACATTGAGAATCAATATGATTTCCCAAATCCTGGATTTGAAAATAGAGGTTGTTGTGGACCCCCAACCCAAATGGAATCAGATTCAAACTTTATGCAAATTGACATGCCTAATCTTGATCTGGGTTAGGAGGATCCAATTGCAGGGTTCCCGATTCTAAACTAGCCTTAGAGAGCCATGAAGCTGGTCCATCATGCCTTGAATTCTCAAACACCGTAGTAAGCTTGAATCAGAACCTCTCGAGGATGTAATTCCCAAACCTTATCCTGTTAAGATAATCCTCGAGAGTGATTCTGACATCCCAATAGAACCATGTCCAGATTCTAGTGACCCAATTCCTAACCCTGACCTAGAATCTAGATCTGAACCTATTTGGGATGATCAAGAGGCCTAATTTAATGAGAATCAAATTTTAGATCTAGACTATGATTCTGGGCCTGTATTTGTTGAGTACACTTCTCCAAACTCCTCAAAAATACAAATTGATTTTTCGAAACTTACATCGATTTACGATATAGAAATAGAGGAGTTAGAAGAGTTGGGATTTGATTGGGTCTACCCTAGGGTCCACGAACCTGAGCCTATGCCTAATAAGGACACCTCTATGAACTCGGAATCTGAGATTAGGTTAGATCCAAGTTAGGTTGTTGATTCTACGCATCATGATTCATTTTGTGGTGGAAATCCCTATCTGGAATCAAGTTCAGAAACTAATTTTCACAAGTTCTCCGATGATTTCGAATCATACTCTGATTTCGGAGAATCTTTATTTCCTGGTGATTACAAGCCAGTTTACGACCTCAATATCTATGACCCATTCTTTGATTTTGACTTTAAGGTCCCTATTCCTGAGATCATTGATTCAAAATCATATTCCATTGAGTTGGAATCATTCTGTTATGATCTGTGGGAATCAGAAGTAGTAAGTGCCGAGAGTGTCCACATTCCATAGTTCGAATCTTTCACTGACTTAGAATTCCATGATCCTATAAGCTCTCTTCAAACATCTACATTTGATTTGAATGAACATCAAGAAGACTCTCTAGATGAACTTATCTTTGAATCATTTCTAGAAGAGCCCTCTTCGCACCTAGATTTCAATGTAACCACACCTCCTGATCCACATACAAAGCCTTCCAAAATCCAATCCCAACCCTGACCCGCCACTGGAATCAACTTCTACTCTGATTCAGCTCTCTCTGATCTGGTTCCATATGATTCTCCTCCATCTTTTGATCGGGTATCGGACATTGATTAGATCGAGAATCACTTCTTATCCTTTTTTGATCTTATCAGTAGGGTTCCTACATCCTCCAGAGATCCATTTTCTTTTGAGGACCTCTACTCTGATCAGGCTGAACTGATTCAGCCAAACCCTAGATTCACATTTCTACATCTTTTTAAGCCACATAACATTTGGTGGGCTCCTTACCTACTGATTTACATCCATCAAACCACCAGACTGATTGGGTTTGGTCTACATCATCAGCCTATTAACCTAAACAAGCACCTGGTTGGAACAACCAGGCTACTTATCAAGGTGCTTATTCTACAAAATTCCTCTAATTTGACCACCCCTTCTCCTTGACCACCTTCTTCTCGACTAAAGGCAATGAAGTTAGCACTTAAAGGGAGGCAACCTGTCATTCCAAAAACTTGCAACTCTTCTGATTATCCTTTTGAGGTACACTCCTACTGCACTTTTGAGTTCATCCTTAGAACAACCGACTCCACCTTTGGTACTTGAATCAAAGCTTGAAATCATTCGCAACAGTCATCCTAACCTATTCACATACCCTTTGACCCTGTTCTAAACCTTGAACCAAGCTAAATTTGTACCCTCCTAGTTTACAATGAGAACATTGCAAAACTTAGGCATGAGAGGGTGTTAAATTGCAAACATATGGAAATTCAATTCTCTGAGGGGTTCTCACAAAAAAAATACATATTCAAAAATGATAAAAAAATAGAAAAAATGAAAAAGAAAAAAAATTTGAGAAAAGGGAGGAAATTTTGAGAAATGATTGAAAATCTTTCTTGAGGAGGAAAAGATGAGGAAATTCAAATGTCAAAAAGGAGTAAAATCAAGAAAAAAACTGATAGTCATAGCAATTGATTATGGAATTTACTTAAGTTTTAGACCAAATCGAAAGAAAGATTAAGTCTTGAACTGATAGAGATAAGGAGATTAGTATGAGTGTTGATCTTAGACCTCTTGTGCTTATTTCAGGGCTTAAACATTCACGTATTAGTTAATATCTAGATTAGTCCTCAAGAGGTTGAGGAAACTTTGAAGTTGAAGTAGTAGGTCTAAGGATTAGGGATTATTCAACCCTGTTGCCTACCCTTTGGTTTGCGGGACTTGGTAACCTAAGCACCCAAAATCACACACTTAGTCTGGTTCAGGGCGCTTAATAAAGAAAATCATGACAAAAGTGTTCTATTCTGAAAAATCATCTCAAAGATCTAGCTTAAGAGCGGCTTGACAACACAAGTTGATTAGATAAGTTCTAGACACGGAGAGGTGGGAAATTTCCCTCAAAGATGCATAATAACATACCGTCTCCTCGATGCTTGTCTCCTACGATATCTAAATATCCTATCTGGTGCATGTAAGCACCTTGTGTTGGTTCAGGTGTCATGGGTGGGATTATCTTGAAATGTCGATTGCTAGGGCCTGAATTTAGCTACAGAACACCACGGGCAACACTATCTCGAAGTGTCAAAATCTAGGAGTTCTAGGGGTTGCTATAGGTGGTGCTATCCCGAAGCATCGAAAGCTAAAGACCCTTCGAGGATTTATGGTGGGGACAAGGAATCCGATACAGATCATGTCTAGGGCCAATCTGAGGCTGGATTTAGGGCAAAATAAAAAGAAAAAAGAGAAAAATCTCCAAATAAAAAAATCCTTCTATCTCTCACTACTAAAAATGCATTGGCAAACTGAACCTAGACATGTTACATTCTATGCATGGATGCTTTAACCGCTGGGGTCAACGAACCTCTAGGTAGTTTTTGTAGGCCTTAGAAACCTTCGCTACAAACTCAGGCTAAAGATGGTCAGGTCTGGATCTTGATTGATACTTGAGTACCTCTAGGCCTATTTTTGTTATTCTGATCTAATTTCTAGAGAGTAACACAAATTAGGCATCTGAACTTCAAAGTATGGTCTAGAAATCCAATAGTATCTTATTTCTCAAAATATGTGTCGGGAAGGCCTTAAACCACCAAAAGAGTGAAGGGGGTTGCTGAACAAACCTTGGACCGATCTTGAACTCTCGATTCACTTGAATTGGCACTCCCCCATGTGCCTATCATGTGTCGTGCACCCATTGGGTGATTGACATGCATGCTGATTAATGGGAACACCATCATGCGCCCTAACTAGCCTATTTTGACCCATAAAAGAGAACAAAAGCTCCTACATAACCAATTGGAGGTCCTAATCTACTGAATAATCATTCTAAGATAAAAATAAGAAATAAGGGGTAAAAATGTAATTTTACCATTGCAGTACAACAATAGGTTTTCTCAAAGACTAAACACAGGTCAAATGGTCTTAACAAGCTAATAAGTGGGTTGAATCAGATAGAAAAGGATTCGTGTGAATTCTAGGAATTAAATGACTTATTGCAACCCTAAAACAAACATACATGACTAAACAAGGTTCTGGTCAGGATAAAATTCACCTATTCCCTATAAAAATCATATAAAAATATTCTCTAGGGTTTAGAACCTTTAATTTAACCATTGGAACCTATTTTGACCTAGAATGGGCTCTCAGACAAATATTTACCCTAAATTGAGTTTTTTACATAAATTACCTAGTCAAACATGGTCAAACCAAAAATCCAACTTCACCATTGAATTTCTTAGGTCCAAATTATGTTTGTAACAAAATTTGGACCCAAGGGGAATTCATCTTGACCCACTTTGCAAATAGGTCCAGCCTAATTACATTTCTACCCCTATCTTTCAAAAACCCTTACATTTGACCCCCTATCTTCTTCATCATTCTTTTCAATTAGGTCCCCCTACCATTATAGCAGAGGAATCCCACTCTGGCAAGCTCTAGAAGGAGATTTCTCCCTGATTTCTCAGAGAATCCCCTTTAAAATTGAAAGGGAGATTCTCTAAGAAATCCCCTCCAATGTGAACCCAATTTGAGGCCCTATTTGGTACCCAATCTCTCATGCGAACGTATGAGAGACTTGGGTCACTTTCAATTTACCATTGCCGATGAACCTACCTTGCTTGGAAGCTTGGCTTCCAAGCACAAAACTTACCTCCAGGGCCAATTTAAGACACCCCAGTTTGCTCCGCATCTCCTACGCTTGAAATCAGCCGAAGAACCCCCTCAATTTCATCTCTCCTCCTCCAGCCGACTCACTCATCAAGCTCTGGCGACCTCTCCTACTCTCCCTCATCGCCTAGCCACAATACCAGTGGCAGGTTCCTCTTCCTCACACTCGTTTGCGTCATGCAGCACCCGCCGATGCCCTTGCCTCCCCTTCGTCCTCATCGGCAATACGCACCAGATGCCATCTCCATCTCCCCCTCTCATGGCCTCGTCCGTGGCACTGCTCACGCGGACCTGGCCACGACCCGTTTACTCGACTGACTCACTCCTCACTCACCACCCACGCTGGTGAGCCTGGACCTGGGTCTCCGTTACGTCCGATTACCTGAACCAGATGTGGCTCTAGGAGAGCAAATCGAAATAGAGAAGAGAGAGGAGAGGAACGCTACACAGGGGAAGGGGAGTTTTGCTGTGGAAGGATTGGCTCCACACTTAGCCAAATCCAAGGAAGGAAAAAGAAAGAAGGAAGGAAGAAGAAGGAAGGAGAAGGGTCAGAGAAGAAGCCAAGGAAGAGAAAGAAGAAGGAAGAAGCTGAGGTTCACAAGGCAAAAGCTGGAGAGGAAAAGGCTGAAGGAAGAGAAAGAGAAGAAGGAAAAAGAAGGCAGAGAAGGCAAAGGAAAGAGAAGACAAGGAGAAGAAGGAGCCAACGATAGAGAAAGCAAGGAAGGAGAGGCTAGAGAAGACAAGGCTGAAGAGAAGCTAAGGAAGAATAAGGAGAAGGGCTGCAGCAGAAGGAAGAAGCCAAAGCCAAAGAGAGGAAGGCAAGGAGGGTAGAGAAAGAAAAGAGAAGGAAGAAACTGAAGGAAGAAGCTGAAGGCAGCCGGCAAAGAGAGAAAGAAGAAGGCAAAGGAAGAGAAAGGCTAAGGCAAGAAAGCTAAACCAAAGAATAGGGAAGAAGGAAGATAAAGAAGAAGATTGAAGACAAAGGCTGAGACAGAGAAAGAAGAAGAGGAGAAGAAGTAGAAGAAAAGAAAGAGCAAAGCACTATAGCATAATCATTTTAAGGCATCTGATTCACAAATCAGATTTCCAATTTTGAGCTTTATTCACATACATTGATTCCTTTAGTATTTTGTGCCTTACATTTGCTCCTATCTTTTTGCACTATAACATTGATCTTATTGCATATTCTTTTAAATTCTAAAGTTGTGATCTTAATTTCTAAACCCTAATTTGCTCCATGTCTTCGACCTCGGACTTTAAAATTCGAGTAATAAAATTATATTTGTTTTGAACATTTTTTCGACTATACTACAACATGACATTTTTAAAACCCAATCAAGCGTGATGAACATTTTGGCGCCATTGATGGGGAGCAATGGGTGATTTAGAAATTTTGATTACAATTACTGATTTGGTACTAACTTGATATATCTCTTTTTGTTGTGATTGTTTCAAGGGAAAAGATTCAAAGAAAGTCAACCACACATCAAACACACCCGGGGCAGGTAATTTCTGATTAATCTCTTTCTCTTAAGCCCCTTATTCTAAAAAGGAAAAAAAAAGATAAAATCAATTAGGGCTACTTGCTTTACATTTCTAGCTAATTCATCAAAGTTGCCTAATTTGATTTCAACAACAATACTGATTTGTGCACCCATTTAAGGTAACTAGGGCTACAACCTTCTTGATTGAGCCCTAGATACCATATTTTTGCAAACTAAATTGGACCAAGATTAGAGCCAAATTAAGGATTTCAATTTAGGATTTTAAAAACACACCTTCATAAGAAAGAATCAACTCTCCAAAAAGAGGTGTGCCTAAGCCTTAGTTGAAGAGATCTATTCAAGAAAACCTTAAAATTCAGGCTCTAAATCTCACTTGAATCTTAAAAGAAAGGTCCTAAAACTTCTCAAAGGACAAATAGGTGAAGTTGACCCCCCTTGTTGGGTCAACCAACCTTGAAATTAGGTCACTTTTTGCACTTAATACATCTAAAAGTTCAAGTGAAATCTTAAGCACCCTTGCTCTTAACTAAAATTGGTAAACTTAAGAGGTCAAAGCCCCCATTCTGGTCTACTTGGAACATCAGTGACAAGAGAGGTCAGGTGAGGGAAACCCTGTAACTCGTGGGGGCGCTCTACCGTGTAGGGTCTTCGTAGGACTCTCCCTCTTTGGCTGCCCAGGTATTTCTCAGGTGGACGGCTTTCTGACTAAGGGGTATCATCCGCCCTGAACCTCTATAGTCATCCAAATTTTTGGGTGTCATGATTGGGTCCATCACATTCTACTCTCATCCAAACCATCGATGAATGTTCGGTAGGAGGTCCTTAAGACCATCCTTGAGGCCTCCTTTAGTGATTCACTCCTGCCGAGGACAGGCCTCAACTTCCATGTTTGTGCAGCAACCCCATCACATAGAAATCTCCTCTGGTTCATCTGAACCAAATTCTCCTTCTTCCATCATCATGGCACAACCAATAGAAGAGAACAACCTTGAGAACCAACTCCAGCGCCTTAATGATTTATTTCAAGCCTTTGTAAACCCATCACAGCATCCTATGATGCGAGATCACTACAATCCCGCTGTGGTGGCGATCGAACCTCACGTCCAAATCCCTGCTGGAGGTCCTGATTCTGAACTCAAGCCTAACATGATTCATGCTATTCCAAAGTTTCATGGCCTTAATTCCGAGGATCCCTTCCAGCACATCAAACAACTAAAACATCTGGCCCAGCCCTTCGGGTCAGATGTCCAAAATCAGGATATTCTTCTCATGAAGATGTTCTGCTCTCTCATGGACAAAGCAGCTCACTGGTATCAGACTCAAACACGTCCAATAACACATGGGTTGAACTACAATTTGAGTTTCTGAAAAAGTTCTTCCCAGTTGGTCGGACGAATGCCTTACGACACCAGATCACACACTTCACCCAGCAATCTGGAGAACCCCTTCATGAAGCATGGGACTGTTTCTTGGATCTCAAGCGAAAGTGCCCCCATCACGGAGTTCCTAAATGGGAACAAGTCCAGTCTTTTTACCAGGGACTCCGTGAACATATCCACTTATTCGTCAATGCAACCTGCGAAGGAAATATCATGGGTCAACATGAAAACACCGTGTGGAAGATTCTCGAGAATATGTACGAGAACTCCATCAATAATGACTCCATGGGCTTATTCGACCAGACGAATGCTCGCGCATCGATGAATCCAAGGGGAGCACATGAGACACAGGGCCTGTCCGCATCCGTCAACTTGGAATTGATGGCCAGTCGGTTGGACAAGGTCTCTATCATTGAGAAGAAGGTGGACGAGCTAACTCGACATCTGCAGCGAGCCACCTCTACGCAAAACCCGTTTGCACAGCCACCCTCTAGGAGGGAAGCTGTGCATAACATCTATCACCGATTTTCTCAAGGGATGGACCCATATCCACCCCCGTCTAACTCTAGGACTGGAGGAAACTTCGATCCTACCTACTCTAGTTTGGGAAACTCTGAACTCTCGTACTCTGACTTTCCTGAGGTTCCTCAGATCTGCGAGGACCTCAACGTCATCTAGAATGACCCATTCTCTAGTACTTATAACCCTGGATGGCAGAATCATCCCAATCTCCTGTGGGCGGGAAATAATCAGAAACAAAGACCACCATATCAACCCCATCCACACGCTCCTCGTCCATATCAGCCGCCTTAGCCTCGGCCCAACCCCACCTATCAATCTGGGCCAACTCAAACAGATCAAATGACTCTTACCCTTCAAACTCTGGCTGACATTCAGAAGATGAATGTGGCTATGCAAAAGCAGCACAAGGAAGAGATCACAGAGGTTCGCAATCAACTCTCCCGGATGGAAAATTCCCGCCAACCCGACACACTCCCTTCGCAACCTCTACCAAATCCAAATAACGTGTCAAACCAGAGGCACGTTATGAACCCAAATTCGGGCCAAGCCCACATGATTTATTAGGCCTCTTCTGTTCCATCACCTAACAGGATGGAAGCTTCAACAACATATGCGGGATTTCAGCAGTAGTCACCTATTTTACCGACACCGAATCAAAACCAGGCAGGACTGAATTCTGTTACAACCCGTAGTGGCAAAGCAACACAAGACCTACCTTACCCAAGCCACTTTCAGCTTAGTATTAACCCAAACCCTAGGATAGTTATCCAGGACACCCCTGTCCTAGATCAAGAACCTGGACCTATTCTAGAGGAACCATCCAAGGTTCCATTTCCTGAGGCCTTGACCAAGGGAAAGAGGACATCCAAACCCATGGCACCTGAGGATGACCTGGTCAAGCTCTTTGAACAGGTCCATATAAACATCCTGTTGATGGATGCGATCCGCCACGTACTGGCGTAAGCACAATTTATGAAAGACGTGTGTACACCTAAGCGTAAGCCGCAAACCAGAAGTGGGAGTCCAATCGTATTATCAGAGCTAGCCAGCTCTGTAATTTTGAGCAAAATCCCACCTAAGGCAAAAGACCCAGGTACTCCCCTGATTTCCTGTACCATTAGTGATACCCAATTTGACAGAGCTTTATTAGATCTAGGAGCCTCCATAAACCTAATACCTACATCCCTACTTGACCACCATGAGGAATCTGAGCTCAAACCGACAGAGGTGACATTACAGTTGGTTGATCGATTTATTAAGTCACCTAAAGGAGTTCTTGAGAATGTCATTGTTAGGGTGCGAGATTTCTATTTCCTGGTGGACTTTGTAGTCTTGGATATGGATGCTCCAGAAAACCAGAGGGATACACCAATTATACTAGTAAGACCCATTTTGGCCACTGCTAGGGTCAACATAAATTGTGAGGAGGGCCAAATTGAACTAAAATTTGGAAACCAAGCATTAAAGATTGATATCTTTAAGGCCTAACAAGGGATTAATTATGGTGTTATAGAACAAATATGTGACATCAAGGCTGTGGTTGATGATCTGTATCTTGAGGAACACCTGACAACTTCTAATCAACCACAAGAGGATCAAAACCCGCAATTAGAGGAGTCTGAACATGACTTAGACACACCCATAACTCCTTCCCTTGCTACTAATACACACCCTGAACCACCCGCTGCTACTGATAACCCTGTTCTGGAACTCAAGCCTCTTCACGACCATCTTAAGTACATCTTTTTGGGTTCCAAGCAGATGTTTCCTATGATTATCAACTCTAGACTCACACCTGATCAAGAATCCCATCTGATTACTGTTCTCCAGCAACATCGAAGAGCCATTGGATGGACTCTCGATGATTTGACTGGTATCAGCCCCTCCTACTACACACACCATATCTACACCAAAGAGGGCACACGATCTTCCCATGAAATGCAAAGACGTCTGAATCCTAATCTGTAGGAGGTCATGGAAAAGGAGATCATCAAGTGGTTGGATGCAGGGATCATCTACCCGATCTCCGACAGTTGGTGAGTGAGTCCAATCTAGGTTGTGCCTAAGAAGGCAGGACTCATCGTGATCACGATTGAAATCGGAGAAATCACATCGACCTATGTGGCAAATTCGTGGAGTCTGCATTGATTACAGAAGACTCAATACCTCCACAAAAAAGGATCATTTCCCACTACCATTTATTGATCAGATCCTCAAGAAACTAGCGGGAAATAGGTTCTTCTGCTTTTTGGATGGGTACTCCAGTTATAACCAGGTTGCAATCCATCCTGAGGACCAACAAGAAGGCCACTTTCACCTGCCCCTTCAGGATGTACGCATTCCGAAGGATGCCGTTTGGTCTCTACAATGCACTCGCTACTTTTTAGTGGTGCATGCTTGCCATATTCTCAGATATGGTAGGTGATTATCTGGAAGTCTTCATGGATGACTTCTCAGTATTTGGAGAATCACTTGACGATTGCCTCCTGCACTTGGTCCAGATCCTCAGGCAGTGCATTAACGTGAATCTGGTTCTTTGCTGGGAAAAGAGCCATTTCATGGTACTTGAAGGAATTGTCCTGGGACATCTCATTTCATAAAAGGGCATCCAGGTCGATCGAGCCAAGGTGAATCTGCTTTCTAAACTCCCTATGCCTAGCTCAATCAAGGACATCCGATCTTTTCTAGGGCACGTCGATTTTTACCATCGATGCATTCCTGATTTATCAAAGATCACACGCCCCCTGACCACTCTACTATCTAATGATGTTCCTTTCAAAATCTCCAAGGAATACACTCAAGCATTTGAAATCCGCCGTGATCAAGTTACCTAAGCTCCGATCCTACAGTCCGTTGATTGGTCTCAACCCTTTGAGATCATGTGTGATGCATCTGATTTTGCTGTAGCAGCGGTACTTGGGCAGAAAATTGACGAGAAACCTGTGGTCATCTACTACGCTAGCAAAACACTTGATAAGGCTCAGCGTAACTACACGGCTACTGAGAAAGAGCTACTAGCCATAGTATTTGCCCTAGAAAAATTCAGATCATATCTCCTGGGTTCCCGTGTTATCATTTACTCGGATCACATAGCTATGAGGCTCTCCTTGTGAAGAAGGATGCAAAACCTTGATTAATCCACTGGATATTGCTATTGCAAGAATTTGACCTCGAGATTTGCGACAAAGCGGGAAAATAGAACATGGTAGCTGATCACTTGTCCTACCTTCCTTCTAAGATTATCGACCCTTCCGGAACCATCACGGACATTTTCCTGATGAGCACCTCCTAACTATCAGTACAGGGCTTCCATGGTTTGCTGATATAGTAAACTACCTAGCATCACATCAGATCCTGTTCGATTGGCTGAAGGCCAAGAAGGATGAATTACTTTCCGATGCCAAGTATTACTTTTGGGAAGACCCGTATCTTTTTCGCATCGGTGCTGATCAAATCATTCGACGATGTGTCGTGGGAGCAGAAATTCAGGACATCTTGTCCTTCTGCCATAACCTAGCATGCAGTGGACACTTCTCAGGTCGTAAAACCGCAGCGAAAGTCCTCCAGTGCGGTTTCTATTGGCCCACAATTTTCAAAGACACATACAATCACTGTAGGGCATGCACTCGTTGCCAGACCTTAGGCAACATGAGCCATCGTGATATGATGCCCATACAGCCGATTCCTGTATGTGAAATCTTCGACGTATGGGGGATTGATTTTATGGGACCCTTTCCTATTTCGGACGGCTTTGAGTACATTCTACTCGCTATTGACTATGTGTCCAAATGGATCGAAGCCATTCCGACCCGAACCAATGATCATAAGGTGGTTATCAAATTCATTCATCAGAACATCTTTTCATGATTTGGGATTACAGGTGCAATAATCTCTGATGGAGGTGCCCATTTCACTAACGCTCAGTTCAGGTCACTGATGACCAAATACGGGGTGTCACACCAAATCTCTACTCCTTACCACTCCCAAACTAATGGTCTAGCTAAGCTATCAAATCGAGAGATCAAGAAAATCCTCCAGGTTACTGTTTGACCTGGCAGGAAAGACTGGCCATCCCAACTTCCGGAAGCTTTGTGGGCTTATAGGACCGCCCACAAAACCCAATTAGGTATGTCTCCCTTCATATTGGTGTACGAGAAGGCATGTACCTCCTTGTCGAATTGGAGCACAAATCCTATTGGGCAGTATGGAACTACAGCCTAGATCTTTCTAAGGCAGGAACCCACAAAAAGCTTCAAATGAGCGAGATTGATGAATTACGCCACAACGCGTATGAGAACTCACGAATTTACAAAGAGCGGGTTAAGGCCTTTCACGACAAGCACATATCCTTAAAGATCTTCCATCCTAGTCAAAAAGTTCAACTTTTTGATGCCAAACTCAAACTATTCCCAGGAAAACTACGATCAAAACAGATCGAACCTTACCTCGTCCGATGAATCCTTAGAAATGGAACCATTGAGATCAGTCCACTCAACCACGACTCAGAACCTTTCTTCGTGAACGATTAGAGACTCAAACCATTCATTGACCCTACCGATACAAATTTGGTTGAGACATCCTTTACCCTCCATTCTCCCTGAGCTCATTGCGCCTAGCCGATGGTGTAAAACTCAGTGCTTAACGGGAGGCAACCTGTCATTTTTGAAAAACTTGAAACCATTCTTGACATTCCAATGCTGAATTCATATTGCACTTTAGGGTTCATCCATTAGAATAGCCAACCCCACCTCAGGTACCCATACCTGAGTGTGAAATCATCCGCAACAGTCACCTCGACTTGTTCGCCGACCCAAAACCTATTCTAATGAATGATCTAAGCTGAACTCGAAACTACCTAATTTAAATGGGGACATTGCAAATCATAGGCATGGGGGGTATGAAAGTGCAAAATGCCGTGAAAAATCATCTCACATGAAAAGGTTTCAACAAAAAAAAATCACATATCACAAAAATACTGAAAAAAAATGAAAAAAATTCTTGAAAAAGAATAAAAAATTCTGAGTGGAGAAAATTTTGAGGCCATACAAATCATGAGGAGAAAAAGGGGAAAAGTGAAAAATGTCAAAAAAGGTGCACAAAATGAAAAGAAAAAGAAGAGATAGTCATTAATAAGAAATTAAGGGATTAACTGAGTGCTAGACCATATCAAGAAAAAGAAAATGAAAGGAAAAAAATTGTTAAAGGAAACATAGAAGAGATTAGTAGGAACGCTTATCTTAGGCCTCTTGGGCTAGGCTCCTAAGCTTAAAAATTCAAGTATCTGCTAAGATCTGAATAGTCCTCAAGAGGTTGGGGAAAATGTGAAACTTAAGTATTAGGTCTAAGGCTTAGGGAGTATTCGACCTCGTTAACTGACCTCTGGTTTGCAGGACTCAATAACCTAAGCACCCCAATCCACACAGAGTCTGGTTTAATGCGTGTAAGTATCAAAATCACTCAAATGCATTTAAACTGTTCTCAAAAAGTCACCTAGATTAGGAGTGGTTGATCAACACAAGTTGATTTGGACAAGTTTCCTGCGCGGAGAGGCAGGAAATTCCCCTTAAAGATGAGTAATAACATATCGTCTCCTCGGTGCTTGTCTCCTAGGATATTTACATATCCTACTGGGGGCATGTAAGCACCCTGTGCTGGTTCAGATGCCATGGGTGGCATTATCACAAAATGTCGATTGGCAGGGTCTGGATTTAGCTACAGAACACCATGGGTGGGATTATCTCGAAATCTCGAAAGCCAGGTTTCTAGGGGTTACCATGGGTGGTGCTATCATGAAGCATCGATTGGTAGGGACTGATGAGAACCTCGTCACAAACCCTAAACTAGCACCATTTAACCCTAATATGCAAGAAAAAGCTCCTACATAACTCTAGAAAGGCTTGGCTCAGAGAGATTCTGAGTTTGCAAAGAAAATAGAAACTAAGGGGTAAAAATGCAATTTCACCAATCTGATCTGAAAATAGGGTAACTCAGGGTCCAAACATTGGTCAAAACAACCTAATAAGAGGAAAAGTGGGATGAGACGACTCAATAAGGGCTACAGCAACTCCAAGGAATTAAATGACATCCTGTAACACTAAAAATAAACCCACTTCAATTCACGTGGTTCGAGGGAAGGTAAAAATCAAAGAAACCCTCTAAAATTCATAGAAAAATAATCTCTAGGGTTTAGGACTTTCAATTTGGCCTTAGGAACCCATTTTGACCTACATTGAGAACCATGCCCAATTAACAACTTAATTTGGGTTTTTACGTAAATTGACCGGTCGAACAAGGGTTAATCTAGAAATGAAATTCACCATCAGAATCCTTAGGTCCTAATTAGTCATGTATAAAAGCTTGGGCCTAAGAAGAAACCTTCTTGACCAACTTTACACTTTGGTCCTCATATATTACTTTTTGGCCCTCAACTTTTGAACCCTCACATTCTGGCCCCTAACTCTAGTTCGTTCTTTGCGTTCGGGTCCCTCCTGCAAAACCTGAGCAGCGCCATGCTCCGGCGACCTTGCGCGGAGCATGGCGCCGCGCAGGGTGAGGGAGGGGCCCTGGCAAGTCAATGGGGGGTACCCTGCGTCGTCAGCCACCGTAGGGACACCCCCCTGAGCGCTGCACCCACCCATACCGGTCGTGCGAACGCACGGACGGTATGGGTCTCCACTTCCGGCGTCCTCCGGCGAGAGAGACACGTCGTCTCTCTCCGCCCTCCTCTCTGATTCTGCCCCTATAAATACCCCCGTCGCTCCGCCGTTCTTCCCAGCTCGGATCTGACGGAGACACCCCCCTCAATTCCTCCCTTCCCACTCCGACAGACGCCCCCTTGCTCCGGCGGTTTTTCCTCCTCCTCCTCGTCGCCCTGCCGCACTACCAGCAGTAGGGTTACCTTCCCTCGATCTTTCTACGTCACGCCGCACCCAGCTGGCACCTCTCCGGCCCTCTCCTCGCCGCCGCCCCTTCCTCTGGGCAATTTCTTCTCCGGCGACAACCCCTCTTCGTCCAGCTTAGTAGGTAAACTTCTCCTCTTCCTCCCCTCTTTCTTTTCTATACTGAAAGCCCTTACTGTAGCCACCGATTTCCCACCAATCACCCTCACCTTCTCCACCTCCGGCCAAACTCCGACGAACCGCTCCCATCGCTCCAGCACCCTGCACGGCTCACCGACCTGTGCATAACCTCCGCCTCCTCACCCTGATCAACCTCCGCCCTTCCACTTCCCGCCACTCGCCCTCTGCAGACCCCCCGAACAAACCCATTTCCCGCGCTACAGTTTGACCTAGGGCGGCCCTCATGCTCCGCCCCGCCGCCTGCTAGACCCCCCACCACCTTCGCCGTGCCACGGCGAAGGTTCTCCGCGTATCTGATTAGGCCGAGAGGCCATTCCTCTGTGGACAGGTATCTCGACCGCCGTTGCCATTGTTGCGCTGAAGAACCACCTTCAACCTGCAGCTCCAGGTGCGCTTCGCCCAGGTCCGACTCTCAGGCTGTGCGGGGCATCTCCGCGAAGAGTCCCAGGCTCGTAGCTGGGGCGAAGGCCTCATGTGAAGCCGCGATTGCCAGCTGCCTCCTCCGCTGCAGGCGCTCAATTGGGGTGGGACATTTAGTCCCACCTCGGAAACGTTGAGAGGCACGTAGGCGCTTAAAGGCCAAAAGTGCCTTAGGCTGTTCGCCTCCTGATCACGGGGTGAGGTCCCTCCACTCGCCCGACTACCCGGCCTCGTTAGCACTCACGCCCCGCGGACCTGGCCCAACCCGATTAGCCCGACCTGCACTCCTCGCCCACCACCGCACATCGGTGGGCCTGGACCCGGGCACGACCCGCGTACCCGATTAACCGGTTGCTCTGGGAGAGCTTTCCTTAGAGTGAATTCTGAGAGAGAGAGACGCGGGGGGAGGGTAGAGTAGGTTTTGCCCTGACTTAAACCGTGAGTGTGCAGGCACAGGTGAAGAAGGAGAAGGAGACACACTGTAGCAGCAGCAGTTTAAGTCGTCTGATTGAAAAATCAGACGACGTCCTGAAGACAAAGAGAAGAAGAAAAGAAGGACAGAACCGCAACCAAGAAAAAAAAAAAGAAGAGGAAAGCAGCGAGCACTTAGCAGCTGCAGAACAGGAAGAGAAGACAAGAAGCAGAGAAGCAAGAAGAAAAGAAGAACACGAGGACAAAGAAGAGAAAGAAGATCTGAAGAACAAGAAGGAAGACCAAGAAGAAAAAGAAAGAGAAGAGAAGAAAGCACAAGTGACGAACAACCAAAAAGACAAGAAGAAGAAAGAAGAGAAGAAGAAGAAGCAAAATTTTCCCCTCTCTCTCTCTCTCTTTATTTTTGTAATAGAAACTTTGTACCTCTTAGAATATAACTTGCTCCCTGAGTTCGACCTCGGGAACTCTTTTATTTTCCGAGTAAAAAAATATATCAGTAATAATGGCAATAACTAGCTGTACTACAACGCTATTTTATAACAAAAGCTAGTCACAACGCCGTTATCACTCTTGGCGCCGTTGCCGGGGAGCAACGGCTATTCTAGAGGTAGACATTTCTGTTTCTTCTTAGTTCTAATAATCTCCTCTCTTTTATGCAGCTACAGGAAACCAAGAAGACAAGCAACCGCACAACAACCACTCCGAGGACAGGTAATTTTTTTTTTTTCCTCTCACTGTTAACCCTTAAAAATTCTAAAGATGAAGAAAAGAAAAACAAGCAATATAGGACTAACCTGTCTTCTATACTTAGTAAACCATAAGAAGTTGCATGTTTTTAACCCATTATTCCTGCACACTATTAAGGGTATTTAGGGGCTAACACATTCTTGCTTGAGCCCTAATTACCCACCAAAGAACTAACTGGACCAAGTAGAGCCAGCATAAGATTCAACATTAGGGTTTTAGAGACACACTACTTAAATCAAGAATGGAGAAAATCCAAAAGAAGTGTGCCTAAACCATTGATTGAACACACTTATTCAGAGAAACCCTAAACAATTGGCTCTCTAAACACCTGAACCCAAAAGGAAAGGACCCAAAAGCTCTCAAAGGAACAAGAGGTAAAGTTGACTCCTTGGGTCAACCAACCTTAAAATTAGGTCACTTTCTCACTCAAAATACCTAAGAGTTCAAGTGTAACTTTAAGCACCCTGATCTTAAACTAAAATTGGTAGACTTAAGAGGTCAAGATCCCCATTCTGGTCTACCTGGAACGGCAGTGACAAGAGAGGTCGGGTGGGGGAAACCCTGTAACCCGTGGGGATGCTCTACCGTGTAGGGGTCTTCGCGGGACTCACCCTCTCTGGCTGCCCAGGTAATTCTCAGGTGGACGATCTTTCTGATCAAGGGGTCCATCTGCCCCGCACCTCTATAGTCACCCAACACATTTTTGGGTGTCTCGATTGGGTCCAGCACCTTCTAACCTCTTCCACTCCAACAGTGCATGAACGGTAGGAGATCCTTAAGACCACCCTTACGATCTCCTTTAAAACTTCACTCTCGTCAAGGCCCAGCCTTGACTCCCGTGTTTGAGCAACAACCTAACCCCATCATTCTCTCTTCCGATTCCGAATCAAACTCTTCTTCTATCATGGCTCAGCCAGTTGAGGAAGAAAATAATCTGGAGCACCAGCTCCAGCAACTCAACGACCTCTTCCAAAACTTTGTGCACCCACCGCAGCGTCCCATGATGCAGGACTATTATAACCCTGCTGTGGTGGCCATCGAGCCTCGAGTCAGAATCCCGACTGGGGGACCTGACTCTGAATTAAAGCCCAATATGATTCATGCTATACCTAAATTCCATGGGCTTAATTCGGAAGATCCCTTCCAGCACATCAAACAACTAAAGCATCTGGCCCAAACTTTCGGGTCAGACGCACAAAATCGGGATATTCTTCTCATGAAGATGTTCTCCTTTTCTCTTATGGACAAGGACACCCATTGGTATCAAACTCAGACCCGGCCGATCAACAATTGGGAAGAACATCAGTCCGAGTTCCTGAAAAAGTTCTTCCCTGTTGGACGGACCAACGCCTTGCGCCATCAGATTACACATTTCACCCAACAAACAGGGGAACCTCTCCATGAGGCATGGGATCGTTTTCAGGATCTCATGAGAAAGTGCCCCCATCACGGAGTTCCTAAATGGGAATAGGTCCAATCTTTTTACCAGGGACTCCATGAGGACATCCGTCTTTTCGTCAATGCAACCTGCGGAGGAAATATCATGGGTCAACATGAAGACACCGTGTGGGAGATTCTCAAAAACATGTGCGAGAACTCCATCAACAATGACTCCATGGGATTATTCGACAGGACGAATACCCGCGCAGTGACGAATCTCAGGGGAGCACACTAGATGCAGGGCCTGTCCGCATCAGTCGACTTGGAGTTAATGGCCAGTCGATTGGACAAGGTCTCAATTATCGAAAAGAAGGTGGATGAGCTGACTCACCATCTGCAGCGAGCCACCTCTGCGCATAACCCTTTCGCACAGCCTCCTTCCACAAGGGAAACTGTGCAAAGCATTCTCCATCGATCTTCTCCTAGGATGGACCCATCATCCGAATCTTTGCCCGGAGGTCCTTCCGATTCCTTCTACACCTGCAAGGGGAATTCCATTCCCTCTTTCTCTAACCCTCTGGAGGTTCCTCAGACCTGCGAGGACCTCAACACCATCCAGAACGACCCGTTTTCCAACACCTATAATCCTGGATGGCGAAACCATCCTAACTTTCAGTGGGAGGGAAATTCCCAAACCCAAAGACCATCCTTCCAACCCCGCCCACAACCTCCTCGTCCTTACCAGCCACCTCAGCCTCGGCCCAAGCCTACTTACCCATCTGGGCCGAATCAAGATCAAATGTCCCTTATCCTTCAGACCCTGGCTGACATTCAAAGAACGAATGCGGCTATCCAAAAACAACATAAGGATGAACTTACAGAGGTCCGAAACCAATTGACCCAGTTGGCAAACTCTCGCCAGCCAGGTACTCTTCCTTCCCAACCTCTGCCTAATCCTAATAACGTGCCAACCCAGCAGTGCGTTATGAACCCAAACCCGGGCCATGCCCATATGATTTATCAGGCCCCCTCTGTTCCTTCACCCGACGGGATAGAGGCCTCCACTTCCTTTGCAGGTTACCAGCAGCAAGCTATCTTACCCAATCCCAACCAAAACCAGGCAGGACTTAATTCCGTAACAACTCGTAGTGGCAAGGAAACCCAAGACCCACCTCATCCAAACCACTCCAAGCCTGGTAGTGATCCCAAGCCTAGGACAGTAATCCAGGATGTCCCCACCCCTATCCCAGATCCACAACCTGGTCCTATCCTAGAAGAACCAACCAAGATCCCGTTTCCCGAGGCCTTGACCAAAGGAAAGAAGACCATCAAGCCCGTGGCACCTGAGGAGGACCTGGTCAAGCTCTTTGAGTAGGTCCACATAAACATCCCCTTGATGGATGCAATCCGCCACGTACCAGCTTACGCACGATTTTTAAAGAATGTGTGTACACCCCAGCGTAAGCTGCGAACCAAGGGTGGGAGCCCAATTGTTTTGTCAGAGCAAGCCAGCTCTGTAATCCTCAGTAAACTCCCACCCAAGGCAAAAGATCCTGGTACTCCCCTGATTTCCTGCAAGATAGGTGACACCCAATTTGACAGAGCTTTGCTAGACTTAGGTGCATCCATAAACCTGATACCCACATCCTTACTTGACCACCTAGAAGAATCTGAGCTAAAACCAACCGAGGTGACATTACAATTAGCAGATCGATCTATTAAGTCACCAAAAGGGATTCTCGAGGATGTTATCGTAAGAGTGCGGGATTTCTATTTCCCAGTGGACTTTATAGTCTTAGATATGGATGTGCCTAAAAACCCTAGGGATACACCAATCATTCTAGGGAGACCTTTCTTGGCTACTGCTAGAGCCAACATCAGCTGTGAGGAGGGCCAAATAGAGCTTAAATTTGGAGATCAAACCTTAAAAATTGATATCTTTAAGGCCCAACAAGGAATTAATTGCGGTGTCATCGAACAGATTTGTGACGTTAGGATTTTGGTTGATGAATCACACCAGAATGACTCGATTATACCTCATCAACCACAGAAGGATCTTGACCCGCAAACGGAGGAGTTGAATCCAGATAGAAACAACCCAGTAACTCCTACCCTTGAACCTCACATCTACACTGAACCACTAGCTGCTGCGGATAATCCTATCCTCGAGTTAAAGCCTCTTCCTGCTCACTTGAAATACATCTTTTTGGGTTCCACTCAGACCCTCCCTGTGATTATCAATTCCAACCTCAATCCCAAACAGGAATCCCGTCTAATTGCTGTCCTCCAGCAACATCGCAGAGCCATCAGGTGGACTCTCGATGATTTGACTGGAATAAGCCCCTCTTATTGTACTCATCATATCTATTCAGAAGAGGGCGCACGACCTTCTCGTGAAATGCAGAGACGTTTAAACCCTAATTTGCAGGAGGTCGTGAAAAAGGAGATCATCAAGTGGTTAGATGCCGGGATCATCTACCCGATCTCCGATAGTCGTTGGGTGAGCCCAATTCAGGTTGTGCCTAAGAAGGCAGGACTCACCACCATAACGACTGAAACCGGAGAAGTCATTCCTACCCGATTAGCCAATGCGTGGAGAGTCTGTATAGATTACCGCTGACTTAATTCCTCCACGAAGAAGGATCATTTCCCACTGCCCTTCATTGATCAAATTCTCGAGAAACTAGCGGGAAATAGGTTCTTCTGCTTTCTTGACGGGTACTCCGGTTATAACCAGGTGGCAATCCATCCTGAGGACCAAGAAAAGACCACGTTCACCTGCCCCTTCGGAACGTACGCTTTCCGAAGGATGCCTTTCGGTCTTTGCAATGCACCTGCTACCTTTCAGCGGTGCATGCTTGCCATATTCTCAGATATGGTAGGTGATTTCCTGGAAGTCTTCATGGATGACTTTTCAGTCTTTGGAGAATCTTTTGATGATTGCCTCCAACACTTGGTCCAGATACTCAGGCGATGCATTGAGGTGAACTTGGTTCTTTCCTGGGAAAAGAGCCATTTCATGGTGCCTGAGGGAATTGTCCTGGGACATCTAATTTCAGAAAAGGGCATCCAGGTGGATCGAGCTAAGGTTGATCTGATTTCTCGCCTTCCTGTACCTAGCTCGATCAAGGACGTCCGTTCCTTTTTAGGGCACGTCGGTTTTTACCGCTGTTTCATTCCAGATTTCTCGAAAATCGCGCACCCCTTGACTTCTCTTCTCTCTAAGGATGTACCCTTTGAAATCTCCAAGGAATGCACACTAGCCTTTGAAAACCTGCGTGACCGAGTCACCCAGGCACCTATCCTACAATCCCCTGATTGGTCTCAACCCTTTGAGATCATGTGCGATGCATCTGATTTCGCTGTAGGAGCAGTCCTGGGGCAGAAAGCTGACGGGAAACCCGTGGTCATCTACTACGCTAGCAAGACACTTGATGAGGCTCAGCGTAACTATACGGTTACGGAAAAAGAGCTACTAGCCGTAGTATTTGCCCTTGAAAAATTCCGCTCGTATCTTCTGGGTTCCCATGTCATCATTTACTCGGATCACACAGCTGTAAGGCATCTCCTTGCTAAGAAGGACGCGAAGCCCAGACTAATCCGTTGGATCTTGCTGTTGCAAGAATTCGATCTTGAGATTCGCGACAAGGCGGGAAGGCAGAATGTGGTAGCCGACCATCTGTCTCGTCTTCCTTCTGAGATCATCGACCCTTCCGGACCCATCACGGAACATTTTCTTGATGAGCACCTGCTTTCTGTTGGTACTAAACTTCCATGGTTTGCTGACATAGTAAACTACTTGGCATCTCATCAGACACCGTCTGATTGGCCGAAGGCCAAGAAAGACAAATTGCGTTCTGATTCCAAGTATTACATTTGGGAAGACCCGTACCTTTTCTGCATAGGTGCTGATCAAATTATTCGGAGATGCGTCCCGAAGAGGAAATCAGCAATATCCTATCTTTCTGCCATGACCAGGCATGCGGTGGCTATTTCTCAGGGCATAAAACCGCATCCAAAGTCCTCCAGTGTGGCTTCTACTGGCCTACACTTTTCAAGGACGCATACAGTCACTGCAAGGCATGCAGTCGTTGCCAGACTTTGGGCAACATGAACCATCGCGACATGATGCCTTTGCAGCCGATTCTCGTATGCGAAATCTTCGATGTATGGGGGATTGATTTTATGGGCCCCTTTCCTGTTTCAGATGGTTTCGAGTATATTCTGCTTGCGGTGGACTACGTGTCCAAATGGATCGAAGCCATACCGACCCGAACCTGCAATCACAAGATTGTTCTTAAGTTCATACATCAAAACATTTTCTCAAGGTTCGGGATTCCCCATGCTATAATCTCTGATGGGGGACCCATTTTACAAATGCTCAGTTTAGGTCACTAATGGCCAAATTTGGGGTGTCTCACCGAATCTCTACTCCTTACCACCCCCAAACAAATGGCCTAGCTGAGCTGTCAAATCAGGAGATCAAGAAAATCCTGCAAGTCACTGTTCGGCCTGACAGGAAGGACTGGTCGTCCCGACTTCCGGAAGCATTGTGGGCCTATAGGACCGCCCACAAGACCCAATTGGGCATGTCTCCCTTTAGACTGGTGTACGGAAAGGCATGTCACCTTCCCGTAGAACTGGAGCATAAAGCCTATTGGGCAGTACGGAATTGTAATCTAGATCTTTCCAAGGCTGGAACCCACAGAAAACTCCAAATCAGCGAGATCGATGAATTACGCCTAGACGCGTACGAGAACTCGCGAATCTACAAGGAGCGGGTTAAAGCCTTCCACGACAAGCACATCTCGAGAAAGATCTTTCATCCTAGTCAAAAGGTCCTACTCTTTGATGCCCGACTCAAACTTTTCCCGGGGAAACTGAGGTCCAAGTGGGTCGGACCATATTTAGTCCAACAGGTTTTCGGAAATGGAGCAATTGAAATCAGTCCACTCAGCCACGATTCCGAACCTTTCATCGTGAACGGTCAGAGACTCAAACCGTTCATTGATGTGACTTCTACTGATTCGGCTGAATCATCCCTCATCCTCCATTCCCCTTGAGCTTACTGCGCCCAGCCGATGGCATAAAACTCAGCGCTTAACGGGAGGCAGCCCGTCATTCCTTGAAAATCTAAAACCTTTTTCTGACACCATTGTGCACTTAAGGTTCACCCTTTAAGACAGCCGACTCCACCTCAGATGCTTGCATCTGAGATTATAAATCGTCCGCAGAATTCATCCCGACCCATTCACTCACAAAAATATCTGTCTTAAGGAATAAATTAAGTAAATAAAAACCCCTAAATCACAATGAGGACATTGCAAGTCTTAGGCATGGGGGGGGGTATAAGTGCAAAACTTGTAGAAAAAAAGGTTTTAAACAAAAAATTCACATATGCCAAAAACACCATAAAAATTAAAAATTTTTCGAAAAAATAAGAGAATAAGAGGAGAAAGGAAATTTTGTGGAGAAACAAAATGAAAAGGAGCACAAAAAGATGAAAGAAAAGAGTAATAGTCATTAGTAAGAAGCTAAGGAATTAACCTTAGTCTAGACCATTTTTCAAGAAAAGAAATGAAAAGTGCTTGGTAAGAATAGTAAGAACGCAAACCTTAGGCATTCTTGATAGACTCTTAGTACCCATTAAGATCTAAACAATCCTCAAGAGGTTAAGGAAAATGAAAAGCTTAAGTACTAGGTCCAAGGCTTAGGGAGTATTTGACCTCGCTAAATAACTTCTGGTTTATAGGACTCAGTAACCTAAGCACCCCAACCCCACACACTGCCTGGTTCAGTAAGCATAAAAAAAAAAAAATCAAAATCACGCAGAAGCGTCATTCTGAAAAGTACACCTAGAATAGGAGCGGCCGATCAACACAAGTTGATTTGGACGAGTTCCCAGCGCAGAGAGGCGGGAAATCCCCTCAAAGATGCGTAACAAAATATCATCTCCTTGGTGCTTGTCTCTTAGGATATTCACATATCCTACTGGGGGCATGTAAGCACCCTGCTGGTTCAGATTCCATGGATGGCATTATCACGAAGTGTCAACTGCCAGGGTCTGAACGCGGCCGCAGAACACCATGGATGGGATTATCTCGAAATCTCAATAGCCAGGGTTCTGGGGGTTGCCATGGGCGGTGCTATCTCGAAGCATCGATCGCCAGGAACCCTTGAGGATTGATGATGGGAGCAATGAATCTGATACAGACCGTGTTGAAAAGCCAATCCTAGGCTAGAACTAAAAAGAAAAAGAGAGAGAAAACTCTACAAACAGAAAAACTTTCTATCTCCCTCTTATAAAACGCACTGCGAACTGAACCAGGGCTAAAATCATTTCAAGCACGGGTGCTTTAACTACAAAGTCCAATAAACCTTAGGTTAGTTCTTGTGGGTCTTAAAAACCTTTGCTAAGGAATGAGGCTGAGGCTAGACAGATTTGGATCTTGATTGGTACTAGAGTACCTTTTAAGCCTATGGTTAGCATTCTAACCTAATCTAGGTTCAAAAGAAAAGGCACTTACCTGAAGTTGTTAAGAATATCATGGTCTAGAACAAAGGTTAAAACCTTAGGTTTTTGCTAAGGGACTAGCAAAAGCTAGGCATGGGGGTGTGATGAGAACCTCGTCACAAACCCTAAACTAGCACCATTTAACACTAATATGCAAGAAAAAGCACCTACATAACTCTAGAAAGGCTTGGCTCAGAGAGATTCTGAGTTTGCAAAGAAAATAGAAACTAAGGGGTAAAAATGCAATTTCACCAATCCGATCTGAAAATAGGGTAACTCAGGGTCTGTTTGCACCTCAAAACACGCCTGTAATAATGCCTTCTTGTGCTATTTTCTAGCATTAACATTGCATAATAGGATCCTGTAATCGCATTTGTAAAAACGCTTGCATGCATGCATTTAATCAAGAGAAGAAGAGGAGTGAAACAATGGCTTGCATAGTTACATTTTATCCCAAGTGCCTCCTTACAAATTCCACCTCTTTTATTTTTTTTTCTCTCTTGATTTCTTCTTTTCTTCTTCCCGCGGCTGCACTTCTTCCCGCAGCAGCTGCATGCATTTACTCCACGTCACTTCTCCCTGCCAACGCCGCTCCCTACAGCTGCAACTCCCGCACCCTCTCCCTGCTGCAGCCGGCATGCCACTCTCTCCTCCTCTATAAGAAGCTGCAGCTTCTTCCTCACGGGGGAGGCTGCTGGACAAAACAAAAAAAACCCGCAGCCACCTCTTCCACCGTCTTCCCCTCCCATATGTCGGCCCTCCGTCGAGGAGGCACCCGACGAGCAGGAGAACCCACTGTGGTGCTCACCACCACAGTGGGAACACCACCGCCCAGCTCTTCAACGAGCCGGTGGGCGTGGTGTCTTCTTTTCTTTTCGTTTTCGTCTCCACGCCATTGCTGCCACTTCAAGCTCCGAAGCTTGAAGCAGCAGCAGCAGCAGCCAAACCGCGGCGGCGGCAGCAGCAGCAGACCTCCTCTCCTCCTCCGCGACCTTCCCCGCAGGCGCTTAGCCCTCCGCGCGCGCCTGCAGGGCACTCTCCGCTCAGTTCTCCGCTCTGACGCCTCCGCCGTTGCACCGACAACCGGCCGCTGCGCGCACTGCAGCGGCTGGCCAACCGTCGTCCCGCTCCCCTGCCAACCTCTGCAACCCTCCGCGACCGACTGCAGACTCCCCGCTGCCCTCTTTGAGCATGCCATCGCCCGCTCTCCTTCCTCGCACCCGGCCTGCAGACGCCTCACCTTCTCCTGCGTCCGTCCACTCCCGCCCGCTCCCGCCCGCTCTCACTTCTGCTCTCTGTCTTTTTTTTTCTCTCTTTCTCTCTCTTTTCTTTTTCACTTACTCACAGCAACACACACACACACCTTCACCGACGCACACACACCTTTACTCACACATACGCACACCCACACACACACACTTCTAGTAACATACATATATATACAATATATATACATATATATATAATATATATATAGCTACTTATATATATCTATATACTTATACATATATATATATACATATATACTTATATACATATATGTATATATATATATATACATCTATATAGTATTATATATATATATACTTATATACATATATACATACATATATATATATACATATACACCTATATATATATACATATATATCTATATATATCTATACATATATACCTATACATATATATATATATAAATATATTTACTTATATATATGTATATATACTTTCACGTTATTTACTATACGCTGTATCGCAGGAATATCTGCACCAGTTGCTGATATTCTCCGATACACGCGTACAAAAAAGCGTGGACACATTCATCATCCATCCTCCATCCACACTCCACGCGGCACATAGTCATGTTGGTTGCGTCTTTCTAGACGACTACCGACTTGACACGGTGCTACACTCCATCGCCACCTCCACCCCCACCCCTTTATATATATACTACATATAAATATATATCTATCGCTATTATATTTACTTTCTGTCTGTTAGCTTCCTTCTTAGTAAAAAGATAAAAAAATACATAAAAGAGAAAAGATAATCTTTGACTTGCAGGTACTTCGTCATGCGAGTAGCAAGACCTATTTTTGACCCTGTTTTGGCTCAAAGCCAAGAACCCATTTTTGAGGGTGTGCCTCAAGGACAAGGATTACTAGAAAAAAATCTAAATAAGAAAAAAAACAAAAAAATAGAATAAGCAAATGGAAGAGACGCGTTTTAAGGAAAACGTAGAAACTCGACTTAAACCCCACTTCCCTGAGTTCGACCATGGGCCTAAAAGTGACAAGATAAAATCAATTAGGCCAGGTTAAAAATTTTGTAAAGAGATGGTTAGGTCCGAATTAGGTTAATCACTATACACATTTCAACGATAAAATCCCGATATTAACAACCTATCCGGGCCGACCCATCACACTTTTCTGGCGCCGTTGCCGGGGAAGTGTGCCTTCGAGTAAGTTTCTATCCAAATCCTTTCAATTTTTCACTTCCCTCTTCACGTGTATTGTTGTTTTTGGTGTGCAGGTGAACTTGGTGGAAGGAGAAGGAAAGCAGACGAAGTCGGAAGCGAGGGAAGATCCAAGGCGGGAACGAGAGCGTGAAGATGCCGACACCGCATTGGAGCTTCGCACACATTACCGAACAAGTAGGTTTTCCTTTCTTACCAAACTAGGATTAACTTGCCACCTCAATAAAAAAATAAAAAAAATAAAAAAAAAACTAGAAAAATTTCTTGGGATTTCTTGGGGCAAGTGGATTAAAATTCACTTGTTTGATTGGTTGTCTTCACTCCCACTACCTCGGGATTTCCCGCCACACTTCGCATAGTGAAAATCCGAGAATCTTGATTCTTGGATTTTTCGCCGTGGGAAGTATTCTTTGAGGCAAAGAAAAAGATTGCTTGCATCCCTCTTTTGCCTCGCTTATCTTTAATTCAGGATCAAATTTTTGGTGGGGAGACTTGGAATTGAGTTAATTCCAACCTCACCACAACTTTTCAACTTGCCTGTGATTCGATCCTGAATACTTCATCACCAACAACTTTATTTTCTTTATCTGCTGGTTGAGCCTTGTGTGGACATTCTTCTTGGTGATTGGAAGCACTTGAATTTAAGTGCCTTTGCTTCCTTTCACATTGATATAAAACTGATTCGTGCATCCACACTTAGAAATCTCCATTTAGGGTAGCCCATTGCATTTTAGCATGCATTAACTAACTGATAATTGAAGAAGGGTTTCTTGGGTTTTAGAAGGAAAACCTGTATTTTTGCAAAAACCCGAAGATTGGTTGAATTGGTAATTCAGCAAAACCGTAAAATCCATACTACTTAAGGCTGAACTCTAAAAAGATCATTCACGAATAAAAACTTCAATTCGGGGAGATTTCCCCATTGCATTCTTGTTTTACACACTCTGAAAATCAATCACTTGGGCATTACCCGTAAACAACGCCCTTCACATTCCAAAAGCACTTGACCCTAAGCCTCTAATTAAAACTGGTAGTAACTTGACCCTTTTTAAGGATTGGAGGTCAAACTACCTACGTGTAGCGGCTACGTGCTAGTGAGAGTTCCCGCGTGCTATCGGGTGTCTAAGACTGGGGCAAACGGCCTTTCAATCTGGCCCGGTGGTTCCGCGGTGCTCACATTCGGTTCCGTAGTTCGTGATAGTAGGTAACTTAGATCTTTAGGTCTAAGAGCACACTGTAGAGGTTAGGAACTTGACTGTATTGATTTGTAATCAAGTGTACCTTTGCGGCGTCATTTCTCTCATCCCTTTTCCCTTCTCATCTCCCCAATTCTTCCTGCGGTAGTGCATGTTTGGGAGGAGGTCACAAAACCCTGAACTATTTGAATTGACTGATAAATCTAGAAAACAAGTCGAATCGTCCTCCTCCTCCACAAACATGGCTGCACCCCACCCCTAAATCCCGAAGGAGGAAACCGCCCTCAGAACCCACCAGGTGGTGGAGCCTTAGATCCCATAACCTGCCTCCAAGCCCAAATGGAAATGTATAATGAGCAAATCGAAGCCATTTGGGAAACATTGGAGGAAATGCAGAACCCTCCCGAATGGGAGGAGCCTAGGTCTCTTAGCTCTTATCAGAATCCCGCTGCTACAGAGACCATAGGACAAATTCGGGTCCCCATGGGCGGGGATGACTTTGAATTAAAACCAAACATAATTGGCCTAATCAATTTTCACTTTCATGGTCTTGCAAGTGAAGACCCATTTCTCCACTTGGAAGACCTAACCCGACTTGCTGAAACCGTTAAACCAAGAAATGTCGGGTTATCTATAGTCCTCATGAAGATGTTCCCATTTTCATTGCGGGATAAAGCGTCGCAATGGTTACGCACCCTTGGCAGAACCATCCACTCTTGGGAAGAGATGCGAACAACGTTTCTCAAGAAGTTCTTCCCAATTGGGCGAACCAATGCGCTTCGCCGTGCTATCACTTCATTTATGCAACAAAACGGCGAACAATTTCATGAGGCATGGGAGAGGTATAACGACCTCCTCAGGAAGTGTCCGCACCATGGTCTGCCTAAGTGGCATATAGCCCAGATTTTCTACTACGGGCTAAATGAGACTTTGAAGCAGATTGCAGACGCTTCCTGCGGAGGGAACTTTATGAATAAAGACGAGAATGGAGCATTCGAGCTGTTTGAAAATATGAGTGAAAACTCGATGAACAATGCTTCCATTGTCGCCCTTAATCATACCAGCCAGCCCCGAAATGTCCACGAAGTTGACACGGGACCCTCCCATTCATCCACTGATCTAAGCCTTATTGCACAAAAACTGGATGAAGTCTCCGTCGTGCACAAGAAGTTGGACGAGCTTCTGGCCAACCCCGCCCGATCTATGGCAAACACCACCTCTTCACCACTTCGTCACAATCCAAGTTCTTCTAATACCAGGCTTATCCCGAGAAACCCCGTTAGACCTTCCTTACCGAGTGTCGCACCAAGCGACTCGGTAAGTCATGTAGAACTGGCTTCTGCGAGCCAGTATTTCGACACGGAGGACCAAGCCTCTGTGTGCTCGGACGCATATCTACATGCGGACGCGTCTTCTGGCATAGAAGATGCTTGCGCCCTGGGGAACAACCCATTCTCTGACACTTATAACCCAGGGTGGCGTAATCATCCAAACTTCGCATGGTCCAACAACCCGCAGCGCCAAAACCCCGCGGGTGGACCAATGCGACCGTCTGCACCCGTCATCCCAAGGGTCCAGTTTAATCCTATGGCAAATCCGCCATCAGGCCCTTGCGTACCACAAACTGAACACGCATCAAGCCCTCTTGACAAATTGATGCGAATGATGACGGAAATGTCAAAGCGCCATGAAGAGAACATGACCTCTCTTCAGCACCAATTGGCGCAGCAGAACGTCGAGATCAGTCAACTACGCATGGCGACTCGATCTCAGGGCACTCTTCCCCCCCAACCTGTTCCAAACCCGCGAAATTTGTACCCCGTGGTTCTCAACCACAGGTACGACCTTCTCAGGGACAGGTTAATCAAGTTCTGCAAGCTCCGAGCATTCCACCGGGATTTCAGGCTAATCCCGCTGCAGCACCACACTCTTATGTCCCCATTGCAAACCCTCCTCCACCGTATGATCCCACTGGACCCGCATCGTCCAATGCTATCACTACGAGGAGCGGTAAGCAGACCGTCAATCCACCTCAACCTGATCCTGGCCCGTCTTCTTCTTCGCCCTCTCATTCTGGATGCATACCGCATTCGCGAGAGGATGATGCACCAAAACTTGTGCCAGAATCAGTCCCATTCCCTGAGGCTCTACTAAGGGAGCCAAAAGGCAAAAAGAAAAATACGCAGGCCTTTGACAACCTACGTAATTTGTTCAGGGATGTAGAAATCAAGGTACCCCTGCTCGAGGCAATCGACCACATACCTACTGTCGCTCGATTTTTCAAAGACTACACAACACCTAGGCGACAGTCAAAGAAGACTAAGAATCCGGTGGTTCTCTCACCTCATGCGAGTTGTGCTATACTGTCAAACTTACCACCGAAGCAGAAAGATCCGGGCACACCACTGATTTCCTGTAGCATCCAAGGCTGCAGTTTTAACCATGACCTGCTTGATCTAGGATCTTCCATCAATCTCATACCGACCATCATGCTCGAAAAATTTTCCTTGGGAAATCTGAAACCCACCTCTGTCACGTTACAGTTGGCAGATCGTTCTGTCAAAATCCCGAAGGGTGTGGTGGAAGACGTGGTGGTTAGGGTCAACAGTCTCTGTTTTCCTGTTGACTTTCTTATTTTAGATATGGAAGTTCCTAGTTCACTTTCTGATTGTCCGATCATCCTCGGTCGACCTTTCTTGGCCACAGCCCGCGCCCACATCGACTGCGAGTCGGGGTGTATTGAGATTGACGTTGGATCTGAGAAGCTCAAGCTTAACATATTCAAGGCAGCCAAGAACTTTGATTGCGATTGCATCGAGGATGACACGTCTGACGAGGACATGCCGTCAGCGCGTGTATCAGACTAATTGGGACCTATTCGGACTGCTGCGGATTACCTATAAACACTGATGACTGCCTGACCAACACATACTGTGACGTTCCCCAATCCCTCCCTTGTCCAGTACATTCTCCTGGCCAGACTTCTGATAAGGTTTTCTCCGCTTCCCATACCTCGTGGTCTGAGTCATATCCGGGCTACTCACCGTCGGTCCACACTCATGAAGACCGAATTGCCCTTTCTTCCCCGCCAAATCAGGTGGATTTACAAATCCACACTGGGACCTTGAGCCCATATACTTCTCACTGGGGCTATTCATTTTTGGATCCATCTATCCAAGAAGCCCCTCTTCTTGGCCAATCTGAAGGCCAGTTTCTTCCTCCTAACTTGTTCTCCTACCAGTCTGGGACACTCTCGTCCCAAGAAATGCCAGATCCTTCCCCATCCACTCCCGAGCTAAAAGTGCTGCCTAATACACTCAAGTATGTTTTCCTGGGACCAAATGAAACGCTCCCTATAATCATCAATTCAAAATTAACCATGGAGTAGGAGTGCAAACTAACTAAGGTCCTCCTAGAACACAAGGCAGCTATTGGATGGTCTTTATCTGACTTATCTGGTATTAGCCCCACCTACTGCACTCATCGTATATATATGGAGGAGGAGGCTCGACCTTCTCCCGAGATGCAGCGACGTCTCAACCCTAACATGCGGGAGGTCGTTAAGAAGGAAATCATTAAGTGGCTGGATGCGGGTATAATCTACCCGATCAGTGATAGCCCCTGGGTGAGTCCGATTCACGTTGTGCCCAAAAAGGCAGGACTCACCATCCGTGTCAATGACAGGGGTGAATCCATCCCTACACGCACTCCTACATCTTGGAGAGTGTGTGTAGATTATAGGAAACTCAATGCTGCAACCAAGAAAGATCACTTCCCGCTACCATTTATTGACCAAATCCTGGAGCGGTTAGCGGGAAATAAATTTTTCTGCTTCCTGGATGGATTCTCAGGATATAACCAGGTGGCAATAGACCCCCGAGACCAAGAGAAAACCACTTTTACCTGCCCTTTCGGCACCTTCACCTTTAGAAGGATGCCGTTCGGACTTTGTAACGTGCCAGCAACTTTCCAGAGATGCATGCTGGTGATATTTCATGACATGGTGGGTGACTTTCTCGAGGTCTTCATGGATGACTTTTCAGTCTTTGGACCATCTTTCGACGAATGTCTTGCCAACCTGACTCGCATCCTTAGGAGATGTATTGATGTAAACCTCGTGCTTTCCTGGGAAAAAAGTCATTTTATGGTGCACGAGGGAATTGTTCTCGGACATATCATCTCCGATAGAGGTATCGAGGTTGACAGAGCTAAGCTCGACGTCATTGCTGATTTACCTGTGCCTGGTTCTGTCAAACAAATCCGCTCCTTCTTGGGACACGTCGGTTTCTATAGGAGATTCATCAAAGACTTCTCCAAAATTTCTCGACCCTTAACTCATCTCCTATCAACCGACGTGCCCTTTGACATGGGCCCCGACTATATACAAGCATTCACGCAGCTGCGTAATGCTGTCACCAAGGCCCCTATTCTCCAGCCGCCTGATTGGTCCCTCGACTTTGAACTTATGTGTGACACTTCAGACCTTGCAGTCGGAGCCATCCTGGGACAAAGACGCGATAGACACCCCTTCGTGGTATACTACGCCAGTAAGATGTTGGACGAGGCCCAGCGTAATTATACTACCACTGAAAAGGAACTACTGGCAATCGTCTTTGGGCTGGAAAAATTCCGTTCTTACCTTCTGGGCTCTCACGTTATTGTTTTCACTGATCACGCGGCCATTCGCCATCTCATGCACAAGAAGGATGCCAAGCCTAGACTGATTCGTTGGATCCTTCTGCTCCAGGAATTTGACATTGAGATTCGCGATAAGGCTGGAGCCCAGAATGTTGTGGCTGATCACCTTTCCAGACTGGACCCTGACCATATTGGACTTACTCTGCCAATTAATGAAATTTTTCCTGATGAGCACCTATTGGTAATAAATGTGGTAAGTGGACCGTGGTATGCCGACATTGCCAATTACCTTGCTTCTGGATCTCTTCCACGTGGCTGGCCTAAAAATCAGCGCGAGCGTCTCATGGCAGAAGCAAAGTATTATTTCTGGGATAATCCACTTCTTTTTCGGATAGGAGCTGATCAAATCATCCGTCGCTGTATTCCTGACAGTGAGTTCCCCAGTGTGCTATCCTTCTGCCACGATCAGGCTTGTGGAGGCCATTTCTCTGGGAGGAAAACTGCAGCCAAGGTGTTGCAGTGCGGTTTCTTTTGGCCCTCCCTTCACAAGGACGCACACACTTATGCCAAGCATTGCACTAGGTGCCAGTCGTTAGGGTCAATGGCACGTCGTGACATGATGCCCTTGCAACACATCCTAGCTACGGAAATCTTCGACATCTGGGGAATTGACTTCATGGGTCCCTTTCCTCCATCCAATGGCTTCGAATTCATCCTCGTGGCCGTCGACTATGTTTCGAAATGGATCGAGGCTATTCCTACGTGCCGTGCTGACCATGTTATCTCCACCCGATTCGTCAAGGACCACATCTTTGCGCATTTTGGGATCCCTCGGGCCATTATCTCGGATGGAGGAAGCCACTTTACCCATGCTTCTCTTCGGGCACTTCTGAGGAGGTTCGGAGTCCACCATCGTATCGCATCCCCGTATCATCCTCAGACGAACGGCCAGGCGGAAGTGTCAAACCGGCAAATCAAGCAGATTCTCCAGAAAATGGTTCGGCCTGACTGTAAGGATTGGTCCGACAAGCTAACTGACGCACTTTGGGCGTATCGGACCGCCTTCAAGGCTCCCCTTGGTATGTCTCCATATAGAATCGTTTACGGGAAGCCTTGTCATTTGCCCGTGGAGTTGGAACATCGCGCTTATTGGGCGGTTCGCCAATATAACCTCGACCCAGATTTGTGTGGTCGAGAAAGGAAACTCCAACTCCAAGAGCTGGAAGAGCTTCGTCGTGAAGCCTATGATTCTGCTCTAACCTTTAAACAGCGCACTAAGGCTTTTCATGACAGCCATATTCGGCGGAAGGAATTTGAGCCATCTCAGCAAGTTTGGCTCTATAATGCCCGACTCAAATTCTTTCCCGGGAAATTGAAGTCCAAATGGACTGGTCCTTTCCTGGTCTCAAGACCATTCCCCAATGGGGCCGTCGAGATCGAAGATCCCAAATCTGGGCGTAAATTTACGGTCAACGGGCAGCATTTGAAACCCTATCTGACTCATGAACCTGCCCCCGTTGGAGAAACCGTTGCCCTGCTGGAGGGTAACTAATTCTTTGCCTCATTCTGAGTCCAGCTGGGGACATTAAATTCAGCGCTTGTTGGGAGGCACCCTAACAGCACTCACCATCCACCATCACTTTTCACACCTCTATCGCAATCACTTCACTTTTCTCTTCACCACCCACCATCCACCCACCCTTCCACCCTGATCTATACCCTGAACCTCAGCTCTTGTTACCTGATCTTCCGTCCTTCCTCTGCCTTTCCCTGCATGCATATGAGGACATAGCATTGTTTGGCATGGGGGGGTGGATAGGCATCCATAGGATCCGGGTATGTTATGGTATCATACAGTTCCCACCTATTTATAAATATGCAAGAAAAAGAAAAAAGAAGAAAAAAAAAATATATATATATTATAATAAATGGTGTTTAGTAATGATCTTTAAGCTGAAACAAAAAGGCAATAAGTGTTTATGGATATTCAACCTCTGTTTTGAAGACTTTCCAGGCCACAAAAGCTTGATTCGCTCAGGCTCGGCTTAATTCACTTAAAGCATTGACAAAATAGATCAAGATCTCTCCTAACTAAGGATGTATTCTTGTACCTGAGACACAAGTACAAGATCTGTTGGTTTACTTTTACTTGAGAGCTTAAGTAAACTTGGTTCACATTACACATATCAGGAAAGACCAGGTGAACATAAGATCCAACCCTAGTGTTCATTAGGGAAGGTGGAGTCCTTACCTGTGCACGCAGGTAGACTTTTTATCCCAGGCTTTAGCCTTGTGTTTAGGAGCGACTCTTTCCACCAAAAAGAAACTCTCCCACCAAAAAGAAAAAAAGTGTGCTCTTTCAAAATGTGTTGTAAGAGATATACTGACATATGCTTCAAAAAAAAAAAAAAAAAAGAGAAAAAAAAGAGTTGTCAAAAAAAAAAAAAAAAGATGTTGCAAAAGAGTCAGTATATCTCATAAATGTCTGTATAATTTGTTTTTCAGTGAGCCAAAAAAAAAAAAAAATAGAAAATGGGAGTTGAGTTTTCCGTCATCATCTTAAGGGTCAATCCGAAGACATGAGCTGAAACTGGGACCAACCTGTACTTAAAAATTCGTGAAACCCTTGGATTGAGTCTTAATGTTCATCTGGTCAGTCTTGATCCTTCACTATGCACAAACCATAACCTCTTGAGCTCTCGAGTACGGCAAAAACCTCTTGGGTCCTGGAAATCGTACTTAAGGTTTAAATATCAAGAGTCCTGGTTAGTTGAGAGATGATCTATGTCATGTGAGACTTAAAGTACTGGTAGTCTTCTTTACAATTGGTTCTCACAATATTCGATAATAAACACACCTATATCACCTCAGAAGAAAATCTTCAGCTTAAGATCATTTCTAAATACTATTTTGCTAGGGACTAGCAAAAGATAGGCATGGGGGTATATGTTTGCACCTCAAAACACGCCTGTAATAACGCCTTCTTGTGCTATTTTCTAGCATTAACATTGCATTATAGGATCCTGTAATCGCATTTGTAGAAACGCTTGCATGCATGCATTTAATCAAGAGAAGAGGAGTGAAACAATGGCTTGCATAGTTACATTTTATCCCAAGTGCCTCCTTACAAATTCCACCTCTTTTATTTTTTTTTCTCTCTTGATTTCTTCTTTTCTTCTTCCCACGACTGCACTTCTTCCCGCAGCAGCTGCACGCATTTACTCCACGTCACTTCTCCCTGCCAACGCCGCTCCCTACAGCTGCAACTCCCGCACCCTCTCCCTGCTGCAGCTGGCATACCACTCTCTCCTCCTCTATAAGAAGCCGCAGCTTCTTCCTCACAAGGGAGGCTGCTGGACAAAACAAAAAAAACCCGCAGCCACCTCTTCCACCGTCTTCCCCTCCCATACGTCGGCCCTCCGTTGAGGAGGCACCCGGCGAGCAGGAGAACCCACTGTGGTGCTCACCACCACAGTGGGAACACCACCGCCCAGCTCTTCAACGAGCCGGTGGGCATGGTGTCTTCTTTTCCTTTCATTTTCGTCTCCACGCCATTGCTGCCACTTCAAGCTCCGAAGCTTGAAGCAGCAGCAGCAGCAGCCAAACCGCGGCGGCGGCAGCAGCAGCAGACCTCCTCGCCTCCTCCGCAACCTTCCCTGCAGGCGCTCAGCCCTCCGCGCACGCCTGCAGGGCACTCTCCGCTCAATTCTCTGCTCTGACGCCTCCGCCGTTGCACCGACAACCGACCGCTGCGTGCACTGCAGCGGCTGGCCAACCGTCGTCCCGCTCCCCTGCCAACCTCTGCAACCCTCCGCGACCTACTGCAGACTCCCTGCTGCCCTCTCCGAGCATGCCATCGCCCGCTCTCCTTCCTCGCACCCGGCCTGCAGACGCCTCACCTTCTCCGTGCGAAGATGCGCCTGCATCCGCGACCATCAGATGTCGGGCGCCTTCTGCAGACGACTTAACCCGCGGCTCTCTCCTGCGTCCGTCCGCTCCCGCCTGCTCCTGCCCGCTCTCTCTTCTACTCTCTGTCTTTTTTTTTTCTCTCTTTCTCTCTCTTTTCTTTTTCACTTACTCACAGCAACACACACACACACCTTCACCGACGCACACACACCTTTACTCACACATACGCACACCCACACACACACACTTATAGTAACATACATATATATACAATATATATACATATATATATAATATATATATAGCTACTTAAATATATCTATATACTTATACATGTATATATATATATACATATATACTTATATACATATATATATATATACATCTATATAGTATTATATATATATATATATATATATACTTATATACATATATACATAGCTATATAGATATATACATACATATATATATATACATATACACCTATATATATATATACATATATATCTATATATATCTATACATATATACCTATACATATATATATATATAAATATATTTACTTATATATATGTATATATACTTTCACGTTATTTACTATATGCTGTATCGCGGGAATATCTGCACCAGTTGCTGATATTCTCCGATACACGCGTACAAAAAAGCGTGGACACATTCATCATCCATCCTCCATCCACACTCCACGCGGCACATAGTCATGTTGGTTGCGTCTTTCTAGACGACTACTGACTCGACACGGTGCTACACTCCATCGCCACCTCCACCCCCACCCCTTTATATATATACTACATATAAATATATATCTATAGCTATTATATTTACTTTCTGTCTGTTAGCTTCCTTCTTAGTAAAAAGATAAAAAAATACATAAAAGAGAAAAGATAATCTTTGACTTGTAGGTACTCCGTCTTGCGAGTAGCAAGACCTATTTTTGACCCTGTTTTGGCTCAAAGCCAAGAACCCATTTTTGAGGGTGTGCCTCAAGGACAAGGATTACTAGAAAAAAATCTAAATAAGAAAAAAAACAAAAAAATAGAATAAACGAACGGAAGAGACACGTTTTAAGGAAAACGTAGAAACTCGACTTAAACCCCACTTCCCTGAGTTCGACCCTGGGCCTAAAAGTGACAAGATAAAATCAATTAGGCCAGGTTAAAAATTTTGTAAAGAGATGGTTAGGTCCGAATTAGGTTAATCACTATACACATTTCAACAATAAAATCCCCATATTAACAACCTATCCGGGCCGACCCGTCAGGGTCCAAACATAGGTCAAAACAACCTAATAAGAAGAAAAGTGGGATGAGATGACTCAATAAGGGCTACAGCAACTCCATGGAATTAAATGACATCCTATAACCCTAAAAACAAACCCACTTCAATTCACGTGGTTCGAGGCAAGGTAAAAATCAAATAAACCCTCTAAAATTTATAGAAAAATAATCTCTAGGGTTTAGGACTTTCAATTTGGCCTTAGGAACCCATTTTGACCTACATGAGAACCATGCCCAATTAACAACTTAATTTGTGTTTTTGCGTAAATTGATCGGTCGAACAAGGGTTAATCTAGAAATGAAATTCACCATCAGAATCCTTAGGTCCTAATTAGTCATGTATAAAAACTTGGGCCTAAGAAGAAACCTTCTTGACCAACTTTACACTTTGGTCCTCATATATTCACTCTTTGGCCCTCAACTTTTGAACCCTCACATTCTGGCCCCTAACTCTCCTTCGTTCTTTGCGTTCGGGTCCCTCCTGCAAAACCTGAGCAGCGCCATGCTCCGGCGACCTTGCGCGGAGCATGGCGCCGCGCAGGGTGAGGGAGGGGCCCTGGCAAGTCAATGGGGGGTACCCTGCGTCGTCAGCCACCGCAGGGACACCCCCGGAGCGCTGCACCCACCCATACCGGCCGTGCGAACGCACGGACGGTATGGGTCTCCACTTCCGGCGTCCTCCGGCGAGGGATACACGTCGTCTCTCTCCGCCCTCCTCTCTGATTTTGCCCCTATAAATACCCCCGTCGCTCCGCCGTTCTTCCCAGCTCGGATCTGACGGAGACACCCCCCTCAATTCCTCCCTTCCCACTTCGACAGACGTCCCCTTGCTCCGGCAGTTCTTCCTCCTCCTCGTCGCCCTGCCGCACTACCAGCAGCAGGGTTACCTTCCCTCGATCTTTCCGCGTCACGCCGCACCCAACTGGCGCCTCTCTGGCCCTCTCCTCGCCGCCGCCCCTTCCTCTGGGCAATTTCTTCTCCGGCGACAGTCGATACCACTGTCGCCTGCGCCAACCCCTCTTCGTCCAGCTTAGTAGGTAAACTTCTCCTCTTCCTCCCCTCTTTCTTTTCCATACTGAAAGCCCTTACTGTAGCCACCGATTTCCCACCGATCACCCTCACCTTCTCCACCTCCGGCCAAACTCCAACGAACCGCTCCCATCGCTCCAGCACCCCACACGGCTCGCCGACCTGTGCATAACCTCCACCTCCTCACCCTAATCAACCTCCGCCCTCCCACTTCCCGCCACTCGCCCTCTGCAGACCCCCCGAACAAACCCATTTCCCGCGCTGCAGTTTGACCTAGGGCGGCCCTCATGCTCCGCCCCGCCGCCTGCTAGACCCCCCACCACCTTCGCCGTGCCACGGAGAAGGTTCTCCGCGTATCTGATTAGGCCGAGAGGCCATTCCTCTGTGGACAGGTATCTCGACTGCCGTCGCCATTGCTGCGCTGAAGAACGACCTTCAACCTGCAGCTCCAGGTGCGCTTCGCCCAGGTCCGACTCTCAGGCTGTGCGGGGCATCTCCGCGAAGAGTCCCAGGCTCGCAGCTGGGGCGAAGGCCTCACGTGAAGCCGCGATTGCCAGCTGCCTCCTCCGCTGCAGGCGCTCAATTGGGGTGGGACATTTAGTCCCACCTCGGAAACGTTGAGAGGCACGCAGGCGCTTAAAGGCAAAAAGTGCCTTAAGCTGTTCGCCTCCTGATCACGGGGTGAGGTCCTTCTTACCCACCCGACTACCCAGCCTCGTTCGCACTCACGCCCCACGGACCTGGCCCGACCTGATTAGCCCGACCTGCACTCCTCGCCCACCACCGCACGCCGGTGGGCCTGGACCCGGGCGCGACTCGCGTACCCGATTAACCGGTTGCTCTGGGAGAGCTTTCCTTAGAGTGAATTCTGAGAGAGAGAGACGCAGGGGGAGGGTAGAGTAGTCTTTGCCCTGACTTAAACCGTGAGTGTGCAGGCACAGGTGAAGAAGGAGAAGGAGACACACTGTAGCTGCAGCAGTTTAAGTCGTCTGATTGAAAAATCAGACGACGTCCTAAAGACAAAGAGAAGAAGAAGAAAAGAAGGACAGAACCGCAACCAAGAAAAAAGAAAAGAAGAGGAAAGCAGCGAGCACTTAGCAGCTGTAGAACAGGAAGAGAAGATAAGAAGCAGAGAAGCAAGAAGAAAAGAAGAACACGAGGACAAAGAAGAAAAAGAAGAACTGAAGAACAAGAAGGAAGACCAAGAAGAAAAAGAAAGAGAAGAGAAGAAAGCACAGGTGACGAACAACCAAAAAAACAAGAGGAAGAAAGAAGAGAAGAAGAAGAAGCAAAATTTTCCCCCCTCTCTCTCTCTCTTTATTTTTGTAATAGAAACTTTGTACCTCTTAGAATACAACTTGCTCCCTGAGTTCGACCTCGGGAACTCTTTTATTTTTCGAGTAAAAAAATATATCTGTAATAATGGCAATAACTAGCTGTACTACAACGCTATTTTATAACAAAAGCTAGTCACAACGCCGTTATTAGGGACCCTTCGAGGATTGATGATGGGGACTAGAAATCCGATACAGATCATGTTGAGAAGCCAATCAGAAGCTAGAAATAAAAAGAAAAGAGAGAGAAAACTCTCCAAACAAAGAAAATTATTCTATCTCTCTCTTACAAAATGCACTACAAACTAAACCAAGGCTAAAATACATTACAAGCATGGGTGCTTTAACCGTGGAGTCCAACGAACCTTAGGATAGTTCCTGTGGGCCTTAAAAACCTTCGCGGTAAACTGAGGCTAGAGCTGGTCAGGTCCAGATCTTGGTTGGTACTTGAGTACCTCTAGGCCTCCTATTCGCATTCTAACCTACTCTACAAAAAAAAAAAAAGCGCTCATCATAGTTTTTGAACATCAAGGAACTTATGGTCAAGAATAAAAGTTAAAAGCTTAAAATTTTGCTAAGGGACTAGGAAAAGCTAGGCATGGGGGTATGATGGGAACACCATCATGAGCCCTGACTAGCCCATGTTGACCCATAAAAGAGAACAAAAGCTCCTACATAACCAACTGGAGGTCCTAATCCACTGAATAATCATTCTAAGATAAAAGCAAGAAACAAGGGGTAAAAATGTAATTTTACCATTGCAATACAACAACGAGTTTTCTCAAGGGCTAAACATAGGTCAAATGGTCTTAACAAGATAATAAGTGGGTTGAATTTGACAGAAAAGGGTTCGTGTGTATTTTGGGAATTAAATAACTTATTGCAACCATAAAACAAACCCACTTGACTAATTAAGGTTATAGTTAGGATAAAATTCACCTAAACCCTCTAAAAATCATATAAAAATATTCTCTAAGGTTTAGAACCTTCAATTTGGCCATTGGAACCTATTTTGACCTAGAATGGGCTCTCAGACAAATATTTGCCCTAAATTGGGTTTTTACGTAAATTGCCTAGTCAAACATTGTCAAACCCAAAATCCAACTTCACCATTGGATTCCTTAGTCCAAATTAGGTTTGTACCAAAATTTGGACCCAAGGGGAATTCATCTTGACCCTCTTTACAAATAGGTCCAGCCTAATTACATTTCTACACCTATCTTTCAAAAACCCTTACATTTGACCCCCTACCTTCTTCATTGTTCTTTGCAATTAGGTCCCTCTGCCATTATAGCGGAGGAATCCTACTCCGACGAGCTCTAGAAGGAGATTTCTCCTTGATTTCTCAAAGAATCCCCTTTAAAATTGAAAGGGAGATTCTCTGAGAAATCCGCTCTAATGTGAACCCAATTTGAGGCCCTATTTGGTACCCAATCTCTCATGTGAACGCATGAGAGATTTGGGTCTCTTTCAATTTACCATTGCCAGCAAACCTACCTTGCTTGAAAGTTTGATTTCCAAGCACAAAACTGACCTCCAAGGCCTATTTAAGACACCCCAGTTCGCCCTGCATCTCTTAAGCTTGAAATCAGCCAGAGAAACCCCTCAATTTCATCTCTCCTCCTCCAGCCAACTCGCTCATCAAGCTCTGGTGACCTCTCCTACTCTCCCTCATCGCCTAGCCATAATATCGGTGGCAAGTTCCTCTTCCTCACTCTCTTCCACGTCGCGCAGCACCCGCCGAAGCCCCTGCCTCCCCTTCATCCTCATCGACCACCTTCTCTGAGCATCTTCATCTCCGGTGTCGGTAATACGCACCAAACACCATCTCCGTCTCCCCCTCTCACTGCCTTGTCTGCAGCACTGCCCACGCGAACCTGGTCACGACCCGTTTACTCGACCGACTCACTCCTCGCTCACAACCCACGTCGGTGAGCCTGGACCCAGGTCCCCATTAGGTCCGATTACCCGAACCGGATGTGGATCTGGGAGAGTGAACTGAAATAGAGAAGAGGGAAGAGGGGAACGCTACACAAGGGAAGGGGAGTTTTGCTGTGGAAAGATTGGCTCCACACTTAGCCAAATCCAAGGAAGGAAAAAGAAAGAAGGAAAAGAAGGAAGGAGAAGGGTCAGAGAGGAAGCAAAGGAAGAGAAAGAAGAAGGAAGAAGCTGAGGTTCACAAGGCAAAAGCTAGAGAGGAAAAGGTTGAAGGAAGAGAAAGAGAAGAAGGAAGAAGACAGAGAAGGAAAAGGAAAGAGAAGACAAAGAGAAGGAGCCAATGACAGAGAAAGAAAGGAAGGATAGTCCAGAGAAGATAAGGCCAAAGAGAAGCTAAGGAAGAAGAAGGAGAAGGGCTGCAGTAGAAGGAAGAAGCCAAAGCCAAAGAGAGGAAGGCAAGGAACGCAGAGAAAGAAAATAGAAGGAAGAAACTGAAGGACGAAGAAGCTGAAGGCAGCAGGCAGAGAGAGAGAAAAGAGGGTAGAGGAAGAGAAAGGCTAAGGCAGGAAAGCTAAGCCAGAGAACAGGTAAGAAGGAAGATAAAGAAGAAGATTGAAGAGAAAGGCAGAGATAGAGAAAGAAGAATAGGAGAAGAAGTAGAAGAAAAGAAAGAGCTAAGCACTGTAGCATAATCATTTTGAGGCGTCAGATTCACAAATCAGACATCCAATTTTGAGCTTTATTCATATACATTGGCTCCTTTAGGATTTTGTGCCTTACATTTACTCCTATCTTTTTGCACTATAACATTGATCTTATTGCATATTCTTTTAAATTCTAAAGTTGTGATTTTGATTTCTAAACCCTAATTTGCTCCCTATGTTCAACCTCGGACTTTAAAATTCGAGTAATAAAATTGTATTTGTTTTGAACGTTTTTTTCGACTGTACTACAACATGACATTTTTAAAACCTGCTCAAGAGTGATGAACACTGATCGTCTTACATATGATGTTAGCCGTCGGATCATGAGCACATGTGCCTACACGTGTGATCCTCTGCATTTCTACCTTCACCCACGTCGACGCCTGCACCAACTGCAGACGTGGCCTCTCTCTCTGTCCTTTCTTCTTCCTCACTTCTTCCCTCTTCTCTCTTTCTTCTCCTTAAGATGTGTGTGGCTTTAAGAGGGGTTAATGATCCAAAACCCTAACTAAGGCTTTATGTTTGCTACTAATTGGAGTTTGGGAGAGGTGGGTCCCCCAAATATTGAAAACACCCCTATGACATTAGTTCAGTCCTCCTTCAATCCTATTCATCTTATTTTTGATGTAACTCGAGCTACACAAATTAAATTCATACAAAACATGTGCCATTGGAAAGCTGGAGACAAAAGGAATCCAATGGTACCACATATAACATTTTGAGAAGGCTTGACAGAGGGTTGATTGAAAATATGCTTTTTTCACATTTTATGTGGTGTTCTGACTTGTCCTGACCTTGATGGATAACAATAGGCCTGAAATGATGTGATCATCTCTAAAATGACTTGGAACTCATATTTCAACAAATATGACCCCCGCGACTCTCAATTTCTATTTGCATGTGCCTACTTCCTCGATAAATGTGTTTTATGTGTAACTTTTGCTACACTACTAAGCTTTTCACGAAATAGGAATTGCTAGAAAATTTATGATGAGAGGAATCCAATGGTACTGTATATGACAACTTTCGAGCAAATTTTACTTGACGGTTGGCCATGGTTGACCAACATCCATGTTCACCATCATTAGGCTACGTTTACCTGATTTACATCCAACAAGAGTCAACAGGTTTCTCTTGACTTAATCTAGATTAGGCCTCATAATTAAATTTTGGGTCATAACATGTTACCATCCTCCCAAACCCACACAAAACTAGGAATTACATGTAAATTCCATAGGAAACTCCAAATGCATCCATAATTAAATCAAAACACTAATTGCATAACACGCTCAAATCTAAATCTTAAGGATTTGATGGAAATTTTCCCTTACCTCTAATCGTTACCCACTAAACCATAGTTTTAATTGAAGTATTTGCATTATGGGCTTTTTAAGGTATAAAATTGTAGCATTTCACTCTCCAAATGCAAAGAAGTTCTTGATTCTTTGTTGTTACGTCAATCTTTACCCCTTGAGCTTTCAAAAAGCAACCAATTGATTTTGAAGTGATTTTTGCAAGCCAAGCCTTATTCTACTTGTAGAAAGTCCCTCCTAAATATCCCCAGCTGCCTATAGGCTTAGTTGCAATTATAGCATTCGCAATTGGTCTTTACCTTCATGAAAATTGGCTAAGTAGTTGTTTGTAATAATGAGCCTTGTGTTTTCCACCTAATTTCACATAGTTTTCAACATTTAATGCTTCATTCTCAACCATTCATATGCTTAATACAATGTAAACACCTCGATAATTGTGGTCGTGTAATGATGTTAATTGTGCAAATCATGGGGCAAAAAGGCATTTGTCAGTGTGTAGATCTAATAGTGACAACTAGCTTTCAACCTTTATAATTACCTATGCGAGCTAATTGAGGATGATTGGAGGACTCTAGATAAAGCCAACTATAAAGGTTGTTATCTTCAAGTCTTCTTCCCATATTTGTTTATTTAATAGGTAAATTACACTTCCACCCTTCCTTAAAAGGTTTAACTGCTAATGAAATCTAAAATTTCAAGGTATTACTACCATCTTTCTATAAATATAAGCAATGTATCTCCCTTTGTAACTTTCTTTAAACTTACACCATATGGTTTCCGTCAAGTGTTTGCATGTGCAATTTTCCCATTGTTTTGACTCTACAACTTCACAAGTTCTTTCATACCAAAAAAATTTTCTTACTTTTGTATATATCAAATTTCATGTGCTATCGTTGCTATGATGTCATTAAAAGAAAGCTCCAAGTTTCTAGGCATTTAGATTTCATGAGACATCAATTCTACTTCAAATGAAGTATGTTTTGGGACCGCCATCAATAAGGCTAGCTCAACTATGGATGGCCATAACTATTCAGCAAGGATACAACTCAAATATGGCACAACCAAATGACATTTCTACTATTTCTAGACTTAGACCTACAACTTATCCTCTTACCTCTTCCTTGATTACAAAAGCTATAGATGGTAGATAAATTTGGTTTTGTAGATAGATTGACTATTGGGCATTAGTTGGTCTCTCTAAAAGCATCCCATTAGTCATTTGATGAGCAACCAACTTGCTACACATAAGCCCCTAGAGTTGCTAACTGGAGATAAGCAATGGACAATGAATATAATGCTTTAATGTCAAATGAAACTTGGATGTTGGTACCTCTAACATCCAACATGAATATCATTAGCTATAAATGGGTCATTCGAATTAACATCAACTTGATGACCACAATCATGGATATAAAGAAAATTTGGTTAAAAAAGGATTTCATCAAAGGAAAGCCTAGACAACCATGAAAAATTTGATCCTCCAGCAAATAACAATTCAAACTATATGATCTATTATTGTTAGCACAAATGGCCAATGAAACAATTGGATGTCAAGCATGCCTTTCTCCATAGAGATCTTTAAGAAACTATTTACATGACTCAACCATTGAGTTCCACTAATCTAATGTATCGACATCATGTATGCAAGTTACAAAAATCTCTTTATGACCTTGGATAAGCACTAAGGACCTGATTTAGTAAATTAAGCTGAGGGCATCTATCCTCCAAAGATAAATGGTTCGCTATTCATACACAACAAAAATGAGGTTACTCTTTGCTACGACCCGGTTCCCGAGTCCCTACGAGACACAAGAACCGGATCGACTCGACTAATCCCAAGACCTAGTCGTCCAACGAGAAAGTAACCAAAAGAGCAGTAAAATAAATCACATTCAGCATGAATATAACTAACAGTAAGGAAGTACAGCAGTAAGGAAAGAAACTACTACAGTAGATACCACCACAACAGTAGAACAACATTTATCATATAACAAGAACTGCAGGTAAAGAAAGTACAGCGGAAACAAGAACTACTCACTATAACAGAAACAAAAGAGGTACAAAAGACTGTGGTAAACTCTACTGGACCCTACTCGGCCCAGCGTCCTCTGCAGCCGCTGACCCTTGCTGCTCAACACCTGGTCCTGAAAAAGGTAACGAGTGTAACATGTCAGCAAAACGTTGAGTAGAGTGGCAAACTAACTAAAGACAACAGTAGAGTGTACAGTAGTTGTTATGTTCTGTTACTTCCTTTATTCACATCTTTCAATTTTTCTCACTATTTCATTTATTTCTCAGATCCTTTACTTGATCTCGAATGTCCTCGTGGGAACGATCTTGATTGCAGTCTTTTCCAAAAGTAGAAGTAGCACGTGGTGCTCTCCTGGCCGGGAGAGTCCCCCGTGTGATCCTACCCTCAGTCAACCACCCCAAGGTCACTGACAGACGTAACGGTGACTACGGCACGCGCGATAAACGCACAGGTAGCTAGCCCGCACTGGCACGCGGTTAGTCGTTTCCGTTAACGGGTGTGCCCAAAGCACAGCACGGAACCAGGGCAGAGCCCTCTCAGTAACAGGGGTCCAACCCCTCCACAGTAACCAAACCGGGGCCTTGCCCCTCCACAGTCCGCGCACCCTCGCCTGACTACCCTGGTTTGCCCTAGTGGGCCTAACAAGTCGGTGAAGGAGGCTAGCAGAACCCCGGGGCCCGTGGGTTAGCTAGTACTCTCCTAACACTAGTAGCTCTCCTCGGTACTACGTACACGAGGACCAACAAGTCGGTACAGAGCGGCCAATCCTAACCCCGGGTCCCTGGGGCGGCTGGCCCCACTCTGCACTAAACAGGTACAGGTACTTCCCTTGGTACTGCGTACCCAAGAGACAGTACAAACTACATCTCAATTCCATTCCTTTTTCTTTCCAGGAGTTCCACTCCTAATTCCCCGTAGGGTTCCAGCTCTTTATCTCAGAACATCATATGTTTCACTTTCCAGTTTCACGTTCTCACAATTCATGATCTCAATCATGTTTCTTTATTCATAACAGGCAGCTGTTAATTCAATTACAGGCAACTTTATATTCCTTTCCATTTTTTCCAAGACTGTAGTGTTATACATTCCACTAGTTTTTCCATCCTAAGATTCATGCCACATCCTAGGATCTAGCATACAACTAGTTTTCCAGCCCTAGGATTCATGCATCACCTAGGAGCTATCATTCCATACATTTCTCATTCCTAGGATTCATGCAATGTCCTAGATTCTAGTTATGGTTACATACTTTAACAAATTTTAAAAATAAACTTAAGCCACTCTACCAAGTACAACGGGAGTAATGGGGGCGTAATCGGGAATCCCGCGTGCCTTCGCGACTCCCAAGACTGCAACTGAACGAGGTCCTATCACAAGGATCAAACACAAGGAGTGTCTCAAAACAGTGTATAGCTACTGTAGGCGGGTAGAGGAATTAATTCTGAAAAGAACGCAACTCGAAGCACGGAAAACGGAGCCCGAACGGGCCCTAAACGGGTCGAAAAAGACAATACTGTGCAAAATCAGACGTCTGGAACTTCTTCCAGACGTCTTAAAAAGTGGATCAGAGAATTACCTATTCAGCGTGGTTTCCCAGATGTCCAGAAGTCTGCGGGGACGTCTCTCCTATCTCCCAGACGTCCGATGGTCACCCAGGACGTCTGGAGGTCACTCCCGCCGTCTGGTACAACTTCCAGACATCTGATTCGCAAAGGATGGCGAATCAACGAGCCTGCGCACAGCCAACTCCCTCCCTCAGTACGGTCAGTCGACAGGAAGGAAGAAGAAAGCGGAATACTCACCTTTCAAACGTCTTTATGGTCCTCCAGACGTCTCTCTCGCCGTCTGTCTATCTACCCAGACGTCTGATTCTGGAAATTTTTCCAGAATTAGGGCACCACTCGGCCTCCGCTCGCGACGCCACCCGCGTCGCACCTCGCGCGCCTGCTGCTCAGACCGCAGCAGTCCCTCCCGCGCCGTTCCGCGCCCCCCCTGCGCCCTCCGCCGGCCGGCCCTAGCAGCCCCGGCGAGCTCGCCCGCACGGCAGAGCTCCGCTCTCGCACACAGCACCTCCTCCGCGCTCACTGCGGCCGCCGCTGCCGCCCTCGCGCTCACTCTCGCGCTCACTCTCACGCACTGGCTGAAGGAGAAGGGGAGGGAGACGGTGGTGACGGAGTGAGGGGAGCCGTGGCCTTTTAAGGCCGCGCAAGGAGGAGAGAGGGCGCGGCAGGCATCTGCAGCCGCAGAAGAAAAAGAGGGAATAACGAATATGCGGTCTGCGCGCTCAGGCACGCAGACGACTCGCGCATGTGGAAGATAACGGTTTTTCAGACGTCTGTAAACCATCCCAGATGTCTGGCAAGACGTCTGGATGTGATCCCAGACGTCTCGTCAGACGTCTGGGACACCTCCCAGACGTCTTAAAAGACGTCCGAGGCACGCGTTCGCAACAATATAACAAAGTCAAAGGAAGTTTCGTCCCCAAAACTTGCGCCAACTAGGGTGCGGGAAAAGACGTCCAAATAACCATAACAAACTCAAAGAGGACCGAAGCCGGTCCGGAAGAAGTACCCGTGTAAAGCTCCGGGTACCGCTCCCGCATTGCCGCCTCAGGCTCCCAGGTAGCCTCCTCGTACCGCTGGCTCCTCCACAAAACCTTTACCAGGGGTACTTGCTTTCGTCTTAGACTGCGGATGGCTCGGTCTAGAATCTACACTGGCTGCTCGGGGTAGGTCAGGTCGTCGCCCACCTCGACGCTCTCGTGACTCAGTACGTGGCTGGGATCGGCTACGTACTTCCTGAGGTTGGACACGTGGAACACGTCGTGCACACCAGAAAATTGCGGGGGGAGGGCAAGTCGGTAAGCAACGGGTCCAACCCGCTCCAGGACCTCAAAGGGCCCCACGAACCTTGGCGCGAGCTTCCCTCTCACCCCAAACCGCTGCAGGCCCTTCATGGGCGAAACATGAAGAAATACGTGGTCCCCAACCTCAAACTGTACCTCTCTGCGTCTCCGATCCACGTAGCTCTACTGTCTGCTCCTGACAGTGCGGAGTCGTCTGTGGATCTGCTCAACTACCTCCTGACTCTGCCGGATCAACCTAGGGCCAACCTCCCACTTGGTCCACACCTCAACCCAACTCAAGGGTGCCGTACACCTCCGTCCGTACAAAGCCTCGTAGGGAGCCATGCCGATGCTCTAGTGATAACTGTTGTTGTATGCAAACTCCGCTAGGGGCAGGTGCTCCTCCCAAGAGCCCCGCCAGTCCAGTACACAGGCACGCAAAAGGTCCTCGAGTGTCTGTATCGTGCGCTCAGACTGTCCATCCGTCTGGGGGTGGTAAGCCGTGCTAAACCTCAACCTCGTCCCCAAAGCCTGTTGAAACTCAGCCCAAAACTGGAACGTAAAGCGGGTATCCCGGTCGGATACGATCTCCCGCGGAACTCCGTGTAGTCGTACCACATCACCGATATACCTCTCTACCAACTGTGCTGGTCCCAAAGTGACTCGGATCGGCAAGAACCGCGCCGTCTTCGTCAATCTATCCACTATTACCCAGACTGTGTCGTGTCCCCGCTGGGTAACAGGCAAGCCCACCACCAAGTCCATGGTGATGCTCTCCCACTTCCACTCTGGCACTGGAAGCGGCTGAAGCGGCCCTGCAGGCCTCTGATGCTCGACTTTCACCTGCTGGCACACTAAGCACTGCTGCACGAATTCACCCACATCCCGCTTCATCCCCCTCCACCAAAACTCGTGTCTCAAGTCGTGGTACATCTTCGTGTTTCCGGGATGTATGGTGAATCTGGAACCGTGTGCCTCAGTCAGGAGCTCTCTCAACAGCTCCTCGTCCCTGGGAACGCACAACCGTCCCCTCAAGCGTAGCACCTGGTCTGTGAAAGAGAAGTCCCCAGGGTCTCCTGACAGTACTCTGTCGCGCAAAGACTGCAAGTACGGATCGGCCATCTACCCTGTGATGATGCGGTCTATCAGCTCTGGCCTGGTCTGCCGCGTCACCGTCACTGCCCCACAGTACCCTCGTAACTCTAGAGGTCGCCAACTGCCCACCTCCTCCAAAAGGCTCCAACTCTGTAACTGTAGACTGGCCAAGCGTGCGGGCTCCTTACGGCTCAAGGCGTCAGCCACCACATTGGCCTTTCCCGGGTAGTAGGAGATGCTGCAGTCGTAATCCTTCAGGAGCTCCAACCAACGTCTCTGTCTCATGTTGAGCTCCTTCTGGTCAGAAAGATATTTGAGGCTCTTATGATCTGTAAAAATCTCGAAGATCTCACCGTACAAGTAGTGCCTCCAAGTCTTCAACGTAAAGACAACAGCTGCCAACTCTAGGTCGTGGGTAGGGTAGGTATGCTCATGGGGCTTCAGTTGCCGCGAAGCATAAGCGACAATGTGACCCCTCTACATGAGCACACCTCCTAACCCCTGCAAGGAAGCGTCCGTGTACACAACGAACCCACCACTACTGTCAGGGATGGTGAGCACGGGAGCCGAGGTCAACCTCTCCTTCAGCTCCAGAAAACACGCCTCACAGGCGTCTGTCCAAGAGAAAGGCACGTCCTTCCGGGTCAACTGTGTCATAGGATGCGCAATCTGCGAAAATCCTCTGATGAACCGTCTGTAGTAACCTGCCAGTCCCAGGAAACTGCGAATCTCAGTAACTGAACGCGGTCTCTCCCACCTGAGCACTGCCTCGACCTTGGCTGGGTCCACTGCCAAGCCATCTCCAGAGATCACATGACCTAAGAAGGTCACCTCCCTCAACCAGAACTCGCACTTGCTGTATTTGGCATACAGCCTGCGCCATCTCAGAGTGTCCAGAACCATCCGCAAGTGCTATCCGTGCTGCGTCTGATCTCTGGAATAGATGACTACATCATCTATGAAAACCACCACGAACTGGTCCAAGTATGGTCTAAACACCCGGTTCATCAGGTCCATGAAAGCAGCGGGAGCATTGGTCAGCCCAAACGGCATGACCAAAAACTCGTAGTGTCCATATCGGGTGCGGAAAGCTGTCTTGGAGACGTCGGTCTCCCTGATCCTCAACTGGTGGTATCCAGACCTCAAGTCTATCTTGGAAAACACCGTGGCACCCCGCAACTGGTCAAACAAATCGTCGATCCTCGGCAGCGGATATCTGTTCTTGATGGTGACCCTATTCAGCTGTCGGTAGTTCACACAAAGGCGTAGGGTCCCATCCTTCTTCTTCACAAACAGTACCGGGGCTCCCCAGGGAGACACACTGGGCCTCACGAAACCTTTCTCCAAAAGGTCCTGCAACTGGGACTTGAGCTCTCGCAGCTCAAGCGGTGCCATCCTGTATGGTGCGGTGGAGATGGGGCTGGTCCCTGGTACTAGTGAGATCTCAAACTCGATCTCACGCTCGGGCAGTAGTCCTGGTAACTCGTCTGGAAACACGTCAGGGTACTCTCTGACCACCGGGATGCTCTGGAAGTCTGCCACAGGGCTGGGCTCTGCCACCACACAAGCTAGGAAGCCCTCACACCCCTGGCTCAAAAGTCTCGCCGCCCGAAGTGCTGAGATGCACCTGAACCCTCCGTCCACTGGCTATCCATGAAACTCGAAAGAAGGCAACTCCGGAATGGAGAAGACGATCTTCCTCTCAAAATAGTCCACCAAGGCGTGGTAAGTAGACAGCCAATCCATCCCCAAAATCACTCCAAAGTCCTCCATCTGTATCATAATCAGGTCAGCTGGCAGGCTATGTCCCCCGACGCTGACCTCGCAATCCTTGTACACCTCTTCAGCTACAAATAGCTGACCACTCGGACCTCTGATTACGAACGAATTCTCTAACAGTGTATAATCCTGGTCCAAACTAACTGCGAAATCGGCTGCGACAAACGAGTGCGTAGCACCGGAATCGAAAAGCGTGTAAACGAGTCTGCCGGAAACTGAAACCATACCTGCTACCACTGATCCCGAAGCTTTGGCGTCCCTGTGTGTTAGGGCGTTGATACGCCCCTCAGCTCTAGGTGCGGACGAAGCAGCCACACTCTGCGTCGGACGGGTAGGTGCTGGCTGGTACCCTCCTTGAGACTGCTGTCCTCCTCCTCGCGCCTGGAAACCGCGGCCTCCTACGCGCCCTCCAGTGCTCTGCGCGGGGAGTATCTGCTGACCTCCTGCAGTAGATGGGTAGTCCCTCCTGACGTGGCCCGGCTGGCCACACTGGTAGCAGAGGGGAACCTGACTCCCGCCCTCAGTGGGTCCCTGCTGTCGACTAGGCGGGGGTCCGGTGCTGGCAACTGGCCCCTGTCGAGGGCCACCAAAGGCCACTGATGGCCCTGCACAACGTGACGGCTCTCCTGCGGACGCCACGTGTCTCCGTTCTCGCCGGCCCTGTGAGAAGTCTGGTTGAAAGGGCCTCTTCCGCCCGCCATCGGTCTCTCGCCCGGACGGGTTGGTCTCCTCGTAAGTCATAGCTGCCTCTACCACCCTCGAAAACGTAGGCAGCTTCAGGGTTTTGACATACCCCCGGATCGCAGGCCGGAGCCCCTCGGTGAACCTCCAAAGGCACTCCTCCTCAGTGGCTACTGCTGTCGCTGCAAAGCGGGATAGCTCCAAGAAACGTGTGCGGTACGTGCTCACAGTCATCGTCCCTTGGCAGAGAGTGTGGAACTCCCGCCTCCTCTGGTCCTGCCACGTCTGGGGAAAGTACTGCTCGCAGAAGAGGGTGACGAACTGGTCCCACGTCGGCTCATCCCTCTCCTGTCCCCGGACCGCCCTCCACCACCGGTGTGCCGCACTCTCCAGCTGGTACGTGGCAAAGGCCACGCGGCACTCCACCGGGGGGCAAACGGTGTCGAAGATCTTCTCCAGCTGCTCAAGCCAGTCCTCTGCCTTAGTCGGGTCCTCATCCCCCTTGAAGGAGGGGGGCTTCAGCTTCCGGAACTATCCGAAAAGCTCCAAGTGGCGCTGTAGGGGAGGTGCTAGTGCACCTCCAGGCGAAGGTGCCTCGTGTACAGAAGTGTCGGAGGAAGGTGGGGGCGGCAGGGGCCCATCCCCTCCCTCGTGTCCAGCGCCGTGTCCGTCGCGTGGTCCCACAGAGGACTCCCCCTTTGCAGCCCCAGGAGGAGGCGCTCGGGGCGGTGGGTGGAGCTCCTCTCGTACAATGTCCCGTATCAGCCGGGCGAGGTCCTGGGCCTGAATGCCCGGAAGTAGTGGCTGGTCCACTGAGGCATCAGCAACGACATGCCCACCTCGCCGACCTCGTCCTCGGCCGCGCCCGCGGCCCGCCTCACCAGTCCCGCGACGAGGCATCTCCTACAAGGAGACGCGAAATAAATGGAAATACGTCAATACGGAACGATATCCAACGAAAGACGTTGAGGAACTCATGTCAAAAGATAAGTTGTGGTGGCTACTCTAGCTATAGACATGTGAATTGGTTATTTTCCAGTCAGTTGATTCACTTCTCGGGACGACCTTGCTCTGATACCATCTTGTTACGACCCGGTTCCCGAGTCCCTACGAGACACAAGAACCAGACCGACTCGACTAATCCCAAGACCTAGTCGTCCAACGAGAAAGTAACCAAAAGAGCAGTAAAATAAACCACATTCAGCATGAATATAACTAACAGTAAGGAAGTACAGCAGTAAGGAAAGAAACTACTACAGTAGATACCACCACAACAGTAGAACAACATTTATCGTATAACAAGAACTGCAGGTAAAGAAAGTACAGCGGAAACAAGAACTACTCACTATAACAGAAACAAAAGAGGTACAAAAGACTGTGGTAAACTCTACTGGACCCTACTCGGCCTAGCGTCCTCTGCAGCCGCTGACCCTGGCTGCTCAACACCTGGTCCTGAAAAAGGTAACGAGTGTAACACGTCAGCAAAACGCTGAGTAGAGTGGCAAACTAACTAAAGACAATAGCAGAGTGTACAGTAGCTGTTATGTTCTGTTACTTCCTTTATTCACATCTTTCAATTTTTCTCACTATTTCACTTATTTCTCAGATGCTTTACTTGATCTCGAATGTCCTCGTGGGAACGATCTTGATTGCAGTCTTTTCCAAAAGTAGAAGTAGCACATGGTGCTCTCCTGGCCGGGAGAGTCCCCCGTGGTGATCCTACCCTCAGTCAACCACCCCAAGGTCATTGACAGACATAACGGTGACTACGGCACGCGCGATAAACGCACAGGTAGCTAGCCCGCACTGGCACGCGGTCAGTCGTTTCCGTTAACGGGTGCGCCCAAAGCACAGCACGGAACCAGGGCAGAGCCCTCTCAGTAACAGGGGTCCAACCCCTCCACAGTAACCAAACCGGGGCCTTGCCCCTCCACAGTCCGTGCACCCTCGCCTGACTACCCTGGTTTGTCCTAGTGGGCCTAACAAGTCGGTGAAGGAGGCTAGCAGAACCCCGGGGCCCGTGGGTTAGCTAGTACTCTCCTAACACTAGTAGCTCTCCTCGGTACTACGTACACGAGGGCAAACAAGTCGGTACAGAGCGGCCAATCCTAACCCCGGGTCCCTGGGGCGGCTGGCCCTACTCTGCACTAAACAGGTACAGGTACTTCCCTTGGTACTGCGTACCCAAGAGACAGTACAAACTACATCTCAGTTCCATTCCTTTTTCTTTCCAGGAGTTCCACTCCTAATTCCCCGTAGGGTTCCAGCTCCTTATCTCAGAACATCATATGTTTCACTTTCCAGTTTCACGTTCTCACAATCCATGATCTCAATCATGTTTCTTTATTCATAACAGGCAGCTGTTAATTCAATTACAGGCAGCTTTATATTCCTTTCCATTTTTTCCAAGGCTGCAGTATTATACATTCCACTAGTTTTTCCATCCTAAGATTCATGCCACATCCTAGGATCTAGAATACAACTAGTTTTCCAGCCCTTGGATTCATGCATCACCTAGGAGCTATCGTTCCATACATTTCTCATTCCTAGGATTCATGCAATGTCCTAGATTCTAGTTATGGTTCCATACTTTAACAGATTTTAAAAATAAACTTAAGCCACTCTACCAGGTACAACGGGAGTAATGGGGGCGTAATCGGGAATCCTGCGTGCCTCCGCGACTCCAAAGACTGCAACTGAATGAGGTCCTATCACAAGGATCAAACACAAGGAGTGTCTCAAAATAGTGTATAGCTATTGTAGACGGGTAGAGGAATTAATTCCGAAAAGAACGCAACTCGAATCGCGGAAAACGGAGCCCGAACGGGCCCTAAACGGGTCGAAAAGGACAATACTGTGCAAAATCAGACCTCTGGAACTTCTTCCAGACATCTTAAAAAGTGGATCAGAGAATTACCTATTCAGCGTGGTTTCCCAAACATCCAGAAATCTGCGGGGACGTCTCTCCTATCTCCCAGACGTCTGATGGTCACCCAGGACGTCTGGAGGTCACCCCCGCCGTCTGGTACAACTTCCAGATGTCTGATTCGCAAAGGATGGCGAATCAACGAGCCTGCGCACAGCCAACTCCCTCCCTCAGTACGGTCAGTCGACAGGAAGGAAGAAGAAAGCGGAATACTCACCTTTCAGACGTCTTTATGGTCCTCCAGACGTCTCTCTCACCGTCTGTCTATCTACCCAGACGTCTGATTCTGGAAATTTTTCTAGAATCAGGGCACCACTCGGCCTCCGCTCGCGACGCTGCCCGCGTCGCACCTCGCGCGCCTGCTGCTCAGACCACAGCAGTCCCTCCAGCATCGTTCCGCGCCCCCCTTGCACCCTCCGCCAGCCGGCCCTAGCAACCCCGGCGAGCTCGCCCGCACGGCAGAGCTCCGCTCTCGCACGCAGTACCTCCTCCGCGCTCACTGCGGCCGCCGCTGCCGCCCTCGCGCACACTCTCGCGCTCACTCTCGTGCACTGGCTGAAGGAGAAGGGTAAGGAGACGGTGGTGACGGAGTGAGGGGAGGCGTGGCCTTTTAAGGCCGCGCGAGGAGGAGAGAGGGTGCGGCAGGCGTCTGCAGCCGCAGAAGAAAAAGAGGGAATAACGAATATGCGGTCTGCGTGCTCAGGCGCGCAGACGGCTCGCGCGTGTGGAAGATAACGATTTTTCAGACGTCTGTAAACCATCCCAGACGTCTGGCAAGACGTCTGGATGTGATCCCAGACGTCTGGTCAGACGTTTGGGACACCTCCCAGAAGTCTTAAAAGACGTCCGGGGCACGCGTTCGTAACACTCTTTATGCTTTAATATATGGTAATGGCAGTGGTAATAGTGCCACCACAACTAGGAACCTTGTTCAATGACTTGACTTGGAATTCAAAATTTGTGATCCTGAAAGTATTCATTTTTGTTGGGAATTGAAGTCCATAATGCACGTAATGGTCTTATTCTTACCCTGTCCAAATATATCATGGTTTTACTTAAGAGGACTACCATGCAACAATGCAAACCTTTGCAAATGCCAATGGCCCACCCCTTCAAAACTTTTTTTTAAGAATTTTTTTTTGAAAATCTAATATTCTATATTAGCCGCTACAGTATTTCCTTTTACAAGGCTTGACATTGCAATTGCAATCATTAAAGCATGTTGATATGTGTCTAATTCCGAAATTAAACATTGCAAACATGTTAAGTGTGTTCTCTGATATATACAAGGCATAATGGGAATAGGCCTTCTACTATCAACCATCTCTTCTAGGACACTACATACATATTTGGATGAAAATTGTTCTAATGTTTTAGATGTTAGGAAGTCATCTAGTGGCTATTTAATATTGCTTGGCCATGACATAATCTCTTGGTATACAATGAAATAGGAAACTATTTCTCATTCATCAACAGAGTCAGAATACAAAGCTCTAGTAATACTACCATTGAACTTATTTAGCTACATTCTCTTCTTAATAACTTGTAACTAAAATGTTTCTCAACTCTAGTATTATGGTGTGATAATCTCAATGCCACAAACCTTACAGTAAGTTTAGTCTTCCAAGCAAGAAGAAAACATATTCAAGTTGATTATTACTTTGTTCATGGTCAAGTTGTTGAAGGTCTTCTTTAGGCACAATTTATTGTAACCAAGGATTGGCTTGTAGACATTATAACAAGTCTCTTAGAAAAGGCATGTTTCAACATATTTGTAACAACATCCCTTTGCAACAACTTGCTATCACATAGTTCCTAGGATTGGTCGGAGGTCTTTGAAATGGATAGAGATTACTAAAGTCCCAAGCTTTATTAAATAAATGAATAACTCTTTTTTTATTCTATACTATCTTTACTTTGCTTGATCTTTAAGTCTGCAACATTGTTTCTACCTTCGTATCCTTAGATGATAATAAACAAGAATGTAAATTAAGATCTATGTATGTAGATGCTTTCATTTGTGTGAGAAAAATGAATTTTCTATTAGAACAAAAGGGGTTCCATGTTAATACTTGTTACTTGATTTGTTATTATTGTAATATTTCAATCCAACCAGCTAATTACTATGTTATGGGTCCAAAGGATCCACAACATTGATTAAGTGGGTTAGTTGGTTGATTTTCTTAACCTTAACCTAACCCGTGTAAACATGGGAGTTGTATCAAGTTGAGTTCCTTTAGAAAATTGAATTCAAGTTGGATTTAGGTCACATTAATAGACCTAGTCTAAGTTCGACCTTTTTCCTCTTCTGACAACCTTGGACATAAGGCATCTTCTCTTAATGACATTATTGCACTAGCCTAGGGAATTATTTTGATAGTGAGGGGACTTCAAGATAAGAAAGCACTTGTTCTTTTGATGTTTACTTTTAAAGAGGGAAATTTGGGAGAACCAATATTGCAGAGGTCTTTCACATTTTAGTGATTTTCAATTAGACCTAGACAAAGGGTGATAGATATTGCATGAAGAAAGATGTTTATAAACTCCCTTCTTCCATAACCCTAATTCTTTATGAGATTGAAAATGTTATTTGACTTCAATTCTTAACTGCTATCTTATGAAATTGATTGAAATCTTCTAACATGCAAACAATTTTGCCATCTATATATGTTGAAGAATAGTGATAGGTAATTGAGTCAAACTACAATTTATAAAATCCCAATTACAAGTCAGATATGCCATAAGAAGTAGGAAGAGTGATATCTAAGGAGGATTGAGCACTAGTTGTTGAGAGCAATTAAGGTTGACCATATGGTAGGACAAGTAAAGGAGGATGATCAAAGTCATGTAGGTTCTATTCTTGCTCCTACTATTACAATAAGATCACATGATAGCCAATTATGTTTTAGAGAGAGAGCAAGAGATAGAGAGAGAAAGAGAGAGAGAGATGTATAAAACTATAGAAGCAAGTATCATGATCATTTAAAAGTAAATGACTTTGTATCTACCATTTTAGAAAGAGGCATAGCAACTTACTTCATGATGAGAACAAAGTTAAATTGATGATGGTTGATTGATGAGGCATGGCTGATCATAGCTAAAATGCATAAGTTAAGCTAGAAACTAAGTTAAACACTATATAATTAACACAATAAATATGTTAAGTGTGAGAATTAACAGAAATGACCTAAAACATCAAATTTGGGTTACAAAAGGCATAATTAAGTCAAATTAATGAGATATTCCGTTCACAAATGTGAATTGATGATCCAATTCCCAATTGAACAATTTCTAAGCTCAAAAGCATAAATCAAGGTTGAATTAACTTTTAAAATGTTCAATTAAGTTATCATAAAAACTTGATTGCATTTGGACATCAATAGGACCTTGAAACCATCATATTACATATAGGTCCATGCATTACATTCTTTTAAGTATAAAACTTGCCAAGGGCTATTCTGCAAACCCGTAAGGACTTCTTTGCAACCACTCAAGGATCGCTCTGTATCCATTTTAGCCACTTACGAGCTTCTACACAAATTGTCTATCATTTCACTATAAGGGTCTGACTGCAAAATGTCCAATATGCCTAATGCCTCGCGAAAGCACTGTAGCTCGTGAAGAGCACAAGCTACAAGCGTCGTCCATCTTGTGATCCATCCATTCAATAGTCGATGTTTAACTATTGATCCCACGCCTCTGTGTGGAGGATCGTTATCTCACCCAGATCCCATCCTATGATGGGTATTTGGTTCTAAAATTCCCACGCACCTATCCTCCCCATCTCCACTGTCCATACCTTAATCGACTAATCCCACCACCACGGTGATTTAATCCACTTAAGCGGCTAGTTAAGAACCTCCTTGGACCCCTACGTATACCATCAACCCCCTCCTACACCTCTCGAGCTGATCCTTCTTCCTTTGTAGCTTCTTGCCATTTTACTCAACTCCATCGATGACAGAGGTGAAGTTCTTCTTCCTCAATTCATCCAGGTTGCTAGGGATGAATAAGCCTGAGGATGTCCTAGGAGCTTCACTAGTGTGCTATTCACTCATTGGAGATCCTCCCTCCATTCTTCTCCACTGCCGGTTGGAGATCCATAGGTGTAACGACCCGATTCCCAAGTCCCTACGAGACACGAGAACCGGACCGACTCGACTAATCCCAAGACCTAGTCGTCCAACGAGGAAGTAACCAAAAGAGCAGTAAAATAAACCACATTCAGCATGAATATAACTAACACTAAGGAAATACAGCAGTAAGGAAAGAAACCACTACAATATATACCACCACAATAGTAGAACAACATTCATAACATAATATGAACTGCAGGTAAAGAAAAGTACAGCGGAAATAAGAACTACTCACTATAATGGAAGAAAAAGAGGTACAAGAGAATAGTGGTAACTCTACTGGACCCTACTTGGCCCAGCGTCCTCTGCAGCCGCTGACCCTGGTTGCTCAACACCTGATCCTGAAAGGTAACGAGTGTAACACGTCAGCAAAACGTTGAGTAGAGTGGTAGCTAAACTAAAGAAACAGTAAAGTGTATAGTAGCTGTTTAATTTTCTTTCTTCCTTTATTTACGTCTTTCTATTGTTTCACAATTTATCTATTTCTCAGATCCTTCACTTGATCTCGAATGTTCCTCGTGGGAACGATCTTGATTGCAGTCTTTTTCGAACAGTAGAAGTAGCACGTGGTGCTCTCCTGGCCGGGAGAGTCCCCCGTGGTGATCCTACTCTCAGTCAACCACCCCAAGGTCACTGACAGAAGTAACGGTGACTACGGCACGCGCGGTAAATGCACGGGTAGCTAACCCGCACTGGCACGCGGTCAGTCGTTTTCGTTAACGGGTGCGCCCAAAGCACAGCACGGAACCAGTACAGGGCAGAGCCCTCTCAGTAATAGGGGTCCAACCCCTCCACAGTAACCAAACAGGGGCCTTGCCCCTCCACAGTCCGCGCACCCTCGCCTGACTACCCTGGTTTGCCCCAGTGGGCCTAACAAGTCGGTGTGGGAGGCTAGTAGAACCCCGGGGCCCGTGGGGTAGCTAGTACCTCCCTACACTAGTATCTCTCCTTGGAACTACGTACACGAGGGCCAACAAGTCGGTACAGAGTGACCAGTCCTAACCCCGGGTACCTGGGGCGGCTGGCTCCGCTCTGCACTAAAAAGGGGGGACAGTCGCTCTCCTTGGTACTCCGTACTCAAGGGCCAGCTCACTTCCCCAATTCTATTCCATTCACTTTCCAGGAGTTCTACTCCTAATTGCCCGTAGGGTTCCAGCTCTTTAACTCAGAACATTCCAGTTTCACCATTCCAGTTTCACGTTCATACATCCCATATTCTTAATCATGTTCATTTATTCATAACAGGCAGCTATTATTTCCTTTCCACATTTTCCAAGACTGCAGTATTCATACATTCCACTAGTTTTCCCGTCCTAGGATTCATGCCATATCCTAGGATCTATCGTACAATCTAGTTTTCCAGCCCTAGGATTCATGCAACACCCTAGGAATCTACCATTCAATCTATTTCTCATTCCTAGGATTCATGCAATGTCCTAGGTTCTATTTATGGTTTCATAATTTAACATATTATACTTAAAGCCACTCTACCGGTTACAACAGGAGAACTGGGGGCGTGGTCGGGAATCCTGCGTGCCTCCGCAACCCCCGAGACTACAACGGAACGGGGTCCTATCACAAGGATCAAACACAAGGAACTTCTCAAAACAGTATACAGCTACTGTAGACAGGTATAGGATGTAATTCCGAAAAGAACGCAACTTGAAACGCGGAAAATGGAGCCCGAACGGGCCCGAAACGGGTCGAAAATGACGAAACAGTGCAAAATCAGACGTCTGGAACTTCTTCCAGACGTCTTAAAAAGTGGATCAGGGAATTACCTCATTCTGCGTGGGCTCTCAGACGTCCAAAAGCCTACGGGGGTGTCTGGCCTAGTTCCCAGACGTCCGATGGTCACCTAGGACATCTGGAAGTCGTTCCCGACGTCTGGCATTGCAGCCAGACGTCTGATTCGCGTTGGATGCGAATCTTTGACCCTGCACGTACCCATTTCCTCTCTCTCTTAGTATGGTCAATCGAAGGGAAGGAAGAAGACGGAAAAACTCACCTTTCAGACGTCTGGACAGTCTTCGAGACGTCGTTCCCGTCGTCTGGCTAGAAGCACAGACGTCTGATTCTGCAAAATTTTCCAGAACCAGGGCGCCACTCGCCCTCCACTCGTGACGCCCGGCCACGCTGCGAGTGCTCCACCTGCTGCTCGAGCCGCAGTAGTCCTCCCGCATCGCTCCGCGCCCGCTGCGCCCCCCGCCGGCCGGCCCTAGCAGCCTCGGCGAGCTCGCCCTCGCGGCCGATCGCCTCTCCCACGCACAGCACCTCCTCCCATGCTCACCACGGCTGTCGCTGCCGCGGCACCCTCGCGCTTGCTCTCGCGCACTAGCTGAAGCAGAAGAGGAAGGAGGTGGAGGTGACGGGAGTGAGGGAGAGGCGTGGCCCTTTTAAGGCCACGTGAGGAGGAGAGAGAGAACGCGGCAGAGGCGTTTGCGGCCGCAGGAGAGAGGGAAAAAGAGGGAGAGAGAGAGAAAACACAGGTCTGCGCACTCAGGCACGCAGATGAACAGTAGCGTACCAAAATAACTGATTTCCAGACGTCTGGAAATGATCCCAGACGTCTGGTCCGACGTCTGTAAGTGATTCCAGACGTCTGGTCCGACGTCTGTAAGTGATTCCAGACGACTGGTACGACATCTGGGCCACCTCCCAGACGTCTTAAAAGATGTCTGGAGCACCCGTTCGTAACAATATAACAAACTCAAAGGAAGTTTCATCCCCGAAACTTGCGCTAACTAGGGTGCGGGAAAACGTCATAAAAACCATAACAAACTCAAAGAGGATCGAAGCCGCTCCGAAAGGACGTACCCGCGAACAGTTCCGGGTACCGCTCCCGCATTGCCGTCTCAGGCTCCCAGGTAGCCTCCTCGTACCACTAGCTCCTCCACAAAACCTTTACCAGGGGTACTTGCTTTCGTCTCAAACTGCGGATGGCACGGTCTAGAATCTGCACTAGCCACTCGGGGTAGGTCAGGTCGTCACTTACCTTGACACTCTCGTGACTCAGTACGTGACTAGGATCGGCTATGTACTTCTTGAGGTTGGACACGTGGAACACGCCGTGCACACCAGAAAGCTGCGGGGGGAGGGCAAGCCTGTAAGCAACGGGTCCAACCCGCTCCAGGACCTCAAAGGGCCCCACGAACCTCGGCGCGAGCTTCCCTCTCACCCCAAACCGCTGCAGGCCCTTCATGGGCGAAACATGAAGAAATACGTGGTCCCCAACCTCAAACTGTACCTCTCTGCGTCTCCGATCCACGTAGCTCTTCTGTCTGCTCCTAACAGTGCGGAGTCGTCTGTGGATCTGCTCGACTACCTCCTGACTCTGCCGGATCAACCTGGGGCCAACCTCCCACTTGGTCCCGACCTCAACCCAACTCATGGGTGTCGTACACTTCCGTCCGTACAGATCCTCGTAGGGAGCCATGCTGATGCTCGAGTGATAACTGTCGTTGTATGCAAACTCCGCCAGGGGCAGGTGCTCCTCCCAAGAGCCCCTCCAGTCCAGTACACATGCACGCAAAAGGACCTCAAGTGTCTGTATCGTGCGCTCAGACTGTCCGTCCGTCTGGGGGTGGTAAGCTGTACTAAACCTCAACTGCGTCCCCAAGGCCTGCTGAAACTCAGCCCAAAACTGGGACGTAAAGCGGGTATCCCGGTCCGATACGATCTCCCGCGGAACTCCGTGTAGTCGTACCACATCCCGGATATACCTCTCTGCCAACTGTGCTGGTCCCAAAGTGACTCGGATCGGCAAGAATCGCACCGTCTTCCTCAGTCTATCCACTATTACCCAGACTACGTCGTGTCCCCGCTGGGTAACAGGTAAGCCCACCACATAGTCCATGGTGATGATATCCCACTTCCACTCTGGCACTGGAAGCGGCTGTAGCGACCCTGCAGGCCTCTGATGCTCAGCTTTCACCTGCTGGCACACTAAGCACTACTGCACGAATTCGCCCACATCCCGCTTCATCCCCCTCCACCAAAACTCGTGTCTCAAGTCGTGATACATCTTCATGTTTCCGGGATGTATGGTGAATCTGGAACCGTGTGCCTCAGTCAGGAGCTCTCTCAACAGCTCCTCGTCTCTGGGAACGCACAACCGTCCCCTCAAGCACAGCACCTGGTCTGTGAAAGAGCAGTCCCCCGGGTCTCCCGACAGTACTCTGTCGCGCAATGACTGCAAGTACGGATCGGCCATCTGTCCTGTGATGATGCGGTCTATCAGCTCTGGCCTAGTCTACCGTGTCACCGTCACTGCCCCACAGTACCCTCGTAACTCTAGAGGTCGCCAACTGCCCACCTCCTCCAAAAGGCTCCAACTCTGTAACTGTAGACTGGCTAAGTGTGCGGGCGCCTTACGGCTCAAGGCGTCAGCCACCACATTGGCCTTTCCCAGGTGGTAGGAGATGCTGCAGTCGTAGTCCTTCAGGAGCTCCAACCAACGTCTCTGTCTCATGTTGAGCTTCTTCTGATCAAAAAGGTATATGAGGCTCTTGTGATCTGTGAAAATCTCGAAGGTCTCACCGTACAAGTAGTGCCTCCAGGTATTCAGTGCGAAGACAATAGCTGCCAACTCTAGGTCGTGGGTAAGGTAGGTATGCTCATGGGGCTTCAGTTGCCGCGAAGCGTAAGCGACAACGTGACCCCTCTGCATGAGCACACCTCCTAACCCCTGCAAGGAGGCGTCCGTGTACACAACGAACCCGCCACTATTGTCAGGGATGGTGAGCACGGGAGCCGAGGTCAACCTCTCCTTCAGCTCCAGAAAACATGCCTCACAGGCGTCTGTCCAAGCGAAGGGCACGTCCTTCCGGGTCAACTGTGTCATAGGACGTGCAATCTGTGAAAAGCCTCTGATGAATCGTCTGTAGTAGCCTGCCAGTCCCACTAAACTACGAATCTCAGTGACTGAACGCGGTCTCTCCCACTTGAGTAATGCCTCGACCTTGGCTGGGTCCACCGCCAAGCCGTCTCCAGAGATCACATGACCTAAGAAGGTCACCTCCCTCAACCAGAACTCGCACTTGCTGTACTTGGCGTACAGCCTACGTCGTCTCAGAGTGTCCAGAACCATCCGCAAATGCTGTCCGTGCTGCGTCCGATCTCTAGAATAGATGAGTACATCATCTATGAAAACCACCACGAACAAGTCCAAGTACGGTCTAAACACCCAATTCATTAGGTCCATGAAAGCAGCGGCGGCATTGGTCAGCCCAAACGGCATGACCAAAAACTCGTAGTGTTTGTACCGGGTGCGGAATGCTGTCTTGGAGACGTCGGTCTCCCTGATCCTCATCTGGTGGTATCCAGACCTCAAGTCGATCTTGGAGAACACCGTGGCACCCCGCAACTGGTCAAACAAGTCGTCGATCCTCGGCAGCGGATATCTGTTCTTGATGGTTACCCTATTCAGCTGTCGGTAGTCCACACAAAGGCGTAGGGTACCATCCTTCTTCTTCACAAACAGTACCGGGGCTCCCCAGGGAGACGCACTGGGCCTCACGAAACCTTTCTCCAAAAGGTCCTGCAACTGGGACTTGAGCTCTCGCAGCTCAAGCGGTGCCATCCTGTATGGCGCGGTGGAGATGGGGCTGGTCCCAGGTACTAGTGAGATCTCAAACTCGATCTCACGCTCGGGTGGTAGTCCTGGTAACTCGTCTGGAAACACGTCAGGGTACTCTCTGACCATCGGGATACTCTAGAAGCCTGCCACAGGGCTGGGCTCTGCCACCACACAAGCTAGGAAGCCCTCACACCCCTGGCTCAAAAGTCGCGCCGCCCGAACTACCGAAATGCACCTGAAACCTCTGTCCACTGGATGTCCGTGAAACTCGAAAGAAGGCAACTCCGAAATGGAGAAGACGATCTTCCTCTCAAAACAGTCCACCAAGGCGTGGGAAGCGGACAACCAATCCATCCCCAGAATCACTCCAAAGTCCTCCATCTGTAACATAATCAGGTCAGCTGGTAGGCTATGTCCCCCGACGCTGACCTCGCAATTCGTGTACACCTCCTCAGCTACAAACAGCTGACCACTCGGACCTCTGATTACGCACAGTCGTCTGGTACGACGTCTGGGCCACCTCCCAAACGTCTTAAAAGACGTCTGGAGTGCCCGTTCGTAACAATATAACAAACTCAAAGGAAGTTTCGTCCCCGAAGCTTGCGCTAACTAGGGTGCGGGAAAACGTCATAAAAACCATAACAAACTCAAAGAGGACCGAAGCCGGTCCGAAAAGACGTACCCACGAAGAGTTCCGGGTACCGCTCTCGCATTGCCGCCTCAGGCTCCCAGGTAGCCTCCTCGTACCGCTGGCTCCTCCACAAAACCTTTACCAGGGGCACTTGCTTTCGTCTCAAACTGCGGACGACACGCTCTAGAATCTGGACTAGTCGCTCGGGGTAGGTCAGGTCGTCGCTCACCTAGACACTCTCGTGACTCAGTGCGTGATTGGGATCGGCTATGTAATTCCTGAGGTTGGACACATGGAACACGCCGTGCACACCAGAAAGCTATGGGGGGAGGGCAAGCCTGTAAGCAACGGGTCCAACCCACTCCAGGACCTCAAAGGGCCCCACAAACCTCGACGCGAGCTTCCCTCTCGCCCCAAACCGCTGCAGGCCCTTCATGGGCGAAACACGAAGAAAGACGTGGTCCCCAACCTCAAACTGCACCTCTCTGCGTCTCCGATCCGTGTAGCTCTTCTGTCTGCTCCGGACAGTGCGGAGTCGCCTGTGGATCTGCTCGACTGCCTCCTGACTCTGCCGGATCAACCTGGGGCCAACCTCCCACTTGGTCCCGACCTCAACCCAACTCAAGGGTGCCGTACAGTTCCGTCCGTACAGAGCCTCGTAGGGAGCCTTGCCGATGCTCGAGTGATAACTGTTGTTGTATGCAAACTCCTCCAGGGGCAGGTGTTCCTCCCAAGGGCCCCTCCAGTCCAGTACACAGGCACGCAAAAGGTCCTCAAGTGTCTGTATCGTGCGCTCAGACTGTCCGTCCGTCTGGGGGTGGTAAGCTGTACTAAACCTCAACCGCGTCCCCAAGGCCTGCTGAAACTCAGCCCAAAATTGGGACGAAAAGTGGGTATCCCGGTCAGATACGATCTCCCGCGGAACTCCATGTAGTCGTACCACATCCCGGATATACCTCTCTGCCAACTGTGCTGGTCCCAAAGTGACTCGGATCGGCAAGAATCGCGCCGTCTTCGTCAGTCTATCCACTATTACCTAGAGTGCGTCGTGTCCCTGCTGGGTAACAGGTAAGCCCACCACCAAGTCCATGGTGATGCTCTCCCACTTCCACTCTGGCACTAGAAGCGGCTGTAGCGGCCCAGTAGGCCTCTGATACTCAGCTTTCATCTGCTGGCACACTAAGCACTGCTGCATGAATTCACCCACATCCCGCTTCATCCCCCTCCACCAAAACTCGCATCTCAAGTCGTGGTACATGTTCGTGTTTCCGGGATGTATGGTAAATCTGGAACCGTGTGCCTCACTCAGGAGCTCTCTCAACAGCTCCTCGTCTTTGGGAACGCACAACCGTCCCCTCAAGCGCAGCACCTGGTATGTGAAAGAGAAGTCCCCCGGGTCTCCCGACAGTACTCTGTCGCGCAAGGACTGCAAGTTCGGATCAGCCATCTATCCTGTGATGATGCGGTCTATCAGCTTTGGCCTAGTCTGCCGTGTCACCGTCACTGCCCTACAGTACCCTCATAACTCTAGAGGTTGCCAACTGCCCCCTCCTCCAAAAGGCTCCAACTCTGTAACTGTAGACTGGCCAAGTGTACGGGCGCCTTACGGCTCAAGGCGTCAGCCACCACATTGGCCTTTCCCGGGTGGTAGGAGATGCTGCAGTCGTAGTCCTTGAGGAGCTCCAACCAACGTCTCTGTCTCATGTTGAGCTTCTTCTGATCAAAAAGGTATCTGAGGCTCTTGTGATCTGTGAAAATCTTGAAGGTCTCTCCGTAAAAGTAGTGCCTCCAGGTCTTCAGCGCGATGACAATAGCTACCAACTCTAGGTCGTGGGAAGGGTAGGTATGCTCATGGGGCTTCAGTTGCCGCGAAGCGTAAGCGACAACGTGACCCCTCTGCATGAGCACACCTCCTAACCCCTGCAAGGAGGCATCCGTGTACACAACGAACCCGCCACTACTGTCAGGGATGGTGAGCACGGGAGCTGAGGTCAACCTCTCCTTCAGCTCCAGAAAACACGCCTCACAGGCGTCTGTCCAAGCGAAGGGCACGTCCTTCCGGGTCAACTGTGTCATAGGACGTGCAATCTGTGAAAAGCCTCTGATGAATCGTCTGTAGTAGCCTGCCAGTCCCACTAAACTACGAATCTCAGTGACTGAACGCGGTCTCTCCCACCTGAGTAATGCCTCGACCTTGGCTGGGTCCACCGCCAAGCCGTCTCCAGAGATCACATGACCTAAGAAGGTCACCACCCTCAACCAGAACTCGCTCTTGCTGTACTTGGCGTACAGCCTGCGTCGTCTCAGAGTGTCCAGAACCATTCGTAAATGTTGTCCGTGATGCGTCCGATCTCTAGAATAGACGAGTACGTCATCTATGAAAACCACCACGAACAGGTCCAAGTACGGTCTAAACACCCGGTTCATCAGGTCCATGAAAGCAGCGGGGGCATTGGTCAGCCCAAACGGCATGACCAAAAACTCGTAGTGTCCGTACCGGGTGCGGAATGCTGTCTTGGAGACGTCGGTCTCCCTGATCCTCAACTGGTAGTATCCAGACCTCAAGTCGATCTTGGAGAACACCGTGGCACCCCGTAACTGGTCAAACAAGTCGTCGATCCTCGGCAGCGGATATCTGTTCTTGATGGTTACCCTATTCAGCTGTCGGTAGTCCACACAAAGGTGTAGGGTACCATCCTTCTTCTTCACAAACAGTACCGGGGCTCCCCAGGGAGACGCACTAGGCCTCACGAAACCTTTCTCCAAAAGGTCCTGCAACTGGGACTTGAGCTCTCGCAGCTCAAGCGGTGCCATCCTGTATGGCGCGGTGGAGATGGGGCTGGTCCCGGGTACTAGTGAGATCTCAAACTCGATCTCACGCTCGGGTGGTAGTCCTGGTAACTCGTCTGGAAACACGTCAGGGTACTCTCTGACCACCGGGATACTCTAGAAGCCTGCCATAGGGCTGGGCTCTGCCACCACACAAGCTAGGAAGCCCTCACACCCCTGGCTCAAAAGTATCGTCGCCCGAACTGCCGAAATGCACCTGAAACCTCCGTCCACTGGCTGTCCGTGAAACTCGAAAGAAGGCAACTCCGGAATGGAGAAGACGATCTTCCTCTCAAAACAGTCCACCAAGGCGTGGGAAGCGGACAACCAATCCATCCCCAGAATCACTCCAAAGTCCTCCATCTGTAACATAATCAGGTCAGCTGGTAGGCTATGTCCCCCGACGCTGACCTCGCAATTCGTGTACACCTCCTCAGCTACAAACAGCTGACCACTCGGACCTCTGATTACACACAGTCGTCTGGTACGACGTCTGGGACACCTCCCAGACGTCTTAAAAGACGTCTGGAGTGCCCGTTCGTAACAATATAACAAACTCAAAGGAAGTTTCGTCATCGAAGCTTGCGCTAACTAGGGTGCAGGAAAACATCATAAAAACCATAACAAACTCAAAGAGGACCGAAGCCGATCCGAAAAGACGTACCCGCGAAGAGTTCTGGGTACCGCTCTCGCATTGCCGCCTCAGGCTCCCAGGTAGCCTCCTCGTACCACTGGCTCCTCCACAAAACCTTTACCATGGGTACTTGCTTTCGTCTCAAACTGCGGACGACACGGTCTAGAATCTGCACTGGTTGCTCGGGGTAGGTTAGGTCGTCGCTCACCTCGACACTCTCGTGACTCAGTACGTGATTGGGATCGGCTATGTACTTCCTGAGGTTGGACACATGGAACACGCCGTGCACACCAGAAAGCTGCGGGGGGAGGGCAAGCCTGTAAGCAACGGGTCCAACCCGCTCCAGGACCTCAAAGGGCCCCACAAACCTCGACGCGAGCTTCCCTCTCACCCCAAACCGCTGCAGGCCTTTCATGGGCGAAACACGAAGAAAGACGTGGTCCCCAACCTCAAACTGCACCTCTCTGCATCTCCGATCCGCGTAGCTCTTGTGTCTGCTCCTGACAGTGCGGAGTCACCTATGGATCTGCTCGACTACCTCCTGACTCTGCCAGATCAACCTGGGGCCAACCTCCCACTTGGTCCCGACCTCAACCCAACTCAAGGGTGCCGTACAGTTCCGTCCGTACAGAGCCTCGTAGGGAGCCATGCCGATGCTCGAGTGACAACTGTTGTTGTATGCAAACTCCACTAGGGGCAGGTGCTCCTCCCAAGAGCCCCTCCAGTTCAGTACACAGGCACGCAAAAGGTCCTCAAGTGTCTGTATCGTGCGCTCAGACTGTCCGTCCGTCTGGGGGTGGTAAGCTGTACTAAACCTCAACTGCGTCCCCAAGGCCTGCTGAAACTCAGCCCAAAACTGGGACGTAAAGCGGGTATCCCGGTCGGATACGATCTCCCGCGGAACTCCGTGTAGTCGTACCACATCCCGGATATACCTCTCTGCCAACTGTGCTGGTCCCAAAGTGACTCGGATCGGCAAGAATCCCGCAGTCTTCGTCAGTCTATCCACTATTACCCAGACTGCGTCGTGTCCCCGCTGGGTAATAGGTAAGCCCACCACCAAGCCCATGGTGATGCTCTCCCACTTCCACTCTGGCACTAGAAGCGGCTGTAGCGGCCCTGTAGGCCTCTGATACTCAGCTTTCATCTACTGGCACACTAAGCACTGCGGCATGAATTCACCCACATCCCGCTTCATCCCCCTCCACCAAAACTCGCGTCTCAAGTCGTGGTACATGTTCGTGTTTCCGGGATGTATGGTAAATCTGGAACCGTGTGCCTCAGTCAGGAGCTCTCTCAACAGCTCCTCGTCTCTGGGAATGCACGACCATCCCCTCAAGCGCAGCACCTGGTCTGTGAAAGAGATGTCCCCCGGGTCTCCCGACAGTACTCTGTCGGGCAAGGACTGTAAGTACGGATCGGCCATCTGTCCTGTGATGATGCGGTCTATCAGCTCTGGCCTAGTCTGTCGTGTCACCGTCACTGCCCTACAGTACCCTCGTAACTCTAGAGGTCGCCAACTGCCCCCTCCTCCAAAAGGCTCCAACTCTGTAACTGTAGACTGGCCAAGTGTGCGGGCGCCTTACGGCTCAAGGCGTCAGCCACCACATTGGCCTTTCCCGGGTGGTAGGAGATGCTGCAGTCGTAGTCCTTCAGGAGCTCCAACCAACGTCTCTGTCTCATGTTGAGCTTCTTCTGATCAAAAAGGTATCTGCGACTCTTGTGATCTGTGAAAATCTCGAAGGTCTCACCATACAAGTAGTGCCTCCAGGTCTTCAGCGCGAAGACAATAGCTGCCAACTCTAGGTCGTCGGTAGGGTAGGTATGCTCGTGGGGCTTCAGTTGCCGCGAAGCGTAAGCGACAACGTGACCCCTCTGCATGAGCACACCTCCTAACCCCTGCAAGGAGGCGTCCGTGTACACAACGAACCCGCCACTACTGTCAGGGATGGTGAGCACAGGAGCCGAGGTCAACCTCTCCTTCAGCTCCAGAAAACACGCCTCACAGGCGTCTGTCCAAGCGAAGGGCACGTCCTTCCGGGTCAACTGTGTCATAGGACGTGCAATCTGTGAAAAACCTCTGATGAATCGTCTGTAGTAGCCTGCCAGTCCCACTAAACTATGAATCTCAGTGACTGAACGCGGTCTCTCCCACCTGAGTAATGCCTCGACCTTGGCTGGGTCCACCGCCAAGCCGTCTCCAGAGATCACATGACCTAAGAAGGTCACCACCCTCAACCAGAACTCGCTCTTGCTGTACTTGGCGTACAGCCTGCGTCGTCTCAGAGTGTCCAGAACCATCCGTAAATGTTGTCCGTGATGCGTCCGATCTCTAGAATAGACGAGTACGTCATCTATGAAAACCACCACGAACAGGTCCAAGTACGGTCTAAACACCCGGTTCATCAGGTCCATGAAAGCAGCGGGGGCATTGGTCAGCCCAAACGGCATGACCAAAAACTCGTAGTGTCCGTACCGGGTGCGGAATGCTGTCTTGGAGATGTCGGTCTCCCTGATCCTCAACTGGTGGTATCCAGACCTCAAGTCGATCTTGGAGAACACCGTGGCACCCCGCAACTGGTCAAACAAGTCGTCGATCCTCGGCAGCGGATATCTGTTCTTGATGGTTACCCTATTCAGCTGTCGGTAGTCCACACAATGGCGTAGGGTACCATCCTTCTTCTTCACAAACAGTGTCGAGGCTCCCCAGGGAGACGCACTGGGCCTCACGAAACCTTTCTCCAAAAGGTCCTGCAACTGGGACTTGAGCGCTCGCAGCTCAAGCGGTGCCATCCTGTATGGCGCGGTGGAGATGGGGCTGGTCCCGGGTACTAGTGAGATCTCAAACTCGATCTCACGCTCGGGTGGTAGTCTTGGTAACTCGTCTGGAAACACGTCAGGGTACTCTCTGACCACCGGGATACTCTAGAAGTCTGCCACAGGGCTGGGCTCTGCCACCACACAAGCTAGGAAGCCCTCACACCCCTAGCTCAAAAGTCTCGCCGCCCGAACTGCCGAAATGCACCTGAAACCTCCGTCCACTGGCTGTCCGTGAAACTCGAAAGAAGGCAACTCCGGAATGGAGAAGACGATCTTCCTCTCAAGACAGTCCACCAAGGCGTGGTAAGCGGACAGGCAATCCATCCCCAGAATCACTCCAAAGTCCTCCATCTGTAACATAATCAGGTCAGCTGGTAGGCTATGCCCCCGACGCTGACCTCACAATTCGTGTACACCACATCAGCTACAAACAGCTGACAACTCGGACCTCTGATTATGTACAAACGTCTGGTACGACCTCTGGCCACCTCCCAGACGTCTTAAAAGACGTCTGGAGCGCCCATTCGTAACAATATAACAAACTCAAAGGAAGTTTCATCCCCGAAGCTTGCGCTAACTAGGGTGCGGGAAAACGTCATAAAAACCATAACAAACTCGAAGAGGACCGAAGCCGGTACGAAAAGACGTACCCGCGAAAAGCTCCGAGTACCGCTCTCGCATTGCCGCCTCAGGCTCCCAGGTAGCCTCCTCGTACCGCTGGCTCCTCCACAAAACCTTTACAGGGGTACTTGCTTTTGTCTCAAACTGCGGACGACACGGTCTAGAATCTGCACTAGCCGCTCGGGGTAGGTCAGGTCGTCGCTCACCTCGACACTCTCGTGACTCAGTACGTGATTGGGATCGGCTATGTACTTCCTGAGGTTGGACACATGGAACACGCCGTGCACACCAGAAAGCTGCGGGGGGAGGGCAAGCCTGTAAGCAACGGGTCCAACCCGCTCCAGGACCTCAAAGGGACCCACAAACCTCGATGCGAGCTTCCCTCTCACCCCAAACCGCTGCAGGCCCTTCATGGGCGAAACACGAAGAAAGACGTGGTCCCCAACCTCAAACTGCACCTCTCTGCGTCTCCAATCCGCGTAGCTCTTCTGTCTGCTCCTGACAGTGCGGAGTCGCCTGTGGATCTACTCGACTACCTCCTGACTCTGCCGGATCAACCTGGGGCCAACCTCCCACTTGGTCCCGACCTCAACCCAACTCAAGGGTGCCGTACAGTTCCGTCCGTACAGAGCCTCGTAGGGAGCCATGCCGATGCTCGAGTGATAACTGTTGTTGTATGCAAACTCCGCCAGGGGCAGGTGCTCCTCCCAGGAGCCCCTCCAGTTCAGTACACAGGCACGCAAAAGGTCCTCAAGTGTCTGTATCGTGCGCTCAGACTATCCGTCCGTCTGGGGGTGGTAAGCTGTACTAAACCTCAACTGCGTCCCCAAGGCCTGCTGAAACTCAGCCCAAAACTGGGACGTAAAGCGGGTATCCCGGTCGGATACGATCTCCCGCGGAACTCCATGTAGTCGTACCACATCCCTGATATACCTCTCTGCCAACTGTGCTGGTTCCAAAGTGACTCGGATCGGCAAGAATCACGCAGTCTTCGTCAGTCTATCCACTATTACCCAGACTGCGTCGTGTCCCCGCTGGGTAATAGGTAAGCCCACCACCAAGTCCATGGTGATGCTCTCCCACTTCCACTCTGGCACTAGAAGCGGCTGTAGCGGCCCTGTAGGCCTCTGATACTCAGCTTTCATCTGCTGGCACACTAAGCACTGCTGCATGAATTCACCCACATCCCGCTTCATCCCCCTCCACCAAAACTCGCGTCTCAAGTCGTGGTACATGTTCGTGTTTCCGGGATGTATGGTAAATCTGGAACCGTGTGCCTCAGTCAGGAGCTCTCTCAACAGCTCCTCGTCTCTGGGAACGCACAACCGTCCCCTCAAGCGCAACACCTGGTCTGTGAAAGAGAAGTCCCCCGGGTCTCCCGACAGTACTCTCTCGCGCAAGGACTGCAAGTACGGATCGGCCATCTGTCCTGTGATGATGCGGTCTATCAGCTCTGGCCTAGTCTGCCGTGTCACCGTCACAGCCCTACAGTACCCTCGTAACTCTAGAGGTCGCCAACTGCCCCCCTCCTCCAAAAGGCTCCAACTCTGTAACTGTAGACTGGCCAAGTGTGCGGGCGCCTTACGACTCAAGGCGTCAGCCACCACATTGGCCTTTCCCGGGTGGTAGGAGATGCTGCAGTCGTAGTCCTTCAGGAGCTCCAACCAACGTCTCTATCTCATGTTGAGCTCCTTCTGATCAAAAAGGTATCTGAGGCTCTTCTGATCTGTGAAAATCTCGATGGTCTCACCGTACAAGTAGTGCCTCCAGGTCTTCAGCGCGAAGGCAACAGCTACCAACTCTAGGTCGTGTGTAGGGTAGGTATGCTCATGAGGCTTCAGTTGCCGAGAAGCATAAGTGACAACGTGACCCCTCTGCATGAGCACACCTCCTAACCCCTGCAAGGAGGTGTCCGTGTACACAACGAACCCGCCACTACTATCAGGGATGGTGGGCACGGGAGCTGAGGTCAACCTCTCCTTCAGCTCCAGAAAACATGCCTCACAGGCGTCTGTCCAAGCGAAGGGCACATCCTTCCAGGTCAACTGTGTCATAGGACGTGCAATCTGTGAAAAACCTCTGATGAATCGTCTGTAGTAGCCTGCCAGTCCAAGGAAACTATGAATCTCAGTGACTGAACGCTGTCTCTCCCACCTGAGTACTGCCTCGACCTTGGCTGGGTCCACCGCCAAGCCGTCTCCAGAGATCAGATGACCTAAGAAGGTCACCTCCCTCAACCAGAACTCGCACTTGCTATACTTGGCGTACAGCCTGCGTCGTATCAGAGTGTCCAGAACCATCTGCAAATGATGTCCGTGCTGCGTCCGATCTCTAGAATAGATGAGTACATCATCTATGAAAACCACCACGAACAGGTCCAAGTACGGTCTAAACACCTGGTTCATCAGGTCCATGAAAGCAGCGGGGGCATTGGTCAGCCGAAACGGCATGACCAAAAACTCGTAGTGTCCGTACCAGGTGCGGAATGCTGTCTTGGAGACGTCGGTCTCCCTAATCCTCAACTAGTGGTATCCAGACCTGAAGTCGATCTTGGAAAACACCGTGGCACCCCGCAACTGGTCAAACAAGTCGTCGATCCTCAGCAGCGGATATCTGTTCTTGATGGTGACCCTATTCAGCTGTCGGTAGTCCACACAAAGGCGTAGGTTACCATCCTTCTTCTTCACAAACAGTACCGGGGCTCCTTAGGGAGACGCACTGGGCCTCACGAGACCTTTCTCCAAAAGGTCCTGCAACTAGGACTTGAGCTCTCACAGCTCAAGCGGTGCCATCCTGTATGGCGCGGTGGAGATGGGGCTGGTCCCTGGTACTAGTGAGATCTCAAACTTGATCTCACGCTCGGGTGGTAGTCCTGGTAACTCGTCTGGAAACACGTCAGGGCACTCTCTGACCACCGGGATACTCTGGAAGTCTGCCACAGGGCTGGGCTCTGCCACCACACAAGCTAGGAAGCCCTCACACCCCTGGCTCAAAAGTCTCGCCGCCCGAAGTGCCGAAATGCACCTGAAACCTCCGTCCACTGGCTGTCCGTGAAACTCGAAAGAAGGCAACTCCGGAATGGAGAAGACGATCTTCCTCTCAAAACAGTCCACCAAGGCGTGGTAAGCGGACAGCCAATCCATCCCCAGAATCACTCCAAAGTCCTCCATCTGTAACATAATCAGGTCAGCTGGCAGGCTATGTCCCCCGACGCTGACCTTGCAATCCGTGTTTCCTCAGCTACAAACAGCTAACCACTCGGACCTCTGATTACGAACGGATTCTCTAACAGTGTATAATCCCAGTCCAAACTAACTGCGAAACTGGCTGCGACAAACGAGTACGCAGCACCGGAATCAAAAAGCGTGTAAACGAGTCTGCCGGAAACTGAAACTATACCTGCCACCACCGATCCCGAAGCTCTGGCATCCCTTTGTGTCAGTGCGTTGATACGCCCTTCAGATCTAGGTGCAGACGAAGCACCCACACTCTGCGTCGGACGAGTAGGTACTGGCCAGTACCCTCCTCGTGACTGTTGTCCTCCTCCTCACGCCTGGGAACCGTGGCCTCCTGCGCATCCTCCAGTGCTCTGCCTGGGAAGTATCTGCTGACCTCCTGCCCTAGACGGGCAGTGCCTCCTGATGTGGCCCGGCTGGCCACACTGGTAATAGAGGGGAACCCGACTCCCGCCCTCCGTGGGTCCCTGCTGTCGGCTGGGCGGGGGTCCGGTGCTGGCGACTGACCCCTGTCGAGGGCCCCCAAAGGCCACTGATGGCCCTGTAAAACGTGAAGGCTCTCCTGCGGACGCCACGTGTCTCCTCTCTCGCCGGCCCTGTGAAAAGTCTGGCTGAAAGGGCCTCTTCCGCCCGCCGTCAGTGTCTCGCGCGGATGGGTTGGTCTCCTCGTAAGTCATAGCTGCCTCCACCACCCTCAAAAACGTAGGCAGCTTCAGGGGTTTGACATACCCCCGAATCGTAGGCCGGAGCCCCTCGGTGAACCTCCAAAGGCGCTCCTCCTCAGTAGCTACCGCTGTCGCTGCAAAGTGGGACAGCTCCAGGAAACGCGTGCGGTATGCGCTCACGGTCATCTTCCCTTGGCGAAGTGTGGAACTCCCGCCTCCTCTGGTCCTGCCACGTCTGGGGAAAGTACTGCTCGCAGAAGAGGGTGACGAACTCGTCCCACGTCGGCTCGTCCCTCTCCTGTCCCCGGACCTCCCTCCACCACCTGTGTGCCGCACTCTCCAGCTGGTACGTGGCAAAGGCCACGCGGCACTCCACTGGGGGGCAAAGGGTGTCGAAGATCTTCTCTAGCTGCTCAAGCCAGTCCTCTACCTCGGTCGGGTCCTCATCCCCCTTGAAGGAGGGGGGCTTCAGCTTCCGGAACTGCCCGAAGAGCTCGGAGTGGCGCTGCAGTGGGGATGCTGGTCCACCCCCAGGAAACGGTGCCTCGTGCACAGAAGTATCGGAGGAAGGTGGGGGCTGCGGCGGCCCATCCCCTCCCCCGTGTCCAGCGCCGCGTCCGTCGAGTGGTCTCACAGAGGACTCCCCCTCCGCAGCCCCAGGGTGAGGCGCTCGGGGCGGTGGGTGGAGCTCCTCTCGTACAATGTCTCGTATCAGCCGGGCCAGGTCCTAGGCCTGGACGCTCGGGAGTAGTGGCTGGTCCACTGGGGTGTCGGCAACGGCACGCCCACCTCGCCGACCTCGTCCTCGGCCGTACCCGCGGCCCGCCTCACTGGTCCCACAACGAGGCATCTCCTGCAAGGAGACGAGAAACAAAACAGAACACGTCACTACGGAACGATACCGAACGGAAATGTCTAAGAGCTCATGTAAAAAGATATGTTGTGGTGGCTACTCTAGTTATAGACATGTGAATTGGTTATTTTCTAGTCAGTTGATTCACTTCTCGGGACAACCTTGCTCTGATACCATCTTGTAACGACCCGATTCCCCAGTCCCTACGAGACACGAGAACCGGACTGACTCGACTAATCCCAAGACCTAGTCGTCCAACGAGGAAGTAACCAAAAGAGCAGTAAAATAAACCACATTCAGCATGAATATAACTAAAAGTAAGGAAATACAGCAATAAGGAAAGAAACCACTACAGTATATACCACCACAATAGTAGAACAACATTCATAACATAATATGAACCGCAGATAAAGAAAAGTACAGCAGAAACAAGAACTACTCACTATAACGGAACAAAAAGAGGTACAAGAAAATAGTGGTAACTCTACTGGACCCTACTTGGCCCAATGTCCTCTGCAGCCGCTGACCCTGGTTGCTCAACATCTGATCCTGAAAGGTAACGAGTGTAACACGTCAGCAAAACGTTGAGTAGAGTGGCAGCTAAACTAAAGAAACAGTAAAGTGTACAGTAGCTGTTTAATTTTCTTTCTTCCTTTATTTACGTCTTTCTATTGTTTCACAATTTATCTATTTCTCAGATCCTTCACTTGATCTCGAATGTTCCTCGTGGGAACGATCTTGATTGCAGTCTTTTCCGAACAGTAGAAGTAGCACGTGGTGCTCTCCTGGCCGGGAGAGTCCCCCGTGGTGATCCTACCCTCAGTCAACCACCCCAAGGTCACTGACAGACGTAACGGTGACTACGGCACGCACGGTAAACGCACGGGTAGCTAACCCGCACTGGCACGCGGTCAGTCGTTTCCGTTAACAGGTGTGCCCAAAGCACAGCACGGAACCAGTACAGGGCAGAGCCCTCTCAGTAACAGGGGTCCAACCCCTCCACAGTAACCAAACAGGGGCCTTGCCCCTCCACAGTCTGCGCACCCTCGCCTGACTACCCTGGTTTGCCCCAGTGGGCCTAACAAGTCGGTGTGGGAGGCTAGCAGAACCCCGGGGTCCGTGGGGTAGCTAGTACCTCCCTACACTAGTAGCTCTCCTCGGTACTACGTACACGAGGGCCAGCATGTCGGTACAGAGTGGCCAGTCCTAACCCTGGGTCCCTGGGGAAGCTGGCTCCGCTCTGCACTAAACAGGGGGTACAGTCGCTCTCTTTGGTACTCCGTACTCAAGGGCCAGCTCACTTCCCCAATTCTATTCCATTCACTTTCCAGGAGTTCTACTCCTAATTCCCCGTAGGGTTCCAGCTCTTTAACTCAGAACATTCCAGTTTCACCATTCCAGTTTCACGTTCATACATCCCATATTCTTAATCATGTTCATTTATTCATAACAGGCAGCTATTATTTCCTTTCCACATTTTCCAAGACTGCAGTATTCATACATTCCACTAGTTTTCCCGTCCTAGGATTCATGCCATATCCTAGGATCTATCGTACAATCTAGTTTTCCAGCCCTAGGATTCATGCAACACCCTAGGAATCTACCATTCAATCTATTTCTCATTCCTAGGATTCATGCAATGTCCTAGGTTCTATTTATGGTTTCATAATTTAACATATTATACTTAAAGCCACTCTACCGGTTACAACAGGAGAACTGGGGGCGCGGTCGGGAATCCCGCGTGCCTCCGCAACCCCCGAGACTGCAACGGAACGGGGTCCTATCACAAGGATCAAACACAAGGAACTTCTCAAAATAGTATACAGCTACTGTAGACAGGTAGAGGATGTAATTCCGAAAAGAACGCAACTTGAAACGCGAAAAACAGAGCCCGAACGGGCCCGAAATAGGTCAAAAACGACGAAATAGTGCAAAATCAGACGTCTGGAACTTCTTCCAGACGTCTTAAAAAGTGGATCAGGGAATTACCTCACTCTGCGTGGGCTCTCAGATGTCCAGAAGCCTGCAGGGGCGTCTGGCCTAGTTCCTAGACGTCCGATGGTCACCTAGGACGTCTGGAAGTCGTTCCCGCCGTCTGGCACTACAGCCAGACGTCTGATTTGCGTTGGATGCGAATCTTCGACCCTGCGCGTACCCATTTCCTCTCTCTCTTAGTACGGTCAATCGAAGGGAAGGAAGAAGACGGAAAAACGCACCTTTTAGACGTCTGGACAATCTTCCAGACGTCGTTCCCGTCGTCTGGCTAGAAGCACAGACGTCTGATTCTTGAAAATTTTCCAGAACCAGGGCGCCACTCGCCCTCCGCTCGCGACGCCCGGCCACGCTGCGAGTGCTCCGCCTACTGCTCGAGCCGCAGCAGTCCTCCCGCGTCGCTCCGCACCCGCTGCGCCCCCCGCCGGCTGGCCCTAGCAGCCCCGGCGAGCTCGCCCTCACGGCCAAGTGCCTCTCCCATGCGTAGCACCTCCTCCCACGCTCACCGTGGCTGTCGCTGCCACTGCACCCTCGCGCTCGCTCTCGCACTCGCTCTTGCGCACTGGCTGAAGGAGAAGAGGAAGGAGGCGGAGGTGACGGGAGTGAGGGAGAGGCGTGGCCCTTTTAAGGCCGCGCGAGGAGGAGAGAGAGAACGCGGCAGAGGCGTCTGCGGCCGCAGGAGAGAGGGAAAAAGAGGGAGAGAGAGAGAAAACGTAGGTCTGCGCGCTCAGGCGTGCATACGAACAGTAGCGTGCCAAAATAACCGATTTCCAGGCGTCTGGAAATGATCCCAGACGTCTGGTCCGACGTCTGTAAGTGATTCCAGACGTTTGGTACGATGTCTGGGCCACCTCCCAGATGTCTTAAAAGACGTCTGGAGCGCCCGTTCGTAACAATAGGTCTCATTCTTCCTGCTAGATTAGATTTTACTGCTTTCTATGTAGCTTAAATGCTTTCTAGGTAGTTAGAAGTAGTGTTAGGTACTGTAGATCAGAATCCAACTCATGAATAGTCTAGATTAGGAGTAGAATAGAGTAGATCCGATTTCTCCCTCTTCAATCAATTCAGATCGGAGAGGTGTTTTCATGCAAGCATCTCGATTCATACAGCTTCCTCATCGCCACATGATTCGCATTCTACTGATTTCCTCATGTTTTAATCCATAATCCACTCCATTCGCTCGAGCATGTCTAAATCTAGAATTCTCAGAATTCATGATCTAGATAGCACTCACAATCACTTGGGGGTCTTCCCACTCACTCCATATGATCACAAGGACCCTTGATCTCATTTTGATTGACTTGATTCGCTCGATTGTTTTAGATTTGTGTTTCATGCTCAATCTTGCGATTTGAAGTCAACTTGATTTGAAATGGATTTAATTGAGAAAACTGAGTTTTTATTCACTTAATTGGGTGCAATGCAATGATTCTAAGATATTTCAAGTGGATTTTTACATTTAGATTAGCATAAGCCCAATTTGAGTAGCATTTTGGGTAGTTTAGCCAAGGAATCTTAGATTCACTGATATGAAGCTTAATAATGACCCATCTGGCTTTTTTTAGGATTGCCTGAGGTCCTAAACACTAAATGATAGTGTTTAGGAACTCTTGGTGATTAGATCATCTGGGTGAATCCAAATCAGGGCAACATGTTGATCTTAAAAAAGAATAACTTCAATCTGATTTCTAAGGCTTGAAGGAATTTTTAACGACTTTTATGGAGGTTTTGATTCATGTTGAAAATGAATTTGATGCTTAGTTTGATCTAGAGGTAATGGTCAAACTAGAGTAATTGAGATTTTGGAACATGAGATCTGGATTTTGAGAGTCTTCTAGTAGTTTTTACTCCCTGCCTTTAAGTAAATTAATGAAGAATTTGGATTGTCTGAAATTGGTTTCCTTTAATATGATTTCCCAAATCTTACGATGACTTTCAAAGATTTTAAAGCATGCCTATTAGGTCTGATTTCAGCAAGCACAAAAGCAGCAGAATTTAGCTGCTAGGTTTGACATCAAAGGAATAGTAGTAGCTGCTTATTTAATGTAGCTACGGCTACTAGATAGAGTTCCAGCTGCTGAAAATGAAGTAGTTCAACATCTAAGCAGTAGTTGGAGCTCTACTATATCATCATGGCATCAGTAGGTTTGAACAAGCTGATTAATGGGAAATTTGGGTTGAACTTGGGGATTTAAAGAAGCTGACTTGTTGTATAATGTTAGAGAGTCCTCTACAAGCATTCATATTCAGATTTAGGATTTAATTTGATTTGAAATGCTTGTTGATGCTACTTGATTTCAGTGTCAGCTACTTGTAATTGTCTAAACTGTCCAAATGGTAAATTTGATGAAATCAAAGTTGTAAATCATGTTTTAATGATCAATCATGTTGCATGATGTTGTTTGAGTGTTTTCAAGCCCTTACACTTCAATTCAGACCTCAGAATCAATTTTTCAAGGCTTAGGTTCTTTGTTTCCATACCCCTTGAAGCCTTGCTTGTGCCAACTTGTAAAAATAGAAAAACCTACAAAAAATTGTAAATAAATAAAACAAATATATCTTGAGTGAGATCAGGTATTTTTCTAAGTGTGTGTGAAGCTTCAAATTATTCCAAACTCCCGAGATGGTAGAAGATACCACCTAACGGCTCGATCTCCTCTAAAACTCAATAAAAGAACTTAAACTCAAAAACACAAAAAGAAACGATCCTTCTACCATCTCACCTTTTCTCTCTCTTCTCCTATCTCTACTATATATATGAATACCATAAAAATCTGAAAAAGATAAAAATTTCATAAAAATACCATGTATATAATACTTATACTTGTAAATATAACAAAACAATAAGTTATATGTAAATATTGTAATATACGAAAATAATGTACATAAATAACTTATAATTATATTATATATATTTAAATAAGTATTTAGGATAAGTTATTGTATATATAACTTTATTATATCATTATATATTAACTTATAGTAAATTATATGTATTTAAATTAAGATAATTATAAATAAGTAGTTAAAACCTATATACTAGTATCTGTTACTCTACATACATATTAAAGTAATTATTATATAACTATTTATACCTGTATATTTATTATAGATAATTAGATTATTAAGTTAATTAAGTAAATTATTAAGTTAAAATAAAATAAATTAGTAAATAAACTTATTACTGAAGTAATTTATATTGTAAACTTAAATATATTAATTTTAAATATTTTCATCATATTTATAATATATTTATATTTTATAATAATATTTATAAGTAAATTACATGTATATCTAGTAAAAGCATGTAAATAAATATATAGAAATTAAATTAAATGTTCTCAAAGAAAATCAAAATGTATAATAAATACCTTATTATGTTAATTAACTAATTATAAGGTCAATTGACTTATCAATTCATTAATTTGTACATTAATTAAGTAATTAAATCCTAAATTAACGTGTACATATCAGTAACTTTAAGTAATTTTTATATATAACTAAATAACTTATTTTTATAAATTAATTACATAATTAAGTAGCCCTATATAAGGGCTTTCTAATGATATAATTTAATTAAAATTTGGATTACATTAGGGTGCTCAAATAGAGGCCCAAAATATCCAATTCAAAATGCTGTTGCGCACCTTAATCAGGCGCAAGTTTAGTGCCACATTATGGCTTTCGAAGCTCTCGCGTATGCATATAAGTCCCAACGCATGAGACCCTCCCAGTCTTCAGTGCTGGGCACACATACATGAGCATACATTTGATCCTCGATTCGCATGCATGCCCGCAGCCATGTGCATGTGTGAGTGTGGGTGGCTGCGAGTCATGGGCCTATTGGGCCTCTAATTGGATGAAAATATACCTAATATAAAATTAGGGCCTAGGGTTAGTAGTGGTCTGGTCTAAGCCCTAGGGGTGCTATGTATCCCACGAAAAGCCTTGGGTCCGCCTGTTTGTCGCGCTTTTGTGCAGTTTGTTAAAAGATAATATCGCGTTGTAATATAGCCGCTAAAGCATTCAAAACAAATAAAGATTTTTATTACTCGAAAACCGGAGTATCCGAGGTCGAACACAGGGAGCAATCTCAGTACTTTGTAAAACCCAAGAATACAACTGTTACATGCAAATATAATTGATTCAAAGAGTTTTTAGAAAAAGTAGAATTAGACGTCTGATTTATGTATCAGACGTCTTAAATGTGATCTTTCTTTCTTTCTTCCTTCTTCTCCTTTATGCTTCTGTATCTTTCCTTCTGCTTTGCCTTTCTGATCTCTTTGCAATCTTCCTTTATCCTTCTTCTTCTTCTCTGCGAAGACTTCTAATCTTTCTGCTTTCCTTCTCCTACGAAGGCTTCTTTCTTCTTCTTCTGTCTTCTTCTTTGGCTTGCTTTTCCTTCTCCTGCAGCGGCCAAGTCCCTCTCCTGCGATCAGCCTGCCTGCACAGGAGCAAAACCTAACCCTTCTCCCTCTACCTGCGCGTCTCTCTCTCTCAAGCAATTCACTCGGAGCTGCTCCCCCAGAGCCACAGGCATTAATCGGGTCGGATCGTACCCGGGACCAGGCGCACCTGAAGGTGGTGTGATGCGCGAGGAGTGCGTAGGTCTAGGTCGGGTCGGATCCGCCAAGTCCGCGTGGTCAGGTCGCAGATGAGGCGGGTGTGGGGTCAGTGAGGGACCTCACCCCTGTGCTTTCGAGGCAGTAAAGCTATATCACAAAAACTCTTTATACCATACCTGTGCCTTGAGATTCCACGATGTGGGACTAATGGTTTCGTCCTTCCCTCACGCGCGCCCGCAAACTCTCGTGTGCAATTGCCCACGCTGAAGGCCCTGCTGGTGCTCCTTGCTGAACTCAGTCACCTCGCGACACTTGCGAGAGCCTGCTGCACCTGCCGCCTGGGAAGCCTGACGCTTGCTGCTGCTTCAAGCTTCCTGCTGCTTCGGCTGTTAATGGCGGCCGGGGCGTTCACCTGAGATTCCACAGAACGGCCTATTGGCCCAATCAGAATAGCTGGAAACCTTCGCCGTAGCACAGCGAAGGCGATGGGTGATGCTGCAGGTTGTCGGTAGGCCTAAGCGTGCGCGCCTAGGTCAACCTGTGGCCGGAGATGGTGGGTTGTTCGGGGGGTGGTTATGGAGGTCTGGAGTGGCAGTTGTGGGGTGGAGCGAGTTCCTGGTGGTGAGGCGGAGCTCCCGAGGTGGTTGGCGAGTCGTGTGGAGTGGCGGAGTGGTGTGGGCGGCTCGCCGGAGTGCGGTCGGAGGCGAGGAAGATGAAGGCGGTTAGGTACTGTCGAGGGGTAATCAAGTAAAATAGTTGGGGGAAAAGAGAGAGGAGAGGGTGGAGAACGTATCTGGGGTTGTCTGGAGGGAAGGGAGGCGGCGGAGAGGACGGCTCGTAACTGCCGTCGTCAGGGAAGAAAGACCCTGAGGGAGGAAGCGGCGACAAAGACGAGGTCAGAAGCGCGCGCGCGGGGTACAGCGCGACGCGGGAGGAAGCGGCGGAGAGGACTCTGCTGCTGGTATGGCAGCAGAGCGACAAGAAGGAGGGAAGGAGATCGCCGGAGCTTGTGGGTCGTTTGGCCGGAGATGGGAGAGGGAGGAATTTGGAAGGGATCTCTGTCAAAATCAAGCTTAGCCTCTTCAGCCGGAGTTGTGGGTTCTTATATAGGCGCTGGACTGGGTGTGCAGGGCGTGAAGGGCACGTAATTGCCTAAGGTTGGTCGCCGGAGATGGAAAGGAGTTAGGATACCCAAATCTCTCGTGTGTTCGCACGAGAGATTGAGTTCACACCAGCGATTGTAATTGACTTTATAAGGAAGGGAATTCCTCAGAGAATCCTCCTTCCATTTCTGGGAGGGAATCTCTGAGGGATTAGAGAGCAATCCTTCTCCGAACCTCGCCGGAGCTCGGTTCTGCCCTAGCAATGGTGGCAGGACCGGTTTGCAAAGGAGGCGAAGAACCTAGGGGGTTCTCTGCAACGGTATTCAAAAGATAGGGACCAATTTGTGATTTGGGTGTACTAAATTGCAAAGTAGGTCAAGATGACCTCTCCTTAGGTCCAAATTTTGGTACAAACCTAATTTTGACCTAAGGAATCCAATGGTGAAGTTGGATTTTAGGTTTGACCTCGTTTGACTGGACATTTTGCGTAAAAACCCAAATTAGGTTAATTGAAGAGCTAGGACCCTAATCTAGGTCAAACTAGGTTCCAAAGGCCAAATTAAGTGTTCTAAACCCTAGAGTATGTTTTTACATGATTTGTAGAGGGTTTACTTGCTTTTTTGTTCTGATCGGAACCTTGTTAATTTAAGCGGGTCTGTTTTAGGGTTACCAAGTGTCATTTAGTTCTTAGATTGCACATGAACCCATTTCTGATTGACTCAACCCACTTTTTATCTCATTTATACCATTTGACCTCTGTTTTGCCTCTGAGAAATCCCGTTTACGTACTGCAATGGTAAAATTGCAGTTTTAACCTTTATTTCATGTTTTCTTCTCAGAGCACTTATTCCTTCAGTTAGGCCTTCTTCTAGGTTATGTAGGAGCTTTTATCTTCTTTATTGGGTCAAAATGAGCTAGTTATGGCTCATGATGAGGCTCTCATCATACCCCCATGCCTAGCTTTTGCTAGTCCCTTAGCAAAATTTGAAAGTTTTAACTTCCGTTCTAGACCCTGAATATCTATCAACAATGATAAGTGCTTCTCCTTTTCTTTTGTGATTAGGTAGGAATGCTGATAATAGGCCTAGAGGTACTCAAGTACCAACCAAAATCCAGACCTGTTCCGCTTTAGCCTCAGTCCTTCGCAAAGGTTTCTACGACCCACAGAAACTAACCTAGGGTTTGTTGGACTCCGCGGTTAAAGCACCCGTGCTTGAGATATTTTTAGCCTAAGTTCAGTTTGCAGTGCGTTTTTTTTGTAAGAGAGAGATAGAAGATTTATTTGTTTGGAGAGCTTTTCTCTCTCTTTTCTTTTTATTTCTATCTTCGGATTAGCTTCTCAACACGGTCAGTATCGGATTCCTCGTCCCCATCATCAATCCTCAAGGGTCCCTGGCTTTCGAGATTTCGAGATAATCCCGCCCATGGCAACCCCCGGAACCCTGGCTTTCGAGATTTCGAGATAATCCCGCCCATGGCGTTCCGTGCCCGAATCCAGACCCTGGCGATCGACATTTCGTGATAATGCCGCCCATGGTATCTGAACCAGTAGAGTGCTTACATGCCCCCGGTGGGATATTTAAATATCCCAAGAGACAAGCACCGAGGAGACGATATGTTGTTACGCATCTTCAAGGGGAATTTCCCGCCTCTCCGCGCTGGGAACTCGTCCAAATCAATTTGTGTTGATTGACCGCTCCTAATCTAGGTGACTTTTTCAGAACATTAAACGCTTTTCGCGTGATTTGGATGTTTATGCGCACTGAACCAGACTGTGTGTGAATTTGGGTGCTTAGGTTACCGAATCCCGCAAACCGGAGGTCAGTTAATGAGGCCGAATACTTCCTAAGCCTTAAACCTAATACTCAAGCTTCGCATTTTCCTCAACCTCTTGAGGATTATCCAGATTTTAATGGATACGTGAATTTTTAAGCTAAAGGTACCAGCCCAAAAAGCCTAAGACCAGCGTTCCCGCTAATCTCTTGTTATATCTCCGTGGCACTTTTCTTTTCTTTTTCTTGATTCGGTCTAGAACTTCAGTTAACCCCTTAATCTTTTACTAATGACTATTTCTTTTCATTTTGTGCTCCTTTTTGTCATTTTTTCTTCTTTTCCTCCTCTCATTTGTATGACCTTGAATTGTTCCTCCCCTCTATCAAGTCTTTTTTTTTTTTTTATGTGAAACCCTTTCTTGATATGAATTTTCTGACATTTTGCACTTTCATACCCCCCCATGCCTAAGATTTGCAATGTCCCCATTGTAAATTAGGTGGGTTCGAATTCAGCTTAGTTCATGTATTAGGACAGGTGTGTGGTGAGTGAATGGGTCGAAGCGACTTGTTGCGAACGATTTCTAATCTCGGGTAGGTATACCTGAGGTGAAGTCGGCTGTTCTAATGGATGAACCCTAAAGTGCAATATGAGTTCCGCATAGAGATGTCAGAAACGGTTTCAGGTTTTTCAAAGAATGACGGGTTGCCTCCCGTTAAGCGCTGAGTTTTACACCATCGGCTGGGCGCAATGAGCTCAAGAGGAATGGAGGGTAAAGGATGACTCAGTCAAATCTATATCGGTCATGTCAATGAACGGCTTGAGTCTCTGCCCGTTCACGACAAAGGGTTCAGAATCGTGGCTGAGTAGGCTGATTTCAATAGCTCCATTTTCGAAGATTTGGCGGACTAGGTAGGGTCCGACCCACTTGGATCTTAGCTTTCCTGGGAATGGTTTGAGTCGAGCATCAAAGAGTAAAACTTTTTGACCAGGATGAAAGACCTTTCTAGAAATGTGTTTGTCGTGAAAAGCTTTAACCCGTTCTTTGTAAATTCGCGAGTTCTCATATGCGTCGTGGCGTAATTCATCGATCTCGCTCATTTGAAATCTTCTGTGGGTTCCAGCCTTAGAAAGGTCGAGATTACAGGTCCGTACTGCCCAATAGGCTTTATGCTCCAATTCGACGGGGAGGTGACATGCCTTCCCGTACACTAGTCTGAAGGGAGACATTCCTAATTGGGTCTTGTGGGTGGTCCTATAGGCCCACAATGCTTCCGGAAGCCGAGAAGACCAATCTTTTCTATCAGGTCGAACAGTAACCTGAAGGATCTTCTTGATCTCTCGGTTAGATAGCTCAGCTAGACCATTAGTTTGGGGGTGGTAAGGAGTAGAGATTCGGTGTGACACCCCGTATTTGGTCATCAGTGATTTGAACTGAGCGTTCGTAAAATGGGTCCCTCCGTCGAAAATTATAGCACGCGGAATCCCGAACCTTGAGAAAATGTTTTGATGGAGGAATTTTATAACGACTTTATGATTGTTGGTTCGGGTCGGAATGGCTTCTATCCACTTGGACACATAGTCAACTGCGAGTAAGATGTATTCGAAGCCATCCGAGTTCGGAAAGGGTCCCATGAAATCAATCCCCCAAATATCGAAAATTTCGCATACCAAGATCAGCTGTAGAGGCATCATGTCTCTATGGCTCATGTTGCCCAGAGTCTGGCAACGGGAACATACCTTACAGTGATCGTATGCATCCTTGAAAATTGTGGGCCAGTAGAAGCCACACTGGAGGACTTTCGATGCGGTTTTATGTCCAGAAAATGTCCACCGCATGCCTGGTCATGGCAGAATGAGAGTATGTCTTTGATTTCCACTTCCGTGACGCACCGTCGGATTATCTGATCAGCACCAATGCGGAAAAGATACGGGTCTTCCCATAGGTAATACTTGGCATCGGAACGCAATTTGTCCTTTTTGGCCTTCGACCAATCAGGCGGAATCTGATGTGATGCCAGGTAATTAACAATATCGACGAACCATGGAAGACTTGTACTGATAGTCAGGAGGTGCTCATCAGGGAAATGTTCTGTAATAGGTCCGGAAGGATCAATAATTTCAGAAGGAAGGCGTGACAAGTGATCAGCTACCGCATTGTGCTTTCCCGCCTTGTCGCGAATCTCGAGGTCAAATTCTTGCAATAGCAAGATCCAGCGGATTAGTCGAGGTTTCGCGTCCTTCTTGGCAAGGAGATGCCTTACAGCTGTGTGATCCGAGTATACGATAATACGGGAACCCAGAAGGTATGATCTGAATTTTTCCAGGGCAAATACTACGGCCAGCAGCTCTTTCTCAGTAACCGTATAGTTACGCTGAGCCTCATCCAGTGTTTTGCTGGCGTAGTAAATGACCACAGGTATCCCGTCAATTTTCTGCCCCAAAACCGCTCCTACAGCAAAGTCAGATGCATCGCACATGATCTCAAAGGGTTGAGACCAATCAGGGGACTGTAGGATTGGGGCTTGGGTGACTCGGTCACGTAGGATCTCAAATGCTTGAGTGCATTCCTTGGAAATTTCGAAAGGCACATCCTTGGAGAGAAGATTGGTTAGGGGGCGCGCGATCTTGGAGAAATCAGGGATGAATCGACGGTAGAAACCGACGTGCCCCAAAAAAGATCGGATGTCCTTAATCGAGCTAGGCATAGGGAGCTTGGAAATCAGGTTAACCTTAGCTCGATCCACTTGGATGCCTTTCTCTGAGATTAAATGTCCCAGGACAATTCCCTCAGGCACCATGAAATGGCTCTTTTCCCAGGAAAGAACCAAATTCACCTCAATGCACCGCCTGAGTATATGGACCAAGTGTTGGAGGCAATCGTCAAATGATTGTCCAAAAACTGAAAAGTCATCCATGAAGACTTCCAGATAATCACCTACCATATCTGAGAATATGGCAAGCATGCACCGCTGAAAAGTTGCAGGTGCATTGCAGAGACCGAACGGCATCCTTCGGAACGCATACGTCCCGAAGGGGCAGGTGAATGTGGTCTTTTCTTGGTCCTCTGGATGGATTGCCACCTGATTGTAACCGGAGTACCCATCAAGAAAGCAGAAGAATTTATTTCCCGCTAGTTTCTCGAGGATCTGATCAGTAAATGGTAGTGGGAAATGATCCTTCTTCGTGGAGGAATTTAGTCTTCTGTAATCAATGCAGACTCTCCACGAATTAGCTATTCGGGTAGGAATGACTTCCCCGGTTTCAGTCATGATGATGGTAAGTCCTGCCTTCTTAGGTACCACTTGTGTTGGACTCACCCAACGACTGTCGGAGATCGGGTAGATGATCCCTGCATCTAACCACTTAATGATCTCCTTTCTCACGACCTCCTGTAGGTTAGGGTTTAGGTGCCTTTGCATTTCTCTTGAAGGTCGTGAGCCTTCTTCCGTGTAGATTCGATGTGTGCAGTATGAAGGGCTTATACCAGTTAAATCATCTAGAGTCCATCCAATGGCTCTACGATGTTGTTGGAGAATAGAAATCAAACGGAGTTCCTGGTCAGGTGTGAGTCGAGAATTGATAATCACAGGAAACGTCTGATTTGAATCCAAAAAGACGTATTTTAGATGTTCAGGAAGGGGCTTGAGTTCCGTGACAGGATTGTCAGCAGCAGCGGGTGGTTCGGGGTTTGTATCGGGAGCAATGGTAGGAGTCATAGGTGTGTCTAGATCATGTCCGCACTCCTCTGTTAGCGGTTTTTGATTCTCTAGTGGTTGATCAGGAATAATCAGGTTGTCCTCTATATGCAGTTCATCAACCATGGCTTCGACATCACAAATTTCCTCTATCACCCCGCAATTAATCCCTTGATGGGCCTTGAAAATGTCAATCTTCAGATTTTGATTCCCAAATTTTAATTCTATCTGGCCCTCTTCGCAGTTTATATTGGCCCTAGCAGTGGCCAAAAAGGGTCTCCCTAATATGATTGGTGTGTCCCTTGGGTTCTTAGGTGCATCCATGTCCAGTACTACGAAGTCCACTGGGAAATAAAAATCTCGTACCCTAACAATGACATCCTCGAGTATTCCTTTGGGTGACTTGATGGATCGATCGGCTAACTGCAATGTCACCTCAGTGGGTTTAAGTTTAGATTCTTCAAGGTGGTCAAGGAGGGATGTAGGTATTAAATTTATGGAGGCACCTAGGTCTAGTAGGGCTCTATCAAGTTGGGTTTCACCAATTTTACAAGAAATCAAGGGAGTTCCTGGGTCTTTAGCCTTAGGTGGGAGTTTGCTCAAGATGACAGAGTTGGCTTGCTCTGATAGTACGATTGGGTTCCCATCCTTGGTTCGCGGCTTACGTTTAGGTGTACATATGTCTTTCAAGAACCTTGCGTAAGCCAGTATGTGGTGGATTGCATCCATCAACGGGATGTTTATCTGGACCTGTTCAAAGAGCTTCACCAGACCCTCCTCAGGAGCCATAGGTTTGGTTGTCCTTTTTCCTTTGGTCAAGGCCTCAGGAAATGGGATCCTAGCTGGTTCCTCTAGGATAGGTCCAGGTTCTTGATCTGGGACAGTAGTATCTTGGATGACTACCCTAGGGTCTTGGCGATTATCAGGCTTGGAGTGGTTCGGATAGTGTGGGTCTTGTGTTGTTTTACCACTGCGTGTTGTTACAGAGTTTAATCCGGCCTGACTTTGGTTTGGGTTAGGTAGGAGGGGTGGCTGCTGCTGCAATCCTGCATAAGATGTTGACGCCTCCATCCCGTCTGGTGATGGAGTAGCAGGGGCCTGATAAATCAAATGTGCGTGGCCTGGATTTGGATTCATAACGCGCCTCTGGGTCGGCACGTTATTTGGGTTGGGCAGAGGTTGCGAAGGAAGAGTGCCAGGTTGGCGGGAATTTGCCATCTGGGCCAGTTGGTTGCGAACCTCTGTGATCTCGTCCTTGTGCTATTTTTGCATTGCCTCATTCGTCTTTTGAATGTCAGCCAGTGTTTGAAGGATAAGAGTCAGTTGATCCTGATTTTGCCCGGATTGGTAGGTGGGATTGGGCCGAGGCTGAGGCGGCTGATATGGACGAGGAGCTTGTGGGTGGGGTTGATATGGTGGTTTTTGAGAATTTCCTGCCCACTGAAAGTTAGGATGATTTCGCCATCCAGGGTTGTAGGTATTGGAGTATGGGTCATTCTGGATGGCGTTGAGGTCCTCGCAGTTCTGAGGAACCTCAGGAAAGTCAGAATACGAGGGTTCAGAGTTCCCCCAACTCGAATAGAAGGGATCAGAGGTCACTCCGGTCCGAGAGGTAGACGGGGGTGGATATGGGTCCATCCCCTTGGCAGGTTGGTGATAGATGTTTTGCACTGTTTCCCTTGCCATAGGAGGTCGTGTAAAAGAATTTTGTGCAGAGGTGGCTTGCTGCAAATGTCGAGTTAGCTCGTCCACCTTCTTTTCTATGATAGAGACCTTGTCCAACCGACTGGCCATCAGTTCCAGGTCGACAGAAGTGGACAGGTCCTGCGTCTCATGTGTCCCTCTTAGATTCGTCGATGCGCAGGCATTCGTCCTGTCGAATAAGCCCAAGGAGTCATTGTTTATGGAGTTCTCTCACATGTTTTCGAGAATCTCCCATACCGTGTCCTCGTGTTGGCCCATGATGTTTCCTCCACATGTTGCATTGACGAATAGACGAATATCCTCACGGAGACCCTGGTAAAAAGACTGGACTTGTTCCCACTTAGGAACTCCGTGATGGGGGCACTTTCGCATGAGATCTAGGAATCGATCCCAAGCTTCATGAAGAGGTTCTCCCGGTTGTTGAGTGAAACGAGTGATCTGGTGGCGCAAGGCATTTGTCCGGCCAACAGGGAAGAATTTTTTCAAAAATTCGGACTGTAATTCCTCCCATGTGTTGATCGGGCGGGTCTGAGTCTGATACCAGTGTGCAGCCTTGTCCAAGAGGGAGAACGAAAACATTTTCATGAGTAGGATATCCCGATTTTGTACATCTAACCCGAAGGTCTGGGCCAAATGCTTGAGTTGTTTAATGTGTTGGAATGGATCCTCAGAGTTAAGCCCATGGAACTTCGGTATGGCATGAATCATATTGGGCTTCAGATCAGAATCGGGTCCTCCAATTGGGATTCGTACTCGGGGTTCGATTGCCACCGCAGCAGGATTATAGTGATCTCGCATCATAGGTCGCTGCGGTGGGTTTACAAAGTTCTGAAAGAGATCGTTCAAGCGTTGAAGTTGGTGTTCAAGGTTATTCTCCTCTTCAATGGGTTGTGCCATGATGGGAGAAGAAGGGGAATCAGGGTTTGAGTCAGATGAAAGATTTATGTGGCGGGGTTGCTGCACAAACAAGGGCGTCGAGGCTTGGCCTCGACGAGAATGAATTTCTAAGGGAGGTCTTAAAGGTGGTCTTAAGGACCTCCTACCGAACATGCACCGAAAGATGTGATGAGATTAGAAGGTGCTGGACCCAATCAAGACACCCAAGAATTGTTGGGTGACTATAGAGGTTCGGGGCAGATGGACCCCTGGATCAGAAGATCGTCCACCTGAGAAATACCTGGGCAGCCAGAGAGGGAGAGTCCCGCAAAGACCCCTACACGGTAGAGCGTCCCCACGGGTTACAGGGTTTCCCCCACCCAACCTCTCTTGTCACTGCGGTTCCAGGTAAACCAGAATGGGGATCTTGACCTCTTAAATCTACTTTTTTTTTATTTTAAGATCAAGGTGCTTAATGTTCCACTTGAACTTTTAAGTATTTTGAGTGCAAAAGTGACTTAATATTAAGGTTGGTTGACCCGAGGGATCAACTTCACCTCTTGTTCCTTTGAGAGCTTTTAGGTCCTTCCTTTTATGGTTCAAATGGATTATCAGCCTGATTTGCTTAGGGTTCCTCTTGTATAAATCTTTTCAAACACGGTTTAGGCACACCTCTTTTTGGAAAGTTTGTTTCTTTGTTTTAGAGAAGATGTGTCTCTAAAAACCCTAGCTTTGCAATCCCTAACTTGGCTCTAGTGGGTCCAATTTAGTTGCCGTAGAAATTAGCACCTAGGGCTCAATCAAGAAAGTTTTAGCCCTAGTTGCCTTAGTTGGATGAACAGATAAAAATATGTTGAAATGAAAATCAGGCAACTTGATGAGTTACTAAATATGAGACAGGTAGCCCTAAGCTGATTTCCCTCCTTTTTTTAGATTGTGAGAGGGTTAAGAGAGAGGACTTATGGAGATTACCTGTTCCTTGGAGAGTCTGTTGTGCAGTTGCTATTCTTTCCTTTTTGTTTTGCTTTCCCTGAATGAACACAGCAAAAGAGAGAAGTCAAGTCGGATATTAGATAGAAAAGTTGTACTCAAAAGTTTTAAAAGTGCCCATTGCTCCCCGACAACGGCGCCAAAATGTTTGTCGCGCTTTTGTGCGGTTTGTTAAAAGATAATATCGCGTTGTAATATAGCCGCTAAAGCGTTCAAAACAAATAAAGATTTTTATTACTCGAAAATCGGAGTATCCGAGGTCGAACACAGGGAGCAATCTCAGTACTTTGTAAAACCCAAGAATACAACTGTTACATGCAAATATAATTGATTCAAAGAGTTTTTAGAAAAAGTAGAATTAGACATCTGATTTATGTATCAGACGTCTTAAATGTGATCTTTCTTTCTTTCTTCCTTCTTCTCCTTTCTGCTTCTGTATCTTTCCTCCTGCTTTGCCTTTCTGATCTCTTTGCAATCTTCCTTTATCCTTCTTCTTCTTCTCTGCGAAGACTTCTAATCTTTCTGCTTTCCTTCTCCTGCGAAGGCTTCTTTCTTCTTCTTCTGTCTTCTTCTTTGGCTTGCTTTTCCTTCTTCTGCAGCGGCCAAGTCCCTCTCCTGCGATCAGCCTGCCTGCACAGGAGCAAAACCTAACCCTTCTCCCTCTACCCGCGCGTCTCTCTCTCTCAAGCAATTCACTCGGAGCTGCTCCCTCAGAGCCACAGGCATTAATCGGGTCGGATCGTACCCGGGACCAGGCGCACCTGAAGGTGGTGTGATGCGCGAGGAGTGCGTAGGTCTAGGTCGGGTCGGATCCGCCAAGTGTGCGTGGTCAGGTCGCGGACGAGGCAGGTGTGGGGTCAGTGAGTGTAACGACCCGGTTCCCGAGTCCCTACGAGACACGAGAACCGAACCGACTCGACTAATCCCAAGACCTAGTCGCCCAACGAGGAAGTAACCAAAAGACAGTAAAATAAACCACATTCAGCATGAATATAACTAACAGTAAGAAAGTACAGCAGTAAGGAAAGAAACTACTACAGTAGGTACCACCACAACAGTAAAACAGCATGTATCATATAACAAGAACTGCAGGTAAAGAAGGTACAGCGGAAACAAAAACTACTCACTAGAACAGAAACAAAAGGGGTACAAAAGCTGTGGTAACTCTACTGGACCCTACTCGGCCCAGCGTCCTCTGCAGCCACCGACCCTGGCTGCTCAACACCTGGTCCTGAAAAAGGTAACGAGTGTAACACGTCAGCAAAACGCTGAGTAGATGATGGTCGACCTGGATAGGTTGTTAATATGATATTTTTATCGTTGAAATGTGTATAGTGGTTAACCTAATTCAGACCTAACCATCTCTTTACAAAATTTTTAACCTGGCCTAATTGATTTTATCTTGTCACTTTTAAGCCCAGGGTCGAACTCAGGGAAGTGGGGTTCAAGTCGAGTTTCTACGTTTTCCTTAAAACGCGTCTCTTCCGTTCGTTTATTCTGTTTTTGGTATTTTTCTTATTTAGGTTTTTTTTTTTCTGGTAATCCTTGTTCTTGAGGCACACCCTCAAAATTGTGTCCTTGGCTTTTAGCCAAAACAGAGTTTCAAAACACGTCTTGCTACTTGCAAGATGGGGTACCTGCAAATCAAAGATTATCTTTTCACTTTTATACCCTTTTTTTTAATCTTTTTACTAAGGAAGCTATCAGATAGAAAGTAAATATAGTAGCTATAGATATATATTTATATGTAGTATATATATAAAGGGGTGGGGGTGGAGGTGACGATGGAGTGTAGCACTATGTCGAGTCAGCCGACGTCTAGAGAGACGCAACCAACACGACTAGGTGCCGCGTGGAGTGTGGATGGAGGATGGATGATGTATGGGACCACGCTTTTTTTTTGTACGCGTGTATCAGGGAATATCAGCAACTGGTGCAGATATCCCCGCGATACAGCGTATAATAAATAACGTGAAAATATATGTACATATATATGTATATAAATGTATAATTATATATGTATAGATATATATAGATATATATATATATATATAGGTGTATATATATATATATATATATATATATATGTATATATGTATATAGCTATGTATATATGTATATAAGTATATATATATAATACTAAATAGATATATATATATATATGTATATAGGTATATATGTATCTATATATATATGTATATATATATATGTGTATAGGTATATATGTATCTAGATATATATGTATATATATATATGTGTATATGTATAAGTATATAGATATGTATATATATATATATGTATATGAGTATGTGTATATATATATATATATATATATATATATATATATATTATATATGTATATGCATATATATATTATATTATATGTATGTATACATAACTATATAGATATACTATGTATATATAAGTATATATATATAGATATATGTATATGTATATATATATATATATATATATATATATATATATATATATATGTATATAAGTTACTATTAGTGTGTGAGTGTGTGTGTGTGAAAGTGTTGGTGTAGATGTCTGTGTGCGTCGGTGTAGTGTGTGAGAAAGTGTTGTGAGAGAGAGTGAGAGAGAGAGAGAGAGAGAATGGGAGAGAGAGAGAGCAGGAGAGAGCTGGCAGGAGCGGAGAGAACGGAGGCAGCCGCACTGCAGGAGGCGAGTTAAGACGTCCGGAGGTGAAGACCGTCGTCTGATGGTCGCGGGCGCGTATTCGCGCAGAGGAGATGAGTCTGCGTCAACCTGCTGCGAGCGCGGAGGCTCGCGACAGAGCGAGGAAGCGGACGCGGGGAAGGCCTGCAGGCACGTGCAGAGGGGCTGGAGCGCCTGCAGGCGCGCGCGGACGAGGTCTGCAGGCGCGCGCGGACGCTTGCAGAGGTTGGCAGGGAGCGGGAAGACGCTTGGCCGGCCGCTGCTGAGGAGCGCAGCGACCGGTTGCGGGCGCAGAGGCGGGCGACAGAGCAGACGAACGGAGGCGGGGAAGGCCTGCAGGCGCGTGCAGAGGGGCTGGGGCGCCTGCAGACGCTCGCGGAAGCTGCGGGGGCCGCTGCCGCTGCTGCTGCTGCTGCCGCCGCTTAGCTGCTGCTGCTGCTTCCGCTGCTTCTGCTGCTGCTTCCAGCTTCAGACTTTGAAGAAGCAGCAATGGCGGGAAGGGCAGGAACGGAAAACAAATGAAAACAGAGAGCCACCACGCCCACCGGCTCTTTGAAGAGCTGGGCGGTGATGGTCTCACTGTGGTAGTGTGCACCACAGTGAGCTCCTGCCCGTCGGGTTTCTCCTCGAAGGAGGTCCGGCGTATGGAGGGGAGAGGGAGGAGAGGAAGGTGGCGGCCTGCTGGTGTGATTCTTTCTTGCTGCAGCCAGCAGCAGCTGCGTATTGCAGCAATGTTCCCCCCCTGCCTTCGTCGCGAGGAAGAGCTGCTGCTTTATAGAGGAGGAGAGCATGGCGGGGAGGCATGGCAGCAGCAGGGAGAGGCGTTGGAGAGTGGCTGCTGCAGGGAGAGGCGCGGGAAGTTGCAGCAGCGGGAAGGACGGCAGGGAGAGGCAGCGGAGAAGAGGTTGCTGCAGCGGGAGATGGGAGGAATGGCAGCCGCAGGGAATGGCTTGGGCAGGGAGAGGGCGGACGCGCGCGTGCGGCTGCGGGAAGGACGGCAGGGAGAGGCAGCGGAGAAGAGGTTGCAGCAGCGGGAGATGGGAGGAATGGCAGCCGCAGGGAAGAAAAAAAATAGAAATCAAGAGGAAATAAAAATAGAGAAGGGAATTTTTGCAAAGAGGCACTTGAGGAGAATGTAAATTATGAAGCCCTTTTATTCCAATCTTCCCTCCTCTTAATTAAATGCATGAATGCAAGTATTTTTACAGATGCGACTATAGGATTATAATATACATAGTTAATGCTAGAAAATAGCATAAGAAGGCGTCCCTATAGGCGTGTTTTGAGGTGCAAACATATACCCCCATGCCTATCTTTTGCTAGTCCCTAGCAAAACCGTATTTAGAAATGTTCTTAAGCTGAAGATTTTCTTCTGAGATGATATCGGTGTGTTTATTATCGGATATTGTGAGAACCAATTGTAAAGAAGACTACCAGTACTTTAAGTCTTACATGACAAAGATTATCTCTCAACTAACCAGGACTCTTGATATTTAAACCTTAAGTACGATTTCCAGGACCCAGGAGGTTTTTCCATACTCGAGAGCTCAAGAGGTTATGGTTTGTGCATAGTGAAGGATCAAGACTGACCAGATGAACCTTAAGACTCACTCCCAGGGTTTCACGAATTTTTAAGTACAGGTTGGTCCCAATTTCAGCTCGTGTTTTCGGATTGACCCTTAAGATGATTACGGAAAACTCAACTCCCATTTTTGAAAAACAAATTATACCGACATTTATGAGATATACTGATTCTTTTGCAACATCTTTTTTTTTTTTTTTTTTTTTTTTTTTTTTTTTTGAAACATATGTCAGTATATCTCTTACAACACATTTTGAAAGAGCACACTTTTTTTTTTTTTTTTTTTTTTTTTTTTTTTTTTTTTTTTTTGTGGGAGAGTTTCTTTTTGGTGGAAAGAGCCACTCCTAAACACAAGACTAAAACTTGGGATAAAAAGTCTACCTGCACGCACAGGTAAGGACTCCACCTTTCCTAATGAACACTAGGGTTGGATCTTATGTTCACCTGATCTTTCCTGATATGTGTAGTGTGAACCAAGTTTACTTAAGCTCTCAAGAAAAAGCAAACCAACGAATCCTGTACTGTGTCTCAGGTACAAGAAACGTTCTTAGTTAGGAGAGATTTTGATCTATTTCGTCAATGCTTTAAGTGAATTAAGCCGAGCCTGAGCGAATCAAGCTTCTGTGGCCTGGAAATTTTTCAAAACAGAGGTTGAATATCCATAAACACTTATTGTATTTTTGTTTCAGCTTTTAGATCATTACTAAACACCATTTATTACTATATATATATATATATATATATTTTTTTTTTTTTTTTTTTTTCTTGCATATTTATAAATAGGTGGTAATTGTCTGATACCATAAAATACCCGGATCCTATGGATGCCTATCCACCCCCCCATGCCAAACAATGCTATGTCCTCATATGCATGCAGGGAAAGGCAGAGGAAGATCGGGTAACAAGAGCTGAGGTTCAGGGTATAGATCAGGGTGGAAGGGTGGGTGGATGGTGGGTGGTGAAGAGAAAAGTGAAGTGATTGCGATAGAGGTGTGAAAAGTGATGGTGGATGGTGAGTGCTGTTAGGGTGCCTCCCAACAAGCGCTGAATTTAATGTCCCCAGCTGGACTCAGAATGAGGCAAAGAATTAGTTACCCTCCAGCAGGGCAACGGTTTCTCCAACGGGGGCAGGTTCATGAGTCAGATAGGGTTTCAAACGCTGCCCGTTGACCGTAAATTTACGCCCAGATTTGGGATCTTCGATTTCGACGGCCCCATTGGGGAATGGTCTTGAGACCAGAAAAGGACCAGTCCATTTGGACTTTAATTTCCCAGGAAAGAATTTGAGTCGGGCATTATAGAGCCAAACTTGCTGAGATGGCTCAAATTCCTTCCGCCGAACATGGCTGTCATGAAAAGCCTTAGTGCGCTGTTTAAAGGTTAGAGCAGAATCATAGGCTTCACGACGGAGCTCTTCCAGCTCTTGGAGTTGGAGTTTCCTTTCTCGTTCACACAAGTCTGGGTCGAGGTTACATTGGCGAACCGCCCAATAAGCGCGGTGCTCCAACTCCACAGGCAAATGACAAGGCTTCCCGTAAACGATTCTATATGGAGACATACCAAGGGGAGCCTTGAAGGCGGTCCGATACGCCCAAAGTGCGTCAGTCAGCTTGTCGGACCAATCCTTACGGTCAGGCCGAACCGTTTTCTGGAGAATCTGCTTGATTTGCCGGTTCGACACTTCCGCCTGGCCGTTCGTCTGAGGATGATACGGGGATGCGATACGATGGTGGACTCCGTATCTCCTCAGAAGTGCCCGAAAAGAAGCATGGGTAAAGTGGCTTCCTCCATCCGAGATAATGGCCCGAGGGATCCCAAAACGCGCAAAGATATGGTCTTTGACGAATCGGGTGGAGATAACATGGTCAGCACGGCGCGCGGGAATAGCCTCGATCCATTTTGAAACATAGTCGACGGCCACGAGGATGAATTCGAAGCCGTTGGATGGAGGGAAGGGACCCATGAAGTCAATTCCCCAGATGTCGAAGATTTCCGCAGCTAGGATGTGTTGCAAGGGCATCATGTCACGACGTGCCATTGACCCTAAAGACTGGCACCTAGTGCAATGTTTGGCATAAGCGTGCGCATCCTGGTGAAGGGAGGGCCAAAAGAAACCGCACTGCAACACCTTGGCTGCAGTTTTCCTCCCAGAGAAATGGCCTCCACAGGCCTGATCGTGGCAGAAGGATAGCACACTGGGGAACTCACTGTCAGGAATACAGCGACGGATGATTTGATCAGCACCTATCCGAAAAAGAAGTGGATTATCCCAGAAATAATACTTTGCTTCTGCCATGAGACGCTCACGCTGGTTTTTAGGCCAGCCACGTGGAAGAGATCCAGAAGCAAGGTAATTGGCAATGTCGGCATACCACGGTCCACTTGCCGCATTTATTGCCAATAGGTGCTCATCAGGAAAAACTTCATTGATTGGCAGAGTAAGTCCAATATGGTCAGGGTCCAGTCTGGAAAGGTGATCAGCCACAACATTCTGGGCTCCGACCTTATCACGAATCTCAATGTCAAATTCCTGGAGCAGAAGGATCCAACGAATCAGTCTAGGCTTGGCATCCTTCTTGTGCATGAGATGGCGAATGGCCGCGTGATCAGTGAAAACAATAATGTGAGAGCCCAGAAGGTAAGAACGGAATTTTTCCAGCCCAAAGACGACTGCCAGTAGTTCCTTTTCAGTGGTAGTATAATTACGCTGGGCCTCGTCCAACGTCTTACTGGCGTAGTATACCACGAAGGGGTGTCTATCGCGTCTTTGTCCCAGGATGGCTCCGACTGCAAGGTCTGAAGCGTCACACATAAGTTCAAAGTTGAGGGACCAATCAGGCGGCTGGAGAACAGGGGCCTTGGTGACAGCATTACGCAGTTGCGTGAATGCTTGTATACAGTCAGGGCCCATGTCGAAGGGCACGTCGGTTGATAGGAGATGAGTTAAGGGTCGAGAAATTTTGGAGAAGTCTTTGATGAATCTCCTATAGAAACCGACGTGTCCCAAGAAGGAGCGGATTTGTTTGACAGAACCAGGCACAGGTAAATCAGCAATGATATCGAGCTTAGCTCTGTCAACCTCGATACCCCTATCGGAGATGATATGTCCAAGAACAATTCCTTCGTGCACCATAAAATGACTTTTTTCCCAGGAAAGCACGAGGTTTACATCAATACATCTCCTAAGGATGCGAGTCAGGTTGGCAAGACATTCGTCGAAAGATGGTCCAAAGACTGAAAAGTCATCCATGAAGACCTCAAGAAAGTCACCCACCATGTCATGAAATATCGCCAGCATGCATCTCTGGAAAGTTGCTGGCGCGTTACAAAGTCCGAACGGCATCCTTCTAAAGGTGAAGGTGCCGAAAGGGCAGGTAAAAGTGGTTTTCTCTTGGTCTCGGGGGTCTATTGCCACCTGGTTATATCCTGAGAATCCATCCAGGAAGCAGAAAAATTTATTTCCCGCTAACCGCTCCAGGATTTGGTCAATAAATGGTAGCGGGAAGTGATCTTTCTTGGTTGCAGCATTGAGTTTCCTATAATCCACACACACTCTCCAAGATGTAGGAGTGCGTGTAGGGATGGATTCGCCCCTGTCATTGACACGGATGGTGAGTCCTGCCTTTTTGGGCACAACGTGAATCGGACTCACCCAGGGGCTATCGCTGATCGGGTAGATTATACCCGCATCCAGCCACTTAATGATTTCATTCTTAACGACCTCCCGCATGTTAGGGTTGAGACGTCGCTGCATCTCGCGAGAAGGTCGAGCCTCCTCCTCCGTATATATACGATGAGTGCAGTAGGAGGGACTAATACCAGATAAGTCTGATAAAGACCATCCAATAGCTGCCTTGTGTTCTAGGAGGACCTTAGTTAGTTTGCACTCCTGCTCCATGGTTAATTTTGAACTGATGATTACAGGGAGCGTTTCATTTGGTCCCAGGAAAACATACTTGAGTGTATTAGGCAGCACTTTTAGCTCGGGAGTGGATGGGGAAGGATCTGGCATTTCTTGGGACGAGAGTGTCCCAGACGGGTAGGGGAACAAGTTAGGAGGAAGAAACTGGCCTTCAGATTGGCCAAGAAGAGGGGCTTCTTGGATAGATGGATCCAAAAATGAATAGCCCCAGTGAGAAGTATATGGGCTCAAGGTCCCAGTGTGGATTTGTAAATCCGCCTGATTTGGCGGGGAAGAAAGGGCAATTCGGTCTTCATGAGTGTGGACTGACAGTGAGTAGCCCGGATATGACTCAGACCACGAGGTATGGGAAGCGGAGAAAACCTCGTCAGAAGTCTGGCCAGGAGAAGGTACTGGACAAGGGAGGGATTGGGGAACGTCACAGTATGCGTTGGTCAGGCAGTTATCAGTGTTTATAGGTAATCCGCAACAGTCCGAATAGGTCCCAATTAGTCCGATACACGCGCTGACGGCCATGTCCTCGTCAGACGTGTCATCCTCAATGCAATCGCAATCAAAGTTCTTGGCTGCCTTGAATATGTTAAGCTTGAGCTTCTCAGATCCAACGGCAATCTCAATACAGCCCGACTCGCAGTCGATGTGGGCGCGGGCTGTGGCCAAGAAAGGTCGACCGAGGATGATCGGACAATCAGAAAGTGAACTAGGAACTTCCATATCTAAAACAAGAAAGTCAACAGGAAAACAGAGACTGTTGACCCTAACCACCACGTCTTCCACCACACCCTTCGGGATTTTGACAGAACGATCTGCCAACTGTAACGTGACAGGGGTGGGTTTCAGATTTCCCAAGGAAAATTTTTTGAGCATGATGGTCGGTATGAGATTGATGGAAGATCCTAGATCAAGCAAGGCACGGTTAAAACTGCAGCCTTGGATGCTACAGGAAATCAGTGGTGTGCCCGGATCTTTCTGCTTCGGTGGTAAGTTTGATAGTATAGCACAACTCGCATGAGGCGAGAGAACCACCGGATTCTTAGTCTTCTTTGACTGTCGCCTGGGTGTTGTGTAGTCTTTGAAAAATCGAGCGACAGTAGGTATGTGGTCGATTGCCTCGAGCAGGGGTACCTTGATTTCTACATCCCTGAACAAATTACGTAGGTTGTCAAAGGCCTGCGTATTTTTCTTTTTGCCTTTTGGCTCCCTTAGTAGAGCCTCAGGGAATGGGACTGATTCTGGCACAAGTTTTGGTGCATCATCCTCTCGCGAATGCGGTATGCATTCCGAATGAGAGGGCGAAGAAGAAGATGGGCCAGGATCAGGTCGAGGCGGATCGACGGTCTGCTTACCGCTCCTCGTAGTGATAGCATTGGACGATGCGGGTCCAGTGGGATCATACGGTGGAGGAGGGTTTGCAATGGGGATATAAGAGTGTGGTGCTGCAGCAGGATTAGCCTGAAATCCCGGTGGAATGTTCGGAGCTTGCAGAACTTGATTAACCTGTCCCTGAGAAGGTCGTACCTGTGGTTGAGAACCACGGGGCACGAAATTTCGCGGGTTTGGAACAGGTTGGGCGGGAAGAGTGCCCTGAGATCGAGTCGCCATGCGTAGTTGACTGATCTCGGCATTCTGCTGCGCCAATTGGTGCTGAAGAGAGGTCATGTTCTCTTCATGGCGCTTTGACATTTCCGTCATCATTCGCATCAATTTGTCAAGAGGGCTTGATGCGTGTTCAGTTTGTGGTATGCAAGGGCCTGATGGCGGATTTGCCATAGGATTAAACTGGACCCTTGGGATGACGGGTGCGGACGGTCGCATTGGTCCACCCGCGGGGTTTTGGCGCTGCGGGTTGTTGGACCATGCAAAGTTCGGGTGATTACGCCACCCTGGGTTATAAGTGGCAGAGAACGGGTTGTTCCCCAGGGCGCAAGCATCTTCTATGCCAGAAGACGCGTCCGCATGTAGATATGCGTCAGAGCACACGGAGGCTTGGTCCTCCGTGTCGAAATACTGGCTCGCAGAAGCCAGTTCCACATGACTTACCGAGTCGCTTGGCGCGACACTTGGTAAGGAAGGTCTAACGGGGTTTCTCGGGATAAGCCTGGTATTAGAAGAACTTGGATTGTGACGAAGTGGTGAAGAGGTGGTGTTTGCCATAGATCGGGCGGGGTTGGCCAGAAGCTCGTCCAGCTTCTTGTGCACGACGGAGACTTCATCCAGTTTTTGTGCAATAAGGCTTAGATCAGTGGATGAATGGGAGAGTCCCGTGTCAACTTCGTGGACATTTCGGGGCTGGCTGGTACGATTAAAGGCGACAATGGAAGCATTGTTCATCGAGTTTTCACTCATATTTTCAAACAGCTCGAATGCTCCATTCTCGTCTTTATTCATAAAGTTCCCTCCGCAGGAAGCGTCTGCAATCTGCTTCAAAGTCTCATTTAGCCCATAGTAGAAAATCTGGGCTATATGCCACTTAGGCAGACCGTGATGCGGACACTTCCTGAGGAGGTCGTTATACCTCTCCCATGCCTCATGAAATTGTTCGCCGTTTTGTTGCATAAATGAAGTGATAGCACGGCGAAGCGCATTGGTTCGCCCGATTGGGAAGAACTTCTTGAGAAATGCTGTTCGCATCTCTTCCCAAGAGTGGATGGTTCTCCCAAGGGTGCGTAACCATTGCGACGCTTTATCCCGTAATGAAAACGGGAACATCTTCATGAGGACTATAGATAACCCGACATTTCTTGGTTTAACGGTTTCAGCAAGTCGGGTTAGGTCTTCCAAGTGGAGAAATGGGTCTTCACTTGCAAGACCATGAAAGTGAAAATTGATTAGGCCAATTATGTTTGGTTTTAATTCAAAGTCGTCCCCGCCCATGGGAACCCGAATTTGTCCTATGGTCTCTGTAGCAGCGGGATTCTGATAAGAGCTAAGAGACCTAGGCTCCTCCCGTTCGGGAGGGTTCTGCATTTCCTCCAATGTTTCCCGAATGGCTTCGATTTGCTCATTATACATTTCCATTTGGGCTTGGAGGCGGGTTATGGGTTCTAAGGCTCCACCACCTGGTGGATTCTGAGGGCGGTTTCCTCCCTCGGGATTTGGGGGTGGGCGTGCAGCCATGTTTGTGGAGGAGGAGGACGATTCGACTTGTTTTCTAGATTTATCAGTCAATTCAAATAGTTCAGGGTTTTGTGACCTCCTCCCAAACATGCACTACCGCAGGAAGAATTGGGGAGATGAGAAGGGAAAAGGGATGAGAGAAATGACGCCGCAAAGGTACACTTGATTACAAATCAATACAGTCAAGTTCCTAACCTCTACAGTGTGCCCTTAGACCTAAAGATCTAAGTTACCTACTATCACGAACTACGGAACCGAATGCGAGCACCGCGGAACCACCGGGCCAGATTGAAAGGCCGTTTGCCCCAGTCTTAGACACCCGATAGCACGCGGGAACTCTCACCAGCACGTAGTCGCTACACACAGGTAGTTAGACCTCCAATCCTTAGTAAGGGTCAAGTTACTACCAGTTTTAATTAGAGGCTTAGGGTCAAGTGCTTTTGGAATGTGAAGGGCGTTGTTTACGGGTAATGCCCAAGTGATTGATTTTAAGAGTGTGTAAGAACAAGCATGCAACGGGGAAATCTCCCCGAATTGAAGTTTTTATTGGCGAATGGTTTTTTAGAGTTCAGCCTTAAGTAGTATGAATTTTAGGGTTTTGCTGAATTACCAATTCAACCAATCTCCGGGTTTTTTTGCAAAAATACAGGTTTTCCTTCTAAAACCCAAGAAACCCTTCTTCAATTATCAGTTAGTTAATGCATGCTAAAATGCAATGGGCTACCCTAAATGGAGATTTCTAAGTGTGGATGCACGAATCAATTTTATACCAATGTGAAAGGGAGCCAAAGCACTTCAATTCAAGTGCTCCCAATCACTAGAAAGATATCCACACACAAGGCTTCAACCAACAGATAAAGAAAATAAAATTTTTGGGGTTGAAGTATTCAGGATCGAATCACAGGCAAGTTTGAAAAGTCGTGGTGGGGTTGGAATCAACTCAATTCCAAATCTCCCCACCAAAAAAGTGATCCTGAATTAAAGATAATTGAGGCAAAAGAGGGATACAAGCAATCTTTTTCTTTGCCTCAAAGAATACTTCCCATGGCGAAAAATCTAAGAATCAAGATTCTAGAATTTTCGCTATGCGAAGTAAGGCGGGAAATCCCGGGGCAGTGGGAGTGAAGACAACCAATCAATCAAGTGAATTTTAATCCACTTGCCCTCAAGAAATCCCAAGAAGTTTTTTTCTAATTTTTAGTTTTTAAAATTTTTTTTTTTATTTTTGTGGTGGCAAGTTAACACTAATTTGATGAGAAAAGAAAACCTACTTGTTCGGCAACGTGTGCGAAGCTCCAATGCGATGTCGGCGTCTTCACGCTCTCGTTCCCGCCTTGGATCTGCTCACGTCCTCGACTTCGTTAGCCTTCTTCTCCTTCCACCAGGTTCACCTGCACACCAAAAACAATAATACCCGTGAAGAGAGAAGAGACAAATTTAAAGGAATTGGATAGAAACTTACTCGAAAGCGCACCTCCCCGGCAACGGCGCCAGAAAAGCTATGATGGTCGACCTGGATAGGTTGTTAATATGATATTTTTATCGTTGAAATGTGTATAGTGGTTAACCTAATTCAGACCTAACCATCTCTTTACAAAATTTTTAACCTGGCCTAATTGATTTTATCTTGTCACTTTTAAGCCCAGGGTCGAACTCAGGGAAGTGGGGTTCAAGTCGAGTTTCTACGTTTTCCTTAAAACGCGTCTCTTCCGTTCGTTTATTCTGTTTTTGGTATTTTTCTTATTTAGGTTTTTTTTTTTCTGGTAATCCTTGTTCTTGAGGCACACCCTCAAAATTGTGTCCTTGGCTTTTAGCCAAAACAGAGTTTCAAAACACGTCTTGCTACTTGCAAGATGGGGTACCTGCAAATCAAAGATTATCTTTTCACTTTTATACCCTTTTTTTTAATCTTTTTACTAAGGAAGCTATCAGATAGAAAGTAAATATAGTAGCTATAGATATATATTTATATGTAGTATATATATAAAGGGGTGGGGGTGGAGGTGACGATGGAGTGTAGCACTATGTCGAGTCAGCCGACGTCTAGAGAGACGCAACCAACACGACTAGGTGCCGCGTGGAGTGTGGATGGAGGATGGATGATGTATGGGACCACGCTTTTTTTTTGTACGCGTGTATCAGGGAATATCAGCAACTGGTGCAGATATCCCCGCGATACAGCGTATAATAAATAACGTGAAAATATATGTACATATATATGTATATAAATGTATAATTATATATGTATAGATATATATAGATATATATATATATATATAGGTGTATATATATATATATATATATATATATATGTATATATGTATATAGCTATGTATATATGTATATAAGTATATATATATAATACTAAATAGATATATATATATATATGTATATAGGTATATATGTATCTATATATATATGTATATATATATATGTGTATAGGTATATATGTATCTAGATATATATGTATATATATATATGTGTATATGTATAAGTATATAGATATGTATATATATATATATGTATATGAGTATGTGTATATATATATATATATATATATATATATATATATATTATATATGTATATGCATATATATATTATATTATATGTATGTATACATAACTATATAGATATACTATGTATATATAAGTATATATATATAGATATATGTATATGTATATATATATATATATATATATATATATATATATATATATATATGTATATAAGTTACTATTAGTGTGTGAGTGTGTGTGTGTGAAAGTGTTGGTGTAGATGTCTGTGTGCGTCGGTGTAGTGTGTGAGAAAGTGTTGTGAGAGAGAGTGAGAGAGAGAGAGAGAGAGAATGGGAGAGAGAGAGAGCAGGAGAGAGCTGGCAGGAGCGGAGAGAACGGAGGCAGCCGCACTGCAGGAGGCGAGTTAAGACGTCCGGAGGTGAAGACCGTCGTCTGATGGTCGCGGGCGCGTATTCGCGCAGAGGAGATGAGTCTGCGTCAACCTGCTGCGAGCGCGGAGGCTCGCGACAGAGCGAGGAAGCGGACGCGGGGAAGGCCTGCAGGCACGTGCAGAGGGGCTGGAGCGCCTGCAGGCGCGCGCGGACGAGGTCTGCAGGCGCGCGCGGACGCTTGCAGAGGTTGGCAGGGAGCGGGAAGACGCTTGGCCGGCCGCTGCTGAGGAGCGCAGCGACCGGTTGCGGGCGCAGAGGCGGGCGACAGAGCAGACGAACGGAGGCGGGGAAGGCCTGCAGGCGCGTGCAGAGGGGCTGGGGCGCCTGCAGACGCTCGCGGAAGCTGCGGGGGCCGCTGCCGCTGCTGCTGCTGCTGCCGCCGCTTAGCTGCTGCTGCTGCTTCCGCTGCTTCTGCTGCTGCTTCCAGCTTCAGACTTTGAAGAAGCAGCAATGGCGGGAAGGGCAGGAACGGAAAACAAATGAAAACAGAGAGCCACCACGCCCACCGGCTCTTTGAAGAGCTGGGCGGTGATGGTCTCACTGTGGTAGTGTGCACCACAGTGAGCTCCTGCCCGTCGGGTTTCTCCTCGAAGGAGGTCCGGCGTATGGAGGGGAGAGGGAGGAGAGGAAGGTGGCGGCCTGCTGGTGTGATTCTTTCTTGCTGCAGCCAGCAGCAGCTGCGTATTGCAGCAATGTTCCCCCCCTGCCTTCGTCGCGAGGAAGAGCTGCTGCTTTATAGAGGAGGAGAGCATGGCGGGGAGGCATGGCAGCAGCAGGGAGAGGCGTTGGAGAGTGGCTGCTGCAGGGAGAGGCGCGGGAAGTTGCAGCAGCGGGAAGGACGGCAGGGAGAGGCAGCGGAGAAGAGGTTGCTGCAGCGGGAGATGGGAGGAATGGCAGCCGCAGGGAATGGCTTGGGCAGGGAGAGGGCGGACGCGCGCGTGCGGCTGCGGGAAGGACGGCAGGGAGAGGCAGCGGAGAAGAGGTTGCAGCAGCGGGAGATGGGAGGAATGGCAGCCGCAGGGAAGAAAAAAAATAGAAATCAAGAGGAAATAAAAATAGAGAAGGGAATTTTTGCAAAGAGGCACTTGAGGAGAATGTAAATTATGAAGCCCTTTTATTCCAATCTTCCCTCCTCTTAATTAAATGCATGAATGCAAGTATTTTTACAGATGCGACTATAGGATTATAATATACATAGTTAATGCTAGAAAATAGCATAAGAAGGCGTCCCTATAGGCGTGTTTTGAGGTGCAAACAGTAGAGTGGCAAACTAACTAAAGGAAACAGTAGAGTGTACAGTAGCTGTTATGTTCTATTACTTCCTTTATTCACATCTTTCAATTTTTCTCACTATTTCATTTATTTCTCAGATCCTTTACTTGATCTCGAATGTCCTCGTGGGAACGATCTTGATTGCAGTCTTTTCCAAAAGTAGAAGTAGCACGTGGTGCTCTCCTGGCCGGGAGAGTCCCCCGTGGTGATCCTACCCTCAGTCAACCACCCCAAGGTCACTGACAGACGTAACGGTGACTACGGCACGCGCGATAAACGTACAGGTAGCTAGCCCGCACTGGCACGCGGTCAGTCGTTTCCGTTAACGGGTGCGCCCAAAGCACAGCACGGAACCAGGGCAGAGCCCTCTCAGTAACAGGGGTCCAACCCCTCCACAGTAACCAAACCGGGGCCTTGCCCCTCCACAGTCCGCGCACCCTCGCCTGACTACCCTGGTTTGCCCTAATGGGCCTAACAAGTCGGTGAAGGAGGCTAGCAGAACCCCGGGGCCCGTGGGGTAGCTAGTACTCTCCTAACACTAGTAGCTCTCCTCGGTACTACGTACACGAGGGCCAACAAGTCGGTACAGAGCGGCCAATCCTAACCCCGGGTCCCTGGGGCGGCTGGCCCCACTCTGCACTAAACAGGTACAGGTACTTCCCTTGGTACTGCGTACCCAAGAGACAGTACAAACTACATCTCAGTTCCATTCCTTTTTCCTTCCAGGAGTTCCACTCCTAATTCCCCGTAGGGTTCCATCCTTTAATCTCAGAACATCATATGTTTCACCTTCCAGATTCACGTTCTCAAGATCCATGATCTCAAACATGTTTCTTTATTCATAACAGGCAGCTGTTAATTAAATTTACAGGCAGCTTTATATATTCCTTTCCATTTTTCCAAGACTGAAGTAATATACATTCCACTAGTTTTTCCATCCTAGGATTCATGCCATATCCTAGGATCTATCATACAATCTAGTTTTCCGGCCCTAGGATTCATGCAACACCCTAGGAATCTACCATTCAATCTATTTCTCATTCCTAGGATTCATGCAATGCCCTAGGTTCTAGTTATGGTTCCATACTTTAACAGATTTTATTAATACTTAAAGCCACTCTACCAGGTACAACGGGAGTAATGGGGGCGTGATCGGGAATCCCGCGCGCCTCCGCGACTCTCAAGACTGCAACCGAACGAGGTCCTATCACAAGGATCAAACACAAGGAGTGTCTCAAAACAGTGTATAGCTACTGTAGACGAGTAGAGGAATTAATTCTGAAAAGAATGCAACTAGAATCGCGGAAAACGGAGCCCAAACAGGCCCTAAACGGGTCGAAAAAGACGATACTGTGCAAAATCAAACGTCTGGAACTCCCTCCAGACGTCTTAAACGGTGGATCAGAGAATTACCTGTTCAGCTTGGTTCCCCGGACGTCCAGAAGTCTGCGGGGACGTCTGCCCTAGATCCCAGACGTCCGATGGTCCCTCAGGACGTCTGGAGGTCACTCCCGCCGTCTGGTACAACTTCCAGACGTCTGATTCGCAAAGGATGACGAATCAGCGAACCTGCGCACAGCCAACCCCCTCCCTCAGTACGGTCAGTCGACAAGAAGGAAGAAGAAAGCGGAAACTCACCTTTCAGACGTCTGTATGATCTTACAGACGTCGACCTTGCCGTCTGGATATCAACCCAGACGTCTGATTCTGGAAATTTTTCCAGAATCAGAACCCTGCTCGGCCTCCGCTCGCGACGCCGCCCGTGTCGCACCTCGCGCGTCTGCTGCTCAGCCCGCAGCAGGTCCCTCTCCGCGTCGCTCCGCGCCCCCTGCGCCCTCCGTCGGCCGGCCAAGCCGCTCCGGCGAGCTCGCCCTCACGGCAGAGCTCCGCCCTCGCACGCCGCACCTCCGCGCTCACTGCGGCCGCCGCTGCCGCCCTCGCGTCTGCTCGCTCTCGCGCACAGGAAGGAGGAGAAGGAGGAGACGGTGGAGACGGGAGGGGAGGCGCGCCCCTTTTAACGCCGCGCGGAGAGGAGAGAGAGAAGGCGGCAGGCCGCCTGCAGCCGCAGAGAAAAGAGGGAATATGCGGTCTGCGCGCTCAGGCGCGCAGGCGACTCTCGGGTGTCGAAAATAATGGATTTCCAGACGTCTTGAAACTATCCCAGACGTCTTATCAGACGTCTGGTTGTGATCCCAGACGTCTTGTCCGACGTCTGAGCCACCTCCCAGACGTCTTAAAATACGTCTGGGGCACACATTCGTTACAGTGAGGGACCTCACCCCTGTGCTTTCGAGGCAGTAAAGCTATATCACAAAAACTCTTTATACCATACCTTTGCCTTGAGATTCCACGATGTGGGACTAATGGTTTCGTCCTTCCCTCACGCGCGCCCGCAAACTCTCGTGTGCAATTGCCCACGCTGAAGGCCCTGCTGGTGCTCCTTGCTGAACTCAGTCACCTCGCGACACTTGCGAGAGCCTGCTGCACCTGCCGCCTGGGAAGCCTGACGCCTGCTGCTGCTCCAAGCTTCCTGCAGCTTCGGCTGTTAATGGCGGCCGGGGCGTTCACCTGAGATTCCACAGAACGGCCTATTGGCCCAATCAGAATAGCTGGAAACCTTCGCCGTAGCACGGCGAAGGCGGTGGGTGATGCTGCAGGTTGTCGGTCGGCCTAGGCGTGCGTGCCTAGGTCAACCTGTGGCCGGAGATGGTGGGTTGTTCGGGGGGTGGTTATGGAGGTCTGGAGTGGCAGTTGTGGGGTGGAGCGAGTTCCTGGTGGTGAGGCGGAGCTCCCGAGGTGGTTGGCGAGTCGTGTGGAGCGGCGGAGTGGTGTGGGCGGCTCGCCGGAGTGCGGTCGGAGGCGAGGAAGATGAAGGCGGTTAGGTACTGTCGAGGGGTAATCAAGTAAAATAGTTGGGGGAAAAGAGAGAGGAGAGGGTGGAGAACGTATCTGGGGTTGTCTGGAGGGAAGGGAGGCGGCGGAGAGGACGGCTCGTAACTGCCGTCGTCGGGGAAGAAAGACCCTGAGGGAGGAAGCGGCGACGAAGACGAGGTCAGAAGCGCGCGCGCGGGGTACAGCGCGACGCGGGAGGAAGCGGCAGAGAGGACTCTGCTGCTGGTATGGCAGCAGAGCGACAAGAAGGAGGGAAGGAGGTCACCGGAGCTTGTGGGTCGTTTGGCCGGAGATGGGAGAGGGAGGAATTTGGAAGGGATCTCCGTCAAAATCAAGCTTAGCCTCTTCGGCCGGAGTTGTGGGTTCTTATATAGGCGCTGGACTAGGTGTGCAGGGCGTGAAGGGCACGTAATTGCCTGAGGTTGGTCGCCGGAGATGGAAAGGAGTTAGGATACCCAAATCTCTCATGCGTTCGCACGAGAGATTGAGTTCACACCAGCGATTGTAATTGACTTTATAAGGAAGGGAATTCCTCAGAGAATCCTCCTTCCATTTCTGGGAGGGAATCTCTGAGGGATTAGAGAGAAATCCTTCTCCGAACCTCGCCGGAGCTCGGTTCTGCCCTAGCAATGGTGTCAGGACCGGTTTGCAAAGGAGGCGAAGAACCTAGGGGGTTCTCTGCAACGGTATTCAAAAGATAGGGACCAATTTGTGATTTGGGTGTACTAAATTGCAAAGTAGGTCAAGATGACCTCTCCTTAGGTCCAAATTTTGGTACAAACCTAATTTTGACCTAAGGAATCCAATGGTGAAGTTGGATTTTAGTTTTGACCTCGTTTGACTGGACATTTTGCGTAAAAACCCAAATTAGGTTAATTGAAGAGCTAGGACCCTAATCTAGGTCAAACTAGGTTCCAAAGGCCAAATTAAGTGTTCTAAACCCTAGAGTATGTTTTTCAATGATTTGTAGAGGGTTTACTTGCTTTTTTGTTCTGATCGGAACCTTGTTAATTTAAGCGGGTCTGTTTTAGGGTTACCAAGTGTCATTTAGTTCTTAGATTGCACATGAACCCATTTCTGATTGACTCAACCCACTTTTTATCTCATTTATACCATTTGACCTCTGTTTTGCCTCTGAGAAATCCTGTTTACGTACTTCAATGGTAAAATTGCAGTTTTAACCTTTATTTCATGTTTTCTTCTCAGAGCACTTGTTCCTTCAGTTAGGCCTTCTTCCAGGTTATGTAGGAGCTTTTATCTTCTTTATTGGGTCAAAATGAGCTAGTTATGGCTCATGATGAGGCTCTCATCACCGCCCATTAAAGAATTTTTGTAAAGAGTGAGTGAAGTTAACTTAAGTAGAGTGAGTGACTAACTTAAAAAATGGCTAAGTGTTGGGCCTGTGTGTGCTGTGTGAGTCTTATGTAGTGTGTGTTTTGTTGTATGAGTGAGCTGTGTGTTAATACGTGTATATATGTATAGATATACATATATATGTATAGTAGTATATATAAATATATAAAGTATATGTGTATGTAATATTAGTATAGAGTATACGTATGTTTAAATGTATAATATATATATATATATATATATACACTTAGTATATAAAGTATAGTAGTATATGTATATAAGCTTTATTTGTAAATATGTTTAAGGCTTTAGTGACAGTTATATCCGTCACTGTAAGTATATATCAATAAATATAATCCTTTTTGCCTTATAATTTGTACATACTTTCACTAAGGTTATAGTGCACTTATATATATATCACTATACATACATTATATGTTAATATATTTAGTATAGTACATATTATTAGTGTTTTTATTCCTACACTTAGTTATTATTTAAGATAGTTGTATATAACTAAGATAGAGCAATTTTACTTAGTTTTTTATGACCTAGTTAATTGTAAATATGTTTGAGGCATTGTAGTTAGAATTAATTGATTCATTTTGTACATAATAAACTCATTCATACATTCTTTGATTCATTGATTCATTTTATATATATATTTGATATTTTTGGAATAAAAGAGTATTTTTGAAACATAGAGAGTGATATATATTAATAATTACCTCCTAGTGAATGACTTAGAATAAACAGGTAAAAATTATATAAATAAATAAAAAGACATGACATCAGTTTGCATTACAACTATTCTATAAACAACAACGACATAATTAAAATCACATTTTTATGCAACACAGATGGTCCTTAGTCATATTTTTGGCACCGTTGTTGGGGATAAAAAATCGACAACAGTGTTCTTATTATGATTGATGTCACTTGTTCGTAATCATTGATTAGTCCACATGTTTTGATCATGTGTACTCATTTAAGATGCAATTCAACAAATATTAGACATGTGATTATGGAAGTGTGGTCAAGCCAGTAGATGGAGGGATTTGATGTCTCTTGAAAGGGATTAGGATTTGATTTCATTAGAAATGGTAGAATCTAAGGAGCATCATACTACAATTGAAAGGGTTATTAAGGTAAGCATGCTTACTGATGTGTTGAAGAAGGATGTCAATTAAAATTTCTTAGCTCAAGAAAAAGTGTCAGTATTGATGATGGAGCTTCAGATAATATTTGATGTAGTATTGGCATGTTTGTCGTAAGACATGCATGAAGAGGTAGGTAAAGGTCATTTTATTTATAAAGTAAGTTTTCTACTAATGAGAAATATATGGCATGTATAAAGTTATGTAGCAATACTAAGATGCACATGTGCATGCCCAAGGTGGTTAGAATATCTAGATGTTGATACAACTTTGTGGGAGGGGGTTTGCAGATGAAGATGAACTAATATATAGACTTGACAAGATGGCTTGCATAAAGAAATCTAAATCAAGGAAGGGAGTGCTATGAATAGGGCTATTCCTTAACATGTAATGATTGACTTTAATTATAGGTTATGTAGTAAAATAATTTAAGGACTGGATCTTGCATGAGGTTTATAAAAAGTGAGGGAAGCCTCCAAACTTCGTGCGCAGATTAAGTAGTACAAGAGGGGGATGGAGTGTGAGTTTTGCATATTTTTCTTAATAGATGTTTTCCTCTTTGGTGATCACAAGAGGTGACCAATCACCAATATATATGTACGTATTTAACTTGTTCAATCTGTGGTTCGAGTCGCTCAAAAGTAAGGTTGGATTTAAATCCTTTACATTTGACAACACTTTCCATCCATCATAGCAACTTTGATTCACTTTTATTTCAAACCTTAAAATGACCATATCTGTGGGGGAAAAGCTTGACAATGACCTTATGGAATTAATTGTTGTATTGTACATTTCAGAGTCACAATATTGATCGAAAATATGCATTGCATATTCATGTCAATACCTTTTCCCTATCTAAAGGTTCATTGCAATTGATTTCAATTTTTTTTTTCTTGTTTTTTTTTTTTGAGAAGGGATGGAGGAGTTAACAAATGGTTGCAATTAATTTTAATTCTTTTTTTTTTTTAGAAGGGAAAGAGGTAACAAGGTCTCCCCACAAATTCATTATTAGGGGAGTCTAAAAGCTTCAAAACTTACAAAGCTCCAATTAATTTCAATTCAAGTCATCCATTTGAAATTATAATGGAAAATTAGTACATGATGGTGTTATATATGCATAACAATCAAAGTTGAAATTATATCACCTAGAATCTAAATTGCCAAGCAGTCAATAGTTGTGGTTTGATTTCGAAAACAGTTAGAAACAATAATGGTGTAAATGGAGAGAATGTCAAGTGGGGATCCACATCTATATATATTCTATAACCTTCTCAAAAAGCTCTCTCTCATGAACATCACGGAGGGTGTAAACGGCTCTTATTGATCACTTTCTCATCATAGTTATGGTGATATAATTCAAACAGCCCGCCCATTAATAAGATCTATATATTAATTTGCTAATAAGAGTTCTAGATCTTGGGGGAAAGTCAAAAACAGGCATCCATGATGGAGTTTGGTTAGTAGTACTATCTGTCAACCACTTTGAAGCCTCTAAATGCAAACTTACACACGGAGTTGTCATTTCTATATGCTATAATTAAGGGTCAGGTATGTTGACTCGGTATATTCAGCATACTCCATTACTTCATTTTCCCAATTTCGCTTCAGGAGGGAAGAAACAAAAGTCAATTAATTTGACAAATGGCATATATGCCAAATTCCCACCACTCTCCACGACAAGAGCCATGGAATTGAATGTACATATGTGCCGTTCCTTTCCATGCTAATTTGAACTTTTAAAAAAAGGAGCAATAAGAAGTCCAAAAAATATATATATACATAGACACACACACACATATGGCGACATCTTAATGACATATATACATAGGGTAGAGTACTATATCTCAATCTGCACGGGGATCCTTTATTCTAATGTTCATGCTCGGCAACGTCCACTTCCATGTACATATGGCACAACAGAACCACTTCCCCCAACTTTGGGAAACGGGATCGTATTCCGCTCTATCCCCATGAGACGTGTTGGACACGTTGCTTTTGATCAACTAAATGCGTGCATGCGGGTAAGATGGAATTGGCCGCCCTTCACCCCAATCTGAAAATTAACGATATTATATATGCCCACATCCGTTGGGCAGTTATTACTTGTTTAGGCAACGATTAATTAATTAATGATCACGCTCGAAAGAGAATCCAATGTAATTATGCATGAGCTACGTATTAGTGCAGGCGGCCTCTTTTGTCAACTTACACATATGATGGTTTTCAGCCCTAAAATATTTGTGATCTTGGCCGCTGGACGGCATTTCACGTATCTCAACATGGATAATTAAATTAACTATATATATGTAACCGATTCAAGTGGTATTCCATGCATCCACAGGGTCAAGATTTTAACTTTTTTCGAAGGAAGCATGTGTTAATTGTGATCATTTAGACTTTATGGACAAGTTGCGATAATTCGATCTTCTCAAACTTGTTTAGTTTGAGTTCAACGGAGCCAAGACAATCGTTTTTTCCGTAGTGACAATTTTTATGTGCCTCCTTAAGAAAAGAAAATTTGTCCATTGTTTTTAACGTACCAAAGAAGGTATGGAAACACAGAATGGAATTCTTTAATGAAAATGAAAAAGAGATGCAGCTCCAATTCCTTTAGAAATGATCAAATCTTTGGCACGACAAAATCTTAAGTCCAAGCTAAAGAATGATAATTCTCAAATACTACGAGAAAAAAAGACTTTACTAAATATTTATTTCTTAATTAAACATCTATTGTGACAATATGATTAATGTCAAGTAAGCTCTATTGTGACAATATTTTTTGAAAACATTTGATCTAAATATGTCTCAAAAGGATATATGTCACAGTAGATTTGGACCAAACGCCTTGAACGGATATGTCACGATAAATATTAGGAATATTTATATCTAATTATATATGTATCTTTGAATACTTTATATATAGATCTATACCCCTACAAACATGTTAAATAAACATACTTACACCTAGGTTAACTTAAGTATTGTGAAATATTCCTCTAATGCAATTAAAGTTGACGATGGAAATTATTTATATTAAGTGTACACTCCTGACGATTCAAATGGTCGTGGAAAGGATGAAAATGCCTCCAACCAGCGATTGGAGGTTCTTGGAGCCGTTGGGCTTCATTTTTCCCTATATAAACTTGTTAAGGAAGAGAAAAAATAAGAAAAGAGAAGCAATTGAAGAGAAATAAAAAACTTTCATTCAAAATCTCTCCAAGTACATGTGAAATGTTGTTTTTCACATGTTCAAAAGTTAGAAACCTATCTGCTCATATTACATGCACACAAGTTTTCATATATATGTACCCTCAAAAAACTTGATTATTACATCTGTTTAGTACATGAAACTTCAACAAAAATGTTAAACTTCCTCTACATTGGGCTCCATGGATTTAGCCTTACAAAGCTCCAAAAGCTGGCATCGGGTCCACCTAGGAGTTGTTCATGCAATCAACTTGTGATTGCGAGGACATCCAGCTGCAAGGCATGGAGTAAGGATAGAAAGTTTTATACTTGTCAAATGAACAAGTGTAAATTCTTCAAATAAGTTAAAGATCAATTGTACAAAAAGGAATGAGACATTGTAATCCGTGGACCACTCAAGGAATTAGAATTTGTGAAGGAGATAATGATGGATATTAACACCAAGGTTCTGGAGATTCGTAGGCAATTTAATGAGTTGGTAATTTATATGAAGGTGGTCCTTGTGTGTTTGGTGGTAAATTGAGCAATGAGAAGGTGTATGTAATAGAGCGTACCTAGTGGGATGAGAACTGCTTCATGTTTGCCTTAATTCCTTCTTGCCAATCAATTGAAGATATGCATCATTTCTTGCAAATGCAAATTTCCTACAACGAGGAACACACATCGCAGATATTTGTGGATATAAGTTGGTAATACATAAATGAGATATGTGTAGTAGCATACCTATTTGAAATCATGCACTTGCTAATGAAGATAAATTCATCATTAATAAACGAACATCTAAAAAGGACTATCCACAAGGAAAACTGACAAATGCATTCACATCATATGTAATAACATAATATTTATAACAACTCAATGATTGTCCACACCATTGATAAAGGCCTAACATAATCGACCAAAATTAAGAAAAATGGAAGAAAATAGACATCAATATATCATGATTCACAAAATGACAGGCATGTATGAAACCGTAGATAAGTGACAACCCCTCCAAAAAAACTGTTAAGGAGTTGCTGCATGTGTATCTAGCTGTCCACGAAAACAAAAAACCTGTCCATTCTCCAACCTAACAAAAATTGGGAGATCTTGTTACAAATTACACTTTTTAAACACCCCCAATTCAATCTAAACAACTCAAGAAAATGACCAAGCTCACAATTAACAAGAGTAGCACTTGAAACATCCTAAACCAGTACCAAAAAATCTCCCACCCAACACCTACAACCTGCACATGACATCCCAAGAAAACCATGAAGCAGTAGCAACAAGGACCTACTTATGACATGAGTTATAGATTATTTGAAGACTGATATTTATGTGAAAAATCCACATAGATCACCTCAACTACAATCCTCAATTAGCTCACCTCTGAGAAATGCTTTAGCAGCAACTTTCGTAGGCTGTCATCTGTTCATTTGGCCTTCATCTCCATTTGAATCCTTACTTTGCCTCTTTACTCCACATGAACTTGTTGCCACACCACTGTAAATAATGTTGATTAGCAAATATAATACAAGTCAATCACATTACATAATTATAGGTCATCATAACATCATCATGAGCCATAACTAGCTTTAATTAATCACAATCAAGAGAGAAATGCTCCTACATAATCGTTTAGGAGCCATAACTCACTGAATATCTATTCTGGGAGGAGTGCATTAAATCAAGGTTAATTCTGCAGTTTAAACAACATATCACAAATGCAGAATAATCACAGGATTTTTCAAGGGTTAACAAAGGTCAAATGTTCATTGAAGTCTAATAAGAGGGTCCACACAAACAGAAATAGGATTTTACGCATTTCTAGAATTAACTGCAACCCAAAAATCCTAATTTCAGACTTGCTCGAATTACTAAGGTTTTGGTCAGGATAAAATCCGTCTAAACCTTCTAAAATTCATGGAAAAATATTTCATGTGGTTTGGTATTCTTAATTTGACCATCTAAACCTATTTTGACCTAGAATAGAGTCTCAGATGGAAAGTTATCCTAATTTAGGTTCCTACATAAATTGACTAGTCAAACTTGATCTAAACTGAAATCTATCTTCACCATCAGATTTCTTGGATTGAAATTAACTTTGTACCAAAATTTGGGCCCAATCAGATTTCATCTTGACCAAGTTTGCATTTTAGTCCAATCAGTCTCTTTCCCTCTCACATACACCCCTAGCTTTTGAAATCCTTGAAATTAGGTCCCTAACTTTTGCATCATTCTTTGCAAATGGGTCCCTACCACCATTGGTGTGAACACATCAAGCTCTATCGAGATTCAAGTGAGGATTTTTCACTCGATTCTCAATCAAACTATCCTAAATTAAAAGGGAGATTCCTTGAGGATTTCCCTTCCAAATGAACCCAGCCATGGATTTTGATTCCTTCCCAATCTCCCATACAAACGCATGGAAGATGTGGGTATCCTATATGCACAAAACTCTCGAAGCTTGAAAGCTTCTTTCCAAGCTTGGAACTCCTCTCTTAGGACTATAAAAGGACCCAGGACAAAAAATCACTCTTCCTTAACTAGGTTTAAGGCCAGAACAAGTCTTCCTTCTCTCCTACGGTCAACGCCGACCTATGCTTCGGTGGATCTCTCGATCCCCCTCATCCACGCCTCCAACAGTCAAATTGGAAGTGCAGCGATCTTCCTCATCTTCCTCTGACAGTGGCCAACCAAAGCCCTAGCATCTTCAACCCTCTCTTCACTATCATTCGTCCACCGGAGTTTTCTCCTTCTTTGGTCCCGACCAATCAAAGCTGGCACCAACTTCTTCCCCACTGTCCATAATTAGGTTCACTCTCTCTCTCTCTTTCTCCCTAGGTTCTATCTATCTCTTTTTCCCTTCAATTCGACCGACAACCACGCCTCTCCCCCTTCGTCTTCTTCCTCTTTGGCCTAGCTCTGGTGAGGCCGTGAGTGCGCTACACCGCACTGCTCACCTCTCCACGACTCCCATAAGCATTGCCGTGCTTCACACATCAAAAGCCCCAACTTAATTTGGGATTTCGTGCACTCAACACCTCTAGCAAACATGCCCATCACCGTCCACCTCCCATGAGTTCATCTGACCACTCCACACCCTAATTTGTCACGCAAACACCATCCCCCAACGATGCTAATGAACCTTCTAACTAGGGCTTTTGAGCCCATATTGTGATTTTCAGGTTGTCGCCGTGCCTCGCTGAAGTCGACATCCCCCCCGATCACAATCGTCGTGCTCCAAGAGATCCTAACCCTGCTACTATCTCCAGGTGACGTGGCTCCAGGTCTCAAAGATATCCAGGGCTTCAATTGCGTGGAAATCCCTCAATAGCTACAGCAATTAGAGAAGCCTCTCTGCTGATGGCACACGCGAAGGAAGGAGGGGGACAATAGTCCCACCTCGTGGAGTAAAAGGAGCGTGACCACACATATAATGTTTTTGTGATCAGAGTTGTTTGCCTAGTCACGAGGGGTCGGGTCCCTCACCACTACCCGCACACCTAATAACCTGCCTATGTGCACTCCTCGCCTGCGATTCACGCCTGCAAGCCTGAACACTATTCTAGACTCGATAACCCAACCAATTACTCGATTAAGCCTAGGGCTTTGAGAGGGAAAGGAGGAGGATTTGTGAGAGAGAGAGGGGGAGGATTTTGCTCTTGAAGGCTTGACCTTGTGCGACACTTAGCCATTGAAGGAAGTGGGTTCCCTTGTGCTATGAAGAAGGGAAGCCTTGTGAAGAAGTCTTGGTCTCGCAAAGGCTTTGAGAAAGAAAGAAGAAAGAGAAGGCTTGTGAAGAAGAAGGAATAAGAGGTTTGTGAAGAAGAAGGAAGAAAGAAGAGAAAGGCTTCTGAAGAGCCTTGTGCCTGTGCTCACATAAGTCGTTTGATCTAATTTGGCACTATTAAATGATTTAAGTAATAAAGTTAACATTGAGTATCTGATTAGAGTTACTATTGAATAATTGAATGCATGCTTAATTAAAGAGGATAAGTGGTGATTCAAATCACCATTGTTTTGATTCTCTTTTCATTTTGATTCCATAATCTTGTGAGCTTCATTGAGTAACAATTTGATCATATTTATTCATTGCATATTTATTATTATTGTGCTCATTGATTCTAAATGAAGATTAATATGTGAATTCCATATTTACTCCCTGTGATCGACCTCGGACTTCATTTTAGATTCTGAGTTATAAATTTAATTATTTTTGAGCGATTGAGGCTTTTCTACGACGATTACTCCTTAAACCTCCTTGATAGCCCATTAACAATAGGATCATTACAATGTACCTCCGATTAGCAAGCCTTGCAACATAATTAGCATTAGGATGCTCTTGTGTAAATTGAGATTGGATAGGCTGACTTTGAGATGGGTTTTGCTCACTTTGGGATGGCTAACTTGGACCTTGATTGAGGAGAGCTTTACATGTATTCTTGTGATAGCCAAGAGCTCCACATCTTTGCCACTTGTGTATTGACCTCCTTCTTGGCTAATCTCTTGGGCGAATCCTATTCTTCTTTGGTGTACCTGGTGGATGCATTGATCATAGAGCTTTCACAACAAAGTCCAAATCAGAAGATAGCCAGCAATGGCACAATACCCTTTGTATAAGCTGCCTTATAAGTATCAATTTTGTAGTAGTTAGCCACATAATTCTCTCATTTTTGTTGTCTAATTTCCACAAGTAAAGCCACCGCATGCACACATGGTAGCCCTTGCAACTTCCATTTCCTACAAGTGTAGATCCTCTGTTAACTTCCTGATGTGCATACATCTAAATAGCCAAAAATGTCTATTAATGCAGTTCATAGTGTCATATTAGCATCATACATTGTAAATATTGCATAACATGCATAATCATGCATTTAGCTCAAGTTGTATAAATTGTATAGTAATTGTCTCCTTTTATGGTCAGGGACTGGCCAATTTTTAATCAGAGGCTCAGATCGAAGATTCAACCGTACGGATCTGATCAGGGCAACGATTGGAGTTCCACGACTCCACGATCACCTTGATCGAACATCCGTAGCACCAAATAGAGATCGAGGAAGCCTAATGATCAAGGGCCAAGATGGTGCCAATCCATACTTCAGACGACAAATCCAATCACATGGATGGGTTTGGATCAATGATCGTAGCCTAACAGTGCAAAAATCGGCTCAATCCAACATCCGTGGCACCATCTACAACACATAGAAGATGGACGACCAAGATGACACCACGTGGCACCATCTCAGTTGCCCAATCAGCCCTAAGAACCGCCACTGCATCTCCAAAGGACTTCTAATGCACGATCTGGGCCATTGGATCTTGATTCAATGGCCATGAACCGCATGCGCGTAATGCGTAACTGGGACAAAGTAGTGCCGTAGCACAACGGTCGAGCGGTGTTACGCGAGCGCCCGACGCACATTCGACTTGCCATCCGCAGTGTGCAAGCGAGTAATCGCAATCGTATGATCGACTGCGGGATGCTCAGATCAGCCAATAGTGCACACGCACGATCTGACGCACAGCACGCATGCCCGATCGCACGCGGACGCGTGGTGAAGGCGCAGACGAAGGCGCGCGTGAAGAGAAATCTAAGTCATCCAATCTCACGATCGGACAGCTAAGATTTGAAGAAGTGAGCGAGCATTTTGAGCATGGAAGATGGGGAGGCACGTGCGGTGCATGCACGTCGACCACCATCAGACCTTTAGTGATGGATAAATCCGTCACTAAAGACCTGATATTAATGTTTTAAGCTTAAGATGACAAATTTGCTCTTAATTCCTACAACTATAAAAGGAGACCCGACCTCCACTTCTTCTTCATCCCTTCCTTCACCTCTCTCCCTCTCCAAAGCTTAAGAGAAGCTTGTCCCACACCCAAGATGCTCCTCAAGAGCTAAATCCAAGTTTTGTCCCCATTCTGGAAGTGGATCCTGCGATGACGACGACGTGATGCCTTGTTCTCGTTCCTCCTACTTCATCCTCCTTCTTCCCGCCTCATCCTCCGTCTTCCAGGCATCGCTCCGTTCGGCTCATCCTCCAAGCATTCGTCGAGGAAGATAACATCTCTCTCCCTTCTTTTATCTCTCTCTAGAGTAGAATTTCCCCCTTTCTAGTTGTAACAGTTTCCCGCTTTCTATTGTAATCATTTCCCACTTTCGTAGTTGTAAAAACATTATTCAAATATCAAGTGATTATTCTTTCTCTCTCTCTTATTGTTTATATTAACTGCATTGTGATTATTTCACCCTTTAAACAAAAGTAAAAAAATATAATCATAGATTTTGAGATCGACGTAGCCTCCCTGTGTTCAACCTGGGACTCTTAAGAATGTCGATATAAATTTACTTGTTGACGGATTTCTTTGTGAAACGAACTACGATGATGGGCTTTTCAAATCCAACTTCGAACACTTAGTTTTCTGCTCTAAACATTTTGACACCATTGCCGGGGAGGCAATGATTTTCTATTTTCTTTCCGCATTTCACGTACTTTATTATTTTCTAACTTTTTTTATTTCTTGTCTATTGTTTTGTAGGTACGTTGATAGGGAATCTTCAAGCGGTAGATTGGAGTAAAGTGCAATTGAAGACAACTGTAAGTTCTCCCCATTCTTCCCCCTCCATAGATTCCATTTCACCACATTAATTCAAACTCCAATTAACCTAGGTGTTTGCATAAATCCTAGGGTTAGTTTGGTTGCTTGGATTTCCACTCACATTCATTTCACCCGCATATTAAAAATCAACGAAAAGATATTTCTTGTGGGGTAATTCAACATACACACTACATACAGCCATTTTCATGGCACTTAGCCTAATTGATTTTCTTCTACTCAATCGGATTCTGATCTATGGAACCAGTACACACAAATCAACATATAAAAGACTAGAAATCAGTCTAGGTTAATCATTTTGTGTGCCTACCTCAGTGGTACAATCTTGGCCAATTGTTTGAGTTGTTTGGGTCGCACCACTTATCCTAAAATCAACTCACCAAGTAGCTTCCCCTTAGGGTTTTTAATTTAGGTCAATACCAGACACTCCACTTTATTTTTGATTTCAAAAGGAAAGAGATCTTTACCCTTACTTAAAAACCTAGTTTGCCTCAAATTTGATTGAATTAAACCTAATTCTAAACCCTAAAAGCTACTTAAGAAAGATTTGAACCTTAAAATCTACTCATCACAAATAATCTTGCTTGAAAACCTTGGTTGTGCACACACTCACACATTCTTAATTTATCATTAAGGGCACAACCCATCTTAAGGTCCCACCACATTCCATAAGCACTATAATCCCAGGCCTAAATACAATCAAGTAGACGTTGGCCTTAAGGACTGATTCACCCTTCGAGGCCTAGTCTGAGATTGTTTACGATTAACGTGCATGTACCAATCAATCTGGTTTTTAGCTAGGGGAGTAGCATCAAACAACCGCGGCTGCGGGGTACACTAGGAATTGGAGGTGCAAGCCGAAGGAAGAACCTTCTCCCCAGTCCCTCCTTCTAACTGGTTGTATTGATTGGACATAAGTAGAGTAAATCCTCTATAATCTTAAGGCGGGTTCTAAGAGTCTGTAGATCCTTAGGCTACCCCACTTAAGGATAGGCTTATTTTGTTGTGCTGCAAGGTTCTTATCCCCAGTCCTTCTGACCTCTTCCTAGTTTATGCTGGGAAGGAGGTCATTAAATCCCCGATTGGAAGGACCACTAGAGTATTCTAGGAGGCGTAGACTGGATTTCGGTCAACTTGATCCCATAGCCAACCAACAACCTCCTCTACCTCAGAATCAACAGGAGTTGTTTCAAAGGCAGCTGGAACAAATGCATAGAATGTAGGAATGGTTCTAGAGAATGTAGGTGATGTCGAACCTTCCTCTATAGTTTTATTATTTCGTCGTAGTATAGTATAGAGAGAGGTGATTACCAGTTTAATACAATTTGTTACTCGGAAAATAAAAGAGTTCCCGAGGTCGAACTCAGGGAGCAAGTTGTATTCTAGGGGTACAAGTTTCTTTTACAAAAATAAAGAAAGAGAGAGAGAGAATTTGTTGGCTTTTCTTCTTTTCTCTTTGCTTCTCCTCTTCTTCCTTCTCAGATCTTCTGCTCTCTTCCTTTGTTCTTCTTCTTTATCTGCAGTGGTGATGTTCTTCTTCTTCTTTCAGCTATTTCTGCTCTTCCTTTTTCTTCTGCAGAGCGGTCCTGTTCTTCTTTTTCTTTCTTTCTTCTTTCCCTTTCTTCAGATCTTCTTCTCGTGCTCTTCTTCTTTCAGTTCTTCCCTTGGCCTCTCTGTGTTCTCCTCTGCCTCGCCTTCCTTCTGCCGTCTTTGCCTTCAGGACGTCGTCTGATTTTCCAATCAGACGACTTAAACCGCCGCTGCTACAGTGCCGCTCGGTGATCCTCCTTCCTTCAGCCTTCGTCTTCTTCCACGGTTCTTCTTCACCTGTGCCTGCACACTTACACAGCTTGATCAGATAGGGGCAAAACCTACCTCTACCCTTCCCCTGCGTCTCTCTCTCACAGAAACCGCTCTTAGGAAAGCTCTCCCAGAGCTGCCGGGTTGCCGGGTACGGGTCACGCCCGGGTCCAGGCCCACCGGCGTGCGTGGTGGGCGAGGAGTGCAGGTCAGTCTAAGTCGGGTCGGGTCAGGTCCGCGGGGCGTGAGCGCGGACGAGACCGGGTAACCGGGCGGGTGAAGGGGACCTCACCCCGTGTGCTGAGGCAATAAGCCTCCAGCACTTTTTCGCTTTATACCGCTGTGCCCCTTCAGAGCCTTCCGAGGTGGGACTAAATGTCCCACCCCAATTTCGCGCCTGCGCAGAGGAAGCAGCTGGTAATCGCAGCTTTAAGCGAGGCCTTCGCGCGAGGGATTCACCTCAACGACAGCCTAACGCTTTGCCGAAATGCCCCCGCACAGCCTGGGAGCGTGACCTGGGCGCGGCGCACCTGGGACAATAGGTCGAAGCTGCTTCGCTTCAACAATGGCGGCGACGAGTGCAGGTACCTGCCCACAGAGAAACGGCCTCTCGGCCCAATCAGAAACGCGGAGGACCTTCGCCGTGGCACGGCGAAGGTGGTCGGGGGGTGTGCAGGCGGCGGGGCGGAGCCTAAGGGCTTCCCTAGGTCGGACTGTGGGTCGGGAGATGGGTTTGTTCGGTGGAGTTGCAGAGGGTGATTTGGGGGAAGTGGAAGGGCGGAGGTTGATCAGGGTGAGGAGGCGGAGGTTCTGCAGTGGTCGGCGAGCCATGTGGGTTGCTGGAGTGATGGGAGCGGCTCGCCGGAGGATGGCCGGAGGCGGAGAAGGTGAGGGTGATTGGTCGGAATCGAGGGCGACAGTAAATGTTTAAAGTGAGGAAAAGGAAGAGGGGAGGAAGAGGAGTTCTACCTACTTAGCAGGACGAGGAGGGGCCGGAGCGGGCGACAGTCGTATCGACTGTCGCCGGAGAAGAAGATGCCCGGGGGAAGGGGCGGCGGCGAGCAGAGGGCCGGAGAGGCGCCAGCTGGGTGCGGCGTGGCGCGGGAAGAGCGAGGGAGAGAAGTCTCTACTGCTGGTATTGCGGCAGAGCGAAGAGGAGGAGGAGGAAGAACCGCCGGAGCTGGTGGGCGTCTGCCGGAGTGAGAGGAGAGGAAAGTTGGGGGTTTTCTCCGTCAGATCCGAGCTACTCAGAACGGCGGAGCGACGGGGGTATTTATAGAGGCCGAATCAGAGAAGAAGGCGGAGGGAGACGACGTGTCTCCCTCGCCGGAGAACGCCGGAGATGGAAACCCATACCATCCGTGCGTTCGCACGGCCGGTATGGTGGGTTGCAGCGACCAGGGGGGTGTTCCTGCGACGGCTGACGACGCAGGGCACCCCCGGTTGTCTTGCCAGACCCTCCTCCTTACCCTGCGCGGCGCCATGCTCCGCGCAAGGTCGCCGGAGCATGGTGCTGGCAGGTTTTGGCAGGAGGGACCTAAATGCAAAGAACGAAGGAGAGTTAGGGGTAGAAATGTGAGGGTTCAAAAGTTGAGGGCCAAAAAGTAAATATATGAGGACCAAAGTGCAAAGTTGGTCAAGAAGGTTTCTTCTTAGGCTCAAGTTTTTATACATGACTAATTAGGACCTAAGGAATTTGATGGTGAATTTTATTTCTAGATTAAACCTTGTTTGACCGGTCAATTTATGCAAAAATCCAAATTAAGTTATTAATTGGGCATGGTTCTCAATATAGGTCAAAATGGGTTCTGAAGGCCAAAATTGAAGGTTCTAAATCCTAGAGATTATTTTTCTATGAATTTTAGAGGGTTTATTCTATTTTTACTTTGCCTCGAACCTCGTGAATTGAAGTGGGTTTGTTTTAAGGTTACAGATTATCATTTAGTTCCTTGGAATTGCTGTAGCCCTTGTCAGATCATCCCACTTTCCTTCTTATTCGGTTTGTTTGACCTGTGTTTGGACCCTGAATTACCCTGTATGTAGATTATACTGGTAAAATTGCATTTTTACCCCTTATGACTTGTTTTCTCCTTAAACTCAGAATTCTCTGAGTTAAGCCTTTCCTTGAGTTATGTAGGAGCTTTTATCCTTTGTATTGGGTCAAAATGAGCTAGTTATGGCTCATGATGAGGTTCACTCAGCCCTTAAAGGATTTTTATGATCCTTCAAATTACGGGGAATGTCCTTGCATCCAGATTCCTGCTGGAGACGTAGAAATCAAGCCCCAGGTATTAAGCTTGATCAAACACTTTCATGGGCTTGGCTCTGAAGACCCGTTTCAGCACTTGGAGGACTTGACCACTTTAGTCCAGACCACCAAGGTGCGAAACGTGAATGAGGAGTAGATGATCATGAGGCTCTTTCCCCACTCTCTTAGGGATAAAGCCACACATTGGTACAGGACCATAGGAAGGCTGATTGGAACTTGGAACGATCTGAAATCGGCTTTCCTGAAGAAATTCTTCCCTGTTGGACGTACCAATGCTCTGAGATAGGTGATTACTACCTTCGCCCAGTGGCCAGGGGAGAAGTTTCATGTGGCTTGGGAGCGATTCCAGGACTTATTGCGGAAGTGTCTACACCACGAGGTGCTGAAATGGCAACTCGTGCAGAACATCTACCACGGGTTGATTGAGCAACTCAGAAATCACGTGAATGCTTATTGCAGAGGCAATTTCCTCAACAAAGATGCAGATAGCGCACACGATTTGTTTGAGGAAATGAGCGAGAATTCAATCAATCATGCCTCCATGGATACTTTTAATCGGTCCCAACAACCCAGATCGAATGTTAATGAAGTCCATGACTCTTATTCATTCGATATGGAATTGATTTGCAGTAAACTAGATAGGGTAGACCTGGTTACTAAGAGAATGGAGGAGTGGATGGCTGGAAACTTAATGAACAACTCTCAATCCACTCAATCCCAAAATTCGGGATTCCATTCATCGTGAGCTCCTTCTGGATGGGAGTTTGTGAATCAACTCGATGTGGCTCAACCTACGAGCCAGCATTATTCGAAACCCCACGGGTTTCAAACTGGGGCCTTTGATCCCAGTTTCTCTCATCCCTCCCTTTCTTTCTCTCCATCCTTGCCCTATGAGGATGTCTATGCTGTACAGGAGAATGTTAGGTCCAACCCTTACTCTAATGCTTACAATCCGAGTTGGAGGAACCACCCTAACTTCTCCTGGAAAAACCTGTGGCAGCAGACCCAATACTGACCCAGCAACTATGCTCCGCAAAGACCAATGGGTCAGGGTAATGTTTACGCTCAACTGCCCCCAAATCAGGTCAATCAGCTAGCTTGGAATGCTCGTCAACTTGTAGGGTAGGCTAATTTGAACCAACAAATGGTAGATATGTAAGGATCTATGCTCCAGCTCATGCAACAAATGAAAACTTCGCTGGACAACTTGCAAATCAGGTTTATTGCTAATTTCCATCAACCCAGATCTCTATCATCTCAACCTGTACCCAACCTACGTAATTTTCAGAATCCAGGCAATCAAACCTAGGGGTACGAGAATCAGAGGGATCCGCATGCACATGCTTAGGTGGTTGAGAAGGGTCCTTCCTCTTTTTCTTCTTCTTCAAACTAGAGGTTTCTGGCTAATGAAGCACCTCCAATCTTTCCTAACCCTCCCCAAGACCCAAACCCATATGCATCTGCTAATTCTGTTACCTTGAGGAGTGGGAAACAAACACAGGATCTGCAACCACAATGTTCTGATCTATCGAATCCAGAAGAGCCTGAGGAGAGAAAGGAGAACTTTGGACAAGAAATCAAGGCTTAGGAACCTGATTCCGAAGATCTGTCTCATGTTCCTTTTCTTGAGGCCTTGATCAAACCAAGGAAGAAGAAGCCTATTAATAGTAATGAGGAGCTTCTGAATATTTTCAAGAATGTTGAGATCAATATCTCGCTCCTCACTGCTATCAAACACATACCGGCTTACGCTAAATTTTTAAAAAATTTATGTACACAAAAGTGTAAGTCAAGAGAATCTATTCCGAGGAAAGTGATACTCTCCGAGCAGGCTAGTTCTGTTATCCTGCATCACCACTCTCATAAAAAGAGAGATCCAGGTGCTCCTTTGATTTCTTGTGTCATCTGAGATTACACCTTTGATAGAGCACTTTTGGATCTAGGTGCAACCATTAACCTAATTCCGAATTCTCTTTTCGAGAAGTTCGGATTAGGTGAACTCTGGCCGACTTTAGTAACACTGCAGTTAGTGGACCGTTCGGTCACAAATCCGCAAGGCGTTATTGAAGATGTTATTGTCAAGGTTAAGGATTTCTATTTTCCTGTAGATTTCCTTATCCTTGACATGGATCTACCTGAAAATTTAAGGAACACACCCATCATTTTGGGGCGTCCATTCCTGGCTACTGCTAAGGCCAATATCAACTGTGAGAGTGGTAGCATGGAAATCGCCTTTGGGGATCAGAAATTGAAATTAGATATTTTTAAGGCGATTGACAAATTTGAGGATTGTGGATTTATTGAGGAACTTGAGGATGACAACGTAAATATTGAAACTTGTATGGTAGTTTCTGCATTTGAAAGTTCCTCCTATGTTGATGATTTGGACCCACAACCTTCTGTGGCAAACCCGCCACCTTTTGAAGAGGTTATTGATTTTGTTCACTCTCAACCTCTTCCTCTTGATGAGTCTTCATTAGCATCTTCCTTACCTTCACTCATCAACCCACCCCAACTTGAGCTGAAACCATTACCTGAGAATCTGAAATATCAGTTTTTGTGACCACATAAGACGCTTCCTGTGATTATCAGTGCTAAATTAACTAAGGAGTAGGAGATTAAACTAATTAAGGCCTTAAAGGAACACAAGAAGGCAATCGGTTGGACCATTCATGACCTTAGGGGGATCGAGCCATCTTACTGCAATCACAGGATATTTTTGGAAGATGGATCCTGCCCTTCTCACCAGATGCAAAGGAGATTAAACCCAAATATGCGAGAAGTGGTTAAGAAGGAGATTATCAAGTGGCTCAATGCAAGAATCATTTATCCGATCTTTGACAATCCTTGGGTAAGTCCCATGCAAATTATTCCCAAGAAAGCAAGGATTACCATTGTTACTAACGAGAAAGGAGAATCAGTCACAACTTGTTCAGCTTCCTCTTGGAGGGTCTATATCGATTATAGGAAGTTGAACACAACCACGAAAAAGGATCATTTCCCTTTACCCTTCATCTATCAAATCTTGGAAAGATTAGCTAGGTAGAAGTACTTCTGTTTCCTTGATGATTACTCGGGATACAATCAAGTCCCTATCCATCCCGAGAATCAGGAAAAAATGACTTTCACCTGTCCCTACAGAACCTTTGCTTTTCGTAGGATGCCTTTTGGCTTATGTAATGCAGCCACGAATTTTCAAAGGTGTATGCTACCATATTCTCTGATATGGTCTGAGAGTTTATGGAAGTCTTCATGGACGATTTCTCCATTTTTGGAGAATTGTTTGATTCTTGTTTGGCTAACCTTGAAATGATTCTTAAACAATGCATCAAAACAAGACTGATCCTTAGCTAGGAAAAGAGTCATTTCATGACACAAGAAGGCATCGTCTTGGGTCATGTAATCTCTAAATGGGGAATCAAAGTGGACAAAGCTAAGGTTGATGCTATCACTAAACTTCCTCCTCCCACATTTTTCAAACAAATTTGATCATTTCTTGGTCATGTGGGATTCTACAAGAGATTCATCAAGGACTTTTCGAAGGTTGCTCGTCCTTTAAGCAATCTTCTCACCAAAGAAATGCCGTTTGGTTTTGATGAATCATGCTGTAAGGCATTTGTTTTTCTTAAAATAGCAATCACTTGTGCTCCGATGTTGCAACCACTGATTTAGATAACCACATTTGAGATCATGACCGATGCTTCTGATTATGCGGTCAGGGCTGTTTTGGGTCAGAAAGTCGACAGAAAGCCCTCTGTCATTTACTACGCTAGCAAAACTCTGGATGAGGCCTGGAGGAATTACACTATTACTGAGAAAGAATTGCTAGCTGTAGTATTTACTCTGGAGAAATTTAGGGCTTATCTCTTAGGGTCTCGTGTCATAGTATATACCGACCACTCAGCCTTGAGACATCTCTTGGCCAAAAAGGATGCCAAACCTCGGCTTATTCGATGGATTCTTCTGCTTCAAGAATTTGTTATTGAAATCAAAGATAAATTTAGGGTACAAAATGTGGTGGTGGATCATCTATTGAGACTTCTGAGTGATTCTTCTCTTCTGGACATTCCGATTGCTAATACTTTTCTAGATGAGACTATCCTTATAGTTTCAGGTGTCCAAACCCCATGGTTTTCTAACTGATAAACGACAGTTTATCATCATTCTTATGCATTAAAACAACCCTACCTCTTAGGATTTTACTCTGCAAACGGGTTTTTGGGCTACATTTAGGCATTAACTAGGTTAGGCATGCATTGCATTTTCTTTTGTTGCTTTAATATGTTTTTGTGAGTGTTAAGGATGAACAGATATACAGATCCCTAAAACCCTAGCACTCAAGAAGGCAAATGGTGAAGGAGGAGCTCAGACTAGCTGGAACTCAGCTCGATCCAGCTCACCACAGCTGGAACCTAGCTCACTTGAACTAGGGTTAGCTCATCCCAGCTCCATTCAGCTAATCTCACTGAATGGCAGCTCAAGAGAGTTCATCTTAGCTCTCCCTAGCTCAAGTCAGCTCATATCCAGCTCAACCTAGTTGAGTCTAGCTCATTTTAGCTCCTACTAGTCCATAGAGAGCTCTAGCTAGCTCAGCTGAGTTGACTGGAGTTCACCCCAGCTCAAATCTAGCTACATCCAGCTCCACTCAACTCCAGCCAGCTGAAGATAAATTCATTCCAGCTCAGGAAGCTCAAGACCAGCTCCCGGGGACTCAGCTTAGCTCAACTCAGTTGAGCTAAGTTACCTTAGCTGCCTCAATCAGCTTGATCCTCCTCGGGAGCACCAGACCCAGCTCACCTCAGCTCATTATGGTAGAAGCCAGCTCACTTTAGCTTGGCTTAGCAGCTAGCAAAGAACTAGCAAGCTAAGCCAGCTACAGTAGCTCCATGCCAGCCTCTTCAGCAGCTGCCAGCTCCAATTCTAGCTCCAGACTTCTCCTCCTCAGCTCCTTTCTTCAAACCCTTGCTCCAATACCTCCTCCTCTACTCCATAGCTAGCTAAGCTAGCTTAGCTTAGCTAGCAACTAGCTCCTTGGCCATCCACCACCTTCAACTCAACCCTAGCTAGCTCCATCAACTTAAGCCCTACCTAAGCTAGCTATCCTACTCCAAGTTGGTGCCACCACTTTACCACCTCTTCACCCCATCATCACCACCAAAAGGCACCAATTTTGGCTCCAAAACCTAACCCTAACTACCCCTTTTTTTGGCGCCAACATGCACCCCCACATCCACCATACACCTAACCCTACAACCCATCCTAGCCACCCACCTACCCCTCCTTCTAGAACTCTACTTGGCGCCACCTAAGCCCCCTTTCTAGAAGCCATTTTGGCACCAACTTCAAGGGGTGCCACCACCCATAATCACCCCCTAGGTGTCCCTTCGGTTGGCGCCAATTGCCCTTAGCCATAGGATCCCCAACCACCTCCATCTTCCCATCTTCGCCCTCCATTTCAAGAGTCACCTTAGCCCCCTTCCTACTCTATATAAACCCACCACCAACCACCATTTTAGGGCATCTTCCATTAGTTTATTATTCTACCTATACCCACCTACACCTACAGCCAAGAAGAAGGAGTAGAGAAGAAGATTAAGGGGGCACATCACCAGCCCCTTTGATGCCTTCTTCTCCCTACTTTCTTCAACTTGTGCCACGCCAAGGAGGAGGAGCTTTCCACTTCAAGAAGGACGGCCAGGCAAAGGAGAAGAACCTAGGGTGGACGTCCACCCTTGGAGGAAGAGAATTAAAGGTGGTAGCTACCACCTTGGAGGACATTATCTTAGAGGAGCATAGCAAGGAAGGAGTTGGAGGACTCTTTTCAAGCTCGAGAGCTACCAAGCTTGGAGCAAGAAGCCCTCTTCTTCACCATCTATCTAGAGGATTTGTGTTTTATTTTTCTTGTATTTTCAAGTAGAGTAGAAGCATTCCTCTATAGGTTTTGTGTGCACAATTTTGATTTAATTCAAATTGCCTTCTTTCAATTTCTGTTGCAAAGCTTATTACAAATTTTTCCTAGCAATTATTTCACTCCTCCTTAATTATTCTAAGCCTCCACATGCCTAGGGTGAGCTTAGGGAGAGGCTCTACCTATCACCTTAGGGTAGGTTTCTTGAATTAGGTGTTAGTTGTTTTATAGCTTTCAACAAAGCCTGCATGTTGCCTTTATTCCAAAAATCATAAAAACTATATATTCAAAAAGACCAAAAAGAAAGTTCAGATTTATTTTCAAAGTAAGAGATTTAATTGTTGCAACTTGCCTCCGTGGACGACCCTAGATACTCCCCTATCTAGGAATAGAAATTTAAAAGCATATGCAAATTCACGTGTTACAACAACATTAATAACTTGCTTTTACAAATCATGTGATTTTCCGCTTCACTTTTTGGTACCGTTGTTGGGGAGCCACAGCTTTGCATTAATCATTTTTCTCTTGCTTGAAGTGGATCTCATCCCCTTCTCTTTCTTCTCCTTCGTGTGTGCAGGAACTATTGTAGGAAGAAAGCAGGAATCTGGAAGTGAGAGCTCAAAGTTCCTTTTCTTCCCGCGAAATTCAGGTTGGTTCACCTTTCTGGTCACATAATTAATTAAAAATATCAAAAATATATTAAACTTGGCTTTTAGGATCCCAAACATCTTAATTAAGTAGAGTGATTTTCATTAAAATTCATTGTTTGCTTGAATGTTTCATTAACACCACTCCATTTCAAGTATTGGTGTTCTACTTTTCGGGTCCAGATTTTTGTCTAGACTTGAAAAATCAATTCCTAACACCACAGGCCTCCTAAAAGCATAAAATGTTATACAGTGATTCGAAATTGAGTTATGAACATTTGTTCCAAATTTTAGATCAATTGGCTTTGTATTTAATTTTTAAAAATTCATGGACTGTAGAAGGGTCACACCCTCTAATCTTCCTATTTTGCTATTGTCCGTGAATTTTTTGAATTTTTATGCTCATCCAACTTTTGTGAAATTTAGGTTTTTGGAATTCTTGTAAAATTTTACACATTATATAAAATCACCAAAATTTTCTAAGGTCGGTGGTAATACTAAAAAGTCCAAAATACCCACGGGTATCATTTCTGGACTTTGACATCAGTACACATAAAAATTCAAAATATTATCAAACAAATTCCTAAAATCTTACAAAAATCTTTTCTGTAATCTTTGTTTGATTTTACATAAGGTAGTGGTGTTGGTTGCATTGTTTGGACCATTACCTATTCGAAAAGCCTAAAAAGAATTCATTGGTAGTAATTTTCTATATTAGCGTTCAAATCCAATTAGGATTTCTTTCTTGCTTTTTAGTCCCACAATATAAAGGAAACATATCACCACCCATACAACTTATTTTTCCTTTGATTGCGGAGTTTCAAACTTGTTTGAACATTTAAAAAAGAATAACCCTAAAACACATTCAATTAAATTGAATACTAAAAGACATAAATATAAAAAATTGTGTGACAACTTGATTTGCATTGGAACCACTTTCCAATTCTTGCACATACACAAAAAAATTGCAATAACAGGGCAACAACCCAATTAACTCCCTCCACATTCCGTGTGCATTATAGTATCCTAGACCTAACTAAAATTTGTAGCAATTTGACCCCTAAGGTTTTATCAATTTAGGCTTGCTATATAGGACTTAAGTTTTCTCTAGTTAATATCAATTCTGTCATCTATATCTGGTGTTCAGGCTGAAGGGCCATGTCAAACGACCAGGCGTGGGTTTGTACAAGCACCTGGGGATTTCCTGGGAAATGCTTGGGCCCAAACCTTCCCTTAAACAACTTGGCTAGATTTGTTGACAGAACAGGTACTCACTAGTGATTACTTATTTCCTAGGTAGACCAAGTCGTAGGTTATTTTAGGGAGTCACATTTAGGTTAGGTCTAGCTTTGATTGCTTGTTTGCACACTTTCTCTCATCTCCATCTCTTCTCCTCCCCTCCCGTTTCTTCCATTTTGCATGGGTGGCAGTCCAAAACTCCACACTTGGAGGGACCACTTGATTTTGCCTCCCCAAGAAAAAGACTTTTTCCTGCATTCTTCCTCTTCTCTCAAAATGGAAAATCAAAATTGGTCCTCTAACCTGCATGCTAATTTTTCTTTCCCCTATTTTTCCACCTAGAAGCTACTTAATCAAGCCCCTCCGCCTAATCTCTACTCTATCATGGCTCAGCTACAAGTTAAGCAACAATAGTTGCATAAGGATTTAACAAACCTAGCCAACCAAGGGAGTCTTGCCACACCTGCCCAAGCTCCACACATTCCACATTTCACCCCTTTTAACACCCGCAAGAGAGAAAATCTACATAAATCCCATGCTGAGTATAATTATTATTCTGAGGCTTTCTATGGTTCAACAGGGAATTATGTTTATCCCAATCATCACCCTACCCAAAATGTCCCTACTTTCTAGGAGAAATTAAAAAATTCCTCTAATTGGGGGAATTATCCGACTCACTCCTGGACCAATCCGATTCCACACCAACAACAGAACCCGTTTAGAGGGTATGGTTCAAATCAAACTTATCAATCTAGGCAATCTCAAGAAGACATTAATGCCCAGATGATGAAAACCTTGCAGGAGTTACAAAGAAAAATAAAGGAAACAACCCATCTTATTAACAATCTCAATGATCAAATTGGGGATATTCCGACTCAAAGACCTGCAGGACACTCACCATCCCAACCCACACGAAACTTTATTAATCATAGGAACCAACACCCGAGTGGATACCAACATCAGAACCACACGGTTCAGCCTCCTATTAACCCAATATCACAGCACCAACCCAGTCTCTATCAACATCATGCCCCTCCACCTCCTCCCAGTGATCACCAAACTACGTATGTAGAGACTTTGAGGAGTGAGGAAACCACCATGGATTTAAGGCCTTCACATTCAAATGATGAAACTGATTCTCAACCAATGCAGATTGACTCCCCTAACCTCAATAAGGAAGAAGAAAAAGAAATCCCACAAACACCAGATTCAAACCCTATTTCCCACTCTCAAAAACTGCAATCCAACAATCCAAAATCAGAGCCCTCTGACCACAATCCTTTGGACTTATTTAAGCAAGTCGAGAGGAATATTCCCTTTCTAGATTCTCCCCATGCCTCTAAAAAATTTACTTCAAAATGGCATGATCAGAATCTAGAAAGGATGGTCCTTCCGACGATAGCCAGCTCAGTTTTTCAGAGCAAGCTGCCTTTTACAAAAAAGGACCAGGGCACATCACTCATCTCAGTTGTCATAACTGATACCATTTTTTTTTGCGCCCCTCTCGACTTAAGTACCTCTAGTAATCTCATCCCCCCAGTCTTATTTGAGGAATTTTGATTCAGTGATTTAAAACGTACTAAGGTTCAATTTCAATTGGAAGACCGATCTACCATTCAATCGCGGGGAGTTGTTGAGGATAGTATTATCAAGGTTCCAAATTGTCTATTTCCAGTAAATTTTCTGGTCCTTGATATAGAGGTACCTAAGGCTCTCATTAATACCATTCTTGGAAGACCCCTTTTGATTACCGCAACAGTTAATATCCACTCTCACTCTGGGAAAATGAATATAAGTTGCGGTAACCAGATTTTCTCATTAGATTTATTTTAAGCTTCCAAGAGGTCCATTGATCATAAAATTTTCGAGGACACTGATAATACAGTGGAAGCAATTTGTGAGAAATCTTTGTTGATCAAATCCTACTCAGCTTTAACCACTATGGATCTAGATTTTATTGATTCTTATTCTAAGGATAATTATGTGGTCCAAGACTTTCCAGATCAACTAGGGTTTGACTTTCCCTCTTTCAATCTTCTTGTTTTTTCACCAAAAATATCCACACTAACTTCACCCATCCTGCATCTCACTAACTCCTTTCCCCTCCCTTTTCTATTGGACCTACCACCTGGTCCATTTGAGTTTGCCTTTCATCATCAATTCAAACCATGGCCAGACATGGGTCCTTTTTCCATTTCCCTATTTTATTTTGATCCCTTTATCTTTACCACCCATCTTTTTAGGGATCTTGAGAAAGACACTTTTATTAAAGACATTCAAGTGTCCAACTTTTTACATGATTTTCCGTCTTCCATGCATACCTTCATGCCTGGGTGAATAGCGTAAAAGATAGCATTGTAACCCATCATTTTTTCCTGCTTTCCTTTTTTCTTCTTTTTCCAGGTTTTGATCATCCTAAACCTGACCGTTCTTCACTAAGGTGATCCCTTTTCTCTCCTAATGCATGAAGACATGGCATATCTTAAGCATGGGGGGGTGAAAATCTTAAAACATGCATTTTTCTTTATTTCCTTCTTGCATACCCAAAAACATAAAAATGTTGAAAACTTTTTGAGGAAAAATTTTAAAATAGAGACTAAGGTTGAAAAATTCACTTTTGGGTACAATGGGATTTAATCTTTAACAAACTAGGGATGAGGATGCGAATCTGATCATTAGAATTTCAAGGTCTATTTTTAGACTAGATCAGATATCCTTCTCTAAAATTCCTCCTGAACTCATGATAGTTCAGGTGACTTGATCCTTTTTTGTAATGTGGAAAGTATTTGACTTAGTTTCTGATTCAAAACTTGCATGTCTTGAGGAACTTCTTGTGTCAATTTTCACAAATAAGACCACTTAAAAAATAACTAAAAATTAGAAAAACTCCCTTGTTTGGACTTAGTAAAAGTCTGAAGCAAATCATTGGTTTGAATTCCCACCGCCGAGAAGGAGGAAAATGCCTCCTTTAAGGACACGATATCAACATGTTACTACCTCGACGCTGCTCCATATCTATATTTCATATCTTTAGACGGAGCATTAAAGCGCATTTTAGCAGCTCAAGTGTCTTGGACGGTGCTCTACCTATAGTGTCGGAGCAAGAGCTTGAGTTTGCTTGGAGCGTCCCTTTACACCGCATTGTGTTTTGGGGTTGTGAGCTCCTGGGTGGTGCCATGGACAATGCTATCCCAAAGTACTGGTGCCAGAGCCCCCTCGAGGATTGGTGATGAGTCCATTTTAATGGGCTAATGTTATACCTAAGTAATTCTCTTTTAACATTTTAGGTTTGTTAATAACTACACTAAGTTATAGAATAATTGTATGCATCATGATTTAATTCTATAACATTCTATGACTTAATGTGTAATGATTATGTTCTTTTTATGTGCAAGAAAAATAAGTGGCAAAAGAATGAGGAGGAAAGGGTAAATTACCCTTTCAAATAACCGGTGGCTGCTCTTTTCCCTCTCTATCAGCCGCCCTCAATAGCCGTCGACGTCTCCTTAACAGCCTCCTACCAAAATTAGAAAAGGGATTTGAAAATCCCTTGATTGGTGCACACGGGGAGAGAGAGGAGTTAAAGAGAGGAGGTTGAGAGAAGAATGAAGGCCATCTTCCCCCTTGCGGGGAACAATTACAGCGTGCACTGTGGATAGGCATCTTCCCCTAGCGGGGAACTGCATCAAGCGTGCACTGTGCACAACTTCCTCCATCTTCTCCACTGCCATCAAGTGCGCTCCAACCTCTCCAACGCCACTGCCATAGCCTTCCCCATGCACCAGGATCTGCATCTTCCCCGCGCAGGAGTGCGCCCTACTCTTTCTCCACATGCTCATCTCCAGCCGCATTCTCCGTTCAGCGCTTCCTCCCTTCAGCACCAAACGCAGCACTTCAACTCTCTGCAGGTGCTACATCCGCCCCTACCAGGCCGCCCATCCATCCTCCAGCACCCCCTGCTGCAGGCGCTCACGCCATATCTGCCCGCAAGCACTCCGACCTGGCACCGCAAGCAGTCTAGCACAGGCACTCTACACCGAAGACGCTACTCCGCACCTTCCAGGCCCTGCAGGTCCACCTCCCTTCAGTGCCTCCATCATCCCAGCAAGCACCGCACGCTAAGTTCTTCATAGCCACCTTAACCCAGCGCCTGGCGCTCCCTGCAGGTGCACCTCTCTGCAGCCTACGAGCACTGCCCTCGCCTCACCTGCTCTAGCAGGGCATGCCCCTCTCTAGCACCCGCCTTCACAACCTCACGCCAGCCGTGCCTGAAGGCGCTGCCCATCTTCACCCTGCCAGGCCACGTCCGCAGACGCTTAACAGCTGCAGCACCACCCACAGGCACGTGCCCAACTCCTCCGAGCGCCCATCGGCAAGCTGTTCAGATCCTTCCGACAGGCATAGCACCACTCGCTCGTGCACCAAGCCCACAGGCGCCAACTGCAGACCGCTGCGAACGCAAGCCTACCTTTGGCAGGCTCTGCCTTTGCCACCCACGCCCGTAAGAGTGTGCCCCTCTCCAGCACTAGGCGCAGCACTGCAGACCCGCCAACATCTTCAACTTCCCTGCATCCGCGCCACCAGCACACCCATCTTGTGACTGCCACGCCCACCACGTGCCTGCAGGCGCACACCTCACCCACAGGCGCCACCTACAGACTGCTCGCCCCCGCCTGCAGGCGCGAGCCGCACCCACAAGCGCGCAAGCCACCGTGCAGCTGCAGTAGTCCCCATCTCCTCCAATAGGTCGGCGCTCCGGTCACCTCTGCCGGCCTCCATCGGCCACCTCCAAACGTCGTGTCACTACCATTGCGTAGCTCTCATCAAGCCTCACCTCCCTACTGACTCTCGCGGCCAACCGTGCGCAGCCGCACACGCGAGGAGAGAGGAGAGCTCCTCTGTTTTTACCTCTATTAAAAATTACATTCAATGCCATTGTCAAGTTTATATTAATATTTTATTCTGGCCACATTGCACTAATGCACTCGAATTTTCTTGAAAGTATTTTATTTGTGTTATGTGCATATTTCTTTCTTGAATTTCAAATTAGAATTGCATGAAAGTTGAATTCACATGATAAGCCAGTACACATGCATCTTACACATATTTTTGGGGCTTAATTTCTGACGTGAAAATTGCATAAACACCCCTGAACTTTTAAAGAAATTACAAACTTCATTTAAAACAGCATTTTCCTCACATTAAAGTTGCAGAAGAGTCTGCGAACTGTGCATTCCTTAACTTGTGAATTTATTAGGCTAATTCCTCCCTGTGGAGACGACCTAACTCTTCATGGTTAGTTTTGAAAGTTTAAATGTTTTGAAAAGCGATTTTCTACCATGCGATTAAATACAATGACACATCATTTTATGATAAAGTTTTCAACGAAAACAAAGATCGCTCTTTCAATGCCTATTAATTTTTCGGGAATTTTATGTTATTTTTATGCTATTTTGAAAACTTTTCTAAATTATTAACTGTGGATTTTCTTCTGTGCAAAAACATGCGGCGAATGCAACGGGCACGTATGGCGGAGACGATTTTTTTTGGTGGACCTTGAAGCCACCTGGAGGATGGCAATAGGAACACGTGGGCCTTAATCCCACGCATATAGGCTTATGGAGAAGCCTATTTCTGATTTAGGCAGTAGATCTTAGTTAGATTTAGTTAGATAGACATTAGAATTTAATTTCTATCTTTTGGACCCGTGTTGGGTATTTTTGGGAACATGTTCCTAGTGCCACTTTATTTTTTATCTCTCTTGTATGCGGGAGCGTATTTTTGGGAGCATGTTCCCATTTATTTAGATCACAGGATTATTTGAACTATTTTGAACTGCATTTCAGTTAGTTAGTTAGATTAGGCCTGTTTGTTATTATTATTAAAAAAAAAAAAATCGAACTGCCTACTAGAAGCTGCATATCTATAGGACTGAATTAGCAGCATCTAGTTTATTTTTATTGCATTGCATTCATACACTGCATAAAGAAAGTTGGAGTAAGGTATGTCTTCTCTTGAGCATTAATTACTTGTCATGCATATGTATTGAACCTAAATCTAAGACCACTAAAGTGCTTGAATCAAATTAATTCAGTGGTCACTTAAAAAAAAAAAAATGGGACTATTAAGAGGTTGGACTTTAAAATATGTGACTGAAAATTGTGTGCAAAAGGATCCTGTTTGCGGAATTTCAAAAATCAAAAACACGATCGTATGTTTGCACACTTGAAACACTGTGCACCTCACACATAAGGTCACTAGATAAATTTCTACCTCTCCTCTTTTGCACCACAAGGAAAGTTAGTCGGAAATCAACAAGCCTATCCACCAAGTTACTTCGGTTCCTCGTGTGTGGGCTCGATTCGAGACTTCCATCCCTTGCGAATAGGTTATAGGCACCAGCAAAGGTTGGCCTAGGACGCGTAATTTTTGCAAAACTTGTTTGGCCACCAACTAAACATATAACTCTAAGACCTACAATCTACTAAAAACAGATCCCGTTGAATTTGCGTTTGCTTTGACAATAGAACTCTCTAGGAAGTTTTCTGCTTATATTCTGAATTTTGCTAAATCCTAAGTTAAAATTGTTTTGCATAAAGAAATGGATTACTCTTACACCTATCATTCAGATTATCAGAGTCAATACTTCCCATCTTTTAATCAGGATCCCATGCTTCGAGCGTATTCATCCTTTGATGGGTACATTGACAATTCATGGGATCATTCTCATTCTTACCCAGGGAGTACTGGCTTGATAACTCCCACTTTTGAGCAGAGCCTAGGAGCGGGATTTTCCAATCCTGAAATCCCTACATCCATGCAAACACCCAACCCTCCCACCCTTCATGATTTTCCGTATCGAGGTTGGACCGATACCCCTAGGCAACCAGAGCCTGAACTTCACTATCCTCCCCAACCTGATAATAGTAGCCTCTCCTCTTTTATGATGGAAATGCAAAAACAACAAAAGGAAATAATGGAATCAATGGGAGAGATGTTGAGGAATAGTCAACAGTTAAATGAAGAAATAAGACAACTTAGCTACACGCTTCCCAATAGTTCTGATCCCTACCCATACAATCATGATCATGAAAATAATTCTGAGGAACCTAATGACAATAGGGATCCAATTTTATGTAGCTATCACTTAGACTCTTCCAATGAGACACGGCCACTAGAGCACAATGATCATAGTGATTATCCACCTGAACTACATTGGAGTCAAAAGCAAGGGAAGATGGTACCTCTTGAGGACCTTGACCCCAATGACGGTATTCTCTGTACCCCTACCAACCCGGGTCAAGGTTATATTGTTCCTATCACTTCCCCTCTTGATTATTTGGTGGAATCCCATTCTACTCTTAGTGAGCTTACTCCTGACCCTCCACTTAGGGAATCAACACCTACCATTCAATATTCTGAGGATTCAAATGCACCTAATGAAGGTGACCCTAAGGGAATAGAGGATGATCAATTCTGGTCTCAGGGATATGAAGAGTCTAATTCAGAGGATGAGGATGCCCCAATAGAGGAACCTGGACTGAAAATCTGGAGTGAATCACAGGAGAATTATTTATCATTTGAGGATTTACCTCCAGAGGGTAGAAATAATATGATTAAATCCAGATTCCTTCCTTCTTTTGAGAGTCATCCTCCATCAAAATAGGAGTTGATATTAGAGGAGGACAAACAAAATAATGAGAAGTCTATGGGAGACTCTCGGGAACAAAACACGTCAATTGAGGATTTATACCTCGAGAAGAATGACGAATTCAATGATATAGGCTTCCTCCAAAATATTAAGACTGATCCTCCTTTAGAAATAATTGAGGATACTGATCCAACTCCTAATGAATCACATATACACCCCGATAAATATTTGAGTGAACCAAACGAATCTGAGGATGAGCTGAATGATAATGATTCTTACATGTTGACCCTGCCATCAAAAAGTTCTAATTTGGAGTCTACCCTTGATTCAAATATGACTCCGATCATTAATGCTAGGCAGGATAACTTGAAGTTGTCTACAACTGTTAGGGAGTGTACACAATCTGAATCATTGTTGGAATTGGACCTAACACCAACTAAGCCCTCATTGGACTTAACCATTACCTTCCAACACTATAAACAACCCTTATACTCCCTAACTGATCCATGGCTCAGATCTCTTCTCATGTACATTCTTTCTGGAGAATATATTAGGCCAGTACATCCTAGGATAGAATGGTGAGTATGGATTGATGCTTATACTTTTACTCTCGCCATTTAAGGGTTTGAACTAATAATGATTATATCTTTTAAAACCCGTCCTGCTTTGGAGGATCCTTCTTATCCTCCACTTATTCCATTTTGGGAGGCCTCTTTTCATATTCCCTTTCTTATTCCTAGACCTCCCCAGGTAGCCAACGAGACTTTCTGTTTTCATTTCTTCTGGCAAGCATTTGGAATTACATTGCATTATCAGCTCGCCAACATCTGTGGTTACATGTTTTCTAGGCCTGTGCTGTTATGCATATTCTTAGGGCCTAACCTTTTCTGTTTGGAACCAGACTTATAGGTTCCTTCTTAGTCTGGCTGCTGACAGAAAATGCAATGCTTGTTGGGAGGCAACCCAGCAATCATCAGGTAAGTTCTTTCCTTTCTCCTCCTATTTTAATTTTACAATGGGGACATTGTAGGATTTAGGCAGGGGGGAGTGCATTTGCATTTTAGGTGCATTCATACATTTAGGTTAGCATATAAAAAAAAAAAATCTCTTTTCTTGAGTTGATTGGGTTAGTCCCTAGCAAAATACCTTTGTCATTGGAGGTTTTTCTTCTTGAATTATTTCTTAAGTTTAGAATCCAGTACATTTATTTCACATGCACGTAGACTTGGTAATGGATCCTTGAGGAAATCCAATGAGCATTTGTAAGTCTACTGAATCCTTGGATAGTTCATAGGGAGTTAGGCATACTATCTTTCAGTAGATCCACCTCATCTTTGTGAGAAGAAAGTAGAGAGATTACTAGTGTGCTAAGTCTAGTGCAGGGACTCTTAAGTTTTAGATAATTAGATGATGATACTTCAGAGTTAGGCGTAGTTTTCACTCTCTATTCCTGTGTGCGTATTTTGTGTGAATTCCTGAGAGTCACCTAATAAGGCAGATACACAGAGATTGAGTCTTAATAAAGCTATAACTATGGTGGTTGGTTACGACTGTCCTTTATAGAGTCCTCGGCTGAAGGAGGGTAATAGTGTCAAAGGTCAGAAATATGCATGTCCTATCCATTCCTTCCCGGTGCCGAGAATAGGTACTTCCACCAAATAAGCCACACAACTTCCTCTTGACCATCATCATCCCTAATAATGCCTCGTAAATAAAAGTCCATATCGTGTTGTGTTGATTGAAAAAGAAACAAAAACAAGAAATAAAATAAAAAAAAAGAAGGGAAGAGAGAAAAGAAGAAAAAGAAGAAACAGAAAGAACAAAAAGAAGAAATAGTTATATTACAAAAAAAAAAAGTCTAAGTTTCTAATGTAATATTGTTTCTGAGGCATCAGAACACCTATCGCGTTCTACCAAATATGACCCATACCTACCTTCTAGTATTTCTGATCACCTGAATACTGGTTAAGGACTCTAACTTAGTTGTAGAGTTATTAGGACTTTAATTGAAGTGTGGATGCCATGTGAGGCCACCAAATAGTGAGTATAATTTCTAAATCTGGCGAGATTTGTGATCTCAGAAGTAAAAAGAAGAGGGAGTGCCCAGGAACATCAAGAGAGCATAGTTGTATAGCCTCCCTCAGGGTTGACTTATCTAATAGTCTAGAGATCTAGAGTCTACAGTACTAGACTATATGTAGCACCAGATGAGTGTGTCCCACCAAATACAAATCCATTCAACTCGATATCTCCTACCTAAGCCAAATGCTGGGGTCAAATTATAGATTATCATCTGCTTTATCTCTGAGGGAAGTAGTTGCCTATCTCGACAGAAATTTTTGCCAAGGGTGATGTACGAACTTCCAATGTGAATTGGCTCTTTCACTTGGATCTGTTACATAGGCTATCAACACTTCACATTTGTCTGGATTTCTAAAGTTTTGAAGTAAGAAAAGAAGAAATCTTCTAGTCACTTCTATTTTTGCTAAGGACTAGCAAATCTTAGGCATGGGGGTATTTGATGAGTCCAATTTAATAGGCTAATGTTACGCCTAAGTAATTCTCTTTTAACATTTTAGGTTTGTTAATAACTACACTAAGTTATAGAATAATTGTATGCATCATGATTTAATTCTATAACATTCTATGACTTAATGTGTAATGATTATGCTCTTTTTATGTGTAGGAAAAATAAGTGGCAAAAGAATGAGGAGGAAAGGGTAAATTACCCTTTCAAATAACCGGCGGCTGCTCTTTTCCCTCTCTATCAGCCACCCTCAACAGCCATTGGCGTCTCCCTAACAGCCTCCTACCAAAATTAGAAAAGGGATTTGAAAATCCCTTGATTGGTGCACGCGGGGAGAGAAAGGAGTTAAAGAGAGGAGGTTAAGAGAAGAACGAAGGACATCTTCCCCCTTCCGGGGAACAATTCCAGCGTGCACTGTGGATGGGCATCTTCCCCCTGGCAGGGAACTGCATCAAGCGTGCACTGTGCACAACTTCCTCCATCTTCTCCACTTCCATCAAGTGCGCTCCAACCTCTCAAATGCTACTGCCATAGCCTTCCCACACACCAGGATCTGCATCTTCCCTAAGCAGGAGCACACCCTACTCTTTCTCTGCGCGCTCATCTCCAACCGCATTCTCCTTTCAGTGCTTCCTCCCTTCAGCACCAAACGCAGCACTTCAACTCTCTACAGGCGCAGCGTCCGCCCCTGCCAGGCCACCCATCCATCCTCCAACGCCCCCTGCTGCAGGTGCTCACGCCACATCTGCCTGCACCGCAGCCCAGTCGCACCGCAGGCACTCCAACACAGGCACTCTGCACCGCAGACGCTGCTTCGCACCTTCCAGGCCCTGCAGGTCCACCTCCCTTCAGTGCCTCCATCGTCCCAGCAGGCACTGCACGCCAAGTTCTTCATAGCCGCCTCAACCCAGCGCCTGGTGCTCCCTGCAGACGCGCCTCTCTGCAGCCTGCGAGCACTGCCCTCGCCTCACTCGCTCCAGCAGGGCATGCCCCTCTCCAGCGCCCGCCTTCAAAACCTCACGCCAGGCATGCCTGAAGGCGCTGCCCATCTTCACCCTGCCAGGCCGCGCCCGTAGACGCTTAAAAACCGCAACACCACCTGTAGGCGCACGCCCAACTCCTTCTCCGTGTGCCCATCGGCAGGCTGTTCAGATCCTCCCGGCAGGTGCAGCACCGCTCGCCCGTGCACCAAGCCCACAGGCACCAACTGCAGACCGCTGTGCCCGCAAGCCTGCCTTTGGTAGGCTCTGCCTTCGCCACCCGCGCCCGCAGGAGCGTGCCTATCTCTAGCACTAGGCGTAGCACTGCAGACCCACCAGCATCTTCAACTTCCCTGCATCCGCGCCACAAGCACACCCACCGTGCGCCGGCAGGCGCGTGCCGCACCCACAGGCACCACCTCCAGACTTCTCGCTCGCGCCTGCAGGCGCGAGCCGCACCCACAAGCGCGCAAGCCACCGTGCAGCTGCAGTAGTCCCCGTCTCCTCCAATAGGTCGGTGCTCCGGCCACCTCTGCCGGCCTCCATCGGCCACCTCCAAACGTCGTGTCACTACTGTTGCATAGCTCTCATCAAGCCTCACCTCCCTACTGACTCTCGCGGCCAACCGTGCGCAGCCGCACACGTGAGGAGAGAGGAGAGCTCATCTGTTTTTACCTCTATTAAAAATTACATTCAATGCCATTGTCAAGTTTATATTAATATTTTATTCTGGCCACATTGCATTAATACACTCGAATTTTCTTGAAAGTATTTTATTTGTGTTATGTGCATATTTCTATCTTGAATTTCAAATTAGAATTGCATGAAAGTTGAATTCACATGATAAGCCAGTACACATGCATCTTACACATATTTTTGGGGCTTAATTTCTGACATGAAAATTGCATAAATGATGAGTGGCTACTCATCTCAGCTAAGGCCACGTCCTGTCTTTGCTGCATAGCAATATTCTGTTGTTGCATATCAGCAAGAGCTTCCATGATAGACCCCAACTGGTCATCTCGTGTAGGCCCAGATTGAGAGTATTGGGTGGGCTTGGGTTGGGGTTGCTGGTAGGTACGTGGTGGATATCCGTGTGATTGTGGAGGTGGTGTTTGGATCGGGTTGTGCAGTGGTGGTGAAGAAGGTTGTTGAAAAGGTCTCTGTGAATTTCCCGACCACGAGAAATTTGGATGATTACGCCATCCAGGGTTATAGGTTTGTGTGAAAGGATCATTGTGAATGGCATGGAGCTCCTCCGAAGCTCCAGAAGGTGCAGGGAAGTCATTGAAGGGGGGAACAAAGGTTCCTCCAACCGGTGAAGGATATAGAAATGGAAAATCCGGTTATGCAGTTTGTGTCACAGAAAGGTTATTCACAGTTTCCCTCCCTGTGGGAAACTGAGAAGAAGTGTTTTGTGCTGGTGACTGAGAAGAAGAAGATGGGTGTTGTAGCTTGGGTAATAGTACCCAAGGGGAGTACAAGTTCTGGGTTTTGGGATCTCCTACCTTCCATTGAGTTGGTTTTTGAAATCACGTTTACTTTAATTCGATCCAACTCAATGGGAAAATTTTAATAACGTTCACAATAAAACAGAAGAATCCCAATAAAATCTCAATTCAAGAAGACCAATCAATCGAAACAAATCGGAGAAATTTTTCCTAGAGGCTGCTACGCAAAATTATGTTGTACGCAAGCAATTGTTTTAAGCAATTGTACGTATCCTAAGATAAACCTAGCGAAGTGCAGACCTCTAAAATCCACTAGGAATCTGGATAAGACTGAGCGTGCGAATCCAGATCCTGTGGTTGCAGAAAGATGAGGTAGAAACCCGTGTATTGTGGCCTTAAGTGATCGTGTTGTGTGCACGATAACATTCAACACAAGGCGATTAAAATCTCAAACATGGTTTCACCCAATTTTGAATATCCCCTTTTGATTTGATTGAAGTGATTAAAATGTGTTTTCTATGCTGCTCGTTTCACTTTTTAATAAATTCAGAACAAGTAGTGGTCTTCTTAACTTTAAGTCAAATGCAAATATGGTAGGAGTTAGAGTAAAGTAGAAAATGCGTACCTGACTCCAGCAATCTTCGAATGCAGATTTGACTTGAATAAAAATCTAGCAGGAATGAAATGCAATCCTAAAATGGATGCCTAAAGTTCTGCTCTGCTAGATAAGTATGAGGTCTTTTTGATCTTTTGATTTTTTTGATTTTTTTAAAAAATATTTTTATATGCAATTCAAAAGTAAGGAAAGAAATTAAGAAGATAAAGAAATAAAGTCCAGACAGTCCAAAATTATTACAGAAATTGTGTGAGAACAAGCTCTCACAACTTATGACTAACAATTGTTCCTAATTAATAAACCTAAAACTATCTACACTAAAACTAATACTACCACTACTCCTACAGCTACTACGAGGCAAAACTCCACCAGGAAGACGGATCTGGAGCACAGCGACTCCACCAGGAAGACGACACTCCTCCTCAAGTGCTGTGGAAAAATAAATGATTAGTAAAAGAATAAAGGAATGTATACACAAATAAATCAATGGAAGAAAGCAATTACAATGAATGAATGAAATGAAATGAAGAATTTCTATATACAAATGAATTAAAGGGTAATTTTGGCGTAAAGAGCGTTGCCTCCCCAGCAACGGTGCCAAAAAATGATGTATATGTGTGTTCAATGACAATGATAACAATGACACCGATGATCCCCGGCAACGGCGCCAAAAAATGATGATGTTGTATAATGTGTATATAACACAATGGTTGTATGATGATGAATGATTATTGTTATGATCATGTCGTTGTAGTATAGGGTGTATAATATAACATTAAGAATGTCATATAGTGGTGAGTATGGGTGAATACCAGTCATTACAACCATTATTATCATTTGCATATTTATCTAATTTTTACTGGTTTTGTTCCAGGTCGTTCACTGGGAGGCAATTTATTGAATTTAATTCGGTCACTCTTTGATCTCAAAATTATCCTCTAATTCCGAAAAGAAACTTTACATCTTATTGAAGAATGAATGAATGTGTGTTTTATTTACCTAATTACTAAGAAATGCTTGCAAAAATACTAACTATGAACAAGCATCAAACTATTATTATACTCTAAACTATGTATTTGCAAGTTATCCTATTAGTACTAATCATGATAGTATATAATACCTTAGGATGCAATGGTGTAGAGGCTTAACTTATCAGTTTGTTATTTATAGTAACATATACAGCAGTTTCAGTGACAGATATAAGTGTCGCTAAATCTCAGAAAACACTATATACAACCTAAAGAAGCAAACTGAGGTCTTTAGCGACGTTTATAGTGTCATTTTATTCTGTTAGTAATTATGTGGGTTTACTTATATGTATGTATATTACTTATTCTACTGTCTTTCTGTTCTTGTTATCTCTTGTGTAAACTTAACTCATCTGTTCTTTTCTTCTGTGTTAACTCTTCTGTCATAAGATACCTCAGAGGCTGCAGTGGGGAGGGGGTTAGGGCTAATGTCATTAGTTTAAAACATGCTTAGTTTGCGGCTGCGCTTTTCGAGGGATACACAACACCCTTAGGGTGGGACCAAACCTCTACTAAGCGCGCCCTAATCTCAGATTAGGTGTCTTAGTTAGGCTTTCATATCAGCGCAAGGCCTCAGCCCAACGCCTTCAAGCTCGCACGCTCGGGCCCCCGGCCCCCACACACACATCACACATTCATCGCAAATCAGACAGTACATGGCTAACGGGTAATCGGATCCAATAGAATAGGATGCTGTTCCGGGCGCCCGGCGCCGTGACGACTGATGAACGTTTACCATAATTAACTTATATGTGGCTGCGCTTGACATACAGCACACGATGTGGTGCTATTCCAGCGCCACATCGTTTGCTGGAAATCAGGCGCAGCTGCGTCTGGGCACGTTTTTCGCCCTCGATTTGGGGGCCATAAATTATTAAAAAAAATAAAATAAAATATGGTAAATAAAATATTTACATAATACTACATAATTGATTAATTAATTTTGAATTTTAAATATTTTTACTATACAAATAAATTCGCTAAACTAGGCTGATTATACAGGTTGATTTAGGTGATTAAATAGTTAATTACTTATAAAATAATTAGTAAATGGTATAATTGACCTTAAAAAGTTTTAATTTACATACTTAAGTATTTAATACATATTTTTATTGTATTTTTACGAATTTATTTATGTTTTATTTAGGCTAAAATAGCAGTTCTGTGTAGTTTATAATTAAAACTAAGTTACAGTAAGCTGTACTAGGTATAAATACACTTTAATTCGCTTAAATTACTTACTATATATATTATCCTAAGTTTATAGGTTTATTTAATTTAATTATAGCTCTAAATTATTAATTTAGCTAAGTTACTCTATAATTTAGCTATTAAATATGTAAATAGGGATCTGTTTATATATATATACATTATTAAGTAGATACATACATAATAGTTTAGTATATATACATATATTTACATAGATTACATATGTATATGGATTTATGTACAGGTTTTATACATATTTACAGTATAACTATGTATCTTACTTACATAATTAGGCTATATGTTATAGTTATAATACTATGGATAGGTATATTTACAGTTTTAAAATAAGTATGTATAATTAGGTTTTAGTAGGAAGTTAGGAAATGAGGGAAGAAGGGTTAATTAAGTTTTGATTTCAATTTAAACAGCAGCTAAGCTACTGTCAGAGAAGATGGAGAGGGATGAGAAGGTGTGCTGTTCAGGGTGTTTTGTTTAGCATCAGCAGTGGCTTAAGCCACTGTCAAATGGGCTAACTGCTGCTGCAGTTAGTCCACTTGAAGAGAGGGATGTATTCACAGATGAGAGGGGAATTGTAGAGAAGAGGAGAATTTAGAGATGGAGGGAAATGTAGCTGCTAGATGCAGCATGTTGCTGTGTAACTGGGAGTAAGATAAAATTCAAATCAAACTAAAAATTGAAGAGATGAAATCCAAATCTGAAAAGGGTTTAAATCTCACGAAAATCTCATGTAAATTCAGCTCAAATACTCATTAGGAAAAACCTTATCAGAAGCATCCTTTCAGATCAAAACAACAAATGGCATTGAGTTAGCTCTTCCTAATGCTATAGAGAGCATGAAGGAGAACTTAACTCAATCAATTAAAACCAAAAAACATACAATCCCAGTTTCTTGCAACCTTAAGAAGTATGGAGAACTCCTTAGGTTAGAGAATCACCATACAGAAATGATCATCAACACAAATAGTGTATGGCAGTTCTGAAATAGCAAAAAGAGACTAAGAATGCATTAAGGAAATTTAATGGAAGCTGGCGAATGCATTCAAAACAAAGCATACACAGAATCATGAGAGGCTCTTCTGATTGGTTCTCTGTCACCAGAGAACTTCTCAGAGTCCTTGCCCACAATGAAAACCAAAAATCCCTTCAATTTGTCAGATCTGTCAAAACATTTCAGAGAGTAAAAATCCTTTAAAATCCAAATCAAAAGTGCTCTGACAAACTGAGGCAATCCATTTAAAACAAAGGGGCTTTTGTGAAACAAATGGAGTGAGTGAGAAGCCCCAAATGGTGCTTGTGACGCCACTTTCAGATCTGAGGCAGTGCACCATCAGATCTGAAATTGGGTCAGGATGTGTGGGTGATTGATGAAAAATTCGTCGTTAAAAGGAAAAACAAGAATCAGAATTTGGATGATGGAAAAACAAAACATGAAGAGGGAGATAAATTGAACAATGAACAGATGATTCTTCCCCTCTGATCTGGACTGATCAGAGGAGGTGAGGGAGGGGATCTAATACTAATTCTACTCCTAAGACTAATCTAACTGCAGCTAACATTAAACACTAACAATTAAAACTAAATCTATTCTAAACTACTGCAAACTAAATCTAACACTACTTGTGCAGAATTAAAAACCTAAACTAAAAGGAAGAATGGGACCTTTGGGTCCTTAGCAGGCAGCTAAGGAGGAAGAAAGGAGGAGGGTGACTCCAGCGGAGGGAAGAGTCTGCTAGTGAGACTCCAGGGTCATCCTCAGGTGCTACGAGGTCCTTAGCGACGAGGAGGGTCGAGAGCAGGAGATGATTCCACAGCCGGTGGCTGTGAAATCAGGGTCTAGATGAGGAGGAGAGACTGGAGTGGACGAACTGATCGCTAAGAGATGTAGGAGGGAGCGATCCCTTGCGCACGACACCACTGAGGTGCTTAAGTAGCAGCTCAGTGATTGGAATCACCGCAAGGGTGAGGTTAATCAAAATTAAGCCAGCGGTGAGGATGAGATGGGTAGAGCGCGCGGCGAGTCAAGAGACAGATCTGACCGTCAGATGAGATTTGGGAAGAGAGGTGAACGCACGCACCGAATCGCGTGAAGGTTCCATTTGATTCCAGCCGCAGATCGAGATCAAAAGTGCGATGGACGGTCGAGAATGGCTGTGTTCTTCGCGTGCTACAGTGCGCGTGAAGAACACAGGCTTCTCTCTAAAATCAGGGAAAACTTGCAGGAAGACCCTTGAACGAAGGGGTAGAAGAATAACGTGCAGGTCCAAAAGTGAAAAGGAGTATAACTGGAAGGGCCTTGCAGTCATACAGAAGGGTCCCTGCGGCTTGCAGAAAGGTCCAAGAAGGAGTTTTGAAGGGTAGAAATGTAATGCATGAAGGACCTAATTGTAATCTATTTATTTCTAAGCCTAAATGATGTCCAATTGCTTTCAAATTTTTACATGTGCTTAATTGAACATTTAAGACATTGATTTTACTTCTGATTTGTCTTTTAAAACTTGTTTATGTGTTCAATTGATGCATGGATCATCATTTGTTCTTTAGTTTTCAGAATATCTCATTTTTGTGACCTAATTAGGAGGTTTTAACACACATTAAAAGTTTTAGGTCTTTTCCTTAATTCCCACACTTAACCCTTTTTATATGTTAATTTGATATTGTTTTGCTTAGTGTCTAGCTTAATTTCGGCCTTTTAGCCATGATGAGTAGCCACTCATCAATAAACACCCCTGAACTTTTAAAGAAATTGCAAACTTCATTTAAAACAGCATTTTCCTCGCATTAAAGTTGCAGAAGAGTCTGCGAACTGTGCATTCCTTGATTCGTGAATTTATTAGGCTAATTCCTTCCTGTGGAGACGACCTAACTCTTCGTGGTTAGTTTTGAAAATTTAAATGTTTTGAAAAGTGATTTTCTACCACGCGATTAAATACAATGATACATCATTTTATGATAAAGTTTTCAACAAAAACGAAGATCGCCCTTTCAATTGGTAACAGGAATGATGATCCCAACACATCTGTTGTAAGACTAAGCTAAAAATAAGCATGGAGGAGAGAAAAAAAATAAATAAATAAATTAACATGCCCTTATAAATGTTGGCTTTTCACAAGCATGGACACAAGGTTTTAAAGGATTTTGTAAGTTGCGAATCAAATTCATGAGCCAGAAAAATCCTAAAAACAAAAATTTCAAGTCATCTAAATTAACAAGGGTTTAATTTGTGAATTTTTGGAGGATATATTGATCCTGTTTTGTCTAATGATTGGATCCAAAAATAAATCCCTATGTTTACCCTTAACAAATCCTGTGCCTCCTATGTTTAGATCAACCAAGGTCCCTTAATCTTTTTTTTCTCCTCAAAAGTAAAAAAAAAATAGATTTCCTAAAAATTTCATTTTCCAAGAAATTAAAGTTTTGCTAAGAGACTAACAAAAGAAAAGCATGGGGGTGTGATAAACGACAATTTATCATCATTCTTATGCATTAAAACAAACCTAGCTCTTAGGATTTTACTCCGCAAACGGGTTTTTGGGCTGCATTTAGGCATTAACTAGGTTAGGCATGCATTGCATTTTCTTTTGTTGTTTTAATATGTTTTTGTAAGTGTTAGGGATGAACAGATATATAGATCCCTAAAACCCTAGCACTCAAGAAGGTAAATGGTGAAGGAGGAGCTCAGACTAGCTGGAACTCAACTTGATCCAGCTCACCACAGCTGGAACCTAGCTCACTTGAACTAGAGTTAGCTCATCCCAGCTCCATTCAACTAATCTCGCTGAATGGCAGCTCAAGAGAGTTCATCTTGTTGTTTCCCTACTTGGAGGGGGTGACGTAAAAAATGCGGAATTGAAAAAAATACCAATCTCACAAAATAGACAAACACACAAAGTACACAATTATTTTTAGGTGGAAACCCAAACCGAGTGAAAACCACCACCTAACCCTCTCGAGTTAGGATTTTCCGATCAACCAAGTTGATCAAATCCACTAACCGAATCACTTAAACGAGGGGGATTCAACCTCAATTACAACCACACTACTTTATACGAGGGTAGTGTACCTCAAACCCCTTCTCTTCACGAGAAGGATTTTGTCTCATGAAGGAGACGGGAATTCGCAAAGCGAATACCCAACCAAATAATAAAGATAAATGGCAACGATCCTATAGAGCCAACAAAGTAATTTAAACCTAGCTTCTATAGGAATTAGGAAACTCCCCTTTGCAAGGAGTGCGTCGGATCGATGACACGGGTGCGTGAGCCACGCGACGGCGCAACGTCGCTCTCGTGAACTATGGCGGGAGAGCAGGTGCTCAACAACTTGATGCTCTCAAGATGTAGAGCTTGAGCTTGGAGAGCAAGAGCTTGCTTGTACACAAAAGAGTGTGAGAGTGTATTTCAAAGTGTTTCTTGTGTATCTAAGTGTATGTTTGTGTGCAAGAGGTTCCTCTCTATTTATAGAGGCCTTAGGAAGGCTTAGGAAAGCTTCCATAGTCGTTGGGTGCAAAGCCCAAGAGAATCAGGCTGAAATCAGGAACAATGATTGCACTGACAGGCTTATCAGACGTCTGATCCTGGCATCAGACATCTGGAAGATCACTTTAAGACGTCAGGGAACAACATCAGATGTCTGATTTTAGGCAGATTTCTTCCTGACTTGGATCAGATCTAAACAGGGTTCTAGTGCAAGTCCATCAGACGACATACAGGATGTCTGGCACTATGTTTGGACGTCTGGAAACCTACTTTTTCATGGGAATGGATTTCCAAGAGAGTGCAATGGGTAGAAAATCTCTGAGAAGAGATTTTGGGTCAGCCGAGGCAAAACGGTCTGATATCAGACATCTGGAAAGGCTTAAGGACGTCTGATAAGGCTCTAACGGTCAGATCTTCAGTGTTTGTTAAGCCAGCCAACGGTCCACTAATTGGACGTCTGGCAATTCCATCAGACGTCTTCTAAGACGTCTGGACTAAGGTCTAGATGTCTGATTTCATCAGACAGAGCTAACAAGTCTAGCCTAAATGTTATCAGACGTCTGAATCAACAGTCAGACATCTTAAAACACATTATCAGATGTCTGATCTTGGAATTAGACATCTGGAAATGCTGTTTGAACCCTATATTGGTTTTCTAAGTTCTCTACAGAAAACCTAAGTATCCTAGGGTTGTGCTGGTGTTCCTAGGACTACTGTTAGGGTACTTTGAGGCTCTTTAACATGAATCTAAGTAACAAAAATAAAGAGCAACAAAAGAAATGAAAAATACAATAAGTATAAGAGAAGAAAATCTATCCTATTTTTCATCTCCTTCCTTCTTCAATATACCGCTCCTCGCGAATCTCCTCTGTTCTCCATCAAGCTCCTCCAATCTGTCCTGGATGTGAACTCGAACTCCATCTAATCACGTCTCCATTTGCAATTGACCTGAAATCTAAGACTCCAAGTGCAAATGTTAAATGATACGTGTTTTGTTATCATCAAAACAAATGGTCGTGGTGCTCTAGCACCAACACATCTTAGCTCTCCCTAGCTCAAGTCAGCTCATATCCAGCTCAACCTAGTTGAGTCTAGCTCATTTAAGCACCCACTAGTCCACAGGGAGCTCTAGCTAGCTCAGCTGAGTTGACTGGAGTTCACCACAGCTCAGATCCAGCTACATCTAGCTCCACTCAACTCCAGCCAGCTGAAGATAACTTCATTCCAGCTCAGGAAGCTCATGTCCAGCTCCCGGGAACTCAGCTTAGCTGAACTCAGTTGAGCTAAGCTACCTTAACTGCCTCAACCAGCTTGATCCTCCCCGGGAGCACCAGACCTACCTCACCTCATTTCATTATGGTAGAAGCCAGCTCACTCTAGCTTGGCTTAGTAGCTAGCAAAGAACTAGCAAGCTAAGCCAGCTAGAGTAGCTCCATGCCAACCTCTTCAGCAGCTGCCAGTTCCAGTTCTAACTCCAGACTTCTCAGCTCCTCTCTTCAAACCCTAGCTCCAATACCTCCTCCTCTACTCCATAGCTAGCTAAGCTAGCTTACCTTAGCTAGCAACCAGCTCCTTGGCCATCCACCACCTTAACTCAACCCAAGCTAGCTCCATCAACTTAAGCCCTACCTAAGCTAGCTATCCTACTCCAAGTTGGTGCCACCACTTAGCCACCTCTTCACCCCAACATCACCATCAAAAGGCACCAATTCTGGAGCCAAAACCTAACCGTAACCACCCCCTTTTTGGTGCCAACATCCACCCCCACATCCACCATACACCTAACCCTACAACCCATCCTAGCCACCCACCTACCCCTCCTTCTAGAACCCTACTTGGCACCACCTAAGCCCCCCTTCTAGAAGCCATTTTGGCACCAACTTCAAGGGGTGCCACCACCCATAACCACCAATTTCCCTTAGCCATAGGATCCCCAACCACCTCCATCTTCCCATCTTAGCCCTCCATTTCAAGAGTCACCTTAGCCCCCTTCCTACTCTATATAAACCCACCACCTACCACCATTTTGGGGCATCCTCCATTAGTGTATTATTCTACCTATACCCACCTACACCTATGGCCAAGAAGAAGGAGTAGAGAAGAAGATTAAGGGGGCACATCACCAGCCCCTTTGGCTCCTTCTTCTCCCCACTTTCTTCAACTTGTGCCACACCAAGGAGGAGGAGCTTTCCACTTCAAGGAGGATGGCCAGACAAAGGAGAAGAACCTAGGGTGGACGTCCACCCTTGGAGGAAGAGAATTAAAGGTGGTAGCTACCACCTTGGAGGACATCATCTTAGAGGAGCATAGCAAGGAAGGAGTTGGAGGACTCTTTTCAAGCTCGGGAGCTACCAAGCTTGGAGCAAGAAGCCCTCTTCTTCACCATCTATCTAGAGGATTTGTGTTTTATTTTTCTTGTATTTTCAAGTAGAGTAGAAGCATTCCTCTATAGGTTTTGTGTGCACAATTTGATTTAATTCAAATTGCCTTCTTTCAATTTCTTTTGCAAAACTTATTATAAATTTTGCCTAGCAATTATTTCACTCCCTCTCCCAAATTATTCTAGGCCTCCACGTGCCTAGGGTGAGCTTAGGGAGAAGCTATACCTGTCACGTTAGGGTAGGTTTCTTGAATTCGGTATTAGTTGTTTTATAGCTTTCAACAAAAACTTGCATGTTGCCTTTATTCCAAAAATCGTAAAAACTATATATTCAAAAAGACCAAAAAGAAAGTTTAGATTTATTTTCAAAGTAAGAGATTTAATTTTTGCAACTTGCCTCCTTGGACGACCCTAGATACACCGCTATCTAGGAATATAAATTTAAAAGCGTATGCAAATTCGTGTGTTACAACGACATTAATAACCCTCTTTTACAAATCACGTGATTTTCCGCATCACTAACATCGTTAATTATTTGGCCGTTGGTCAAATCCTCTAGGATTTGACCAACAAACAACGAGATAGACTCAAATCTGAGGCTAAATATTATTTCTGGTTGGACCCTAAACTATATCGCATCAACTCTGATCAGATTATTCGCCGATGCGTTCTGGAGAATGAATTCAAGAGTATACTCGAGTTCTGCCATGCATCTGCTTGTGGTGGACATTTCTCTGGGAAAGAGATGGCTGCAAAAATTTTGCAATCTGGATTCTATTGGCTACCTTTATTCAAGGATGCCCAGGAATTCTCGAGGTCGTGTTCCCGATGCTAGGCACTTGGCAGCATAACCAAGAGAGACATGATGCCTCTAAACCTGATTCTTCCTGTCGAAATCTTCGACGTTTGGGGCATCGATTTCATGGGACCTTTCCTCCCTTCATTTGGACATCAGTACATTCTCGTCGCTATTGATTACGTGTCCAAGTGGTTCGAGGCTATTCCCACCTAAACTAATGACCACAAGGTGGTCATTGATTTCGTCAAGAAGAACAAATTCAGTCGGTTGGGGATTCTGAGGGTCATCATCAGCGATGGTGGTACTCACTTCACTAATGCCCAGTTCCGTAATTTACTGGTAAAATACAGGATAAATCACAGAATCTCCACACCTTACCATCCCCAGACAAATGGACAGGGCAAGATCTCCAATCGGGAGATCAAGAATATTCTGCAGAAAATAGTTAGGCTTGATCGCAAAGACTAGACTCAAAAGCTTGAGGACGCTCTTTGGGCCTACCGTACAGTGTACAAAATGCCCATCGGCATGTCACCGTTTCGTCTGGTGTATGGAAAGGCAAGCCATCTACCCGCAGAAATTGAACATAGGGCATTCTGGGCAATCAAGCAATGTAATTTAGATCTGAGTTTAGCCGGAAAGACAAGGAAACTCCAACTATCTAAGTTTGAGGGACTTAGAAATGATGCATACGAGAATGCCAAGATTTATAAGGCTCGGACCAAAGCTCTTCATGACTAATTGATTTCCCGCAAGAGCTTTAAGCCGAACCAGAAAGTCTAGCTCTTTGATTCTTGATTTAAGCTCTTTCTCAGCAAACTTAGGTCGAAATGGAATGGCTCGTTCATTATTGATTAGATATTTCCAAATAGGATTGTTCATATCTCTGAACCAAAGATGGGTAATTCATTCAAAGTCAACGGTCAATGTCTAAAGCTTGTTATTGACCATATTGTTCCAGAACACATCTCAGACATGGTTGCTCTAGCTATGTTGTGACTTCTTTGGCTGGACTACGCCTAGCTGATGGCATTAAACTCAGCAGTTGTATAGTCTGACTAAGAGCTAATCCGAGCTTCATATTCAGGAGATATCTTCTGCATTCTACTCTTCCTTGCATGTCTTTTATTCTCAATGTGGACATTGCATCAGCTAGGCATGGGCGGGTGGATTCATTTCTGAATCATTTTTTCAGCTCTGTGGAATTCTTGTAAATTCTACTTGTTTTTCTCTTTATTAAAAAAATATATATATTTGAATTAGGAGAGAATACTTGGGCATTAGGACTTTTCAATCTTAGAAAATAATACAGTAGGATCTGAACACTAAGACCCTTCAGGTCTTTGGGCTTAATCAGCCTAGGTATTCACTAAAATGTGGATTTGTTTATCGAGTCCTCACCATCCTAAATTTTATTTCAATTTAATTAAATAAGTTTGGGTGATAAGTACACGACTTATCAACCTGCCCTCTGAGTTGAGGGAATTTTAAGTCTAAGCATCTACACATTATTTGCACTGACTCATTTTTCGATGATTTTTATGGAAATTGGGTAGCTAATGAACCTTCTATGGTGATATGGCTGTCAAGTTATTGTGGGTAACAGCCCATAGGTAGGTTGTCCAGAGCCCAGTAACAGGACCATTCTTTTCTTCTGCCTTTAGGTAAATCTTAGGCCAGGGAAGCCACCTACTTAAAAAAAAAAAGAAAGTCCAAATAGAAAAAAAAAGGAGAAAAGAAAAGAAAAAGAAATAAGCCACACTTCACCGCACGAGTATGCTAGCAAGTTATCATAGGTAACAGCCCATTGGTAGGTTATCCAGATCCCAGCTCAAGAAATGCATGTTTAATTCCTAAATCACTTAGGAAGAAGCAGAGAGGTAGAATAAGCCAGGGAGATATACACTGGATTCACCCTTGTGTTGACCCAATAAAAATAAAAGTAGAGAAAAAGCTACCGGTCGTATAGATACACCTTAAGGTAGAATTCTTTTTAAGGTCACCTAGGGGCATAGAAACCCAAAGTCTATTTTGATTGCCGATCAACGAGTCTATCACATTCACAAAAAGAAGCTTAGAACTTAGGGTTCTCATCAAGTCTTGGGTGGGTTGTGTGGCCGTAGAAAGCTACTCTATAACCCTAAACTCAAAAATCCAAAAAAATTAGAAAAGAAGAAAAAGGAGAAAAAGAGATCTTTCTTTGAATAAGGAGAGGGCTTGAGGCGGTCTACATTTTGGTAGATACCCAGGCACTGTTGTGTTTTTGAAAGTTCAGGTCCTAAGTAAAAATTTCTCAATGTTGAAAATGACTTGTGCCCAAGTAATCCAACCCCAATTCTTTTATAAATAGCATATAGTTTTTGCTAGGGACTAGCAAAAGATAGGCATGGGGGTGTGATGTGCATACATCTAATGTCTATTAATGTATGTTCTTAGTTTCATATTAGCATCATACATTGTAAATATTGCATAACATGCATAATCATGCATTTAGGTCAAGTTGTATAAATTGTATAGTAATTGTCTCCTTTTATGGTCAGGTTCAGGGCGATTTTTAATCAGGGCCTCAGATCGAAGATCTAACAGTACAGATCTGATCAAGGTGACGATTGGAGTTCAACGACTCCAAGATTGCCCTGATTGGTCATCCATAGCACCAGATAGAGACTGACGAAGCCTAAAGATCAAGGGCCAAGATGGTGCCAATCCATACTTCAGACAACAAATCCAACCACACGGATGGGTTTGGATCGATGATTGCAGCCTAACTACGCAAAAATCGGCTCAATCTAACATCCGTGGCACCAACTACAACACGTAGAAGATGGACAGCCAAGATGGCACCACATGGCACCATCCCAGCCGCCCAATCGGCCCTAAGAACCGCCGCTGCATCTCCAAAGGACTTCCAGCGTACGATCTAGGCCATTGGATCTTGATCCAACTATCGTGAAGCGCATGCGCATAATACGAAACCGTGATAAAGCAGTGCTGCAGCATAACGGTCGAGTGGCGTTGCACGCTCGACTCGCCATCCGCAACACGTGGGCGAGTAATCGTGACTGTGCGATCGGCTGCGGGTGGCTTGGATCATCCAATAGCATGCACGCATGATCTGACGCACAGCGTGCACACCCGATCGCACGTGGGAGCACAGTGAAGGAGCAGACGAAGGCATGCACGAGGAGAAATCTAAGCCGTCTGATCTCGTGATTGGATGACTAAGATTTGAAGAATGTGAGCGGGCATTTTGAGTGCATAAAGGAGGAGGCACGCGCGGCGCACACACGTTGGCCATGATCAGACCTTTAGTGATGGATAAATCCCTCACTAAAGACCTGATATTAATGTTTTAAGCTTGAAATGACAAATTTGCCCTTAATTCCTACAACTATAAAAGGAGACCTGCCATCCACTTCTTCATCCTTTCCTTTGCCTCTCTCCCTCTCCAAAGCTTAAGAGAAGCTTGTCCCGCACCCGGGATGTTCCTCAAGAGCTAAATCCAAGTTTTCATCCCCATTCCAGAAGTGGATCCCGCGACGTCGACGATGTGCTGCCTCGTTCCCGTTCCTCTTGCTTCATCCTCCTTCTTCCTACCTCGTCCTCCATCTTCTAGGCGTCGCTCCGTCCGGCTCATCCTCCAAGCATTCGTCGAGGAGGATAACATCTCTCTCCCTTCTTTTATCGCTTTCTAGAGTAGAATTTCCCACTTTCTAGTTGTAACAGTTTCTTGCTTTCTAGTGTAATCATTTACCACTTTCGTAGTTGTAAAAATATTATTCAAATATCAAGTGATTGTTCTCTCTCTCTTATTGTTTTTATCAACTCCATTGTGATTATTTCACCCTTTAAACAAAAATAAAAAAAATATAATCGTGGATTTTGAGATCGACGTAGCCTCCCTGTGTTCGACCTGGGACTCTTAAGAGTGTCAGTATAAATTTACTTGTTGATGATTTTCTTTGTGAAAGAACTACGACGATGGGTTTTTCAAATCCAACTTCGAACGCTTAGTTTTCCTCTCTCAACACTTCCCTTAACTTCAACCCTACTCTCATATATTCTACAGATAGTAAACCTATGAAATTCAGCATTGATTTTCTTAATGTATTCGATGGCCTTTGGAAGGAGAACCCCTTTCCACTTTGCAGTAGCAATTCTCCTATCCTCCATGGTAGTCATCATCTTTTGCCTAAACCAATCCACTATGCCACACATACGAGCCTTCTAATAGGACCTACTCGTGTATTAATTGAAAGACTCACTAAGATTGTTTGTTATGTAGTGGCATTTGGCATTATTTGAGAATGTGTGCCTACTCCATTTCTATTTGACCCTCTCTAGCAACTCATAAGTTTCCCTGTTGAACTTCATGATTTCGTTCATCTAATGTGCATAGTGATTTGTCTCAAAATATCTAGCAGCACACCACACTATCCTTTCTAACTCAACTAGGAGAGATTTCTTGAAATTCTTATGCACATGTTGCATGCATGCTTTGTGCTCCTCTTGAGGTACTAGGCAATTTATGGGTGACTCCAAACTCTTTCGACCATTTGAGGCAAGTGTCAATCCTTCTCCATTTTCAAACTCAATTGAGTCCTGTAGGTATTGAAGGAACTACTTCCAACTACCATATGACTCACCCTCAATGACAACAAAAGAAATAAGGAATAAACCATTCCCTCCATCAAGGGAAGTGGCTGCAAGCAATGTGCCAAGGTATTTCCCTTTCAAGTGGAACCTACTTAACCTAATGAAAGGTTTGCAATGCTTCTTAAACCCTTCCTTGCAAGCATTGAAATACACAAAAACTCCAAGAAAGCAACCATCAGGCTCAATTAATTAGTGTATCACACTATTGAGATTCCTATTTTTTAGTTCATAAACAAGAGATAGCAACACCTCAAATGACTTCTCCACCTCCCAAAGATCCTATCCAATGCCATTGATTTTCCCCTATATAGCTTCGTGTATGGTATACAAAGATCCTCTAACTAATTTCCCTTATAGGTAGGCCTGGATTCTCCCTTAACAAATTTTGGATGTGATTTACATCCCAATCCTAAGTTGCCATCCCACTGTTGATGACAAAATTGCAAGGTCCACTAAAGATCTTCACTTCAAACAACCTACTATGAGCTTTTTTGGAGGCATGGATCATCTATTGACACCCTTCTTCTGCACACCTAGTAGTAACTCTACTCTTATCACTTTTCACCCATTTAATTTTAAATTTTTTCTTTAAACACATTTGATGAAGACTAAATCTGAAACTTTCAGAGTTCATGAATGTAGATCCTACCTTCAAGTTTGGTTTATCTGGATCCAAGTCAAACACATCTCCATCAGAGTCAATAACATACTCGATCTCATAATCTAACTGATCATCATCCTCTAGCTCCAATTCTTTACTAATGTCATCTAAATCATCAGAGGAGATATCCCCCACATAATCCAAATCATCAATGAGTCCCCTATATGTGGTAATTTAGATTCCGCCAACTACCATTTCCTTGTACAGGCAATGATTTGCCTCTTATTACTATTAATTGACCTAGTCATTGGCCTATTAGCAATCTTCATTTTCTTACTACTGGTTGAAATTCCCTCATCCACTATCTCAGGTCTGTCATCAAGGTCAACACCCTCATGCCCCTTTACGTAATTGCTAACACTAGCTGTGACATTCTCATCAAGGATAACTTCTTCATTTTCAAATTCCCTCACTACATCACATCCCATATCCATTCCTGCAATTACACTCCCATCTCATTTACTCTGCTTCCCTCATGTTCAACCCCTACTACGCCCTCTAGAACCTCTTCTTCTACACTTCCTCTCTTCCCAACCCCTTTCCCACCACCTGCAACCTCTTCTTCTCCACTCCCCTCATGTTTAACAACTCCCTCAGTCCCTACTCCCACCACTTGATCATTCACCCCTACATCTCCCCTTTGTCCAATCCTCTCCAACTCAGCACCTGATGGATTGACACCCTTTAAGCCATACTTTAACAATTTCACACCATCATTTGTCTTTAATTTACATTTAAGTTGTCTCATATGTTACTTATGATCAAGATAACTAAGTGCTTCAAAGTCCACAAAAGAAACAACCAATTGTAATCACAACTGTCACTATGGAGATTGAACATCTCTATCATCTCCTTTTCATTAGTCAAGTTCACATACTTGCTAGTCCTTGAGCACAGATCTTTGTATGTTAAGAAGAGAACATCTTTCACTTTCTAATCAACAAGCTTCGACAGGCCATCGATTAAGTTGAACTAGCAACCAGGATCCATGCCTATAATCTTCTCCTTCCCACCAACGTACTTGTCGCCTAGATGTTTGTTTGTGCTCTCGAAGTCTCCTCCCCATCTGCAATATATAATGACTATCCCATGCTTACCATTGAACTATCCCATTGCCTAACCTATATGCCACCATACACTATGCTAACGGGACTAAGAACCTACTTGCATGTCAAAAATAAGAACAAAAAAACATGAACCTTGTCAAATGATGTGTATTTTACATGACCTTGGAATGCCTACAAGCGTACGAGACACTTCATAACATTGTCACCACTGCTCCTTTTCTCCAACCCCCCAACTAGTCGCGAGGATTTGAAATAATGTGTGATTCCTCTGACCAGGTGTTGGTGTAGTTCTTGGCCAACGATGAGACAAGAAATCGTATGTTATTTATTACGCCATTAAAATGTCGGATGAGGCCCAACATAACTACACAACAACTGAAAAGGAATTACTGGCTGTACTATTTGGGTTGAAAAAGTTTCACTCATACTTGGGATCACATATCACCATACACACAAACCGTGCAGCCAATCGACATCTTTTGACCAAAAATAGCACAAAGCCAAGGTTGATCCACTGGATCTTGCTGTTGTAAGAATTCGACTTGGAAATTAAACACAAGGTTGAAGTTCAAAATGTTACAGTCAATCACTTGTCGAGATTAAACCCTGCCCACATCCCCCCCGCACCACCTATCTATGATAGATTTTCTGATGAAACCTGATGGACACATCTACCAAGGATGCTCCTTGGTACATAGATAGCAGATTATTTGGTTTCAAGACAAATCCCATCATGGTGGCCCAAAAGCCAGAAAGATAAACTTGTGGCCAAAGCACTGAACTATTTCTAGGATGACCCTCTTGTTTTTCACAACGGAGCAAATCAAATTATCTGTAGGTATGTTCTAGAATGCGAATTCTCTAGTGTACTATCTTTCTATCATGTTCAAACATGCAGAGGATAATTTTTAGGAAGAAAGATCGCAACGAAGGTTCTTCAATGCGGTTGTATTGGCTATCCTTGCTTAAGGATGCATACTACTTTAGTAGAGCTTGTCCTTGATGCTAGACATTAGGATCCATGACCCAAAGGGACATGATGCCCCTTCAGCTGATCCTTACTGTTGAAATCTTTGATGTATGGAGAATTGACTTCATGGGACCCTTTCCACCATCTTACAACTTTGACTACATCTTACTCATCGTTGAATATGTTTCAAAGTGGATTGAAGCTATACCTACCCAACATAATGATCATATGGCTGTCATCAAATTTGTTTGGGACAACATCTTCTTGCAATTCAAAGTCCCTAAGGCCTTAATTACGCATACACATTACTGCAATTTATTAAAGAACTATAGGGTTAACCACAGGATTTCAACCCCGTATCATCTACAAACCAATGGACAAGTAGAGGTCTTTAGCAATAGGTTAAAGAAAGCCTTCAAAAAATAGTGTGACCAAGTAGAAAGGATTGGTCCAACAGATTGGTAGATGCTCTCTAGGCATATAGGACAGCATACAAGGCTCTTTTAGGAATGTCGTCATACCGATTGGTATATGGAAAGTCTTGTCACCTTCTAGTGGATTGGAGCATCACTCCTTTTGGGCAATCATAAAATACAACATGGACCTCAAAGGAGGTCAGATTGGAAAGCTCCAATTATCAAAATTAAAAGAATTCCACAGGGAGGCTTATGAAAATGCAAGGATTTACATAGATAGACTAAAAACCTTCCATGAAACAAACATTAGAAGGAAACAGTTTGAGCCAAATCAAATGGTATGGTTGTTTGACGCTAGCCTCAAATTGTTTGTGGGCAAATTGAGATTGATGTGGACAAACCCATCACATCGTACAATAATGTGGCTATACAAATTCAAGATCCCAAGATTGGTCATGTATTTATAGTTAATGGCCAACGCCTAAAGCCATTTTTTGCCTAGGAACCCTCTTTTCCCAAAGAAACAATTTCTCTTATCGAGCGTTGAATTCATGAATTTTTGCCCAGCTGGAGACATTAAAATTAAACTTGTTGGGAGGTAACAAACACACTCTTAAATAGTTGTTTTTAAATTTTCTCTAGGTACTGGAAACAATTAAAGCATATTAGAGAAATACTAGGTGACATCTACTCTATTTGTTCTTTATTTAATTCTTACATGAGGACATGCATGAAATTAGGCATGGGGGGGATAGGTAGTACATTTAACTGATTAGATATTTTGTTAGTATTTATATACTTTTTTTGGAAAGCATGAAAAAAATGAAAATGATGAAAAATGAAAACAAAAATTATGCATTATATAGAGTTATCTTTGAAAAAGGAAAAAAAATTACACATGCAAATAAAACAACAAAAAGAAAAAAATTGAATTGAGAGAAGACTGATAGGTATCAAGAAGTCATTGACCTTGGGAAATAGTACAATTAGGGTCTTGTCACTTAGACTCTTCAGGTCTAGCAACTTAATCAACCTAAGTGTCTACTAAGATGTGGATCTGTTTCTCAAGTCCTTTCTACTGTAAAATAACTCGAATATATTAATAACTTGGGATGATAAATATGCATCTTATCAACCCACCCTTTGATTTAAAAGGTCATGGAAGTCTAAGCATCTGCACACTTTATAGTACTAGCTTGTTGTATGGAAATTATAATGGAAATTAGAAAGCCAATAGACATACATGAGTGGTATGGCTAGAATGTAGCAATGGATAACCCTCCATTGCTGTGTGTCCACATCCCAGCCACTGGACCTAATCTTTTTGACCACTGCCTTTAGATACATCTTAGACTACGGAAACCACCAACTAAGAGAAAAATTAGAAACACCGAAAATATATATATATATATAAGAAAAAAAGAGAGTGGGAAAAGAAAAGTTTATGTACATGAAGAAATATATGTAAGGAGACAAAAAGTGAGTATAGCCACACCCGCGCATAAGCATGGCTGGCAAGTTGCCATAGGTAGCCCCTAGGTACAGGCTGTCCAGAGCCTAGCCTTCACATATTCACAACCCTTAAATAAGGCCTAGCAAGGAAGCAGAAGTAGATAAAAACCTAGGGAGATATACACTAGGTTCACCCTAGTGTTGACCCCACAGAAAAGGTACAAAGAAAGCTACCTAGTTGGAAAGATAAACCTTTAAGCATAAACATTTCCATTTGGGTCACCTGGAGTTTAGGGCTAACTAGGGCCCATTACAATAGTCTGTATAACAAGTCACACACTATTTAGACGTTTAGCACTTCTGAGTCTTTTGAATCTTGGGTAGATTGGGTAGCCAGAGAAAGTTACCCTAAATCCCTAAACAAATTCACAAAATAATTGAGAGAAAAGAGAAAGAAAGAAAAAGAAAGAAAGAGAATAAGGTGAGGACTTTGGTAGTCTATATTTTGGAAGACACCTAGGTGTTGTTGAGTCTCTAAGGATGAGGTCCTAAGTATTAATTCATAGGGATGGTGACAACTAGTATCTAAAAAGTGTAACCCTTGACTCCATATAATTGCGCTAAAGTCAAAAGGAAAAGAAAAGAAGAAAATCAGGGTATAGATAATCATACATTCATTTGCTAGGGACTTTTAAGGTTTAGGCGTGGGGGTGTGATTGCAGAACAATCATAAGACCTAAATTGACTAAATTAAGCTAATAACCTAGCTTACATTTTAAATAGAGCATGCATTCCATGCATATCATGCACTCGCATATCATGTATATTCTTGACCTAATTTCTTTATTTTATCGCCCTATTAGTAATATTGTCATTTCATGTGCATAGGACCATAAAAAAGGAGCTACATTGAGGCTGAAATGAAGAAATGCAAGAAGAATTCAAGAGCATAATTCCCGCACACAGACAAAGAGAGTGGAAGAGCTACATAGCAGTAGACATGGAGGACTAGGACAAGCATGGCCCCGCTAGGACAAGGCCATGCAAAAGCATGCAAAGCCACACTTCACTCTCCACACACCCATGCACACATACTGAAACACACACACATTCATGTGCACACATTAATTAGACATAAATTCATGTGCACATATCACTCTCCATACACATTTGGGCACATGGATACATGAATTGCACTTAGTCACACATTCCACACATTCTACATATTTTTATTGAATTAGTCACATTAGAATGTGGGCCTAAGAGCACCCTCATGTGTTTTACTTTCTTCTATTTTTATTCTGTAGTTCACCCATGCCCACAAAAGCCCACACAACACAAGCCCACTACACCCTAATCACCCCCACCAATCCTAATTTCACTTTATCCCCACGTCAACCTAACCACCACCTAAATCCCTTCCACTAAACCCTACTTATCCCCATGCCAACACACCCATATCCACTCCCATTTAACCACCCTTGAGATATCCCCTCACCTTAGGCTATATCCCATATGAGAACCTTCCATACCCTTAAGTTGTGCCCTTAAGCTATACTGTACACACCTCCTTAGGACCACCACACCATGGAGCCCTTTCTATAAAAAGAGAGAGCACCATAGGTATCCCCCTCCACTCTCCTCTCTCAATCCACCATACTTCACTCTCAAGGGCTCTTAAGTGCTCTCCTCTCCATGACCAACGACTAGCTTATGCCTTCTTGGTCATTGGAGTGCAAGTTTCTAGGTGAAGAAGGGTAGGTCTTGGCCAAGGATCCCTTCTCCTCCCAGTAGGTCTAGTACCTCACATTGTGAGGACACCTATCCTCTACCTCCTTATCTTTTTAATTTGTTAGTAGTTAGAGTTAAATTCAAGCACTAGCTAGATTTATATTTCCTTGCAATTTTTAACTTATTGCCTTTCTTTTAGTAGATTAACATTTCCTTCAAGCACTTTTTATTTCCATTGCTATCTTGCTCTTCTCTTGTCTACTTTTAGTTACACACACACACACTCGCTCACATGTCCTCACTAGCACCACCATTTTCACCTACACACCACCTTTACATTGACACCATCTTCACATATCTTCCATCACTACCACTTCCACTTCACATGCCACTACTCCACTCACCATCATCTTCACTCACTCACTATATATCTTAGTCACACACCTAGCCACTATACTTCACTATCTTCACGCTCTTCACATACACACACTACTCACAATCACATGCCCACTTAGGAATAGCCTTAACCTAATGACCTACCTTGGTCACCATCACCATCACCAACACACCATAGGTGCCTAGTTGAATGATTACCCCATAGCCGTCCCATCCACTTTCCACCATGCACGCCAAATCAACTCCATAGAGAGCACGGTGATAGAACTTTTAGAAACACCTAAATATAAAGTTCACATCACCATCTCCCTCACCTCCACACTAGTTATTACTACTAATCGTAGGACTGATGAAGACATAATCACCCACATCACTAAACCTCTCACTTCTATGCACATTCACACACTCTACCACACCCACCTAACTTAGTTTAATGGTCCAATACTTAATAGTCATCACCTCCATTATCACTTCCTCCACCACTATCACTCCATCACCATATCCTATTCTACACCTCCATGCAAATATGCACCAAAGGCACCATCACATCACCCATATCATCACTACTATCCCCTTGAGTGAGGAGTGAGGTGTTGTAAAGATTTTATTGTTTGTATAAGTAGCTCAAGCTACATGAGTTGTACTTGCAAAGTGTTATATGGTTGTTAGTATGTTGTTCTTCCTTTAAGAGTTGTAATCCTTCCTTATAAAGTTGAATAGCAAGTGCTTAATGTTGTGAATATCCTCCTTTTCTTCCTATTTTAAAAATACAAAAAAATGTTGCTTCCCTTTTGATTAACAAAAGTAAAAAAAAAAATCTACAAAAGAAAACAACAAAATAAAATCCATTCGCATGTAGTAGCGGATAGCTTCTTCAATTCTTTCATGATTATACAAAAGCCAAAAAAATGATAAAAGAGAAAAGACAAAAAAAAGAGTTTGTTAGTCATTCTCATTTTTTGCAACTTAGTCAAAACCCCCCAAAAAAATAGGTTGTTGTAATTACAATTTCGTTTTGCATATATTCAACAATTAAAAAGATAAGAAAATGGCAAATGATGAAATCACAAAAATAGAATAAAGGATCTCATCAATTGGCCCTCAACTAAGCCTCCCTATGGATCGACCAAGATTCTCTCTAATGACGTAACCCAAGTTCTATATATAATAACTTTCTAAATGACCTAGTGAATAGGTGTGAGAATTAAACTATAGCGATAACCTAACTTAATCAATTTAGCACCTAAGTAGCTTGAGAATTAGTCATGCTATCACTTCGAAGGCTTCAATTGGGCTTGATCTCCCACTTGCAAGCTGATAAGGAGGAGGAGGATGAGCCTAAACCTTCCTTGTAGCCTATTAGGGCTCATGCTCACTAAAGGAGTCAATTAGGGCTTCCACTTAGGGTGCTTAGGATTACGATGATTAAGGTGTGGGATTACGGTTTCTATTGAGGGCGATTACGGATTTCAATGGGAGTGATTATGACATTGGATGAGAGGGATTAGGGTTTTAATGTAGCAGTGAAGGCGGAGATGGAAGAGCTCGAGCTCTAGGTGGATCTCCAACTTGAGGTTAGGGTTTCCCTTTCGCGATCAAGAATGGATAGTGGAGAGAGTGGTGACAAGCATTAGTAGCAGAATCATGGGAACACTCCTTATCTCCCACTAAACGATGTCCTTGCCATGTGTTCTCCCAATGAAAACCCCTTACCCGTCGGATCTCCTTGATAAGCCCTAACATGGTTTATCTAACTAGGGTAAACCCCACCAACCCCGTTACCCTATTGGCAGGAGCATTTATGAATAGTGGAGAATGTTTGTAGGGGTATATATATATATATATATCACCCGTCGAATCTCCTTGATAAGCCCTAACATGGTTTATCTGACTAGGGTAAACCCCACCAACCCCGTTACCCTATTAGCAGGAGCATTTATGAATAGTGGAGAATGTTTGTAGGGGTATATATATATGTTAAGACCCATGCTGGTTGAGCCCTTTAAGACGTCTGGAGCTTGGGTCAAACGTCTGGACACCTTCCCAGACATCTGAAAATCAAAAATTTCGTGTACGTCCTCTCGTCTGCATGCGTGCTGCGCGCAGACGGTATGCACCCTCATTTTCTTCTCCCTCTCTTTCCTCTCGCCGACGCAAAACCCTATCCCCCACACGTTATTTAAACCCCCCTCCTCTCCCTCACACCACCCCACCTCTAGCCACCTTCCTCTACCCTCCAGTGAGAGTAGCAAGCGGCAAGTTAAGCTCAGCAGGCGTGAGCGGCGTGGGAGGAGAGGAGGAGCAGCGAGGGGAAGAGAGGAGAGCAAGCGCGTGAGCTCATGTTGGAAGCTCGCCGGAGAGCTCACAGCCGGTCGGCGCGTGCGCAAGGCTGAGAGGCGCATCAGGGAGACCCTCCCCAACACTGTTGCAGCCGAAGCAGCAGGTGAGCGGGTCCGACACGGCCACGTACGGCGCGAGAAGGCGAAGGCAGGTTCTGGTTCTGGGCTTTTCCCAAAATCAGATGTCTGGATCGATGTCCATACGACGTAGACGACGTCTGGAGGAGGTTCCAGAGGACTGAAAGGTGAGTTTCGTGACATACACCTTCTTTGCGGATACAGCCATGTAGGTCGTTCGGCCGAGGCACTGTTTCGTGCCATATTAAGGAGATTGTGTTGATACGTGTAGGATTCGCTTCGGGAAGGCGTGGGACACGCCATCCCACGCAGTTCAGATGTCTGGGCGAGGCACCAGACGGCAGGAAGCATTTCCAGACATCTGGATAGGTGGTCGAACGTCTGGAACTAGGTCCAGACGGTCTAGCGGAGTTTTTGGACATCTGAGGAGTAGCGCAGAACTAAGGTATGGCTCTAGACTCTTTTAAGACATCTGGAAGTTGTTCCAGATGTCTGATTTGAGTCAGAATCACTGTTTTTGACTCGTTTAGGGTCCGTTTGAGGTCTGATTTCCACAATTAGGATACCATTGTTTCCTGTATAAATTCTTCTACTTGTTAGAATACATTTTATCATGTTCTAAGTAGTCTCTTGTGAATGATCCTTGTGATAGGACCTCATTCCGTTGCAGGTTTGGGGTTTGCTGAGGCATGTGGACCTACTGATCAAGCCCCCATTATCCTTGGGTTTACTGGTAGAGTGGCTTCCCCCAGTTTAATTACAACCTGAATGCATATGTGGAATGAATGTTAGATCCTTGGGTATGGCATGAATCCTTGGACTAGAAACAATGAAATATTTATAATGAATGTATGGATTGCAGTCTTGGATGAGTAGATAGAATGATAACAATTGCCTGAAAATGAGTAACAGCTGCCTGTGAAATGTAAAGTACTTGTGCTAGCAAACTATTACATGTAAATTCCTGTTGTTTACGTTTAATGTCATAATATGAGATGATTGTATATAAACTGGAATTGGAAGGGTAAATGTTGGAAACACGAGCTACCTACGAATAAACCTGGAATGTGAACAATAAGTTACATGTTACATGTGTAGAACTTGAGAAATGGAAATAGAAATGATGGAACCTGGTATGGCTTGGCCTGAGAAACATGAGCATGAACCCTACGAAGAATTAAGAGTTGAACTCCTGGAAATACATGGAATAGATCTGGAAAATGCTTTGGGAAGTGTGCTTGCCCTTGAGTACGTGGTCCCAAGGGAAGTGTTCGTTCCCTCTTAGTGTAAAGGGGTGCTTGCCGCCATTCGGGTTGAGACCTGGGGTGGGTTTGGCCACTTTACACCGACTCGGTTGCCCTCATGTACACTGTACTAGGGAGAGCAACTAGTGTAGGGAGAGAGCTAGCCACCCCAAGGGGCCCGGGGTTCAGCTAGCCGCCTTACACCGACTTGTTAGGTCCACTAGGAAAACCATGGTAGTCAGGAGAGGGTGCGTAGACTGTGGAGGGGCGACCCCTGTTTGGTTACTATTGAGGGGTTAGACCCCTATTACTGAGAGGGCTATGCCCTATACTGGTTCCGTGCTGTGCTTTGGGCGCACCCGCTAATGGAAACGACTGACCGCGTGCCATTGATGGGTAGCTACCTGTGCGTTTATTGCATGTGCCGTAGTCACCGTTATGTCTGTCAGTGACCTTGGGGTGGTTGACTGGGTGTAGGACCACCACGGGGTACTCTCCCGGCCAGGAGAGCACCATGTGCTACTTCTACTCTTCGGAAAATACTGCAATCAAGATCATTCCCACGAGTAACATTCGAGATCAAGAAAGAGACCTGATAAATAAACCAAGTGATGAAAGAAAGAATAATTAGTTAAAGAAAGAAAGAAATTGAAAAAAGAACAGCAGCTACCTGTCCACCTTTACTGTTTTAGCTAGTTGGTTGCCACTCTACTCAATGTTTGCTGATTTCGTGTACTCATAACTCTTTTTAGGTCCAGGTGTTGAGCAATCAGAGCATACGACTGCAGAGGGTGCTGGGCCTAGTAGAGCCAGTAGTCATAGTTCTGTTGTACCCGTTTGTAGTAGTGAGTAGTTATTACACTTCTGTACTCTTTCATTGTGAACTTTATATTCCTATATTCGCTTACTTTCCTACTGTTGTGGTGGTGTGTACTGTAGTAGTTTATTTCTTTACTACTATACTTTTGTTACTGTTAGTTGCTTGCATGGTGAATTTGGTTTATTTTACTGCATTTTGGTTACTTTCTCGTTGGATGACTGGGTCTTGGGATCAGTCGAGTCGGTCCGGTCTCATGCCCTCTAGGGATTCGAGAAATGAGTCATAACAAGATGGTATCAGAGCAAGGTCGTCCCGAGAAGTGAACCAACTAGCTGGAAAATAACCAATTCACATGCTTGTAACTAGAGTAACCACCACAACGTACCTTTTGCTACCTGTTCTGAGGTTCTTTTGCCAAATATCCGTTGGAATTGATATCTTCTTATTCTGTTGTCCGCATCTCCTTGCAGGAGATGCCTCGACGTGGAGTCATTGAGGGGGGCCGCAGACGCGGTCGAGGTAAGAGGGGCGGATGAGTTATGCCCGACGTCTCTGTGGACCAGCCACTACTTCCGGGCATTCAGGCCCAGGACCTAACCCAGCTGATATGGGAGATCATACGAGAGGAGCTCCACCCGCCTTCACAGGCGCCTCTCCCTGGGGCTGTGGAGGGAGAATCCTCTGTGGGACCACGTGACAGACACAGCGTTGGACGTGGGGGAGGGGGTGGGCCTCCACTACCCCTGCTGTCCTCTGACACTTCTGAGCATGAGCCCTCCTTACCTGGAGGCGTACTAGTTCCCCCACTTCAGCGCCATTACGAGCTTTTCGGATAGTTCCGGAAGCTGAAGCCCCCCTCCTTCAAGGGGGATGAGGACTTGACAGAGGTAGAGGACTGGCTAGAGTAAATCGAGAAGGTGTTTGACACCGTTCACCCCCTTGCGGAGTGCCGAGTGGCCCTTGCCATGTACCAGCTGGAGAGCATGGCAAACAGGTGGTGGAGGGCCGTCAGAGGGCTGGAGAGGGATGAGCCGACCTGGGACCAGTTCGTCACCCTCTTCTACGAGCAGTACTTTCCCCAGACATGGCAGGATCAGAGGAGGTGGGAGTTCCACACTCTTCGCCAGGGGACAATGACCGTGAGCATGTACCGCACGCGTTTCCTAGAGCTGTCTCGCTTCGCCGTGACAGCTGTAGCTACTAAAAAGGTTCACCGAGGGGCTCCAGCCTGCTATTCGGGGGTATGTCAAACCCCTGAAGCTGCCTACGTTCTCGAGAGTGGTGGAGGCAGCTATGACTTATGAGGAGACCAACCCAGCCACAAGTGACACTGACAGTGGACGAAAGAGGCCCTACTAGCCAGACTACTCACAGGGCCGACGAGAGAGGAGGCATGTGGCGCCCGCAGGAGAGCCGTCACATTTTGCAGGGCCATCAGTGGCCTTTGGGGGCCCCCGACAAGGGCTAGCTGCCAGCACTGGACCCCCGCCCAGCCATCAGCAGGGACCTATCGAGGGCGTGAGTCGAGTTTCCCTTTGCTACCAGTGTTGCCAGCTAGGCCACATTTGAAGGGACTGCCTATCTAGGGCTGGAGGTCAGCAGATGCTCCCCGCACCGAGCACTAGAGGACGAGTAGGAGGCCGCAGTTCCTAGGCGCGTGGGGGAGGACAGTAGTTGCGGGGAGGGTACCGGCCAGTGGTTACCTATCCGACGTAGAGTGTGGCTGCTTCGTCTGCACCTAGAGCTGAGAGGCATATTAACGCGCTGACACACAGAGATGCCAGAGCTTCAGGTTCAGTGGTGGCAGGTATGGTTACAGTTTCTGGCAGATTAGTTTACACGCTTTTTGATTCCGGTGCTACGCACTCATTTGTCGCTACTAGTTTTGCCATTAGTTTGGGGCAGGACTGTGTGTTGTTAGAGGATCCGTTTGTGATCAGAGGTCCAGGTGGTCAGCTATTTGTAGCTGAGGAGGTGTACACAGCCTGTGAGGTCAGTGTTAGGGGACACAGCCTCCCTGCTGATCTGATTGTGATACCGATGGAGGACTTTGGCGTGATTCTGGGGATGGACTGGCTATCCGCTTACCACGCCTTGGTAGACTATTTTGAGAGGAAGATCGTCTTCTCCATACCAGAGTTGCCTTCCTTTGAGTTTCATGGACAGCCAGTGGACGGAGGTTTCAGGTGCATTTCTGCACTTCAGGCAGTGAGACTTTTGGGCCAAGGGTGTGAGGGCTTTCTGGCTTGTGTAGTGGCAGAGTCTAGCTCCATGGTAGACTTCCAGAGTATCTCGATGGTTAGAGAGTACCCCGACGTGTTCCCAGAGGAGCTGCCAGGACTACCGCCTGAGCGTGAGATCGAGTTTGAGATCTCACTGGTACCGGGGACCAACCCCATTTCTACAGTACCTTACAGGATGGCACCACTTGAGCTGCGCGAACTCAAGTCTCAGTTGCAGGACCTTCTGGAGAAGGGCTTTATGAGGCCCAGTGCGTCTCCGTGGGGAGCTCCGATTTTGTTTGTGAAGAAGAAGGATGGTACCCTATGACTTTGTGTGAACTATAGACTGCTGAATAGGGTCACCATCAAGAACAGGTATCTGTTGCTGAGGATTGACGACTTGTTTGACCAGTTGCGAGGTGCCACGATTTTCTCCAAGATAGACTTGAGGTCTGGCTACCACCAGTTGAGGATCAAGGAGACCGACATCTCCAAGACAGCTTTCTACACCTGGTATGGACACTACGAGTTTTTGGTCATGCCGTTTGGGCTGACCAACGCCCCTGCTGCTTTCATGGAATTGATGAACTGAGTGTTCAGGCCATATCTGGATCAGTTCGTGGTGGTATTTATCGATGATGTGCTCATCTACTCGAGGGATCAGGCGCAGTACGGACAGCACTTGCGGTTGGTTTTGGACACATTGAGACGACGCAGGCTGTATGCCAAGTACAACAAGTGCAAGTTCTGGTTGAGGGAGGTGACCTTCCTAGGTCATGTGATTTCAGGGAATGGCTTGGTTGTGGACCCAACCAAGGTTGAGGCAGTACTCAGGTGGGAGAGACCGTGTACAGTGACAGAGATTCGCAGTTTCTTGGGACTGGCAGGCTACTACAGGCAGTTTATCAGGGGTTTCTCACAGATTGCACGTCCTATGACACAGCTGACTCGGAAGGACGTACCCTTTTCTTGGACTGATGCTTGTGAGGTGTGTTTTCAGGAGTTGAAGGAGTTGCTGACTTCGGCTCCTGTGCTTACCATTCCAGACAGCAGTGGCGGTTTCGTTGTGTACACGAACGCCTCTTTGCAGGGGTTAGGGGGTGTGGTCATGCAGTGGGGTCACGTTGTCGCTTACGCTTCGCGGCAACTGAAGCCCCATGAGCATAGCTACCCTACCCACGACCTAGAGCTGGCAGCTGTCGTCTTCGCACTGAAGACTTGGAGGCACTACTTGTATGGTGAGACTTTTGAGATTTTCACAGATCATAAGAGCCTCAGGTACTTGTTTGATCAGAAGTAGCTTAACATGAGACAGAGACGCTGGTTAGAGCTCCTAAAGGACTATGACTGCAGCATTTCCTACCACCCAGGGAAGGCCAACGTGGTGGCTGACGCCTTAAGCCGGAAGGCACCTGCCCACTTGGCCAGTTTACAAGCACACAGTTGGAGACTCATGGAGGAGATGGGCAGTTGGCGACCCCTAAAGTTACTGGGGCACTGTGGGGCAGTGACTGTGACACGACAGATGAGGCCAGAGCTGATAGACTGCACCATCACAGGACAGATGGCAGACTCGTACCTGTAGTCATTATGTGACAGAGTACTGTCAAGGGACCCTGGAGACTTCTTTACCGACGAGGTGCTGCGCATGAGGGCACGGTTGTGCGTTCCCAGGGATGAGGAGCTGTTGAGAGGGCTCCTGACTGAGGCATACGGTTCCAGGTTCACCATACATCTTGAGAACATGAAAATGTACCATGATCTGAAACACGACTTTTGGTGGAGTGGAATGAAGCGGGATGTAGGTGAATTTGTGCAGCAATGTTTGGTGTGCCAGTAGGTGAAAATCGAGCATCAGAGGCCTACAGGGCCGTTGCAGCCACTTCCAGTGCCAGAGTGGAAGTGGGAGAGCATCACCATGGACTTGGTGGTGGGCTTGCCCGTTACCCAGTGAGGGCACGACACAGTCTAGGTAATTGTAGACAGATTGACGAAGACGACATGTTTCTTGCCGATCCGAGTCACCTTGGGACCAGTACAGTTGATAGAGAGGTATATTTGCGACGTGGTACGTTTGCACGAAGTTCCGCATGAGATTGTATCCGACCGGGATACCCGCTTTATGTCCTAGTTTTGGGCTGAGTTTCAACAAGCCTTAGGGACACGGTTGAGGTTCAGTACAGCATACCACCCCTAGACGGACGGACAGTCAGAGCGCACGATACAAACGCTTGAGGACCTTTTGCGTGCCTGTGTACTGAACTGGAGGGGCTTTTGGGAGGAGCACTTGCTCCTGGCAGAGTTTGCATATAATAACAGCTATCACTCGAGCATCGGCATGGCACCCTATAAGGCTCTATACGGACGGAGGTGTACTGCACCCTTGAGTTGGGTTGAGGTGGGGACCAAGTAGGATGTTGGCCCTAGTCTGATCCGGCAGAGTCAGGAGGTGATTGAGCAGATTCACAGGCGACTCCGTACTGTCAGGAGCAAACAGAAGAGCTATGCCGATCGAAAGCATAAAGAGGTACAGTTTGAGGTTGGGGATCACGTCTTCCTTCGCGTTTCACCCATGAAGGGCCTACAACATTTTGGGGTGAAAGGGAAGCTCGCGCCTAGGTTTGTGGGCCCTTTTGAGGTCCTGGAGCGGGTTGGACCCGTTGCTTACAGGCTTGCCCTTCCTCCCCAGCTTTCTGGTGTGCACGACGTGTTCCACATGTACAACCTCAGCAAGTATGTCGCCGATCCCAGTCACGTTCTGAGCCACGAGAGCGTCGAGGTGGGTGATGACTTGACCTACCTCGAGCGACCAGTGCAGATACTAGACAGGGCCGTTCGGAGTTTGAGACGGAAGCAGGTACCCCTGGTAAAGGTCTTGTAGAGGAGCCAAAGGTACGAGGAGGCTGCCTGGGAGCCTAAGGCGGTGATGCGAGAGTTGTACCCGGAGCTCTTTGAGGGTACGTCTTTTCGGATCGATTTCGGTCCTCTTTGAATTTGTTATGCGTATGTTGTTCTTTTTCCACACCCTAGCTAGATGAAGTTTCTGGGATGAAACTTCCTTTGAGTTTGTTATGTTGTTAAGACCCGTGCTGGTTGAGCCCTTTAAGACATCTGGAGCTTGGGTCAGACGTCTAGACACCTTCCTAGACGTCTGGAAATCAAAAATTTCATGTATGTCCTCGCGTCTGCTCGTGTGCTACACGCAGACGGTACGCGTCGTCATTTTTTTCTCCCTCTCTTTCCTCTCGCCGACGCAAAACCCTAACCCCCACACGTTATTTAAACCCCCCTCCTCTCTCTCACACCACCCCACCTCTAGCCACCTTCCTCTACCCTCCAGCAAGAGCAGTGAGCGACGAGTTGAGCATAGCGGGCGTGAGCGGCGTGGGAGGAGAGGAGGAGTAGTGAGGGGAAGAGAGGAGAGCAAGCGTGCGAGCTCGTGTGGGAAGCTTTCCGGAGAGCTCACGGCCGATCAGCACATGCGCAAGGTAGAGGGGCGCGTTGGGGAGACCCTCCCTGACGCTGTTGCAGCTGGAGCAGCAGGCGAGCGGGCACGGCGCAGCCAAGTGCGACGCGAGAAGACGAAGGCAGGTTCTTGTTCTGGGTTTTTCCCAGAATTAGACTTCTGGATCGACGTCCATACGACGTAGAACGTCTGGAGGAGGTTCCAGACGACTGAAAGGTGAGTTTCGCGTCGTACACCTTCTTTGCGGATATGACCATGCAGGCCATTCCGTCGAGGCACTATTTCGTGCCATATTAAGGAGATTGTGTTGATACGTGTAGGATTCGCTTCGGGAAGGCGCGGGACATGCCATCCCACGCAGTTCAGATGTCTGGGCGAGGCACCAGATGGCGGGAAGCATTTCCAGACATCTGGATAGGTGGTCGAACATCTGGAACTGGGTCCATACGGTCTAGCGGAGTTTTTGGACGTCTGAGGAGTAGCGCAGAACTAAGGTATGGCTCTGGACTCTTTTAAGACATCTGGAAGGTATTCTAGACATCCGATTTGAGTCAGAATCACTGTTTTTGACCAGTTGGGGTCCGTTTAAGGTCTGATTTCAGCAATTAGGATACCATTGTTTCCCGTATAAATTCTTCTACTTGTTAGAATACTTTTTATCTTGTTCTGAGTAGTCTCTTGTGAATGATCCTTGTGATAGGACCTCATTCCATTACGGGTTTGGGGTTTGCTGAGGCACATGGACCTGCCAATCAAGCCCCCATTACCCCTGGGTTTACTGGTAGAGTAGCTTCCCCCAGTTTAATTACAACCTGAATGCATATGTGGAATGAATGTTAGATCCTAGGGTATGGCATGAATCCTAGGACTAGAAACACTGAAATATTTATAATGAATGTATGGATTGTAGTCTTGGATGAGTAGATAGAATGATAACAATTTCCTGAAAATGAATAACAGCTTCATGTGAAATGTAAAGTACTTATGCTAGCAAACTGTTACATATAGATTGCTGTTGTTTACGTTAAATGTCATAATATGAGCTGCTTGTATATAAACTGAAATTGGAAGGGTGAATGTTGGAAACACGAGCTACCTACGAATAAACCTGGAATGTGAACAATAGGTTACATGTTACATGTGTAGAACTTGAGAAATGGAAATAGAAATGATGGAACCTGGTATGGCTTGGCCTGAGAAACATGAGCATGAACCCTACGGGGAATTAAGAGTTGAACTCCTGGAAATACATGAAATAGATCTGGAAAATGCTTTGGGAAGTGTGCTTGCCCTTGAGTACGTGGTACCAAGGGAAGTGCACGTTACCTCTTAGTGTAAAGGGGTGCTTGCCGCCTTTCGGGTTGAGACCCGGGTGGGTTTGGCCACTTTGCACCGACTCGGTGGCCCTCGTGTACACTGTACCAGGGAGAGCAACTAGTGTAGGGAGAGAGCTAGCCACCCCACGGGGCCCGGGATTCAACTAGCCGCCTTACACCGACTTGTTAGGCCCACTGGGCAAACCAGGGTAGTCAAGCGAGGGTGCACGTACTGTGGAGGGGCGAGACCCCTGTTTGGTTTTTGTTGAGGGGCTAGACCCCTGTTATTGAGAGGGTTATGCCCTATACTGATTCAATGCTATGCTTTGGGTGCACTCGCTAATGGAAACGATTGACCGCATGCCAGTGCGAGGTAGCTACCCGTGCATTTATCGCACGTGCCGTAGTCATCGTTACGTCTGTCAGTGACCTTGGAGTGGTTGATTGGGTGTAGGACCACCATAGGGGACTCTCCCGGCCAGAAGAGCACCACGTGCTACTTCTACTCTTCAAAAAATATTGTAATCAACATCATTTCCACGAGGAATATTCCAAATCAAGAAAGAGACCTGATAAATAAACTAAGTGATGAAAGAAAGAATAATTAGTTAAAGAAAGAAAGAAATTGAAAAAAGAACAACAGCTACCTGTCCACCTTTACTATTTTAGCTAGTTGGTTGCCACTCTACTCAGCGTTCGCTGATTTCGTGTACTCATAACTCTTTTCAGGTCCAGGTGTTGAGCAGCCAGAGCATAGAGCTGCAGAGGGTGCTGGGCCTTTTAGAACCCAGTAGTCGTAGTCCTGTTGTACCCGTTTGTAGTAGTGAGTAGTTATTACACTTCTATACTCTTTCATTGTGAACTTTATATTCCTGTACTCGTTTACTTTCCTACTGTTGTGGTGGTGTGTGCTGTAGTAGTTTATTTCTTTACTGCTGTACTTTTGTTACTGTTAGTTGCTTGCATGGTGAATTTGGTTTATTTTACTGCTTTTTGATTACTTTCTCGTTGGACGACTGGGTCTTGGGATTAGTCGAGTCAGTCCGATCTCGTATCCTGTAGGGATTCGAGAATCAGGTCGTAACAATATATATATATATAGGAGAATGATCCATGAGAATGATTCTTTGGTGAGAACATAAGAAAACTTAATATTGACCATTGGATAGTGAAAGGTTTCTCTTCATTATCCAATGGTCAATATTAAGTTTCTTATGTTCTCAGGAAAAGAATCCTTCTCATAGGATCATTCCCTTATATATATATATATATATATTTGATGCATTGATGGGTACGGATATAATTAGGTATGCTTTTTGAGCATGGAGGTAATTATTCCTAAATCTTAACACTTATTTTTATGAAACATTTAGATAATATTACAGTTATTTGAAAGTTGTAAGAAACAAACGTCTAATAAGACTTTTTTTTTTATAGTGAAATCTTACGACTTATAATTCACTTTAATAAATTTTTAATAGGATACTATTCGCATGTTGTATGAATAATAATCTCTTCTGTATCCAATCATTCATCAAGTTCCTGGAAAGATATAGACATAGAAAATGTAAAAAGGTAAAGAAACATGTATTGTAATACATGCTCTCCTTTAATAAAATAATCAATGTATTTTTATTTTCAACTAGTGTATTTTAATTTTTTACCAAAATAGATTGTTAAAAATCAAAATATACTATTTAAAAATGAAAATACCATGGTATATTTTAACTTAATTTCAACCAGTGAAAAAAAGATTTTCACTTAAAAATTAGAAAGTAATTTTCACGGATGGATTTGAAATTTAGGATTTAGAATTTAGATTTATAAAAAGTGATTTTTCACATTTAATTTTAAGGTTTAGGAAACCTAAATCCAAAAATGAAAATTCACTTTTAATAAATAAAGAATTACTTTACATAGGTGAAAGTCTATCGAAAATAAAAATACATCACTGTATTTTTATTTTTAATCAGTATATTTTAATTTTTAATTGATAAAAAATCAATAACAACGGTGTACTCTTTTGAACGGGAACGCACATTACAAAGTCTATTAAAATACGTACTTTCCTACTCGCATTGCACATTATCCCCTTGGGGAAGCGCGTGAATTTGTAACACCTTCAAAGCTTAACCTCACCTCTAATATATTTAAGTTAGAATTCGGGGACAAAGGAGTCTGAGAATCAATCCTTCTGCTGACGCTTATCCAAATTAAAAAATTATTGAGAGTAGCACATTTAAAAATAGGCTCGATTTCAGTGAACAAATCATCGATCGCATGCATTGGCTCGCTCCTACGTCCAAAAAGACTAGTATATGCATTATACAAGACCAACGAGATATCTATTTGCTAAATTATTATACCACTGAAAAGGATCTTCGGCTGTCCGTAATCTGGTGATGCGTCAACCCATTGTTAGAAAAAGAATGGCAAAGAAAGGAGCAACCGATCGACGTGGTGCTGACACAGCAAGACCAAAGAATATATATGGGAACAAACAAGATATCTATGATGCATATCTCCGCACATATAAGATTCCAAGAATAGGGGATCCGAATACGGTGATTCGTGTGACACGGGAACATATGCTACTTTCATCTGGGATAGGTTGGATGTTGTGCAACGTAAGACTTTTGCTAAGATCCAAAAGCTGGATTACATCAACAGATTAATTAGGCTTGTTAATTTGAATGTGGCTGAGGTCATTTGATTGTGGCGTAGCCCGTTGATTGCCCACTCTTTCAAAGAGTGGCGAGTTTTGCTGATCGTGTGCCTAAGTAATCTACTTGAGCTGGAAGGCATTAGCGATGGGCTTGCAGCCTATGAAGTGGGATATGCCTTTGCGATGCCACCACGATTGTCTTGCAGGTGCTTGATGATTCATCACATGGCTTTATTTACCCAATGGCAGTGGAAATTTGTACGAAAGATCGTGAATCGTGTGAGAATACAGAATAAGGTATTTGATGAGGAGATTACTTGGCATGAAAGGTGTAGGAACTATCGCTGCTAGTGGGTTCTTATTCTTATCGGATGGAGCCGTGGGAGAGCTATGTTTAATTAATTAACACGATTGAAGTCATGTTGGGTATACTCTTGAAATAAGTTCAGCACATGCGTAATACATGCAAAAACATTCTTAGTTTGAAGCAATATACATGTATTCCGAGACATAAATCCACGATAATAAAAATGACAACATTAAAAACGGATAACAATAACAAATGCAAAGAATTGAAAAATCCGATGATCAAATCAATAGATGCAGCACAATAGGAAATAAAATAAAGGCAAGTTAGAGTGATTATCCGATTGAAGTAATATTCACCATGCAACTTCGCTTAGAGAGATAGCGCCCCCACTCTACTGAAGGATCTTGGCGTGCCACTCTTAGGATCCGACCATTTACCATCGCCCACGGTGCGCAGTCTCCACGATCATCCTCGATTGTCACCTCACAGGAATGGTGCTGAGATGGGGAGGAGAAAAACCCCGAGCCAAAGACGAAACATGCCTTAATAGAGCAATACAGAGAGTCGTGAGTGATAGTGGAGAAAATGAATGTTCCGTGATTGCGGGTACGGTGATCCATGAAGATAAAAATCGTCCTTGAGTGATTGCGAGACATGGGGAACGATGGGAGATATTTTTGGTAATCACCCATTAAAGGGAATTAAAATCATAAATGAAAATTGCAATAGAAATATCTCCATATTAGGTGACACCTGCACCCTCACCTATAGGGCCTGGGGTTAGACTTAGCGAGGTAGCGCATGCGTGCTTGTGTGTTTTTATCAATTCCACCAAATAAAATTCAAACACACTCTCTTCTACCCATTACCCTTAGGTTTAGGGGACTAATACCTTTTCTTATCATCTCAAGGTTTCGCCTACCCACAATGTGGCACTAAAAGAACCCTTCGAATTGAGTTACAACATTGCATTCCAAATTAGACTTCCATATCAAAATTAATTTAATGCATCCCCCCAAATTAACAATCCTCCACAAATTCATTGTTGAAACTTACAAGTTGATACCGTCTTTATTGTTGAAGGGGAATGTAGAGAGGTTGCATTTGTGAGACATGTAGTGCATATATTTTCTAAAATTTCAAGCCTTACGATAAACAACTCCAAGTCTTGTGTTATCCGAGAGGTCCAATTTAGTGGACTAAATTAAAACCTAAAAATACTGTTATTGAAATAAAAGCTTAATTTAAAGCATGGATGATATTAACAAAATTATATGAGCTTGAGATTTATCATTTAATGCATTAATTGCATTACTATTTATATAAAGGGATTAATTATTTATTTTAGAAGCAAGGACATCGCATCAAATCTCAATTAAAGATATCATAGTAATGTTGGGATTTTGTTCAAGAAAAAATATTAAGGGAACAGTTTTAGAGTGTATCCTTATATGTCTCTCAATTAATCAATTTAACTCCCTTCCTTATCTATTCTCCCTCAAAATCTCTCTCTCCCATTAAATCTACCTTAATGAAAACACTGTTGAACTTCCTCTCTTGTCATCTCTCTCTCGTGATTTTTCCTTCCTTCTTTGGCTTTCAAACAGGAACAAAAAGAGCCCCCCCTCCCCCTTCCACCGAGGGACCATCTTCTACCTACAGAGGGGAGACCACCCTCTCCACAAGAACCTCAAATGGGCACTGCCACCATGTGCACCACCTCCGGATGCACAACCAGCTCCATAACCGCAAGTTCGATGCCCCACGGCCATCCATCACCGTGAGCCACATCCACGTCTGCTCCTCCTCTAACACGCTCAGTACTGACCACACCGCATCCTCGGCCTCTTCAACTACTGTGACCATGACCACCATGTCCGCATCTCCTGGACGCAAGCCACGACCACGACCTCCTTGCAGTGTGCTCCATCCTCGGCAACAGCAGCGGCCAATCTCCTCCTCGACCGCACTCCACCGGGTCTACCCACTGTAATTCCTGACGGAGTGGGGTGACATTTGCATGATAAATAAATAATGTGAAAATAATATAACCAATCTCACAAAAAAAAGTAATCACATAAGAACACAAGAATTTTTAGGTGGAAACCTGATGAGTGGCTACTCATCATATCTAAAAAGCTAAAGTTAAGCTAGAAACTGGGTTAAACAATGTCAAATTAACACATAAAAAGGGTTAAGTATGAGAATCAAAGAAAAAGACCTAAAACATTAATTCTATGTTAAAATTGCATAATTAGGTCATAAAACGAGATATTCTTGAGAAAAAGGTCAAATGGTGATCCAAGTGTAAATTAAACACACAAACGAGTTTAAAAGTTCAAATTAAAAGTATAATTAACTTCTTAAATGTTCAATTAAGCACATATAAAAACTTGAAGGTAGTTGGACATCATTAAGGCCTTGAAACTTAGAATTTACATTTAGGTCCTTTATGCATCACATTTCCTTCATTAGAAACTTCCTAGGACCTATTTGTAATCCTTAGGGACCTCTTTAAATGCCCAAAAGGACCACTCTGTAACTATTTTCTACCACTTACAGGCTCTTGTGCAAATTTTCTACCCGTTCGATGAAGGGCTAACCCTGCAAATTACCTAATAGAAACCTAAGCACCTGCTTCCTTCTCATGCACTGTAGCATGCGAAGAACACGTGCATCCTTGACTGTCCATTCTCTCTTGATCTTGATCTGTGGCTCACTCTCATTCGAAGCTTCTCGCGAAATAGTGCGTGTGCTCACCACAACCCCCAGATCCCATCCTGCGGTCAGATTTCAACTTGGCAGCCGGCGCACTCTCTCCGCTCATCATCACTGCCGATGCCCTCATCGAGTAATCTCACTTGCGCGATGCCTTGAATCACTGATTTTGCTACTTAAGCACTTCATTGGTCGCGCGTGCAAGGGATCGCTCTCTCCTACCTTCTTAGTAATCATTCTTCCACTCCAGCTACCCCTCACCGATTCCCAAATTTCACAGCCACCGACAGTGAATTCTACAACTTCTCCCCAACTCTCCTTGTCGCTAAGGATGATGTACGCCTGAGGAAGACCCAGAAGCTTCACAAGAAGGCTTCTCCCCTCTACTGGATCCAATCTCCCTCCGTTCTTCCCCCTTAGCCGCCAGCTAAGGACCCACAGGTCCCATTCTTCCTATTAGAGTAGTTTTACTGTTTTGTAGTTTAGCTGTAGCTTTAGTTAGGTAGATTAGAGTAGAATTAGAGTTAGAATTAATGATTGATCTGCTATTCTATTAGTTTACCATTACGGGTAGAATTAAAGTAAAATTTCCCCCCTTACCTCCTCTGATCATTCAGATCAGAGGGGATGGTTTCATACTATCACTGATCATGAATTTTCTTCCTCTCCATGTTTTCCATATCGCTTCTAATTCCCGCTATTGATTTCTCTCAATTCACCTACTAAATAGACCTAATTTCAGATTTGATTGGTTTCCAAATTCAGATATGAAATTAGCATAAAAGATCGCATTAGGGGCTTCCCATTCATCTCATTTTTGTCACAAAAGCCCCTAATCTGAGCTAAAATGGAACCAGTTTGTCGGATCTTCTTGGAATTCAGATTTCAAAGATTTTTAGTTATTTGAGCTTTGAATGCATTAATTCAGTAAACTGAGATACTTTTGTTGCGATTCACTGTTTGGCTGGGAATCTGAGGTGAGTCTAAGATCAAAATTCACCTCAGATGAGCCATAATCCGATCTGAGTTTGTTGTAAGGATTTGAATGTCTTGAATGCATGATAGAGCCAATGAAAGTCAACTTTGTTGATTTGAGACTCTGCCTTGCATCTTTTAGTTGATTTTGAAGAGTAATCTGATTTTCTAACCTAAGAAATTCTCCATATTCCTTAAGGTTTTAGAATTCTAGGATTTGAGTTTGTGTTTTTAAAGTGACTGATTTAACTCTTTCTACATGCTGTCTATAACATTAGAAAGAGATAGATCAGCTATCTTCTGATCTGATGAGATTTTATTGACAAGGGATCTTGACTTTAAGATGCATTCCCAAGTGGTTTTTCTGTGATTTGTGAGTTGAAACCCTTGTCAGATGGTGTTTATAGTGATATCTGTTTGTGTGCTTAATTCCCAGACTTATAGCAATTTGCTGCAGTTGTAGCTACATTTCCACCAAATCCAATTAAGTATCCCCTTAACTAGTTCTCTTATATCCTTGACAAGGTTCTCTAGAATCTGATCTGGGATAGAAGTAACTGAATTAGGCATTACTTAGACGGATTTAGGTTCTGAGTTCTCCCTATTGCATACTTGATTTCATTTCAGATGGATTAACTGTAGTAGCAATTAAGCCGTCTAGAATTCAATATGGCCTGCTGCAGGGCTTGAGTTCAGTAGCTTATGCTGCTGCGAGTGCAGACGGATTTCTAGTTGATGGTGTTTCCTGCTTTGCTACTGCTTTGCCTGTTGCTTGCTTCCTGTTTCTGCAGTAGTTCTTGCAGTAGTAGAGGAATTAGAGGACAGTAGGCCTAGGTTGTAGTTCTGTAGATAGCTAACTGATGTATAATGTTATGCCTGAGTTGTAAACAAGCTTTTATGTATTTTTAATGCATCTTTTAACATCATTTGAAGGCTTGTAATATGTTAGAATTCTTTTGTCAGCTATATTGTTAAGCTTAACTGTCCAAGCACATGAATTAATTGAAATCCACTTTGAAGTACATGCTAAAATGTTTGAATTCTTTCCATATATCATACTAAATCTGTAAAGCCAGTTTACTACCCTTTAAACCAGTTAAGTCCCATTCTAAGCCTCAACACACATTAGAAAACCCTTAAAAGACTTAGAATGTATGAATTTTGTAATTCAATAAAAATTAGATAAGAAACCTAAAAAAATAAAATAAACCTGTCTGATTGAAGATTAGGTATTTCCTTAAGTGTATACCAAGTTTCATGGTAATTCAAACCCTCACCTTGATAGAACATACCAACCGACGATTCTGTATACCATGGAACTTAATAAAAGATATCACACTTAAAAATACTAAAAGCATCTCCTTCTCATGATCTATTTCTTTTCTTCTCTTCTCCTACTTCCATAAAAGATATAAAACCCATAACAAGCTGAAAAAACTCAAAAATACCTAAAAATCCTTTGTATGCTATGTACATAAATGTATATATAAGCTATTTTGTAAGCTTATTTATCTATAATGTAAATTATATATTTTTATAATATAAATAACTTATGTATACATTATAGTATATAAATTAAGTACTTAAGTTAGATTGTACTGTATATAACTAAATTATTTAACTACTTATTTATTAAACTAACTTATATGTACCATTAGGCTATATAAATTAGTAAACACTATAAACAACCAAACTAAGTTATAATACTGTATATACATATTTATATGTATATAATAAACATATTTAACCCTATTCCATAATTTAATTGTATATATAGAATAAATACTTAATTTATTAAGTTATTGGCTAAGTTACTAGATTAAATTAAAATAAATTAGTAGATTAGGGTAAAACTAAGTTAATTTATATTGTATTTTAAGTAAATTAACCTAATTTAAGTATATTTATTATGTTTAAACTATTAAACTTAATTTATAAACAAAGCAGTCCAAAAAGTTGCTATTTAAATGTAAATAAAATAAAAATAAAACTTGTAAAATATAATAAAAATCTTTATAAAATACCTTAACATATAAACTAACTTTATATAAGGTCAATTAGACCATTTATTAACTGATTTATACGTAATTAAAGAATGAAACCTAAAATTATCTATGTATAAATTGTATAATTTACCTAATTAATTTATGTAGTAAATATAATTAAAACTCTAAATTAATTGTATAATTGTAAAGTACTATGTAAATACTTTATTATCCCATAATTTATTTTTATTTTATAATAAATTATGGCCCTCAAATTCACGGCCAAAATCATGAAATTAACACAGCCCGCTAGAAATCCAACGCAGACTCGCGGCACATATAGTGCCATATCGGATACGTTAGAGCGCTCACAACGCTATTTCACTAAATTGTTTCATAGGCAGTTCAATCATCATGCACTCAGTGCACAACAACCGGACATACCCATTGCATCTGACCTGATGATTAGTATCTGAGCATAGTATGTGTGGGTCGGGGGCCGGTTACTGTGCTAGGGCTTGATTAAGCCCAGTAATGAGCTAAAATCATAATTAATTGGCAAAATTAACAAACTAGAGCTATGCTTAGTAGAGGTCTGATCTCACCAACCTCGGGTGCTGTGTATCCTTCGAAAAGCGTGCCCGCTAATTAAACAATTTTTTTTGTTAAGTGAAAGAGCCCTAATGACTGAACTTAGGAAGAAGAAAAGTAGATAAAATTGGCTAAGTGTTAAAAGACATAGAGAGAACATGAGTTAAGATTTGCAGCCAAGTGTCTTAAGAAGAAAGAGCAGAAGAGAGAGTAAGCTGAAGAAAAACTAAGTGTTTGAGCTGTAAGAGACTAAGTAAAGAGAGGAGAGAACATATAGAGAAGAAGAATATAGAGAAGACTTAAAGGAACAAAGAGAAGAAGGATATGTGTATATGTATATTCGTATGTGCAGTATATATAAATAATATGTATATGTAAATAATAAGTTGTATAGTATGTATATGTAAGAAGTACAGCTATATATATGTATATAAGTAACTTCATATTTTTACTGACAGAATAAACCGTCGCTAAAGGTAAAATAACTGTTACTGTAAACCCTAGTTTCTACTTTAGATTTTGTATAGAGTTTTTCCGGGGTTTAGCGACGCTTATATCTATCACTGTAGCTTCTATATATGTTACTATATATCTTAGTATTTAAGTATGGTATGTATTATTAGTTAGTATTGTATATATATATGTGTTAGTAATATAACTTATAAATAAATAGTGTAGAGTATAATTGTGTATTGTTTAATGCTTGTTTGTAATTAGATTTTTGCAAGCATTTGTAATAGATTCTTGTGTACATAATTAAACTTTCCTTTCATTCATTGTTAATTCATTCATTCATTCATCCATTCTTTATTATATATAAAACTGATCTTTTTGGAATTAAAGAATAATATTGGACTTAGAGAGTGATGTATATCAATAACTACCTCCCAATGAACGACTTGGAATAAACCAGTAAAAATTATGTAAATTAAATAAAAATCAATGCGATAACGATTTGTATTTGTGACATTTATTACAACAACAACGATTTTTTTATACGAACCATGGTCGATCCTCTTACATTTTTTGACGCCGTTGCCGGGGAGGCAACTCTCTATGTGCCAAAATTTTTCTTTAGTTCTTCATTTGTATATAGTTTTTGTTTTTGTATATAAATTCATTCATATTCATTGTTTGTATATAATCATTCTTTCATTGATTAATTCTTTGTTGTATATACTTTCTTTCACTCTTTTACTAATCAATTGTTGTTTTCACAACACTTGAGGAGTAGGAGGAGTAGCATCAGCTTCCAGGCAGAGGTCGACTTCCTGGCGGACCCGCTGCACTTCTTACCCGACGTCCAGGCGGAGTTGTTCCCTTGTAGCTGCAGTAGTAGTAGTATAGTAGTAGTGTAGTATAGTGTAGTTAGACTTAGGTAGATTACGTAGGACTATTTGTTAGGCATAAGTTGTGAGAGCTTGTTCTCACACATCTATTGTAATAATTGTGGACTTTTGGACTCTTTCTCTCTCTATCTCTCGAACTCATCTCTCATCGACGCGGTTTCCCCGTTCATGATTTTCCGTATCGATTTCTTTCTTTGGTTTTGTTTGTTGCATTATTCAAAATCCAAAAAAATTATAAAAATCGAACTTCAAAAAAAATCTCATCCTTATCTAGCAGTAGCATATCCTTAGGCATCCATCTTAGGTTGCATATTCTACCTGTTAGATTTTATTCCAAGTCAATTTGCATACTGTAGATTGCTGGAGTCAGGTATGCATCTTCTTACCTTCCTCAAAGTCCTGCCGTTCTTGCATTTGACTTAAAATCTTAAAAGACCATCTTTTGTCTGAAAAGACTAAAAAAGCGAGACGAGCACCATAGAATCTATCTTAAAATCACTTGAATCAAAACAAAAGGAGACGTTAAAAATTGAGTGAAACCCTGATTGAGATTTTCATCGTGTATTGTGTTGATTGCTATCGTGCACACAGCACGATCACATAAGAATCACTTACACAGGTTTCTATTCTATCTGCTTTAGCAACCACAGGATCTGGATTCATACGCCAGTCTTATCCAGACTCCCAGTGAATTTTACAGGTCTGCACTCCACTAGGTCTATCCATAGGACGCATACAATTGTTTGAAACAGTTGTTTGTGTACTATATTATTTTGCGTAGCAGCCTCTAGGTAAAAATCGATTCTTCTCGCTTGATTGTTAGTGGTCTATTGATTGATTGAGATTTGATTGGGATTTTTGATTTTTGTGAGATTGAGCAAGATTAGTCCTTTCCATTGAGTTGTGACTGATTTCGAAATTCGCTTTCAAAAACTGACTCAATGGAAGGTAGGAGATCCCAGAACCCCAAGTTAGTACTCCCTTTGGGTGCTGATGCCCAAGCCACCACTTCTACTTCTATGCCTTCCACTTCTAATCCTATACCTCCCGAGTCTCAAACTCCTATCCTCTACTCCACACATCATGAGGATGATTATGATTCAGCACAGTTTGAGGATTTCAAAGAACTTCCTCCAAATCTTATTGCACATCCTATACCACCACCACCACCAAACCATAAGTTCCAACCTCCGCCATATCCTAATTTTCTTAACCAACCACTAGAGAGAGGACCTATGCCTCATCTTCAACACCTGTTTGAAACACAATTACAGATGAATACCCTAACCCAACAGGTGCAACAACTTGCACAAGCTATTAATCTCCTAGCTAACCCCCAACCACAACCTCAACCTAGAAACCCTCAGGCACCACCTCCACCTCGTAGACACCAACTACAGGATTACTTTAATCTTGCAGTTGCCCAACCTATGTGTTCTCTCGCTTTTGTGCGGTTTTAAAGGATGTCACGTTGTAGTATAGCCGACAGAGCGTTCAAACAAATAGAGAATTTTATTACTCGAAAATCGGAGTATCTGAGGTCAAACACAGGGAGCAAATGGAATTTACTACTAATCAAAATGTAATTGAACACTCTAATTTACTTAAAATGTTAATTCAAATATGAATGTATGCCATTAAAAGTAATTATGACAAAAAATATGAAATTGGACGTCTGATTTGGTGGTCAGACGTCTTAAAAGTATTTCCCCTTTTTCTTCTTCTGATCTTCTTTCTCTTCTTTTCTTGCGAAGGCTTCTTCTTCCTGCCTTTGTATCTTTTCTCTTGTTTCTTCTCCTACCTTGCCTTCCTTCTTTCTTCTTCTTCTAATCTTTGTTGTCTTCACTTGACCTTTCTTTCGTTCTCTGGCTTGCTCTTGCCTTGCTCTTCCTTCTTCTCCTACCTTGGTCTCTCCTTCGCTCAATTTCTTCTTCTGCTTCTTTTCTTCTCCTTGCGGCTAAGTCTCTCCACGCTCAGTCTGCCTGCACAGGAGCAAAACCTACCCATTTCCCTCTACCCGCGCGTCTCTCTCTCTCAACAATTCACTCACGGACGCTCTCCCAGAGCCACACGGATATTCGGGTCGGATCGTACCCGGGACCAGGCGCACCTACAGGTGGTGTGATGCGCGAGGAGTGCTCAAGGATTGGGTCGGTCGGATCCCGCCAGATCCGCGTGGTCAAGCCGCAGACGAGGCGTGCGTGGGGGCAAGTGAGGGACCTCACCCCTATGCTTATAGAGGCGTTAAGCATAAAACACGAATTCAATTTATGGCGTAGCGGCGCCTCGTCTCTCCACGATGTGGTACTAAAGCTTCTACCCTGATTTCGTGCGCGCCCGTAGACTTACGTGCCATCCCCACAGCTGCTGTCTCTGCTAGCACTCCTTGCTGGACTAGGGCACTTCGCGACACTCGCACGACTACGCAGCACCTGCAACCTGGGAGCCCTGGCGCCTGGAGCTGCTACGGAGCTTCTTCAAATGTCGTCCATGGCGGCAGGAGCATCAACACTGTTAGACACAAGACGAGCCTCTCGGCCCAATCAGACCAGCTAGAGACCTTCGCCGTAGCACGGCGAAGGCGGTGGACGGTGCTGCAGGCTACAGGTCGGCCTAGGCGTGCGTGCCTAGGTCAACCTGTGGCCGGAGTTGTGGGGTTGGTCGGGGGGTTATTGTGGAGGTCTGGAGTGGTAGTGGAGGGGTGGAATGAGTTCCTGGTGGTGAGGCGGAGCTCACGAGATGGTTGGCGAGCCGTGTGGAGGGGCGGAGTGGTGTGGGCGGCTCGCCGGAGGTTGGTCGGAGGCGAGGAAGATGGAGGTGTTCAGGCACTGTCGGGGGGTAAGTAGATAAAATAGCAAGGGAAAGAGAGAGAGGGGAATGTGGAGAAGGTATTTGGCCTAACTACAGGGATGAAGCGGGAGGGAGAGGCCAACAGCAGTACCTGCTATCGCCGTAGAAGATGCTGCCCAGTGGGGGAGAACGGCAGCGACGACGGGGCTGAGGCGGCATGCACGGGTGCTGCGCGATGCGGAGAGTCAGGAAGCTAACTCTGCCACTGGTTTTGTGGCAGAGCGAAGAGGGAGGGGAGGGGGGGCTCGCCGGAGCTTGCTGGGAATTTTGGCCAGGCAGGAGGAGATGAATTGGAGGTGGAAACTCAGCCAAATCAAGCTGAAGATGAGTGGCCGGAGGTGTGGGTTCTTATATAGGCACTGGGCCAGTCGTTCAAGGCGTGGAAGGCACGCAATCGTCTGAGGTCGGCCGTTGGAGATGGAAAGAGTTTAGATACCCAAATCCCTCGTGCGTTCGCACGAGAGATTGGGTTCACACCAGGGATCAAGATTGGCCTCAGATGGAAGGGAATTCCTCAGAGAATCTCCCTTACATTTCTGGGAGGGGATCTCTGAGGAATCAGAGAGGATTCCCTCTCAAATCCTCGCCGAAGCAGGATTCTGCACTAATAATGGCTGTAGGACCTGATTGCAAAGGTGGCCAGGAAGTTAGGGGGCTTTCTGTTATGCTTTTCAAAAGATAGGGACCAAATTATGATTTGGGTGTACTAAATTGCAAAGTAGGTCAAGATGACCTCCCCTTAGGTCCAAATTTTGATACAAACCTAATTTTGACCTAAGGAATCCAATGGTGAAGTTGGATTTTAGGTTTGACCTCGTTTGACTGGACATTTTGCGTAAAAATCCAAATTAGGTTAATTGATGAACTATGACCCTAATCTAGGTCAAACTGGGTTCCAAAGGACAAATTAAGTTTTATAAACCCTAGGGGATATTTTTCCATGATTTTTAGAGGGTTTAATTGATTTTTATCCTGACCGAAACCTTGTTGAATTAAGCGGGTCTGTTTTAGGGTTACCACATGTCATTTACTTCCTAGATTGCACATGAACCCATTTCTGATTGACTCAACCCACTTTTTATCTCATTTAGACTTTTTGACCTGTGTTTTGCCTCTGAGAAATCCCGTTTATGTACTGCAATGGTAAAATTACAGTTTTAACCTTTAATTCATGTTTTCTTCTCAGAGCACTTATTCCTTCAGTTAAGCCTTCTTCTAGGTTATGTAGGAGCTTTTATCTTCTTTATTGGGTCAAAATGAGCTAGTTATGGCTCATGATGAGGCTCTCATCACTATGCCTATGGTACGATATCCTGATGGGGGTTGTGTTGCTGAACTGAAGTTGAACATCATTGCACTCATACCTCACTTCCATGGACTTGCTTATGAGGACCCTTTTCAGCATTTAGAGGAGCCGAAAAATCTTGCTCAAACCTTGGGTCTACAAGGCCATGATTAGCACACGTTTTTAATGAAAATGTTCTCCTTCTCATTAAAAGATAAAGCTGCCTTTTGATTCAGAACACTCACACGGACTACACCTATAGACTCTTGGGCTTCTTTGGAACATGAGTTCCTAAAGAAGTACTTTTCTGTAGGCTGCACTAACGCCTTAAGGCTTGCTATCACCACTTTTACCCAAAATTTTGGAGAACAAATGCACGAGGCTTGGGAGAGATTCCACGAGCTTCTGAGAAAATGTCCCCACCATTGTGTCCCACGCTAGCAACAGGTCCAGATCTTCTATCATGGGCTCCGTGATGACACACAGAATTTTGTAGATGTCGCTTGTGGAGGCAATTTCCTGTGTTAGGATGAGGACTCAGCCTTTGAGCTCTTCGAAGGCATGGCTGAGAATTCTATTAACAATGATTCGATGAGTGTGTTTAATAGAAAGTCCTCACATTCCCACTCACATTCGGGGGTACATGAAGCCCAATCTAGTAGTAGAGACTTAGAAATAGTGGTTAGTCAACTGGATAAGGTGGGCTTGATGAGAGAAAGTAGATGAAGTATGAAAATTTCTCTCTAAACCTTCATCATCTCCTTCTCAGTCACCTGCACAACACACTTCTTCCCAGTTTCCCATAGGGAGGGAAACTATGAATAACCTTTCTGTGACACAACCTACACTACCAGACTTTCCATTTCCACATCCTTCACTGGTTGGAGGAACCTTTGTTCCTCCTTACACTAACTTCCCTGCACCTTCTGGAGCTTCAGAGGAGCTCCACGCCATTCACAATGACCCATTCACATAGACCTATGACCCTGGATGGCGTAATCATTCAAATTTCTCGTGGTCAGGAAATTCACAGAGACCTCCTTATCAACAACCATTTGCACCACCACAACACAACTTGATCCGAGCACCACCTCCACAATCACATGGATATCCACCACGTGCCTACCAGTAACCCCAACCTAGGCCCGCCCAATACTCTCAACCTGGGCCTACACGAGATGACCAGTTGGGGTCTATCATGAAAGTTCTCATTAATATGCAACAATAGAATATTGCTATGAAGCATAGATAGAACATGGCATTAGCTGAGATGAGAGCCCAGCTATCACACTTGACAAAATCTCGTCAACCACATTCACTCCCATCTCAAGCATAACCCAACCCTAGGAACATATCTGCCTAGAGGTATGTTCAACATAGACCTGCAGTGCAAGGTCAAGCACATGCCATTTTACAACCCTTGCACAACACTGAATTCTACACTGATCCAAATTCTTCCTATCAACAAACCCAACCACCTCTGTTACCAAGTTCTGAGCTACCGTCTACATCTAGGGCTGAATTGAATGCCATAGTCACTAGGAGTGGTAGAAGCACTATAGATCCACCTGTTCTTGCTTCTACATCTTTTTCTGGACCTTCTACTTCCACTCCTCCATCTGATTCACTATTTCCTACTTCTTCTCTACCTAGGAATGACCCTCTTGTCACCACTTCTATACCATTTCCAAGGGATTTAAAGAAGAAGGGGAAAGGAAAGAAAAAGACCTGTGTGGCACCTAAGGAGGATTTGCTTAAGCTCTTTGAGCAAGTCCACATAAACATCCCCTTGTTGGATGCAATTTGCCACATACCTCTTTATGCTAAGTTCTTAAAAGACCTATGTACACCTAAGCGTAAAGCAAGGATTCAAAAAGGGAGTAGTCCAATCATCCTCTTGGAACAAGATAGTTCCATTATATCCAGCACCCTCCCTACTAAGATGAAAGACCCGGGCACCCCTCTCATATCCTACATGATAGTTAACACCACATTTAACAGAGCATTACTAGACATAGGTGCTTCCATCAATCTTATCCCAACCTTCCTACTGACACATTTCGAGGTTGGCAATCTGAAGCCAACCGAGGTGTCCCTGCAATTAGCTGATAGATCAGTTAAGACACCTCAAGGAGTGTTGGAAGATGTTATAGTGCCGGTCAAGGATTTTTACTTTCCTGTAGACTTTATAGTCCTTGACATGGAAGTACCTGAGGACATTCAGAACACACCTATCATTTTAGGAAGACCTTTCTTGGCTATAGCCAAGGCAAACACTAATTGTGAGGAGGGCCTAATAGAATTGAAATTTGGAGATCAGAAGATAAAGATTGACATCTTTTAGGCCCAAAGAGGACCATCATGTAGTTTAATTGAGGAAATCTGTTCCTTGGACTCTTTGGATTGGTTGGTTGAGGATACTTTGATAGACTCACTGAATTTAGAACCTCAACACTCTTTTGATTCTGACTTGACTTTCACTAAGACACCAGCTTTAGAGACTGAGGACTTGCCTCCTATTCCATTAGTGTCTCCACGATCTCCTGAAATCTCCACACCTGCTCCTTCACCTGATCCTGTACCTGTTAAGCTCAAACCTCTCCTTGATTCTCTTAAGTATGTTTTCTTAGGATCTGATCAAACCTATCTTGTGATTGTCAACTCTTTCTTATCATCTGATCAAGAATCACGACTCTTATCTATCCTGAAAGCACATAGACAGGCTATAGGATGGAGCCTCTATGACTTGACTGGCATTAGTCTTTCTTAGTAGACACATAGGATTTTCACTGAAGAAGGATCTAGACCTACTTGGCATCCCTAGCATAGATTGAACCCTACAGTTCAAGAGGTGGTGAAAAATGAGATGATTAAGTGGTTACACAACGGAATTATCTTCCCCATTTCTGACAATCAATGGGTAAGTCTTGTTCAGGTTGTGCCTAAGAAGGCTGGACCTACTGTCATAACCACTGATTCTGGAGAAGTCATCCCTACATGGATTGCTAGTTCATGGCGAGTATGTATTTACTACTGAAACTCAACCAAGCCATGAAGAAAGATCATTTCCCATTGCCCTTCATTGATCAGATACTGGAAAGATTAGTGGGAAATAGATTTTTCTGCTTTTTGGATGGCTATTCAGGATATAATCAGGTGACGATTCACCCCGATGATCAGGAAAAAATGACATTCACCTGCCCCTACGAAACCTTTGCATTCCGTAGGATGCCATTTGGATTGTGCAATGCACCTGCTACATTTCAATGGTATATGTTTACAATCTTTTCCGATTTGGTAGGTGATTGCTTAGATGTCTTCATGGATGACTTCTCGATCTTTGAGAGCACATTTGATGCATGCTTAGACCACCTAACTAAGGTCCTACAAAGATGCATAAATGTGAATCTAGTACTTTCCTTGGAGAAATCACACTTTATGGTACCAGAAGGACTAGTTTTAGGTCACCTTATCTCTGAGAGAGGAATAGAGGTTGATCGTGTGAAGGTAAAATTGATTTCTGAACTACCACTACCTTCGTTGGTTAAGCAAATCAGATCTTTTCATGGGCATGTTGGTTTTTATTGCCGCTTTATAGCGGATTTCTCGAAAATAGCCTGACCTCTCACCAATCTCTTCTCTAAGGACGTAGACTTCCAGATCTCTGACGATTGTGTTCGTGCCTATACAACACTTCATGATTTGGTTACCAAGGCACCAATACTGCAACCTTCGAATTGGTCTCACCCTTTTGAGATCATGTGTGATGCCTCTGATTATGTAGAAGGGGCTGTCCTTGGTCAAAAATTGGACGGGAAACCTACAGTCATCTATTACACTAGCAAGACCTTAGATGAAGCTCAGAGGAATTACACCGTCACAGAAAAGGAATTGCTAGCTGTAGTATTTGCACTAGAAAAATTTAGACCTTATCTTTTAGGTTCTTACATTATTGTCTACACTGACCACATTGCAGTACATCTTCTCGCCAAGAAGGACAGCAAATCTCATCTGATTAGATGGATCCAACTTTTGTAGGAATTTGATTTAGAGATTCATGACAAGGCTGGGAAGTAGAATGTGGTAGCTGACCACTTATCCCTCCTTCCTTCTGAGGTGATATTTCCTTCATTTCCTATTTCTGACCACTTCCCTGTTGAGCAATTACTGGCCATCCATTCTGATCTTCCCTGGTATGCTAACATTGTCAACTACCTGGCTTTTGGAATCGTTCCCACTGATTGGGTCCGACATCAAAAAGACAGACTTAGATCTGAGGCCAAGCACTATTACTGGGAAGAACCATGGCTTATCAAGCATTGCAAAGACCAGATTCTTAGGAAGTGTGTCCTTGATAAGGAGATAGAGAGCATTTTGTCATTCTGCCATGACCAGGAATGTGGCGGTCATTTCTCTGGAAAAAGATTACTATAAAAATCTTGCAGAGTGATTTTTATTGGCCCACGATCTTCAAAGATGCACACGAATATAGTAGGGCATGTTCACGCTATCAGTCTCTCGACAGTATTGGCTGCTGAGATATGATGCCCTTGAATTCGATCGTAGTGTGCAAAATCTTTGATATTTGATGCATTGACTTCATGGGACCTTTTCCAAAATCTTATGACTTCGAGTATATCATGTTAGCAGTTGAGTATTTTTCCAAATGGATTGAATCCATCCCCTCGAGGACTAACGATCATAGAGTTGTGGCACAATTTGTTCAAGATTTTATGTTCTCTAGATTTGGGGTACTAAAAGCCATCATTAGTGATGGAGGGTCTCATTTCAGAAACACACATTTTCAGTCCCTACTTTAGAAGTATGGGGTGTCACATAGGATTACTACACCATATCACTCTCAAACCAATGAACTAGCTGAATTGTCCAACCGGGAGATCAAGAAGATTTTACAGACTACCGTTAGACCTGATAGAAAGGAGATGCGTTGTGGGCATATAAGACAACTCACAAGACCCCATTAGGCATGTCTCCTATTAGACTTGTGTACGGGAAACACTGTCATCTTCCCGTAGAACTTGAGCATAAAGCCTATTGGGCCATCAAAAAGTGTAACTTGGACCTAGAGAAGGTCGGTGATCACAGAAGATTACAAATTTTTGAGCTAGATGAATTAAGGAATGAATCTTATGAAAGCTCGAGGATTTATAAGGATAAACTTAAGGCCTTCCATGACTGTCACATTCATAGGAAATCATTTCACCTTGTTCAGAAAGTCCTTTTCGACTCTAGACTCAAACTCTTCCCAGAGAAACTAAGATCCAAATGGATTGGACCATTCAAAATTTTGAGAATCTTTGATAATGGAGCCGTCGAGATCTCTGAGATTGACAAATCTGAACCTTTTACCATCAATGGACAAAGATTAAAACCTTTTATTAAGCCACATGATCTCAGACTTGTCAATTCCACCATTTCGCTCCTACATTTTGAATTACCAACTAGGTTTACGCCTAGCTGAAGGTGTTAAACTTGGCAAAACTTATCCTTGTATATAGCTATTTTCACCTTTCTTATTTTCACCTTTCTTGTAGTAGGTGTCTACCTTTGCACTTTTAGCATACATTTCATTGTCATATATGTCATGCATTTCACTTCCTAGCCTGCCTTTCCACTCTGATCTTATATCAGACTTGAAATCTTCCGCATAGAGATTTCTATCTCGTCATTCTGACTTTCTTCCGTCACCCAGTCTAGGATAGTGAAAAGTAGAGCATGCATTTGCATTCACCCTAATCATTCAATGAGGACATTACATCATTTAAGCATGGAGGGGTGTAAATGGTGAACCATTCAACTGAAATGCAGTTGTAGACACACCTATAGTTTACATAGTATAGTATTATCAAAAATACTAAAATAAATTAAAAAATTTTGAAAAATTCTAAAAAAATTAGAAAGCAAAAAATACAAAAAATGACAAAACACAAAAACTCCAAAAATACAATAAGGGACATGCACTCTATTGTTAAGGGAGAACTCCATCTTAAGGGGAGAAAGGAATTTGAAAGAAATATAAGTATTTAACTAAAAACAAAAATAGAATAAGTGTTTATGGACATTCAACCTTTGCTGGTTTGACTTTCCGAGCCACTGTAGCTTGACTTGTTCAAGCTTTGGCTTAATACACTTTGAGTTTTGACAAGATAGACCACAGTGTCTCCTAACTTTAGGATGTATTCTTGTACCTGAGTCACCAGTATAGGATTCGCTAGTTTGCTTTGACTTAGGAGTCTAATTAACCTTGGCTTACACAACACAGTGTCAGAAAAGACCTTGTGATTCTGAAATTCAACCCTAGTGTTCACTAGGGAAGGTGGAGTCCTTACCTGTGCGTGCAGGTAGACTCTTTATCCTAGTCTTTTGTCTTGTGTCTGGGAGAAGCTCTTTCCACCAAAGAACTCACCTACCAAATAAGGTGTGCTCTACCAAATAAAGTTGTCAGAGACATACTGACAGAAAAGAAAGAGAAAGAAAAAGAAGAAAAAGAAAAAGAAAGTTCTTTAGAATAAGTCAAGTATGTTCTCCAAGTTCTGTAAATACAAAAATTCCACCAAAAATGTTTTCAGGGTTCAGTGCAAATACCCTGTTCTTCCACCAGAAATTATTTGAGCCACAAACACAATAAGAGTGGGCTTGAGTATTCCTCGTTTCTTGAGAGTCATTCGAAAACATGAGTTGAAGCTAGGACCAACCTGGACTTAAAAAGAAGTGAAACCCTGGGATTGAGTTTTAGAATTCACCTGGTAAGTCCTGACTTATCATAAAGCACAGCCATAACCTCGTAGCATTCTGAGTCTCTGTAAAATCCCTTGAGTCCTGGAATTCGACTTAAGGTTTAAATATCAAGAGTCCTTGTTAGTCGAGAGATGGTCTATGTCATTTAAGTCTTGAGTTCTGGTCAGCCTTCCAATGCAAAAAAGGTTCTCACAATGTCCATACATAAACAGAGTTGGTTTATTAGGAAAATTCTTTCAACTTAAAAGATCATCTTCAAACACTTAACACTTTGAGAAAATGAAAAGAGGAAAAGATATCTCATCACACTTACCTTGCTGATACATAAATTGCTCTACACTTTAATGAATTGTTTGCTAAGGGACTAGCAAAACCTAAGCATGGGGGTATGATGAGTGGATACTCATCATAGCTAAAAAGCTAAAGTTAAGCTAGAAATTGGGTTAAACAATGTCAAATTAACACATAAAAAGGGTTAAGTATGGGAATAAAAGAAAAATACCTAAAACATTAATTCTATGTTAAAATTGCATAATTAGGTCATAAAATGAGATATTCTTGAGAAAAAGGTCAAATGGTGATCCAAGTATAAATTGAACACACAAACGAGTTTAAAAGTTCAAATCAAAAGTACAATTAACTTCTTAAATGTTCAATTAAGCACATATAAAAACATGAAGGCAGTTGGACATCATTAAGGCCTTGAAACTTAGATTTTACATTTAGGTCCTTTATGCATCACATTTCCTTCATTAGAAAACTTTCTAGGACCTACTTGTAACATGCAGGGACCTCTTTGAATGCCCAAAAGGACCACTCTGTAACTATTTTCTACCACTTATGGGCTGTTGTGCAAATTTTCTGCCCCTTCAATGAAGGGCTAACCCTGCAAACTACCCAATAGAAACCTGAGCACCTGCTTCCCACACGTGGACAATAGCACACGAAGAACACATGCATCCTTGATCATCCATTCTCTCTTGATCTTGATCTGCGGCTCAATCTCATTCGAAGCTTCGCACGAATCGGCACGTGTACTTGCCACAACCCCTAGATCCCATCCTGCGGTCAGATTTCAACTTGGCAGCCCACGCACTCTCTCCGCTTATCATCACCGCCGGTGCCCTTGTCGAGTATTCTCATTCGCGCGGTGCCTTGAATCACTAATTTTGCTACTTAAGCACTTCACTAGTCGTGTGCACAAGGGATCGCTCTCTCCTACCTTCTTAGTGATCGTTCTTCCACTCCAGCTACCCCTCCCCACCGATTCCCAAATTTCACAACCACCGGCTATGAATTCTCCAACTTCTCCCTGACTCTCCTCGTCACTAAGGATGATGTATGCCTGAGGATGACCCAGAAGCTTCACTAGAAGGCTTTTCCCCTCCGTTGGAGCCAATCTCCCCCCGTTCTTCCTCCTTAGCCATCGGCTAAGGATCCACAGGTCCCATTCTTCTTGTTAGAATAGTTTTACTATTTTGTAGTTTAGCTGTAGCTTTAGTAAGGTAGATTAGAGTAGAATTAGAGTTAGAATTAGTGATTGATCTATTGTTTTGTTAGTTTAGCATTAGGAGTAGAATTAGAGTAAATTTTCCCCCCTCATCTCCTCTGATCATTCCAGATCAAAGGGGATGGTTTCACACTGTCACTGATCATGAATTTTTTTCCTCTCCATGTTTTCCATATTACTTCTAATTTCCGCAATTTATTTCTCTCAATTCACCCACTCAATAGATCGAATTTCATATCTGATTGGTTTCCAATTACAGATCTGAAATTAGCATCAAAGATCACATTAGGGGCTTCCCATTCATCTCATTTTTATCACAAAAGCCCCTGATCTGAGCTAAAATGGAACCAGTTTGCCAGATCTTCTTGGAATTCAGATTTCGAAGATTTTCAGTTATTTTAGCTTTGAATGCTTTGATTTAGCAAACTGAGATACTTTTGTTGCGATTCACTATTTAGCTGGGAATCTGAGGTGATTCTGAGATCAAAATTCACCTCAGATGAGCCATAATCTGATCTAAGTTTGTTGTAAGGATTTGAATGTCTTTAATGCATGATAGAGCCAATGAAAGTCAACTTTGTTGATTTGAGACTTTGCCTTGCATCTTTTAGTTGATTTTGAAGAGTAATCTAATTTTCTAACCTAAGGAATTCTCCATATTCCTTAAGGTTTTAGAATTCTAGGATTTGAGTTTGTGTCTTTAAAGTGACTGATTTAACTGTTTCTACATGCTGTCTGTAGCATTAGAAAGAGATAGATCAACTATCTTCTGATCTGATGAGATTTTATTGACAAGGGATCTTGATTTTAAGATGCATTCCTGAGTGGTTTTTCTGTGATTTGTGAGTTGAAACCCTTGTCAAATGGTGTTTATAGTGAATTCTGTTTATGTGTTTAATTCCAAGACTTATAGCAATTTGCTGCAATTGCAGCTACATTTCCACCAAATCCAATTAAGTATCCCCTTAACTAGTTCTCTTATATCCTTGACAAGGTTCTTTAGAATCTGATCTAGGATAGAAGTAACTGAATTAAGCATTACTTAGACGAATTTAGGTTCTGAGTTCTCCCTGTTGCAGACTTGATTTCATTCCAGATGGATTAACTGCAGCAGTAGTTAAGCCATCTGGAATTCAATTTGGCCTGCTGCAGGGCTTGAGTTCAGTATCTTATGCTGCTGCGAGTGTAGATGGATTTCCAGCAGATGGTGTTTCCTACTTTGCTGCTGCTTTGCTTGTTGCTTGCTTCCTATTTCTGCAGTAGTTCTTGGAGTAGTAGAGGAATTAGAGGACAGTAGGCCTAGGTTGTAGTTTTGTAGATAGCTGACTGATGTATAATGTTATGCCTGAGTTGTAAACAAGCTTTTATGTATTTTTAATGCATCTTCTAACATCATTTGAAGGCTTGTAATCTACTAGAATTCTTTTGTCAGCTATATTATTAAGCTTAACTGTCCAAGCACATGAATTAATTGAAATTCACTTTGAAGTACGTGCTAAAATGTTTGAATTCTTTCCACATATCATACTGAATCTATAAAGGCAATTTACTGCCCTTTAAACTAGTTGAGTCCCATTCCAAGCCTCAACACACATTAGAAAACCCTTAAAAGGCTTAGAATGTGTGAATTTTGTAATTCAATAAAAATTAGATAAGAAACCTAAAAAAATAAAATAAACCTATCTGATTGAAGATTAGGTATTTCCTTAAGGTATACCAAGTTTCATGGTAATCCAAACCCTCAGCTTGGTAGAACATATCAGCCGACGATTCTGTATACCGTGGAACTTAGAAAAAGACATCAGACTTAAAAACACTAAAAACATCTTTTCCTCATCTATTTCTTTTCATCTCTTCTCCTACTTCCATAAAAGATATAAAACCTATAAAAAGCTGAAAAAAGTCAAAAATACCTAAAAGTCCTCTATATACTATGTATATAAGTGTATATATAAGCTATTTTGTAAGCTTATTTATCTATAATGTAAATTATATATTTTTATAATATAAATAACTCATGCATACATTGTAGTATATAAATTAAGTACTTAAGTTAGATAATACTGTATATAACTAAATTATTTAACTACTTATTTATTAAACTAACTTATATGTACCATTAGGCTATATAAATTAGTAAACACTATAAACAACAATATTAAGTTATAATATTGTATATACCTAGTTATATGTATATAATAAACATATTTAACCTTGTTCCATAATTTAATTGTATATATAGAATAAATACTTAATTTATTAAGTTAATAGTTAAGTTATTAGATTAAATTAAGATAAATTAGTAGATTATGTTAAAACTAAGTTAATTTATACTGTATATGTATATTACTATATTTTAAGTAAATTAACCTAATTTAAGTATATTTATAATGTTTATACTGGTAAACTAAATTTATAAACAAAAAAGTCTAAAAAGTAACTATTTAAATGTAAATAAAATAAAAATAAAACTTATCAAATATAATAAAAATATTTATCAAAAACCTTAACATATAAACTAACTCTATATAAGGTAAATTAGACCATTTATTAACTAATTTATACGTAATTAAAGAATGAAACCTAAAATTATTTATGTATAAACTGTATACTTTACCTAATTAATTTATATAGTAATATAATTAAAATTCTAAATTAATTGTACAATTGTAAAGTACTATGTAAATACTTTATTATCCCATAATTTATTTTTATTTTATAGTAAATTATGGCCCTCGAATTGAGGGCCAAAATCACGAAATTAACACAGTCTGCTAGAAATTCAACATAGACCCACGGCACATATAGTGCCATATCGAATACGTTAGAGTGCTCACAGTGTTATTTTACTTAATTGTTTCATTGGCAGTTCAGTCGTCATGCGCTCGGGGCACAACAACCGAACATACCCATTGCATCTGACCTGATGATTAGCATATCTGAGCATAGTGTGTGTGGGTTGGGGGCCGGTTACTGTGCTAGGGCTTGATTAAGCCTAGTAATGAGCTAAAATCGTAATTAATCAGCCTAATTAACAAACTAGGGCCGCACTTAATAGAGGTTTGGTCCTACCCTCCTCGGGTGCTGTGTATCCTTCGAAAAGCATGTCCGCGTAACGACCCGGTTCCCGAGTCCCTACGAGACACGAGAACCAGACTGACTCAACTAATCCCAAGACCTAGTCGTCCAACGAGGAAGTAACCAAAAGAGCAGTAAAATAAACCACATTCAGCATGAATATAACTAACAGTAAGAAAGTACAGCAGTAAGGAAAGAAACTACCACAGTATGTACCACCACAACAGTAGAACAACATTCATAATATAATTTGAACTGCAGGTAAAGAAAGTACAGCGGAAACAAGAACTACTCACTACAACGTAACAAAAAGAGGTACAAGAGACAGTGGTAACTCTACTGGACCCTACTCGGCCCAGCGTCCTCTGCAGCCGCTGACCCTGGCTACTCAACACCTGGTCCTGAAAAAGGTAACGAGTGTAACACGTCAGCAAAAATGCTGAGTAGAGTGGCAACTAAACTAAAGACAACAGTAGAGTGTACAGTAGCTGTTATGTTCGATTACTTTCTTTATTCACATCTTTCAAATGTCTCACTATTTCATTTATTCCTCAGATCTTTTTCTTGATCTCGAATGTTCCTCGTGGGAACGATCTTGATTGCAGTCTTTTCCAAAAAGTAGAAGTAGCACGTGGTGCTCTCCTGGCCGGGAGAGTGCCCCGTGGTGATCCTACCCTCAGTCAACCACCCCAAGGTCACTGATACACGTAACGGTGACTACGGCACGCATGATAAACGCACAGGTAGCTAACCCGTACTGGCACGCGGTCAGTCGTTTCCGTTAACGGGTGCGCCCAAAGCACAGCACGGAACCAGTCTAGGGCAGAGCCCTCTCAGTAACAGGGTCCAACCCCTCCACAGTAACCAAACCGGGGCCTTGCCCCTCCACAGTCCGCATACCCTTGCCTGACTACCTTGGTTTACCCCAGCAGGCCTAACAAGTCAGTGTGGGAGGCTAGCAGAACCCCAGGGACCGTGGGGTAGCTAGTACCTCCCTACACTAGCAGCTCTCCTCGATACTATGTACGTGAGGGCCAGCAAGTCGGTACAGAGTGGCCAGTCCTAACCCCGGGTCCCTGGGGTGGCTGGCTCCGCTTTGCACTAAACAGGGGGACAGTCGCTCTCCTTGGTACTCCGTACTCAAGGGCTAGCTCACTTCCCCAATACTATTCCATTCACTTTCCAGGAGTTCTACTCCTACTTCCCCGTAGGGTTCCATCCTTTTTACTCGAACATCCAGGTTTCTCTTTCCAGTTTCACATTCTTACAATCCATGTTCTCAACCACGTTATTTATTCACAACAGGCAGCTGTTAATTCAAATTACAGGCAGCTTTATATCTCTTTCCATTTTCCAAGACTGCAGTATTATACATTCCACTAGTTTTCCCATCCTAGGATTCATGCCATATCCTAGGATCTATCATACAATCTAGTTTTCCAGCCCTAGGATTCATGCAACACCTAGGAGCTATCATTCCATCTATTTCTCATTCCTAGGATTCATGCAATGTCCTAGGTTCTATTTATGGTTCCATAATTTAACAGATTTTATTAATAACTTAAAGCCACTCTACCATGTACAATGGGAGAAATGGGGGCGTGGTCGGGAATCCCACGTGCCTCCGCGACCCCCGAGACTGCAACAGAACGGGGTCCTATCACAAGGATCAAACACAAGGCGTGTCTCAAAACAGTGTATAGCTACTGTAGACGGGTAGAGGAATTAATTTTGAAAAGAACGCAACTCGAATCGCGGAAAACGGAACTCGAACGGGCCCTAAACGGGTCCAAAACGATGACACTATGCAAAATCAGACGTCTGGAACTTCTTCCAGACGTCTTAAAAAGTGGATCCGAGAATTACCATGTTCAGCGTGGTTTCCCAGACGTCCAGAAGTCTGCGGGGATGTCTGGCCTAGCTCCCAGACATCCTATGGTCACCCCGGACGTTTGTAGGTCGCTTCTGCCGTCTGGTACTACTGCTAGACGTCTGAATCGCGATGGATGGCGAATCACCGAGCCTGCGCACACCCATCTCCCTCCCTCAGTACGGTCAGTCGACAGGAAGGAAGAAGGAGACGGAAAACTCACCTTTCAGACGTCTGGATGGTCTTCCAGACGTCGCCCTCGCCGTCTGGCTGTCAACCCAGACGTTTGATTCTGGAAATTTTTCCAGAATCAGGGCGCCACTCGGCCTCCGCTCGCGACGCTGCCCGCGTCGCACCTCGCGCGCCTGTTGCTCAGACCGCAGCAGTCCCCCCTCCGCGTCGCTCCGCACCCCCTGCGCCCTCCGCCGGCCGGCCCTAGCAGCCCCGGCAAGCTCACCCTCACGGTAGAGCTCTGCTCTCGCATGCAGCACCACCTCCGCGCTCACTGCGGCCGCCGCTGCCGCCCTCGCGCTCGCGCTCACACTCACTGGCTGAAGGAGAAGAGGGAGGAGACGGTGGTGACGGAAGTGAGGGGAGGCGTGGCCTTTTAAGGCCGTGCGAGGAGGAGAGAGGACGCGGCAGGGTGTCTACAGCCGCAGGGAATAAACGAATATGTGGGTCTACGCGCTCAGGCGCACAGACAACCCGCGCGTGTGGAAGATAACGGATTTCCAGACGTCTGGAAACAATCCCAGACGTCTGGTCCAACGTTTGGAAACGATCCCAGACGTCTGGTCCGTCGTCTGGGCCACCTCCCAGACGTCTTAAAAGACGTCTGGGGCACGCGTTCGTTACAATATAACAAACTCAAAGGAAATTTCATCCCCGAAACTTGCGCCAACTAGGGTGCGGGAAAAGATGTCCAATTAACCATAACAAACTCAAAGAGGATCGAAGCCGGTCCAAAAAGACGTACCCGCGAAAAGTTCCGGGTATCGCTCCCGCATTGCCGCCTCAGGCTCCCAGGTAGCCTCCTCGTACCGCTGGCTCCTCCACAAAACCTTTACCAGGGGTACTTGCTTTCGTCTCAAACTGCGGATGGCTCGGTCTAGGATCTGCACTGGTCGCTCGGGGTAGGTCAGGTTGTCGCCCACCTCGACGCTCTCGTGACTCAATACGTGACTGGAGTCGGCTACGTACTTCCTGAGGTTGGACACGTGGAACACGTCATGCACACCAGAAAGCTGCGGGGGAAGGGCAAGTCTGTAAGCAACGGGTCCAACCCGCTCCAGGACCTCAAAGGGCCCCACAAACCTCGGCGCAAGCTTCCCTCTCACCCAAAACCGCTGTAAGCCCTTCATGGGCGAAACACGAGGGAAAACGTGATCCCCAACCTCAAACTGCACCTCTCTGCGTCTCCGATCCGCGTAGCTCTTCTGTCTGCTCTTGACAGTGAGGAGTTGTCTGTGGATCTGCTCAACTACCTCCTGACTCTGCCGGATCAACCTGGGGCCAACCTCCCACTTGGTCCCCACCTCAACCCAACTCAAGGGTGCCGTACACTTCCGTCCGTACAGAGCCTCGTAGGGAGCCATGCCGATGCTCGAGTGATAACTGTTGTTGTATGCAAACTCTGCCAGGGGTAGGTGCTCCTCCCAAGAGCTCCTCCAGTCCAGTACACAGGCACGCAAAAGGTCCTCAAGTGTCTGTATCGTGCGCTCAGACTATCCGTCCGTCTGGGGGTGGTAAGCCATGCTAAACCTCAACCTCGTCCTTAAGGCCTGCTGAAACTCAACCCAAAACTGGGATGTAAAGCGGGTATCCCGGTCGGATACGATCTCTCACGGAACTCCGTGTAGTCGTACCACATCACGGATATACCTCTCTGCCAACTGTGCTGGTCCCAAAGTAACTCGGATCGGCAAGAAACGTGCTGTCTTCGTCAGTCTATCCACTATTACCCAGACTGTGTCGTGTCCCTGCTGGGTAATAGGTAAGCCCACCACCAAGTCCATGGTGATGCTCTCCCACTTCTACTCTGGCACTGGAAGCGGCTGAAGCGGCCCTGCAGGCCTCTGGTGTTTGGCTTTCACCTACTGGCACATTAAACACTGCTGCACGAACTCACCCACATCCCGCTTCATCCCTCTCCACCAAAACTCGCATCTCAAGTCATGGTACATTTTTGTGTTTCCAGGATGTATGGTGAATCTGGAACCGTGTGCCTCAGTCAAGAGCTCTCTCAACAACTCCTCGTCTCTGGGAACGCACAACCGTCCCCTCAAGCGTAGCACCTGATCTGTGAAAGAGAAGTCCCCAAGGTCTTCTGACAGTACTCTATCACGCAAAGACTGCAAGTACGAATCGGCCATCTGCCCTGTGATGATGCGGTCTATCAGCTCTGGCCTGGTCTGCCGTGTCACCGTCACTACCCCACAGTACCCTCGTAACTCTAGAGGTCGCCAACTACCCACCTCCTCCAAAAGGCTCCAACTCTGTAACTGTAGACTGGCCAAGCGTGCAGGCGCCTTACGGCTCAAGGCTTCAGCCACCACATTGGCCTTTCCCGGGTGGTAGGAGATGCTGCAGTCGTAGTCCTTCAGGAGCTCTAACCAACATCTCTGTCTCATGTTGAGCTCCTTCTGATTAAAAAGGTATCTGAGGCTCTTGTGATCAGTACAAATCTCGAAGGTCTCACTGTACAAGTAGTGCCTCCAGGTCTTCAGCGCGAAGACAACAACTGCCAACTCTAGGTCGTGGGTAGGGTAGGTATGCTCATGGGGCTTCAGTTGCCGCGAAGCATAAGCGACAACGTGACCCCTCTGCATGAGTACACCTCCTAACCCCTACAAGGAGGCATCCGTGTACACAACGAACCCGCCACTACTGTCAGGGATGGTCAACCTCTCCTTCAGCTCCAGAAAACACGCCTCACAGGTGTCTGTCCAAGCGAAAGGCACGTCCTTCCGGGTCAACTGTGTCATAGGACGCGCAATCTGCGAAAATCTTCTAATGAATCATCTGTAGTAGCCTGCCAGTCCCAGAAAACTGCGAATCTCAGTGACTGAACGCGGTCTCTCCCACCTGAGCACTGCCTCGACCTTGGCTGGGTCCACCGCCAAGCCGTCTCCAGAGATCACATGACCTAGGAAGGTTACCTCCCTCAACCAGAACTCGCACTTGCTGTATTTGGCGTACAGCCGGCGTCGTCTCAGAGTGTCCAGAACCATCCGCAAGTGCTGTCCGTTCTGAGTCCGATCTCTAGAATAGATGAGTACATCATCTATGAAAACCACCACGAACTGGTCCATGTACAGTCTAAACACCCGGTTCATCAGGTCCATGAAAGCAGCGGGGGCATTGGTCAGCCCAAATGGCATGACCAAAAACTCGTAGTGTCCGTACCGGGTGCGGAAAGCTGTCTTGGAGACGTCGGTCTCCTTGATCCTCAACTGGTGGTATCCAGACCTCAAGTCTATCTTGGAAAACACCGTGGCACCCCGCAACTGGTCAAACAAATCGTCGATCCTTGGCAGCGGATATCTGTTCTTGATGGTGACCCTGTTCAACTGTCGGTAGTCCACACAAAGGCGTAGGGTCCCATCCTTCTTCTTCACAAACAGTACCGGGGCTCCCCAGGGAGACGCACTGGGCCTCACGAAACCTTTCTCCAAAAGGTCCTACAACTGGGACTTGAGCTCTCTCGCAGCTCAAGCGGTGCCATTCTGTATGGCACGGTGGAGATGGGGCTGGTCCCTGGTACTAGTGATATCTCAAACTCAATCTCACGCTCAGGTGGTAGTCCTGGTAACTCGTCTGGAAACATGTCGGGGTACTCTCTAACCACCGGGATACTTTGGAAGTTTGCCACAGGGCTGGGCTCTGCCACCACACAAGCTAGGAAGCCCTCACACCCCTGGCTCAAAAGTCTCGCCGCCCGAAGTGCCGAAATGCACCTGAAACCTCCGTCCACTAGCTGTCCGTGAAACTCGAAAGAAGGCAACTCTGGAATGGAGAAGACAATCTTCCTCTCAAAATAGTCCACCAAGGCGTGGTAAGCGGACAGCCAATCCATCCCCAGAATCACTCCAAAGTCCTCCATCTGGATCATAATCAGGTCAGCTGGCAGGCTATGTCCTCCGATGCTGACCTCGCAATCCGTGTACACCTCCTCAGCTACAAACAGCTGACCACTCGGACCTCTGATTACGAATGGATTCTCTAACAGTGTATAATCCTGGTCTAAACTAACTGCGAAACTGGCTGCAACAAACGAGTGCGTAGCACCGGAATCGAAAAGCATGTAAACGAGTCTGCCAGAAACTGAAACCATACCTGCTACCACGGATCCCAAAGCTCTGGCATCCCTGTGTGTCAAGGCGTTGATATGCCCTTCAGCTCTAGGTGTGGACGAAGCAGCCACACTCTGTGTCGGGCGGGTAGGTGCTAGCCGGTACCCTCCTCGTGACTGCTGTCCTCCTCCTTGCGCCTGGGAACCACGGCCTCCTGCCCGTCCTCCA